>CANTUR010000061.1:2007838-3493177 GCA_947683625.1 Mallotus nudiflorus
TACACTTGGACTGTTGTAGATAAATTTTATAGTACCCACTAAAGGGCTTTAAATTAGCTTCAATTTGATATAATATAGGCCCCGTGGTTCAATTGCAGTTGCCATGACCGTCCATTTAAAGCTCAAGTGTGCATGCCCACTTTTTTAAAATTCCATCCTTAAATACCAATGCAGTGTCATCCATAAGGCCCTAAATTTAGAGTGTTATAAAAGGGGTGCGGAGCACCCATTATAGGGCTCTGAGTTAGCCTCAATTTGATATATTATTAGCCCCATGGTTCAATTAGGGTTTCCACAAGCATCCAATTAAATCCCAAGTATGCACGCCCACTTTGTCAAATCCATCCAAAAATGCCAATGCAGTCTCATCCATAGGCACCTAAATTTGTACTACTATAGATGAAGTGTGTAGCACCTATTATAAGGCTTTGAGTCTACTTTGATTTGATATATTATGGGCTCCATGGTTCAATCGGGGTTACTATAACTCTCCATTTAAATCCCAAGTGTGCATGTCCAATTTATCAAATTCATCCATAAATATCATTTTAGTCTTATCCATAAGCCTCTAAATCTGGACTGCTATAGATAAAGTGTGTCATACCCATTATAGAGTGTGAAGTCAACTTTGATTTGATATATTATGGGCAACATCATTCAATTAGGATTGCCACGACCATCCATAAATACCAATGCAGTCTCATCCATAGGCCCTTAAATTTGTATTGTTACAAATAAAGTTTATAGCTCTTGTTATAGAGCACTGAGTCAACTTTGATTTGATATATTATAGGCCCCGTAGTTCAATCGGGGTTCCCACGACTATCCATTTGAAGCCGAAGTGTGTGCCCTCACATTGTTAAATCTATCCATAAATGGCAATGCAGTCTCATCTATAGGCCCCTAAATTTGTTCTACAATAGATGAAGTGTGTAGCATCCATTATAGGGCTCTAAATCAGCTTTAATTTGACATATTATGGTCTTTGTGGTCCAATTAGGGTTGCCATAGTCATGAATTTGAAGCCCAAGTGCACACACCTACTTTGTTAAATCCATCTGTAAATGCCAAAGAAATCTCATCCATAGGCCCCTAAATTTGGACTACTACAGATTAAGTTTATAGTACCAATTATAAGACTCTAAGTCAGCTTTGATTTAATATATTATGGGGATCATGGTTCAATTGGGGTTGCTAGAACCATCCATTTGAAGCCCAAGTGCGCACGCCCACTTTATCAAATCCATCCATACATGCCAATGCAATCTCATTGATAGGCCCCTATATATGGATACCTATAAAATGAAGTGTGTAGTACCTATTATAATGCTTTAAATCAGCTTTAATTCAATATATTATGGGTCCAATGGTTCAATTGGGGTTGCCATGATCATCATTTTGAAGCCCAAGTGCGCATGACCACTTTGTCAAATCCATTAACAAATGACAATATAGTCTCACCCGTAGGCCCCTATATTTGGATTGCTACAGATAAAGTATCTTGCACCCACTATAGGGCTCTAAATTAGCATTAATTTGATATATTATAGGCCCTATGGTTCAATCGGGGTTGCCATGATTGTCCATTCGAAGTGCAAGTGCACATGCCCACTTTGTCAAATCCATCCATAAATATGAATGCTGTCTCATCGAAAGTCTCATAAATATGGATTGCTACAGAAAAATTCCATAGAACCCATTATCGAGTTCTTAGTCAGCTTCTACATATGAAGTGTGTAGTATGTAATATAGGGCTTTAAGTCTACTTTGATTTGATATATTATGGGTGCATTGGTTCAATAGGGGTTGCCACGACCGTCCATTTGAAGTCCAAGTGTGCACACCCACTTTGTCAAATCCATCCATAATTGCTAATGTAGTCTCATTAATAAGCCCCTAAATTTGAATTGCTACAGATAAAGTGTGTGACACTTATTAGAGCACACTGAGTCAGCTTCGATTTGATATATTATGGGCCCTATGGTTCAATCGGGGTTGCCACGACCGTCCATTTCAACCCCAAGTGCGCACGTACACTTTGTTAAATCCATCCATAACTACCAATGCAGTCTCATCCATAGGCCCTTAAATTTGGATTGGTACGAAAGAAGTGTGTACCACCAATTATAGGGCTATGAATCAGCCTTAATTTGATATATTATGGGCCTTGTGGTTTAATTAGGGTTCCTATGACCATCCATTTGAAGCCTAAGTGCGCACGCACGCTCCGTCAAATCTATCCATAAATGCCAATGCAGTCTTATCCACATGCCCCCAAATTTGGACTGCTACAGAGAAAGTTTGTGATGCCTATTATAGGGCTCTGAGTAAACTTCTATTTGATATATTATAGGTCTCATGGTTCTATCAGCATGGCCACAACTGTCCATTTGAATCCCAAGTGAACACACCCACTTTGTCAAATCCATCCATAAATACCAATGTAGTCTCATCCGTAGGCCCCTAAATTTTGATTATTATAAATAAAGTGTATAATACATATTATAAGGCTTTAAGTCAGCTTTGATTTCATATATTATGGGCTCTGTGGATCAATTGGGGTTGCCACAACCGTCCATTTGAAGCCTAAGTGCGTACACCCACTTTGTTAAATCCATCCATAAATACTAATGCATTCTCATCAATAATCCCCTAAATTTGGATTGGTATAGAAGAATTTTGTAGCACCCATTATAGGGCTCTAAGTTAGCTTCAATTTAATATATTATAGGCCCCATGGTTCAGTCAAGGTTGCCACGACCATCCATTTGAAGTCCAAGTACGCATGCACACTTTATCAAATCCATCCATAAATGCTAATGCAGTCTCATCAATAGGCCTTTAAATTTAGATTGGTATAGAAAAAGTGTGTAGCACTAATTATAGGGCTCTAAATTAGCCTTGATTTGATATATTATGGGCCTTGTGTTTCAATTAGGGTTGCCATAATTGTCCATTTGAAGACCAAGTGCGTATGCATACTTTGTCAAATCTATCTATAAATGCTAATGCAATCTCATCCTCACGCCAGTAAATTTGGACTTCTATAGATAATGTTTATAGCACCCATTATAGGGCTCTCAGTTAACTTCTATTTAATATATTATAAGCTCCATGGTTCAATCGGCGTGGCCATAATTGTCCATTTGAATCCTAAGTGCACATGCCCACTTTGTCAAATCCATCCATAAATGTCAATTCAATCTCATCCATAAGCCCCTAAATCTGTATTTTTATATATAAAGTGTGTAATACCTATTATAGGGATCTGAAAGCTTTAATTGGATATATTATAGGCCTCATGGTTCAATTGGAGTCACCATTACTATCCATTTGAAGTCCAAGTCCACACGCCCACTTTTTCAAATCCATCCATAAATGCCAATGCAGTCTCATCCATAGGGCCCTAAAATTGGATGACTATAGATATAGTTTATAGCATTTATTATAGGGCTCTAAGTCATCTTTGATTTGATATATTATGGGCCCTGTGGTTTAATCGGGTTTGCCATGACCATCCATTTGAATCCTAAGTGTGCACACCCACTTTTTCAAATCCATCCATAAATACCAATGTAGTCTCATCAATAAGCCCTTAAATTTTGATGGCTAAAGAAAAATTGTGTAGCAGCCATTATAAGGCTATAGGTCACTTCGATCTGATATATTATGGGCCCTATGGTTCAATCAGGGATGCCACAACCATCCATTTGAAGTCCAAGTGTGCATGCCCACTTTGTCAACTCCATCCATAAATACCATTGCAATCTCATCAAGAGGCCCCTAAAGTTGGATTGCTATAAATAAAGTGTGTGGTGCCTATTATAGGGCTCTAAGTCAGCTTCAATTGAATATATTATGGGGCCCATGGTTCAATTGGGGTTGCCATGATGGTCCATTTGAAGCCTAAGTGTGCACGCACACTTTGTCAAATGCATCCATAAATGCCAATGTAGTCACATCCATAGGCCCTTAAATTTGGATAATATAGAAGAAGTGTGTAGCACCAATTATATGGCTCCGAGTCAGCCTTGATTTGATATATTATGGGCCTCATGGTTCAATTGGAGTTGCCATAACTGTCCATTTGAAGCCTAAGTGCACATGCACACTTTGTCAAATCCATCCATAAATGCCAATGGAGTCTTATCCACATGCTGTTAAATTTGGATTGCTACAAAGAAAGTTTTGTAGCACCTAATGTAGGCCTCTGAGTTAACTTCTATTTGATATATTATGGGCCTTATGGTTCAATTGACATGGCCACGACTATCCATTTGAATCCTAAGTGCGCATGCCCACTTTGTCAAATCCATCCATAAATGCCAATACAATCTAATCCATAGGCCCCTAAATTTGGATGTCTACAGATGAAGTGTGTAGTATGTAATACAGGGCTCTAAGTTACCTTTAATTTGATATATTATAGGCCCCGTGGTTCAATTTGGGTTGCCACTACTATCCATTTAAAGCCCAAGTGTGCATGCCCACTTTGTCAAATCCATCCATAAATGCCAATGCAGTCTCATCCATAGGCCACTAAATTTGGATTTCTATAAACAAAGTCTGTAGCACCTATTAATAGGCTCTGGGTTAACGTCAATTTGATATATTATGGGCTCGTTGTTCAATTGAGGTTACCATGATCATCCACTTGAAGTGCAAGTGCACACACCCACTTCGTCAAATCCAGCTATAAATGCTAATGATGTCTCATCAACAGTCCCCTAACTATGGAATTTGCTACATACAAATTCCATAGAACCCATTATCGAGCTCTGAGTCAACTTCTACAGATGAAGTGTGTAGTATATAATACAAGGCTCTAAGTCAGATTTGATTTGATATATTATGGGCCCACTGGTTTGATTAGGGTAGCCACGATCGTCTATTTGAAGTCCAAGTGCACACGCCCACTTTGTCAAATCCATCCATAATGGCCAGTGTAGTCTCATCAATAGGCCCCAAAATTTGGATTGCCATAGATAAAGTGTGTGACACTTATTATAAGGCACTGAGTTAGCTTTGATTTGATATATTATGGGCCTTGTGGTTCAATCGGGGTTACCACGACCGTCCATTTGAAGCTTAAGTGTGCATGCACACTTTATCAAATCCATCCATAAATGCCAATGCAATCTCATCCATAAGCTCTTAAATTTGGATTGGTACAGAATAAGTGTGTACCACCAATTATATGGCTATGAATCAACCCTGATTTGATATATTATAGGCCTTGTGGTTCAATTTGGGTTCCCATGACCATCCATTTAAAGCCCATGTGCGCACACACACTTCATAAGATCTATCCATAAGTGCCAATGCAGTGTTATCCACATGCCCCTAAATTTGGACTGCTACAGAGAAACTTTGTAGCACCCATTATAGGTCTCAGAGTCAACTTCTAGTTAATATTTTATGGGCCTTGTGGTTCAATCTGCATGGCCACAACTGTCCATTTGAATCCTAAATGCACACACCCACTTTGTCAAATCCATCCATAAATGCCAATGCAGTCTCATCCATAAGCCCCTAAATTTTGATTGCTATAGTTAAAGTGTGCAGTACATATTATAGGGCTATGAGTTAGCTTTGATTTGATATATTATTAGCTCCATGGTTCAATCAGGGTTGCCACAACCGTCCATTTGAAGCACAGGTGTGCACGCCCACTTTGTTAAATTCATCCATAAATACCAAACCATTCTCATCAATAATCGCCTAAATTTGGATTGGTACAAAAGAAGTTTATAGCACCCATTATAGGGCTATGAGTTAGCTTTAATTTAATATATTATAGGCCTTATGGTTCAATCAGGGTTTCCACAACCATCCATTTAAATCCCAAGTATGCATGCACACTTTGTCAAATCCATCCATAAATGCCAATGCAGTCGCATCCATAGGCCCTTAAATTTGGATTGGACAGAAGAAGTGTGTAACACTAATTATAGGGCTCTAAATTAGCCTTGATTTGATATATTATAGGCCTTGTGGTTCAATTTGGATTCCCATGACCATCCATTTGAAGCCCATGTGCGCACACACACTTCATAAGATCTATCCATAAGTGCCAATGTAGTGTTATCCACATGCCCCTAAATTTGGACTGCTACAGAGAAACTTTGTAGCACCCATTATAGGTCTCAGAGTCAACTTCTAATTAATATTTTATGGGCCTTGTGGTTCAATCTGCATGGCCACAACTATCCATTTGAATCCCAAATGCACACACCCACTTTGTCAAATCCATCCATAAATGCCAATGCAGTCTCATCCATAAGCCCCTAAATTTTGATTGCTATAGATAAAGTGTGTAGTACATATTATAGGGCTATGAGTTAGCTTTGATTTGATATATTATTAGCTCCATGGTTCAATCAGGGTTGCCACAACCGTCCATTTGAAGCACAGGTGTGCACACCCACTTTGTTAAATTCATCCATAAATACCAAACCATTCTCATCAATAATCGCCTAAATTTGGATTAGTACAAAAGAAGTTTATAGCACCCATTATAGGGCTATGAGTTAGCTTTAATTTAATATATTATAGGCCTTATGGTTCAATCAGGGTTTCCACAACCATCCATTTAAATCCCAAGTATGCATGCACACTTTGTCAAATCCATCCATAAATGCCAATGCAGTCGCATCCATAGGCCCTTAAATTTGCATTGGACAGAAGAAGTGTGTAACACTAATTATAGGGCTCTAAATTAGCCTTAATTTGATATATTATGGGCCTTGTGGTTCAATTGCAGTTGCCATGACCATCCATTTGAAGACCAAGTGCGCATGCACACTTTGTCAAATCCGTCCATAAATGCTAATGCAGTCTTAATCACGTGCTCGTCATTTGGACTGCTACATAGAAATTTTATAGTATCCATTATAGAGCTATCAATAAACTTCTATTTGATATATTATAGGCCTCATGGTTTAATCAGCGTGGCCACAACTGTCCATTTGAATCCTAAGTGCACACACCCACTTTGTTAAATCCATCCATAAATGCCAATGCATTCTCATCCATAGGCCCCAAAATTTCTATTGCTATAGATAAAGTGTTTAGTATGTATTATAGGGCTCTGAGTTAGCTTTGATTTGATATATTATGGGCCCTATGGTTTAATCGAGGTTGCCATGACTGTCCATTTGAAGCCCAAGTGCGCACACCTACCTTTGTAAATCCATCCATAAATACCAATGCATTGTCATCAATAATCCCTAAATTTGGATCGGAACAAAAGAAGGGTGTAGCACCCATCATAGGGATCTGAGTTAGTTTCAATTTAATATAGCTTTAATTTAATATATTATGGGCCTTATGATTCAATCGGGGTTGCTATGACCATCCATTTGAAGCTCAAGTGCACACGCCTATTTTGTCAAATCCAACCATAAATGCCAATAAAGTCTCATCCATAGGCCACTAAATTTAGATTGCTACAGGAATAGTTTGTAAGTCCCACTTTAGGGCTCTAAGTCAGCTTCGATTTGATAAATAATTAATAAATGGCTAAGGATAATTAGAATAGAACTCTTATTTTAATCTAAGGGTTTTACTATCAAGCCACATTCTTGATGGCCTTAGTAAGAATTAACCATTCACAAAATCAAATGATAATGAAATACCTCTTTATTAATAAAATAAGAAAGTCAATGCATAATCAAATGATTGACCTAGTGTATATCACTAACAATCTTTGCTCTAGGCCCAATCAACATCATATCGAATACCTATGGACCTAGTATGACTCTCATGTTTAGGCTGTGGTAGAGGCTTAGTCAATGGATCAGTAACATTATCATTTGTAGGTACTCTGCATATCTTGATGTCTTCTCTCTCAATGATTTCTCGAATTATAGGATAATGCTTGAGTATGTGTTTGGATCTTTGATGTGATATGGACTCCTTAGCTTGGGCTATAGCTCCATTATTGTCACAATACAAGTTCACTGGATCTGATATACTAGGAATAACACCTAGTCCAGTTATGAACTTTTTTATCCAAGCAGCCTCCTTAGCTGCTTCTGAGGCAGCTATGTACTTAGCTTCTATTGTAGAATCAGCAAGAGGGTCTTACTTAGAACTCCTCAAGCTCACTGCACCTCCATTCAAATAAAACACATATCCTGACTGTGATCGAAAATCATCCTTGTCAGTTTGGAAGTTGGCATCTATGTAACCATTTACAACTAGCTCATCTTCCTGACCACCATACAGTAAAAATGCATCCTTAGTTCTTCTCAAAGTACTTAAGGATATTTTTAACTGCTGTCCAGTGACTTTCACTTGGGTCTGACTGGTATCTTCTCATTGTGCTTAAGGCATATGAAACATCAGGTCGAGTACACAACATTGCATACATGATAGATCCAATAGCAGAAGCATATGGAATCTTACTCATGCGGTCTCACTCATCTTGTGTCATAGGACACTGAGTCTTGCTAAGACTAATGCCATATGACATTGGCAAGAATCCTCTCTTGGAATCTTGCATACTAAGCCTGTTCAATACCTTATCAATATAAGTGCTTTGACTTAGGCCAATAAGCCTTTTATATCTATCTCTATAGATCTTGATGCCTAATATATAAGCAGCTTCACATAAGTCTTTCATTGAGAAACAATTCCTTAACCATGATTTAACATTTTGTAAAATAGGGATATCATTTCCAATGAGTAGTATGTCATCCACATACAACACTAAAAACACAATAGCACTCCCACTAACTTTCTTGTATACACAAGGTTCATTATCATTTTTAATGAAGCCAAATTCTTTGACTGTTTCATCAAAATGAAGATTCTAACTCCGAGATGCTTGCTTCAATCCATAAATGGATCTTTAAAGCTTGCATACCTTTCCAAAATTCTCAGGACTGACAAAACCCTATGGTTGTGTCATGTACACTTCCTTAAGTAAGTTTCCATTAAGAAATGATGTTTTGACATCCATTTTTCATATCTCATAATCATAGTATGTAGCTATGGCAAGGAGAATTCGAATAGATTTTAGCATAGCCACTGGTGAAAAAGTTTCATCATAGTCTATACCATGTGTTTGTTTGAACCCTTTTGCAACCAATCTTTCCTTAAAGGTATGCACATTGCCATCCATATTGATTTTATTTTTGAAAACCCAATTGCACCCAATAGGTTTTAAGCTATCATTTGGGTCAATCAACATCCACACTTGATTATCATACATGGATTGCATTTCTAATCTCATGGCTTCAAGCCATTTCTCAGAGTCAGGACTATTTATGACCTCCTGATAGGATGTGGGTTCATTTTGATCCACAATTAACACATCATTATCATTGGTTATGAGAAATCCATATCTCATGGGGATTTGACGTGTCCTACCAGACCTCCTTGGGCCTTCTGGTACTTGTGCAGGCTTAACAACTACTTGTTGATTCAGTTGTGGTTCCATATAAGGTACAATGCTATTTTATGGGCCTTGAATTTCTTTAAGTTGCACTGTGCTCCCACTGGTTCCTTTGGAAATAAACTCTCTTTCCAAGAATATACCATTCTAAGACATAAACACTTTGTTTTCAGATGCATTGTAGAAGTAACATCCTTTAGTTTCTTTAGGATATCCCACAAAAAGGCATTTGTCAGATTTGGGTGCTAGTTTATCTGAGATTTGACACTTCAAAAAAGCATCACATCCCCAAATCTTAAGAAAAGACAAACTGGGAGTTTTTCCAGTCCATTTCTCATATGGTGTCTTTTCAACTGCCTTCGATGGAACTCTATTTAAAATGAATGCAGCAATTTATAAAGCATATCCCTAAAAAGAGATTGGAAGATCATATTGACTCATCATAGATCTAACCATATCCAACAGAGTTCGATTTCTACATTTAGACACACCATTCCATTGTGGTGTACCTGGAGGAGTCAATTGTGAAACAATCCCACAATCTCTAAGATGATCTATAAATTCTTGGTTTAAATATTCACCACCTCGATCAGATCTTAATGTTTTAATATTTTTACCAAGTTGATTTTGTACTTCATTCTTGAAAATTTTGAACTTTTCAAAAGATTCAGATTTATGTTTCATTAAATAGAGATAACCATATCTACTAAAATCATCTATGAAAGTTATGAAGTACTGAAAACCTCCTCTAACAGTTGAGTTTAATGGTCCACATACATCAGAATGTATTAGGCCTAATAAGTCATTAGACCTGTCAGTTTTTCTAGTAAAAGGTGTTTTAGTCATTTTTCCAAGTAAACAAGATTCACATGTATCAAATGATTCATAATCAAATGAATTTAAAAGCCCATTTTGGTGTAACTTTAAAATTTATTTCTCATTTATATGGCTTAAATGACAATGCCAGAGATAGGTCAAGTTTAAATCATTAGATTTAGACTTCTTTGTATCTATATTACAGATTGGCATTTCATTAGTGTCTTCAAAATTTAAAACATAAAGTCCACTAGTGCATGGAGCATATCCATAGAAAATGTTATCATGATAAATATTGCATTTATTATTCTTAATAATCAATTCAAACCCTTTCTTGTCCAAACAAGAAATAGAAATAATATTCCTATGCATAGTAGGTACATAATAACAATTTTCTAAAGATAAAACAAGTCCACTAGGCAAAGGTAACTCATAAGTTCCTACAGCTAAGGCAACAACTCTTGCTCCATTGCCAACTCATAAGTACACTTCGCCTCTTGCCAATGATCTATTCCTTTATAGACCCTGCTCATTTGTACAAATGTGAGATCCTGATCCAGTATCTAATACCCAAGAATCAAAATCAGAAGTAGATAAATTTAATTCTATAACATGAATACCTGAAGAGGTAGTCTCACCACCCTTTTTCTTCTTCAGATCATCCAAATAGAGCTTGCAATTTCTTTTCTAGTGGCCTGGCTCATTACAAAAAAAGCAAATTCCTTCCTTTGTTTTGGGTTCAGCCTTGAATTTGGGCTTGGGCTTTGGCTTGGGCTTCTGAAAGCCTTTAAAGACCTTACCCTTGCCCTTTCCAACCATTTTCATCCTCTTAACCTTATTGACCATGAGAACATCCTTAGTGTTATTCTTAGTGTTCCTTTCAGCAGTTTTCAGCATCCTATGCAACTCTAAAATAGTCTTCTCCATACTATGCATATTGTAATTCATAACGAAGCTATCATAAGCTTTAGGCAAAGATTAGAGAATAATATCCACAACCAGTTCTTGTTCAATCTTGAGACCAAGCTTGTCCAAGTGGTCAAGATGACCCTTCATCTTGAGAACATGAGGATTGACAGAGCTGCCAGTAGTTAGCTTATAGGAAAGCAATGCCCTTATGGTATTGAACCTTTCAATTCTGGATTTCTCTTAGAACATTTCCTTGAGATGGCCTATCATAGTATAAGCCTCAATTTCCATCAGCTGCTTTTGTAGCTCAGACTCCATACATCCAAGCATAACACAAGTGACATTAGTAGAATCATTGAGATGCTTATTATAAGCATCCATTTGTGCTTTAGGAGCATTGGCAGCTTGTTCCTCAGGGATAGGTTGATCGAGGATGTATTCCTTTCTCTCATGCCTAAGAATAATTCTTAGGTTTCTGTACCAGTCAAGAAAGTTATTCCCAGTAAGCTTATCCTTCTCAAGGATCGATCGTAGCGACATGGTAGATGTAGTGTTTGAAGTCATTTTCTACAACAAATATATGCAAAGTCCATTCAGTATTTTTATTAAATATGTATGAGGCATAATTAAAAAATCCCACTAAATTACTTAAATCAAACACCCTCTAAATTAATTTTACAAATTTTAGTGGGCCAAGATCCATATTTCACCATACTTTAAGTGAGCTTTGGCTCATCGCCTAAAATATGGTTATTTAGGTAGACAACTCTTATCAATTACATCTCATATAACTCTTGGATAGTATGGGATTTGACATCACATGTCATGGCTTAAAATCCCATCTAATGAATGCCCTAGGTACAAAACCATTTTGATAACCTAGTTAAGTCAAACCATATCAAATGTTTGGATAGCACCATTATCCAACTTGCCTTGGATAAATTTATACACCCTGCTTTGGTAGGCCCATATATAATAATCTAAGACTTGACAAGTGTTGAATTTATGGGAGGCATTATAATGACTTAATATTAAATGAGGGTTCGTCTTTATTTAATCTTATTTAGTTATTATTATGCTCTATTGCATGGCATCATATGGCATCACATACATGGCATCACATGGCATCACATACATAATAACTAAAATAAATGTGACATAGCATGGACCAAATCTAAGTTGATCTTCATAAGCCAATATGAAGATCAAAGTTCAAACCTAGGTAATATTACAATTACAAATTGAGCCTCCAACTTATATCTCCATCTTCTACCATGGATCTCCTTCTTTGGTTCCCACTTTGGATCTCCATCCTAGGCCTCCAACTTGAATTTCACCATGGGTCTTGATTTACATAAATTGTCATAATTTATTCTACACTATTCTAATAAAATAAATACAATAAAACAAAAATGACTCATAGGCTGTATTTAAAATTACAACCCATAAAAATTAAATCCAATCACATTGGTCTAAGGGCCATGCTATGCACCACGCATAAAACAAAATATGTTCAAAATAAAATAAAATAATGTGACAACTATTCCAATTATTATGTTAAAAATAAAATAATGTGACAATTCTTTCGGGGTCAAGGGGCAGCACTCCTAGTGGGGTTCTAAGGGGCAACGCCCCTGGCGGGGTCCAGGGGCAGCGCCCCAGGTGGTGGTAAGCACTTTACCTTAGTTCTTCGATGAATTACCTTTCAAATTTCTGAACATTAATGAATTTTCATAATTAAATTACTATAAAATCAACTAGTTCAAAAATAGACAAAACGCTCAATTAAAATAGCCGCCATGAAACCCTAATTCAAGGAAGCAACTAACCAATTTTCATAATCAAATTATTGAATTAGCTGCTGCCTAAAACAACATCACTTTCTATAAATAGTTTACAGTTTGAAAAATTCTGTTCAAAATAGATAAAAAACAATTTTAGTTTTTCATAAAAACATTTGTGCTAACAACTGATTTTGTTAATGCAGTCTTGTCCATAGGCCCCTAAATTTGGACTGCTATAAATGAAGTTTATAGCACTAACTACAGGGCTCTAACTCAGCTTTGATTTAATACATTATGGGCTTATAATTCAATCAGGGTTGCCATGACCATCCATTTAAAGCCCAAGTGTGCACCCCCACTTTATCAAATCCATTGATAAATACTAGCACAATCTTATCCATAATACCCTAAATTTGGACTCCTATAGTTGAATTGTGTAGCACCCATTATAGTGCATTAAGTCAGCTTCAATTTGATATGTTATGGGCCCCATTTTTCAATCTGGGTTGCCATGACTGTCCATTTGAAGCCTAAGTGCCCATGCCCACTTTGTCAAATCCATCCATAAATGCCAATGAAGTCTTATCCATAGGCCCTAAAATTTGTATTGCTACAAATGAAATGTGTAGCACCTATTATGGGACTCTGAGTTAGCTTAAATTTGATATATTATGGGCTTTGTGGTTCAATCAGGGTTGTCATGAATGTCCATTTGAAACCCAAGTGTGCACACCCACTTTGTCAAATCCATCCTTAAATGCCAATGCAGTCTCATCCATAGGCCCTGAAATTAGGATAACTACAAATGAAGTGTGTAGCGCCCTCTATAGGGCTCTGACTTATCTTTGATTTAACATATTATGGGCCATGTGGTTCAATTTATGTTACCACTCCGTCCATTTGAAGCCCAAGTGTGTACACCCCCTTTGTCAAATCCATCTATAAATGCCAACGCAATCTCATTCACAGACCCCTAAATTTGGCTACTACAGATTAAGAGTGTAGCACCCATTATAGGGCTCTGAGTTAGTTTTGATTTAATATATTATAGGGATTATGGTTTAATTAGGGTTTCCATGACCATCCATTTCAAACCCAAGTGTGCATGCCCACTTTGTCAAATCGATCCATAAATGCCAATGCAGTCTCATCTATAGGCCCCTAAATTTGCACTGCTACAGATGAAGTGTACAAAAACCATTATAGGGTCTAACTTAGCTTTAATTTGATATATTATAGGCCATGTATTTTAATTGGGGTTGGCACAACCATCCATTTGAAACCCAAGTGCAGACTCTCACTTTGTCAAATCCATCCATAAATGCTAATGAAGTATCCTCCATAGGCCCCTAAATTTGGATTATTACAAATGAAGTGCATAGTACCTAATATAGGGCTTTGAGTCAGCTTTGATTTTATAAATTATGGGCCCATGGTTCAATTGAGGATGCCACGACTGTCCATTTGAAGCCCAAGTATGCACACCCACTTTGTTAAATCCATCCATAAATGCCAATGTAATCTCATCCATAGGCCTCTATATTTAGACTGCTACAAATGAAGTGTGTTGCACCCATTATAGTGCATTGAGTTAGCTTTGATTTAATATATTATGGGCACTGTGGTTCAATCAGGTCTACCATAACTATCCATTTAGAGTCCAAGTACGATGCCCACTTTCTCAAATCCATCCACAAATGCCAATGCAGTCTCATCCATAGGCCCTAAAATTTGTATTGCTATAGATCAAATGGATAGTACCCATTATAAGATTCTTACATAGGTTTGATTTGATATATTATGGGCCTTATGGTTCAATCAGGGTTGCCACAACTGTCCATTTGAATCCTAAGTGCGCATGCCCACTTTGTCAAATCCAACTATAATTGCCATGTAGTCTCATCCATAAGCCTTTAAATATGGACTGTTATAGACAAAGTTTATTATAGCTATTATAGGGCTCTAAGTCAGCTTTAATTTATTTATTATGGGCCTTAAGGTTCAATCAGGGATGCCACGACCATCCATTTGAATCCCAAGTGCACATGCCTAATTTGTCAAATCCATCCAAAAATGCCAATGCAATCTCATCCATAGGCCCCTAAATTTGTATTGATATAGATGAATGGCATAGTGCCCATTATAGGGCTCTAAGTTAGCTTTAATTTTATATATTGTAAGCCCTGTGGTTCAATCAGGGTTGCATGACTGTCCTTTTAAAGCCCAAGTTCGCACGCACACTTTGTCAAATCTATCCATAAATGCTAATGCAGTCTCATCCATAGGCCCCTAAATTTGGACTAGTATAAATGAATCATATAACACCTATTATAGGGATATGAGTCAGCTTTGATTTGATATATTATGGGCACCTTGGTCTAATCAGGGTTACCATGACAGTCCAATTGAAGCGCAAGTACGCGCACCTACTTTATCAAATACATCAATAAATGCCAATGCAATCTCATCCTTAGGTCCCTAAATTTGGACTGCTACAGATTAAGTGTGTAGGTCCCACTATAAGACCCTGAGTCAACTTTGATTTGATATATTATAGGCTTTGTTTTAATCAGGGTTGCCATAACCTTCCATTTAAAGCTTAAGTGTGCACGCCTACTTTGTCAAATCCATCCATAATTGCCAATATACTCTCATCAATGCACCCTTAAATTTGGACTTGTACAGATGAAGTGTATAGCACCCACTATAGGGCTCTAACTTAGCTTCAATTTAATATATTATGGGCTTTGTGGTTCAATCAGGGTTGCCACAATCATCCATTTGAAGCCCAAGTACGCACTCCCACTTTGTTAAAACCATTCAGAAATGCCAATGCAATCTCATCCATAGGCCTCTAAATTTGGATGGCTACAGATGAAGTGTGTAGCACCCATTATAGTGCACTAATTTAGGTTCAAATTAATATATTATGGGCCCATAGTTCAATTAGGATTTCCTTGACTATCCATTTAAAGCCCAAGTGCATATGCTCACTTTGTCACATCCATCCATAAATGCCAATGCAGTCTCATCCATAGGCCCCTAAACTTGGAGTGCTGTAGATGAATTGTGTAGCACCTATTATATGGTTCTCAATTAGCTTCAATTTGATATATTATGAGCCTTGTGGTTCAATTAAGGTTGCACGACCATCCATTTAAAGCCCAAGTGCAAATGTCCACTTTGTCAAATTAGTCCATAAATTCCAATGCAGTCTCAACCATAGGCCCCTAAATGTATACTGCTACAAATGAGGTATATAGTACCTATTATAGGGCTATGAGTTAGCTTTGATTTGATATAATATTGGCCTTATGGGAAAATTAGGGTTGCCACGACTGTCCATTTCAAGCCCAAGTGCGCACACATACTTTGTGAAATACATTCATAAATGCCAATGCAGTTTCATCCATAGGCCCCTAAATTTGGACTACTACAGATTAAGTGTGTAACATCTATTATAGGACTCTAAGTTAGCTTTGATTTGATATATTATAGGCCCTATGGTTTAATCAGGACTGCCATAATCATCCATTTAAAGCCAAAGTGTGCACACCCACTTTGTGCAATCCATCCATGAATGCTATTGCAGTCTCATCCATTGGCCCCCAAATTTGGACTGCTATAGATGAAGTGTGTAGCACCCACTATAATGCTCATACTTAGCTTTTATTTTATATATTATAGGCCCTGTCATTGAATTAGGGTTGCCATGATCATCCACTTGAAGCCTAAGTGTGTGTGCCCACTTTATTATATCCATCCATAAATGCCAATGCAGTCTCATCCATAGGCCCCTAAACTTGGACTGCTACAGATGAATTGTGTAACACCTATTATACAGCTCTAAGTCAGCTTCAATTTGATATATTATGAACCCTGTGGTTCAATTGAGGTTGTATGACCATCCATTTGACGCCCAAGTGTGCACACCCACTTTGTCAAATCAATCCATAAATTCTAATGCAGTCTTATCCATAGGCCCCTAAATTTGGACTGCTATAAATAGAGCATGTAGCACATATTATAAGACTCTAAGTCAACTTTGATTTGATATATTATAGGTGTTATGGTACAATCGAGTTTGCCACGATTGTCCATTTAAAGCCTAGGTGCACATGCTCACTTTGTCAAATCCATCCATAAATGTCAATGCAGTCTTATCCATCAGCCCTTAAATTTGTGCTACTACAGATGAAATATATAACACACATTATAGGGCTTTAAGTTAGCTTTGATTTGATATATTATGGGCCTTGCATTTAATCAGGGTTCATTATTATCCATTTGATGCCTAAGTAAACACCCCCATTTTGTCCAATCCATCTATAAATGCTAATGCAGTCTCATCCATAGGCCCATAATTTTGGATTGCTACAGATGAAGTGTATAGCACCCATTATAGGGCTTTGACTCATCTTTGACTTGACATATTATGGGCCTGGGGTTCAATTAGGGTTCCCATGATTGTCCATTTGAAACCTAAGTGTGCACACCCACTTTGTCAAATCCATCCATAAATGGTAATGCAATCTCATCCTTAGGCCCCCAAATTTGGACTACTAAAGATTAATTATATAGTACCCATTATAGTGTATTGTGTCACTTTAATTTGATATATTATGGGCCCTATGGTTCAATCGGGGTTGCCACTACCGTCCATTTGAAGCCCAAGTGCGCACACCCATTTTGTCAAATCCATCCATAAATGCCAATGCAATCTTATCCATAGGCCCATGTACTACTACAAATGAAATGTGTAGCAACCATTATAGGGCTTTGAGTCATCTTTAATTTGATGTATTATAGGCCCTATGGTTCAATCAGGGTTGCCACGAATGTCCATTTGAATACCAAGTGTACATGCCCACTTTTTCAAATCCATCCATAAATGCCAATGCAGTCTCATCTATATGCCCCTACATTTGGACTACTACAAACAAATTTTATTGTAATTATTATAGGGCTCTAAGTCAGCTTCAATTTGATATATTATGGGCCCTGTGGTTCAATAGAGGATGCCACAAACCTCCATTTGAAGCCTAAGTGCGCACGCCCACTTTATCAAATCCATCCAAAAATGCCAATGCAGTCTTATCTATAGGCCATTAAATTTGGATTGCTATAGACAATGTTTATAGCACCCACTATAGGGCTTTAAGTTAGCTTCAATTTAATATATTGTGGGCTCCATGGTTGAATTGGGGTTGCCACAACTATCCATTTGAAGCCCAAGTGCGCACACTCACTTTGTCAAATCCATCCATAAATGCCAATGCAGTCTCATCCACAGGCCCCTAATGGCTTCTATAAATTAAGCATGTAGTACCTATTATTGGGTTTTAAGTCAGATTTGATTTGATATATAGTGGGCTCTATGATTTAGTCAGGGCTACCATGATAATCCATTTGAAATCCAAGCGCGCACACCCACTTTGTCAAATCCATCTATAAATGCCAATGCAGTCTCATCCATAGGCCCCTAAATTTGCACTGCTACAGATGAAGTGTGTAGCACCCATTATAAGGTTTTACTTAGCTTTGATTTAATATATTATGCACTTTGTTGTTCAATCAGGGTTGCCACGACCATCCATTTGAATCAAGAGTGCAGACTCTCACTTTGTCAAATCCATCCTTAAATGCTAATGAAGTCTCATCCATAGGCCTTTAAATTTGGATTGCTACAAATGAAATGCGTAGTACCTAATATAGGGCTCTGAGTTAGTTTTGATTTGATGTATTATGGGCTCGTGGTTCAATTAAGGTTGCCATAACCATCCATTTGAAGCCAAAGTATGCACACCTACTTTGTCAAATACATCCATAAATGCCAATGCAATCTCATCCTTAGGCCCTAAAATTTGGACTACTACATATTAAGCATATAGCTCCCACTATAGGGCTCAGAGTTAGCTTTGATTTGATATATTATAGGCTCTATGTTTTAATTAGGGTTGCTATGATCATCCATTTGAAGCCCAAGTGTGCACGCCCACTTTGTCAAATCCATCCATAATTGCCAATGTAGTCTCATCCTACGCCCCTGAATTTGGACTCTATAAATAAAGTGTGTAGCCACCACTATAAGGCTCTGACTCAACTTTGATTTGATATAGGCTTTATGGTTCAATCAAGGTTGCCATGACCATCCATTTGAAGCCCAAGTGCACACTCCCACTTTGTCAAATCCATCCATAAATGTCAATGCAATCTCATCCATAGGCCCCTAAATTTTGACTGCTATAGATGAACTGTATAGCACCCATTATAGTACACTAAGTTAGGTTGAATTTGATATTTTATGTACCCCATGGTTTAATCGGGGTTGCCACGAATGTCCATTTAAAGCCTAAGTGCATATACCCACTTTATCACATCCATCCATAAATGCCAATGTAGTCTCATCCATAGGCCCCTAAGTATGGACTGCTATAAACTTTTTCTATAGCACACATTATAGGGCTCTGACTCAGCTTTAATTTGATACATTATAGGGCACTGATTTGATACATTATGGGCCCTGTGGTATAATTGAGGTTTCCACAACCATGCTTTTCAAGCCCAAGTGCGCACACCTACTTTATCAAATACATCCATAAATGCCAATGTAGTCTCATCTATAGGCCCCTAAATTTGGGCTACTATAGATTAAGCGTGTAGCACATATTATAGGAATCTAAGTAAGCTTTGATTTGATATATTATAGGCCCCTTTGTTTAATTAGGGTTGCCACGATCGTCCATTTGAAGCCCAAGTGCGCACACCCACTTTTTCCACTGCATCCAAAAATGCCAATGCAGTCTGACCCATAGGCCCCTAAATTTGGATTGCTACAAATAAAGTGTGTAACGCCCATTATAGGGCTCTGACTCAACTTTTATTTGATATATTATGGGCTTTGTGGTTAAATCAGGGTTGTTATGACTGTCCATTTGAAGCCCAAGTGCGTATGCCTACTTTGTCACATCCATCCATAAATGCCAATGCAGTCTCATCAATAGGACCCTAAACTGCTATAGATGAATTATGTAGCACCCATTATGTTGCTCTAAGTTAGCTTCAATTTGATATATTGTGAGTTCCGTGGTTCAATCAGGGTTGCACGACCATCGATTTGAGGCCCAAGTGCACATGCCCACTTTGTCAAATTAATCCATAAATTCCAAAGCAGTCTCATCCATAAGCTCCTAAATTTAGAATGGTAAAAATGAAGTGTGTAGCACTTGCTTTGAGTTAGTTTTGATTTGATACATTATGGGCCGTGAAGGTACAATTGGGTTTTCCATGATTGTCCATTTGATGCCTAAATGTGCACACCCACTTTGTCTAATCCATCTATAAATGCCAATGCAGTCTTATCCATAGGCCCTTAAATTTGCACTGCTCCAGATGAAATGTTTAGCACCAATTATAAGGCATTGAGGTAGCTTTGATTTGATATATTACCGGCTCTATGGTTTAATCGGGGTTGCCATGACCATCCATTTGGAGGCCAAGTGTTCATGCCCACTTTGTCCAATCCATCCATAAATGCCAATGTAGTCTCATATATAGGCCCCTAATTTTGGGTTGCTACAAATTGTGTAGCACCCATTATAGGGCTCTAATCTAACTTTGATTTGATTTATTATAGGCCTTTGGTTCAATCAGAGTTGCAATGACTGTCCATTTGAAGCCTAAGTATACACACCCACTTTATCAAATCCATCCATAAATGCCAATGCAATCTCATCCATAGGCCCATAAATTTGGATAGCTATAGATGAATTGTGCAACACCTATTATAGTGTACTAATTCAACTTTGATTTTATATATTATGGGTGTCATGGTTCAATCGGGGATGCTACGACCATCCATTTGAACCCCAAGTGTGCACACACACTTTATCAAATCCATCTATAAATGCCAATGCAGTCTTATCCATATTTCCTTAAATTTGTACTGCTATAGATGAAATGTATAGCACCAATTATAGGGCTCTGAGTCAGCTTCAATTTGATATATTATGGGCCCTATGGGTTAATTGCGATTGCTACGATCGTCCATTTAAATCCTAAGTGTGCACACCCACTTTGTTAAATCCATCCATAAATTCCAATACAGTCTTATCCATAGGCCCTTAAATTCGTACTACTACCAATGAAATGTGTAGCACCAATTATAAGTCTCGATAAGCTTCAATTTGATATATTGTAGGCCCTATGGTTTAATCGGGGTTCCCACATCCATCCATTTGAATCTCAAATGCGCACATCCACTTTGTCAAATCCATCCATAAATGCTAAACTGCAATCTCATCCATAGGCCCCTAAATTTGGATTGCTATAGAAAAAATTTATTACACCCATTATAGGACTCTAAGTTAGCTTCGATTTGATATATTATAGGCCTTGTGGTTCAATAGGGGATGCCACGACCGTCCATTTGAAGCCCAAGTATGCATGCCCACTTTATCAAATCCATCCATAAATGCCAATGCAGTTTGATTCATAGACCATTAAATTTGGACTGCTACAGACAATATTTATAGCACCCACTCTAAGGCTTTGAGTCAGCTTCTATTTGATATATTATAGGCCCCATGGTCCAATCGGGGTTGCCATGACCATCCATTTGAAGCCCAAGTATGCAAAACCACTTTGTCAAATCCATCCGTAAGTGCCAATGCAGTTTCATCCACAGTCCCCTAAATTTGGTTGCTACAAATTAAGTTTATAGCACCCATTATAGAGCTTTGACTCAACTTTTATTTGATATATTATGGGCTTTGTGGATAAATCAGGGTTGCCATGACCGTCCATTTGAATCATAAGTGTGCACGCCCACTTTGTCAAATACATCCATAAATGCCAATGCAATCTTATCAATAGGCCCCTAAATTTGGACTGGCATAGGTTAAGCATGTAGTACCCACTATAGGGCTCTGAGTTAGCTTTTATTTGATATATTATAGGCCCCTTGGTTTAATTAGGGTTGCCATGATTGTCCATTTGAAGCCTAAGTGCACATGCCCTCTTTGTCCACTCCATCCAAAAATGCCAATGCAGTCTCATCCATAAGCCCCTAAATTTGGACTCTTACATATGAAGTGTGTAGCGCCTATTATAGGGCTCTGACTAAACTTTTATTTGATATATTATGGGCTTTGTGGTTAAATCAGGGTTGCCATGACCATCCATTTGAAGCCCAAGTACGTACGCCCACTTTGTCACATCCATCCATAAATGTTAATATAGTCTCATCCATAGGCCCTTAAATTTGCACTGCAATAGATGAAGTGTGTAGCGCCTATTATAGGGTCTGACTTATCTTTGATTTACTATATTATAGGCCCTGTAGTTCAATCGGGGTTTCCACGACTATCCATTTGAAGCCCAAGTGCACACTCTCACTTTGTCAAATACATCCATAAATGCCAATGATGTCTCATCCATAGGCCCCTAATTTTGGATTGCTATAAATGATATGTGTAGCACCCAATATAGGGCTTTTAGACAACTTTGATTTGATACATTATGGGCCCATGGTTCAATCAGGGTTGCCATGACTTTCCATTTAAAACCCAAGTGTGCATGCCTACTTTGTCAAATCCATCCACAAATGCCAATGTAATCTCATCCATAGGCCCCTAAATTTGGACTTCTACAGATGAAGTGTGTCACACCCATTATAGGATTATGACTGAGCTTTGATTCCATATATTTTGGGCTTTGTGGTTCAATCGGGGATGCCACAACCGTTAATTTGAATCCCAAGTTTGCACGCCTACTTTGTCAAATCCATCCATAAAATGTCAATGTAATGTCATCTATAGGGCCCTAAATTTGGATTGATATAGATAAAGTTCATTATAGCCATTATAGGTCTATGAGTTAGCTTCGATATGATTTATTATGGGCCCCATGGTTCAATCAGGGATGCCACGACCATCCATTTGAAGCTTAAGTGCTCACGCCCACTTTGTCGAATCCATCCATAAATGCCAATGCAGTCTCATCCATAGCCCCTAAATTTGGACTGCTATAATTGTAGTGTGTAGCATATAATATAGGGCTATGAGTCAACTTTTATTTTATGGTCCCTGTGGTTCAATCAAGGTTTCCAACTGTCCATTTAAACTCCAAGTGCGCAAACCCACTTTGTCCAATCCATCCATAAATATTAATGCAGTCTCATTCATAGGCCCCCAAATTTGGATTGTTATAGAGGAAGTGTGTAGTGCCCACTGTAGGGCTCTAACTCAACTTTTATTTGATATATTATGAGCCTGTGGTTCAATTGGGGTTGCCATGATTGTCCATTTGAAGCTCAAGTGTGCACACCCACTTTGTCAAATCCATCCACAAATGCTAATGCAATCATCCATAGGCCTTTAAATTTGGATGGCTGTAGATGAATTTTATAGTACCCATTATAGTGCACTGAGTTAACTTCAATTTGATATATTATAGGCCCTGTGGTTCAATCAGGGTTGACACGATCATCCATTTGAAGCCGAAGTGTGCATGCCCACTTTGTCTAATCCATCCATAAATGCAATGCAGTCTTATCCATAAGCCCCTAAATTTGTACTATTACATATGAAATATATAGCACTCATTATAGGTCTTTAAGTTAGCTTTGATTTAATATATTATGGGCCCTATAGTTCAATCAGGGTTTCCACGACTGTCCCTTTGAAGCCTAAGTGCGCACTCCCACTTTTTCAAATCCATCCATAAATGCCAATGCAATCTCATCCATAGGCTCTTAAATTTGGATTGCTATAAATGAAGTGTGTAGAACCTATTATAGTGCACTAAGTTAGGTTTGATATGATATATTATGGCCCTATGGTTTAATCGGGGCTACCAGGACCATCCATTTGAAGCCTATATGCGTACGCCCACTTTGTCACATCCATCCATAAATGCCAATGATGTGTCATCCATAGGCCCTTAAACTTGGACTGCTATAGATGAATTGTGTAGCACCTATTATATGACTCTAGTCAGCTTCAATTTGATATATTATGAACCTCGTTGTTTAATCAGGGTTGCACGACCATCCATTTGAAGCCCAGGTGTGCACACCCACTTTGTCAAATCAATCCATAAATTCTAGTACAGTCTCATCCATAGGCCCTTAAATTTAGACTGCTATAAATGAAGCATGTAGTACCTATTATTGGGCTCTGAGTAATCTTTGATTTGATTCATAATGGGCCTTATATTTCTATCAGGGTTGCCATGACCGTCTATTTTAAGCCCAAGTGTGCACACTTACTTTGTCAAATACATCCATAAATACCAATGCAGTCTCATCCATAGGCCCTTAAATTTGGACTGCTACAGATTAAGCATGTAGCACTTATTATAGGGCTCTAAGTAAGCTTTAATTTGATATATTATAGGCTCCATGGTTTAATCATGGTTGCCACAATTGTCCATTTAAAGCCCAAGTGTGCACGCCCAGCTTATCTAATCCATCCAAAACTGCCAATGTTGTCTCATCCATAGGCCCCTAAATTTATATTGCTATAGATGAAGTGTGTAATGCCCATTAGAGGGTCTAACTTAGCTTTGATTTGATACATTATGGGCTTAGTTTTCCAATCAAGGTTATCACGACTGTCCATTTAAAGCCCAAGTGTGCACTCCTAGTTTGTCTAATCCATCCAAAATGCCAATGTTGTCTCATTTATAGGCCCCTAAATTTAGATTGAAATAGATGAAGTGTGTAATGCCCATTATAGGGTTTGACTTAGCTTTAATTTGATATATTATAGACTTTGTTGTTCAATCAGGGTTCTCACGACTATCCATTTAAAGCCCAAGTGAACACTCTCACTTCATCAAATCCATCCATAAATGCTAATGAAGTCTCATACATAGGCCCCTAAATTTGGATTGCTACAAATAAAGTGTATAACACCTAATATAGGGCTTTGAGTCAACTTTGATATGATACATTATGGGCCTGTGGTTCAATCGAGGTTGTCATGACCATCCATTTGAAGACTAAGTGCGCATGCCCACTTTGTCAAATCCATTCATAAATGCCAATGTAATCTCATCCATAGGACCCTAAATTTGAACTATTATAAATAAAGTGTGTTGCACCCATTATAGTGTACAAAGTTAGCTTTGATTTAATATATTATAGGTCTCGTGGTTCAATCAGGGTTGCCATGACCATCCATTTGAAGCCCAAGTGCGCACACCCACTTTATCAAATCCATCCACAAATGCCAATATTGTCTCATCCACAGGCCCCTAAATTTGCACTCCTATAGAATAAGTATGTAGTGCCCATTATAGGGCTATAACTTAGCTTTTATATGATATATTATGTGCCTATGGATCAATCAGACAAAGTTTTTAGCACCCATTATAGGGCTCTAAGTCATGTTTGATTTGATATTTTATAGGCCTCGTGGTTCAATTGGGGTTGCTATGACTGTCCATTTGTAACCCAAGTGCATACGCCCACTTTGTCATATCCAACCATTAATGCCAATGCAGTCTTATCCAAAGGCCTATAAATTTGGACTGCTACTGATAAATTGTGTAGCACCCATTTAAAGCCTAAGTGTGCATGCCCACTTTGTTAAATCTATACACAAATGCCAATGCAGTCTCATCTATAGGCCCTTTAATATGGACTACTATATAAAAAGTTTATTACACCTATTATAGGGCTCTGTCTCAGCTTCGATATGATATTTTATGGGCCCTGTGGTTCAATCGAAGTTGGCACGACCATCCAATTGAATCCTAAGTGCACACGCCCATTTTGTCATATCCATCCATAAATGCTTATGAAGTCTCATCCATAGGCCCCTCAATTTGGACTGCTATATAAAAAGGTTATTGTGAACATTATAGGGCTCTGAGTCAACTTTGATTTGATATATTATGGGCCCTGTGGTTCAATTGCGGATGCCATGAGCATCCATTTGAAGCCAAAGTGTGCACGCCCACTTTGACAAACCCATCCATAAATGCCAATGCAGTCTCATCCATAGGCCCTTAAATTTGTATTGCTACAGACAAAGTTTGATATACCCATTATAGAGCTCTGAGTCAACTTTGATTTGATATATTAATGGCCTTATGATTCAATCGAGGATGCCACGACTGTCCATTTGAAGCCTAAATGTGCACACCCACTTTGTCAAATCCATCCACAAATACTAATGTTATCTCCTGCATAGGCCCCTAAGTATGGACTACTATAGATGAAGTGTGTATCACCCATTATAGTTCTCTAAGCTAGCATTAATTTGATATATTAGAGGCCCTATAGTTCAATGGGGGTTGCCACGACCATCCATTTGAAGCCCAAGTGTGGATGCCCACTTTGTCAAATCCATCCATAAATGCCTATGTAATCTCATCCATAGTCCCCTAATTTTTTACTACTATAGATAAAGTGTGTAGCACCTAATATAAGGCTCTGAGTTAGGTTCAATTTGATATATTATAGGGCCTGCATTTCAATCGAGGTTTCCACGATAACCCTTTTGAAGCCTAAGTGTGTACACCCACTTTGTCATATCCATCTATAAATGCCAATGCAGTCTCATCCATAGGCACCTAAATTTGGACTGCTATAGATGAATTGTGTAGCACCCATTATTAGGCTCTAGGTTAGCTTAATTTTTTTTATTATGAGCCCTGTAGTTCAATTGGTGTTGCACGATCGTCCATTAGGAGTCCAAGTGTGCATACCAACTTTGTCAAATCCATCAATAAATGCCAATGGAGTCTCATTGATAGGTCCCTAAATTTGAACTGCTATAAATAAAGCATGTAGCACTTATTATAATGCTCTGAGTTAGCTTTGATTTGATATATTATGGGCCCATGGTTCAATCAAGGTTGCCACGACCGTCCATTTGAAGCCTAAGTGTGCACGTCCATTTTGTCACATCCATTCATAAATGCCAATGTTCCTAAACTTGGATTGCTACAAATAAAGTTTATAGCACTTAATGTAGAGCTCTGAGTTAGCTTCAATTTAATATATTATGGGCCCTGTAGTTCAATTGTGGTTGCAACAACAGTCCATTTACGGCCCAAGTGTGTACATCCACCTTGTCAAATCCATTTATAAATGCCAGTGTAGTCTCATCCATAAGCCCCTAAATTTAGATTGGTGTAGAAGAAATGTGTAGCACCTGTTATAGTTCTCTAAGTCAACCATGATTCAATATATTATGGGCCCCGTGGTTGAATCGAGGTTGCCATAATTGTCCATTTAAAGCCCAAGTGCACACACCCACTTTATCAAATCCATCCATAAATGACAATGCAGTCTCATCCATAG
The DNA here is from genome assembly GCA_947683625.1 of Mallotus nudiflorus. Lineage (NCBI taxonomy): Eukaryota > Viridiplantae > Streptophyta > Magnoliopsida > Malpighiales > Euphorbiaceae > Mallotus > Mallotus nudiflorus. Next base: position 2,035,062 of record CANTUR010000061.1, read on the forward strand.
GACCCTAAATTTGAGATGCTATAGATTAAGTTTTTAGCATAAGATCTAAGTCAGGTTTGATTTTATATATTATGGGCCCTATAGTCCAATCGGGGTTGTCACAACTGTCCATTTAAAGCCCAAGTGTGCATGCCCACTTTGTCCAATCCATCCATGAATGCCAATGCAGTCTCATCCATTGGCCCCTAAATTTGGACTACTACAGACAAAGTTTGTAGCACCAAATATAAGGCTCTAAGTCAGCTTTGATTTAATATATTATGGGCCCTATGGTTCAATTATGGTTGCTAGGATCGTCCATTTTGAAGTCCAAGTGCGCATGCCCACTTTGTCAAATCCATCCATAAATGCTAATGTAGTCTCATGCATAAGCCCCTAAATTTGGATTGTATAATAGAAGTGTGTAGCACCCATTATAGTTCTCTAAGTTAGCCATAATTTAATACATTATAGGCCTCATGGTTCAATCAAGGTTGCCATGAACGTGCCCACTTTGTCATATCCATCCATAAATGCCAATGTAGTCTTATCCATAAGCCCCTAAACCTGGATTGCCACGGATGAAGTCTATAGCTTGTACTATAAGGGTGTGAGTCAACCTTGATTGGATCTATTATGGGCCTTGTGGTTCAATTAAGGTTGCCATGATCATCCATTTAAAGCCCTAGTGCGATGCCCACTTTGTTAAATCCATCCACTAATGCCAATGTAGTCTCATCTATAGGCCTACAAACTTAGATTTGGACAAACAAAGTTTATAGAATTCATTATAGGGCTCTAAGTTAGCTTCAATTGGATATATCATGGGCCCCATGGTTTAATCAAGGTTGCCATGACCATCCATTTGAGGACCAAGTGTGCACACTCACCTTGTCAAATCCATCCATAAATGGCAATGTAGTCTCATCCATAGGCCCCTGAATTTAGACTACTACAAAAGTAGTCTATAGCACCCATTAGAGGTCAATGAGTCAACTTTAATTTGATATATTATTGGCCTCATGGTTCAATGGCTTTTGCCACAGCCATCCATTTGAATCCCAAGTGTGAATGCCTACTTTGTCAAATCCATGCATAAAAGGCAATTGAGTCTCATCCATAAGCCCTTGAATTAAGATTGCTACAGAAAAAGTGCATAGCTCCTCTTATAGGGCTCTAAGTTAGCTTTGGTTTGATATATTATGGGCCCTATGGTTCAGTTGAGGTTGCCACAACTATCCATTTGAAGCCCAAGTGCACAAATCCACTTTGTTAAATCCATCCATAAATGGCAATGCAGTCTCATCCATAGGCCCCTAAATTTGGACTCTTACAGAAAAAGTTATTAGTACCTTATGTAGAGTTCTAAGTTAGCTTCAATTTGATATATTATGGGCCCCATGGTTCCATTGGGGTTGCCACAACTGTCCATTTAAAGCCCAAGTGCGCATGCCTACTTTGTCAAATCCATCCATAAATGCCAATGTAGTCTTATCCATAGGTCCCTAAATTTATATAACTATAGACTACATTTTTAGCATGAAATTTGAGTCAGCTTTGATTTGATATATTATGAGGCTCATGGTTTAATCGGGGTTGCCATGACTATCCATTTAAAGCCCAAGAGCACACACCCACCTTGTCAAATCTATCCATTAATGCTAGTGTAGTCTCATCCATAGGCCCCTAAATTTGGATTGGTATAGAAGAATTCTATAGCACCTATTATAATTCTTTGAGTTAGCCAAGAGGCAATATATTATGGGCTTTGTGGTTCAATCGAGGTTGCCATGACCGTCCATTTTAAGCCCAAGTGCCCACACCCACTTTGTTAAATCCATCCAAAAATGCCAATGTAGTATCATTAATAAGCCCCTAAACATGGATTACTACGGATGAAGCCTATAGCTCGAATTATAGGGCTCTAAGTCAATATTTATTGGATATATTATGGGCCCTGTGGTTCAATTGAGGTTGCTTTGGCCATCCATTTGAAGCCCAAGTGTGCATGCCCACTTTATAAAATCTAATGATAAATGCCAATGTAGTCTCATCCATAAGCCCCTAAATTTGGATTTCTACAAATGAAGCATGTAGCTAATATTATAAAGCACTGAGTCAGCTTCTATTAGATATATTATGGGCCCCATTATTCATTAAGAGTCACCACAATCGTCCATTTGAAGCTTAAGTGCATACACCCACTTTGTCAAATCCATTTATACATGCTAATGTAGTCTCATCAATAGGCCCCTAAATTTGGATTGCTACAGATGTAGTCTATAGCCTAATTATAGTGATCTAAGTCAACTTCAATTGGATATATTATAGGTCTCATGGTTCAATCGGGGTTGCCACGACCATCCATTTTAAGCCTAAGTGCGCACACTCACTTTATCAAATCCATCCATAAATGCCAATGTAGTCTCATCCATAAGCCCCAAAATTTGGATTGCTACAGATGAAGTGTGTAGCTAATATTATAGTGCACTAAGTCAGCTTCTTTTAGATCTATTATAGGGCTCATGGTACAATTGGGGTCGCCATGATTGTCTATTTGAAGCCTAAGTATGCACGCCCACTTTGTTAAATCCATCCATGAATGCCAATACAGTTTCATCGATAGGTCCTTAAATTCAGATTTGTATAGAAGAAGTGTGTAGCATCCATTATAGTTGTTTGAGTCAGTCATAATTTGATATATTATAGGCCCTATGGTTCAATCAATATTGCCACGACCGTCCATTTGAAGCCTAAGTGCGCACACCCACTTTATGAAATCCATTTATAAATGCCAATGTAGTCTCAACCATAAGCCCCTAAATTTGGATTTCTACAAATGAAGGGTATAGCACTAATTATATGGCATGGAGTCAGCTTCTATTGGATATATTATGGGCCCTATGGTTCAATAAGGGTTGCCACGACTATCCATTTAAAGCCTAAGTGTGCATGCCCACTTTGTCAAATCCATTCATACATGCCAATGTAGTCTCATCAATATGCCCTTCAATTTGGATTATTACGGATGTAGTCTATAGCTTGTATTATAGGGCTCTGAGTCAGCTTCGATTGGATATATAATGGGCCTCATGACTTAATCGAGGTTGCCATAATCATCCATTTAAAGCCCAAGTGTGCATGCCCACTTTATTAAATCCATCCATAAATGCCAATGTAGTCTCATCCATAAGCCCCTAAATTTAGAATGGTACAGATGAAGTGTGTAGCTCTTATTATAGGGCACTGAGTTAGCTTCTATTGGATATATTATGGGGCCTGTGGTTCAATTAGGGTTGCCACGACCATCCATTTGAAGCCCAAGTGCGCACGCCCACTTTGTCAAATCCATCCATAAATGCTAATGCAATCTCCTCTATAGGCCCCTAAATTTAGATTAGTATAAAAGAAGTGTGTAGCACCCATAGTTCTCTGAGTCAGTCATAATTTGATATATTATAGGCCCCATGGTTTAATTAATGTTGCCATGACTATCCATTTGAAGCCCAAGTCCGCACACTCACTTTGTCAAATCCATCCATAATTGCCAATGCAGTCTCATCCATAGGCCACTGAATTTGGATTGGTATAGAAGAAGTGTCTAGCACCCATTATAGTTTGCTAAGTTAGCCACTTTTTGATATATTATAGGCCCAGTGGTTCAATCAAGGTTGCCATGATTGTTCATTTGAAGCCCAAGTGCACACGCCTACTTTGTCGAATCCATCCATAAATGACAATGTAGTCTCATCCATAAGCCCCTAAATTTGTATTGATATGGACTAAGTTTATAGCATGAGATCTAATTCAACTTTTATTTGATATATTATGGGCCTTGTGGTTCAGTCGGGGTTGCCACGACCGTCCATTTAAAGCCCAAGTGTGGATGCCCACTTTGTTAAATCCATCCATGAATGCCAATGTAGTCTCATCCAGAGGCCCTAAAATTTAGAATGCTACAAATAAATTTTATAGTAGTTAATATAGGGCTCTAAGTCAACTTCAATTTAATATACTATGGACCTCATGGTTCAGTCATGGTTGCTAGGACCATCCATTTAAAGCATAAGTGCGAACGCCCACTTTGTAAAATCCATAAATGCCAATGCAGTCTCAACCGTAGGCCCCTAAATTTGGATTGGTATAGAAGAAGTGTGCATCACCCATTATAGTTCTTTGAGTCAGCCATGATTCATTATATTATGGGCCCCATAGTTCAATTAGGATTTCCATGATCATCCATTTAAAGCCTAAGTGCACACATCCACTTTGTTAGATCCATCCCTTAAAGGCAATGCAGTCTTATCCATAGGCCCCTAATTTTGGACTGCTACAGACTAAGTTTTCAACACGAGATCTGAGTCAACTTTGATTTGAAATATTATGGGCCTAATGATAGTATCAGGGTTGCCACAACCATTCATTTGAAGCCCAAGTGCGAATGCCTACATTGTCAAATCCATCCATGAATGCTAATGCAGTCTCATCGATAGGCCCCTAAATTTGGACTGCTATAAACAAAGTGTGTAGCACCAAATATAGGGCTCTAAGTCAGCTTTGATTTGATATATTATGGGCCCTGTGGTTTAATCGTGGTTACTAGGACCATCCATTTGAAGCCCAAGTGCGCACGCCCACTTTGTCAAATCCATTCATAAATGCCAATATAGTCTTATCCATATGCCTTTAATTTTGGATTGGTATAGAAGAAGTGTGTAGCACCCATTATAGTTCTCTAAGTCAACCATGATTCAACATATTATAGGCCTCGTGGTTCAATTGGGTTGCCACAATCGTCCATTTGAAGCCCAAGTGTGCACGTCCACTTTGTCAAATCCATACATTAATGGAAATGCAATCTCATCCATAGGCCCCTAAATTTGGACTAACGCAAACTTAGTTTTTAGCATGGGATTTGAGTTAGCTTTGATTTGATATATTATGGGCCCTGTCATTCAATCGGGGTTGCCACGACCATCCATTTAAAGCCATAGTGCATATGCCCACTTTGTCAAATGCATCCACGAATGCCAATGTAATCTCATCCATGGGGCCCTAAACTTGGATTGCTATAAATGCGTAGCTCATATTAAAAGGCTCTAAGATAGCTTCAATTAGATATATTATGGTCCTTATAATTCAATTAGGGTTGCTAGGACCATGCATTTGAAGCCCAAGTGCCATGCCCATTTTGTCAAATCCATCTATAAATACCAATGCAGTCTCATCCATAGGCCCTTAAATTTGGATTGGTAGAGAAGAAGTATGTAGCACCTATTATAGTTCTTTGAGTCAACCATGATTTGATAAATTATAGGCCTCATGGTTCAATCGAGGTTGCCACAACTGTCCATTTGAAGCCCAAGTGCGCACGCCCACTTTATCAAATCCATCCATTAATGCCAATGTAATCTCATCCATAGGCTTATAAATTTGTATTGGTAGAGAAGAAGTGTGTAGCACCCAATATAGTTCTCTAAGTCAGCCACTATTCGATATATTATGGGCCCCATGGTTTAATCGAGGTTGCCACAACTATCCATTTGAAGCCCATGAGTGCAGGCCCACTTTGTGAAATGCATCTATAAATGCTAATGTAGTCTCATCCATAGGCCCCTAAATTAGGATTGCTACAAACTTTGTCATTATAACTTATTATAGGGCTCTTATTTAGCTTTCATTTGATATATCCATAGGCCCCTAAACTTGGATGGCTAAAAATAAAGTGTGTAGCACTTATTATAAAGCTTTGAGTTAGCTTCGATTGGATATATTATGGGCCCCGTGGTTTAATTGGGGTTGCCACGACTATCTATTTAAAGCCTATGAGCACAGGCCCACTTTGTCAAATCCATTTATAAATGCCAATGTAGTCTTATCCATAGGCCCCTAAATTTGGATTGCTATAGACTTTGTCACTAGAACTTATTATAGGGCTCTTAGTCAGCTTTCATTTGATATATCCATAGGCCCCTAAACTTGGATTGCTAAAAATAAAGTGTGTAGCACTTATTATATGGCTCTGAGTTAGCTTCGATTGGATATATTATGGTCCCCGTGGTTCAATTGGGGTTGCCACAACCATCCAGTTGAATCCCAAGTGTGCACTCCCACTTTGGCAAATCCATCCATAAATGCAAATGCAGTCTCATCCATAGGACACTAAATTTGGACTGCTACAGATAAAGTTTATAGCAATATAAGACTCTAATTCAACTTCAATTTGATATATTATGGACCCCAAAATTCAATTGGGGTTGCCACAATTGTCCATTTGAAGCCCATGTGCGCACACCTACTTTGTCAAATCCATCTATAAATGCCAAAGTAGTCTCATCAATAGGCCCCTAAATTTGGATTGCTATAGACTTTGTCACTAGCACTTATTATAAGGCTCTAAGTCAGCTTTGATTTGATATATTCTAGGCCTTCTAGTTTAATTAGGGTTGCCATGACAATCCATTTAAAGTAAAAGTGGGCACGCCCACTTTGTCAAATCCATCCACAAATGCCAATGCAGTCTTACCCATATGCCCTTAAATTTGTAATACTACAGATGAAATGTGTAGCACTTATTATAGAGCTCTGAATCAACTTTTCTTTGATACATTATTCTCCCTGTGTTTCAATCGGGGTTGCCACGACCATCCATTTGAAGCCTAAATGCGCACGCCCACTATGTCAAATCCATCCTTAAATGCCAATGCAGTCTCATCCCTAGGGTCCTAAATTTGGATTGCTACAAATGATGTGTGTAGTACTTATTATAGGGGTTTGAGTGAGCTTTGATTTGGTATATTATGGGTTTTGTGGTTTAATTGAGGTTTCCATGACTATCCATTTGAAGCCTAAGTGTGCATGCCCACTCTGTGAAATCCATCCATAAATGCCAATACAGTCTCATCCATTAGCCCTTAAATTTGGATTGCTACATACAAAGTTTATAGCACCTATTATAGGGCTTTAAGTCAGGCTTGATTTGATATATTAAGGGCCCTATGGTTTAATTAGGGTTGCCATGACTGTCTATTAGAAGCCCAAGTATGCTCGCCTACTTTGTCAAATCCATCCATAAATGCCAATGCAGTCTCATCCTTAGGCCTCAAATTTGGAATGCTACATATGAAGTCTATATCACCTAGTATAAGGCTTTGTGTTAGCTTCGATTTGATACATTATGGGCCCTATGGTTCAATTGGGATTGCCATGACTATCCATTTGAAGCCCAAGTGTGCACACACACTTTATCAAATACATCCATAAATGCCAATGCAGTCTTATCCACAGGCCCCTAAATTTGGATTACTACATATAGCACACATTATAGGGCTCTGCGTCATCCTCTACTTAATATATAAAGGGCCTCTTGGTTCAATTGGGGTAGCCATGACCATCCATTTGAAGCGCAAGTGCTCACGCCCACTTTGTCAAATTCATCCATAAATGCCAGTGCAGTCTCATCAATAGGCCCCTGAATTTGGATTGCTATAGAAAAAATGTGTAGTGCCTATTATTGGGCTTTGTGTTGACTTCAATCTGATATATAATGGGCCTCTTAGTTCAATTGGGGTAGCCATGACCATCCATTTGAAGTCCAAGTGCTCATGCCCACTTTGTTAATTTCATCCATAAATGCCAATGCAGTCTCATCCATAGGCCCCTAAATTTGGATTGCTACAGAAAAAATGTATCATGTCTATTATAGGGCTTTGTGTCAACTTCAATTTGATATATTATGAGCCCTATGGTTCAATCGGGGTTGCCACGACTGTCCATTTGAAGCCCAAGTACGCATGTCCACTTTGTTAAATCCATCCATAAATGCCAATGTTGTCTCATCCATAGCCCATAAACTTATATTGCTAAAAATGAAGTGTGTAGCACTCATTATAAGGCTCTGAGTTAGCTTCGATTGGATATATTATTGGTCACGTTATTCAATCGGAGTTGCCACAATTGTCCATTTGAATCCCAAGTGCGCACACCCACTTTGTCAAATCCATCCATAAATTCTAATGCAGTCTCATCCATATTCCCCTAAATTTGGACTCCTACAGATAAAATTCTATTGCATCCATTATAGGACTCTGTGTCAGCTTTGATTTGATATATTAGACGCCCCACGATTTAATCAAGGTTGCCACAACTGTCCATTGGAATCCCAAGTGCGCTCACCTACTTTATCAAATCCATCCATAAATACTAATGCAGTCTTATCTATAGACCCCCTAAATTTGGATTTCTACAAACTTTTTCTATAGCATACATTATAGGGCTCTGACTCAGTTTCGATTTGATATATTATAGGCCTCGTGATTCAATCGATTTTTCCATGACCATCCATTTGAATCCTAAGTGTGCATGCCTACTTTATCAAATCCATCCATAAAAACTAAGGCAGCCTCATCTATAGGCCCCTACATTTGTACTGTTATAGATGAAGTGTCTAAAACATACAATGTAAGGCTCTTAGTCAGCTTCAATTTGATACATTATGGGCCTCATGGTTCAATTGATGTTTCCATGACTGTCCATTTGAAGCCGAAGTGCGCATGCCCATTTTGTCGAATCCATCTATAAATGCTAATGCAATCTCATCGGTAGGCCCTTATATTTGAATTGCGACAATGAATTTTTATAGCACTTATTATAGGGCTCTAAGTTAGCTTCAATTATATATATATGGGCTTTATGGTTCAAGTTATACATGACTATCCATTTCAAGCCCAAGTGCGTATGTCCGCTTTGTAAAATCCATCCAGAAATGCCCTTGTAATCTCATCCATAGGCCCTTAAATTTGGATTGCTATGGATAAAGTTTGTAGCGAAAAATATAGGACTCTGAGTCAATCTTGATTTTATATATTGTAAGCCCCATGGTTCAATTAGGGTTGCCATGACCGTCCATTTGAAGCCCAAGTGCGCACATCCACTTTTTCAAATCCATCCTTAAATGCCAATATTGTCTCATCCATAGGCCCCTAAACTTGGATTGCTAAAGATGAAGTGTGTGGAAATCATTACAAAGGCTCTAAGTCATCTTTGATTAGATATATTATGGGCCCCATGGTTCAATCAGGGTTGCCACGACCATCCATTTGAATCCCAAGTACGCACGCCCACTTTGTTGAATCCATCCATAAATGCCAATGTAGTATCATCCATAGGACCATAAATTTGGACAGCACCCATTATATGGCTCTGATTTAGCTATGATTTAATATATTAGAGGCCCCATGGTTCAATCAGGGTTGCCATGATCATCCATTTGAAGCCTAAGTGTGCACGCCCACTTTGTAAAAATGCCAATGTAGTCCCATTCGTAGGCCCCTAAATTTGAATTGCTACAAATTAATTGTGTAGCACTTATTATAGGGTTGTGATTCAGCTTCGATTATGTATATTATGGGCTTCATGGTTCAATCATGGTTGTCATAACTATCCATTTGAAGCCCAAGTGTGCCTCCAACTTTGTGAAATCCATTCATAAATGCCAATGCAGTGTCATCCATAGGCCCTTAAATTTGGATTGCTACAGATAAAGTTTGTAGTGATAATTTAAGAGCCCTAAGTTAGCCTTGATTTAATATATTATGGGCCTTGGGGTTCAATCAGGGCTGCCATAACCATCCATTCAAAGTCCAAGTGCGCACACTCACTTTATCGAATCCATCCATAAATGCCAATGTAGTCTCATTTATAAGCCTTTAAATTTGGACTGCTACAGAAAAAGTTTATAGTACCTAATATAGGGCTCTAATTCATCTTTGATTTGATATATTATGGGTCCCATGATTCAATCGGGGTTGCCACGACCATCGATTTAAAGCCTATATGTGCACGACCACTTTGTCAAATCCATCCATAAATGACAATGCAGTCTCATCCATAGGCTCCTAAATTTGGATTGGTATAAAAGAAGTGCATAGCACTTATTATAGGTCTCTGAGTTAGCCTTAATTTGATAAATTATGTTCCTTCTAGTTCAATTGAGGTTGCCACGACTGTCCATTTCAAGTCCAATTGCACATGCCCACTTTGTTAAATCCATCCATAAATGCCAATGTACTCTCATCCGTAGACCCATGAATTTGGATTGCTATAAAGGAAGTGCACAACACTTATTATAGGGCTTTGAGTCAGATTTGATTATATATATTATAAGCTTTATAGCTCAATCCTGGTTGCCAGGACTATCCATTTGAGGCCCAAGTGCACATGCCCAGTTTGTGGAATCCATCCACAAATGCCAATGCAATCTCATCGATAGGCCTTTAAATTTGGATTGCTATAGAAAAAGTTTATAATGCCAATTGTAAAGCTCTGTGTCAACCTTAATTTGATTTATTATGGGCCCTATGGTTCAATCAGGGTTGCAATGACCATCCATTTGAAGCCAAAGTGTGGACACCCACTTTTTCAAATCCATCCATAAATGCCAATGTAGTCTCATCCATAGGCCCCTAAATTTGGATTGCTACAGATGAAGTGTGTAGCAACCATTATAAGGCTTTGAGTCATCTTTGATTGGCCATATTATAAGCCCTATAGTTAAATTGCGGTTGCCACGACCATCCATTTAAAGTCCAAGTATGCACGCCCACTTTGTCAAATCCATCCATAAATGATAATGTAGTCTCATCCATTGGCACCTAAACTTGGATTGTTATAGATGAAGTGTGTAGTGCTTATTATAGGGATCTGAGTCAATTAAGGTTGCCATGAATGTCCATTTGAATCCCAAGTGTGCATGCCTACTTTGTCAAATCCATCTATAAATGCTAATGTGATATCATCCATAGGCCCCTAAATTTGGACTACCATAGACTTTGTCTATAGCACCCATTATATAGCTATGAGTTAGCTTTGATTTGATATAGTTTAGAATCTTTGGTTCAATCAGGGTTGCCATGACCATCCATTTGAATCCCAAGTGTGCAAGCCCACTGTGTCAAATCCATCCATACATGCCAATGCAGTTTAATCCATAGGCCCCTAAATTTGGATTGCTATAAACTTTATTGAGTAATTATTATAGGGCTCTGTGTTAGCTTTTGATTTAATATATTATGGGCTTCATGGGTCAATCGTGGTTGCCACAACTGTACATTTGCAGCCCAAGTATGCATGCCCACTTTGTGAAATCCATCCATAAATGCTAATGGATTCTCAGCCATAGGCCCTAAAATTTGGATTGCTACAAAGTTTGTAGTGCTAATTGTAGGGCTTTGAGTCAGCCTTAATTTGATATATTATGGGCTCCATGGTTCAATTGGGGTTGCCACAACCGTCCATTTGAAGCCCAAGTGCGCAGGCCTACTTTGTCAAATCCATCCATAAATGCCAATGCAGTCTCATCCATAAGCCCCTAAATTTGTACTGCTACTGATGAAGTGTGTAGCACTCACTATAGGGCTCTGTGTTACCTTCAATTTGATACATTATGGGCCCTATGGTTCAATTGGGGTTGCAATGACCGTCCATTTGAAGCCTAAGTGCCCACGCCTACTTTGTCAAATCCATCCATCAATGCCAATGCAATCTCATCTATAGGCCCCTAAATTTGGACTGGTACATACAAATTTTATAGCACTTAATATAGGGCTCTAATTCAACTTCGATTTGATATATTATGGGCTCTGTATTTCAATTGAGGTTGCCACAACCATCCATTTGAAGCCCATATGTGCATGTCTACTTTGTCAACTCCATCCATAAATGCCAATGTAGTCTCATTCATAGGCCCTTAAATTTGGATTGGTACAGAAGATGTGTGTAGCACTTATTATAAGGCTCTAAGTCTACCTTGATTTATTAAATTATAGGCCCCATGGTTCAATTGAGGTTTCCAACACGCACCCACTTTGTCAAATCCATCTATAAATGCCACTGTAGTTTCATCCATAGGACCCTAAATTTGGACTGCTATAGACTTTTTCTATAGCACACATTACAAGGCTTTGATTTAGTTATGATTTCATATATTATAGGCCATGTGGTTCAATCAGGATTGCTGCAACTATCCATTTGAAGTCCAAGTGCACACACCCACTTTGTCAAAACCATCCATAAATGCTAATGCAGTCTCATCCATAGGCCCCTAAATTTGTATTGCTACAAATGAAATGTGTAGTAGTCATTATACTACTCTAACTCAATTTTGATTTAATACATTATAGGCCCCATGGTTCAATCGAGGTTGACACGACCTTCCATTTGAAGCCTAAGTGCGCTCACCCACTTTGTCAAATCCATCCAAAAATGCCAATATAGTCTCATCCATAGGATCCTAAATTTGGACAAAAAATTTATAGCACTCATTATAGGGCTCTGAGTCAACCTTGATTTGATAAATTACAAGCCCTATGATTCAATCAGGGTTGTCATGACTGTCCATTTGAAGCATAATTGCACACACCCACTTTGTCAAAACCATTCATAAATCCCAATGCAGTCTCATCCATAGGCCCCTAAATTTGTATTGCTACAGATGTAGTGTGTAGCACTCATTATAGTTCTTTGATTAGCTTTAATTTATTACATTATGAGCCCTATGGTACAATTGGGGTTGCCATGACTATTGATTTAAAGCCCAAGTGCGCACACCCACTTTGTTAAATCCATCCATAAATGCCAATGCAGTCTCATCTGTAGTCCCCCAAGTTTAGATTGCTACAAATAAAGTGTGTAGCACTTACTATAAGGCTTTGAGTCAACTTCAATTTGATATACTATGGGCTTCTTAGTTCAATCGGGGTTGTAACGACTATCCATTTGAAGCACAAGTGTTGAGTCAACTTCAATTTGATATACTATGGGCTTCTTAGTTCAATCGGGGTTGCAACGACTATCCATTTGAAGCACAAGTGTGCATGCCCACTTTGTGAAATCCATCCATAATTGCCAATGCAGTATAATCCATAAGCTCTTAAATTTAGATTGGTATTGATAAAGTTTATAGCCCTTATTATAGGGCTCTGAGTTAGCCTCGATTTGATGTATTATGGGTCCCGTGGTCCAATTGGGGTTGCCACGACCGTCCATTTGAAGCCCAAATGCACATGCCCACTTTGCCAAATCCATTAATAAATGCTAATGTATTCTCATACATAGGACCCTAAATTTGGATTGCTACAAACAAAATTATTATAGGGCTCTAAGTCTGCTTTGATTTGATATATTATGGGCTTTGTGGTTCAATCAGGGTTGTCATGACTGTCCATTTAAAGCATAAGTGTGCATGCCCACTTTGTGAAATCCATCCATATTTGCCAACACAGTCTCATCCATAGCCCTAAAATTTCAATTTCTAGAGATAAAGTTTGTAGCATATGTTATAAGGCTCTAAGTCAGCCTTGATTTGATATATTATGGGCCCTATAGTTCAATCGAGGTTGCCATGATTTTCCATTTAAAGCCCAAGTGGGCACGCCCTCTTTATCAAATCCATCCATAACTGCCAATGTAGTCTCATCCATAGGCCCCTGTTACAAACAAAGTTTATAGCACCCAATATAGGCCTCTGAGTTAGCTTTATTTTGATAAATTATGGGCCCTATAGTTTAATTGGGGTTACCATGACTATCCCTTTGAAGCCTAAGTGCGCACGCCCACTTTGTCAAATCCATCCATAAATGCTAATGCAGTCTCATCCGCAGGCCCTTAAATTTGGATTACTACAGAAGAAGTGTATAGAACCTATAATATAGCTCTGATTTAGCCTCTATTTGATATATAATAGGCCCTATGGTTCAATCAAGGTTTCCATAACTGTCCATTTGAAGGCTAAGTGTGCATGCCCACTTTGTTAATCCATCCATAAATACAAATGCAGCCTCATCCATAGGCCCCTAAATTTGGATTACTATATATCATGTGTGTAGTGCCCATTATAGGGCTTTGATTGGCTTCGATTCGATATATTATGGCCCCCATGGTTTAATTAGGGCTGCTAAGACCATCCATTTAAAGCCCAAATGCGCGCACCCACTTTGTCAAATCCATCCATAAATTCTAATGTAGTTTTATCCATAGGCCCCTAAATTTGGACTACTACAGTTGAAGTACTCTCAGTTAACTATAATTGGATATATTATGGGCCTTGTGGTTTAATTGAGGTTGTCACAACCATCCATTTGAATCCCAAGTGTGCACGCCCACTTTGTCAAATCCATCAATAAATGCCAACATAGTCTCATCCATAGGCTCCTAAATTTGGACTGCCAGAGACTTTTTCTCTAGCATCCTTTATAGGACTCTAAGTCAGCTATGATTTGATATATTATGGGCCTTGTGGTTCAATCAGGGTTGCCACGACCATCCATTTGAAGCTTAAGTGTGCATGCCCACTTTGTCAAATCTATCCATAAATGCCAATACAGTCTCTTCCATAGGCCCATAAATTTTGACTGCCACAAATGAAGTCTGTAGCACCTATTACAAGGCTCTAATTTATCTTTTATTTGATATATTATAGGCCTCATTGTTCAATCAGGGTTGCCATGACCATCCGTTTGAATCCTAAGTGCGCACGCCCACTTTGTCAAATCCATGTATAAATGCCAATGTAGTCTCAACTATAAGCCCCTAAAATTGAATTATGATAGATAAAGTTCATAGATCTAATTATAGGGCTATAAGTCAACTTCAATTTGATATATTATAGGCCTCATGGTCCAATCGGGGTTGCCACAACTGTCCATTTGTAGCTCAAGTGTGCAAGCCCACTTTATCAAATCCATCTATAAATGCCAATGAAGTCTCATCCATAGGCCCCTGAATTTGTACTTCTACAGATGAAGTGTGTAGTACTTATTATATAACCTTGAGTTAGCTTTAATTTGATATATAATAGGCCTCATGGTTCAAATAGCATTACCATAACCCTCCATTTGAAGGCTAAGTGTGCATGCCCACTTTGTCAAACCCATCCATAAAAGGCAATGCAGTCCTATTTATAGGCCCCTAAATTTGGATTGGTACAAATGAAGTATATGGCACTTATTATAGGGCTCTGAGTTAGATTTGATTTCATATATTATTGGCTTGATGGTTTAATCATGGTTGCCACCACTGTCCATTTGAAGCCCAAGTGTGCATGCCTACTTTATCAAATCCATCCATAAATGCCAATGCAATCTCATCCATAGGCCCCTAAATTTGGACTACTACGGAATTTATCTTCACATCTATTATAGAGCTTTACATCAACTTAATTTTAATATATTATGGGCCCTATGGTTCAATTAGGGTTGCCATGACCATCCATTTGAATCCCAAGTGCGCACGCCTACTTTGTTCAATCCATCTATAAATGCTAATGTCATATAATCTATAAGCCCTTAAATTTGGATTGCTCCAATTAAAGTGTGTAATTACCATTGTAGGCATTTGAGTTAGCTTTGATTTGATATATTATGGGTTTCATGTTTCAATCGAGGTTGCCATAACTATCCTTTTGAAGTCAAAGTGCACACACCCACTTTGTCAAATCCATCTAAAAATGCCAATGTAATCTCATCCATATGCCGTTAAATTTGGACTGCTACAAACTTTATCTTTACATCCATTATAGAGCTTCGAGTCATCTATAATTTGATATATTATGGGCCCCATGGTTCAATTAGGGTTGCCACGACCGTCCAATTGAATCCTAAGTGTGCACGCCTACTTTGTCGAATCCATCCATAAATGTCAATGCAGTCTAGTCTATAGGCCCCTAATTTTGGATTATTATAGAAAAAGTTTATAGCTTCCACTATAGGGCTTTATGTCAACTTTAATTTGATATTTATGGGCCTTATGGTTCAATTGGGATTTCCACGACCATCCATTTGAAGCCCACGCCCACTTTGTTAAATCCATCCATAAATGCCAATGCAGTCTCATATATAGGCCCCTAAATTTGGATTGCTAGAAATGAAGGGTGTAGCACCTACACTTTAGTGTGATATATTATAGGCTCGAGGTTGAATTAGCGTTCCCATGACTATCCATTTGAAGCCCAAGTGCACACAGCCACTTTACTAAATCTATTCATAAATGCTAATGTTGTCTCATCCATATGCCCTTAAATTTGGACTGTTACAAACTTTGTAGCACCCATTATAGGGCTCTGAGTCAACTTTTGTTTGATATATTATAGGAATAAGGTTCAATTGGGGTTGCCATGATCATCCATTTGAAGCCCAAGTGCGTACGCCCACTTTGTCAAATCCATCCATAAATGTTGATGCAGTCTCGTCCATATGCCCCAAAATTTGGACTACTACAGACTTTATCTTTACATCCATTATAAAGCTCTGATTCATCTTAATTTTAATAAATTATAGGCCCTATGGTTCAATTGGGGTTTCCAGGACCATCCATTTGAATCCCAAGTGTGCACGCCTACTTTGTCAAATCCATCCATAAATGCCAATGTAGTATACTCTATAGGCCCCTAAATTTGGATTGTTCTAGAAAAAGTGTGTAGTTACCATTGTAGGGCTATAAGTTAGCTTTGATTTGATAAATTATAGGTTCTGTGCTTTAATTAGGGTTGCCACATCCATCCATTTGAAGTCCAAGTGCGCACACCCACTTTGTCAAATCCATCCAAAAATGCCAATGCAGTCTTGTCCATATGCCCTTAAATTTGGATTGCTATAGACTTTGTCTTTGTAACCATTATAGAGCCCTAAGTCATCTTCAATTTGATATATTATGGGCCCCATGGTTCAATCGGGGTTGCCATGACCATCCGTTTTAATCCCAAGTGTGCATGCCTACTTTGTCAAATCCATCCATAAATATTAATGCAGTCTAGTCTATAGGCCCCTAAATTTGGATTGCTATAGAAAAAGTTTATAGCTTCCACTATAGGGCTCTATGTTAGCTTTGATTTGATATATTATGGGCCCTATGGTTTAATTAGGGTTGCCACGACCATCCATTTGAATGTTAAGTACACACACCCCCTTTGTTATATCCATCCATAAATGCCAATGCAGTCTCATCCATAGGCCCATAAATATGGATTGTTAAAAATGAAGGGTGTAGCACCCACACTTTGGTTTAATATATTATGGGCCTGAGGTTGAATTGGGGTTGCCATGACTGTCCATTTGAAGCCGAAGTGTGCACTCCCACTCTGCTAAATCCATCCAAAAATGCTAATGTTGTCTCATCCATATGCCCCTAAATTTGGACTATTATAGACTTTATAGCAACCTTTATAGGGCTTTGAGTCAGCTTTGGTTTGATATATTATAGGCCTGAGGTACAATTGGGGTTGCCATGACCATCCATTTAAAGCCCAAGTGTGCACGCCCACTTTGTCATGTCCATCCATAAATGCTAATACAGTGTCGTCCATAGGCCCCTAAATTTGGATTGCTACAGACTTTATCTTTACATCCATTATAAAGCTCCGAGTCATATTCAATTTGATATGTTATGAACCCCATGGTTCAATCAGGGTTGCCACAATAATCCATTTGAATCCGAAGTGTGCACACTTACTTTGTCAAATCCTTCCATAAATGCCAATGCAGCCTAATCAATAGGCCCCTAAATTTGGATTGCTCCATAAAAGTGTGTAGCTAACATTGTAAGGCTATGAGTTAGCTTCAATTTAATATATTATGGGTTTCATGGTTCAATTGGGGTTGCCACAACCATCCATTTGAAGCCTAAGTGCGCACGCCCACTTTGTCAAATCCATCCATGAATGCCAATGCAGTCACATCCATAGCACCCAGTCAAATGCATCCATGTCAAATTTGTTTATAGCACCTAGTACAGGGCTCTGAGTCAACTTTGATTTGATATATTATGGGCCCTATGGTACAATTAGGGTTTCCTTGACTATCCATTTGAATCCCAAGTGCACACGTCCACTTTCTCAAATCCATACATAAATGCCAATACAATATCATCTATAGGCCCCCAAATTTGGATTGTTGTAGACAAATTGTGTAGCTACCATTATAGGGCTCTAATTTAGATTTTATTTGATATATTTGGGCCCCATGGTTTACCCAGGGTTGCCATAGTTGTTCATTTGAATCCTAAGTCCGCCCGCCCACTTTGTTAAATCCATCCATAATTGCCAATGCAATCTCATCTACAGGCCCTTAAATTTGGAGTGCTACAAAAAAAGTGTCTAGCTTCCATTATAGGGCTCTATGTTAACTTTGATTTGATATATTATGGTCCCCATGCTTCAATTGGGGTTGCCACGATCCTCCATTTAAAGCCAAAATGTGCACGCCCACTTTGTCAAATCCATCAATAAATGCTTATGTAGTCTCATCCATAGGCCCCTAAATTTGTAAAATGAAGTGTGTAGCACCTGTTATAAGGCTTTGAGTCATCTTTAGTTTGATATATAATAGGCCTAAGGTTGAATTGGGGCTGCCGTGGCCCACCATTTGAAGCCCAAGTGCGCATGCCCACTTTGTTAAATCCATCTATAAATGCCAATGCAGTCCCATCCATAGGCCCCTAAATTTGATTGGCAGAAATGAAGTGTGTAGCACTTATAATAGGGCTCTGAGTCAGCTTCAATTTCATATATTATAGGCTAGATGGTTTAATCAAGGTTACCACCACTATCCATTGGAAGCCTAAGTGCGCATGACCACTTTGTCAAATCCATCCAAAAATGCCAATGCATGTCTCATCCATAGGCCCTTAAATTTGGACTGCTATAGATGAAGTTTATAGTATGCAATATAGTATTGTGTCTTCAATTTTATTTATTATGGGCTCATGGTTCACTCGAGGTTACCATGATCATCCATTTGAATCCTAAGTGTGCCCCCCCACTTTGTCAAATCCATCCATATTTGCCAATGCAATCTCATCATAGGCCCTTTAAATTTGGATTGCTACATATATAGTTTTTTAGCTTCCATTATAGGGCTTTATATCGGCTTCGATTTGATATATTATGGGCCCTATGGTTCAATTGGGGTTGCCACAACCGTCCATTTAAAGCCCAAGTGTGCTTGCCCACTTTGTCAAATCTATCCATAAATGCCAATGCAGTGTCATCCATTGGCCCCTAAATTTGGATTGCTAGAAATGAAGTGTGTAGCACCCATTGTAGGGCTCTAAGTTAGCTTTGGTTTGATATATTATAGGCTCGAGGTTGAATTGGCATTACCATGATTGTTCATTTGAAGCCCAAGTGTGCATGCCTACTTTGGCAAATCCATCCATAAGTGCCAATGTTGTCTCATCCATATGCCCCTAAATTTAGATTGCTACAGACCTACAACACCCATTATAGGGCTCTGAGTTAGCTTTGGTTTGATATATTATGGGCCTGAGACTTAATTAGGGTTGTTATGATCATCCATTTGAAGCCTAAGTATGCATGCACACTTTATCAAATCCATCCATAAATGCCAATGTAGTCTCATCCATATGCCCTGAAATTTGGACTGCTATAGACTTTGTCTTTAGTACCCATTGTAAGGCTCTAAGTCAACTTTGATTTGATATAATATAGGCCTTACGATTCAATCAGTGTTGCTATAACCATCCATTTGAATCTAATTGTGGACACCTACTTTATCAAATCCATCCATAAATGCCAACACAATCGTATCCATAGGCCCCTAAATTTGGGCTGCTAGAAATAAAGTCTATAGCACTAATTATATGCCTCTGATTCAACTTTAATTTCATATATATTATAGGCCCCATGGTCCAATCAGGGTTGCCACGACCATCCATTTGAATCCCAAGTGTGCATGCCTACTTTGTCAAATCCAAAAATGGCTATACAGTCTCATTGATAGGCCCCTAATTTCAAATTACTATAGATAAATTTTGTAGCTCTTATTATAGGGCTTTAAGTAAGCTTTGATTTGATATATTATTGGCCCCATTATTCATTCAAGATTGCAATGACTGTCCATTTGAAGCCCAAGTGTGCATGCCCACTTTGTCAAATCCATCCATAAATGCCAATGCAGTCTCATCTATAGGACCCTAAATTTGGAATGCTATAGATGAAGCCCGTAGCACCCATTATAGGGCTCTAAGTTAGCTTTGATTTGATATGTTTATTGGCCTCATGGTTAAATTGGGGTTGCCAAGACTGTCCATTTAAGTCCCAAGTGCACAAGCCCACTATGTTAAATCCATGCATAAATGCCAATACAATCGCATCTATAGGTCCCATTATAGGGGTCTGTATCAACTTTGATTTAATATATTATGGGGCTTGTGGTTCAATCAGGGTTTCCATGACCGTCCATTTGAAGCATAATTATGCACGCCCACTTTTTCAAATCAATCCATAAATTCCAATGCATTCTCATCCATAGGCCCCTAAATTCATATTGGTATAGAAGAAGTGTGCAGCACCCATTATAGGGCTTTGAGTTTGCCTCGATTCAATATATTATGGGCCCCATGGTTCAATCAGGGTTGCCACAACCATCCATTTCAAGCCCAAGTGTGCACGCCCACTTTGTCAAATCCATCCATAAATAGCAATGCAGTCTCATCCATGTGCCCTTAAATTTGGACTACTATAGATAAAGTTTATAGCACCCAACATAGGGTTATGAGTCAGCTTCGAATTATATATTATGAGCCTCATTATTCAATCGGGGTTGCCACGACCATCCATTTGAAGCCCAAATGCACATGCCCACTTTGTGAAATCCATTCATAAATGCTAATAAAGTCTCATTCGTAGGCCCCTAAATTTGGATTGCTATAAATGAAGTGTGTAGCACTTATTATCGGGCTCAGAGTTAGCTTAAATGTGATATATTATGGGCTTCATGGTTCTATTGGGGCTGCGATGACTGTTCATTTAAAGCCCAAGTGTGCACGCTAGCTTTATGAAATCCATCTATAAAAGCTAATGCAATATCAAATATATGCCCTTAAATTTGGATCACTACAGACAACGTTTAAAGTACCCATTATAGGGCTCTGAGTTAGCCTCGATTTGATATATTATGGACCCCATGATATAATCGGGGTTGCCATGACCATCCATTTGAAGCCCAAGTGTGCACAGCCACTTTATCAGATCCATCCATAAATGCTAATGCAGTCTCATCTATAGGCCTCTAAATTTGGACTGCTATAGGACAATTTTGTAGCACCCAATATAGGCCCTTAAGTCAGCTTTGATTTGATATATTATGGGCCTTATGGTTCAATCGAGGTTGCCATGATCATCCATTTAAAGACCAAGTGCACACTCTCACTTTGTCAATTCCATCCATAAATACCAATGCAATCACATCCATAGGCCCCTAAATTTGGACTGCTATAGATGAAGTCTATAGTACCCATTATAAGGTTCTAATTCAACTTCGATATAATATATTATGGGCACTTTGGTTTAATCAAAGTTGCCACATCCGTCCATTTGAATCCCAATTGTGCATGCCCACTTTTTTAAATGCATCCATAAATACCAATGTACTCTTATCCATATGCCCCTAAATTTGGATTGCTACAGACATTCTCTTTAGTACCCATTATAAGGCTCTAAGTAACCTTCAATTTGATATATTATGGGCTCCATGGTTCAATTGACATTGCCACGACCAACCATTTGAATCCCAAGTGTGCACGTCCACTTTATCAAATTCATCCACAAATGCCAATGCAATCTCATGCATAGGCCCCTAAATTTGGACTACTATAGGTGAAGTCTATAGCACCCATTATAGGGCTCTAAATCAGCTTTTATTTGATACATTATAGGTCCCATATTTTAATCAAAGTTTCCATGAAAGTCCATTTGAATCCCAAGTGTGCACACCCAACTTATCAAATCCATCCATAAATGCCAATGTGGTCTCATCCATAGGCCCTTAAATATGGATTACTACTAAAGAAGTGTATAGCAACCATTATATGGCTCTGAGCTAGCCTTGATTTGATATATAATAGGCCCTATGGTTCAATTAGGGTGGCCACGACCATCCATTTGAAGCCCAAGTGGGCACGCCTACATTGTCAAATCCATCCACAAATGCTAATGCAGCCTAATCCATAGGCCCTTAAATTTGGATTTCTATAAATGAGGTGTGTAGAACCCATTATAGGGCTTTGAGTTAGCTTTGATTTGATATATTATAGTCCTTATGGTTCAATCGGGTTGCCACGACCATCCATTTGAAGCCCAAGTTTGCATGCCCACTTTGTCAAATCCATCCATAAATGCCAATGTAGACTCATCCATAGGCCTCTAAACTTGGATTTTTATAGATATATTGTGTAGCACTCCTTATAGGGCTCTAAGTTAGCTTCAATTGGATATATTATGGGGGCTGTGGTTCCATAACCATCAATTTCAATTCTAAGTGTGCATGCCCACTTTGTCAAGTCCATCAGTAAATGACAATATAGTTTCATTCATAGGCCCCAAAATTTGGACTACTACAGACTTTGTCTGTAGCACCTATTATAGGGGTCTGAGTTAGCTTTGACTTGATATATTATGGCTCTATGGTTCAGTCAAGGTTGCCATGACCATCCAATTGAATCCCAAGTGCGCACACCCACATTGTCAAATCTATCCATAAATGCCAATACAATCTTATCCATAGGCCCTTAAACTTAGACTGCTATAGATTTTGTCAGTAGCACCCATTATAGGGCTTTATGTTAGCTATGATTTTATATATTATGGGCCATATGGTTAAATAAATTTTGCCACAACCATCCATTTGAATCCCAAGTGTGAATGCCCACTATGTCAAATCCATCCATAAATGCCAATGCAATCTCATCCATAGGCCCCTAAAGTTGGACTACTACAGATGAAGTCTATAATACCCATTATAGGGCTTTGAGTCAGCTTTAATTTGATATATGATGGCCTCGTGGTTCAATCGAGGTTTTCATAACTGTCCATTTGAATCCCAAGTGCGCATGCCAACCTTATCAAATCCACCCATAAATGCTAATGCAGTCTCATCCATAGGCATCTAAACTTGGACTGCTATAGACTTTGTTAGTAGAACCTATTATAGGGCTCTAAGTTAGCTATAATATTACATATTATGGCCTGTATGGTTCAATCAGAGTTGCCACAACCATCCATTTGAATCCCAAGTGCACATGCCCACTTTGTCAAATCCATCCATAAATGCCAATGCAGTTTCATCCATAAGCCCCTAAATTTGGACTACTATAGATGAAGTCTATAGCACGCATTATAGGGCTCTAAGTTAGCTTTGATTTGATATATTATGGCCTCGTGGTTCAATCGGAGTTGCCACAACAGTCCATTTAAATCCAAAGTGTGCATGCCCACTTTGTCAAATCCATCCATAAATGCTAATGCAGTCTCATCCATAAGCCCTTAAACTTGGATTGCTACAAACTTTGACAGTGGCAACTATTATAGAAGTTAGCTATAATTTTACATATTATGGGCCATGTGGTTCAATCGGAGTTGACATGATTATCCATTTGAATCAAAAGTGTGCACACCCACTTTATCAAATCTATCTATAAATGCCAATGCAATCTCATCCATAGACCCTTAAATTTGTACTACTATAGATGATATCTATAGCACCCATTATAGGGCTCTGAGTTAGCTTTGATTTTGATATATTATGGCCCTATGGTTTAATTGGGGTTTCCATGACCATCTATTTGAAGCCCAAGTGCATATGCCTACTTTGTCAAATCCATCTATAAATCCAATGCAATCTCATCCATGGGCCCTTAAATTTAGACTGCTACGGATGAAGTCTAAAGCACCCATTATAGGGCTTTAATTTAGCTTTGATTTTATATATTATGGCCCCTATGGTTTAATCAGGGTTACCATGCCCATCCATTTGAATCCCTAGTGCACACACCCACTTTGTCAAATTCATCAATAAATGACAATGTAGTCTTGTCCATAGGCCCCTAAACTTGGACTGCTACAAACTTTGTCAATAGCACCCATTATAGGGCTCTAAGTCAGCTTTAATTTGATATATTTTGGTCCTGTTGTTCAATTGGGGTTGCCACAACCATCCATTTGAATCCCAAGTGGGCACACCCACTTTGTCAAATCCATCCACAAATGCCAATGCAATGTCATCCATGGGCCCATAAATTTGTAATGCTATAGATGAAGTGTCTAGTACTTATTATAAAGCTCTGAGTAAGCTTTGATTTGATATATTATAGGCTATGTGGTTCAATCGGGGTTGCCAAGACCATCCATTTGAAGCCCAAGTACGGACACCCACTTTGTCAAATCCATCCATATGTGCCAATGTAGTCTCATCCATAGGCCCCTAAACTTGGATTGCTATAGATGAAGTCTATAGCACTCATTATAGGGCTCTGAGTTAAATTTGATTTGATATATTATGGCTTTATAGTTCAATCACGGTTGCCACGACTGTCCATTTGAATCCTAAGTGCGCACAGCTACTTTTTCAAATGCATCCATAAATGACAATGCAGTCTCATCCGTACGCCCCTAAATTTGAACTGCTATAGATGAAGTCTATAGCACCCATTATAGGGTTATAAGTTAGCTTTGATTTGATATATTATGGACCTATTCTTTAATCAGGGTTGCCATGACTATCTATTTGAATCACCAGTGCGTACGCCCACTTTGTTAAATCCATCCATAAATGCCAATACAGTTTCATCCATAGGCCCCTAAACAAGGACTGCTATAGACTTGTCAGTAGCACCCATTATAAGGCTCTGAGTTAGCTATGATTTTATATATTATGGGTTGCATTGTTCAATCGAGGTTTCCATGACCATCCATTTAAATCCTAAGTGCGCATGCCCACTTTGTCAGATCCATCCACAAATACTAATGTTGTCTCATCCATAGGCTCCTAAATTTGGACTGCTATAGATAAAGTCTATAGAACCCATTATAGGGCTTTGAGTTAGCTTAGATTTGATATATTATAGCCTTGAGGTTTAATTAGGGTAGCTATAACCATCCATTTAAATCCTAAGTGCATACGCCCACTTTGTCAAATCCATCCATGAATCCTAATGCAATATCTTATGTAGGCCTTGAAATTGGGATTGCTATAAATGAAGTGTGTAGCACTTATTATAAGGCTTTGATTTAGCTTTAATTTAATATATTAGGGGCATTATGTTTTAATTGGGGTTGCCTAAACTCTCCATTTAAAGTAAAAGTACGTATGCCCACTTTGTCAAATCCATCCATAAATGCTAATGCAGTCTCATCCATAGGCCCTTAAATTTGGATTGCTATAGATAAAGTTTATTGTATCCATTATAATGCTTTAATTCAGCCTCAATTTGATATATTATGGGCCTCATGGTTCAATCAAGGTTGCCACGACGGTCCATTTGAAGCCCAAGTGTGCATGCCCACTTTTTCAAATCCATCCATAAATGCCAATGCAGTCTATCCATAGGCCCCTAAATTTAGACTAGTACATACAAAGTTTGTAGCACCTAGTATAGAGCTCTAAGTCAGCTTCAATATAATATATTATGGGCTCCATGGTTCAATCAAGGTTGCGACAGTAGTCCATTTGAATACCATGTACGCATGCCCACTTTGCCAAATCCATCCATAAATGCCAATGCAGTCTCATCCATAGGCCCTTATATTTAGTTAACTACAAATGAAGTGTGTAGCATATATTACATAGCTTTTAGTCAAATTTGGTTTGATAAAGTATAGGCCTGAGGTTGAATTTGGGTTGCCACGATCATCCATTTGAAGCCTAAGTGCACATGCTAACTTTGTCAAATCCATCCATAAATTCCAATGTAATCTCATCCATATGCCCCTAAATTTGGACTGCTACAAGCTTTCACATTAGCACCCATTATAGGGCTCTGAGTCAACTTCAATTTGATATATTATGGGCCTCTTGGTTCAATTGAGGATGCCATAACTGTCCATTTGAATCCCAAGTGCGCACGCCCATTTTGTTAAATTCATCCATAAATGCTAATGCAGTCTCATCCATAGACCCCTAAATTTTGATTGCTACAAATAGAGTGTGTAGCAGCTATTACAGGGCTCTGAGTTAGCTTTAATTTAATATATCATGGGCCTTATGGTTCAATCAAGGTTGGTACGACTATCCATTTGAATCCTAGTGCGCACGACCACTTTGTCAAATCCATCCATAAATGCCAATGCAGTCTCATCCATTGGCCCCTAAATTTGGACTGCTATAAATGAAGTCTATAGCACCCATTATAGAGCTCTAGTCAGCTTAGATTTGATATAATATAGGCCTGTTGTTCAGTTAGAGTTGCCATGATCGTCTATTTGAATCCTAAGTGTGCATGCCCTGTTTGTCAAATCCATCCATAAATGCCAATGCAGTTTCATCTCTAGGCTCCTAAATTTGGATTGGTATAGAAAAATTTTATGGCTACTAAATTTGTCAAATCCATCCATAAATTCCAATACAGTCTCATCTGTCGACCCCCTAAATTTCAATTGCTTTAATTTGATATATTATGGGCCTCATGGTTCAATAAGGGTTGCTATGGTCATCCATTTGAATCCAAGTGCACACGATCACTTTGTCAAATCCATCCGTAAATGCCAATGCAATCTTATCCATAGGCCCCTAAACTTGGATTACTACATATGAAGTCTATAGCACCCATTATAGGGCTCTAAGTCAGCTTAGTTTTAATATAATATAGGCCCTGTGGTTAAATTGGAGTTGCCATGACTGTCCATTTAAATCTCAAGTGCCATGCCCTCTTTGTTAAATCCATCCATAAATGCCAATGTAGTATCATCTCTATGAACCTAAATTTGGATTGATATAGACAAAGTTTGTAGCTCCTATTATAGGGCTTTTAATTAGGTTCAGTTTGATATATTATGGGCCTTGTGGTTCAATCGGGGTTGCCATACCATCCATTTGAAGCCTAAGTGCACACACACATTTTATTAAATCCATCCGTAAGTGCCAATGTAGTATCATTCATAGGCTCCTAAATTTGGACTGCCATAGAAAGTTTGTAGCACTCTTTATAAGGCTCAGAGTCAACTTTGATTAGATATATTATGGGCCCTGTGTTTCAATCGGGGTTGCCATGATCATTAATTTGAATTCTAAGTGTGCACACCCACTTTGTCAAATCCATCCATAACTACCAATGCAGTCTTATCCATAGGCCCTTAAATTTGGACTGCCACAGACTTTTTTTATAGCACCTATTATAGGACTCTAAGTCAGCTACAATTTTATATATTATGGGCCCTACGGTTCAATCAAGGTTGCCACAACCATCCATTTGAAGCCTAAGTGTGCAGGGCTGCTTTGTCAAATCCATCCATAAATTCCAATGCAGTCTTACCTTTATATCCCTAAATTTGGACTGCTACAGATAAAGTCTGAAGCATCTGTTATAGGGTGTGAGTATACTTTGATTTGATATATTATGGGCCCGGTGTTTCAATCAAGGTTTCCATGACTGTCCATTTGAATCCCAAGTGCTCACACCCACTTTGACAAATACATCCATAAATGCCAATGCAATTTCATCCATAGGGCTTGAAATTTGTACTTTTACAGATGAAGTGTCTAGCACCCATTATAGGGCTCCATGTCAGCTTTAACTTGATATATTGAGGGCCTTGTGGTTCAATCGGGGTTGCCACAACCATCCATTTGAAGCCCAAGTGTGCATGCCTACTTTATCAAATCCATCTATAAATGCCAATGTAGTGTCATCCATAGGCCCCTAAACCTAGACTGCTACAGACTTTATCAGTAGCACCCATTATAGGGCTCTGAGTCAACTACAATTTTATATACTATGGGCCATATGGTTTAATTGGGGTTGCCATGACCATCAATTTGAATCCCAAGTGCGCATGCCAACATTGTCAAATCCATCTATAAATGCCAATGCAATCTCCTCCATAGGCCCTTAAATTTGGACTGCTACAAATGAAGTTTATATCACCCATTATAGGTCTTTGAGTCAGCTTTAATTTGATATATTATGGCCTCATAGTTCAATTGGGGTTGCCAGCCATCCATTTGAATCATAAGTGTGCATGCCTACTTTGTCAAATCCATCTATAAATGTTAATGTAGTCTCATTCATAAGCCCTTAAACTTGGACTGCTAAAGACTTTGTCAATAGCACCCATTATGAGTCTCATAGTCAATAATGATTTTATATATTATGGGCTATATGGTTCAATCAGCGTTGCCATAATAGTCCATTTGAATACCAAGTGTGCACACCCACTTGTCAAATCCATCCATAAATGCCAATACAATTTCATCCATAGGCCCCTAGTTTTGGACTTCTGTAGATGAAGTCTATAGTGCCTATTATAGGCCTCTGAGTCAGCTTTGATTTGATATATTATGGTCTGGTGGTTCAATCAATGTTGCCATGACTGTCCATTTGAATCCCAAGTGTGCATGCCCACTTTATCAAATCCATCCGTAAATGCCAATGTAGTCTCATCCATAGGCCCCTAAATTTGGACTACTACGGACTTTGTCAGTAGCACCCATTATAGGGCTCTAAGTCAACTAATATTTATATATTATGGGCAATGTTATTCAATCAGGGTTACCATGAATGTCCATTTGAATCCCAGTTAAATCCATCCATAAATGCCAATGCAGTCTCATCCATAAGCCCCTAAATTTGAATTGCTGCAGATGAAGTCTATAGCACCTATTGTAGGGCTTTGAGTTAGCTTGGATTTGATATATTATGGCCCAAGGTTCAATCAGGCCATGACTATCCATTTGAATCTTAAGTGTGCATGCCCAGTTTGTTAAATCCATCCATAATTGCAAATGCAATCTCTTCTGTAGGCCCCTAAATTTGGATTGCTATAAATGAAGTGTGGAGAAATTATTATAGGGCTATGAGTTAGGTTCAATTTGATGTATTATGGGCTTTATGGTTTAATCAAGGTTGTCATGACTGTCCATTTGAAGCAGATATATGCACATCCACTTTGTCAAATACATCCATAAATGCCAATGCAGTATATTTATATGCACTTAAATTTGGATTACTATAAACAAATTTTATTGTACCTATTATAAGGTTTTGAGTCAGCCTCAATTTGATGTATTATAGGTGTCATGGTTTAATTAGGGTTGCCATGACCATCCATTTCGAGCCCATGTGTGCACGCCCAAATTGTCAAATCCATCTATAAATGCCAGTATAATCTCATACATAAGCCCCTAAATTTGGACCACTATAGAAAAAGTTTGTAGCACCCATGATAGGGCTTTGAGTCAACTTCAATTTGATATATTATGGGCTTTGTGATTCAATCGGGGTTGCCATGACCATCCATTTGAAGTCCAAGTGCGCATGCTTGCTTTGCCAAATCCATCCATAAATGCCAATGCAGTCTCATCCATAGGCCCCTAAATTTTGATTACTATAAATTAAGTGTGTAGAACCTATTACAAGACTTTGAGTCAACTTTGGTTTGATATAATATAGGCTCAAGGTTGAATTTGGGTTTCCATGATTGTCCATTTGAAACCTAAGTGTGCATGCCCACTTTGTCATACCTATCCATAATTGCCAATGCAGTCTCATCCACATGCCCCTAAGTTTGGATTTCTATAGACTTTTTCTTTAGTACCCATTATAGGGCTCTAAGTCAGACTTAATTTAATATATTATGAGCCTTATGGTTCAATCAAGGTTGCCACAACCATCCATTTTAAGCCTAAGTGTGCACGGCTACTTTGTCAAATCCATCCATAATTGCCAACACACTTTCATCCATAGGCCCCTAAATTTGGATTGCTTTTGTTTACAGGACCTATTATAGGGCTTTAAGTCAGCTTCAATTTGATACATTATAGGCCCCGTGGATTAATCAGGGTTGCCATGACCACCCATTTGAAGCCCAATTGTGCACGCCCACATTGTCAAATCCATCCATAAATGCCAATGCAGTCTCATCCATAGGCCCCTAAATTTGGATTGCAATAAATGATGTGTGTAGCACCTATTCTACTGCTCTAAGTCAGTAGTGTTGTGGTATATTATGGGCCCAAAGTTGAATTAAGGTTGCCAGGACCATCCATTTAAAGCCCTAGTATGCATGCCTACCTTCTCAAATCAACCCATAAATGCTAATGCAGTCTTACTTATAGGCCCTTAAATTTGGACTGCTATAAACAAAGTGTGTACCACCCATTACAGGGATCTGAGTCAGCTTTGGTTTCATATATAATGGGCTCGAGGATGAATTAGGGGTGCCATGACTTTCCATTTGAAGCCCAAGTGTGCACACTCATTTGTATAAATTCGTCATAAATGTTAATACAGTCTCATCCATAGACCCCTAAATTTGGATTGCAACAGGGTTTTGAGTTAGCTTTGGTTTGATATATTATAGGCCTGAGGGTGAACTACGGCTACCAGGACCGTCCATTTAAAGCCCAAGTGTGCTCACCCACTCTATCAAATCCATCCATAAAAACCAATGCACTCTCATCCATAGACCCCTAAATCTGGAATGCTACAAATGAAGTTTGTAGTACCCATTATAGGGCTCTAGGTTTATTGGTTCAATCGGGGTTGCCACGACCATCTATTTGAATCCAAGTGCACACAACCACTTTGTAAAATCCATCAAAAAATGCAGTCTCACCCATAGGCCCTAAATTTGAACTGTTATAGATAAATTCTATAGCACCCATTATAGGGCTCTAAGTCAGCTTCAATTTGATATATTATGGGCCTCGTGGTTCAATCAAAGTTACCATAATTGTCCATTTGAATCCCAAGTCTGCATGCCCACTTTATCAAATCCATCCATAAATGCCATTGCAGGCTCATCTATAGGACCCTAAATATGGATTGGTACTGACAAAGTTTGTAACTCCCATTATAGAGCTATGAGTCAGCATTGATTCGATATATTATAGGCCCCGTGGTTTTATCAGGGTTTCCATGACCGTCCATTTGATTCCTAAGTGTGCACGCCCACTTTGTCAAATCCATCCATAAATGCTAATGTAATCTCATCAATAGGCTACTCAATTTGTACTACTACAGATGAATTGTGTAGCAACTTTAATTTAATATATTAAGGGCACCATGATTCAATTTGGGTTGCCACGACTATCCATTTGAAGCCTAAGTGTGCATGCCCACATTGGCAAATCTATCCATAAATGCTAATGTAGTCTCATCTATAGGCCCCTAAATTTGGATTGCTATAAAACATGTTTGTAAATCCCATTATAGGACTCTGAGTCAGCTTCAATTTGATATGTTATGGGCTCTATAGTTTAATTAAGGTTGCCACAACCATACATTTGAAGCCCAAGTGCGCATGCCCACTTTGTTAATTCCATCCATAAATGCCAATGCAATCACATCCATAGGCCCTTAAATTTGGACTTCTACAGATGAAGTCTATAGTACCCATTATAAGGCTCTGAGTTAACTTTGATTTAATTTATTATGGGCCTTATGATTCAGTCAAAGTTTCCACATCCATTCATTTGAATCCCAAGTGTGCATGCCCACTTTTTCAAATCCATCCATAAATACCAATGCACTCTCATCAATATGCCCTTAAATTTTTACTGCTATAAACATTCTCTTTAGTACCCATTATAGGGCTTTGAGTCATCTTTGATTTGATATATTATGGGCCCCATGGTTCAATCAATGTTGCCATGACCGACCATTTGAATCCCAAGTGCGCACACCTACTTTATTAAATTCATCCATAAATGCCAATGCAATCTCATCTATAAGCCCCTAAATTTGGACTACTATAGCACCCATTATAGGGCTCTAAGTTAGGTTTGATTTGATATATTATAGGCCCTATTTTTTTAATCAGAGTTGCCATGATCATTCATTTGAATCCCCAATGTGCATGCCCACTTTGTCAAATCCATCCATAAATACTAGTGCAGTGTCATCTATAGGGCCTTAAATTTGGATAGCCACAGATGAAGTCTAGAGCACATATTATAGCGCTCTAATTCAGCTTTGATTTGATATATTATGGGCCCTGTGGTTCAATTGGGGTTTCCATAACTGTCCATTTGAAGTCGAAATGCGCACCCCCACTTTGTCAATTGCATCCGTAAATGCTAATGGATTCTCATCCATAGGCCCCTAAATTTGGATAGCCATAGATAAATCTAGAGCACCTCTTATAGAACTCTAAGTCAGCTTTGATTTGATATATTATGGGCCCTCTGGTTCAATCAAGGTTGCCATGACCATCCATTTGAATCCCAAGTACACATGCTCGCTTTGTCAAATCCATCCATAAATGCCAATGTATTCACATCTATAGGCCCCTAAATTTGGATTGCTACTGAAAAAGTTTGCAACTCCCATTATAGGACTCTAAGTCAGTAATAATTTGATATATTATGAGCCCTATGGTTCAATTGGGGTTGCCATGACGCATGCCCACTTTGTCAAATCCATTCATAAATGACAATACAATCACATCCATAGGCCCTTAAATTTGGATAGCTACAAATGAACTCTATAGCTCTCAATATGGGACTCTGAGTAAACTTTAATTTGATATATTATAGGCCCCATGGTTCAATTAGAGTTTCTATGACCATCCATTTGAATCCCAAGTGTGCACGCCCACTTTGTCAAATCTATCCATAAATGCCAATGCAATCTCATCCATTTGCCCCTACATTTGGACTATTACAAACTTTATCTTAAGAATCATTATAGGGCTCTAAGTTAGCTTTGATTTGATTTGTTATAGGCCCCATCGTTTAGTCAGATTTGCCAAGATTGTCCATTCGAACCCCAAGTGCGCACGCCCACTTTGTCAAATCCACAAACCCCTGAATTTGGACTGCTACATATGAACTCTATAGCTCTTATTATAGGACTCTAAGTCAGCTTTGATTTTAAAAATTATGGTCACCAAGGTTCAATCGGAGTTACCATGACCATCCATTTCAATCCCAAGTGTGCACGCCCACTTTTTTAAATCCATCCATAAATACCAATGCAGTGTCACCCACATTCCCCTAAATTTGGACTGCTACGAACTTTGTCTTTAGAAACCATTATAGGGCTCTGAGTTAGCTTCAATTTGATATAATATGGGCCTCGTGGTTCAATTGAAGGTGCCAAAATAGTCCATTTGAAGCCTAAGTGCGCTGCCTAATTTTTCAAATCCATCCATCAATACCAATGCAGTCTCATCCATGGCCCCCAAATTCGTACTGCTACAGATGAAATGCATAGTACTTATTATAGGGTTCTAAGTCAAATTCAATTTGATATATTATAGGCCTTATGGTTCAACCGAGGTTGCCACGAACGTCCATTTGAAGCCCAAGTGTGCACACCCACTTTGTGAAATCCATCCATAAATGCTAATGTTGTCTTATACATAGGCCCTTAAATTTTGATTGGTATAGAAGTGTGTAGCACCTATTATAGGCTATGAGTCAACCTTGATTTGATATATTAAGGGCCTCATAATTCAATCGAGGTTGCCACGACCATCTATTTGAAGCCTAAGTGTGCACACCCACTTTGTTAAATCCATCCATAAATGCTAATGAAGTCTCATCCATATGCACCTAAATTTATACTGCTTCAAACTTTATCTTTAACAACCATTATAGGGCTTTAAGTCAACTTCAATTTGATATATTATAGGCCCCATGGTTCAATCAGGTTGCCAAAACTGTCCATTTGAATCCTAAATGCTAATGTAGTCTTATCTATAGGCCCCTAAATTTGGATTTCTACAGACAATGTTTATAGCTCCCATTGTATGGCTCTAATTTAGCGTTAATTTAATATGTTATGCCTCCATGGTTCAATCGAGGTTCCCCCAACCATTCATCTGAAGCCCAAGTGCGCATGCCCACTTTATCAAATCCATCCATAAATGCCAATGCAGTCACATCCATAGGCCCATAAATTTGGACAGCTACAGAAGAAGTCTGTAGAACCCATTATGGGACTCTAAGTTAGCTATGATTTTATATATTATGGGCTTTATTATTCAATCGGGGTTGCCATGACCATCCATTTGAATCCTAAATATGCACGCCCACTTTGTCAAACCCATCCATAAATGCCAATGCAGTCCCATCCATAGGCCCCTAAATTTGGACTACTATATATGATGTCTATTGCACCTATCATAGGGCTTTAAGTCAATTTTGATTTAATATATTATGGGTCTCATGTTTCAATCGAACTTGCCATGACTGTCGATTTGAATTCCAAGTGCACATGCCCACAGTGTCAAATCCATCCATAAATTCCAATGCAGTCTCATCTATAGGCCCCTAAATTTGGATTGCTATAGACAAAGTTTATATCTCAAATCATAGGGTTCTAAGTAAGCATTAATTTCATATATTATAGGCCTTCAGTCAGGGTTACCATAACCATCCATTTAAAGCCAAAGTGCAAACGCCTACTTTCTTAAATCCATCCATAAATGCCAATTTAATCTCATCCATAGACCCTTAAATTTGTACTGGTATATATGAAATATGCCACACATATAGTAAGGCTTTGAGTTAGCTTCAATTTGATATATTATGGACCCTATAGTTCAATTGGGGTTGTCGTGACCTTGCATTTGAATCCCAAGTGTGCATACCCTCTTTGTCAAATCCATCCATAAATGTCAATGCAATCTCATCCATATGTACCAACATTTGGACTGCTATAGACTTTTTCATTAGCACCCATTATAGGGCTTTGAGTCAACTTTGATTTGTTATATTATGGGCCCCTTGCTTCAATCGGGGTTATCACGACTGTCCATTTGAATCCCAAGTGCACAAGCCCACTTTGTCAAATCCATCCATAATTGCCAATGCATTCTCATCCATATGTAACTAAATTTGGACTATAGTGGACTTTTTCTTTAGAATATATTATTAGGTTTTGAGTAAGCTTTAATTTGATATATTATAGGCTTTATGGTTCAATCGGGGTTGCCAAGACTGTCTATTTGAATCTCAAGTATGCATGCCTACTTTATCAAATCCATCCATAAATATGAATGCAGTCTCATCTCTAGGCCCTTAAATTTGGATTGCTACAGATAGTGTTTATAACTCCCATTCTAGAGCTCTAAGTTAGCTTCGATTTGATATATTATGGGCTCCGTGGTTAAATCGAGGTTGCCATGACTGTACATTTGAAGCCCAATTGCGCACCCCTACTTTGTCAAATCCATCCTTGAATGCCAAAGCAATCACATCCATTGGCCCCTAAATTTGGACTATTGTAAATGAACTCTATAGCTCCTATTATAGTGCTTTAAATTAAATTCAATTTGATGCATTATAGACCCTATGGTTCAATCGGAGTTGCCATGATCATCCATTTGAATCCCAAATGTGCATGCCCACTTTATCAAATCCATCTATAAATGCTAATGTAGTCTCATCCATGTGCCCCTAAATTTGGATTGCTATGGACTTTGTCTCTAGTATCCATTATAGGAATTTGAGTCAACTTCTATTTGATATATTATGGGCTCAGTGTTTTAGTTGGGGTTGCTATAATCGACCATTTGAATCCCAAATGTGCATGGCCACTTTGTCAAATCCATCCATAAATGCCAAAGCAATCTCATCCATAGGCCCCTAAATTTGGACCTCTACATATGAAGTCTATAGTACCCTACATAGCACTTTAAGTTAGCTTTGATTTGATATATTATAGGCCCAGTGGTTCAAACAAAGTTGCCACAACCATCCATTTGAATCCTAAGTGCACATGCTTGCTTTGATAGATCCATTCATAAATGCTAATGCAGTCTCATCTAGAGCCCCTTAAATTTGGATTACTATAGATAAAGTTTATAGCTCCTAATATAGGGCTCTAATTAGCTTTAATTAAATATATTATGGGCCCCATTATTCAATCGGGGTTGCCATGACCATCCATTATAATCCTAAGTGCATAGACCCACTTTGTCAAATCCATCCATAAATGCTAATGCCGTCTCATCCATAGGCCCCTGAATTTTTACTGCTATAGATGAAGTGCATATTACCTATTATAGGGTGTTAAGTTAAGTTTAATTTTATTTATTATGGGCCATATGGTTCAATTGGGGTTGCATAACCATCCTTTTAAAGCCCACATGTGCACGCCCACTTTGTCAAATCCATCCATAAATGCCAATGTAGTCACATCCATATGCACCTAAATTTGAACTGTTATAGACTTTTTCTTTAGCACAAATTATAGGGCATTGAGTTAGCTTTGATTTGATATATTATGGGCTCTATAGTTTAATCAGGGTTACTACAATCATCCATTTGAATCTCAACTGTGCATGCCCACTTTATCAAATACACCCATAAATGTTAATGCAGTATCATCTATAGCCTCCTAGATTGGGATTGCTATAAATAATGTTTATAACTCCTATTATAGGGCTTTAAGTTAGCTTTGATTTGATATGTTATAGGTTCTGTGGTTAAATCAAGATTGCCACGACCACACATTTGAAGCCTAGGTGCACACACCCACTTTATAAAATCTATCCATAAATTCTGATGAAGTCACAACCATAGGCCCCAAAATTTGGATTTCTATAGATCAAGTCTATAGTACCCATTGTAAGGCTCTGAGTTAGCTTCAATTTGACATATTATTGGCTCTATGGTTCAATTCGAATTGCCATGACCGTCCATTTAAATCCCGAGTATGGAAACCCACTTTATCAAATCCATCCATAAATGCCAATGCAGTCTCATCCATATGTGGCAAAATTTGGACTTGTATGGGTTTTCTCTTTAGCACGCCTTATAGGACTTTGATTTAGCTTCAATTTGATATACTATAGGCCCAGTGGTTCATCGGGGTTGCCATGACCATCCATTTAAATCCAAAGTGTAAACACATTTTGTTAAATCCATCCATAAATGCAATCTCATCCATCGGTCCCTGAATTTGGACTACGATAGATAAAGTGTTTAGCTCCCATTATAGGGCTCTGAGTCAACTTTGATTTAATACATTATGGGCCTTATGGTTTAATTAAGGTTGCCATGACCATCCATTTGAAACCTAAAAGTGCATGCCCACTTTGTCAAATCCATCCATAAATACCATTGCAGTCTTATTCATAGGACATTAAATTTGTATTGCTATAGATGAAGTGTGTAGCAGCCATTATAGGGATTTGATTCAGCTTCAACTTGATATATTATGGGTCCCGTGGTTTAATAAGGGTTGCCATGACCATTTGAATCCTAAGCATGCATACCCACTTTTTCAAATCCATGCATAAATGCCAATTCAATCTCATCCATATGCCCCCATATTTGGACTATTATAGATGAAATGTGTAGCATACACTATAGGGCTCTAAGTCAGCTTTGATTTAATAAATTATGGGCTCATAGTTCAATTGGTGTTATAACAACCGTCCATTTGAAGCCCAGTGCGCACACCCACTTGTCAAATCCATCCATAAATGTCAATGTAGTCTCCTCCATATGCATCTAAATTTGGATTGCTACAAAATTTTTTTTAGCATGCATTATAGGGCTTTGAGTTAACTTTGATTTGATATACTATGATCCCTATGGTTTAATCCAGGTTGCCACGACCGTCCATTTGAATCCTAAATGCACACAACTACTTTGTCAAATATATCCATAAAAGCTAATGCAGTCTCATCTGTATGCCCCTAAATCTAGACTGCTACAGATGAAGTGTGTAGCACCCACTATAAGGCATTGAGTCAGCTTCAATTTCATATACTATGGGCCCATGGTTCAGTCAGTGTTGCCACGACTATCCATATGAAGCCTAAGTGCACACGCCCACTTTCTCAAATCCATCCATAAATGCTAATACAGTCTCATCCATAGGCCCTTAATTTTGGATTGGTATAGAAGAAGTGTGTAGCACACATTATAGGGCTCAAATTCTGACTTAATTTGATATATTATGGGCCTCATGGTTCAATCGGGGTTGCCATGACCATTCATTTGAAGCCCATGTGTCCATGCCCACTTTATTAAATCCATCCATAAATGCCAATGAAGTCTCATCCATATGCACCTAAATTTGGATAACTCTGAACTTTATCTTTAGTAACCATTATAGCGCTTTAAGTTGGATTCAATTTGATATGTTATGGGCCTCATATTTCAATTGGGGTTGCCACAACTATCCGTTTGAATCCCAACTGTGCACGCCCACTTTATTAAACCAATCCATAAATGTCAATGCAGTCTCATCTATAGGCTCCTAAATTTAGATTTGTATAGAGAATGTTTTATAGCTCTTATTGTATGGCTCTATGTTAGCTTTAATTTAATATGTTATGGGCTCTGTGGTTCAATTAGGGTTGCTATAACCATCCATCTGAAGCCTAAGTGTGAAAGCCTACTTTGTCAAATCCATTCGTAAATGCTAATGCTGTCACATCTGTAGGCCCCTGAATTTGGACTGCTGTATATGAAGTCTATAGAATTTATTATAGTGCTGGAAGTCAACTTTGATTTAATATAATATGGGCCCCATGGTTGAATCAGATTTTCCATGATCATCCATTTGAATCCTAAGTGTGCACGCCCACTTTGTCAAATCCATCCATAAATGCCAATGCAGTCACTCTATAGGCCCCTAAATTTGGACTGCTATAGATGAATTCTATAGAACCCATTATAAGGCTTTGAGTTATCTATGATTTAATAAATTATAGGTCCCATGGTTTAATGGGGTTTCCATGACCATCCACTTGAATCCTAAATACACATGCCTACTTTGTTAAATCTATCCATATATGCCAATGCAATCTCATCCATAGGCCCTTAAATTTGTATCCATTATAGGGCTTTGAGTCAGCTTTGATTTGATATATTATGGGTCCCATGGTTCAATCAGAGTTGCCATAATCATCAATTTGAATCCCAAGTATGCAAGCCTACATTGTCAAATCCATCCATAAATGCCAAAACAGTCTCATCTATAAGCCCCTATATTTGGATTACTACAAATGAAGTTTGTAGCTCCTATTATAAGGCTTTGAGTTAGCTTCAATTTGAGATATTATGGGCCATGTGGTTCAAACACGGTTGTCATGATCGTCCATTTAAAGCCCTAGTGCACACGTCCACTTTGTTCAATCCATCCGTAAATGCCAATGTAATCTCATCCATAGGCCCTTAAATTTTTACTGCTATAGATGAAGTGTGCCATACATATTGTAGGGCTCTTAGTCAGCTTTGATTGATATATTATGCACCCCATAGTTTAATTGGAGTTGCCATGACTGTCCATTTGAATCCCAAGTGTGCACACCCACTTTGTCAAATCCATCTATAAATTTGAATGCAATCCCATCCATATGCACCTAAATTTGGAATGCTACAAACTTTTTATTAGCACCCATTATAGGGCTTTTATTCATCTTCTATTTTATATATTATGGGCCTCGTAGTTCAATCGGGGTTGCCACGGCCATTCATTTTAATCCTAGGTGCACATGCCCACTTTATCAAATCCATCCATAAATGCAAATGCAATCTCATCTTTAGGCCCCTAAATTTGGATTTCTATAGATAGTGTTTATAACTCCCATTATAGGGCTTTGAGTTAGCTTTTATCTGATATATTATTAGTTCCATTATTCAATTGAGGTTTCCATGATTGTACATTTAAAGCCTAAGTGCGCATGCCCACTTCGTCAAATCCATCCATAAATGCCAATGCATTCACAACCATAGGCCCCTAAATTTGGACTGCTACAAATGAACACTATAACACCCACTATAGGGTTCTAAGTCAGCTTTGATTTGAAATATTATGGTCTCTGTGGTTCAATTGGATTTGCTATGACTGTCCATTTGAATCCCAAGTGTGCACGCCCACTTTGTTAAATCCATCCATAAATACCATTGTACTCTCGTCCATATGCCCCTAAATTTAGACTGCCATGAACTTTTTCTCCAGCACCCATTATAGGGCTTTGAGTTAGCTTTAATTTAATATATTATGGGCATTGTGGTTCAATCAGGGTTACCACAACCAATAATTTAAATCCCAAGTGTGTGTGCCCACTTTGTCAAATCTATTCATAAATGCCAATGCAATCTCATCCATAGGCCCTTAAATTTGGACTTCTATAGATGAATTCTATAGCACCTAATAAAGGGCTCTGAGTTAGCTTTGATTTGATATATTATAGGCCCTGTGGTTCAATCAGAGTTATGATGACTATCCATTTGAATCCCAAGTGTGCATGCCCACTTTGTCAAATCCATCCATAAATGCAAATAAAGCCTCATTTATAGCCCCCTAAATTTGGATTGTTACAAAAAAAATTTATAGCCCCCTAGATTTGGATTGTTACAAAAAAAGAGTTGCCAAGACCATCCATTTGAATCCTAAGTGCACACGACCACTTTGTCAAATCCATCCATAAATGCCAATGCAATCTTATCTATAGGCCCCTAAATTTTAATTGGTGTAGACAAAGTTCATAGCTCCAATTTTAAGGCTCTGCGTCAACTTTAATTTGAAATAATATGGGCATTGTGGTTCAATTGATGTTGCCATGACCATCCATTTGAAGCCTAAGTGTGCATGCCCAATTTGTCCAATCCATCCATAAAAGGCCAATGCAGTCTCATCCATAGGCTCCTAAATTTGTACTACTACAGATGAAGTGTGTAGCATCTATTAGAGGGTTCTAAGAAAACTTCAATTTTATTTATTATAGGCCCTATGGTTCAATCAGGGTTAGCACAACCGTCCATTTGAATCCCAAGTGTGCACACCCACATTATCAAATCCATCCATAAATGCCAATGCAGTCTCATCTATAGGCCCCTAAATTTGGATTGCTGTAGAAAAAGTTTATAGCTCCTATTATAGGGTCTTGAGTCAACTTTGATTCGACATATTATAGGCCCCGTGGTTCAATCAATTTTTCCATGACTGTCCATTTGAAACCCAAGTGTGCACGCCCACTTTGTCAAATCCATCCACAAATGTCAATGCAATCCCATTTATAGGCTCCTAAATTTGAACTACTGAATATAATGCCTATAGAATCTATCATAAAACTTTGAGTTAGCCTTGATTTGATATATTATGGGCCATTTGGTTCAATCAGAATTGCCACGATTGTCCATTTTTATCCCAAGTGTGCACGGCCACTTTATCAAATCTATCTATAAATGTTAATGCAGTCTCATCCATATGCACCTAAATTTGTACTTTTATGGATTTTTCATTAGTACCCATTATAGAGCTTTGAGTCAACTTTGATTTAATATATTATAGGCCCCGTGGTTCAATTGGGGTTGCCATAACTATCCATTTGAATCCCAAGTGTGCACGCCCACTTTATCAAACCGATCCATAAATGCTAATGCAGTCTTATCTATAGGCCCCTATTTGAATTAATAAATATGATGTCTATAGCACCCATCATAGTGCTTTGAGTTAGCTTTCATTTGATATATTATGGGCCCAGTGGTTCAATCGGAGTTTCCACGACCGTCCATTTGAATTCTAACCATGCACGCCTAATTTATCAAATCCATCCATAAATGCCAATGCAGTCTCATCCATATGCACCTAAATTTGGACTTCTATGAACTTTTCCTTTTTTACTAATTATAGGGCTTTGAGTTAGGTTCAATTTAATATATTATAGGCCCCATGGTTCAATTAGCGTTGCCACGATCGTCATTCTGAATCCTAAGTGTACATTCCCACTTTATCAAATCCATCTATACGTGCGAATATGGGCTCATCTATAGGCCCCTAAATTTGGATTGTTGCAGATAGTGCTTATAACTCCTATTATAGGGCTATGAGTCAGATTCCATTTGATATTTTATAGGCTCTATGGTTCAATTGAGGTTGCCACTACCGTACATTTGAATCTTAAGTGCGCACACTAACTTTGTCAAATCCATCCATAAATTCTAACACAGTCACATCTATAGGCCCCTAAATTCGGACTGCTATAGAAGAACTCTATAGTACCCATTGTAAAGCTCTGAGTCAGCTTTAATTTGATATATTATGGGCCTTGTGGTTCAATTAGTGTTGCCACGACCATCCATTTGAATCCTAAGTGTGCATGCCCACTTTGTAAAATCCATCCATAAATGTCATTGCATTCTCCTCCATATGCCCCTAAATTTTGATTGCTCCAGACTTTTTCTCTAGTAACTATTATAGGGCTTTGAGTTAGCTTCAATTTAATATATATGGGCCCCATGGTTTGGTCGAGGTTGCCACAACTGGCCATTTGAATCCTAAGTGTGCACTCCCACTTTGTCAAATCCATCCATAAATGCCAATGCAATCTTATCCATAGGCCCCTAAATTTGGACTACTAAAGATGAAGTCTATAGCACCTAATATAGGGCTTTGAGTTAGCTTTGATTTGATATATTTATAGGCTCATGGTTCAATTAGAGTTGCCATGACTGTTCATTTGAATCCCAAGTGTGCATGCCCACTTTATCAAATCCATCCATAAATGCGAATGCAGTCTCATATACAGCCCCCTAAATTTGGATTGCTATAAATAAAATGTATAGCTCCCTATATAAGGCTTTTAGTTAGCTTCAATTTGATATATTATGGGCCCCGTGATTCAATCACATTTGCCATGATCGTCCTTTTGAAGCCTAAGTGCGCATGCCCACT
Organism: Mallotus nudiflorus; assembly: GCA_947683625.1. NCBI lineage: Eukaryota > Viridiplantae > Streptophyta > Magnoliopsida > Malpighiales > Euphorbiaceae > Mallotus > Mallotus nudiflorus. The sequence goes on from CANTUR010000061.1 coordinate 2,077,686, forward strand.
TTGTCAAATGCATCCATAGGCCCTTAAATTTTAACTGCTATAGATGAAGTGCATAGTATCTATTATAGCGCTTTGATTCAGCTTCGATTTCATATATTATAAGCCCAGTGATTTAATCAGGGTTTCCACAACCGTCCATTTGAATCCCAAGTGCGCATGACTACTTTGTCAAATCCATCCATAAATGCTAATGCAGTCTCATTCATATGCACCTAAATTTGGACCTTTACGGACTTTTCCATTAGTACCAATTACAGGGCTTTGAGTAAGCTTCAATTTGATATATTATATGACCTATCGTTCAATTGGGGATGCCACGACCATCCACTTGAATCTTAAGTGTACATGCCCACTTTATCAAATCCATCAATAAATGTGAATGTAGTCTCATCTATAGGCCCCTAATTTTTGATTCCTATAGATAGTGTTTATAACTCCTATTATAGGGATTTGACTTAGCTTCCATTTGATATGTTATGGGCTCTGTAGTTCAATTGAGGTTGCCTCGATAGTACATTTGAAGCTCAAGTGAGCATGCAAACTTTGTCAAATCCATCAATAAATGCCAACGCAGTCACCTCCATAGGCCCTTAAATTTGGAGTGCTATAGAAGAACTCTATAGTACCCATTATAGGGCTCTGAGTTAGCTTTAATTTGATATATTATGGGCCATATGGTTCAATCAGAGTTGCCACGACCGTCCATTTGAATCCTAAGTGTGCATGCCCACTTTGTCAAATCCATTCATAAATGCCAATGCATTCTCCTCCATATGCCCCTAAATTTTGATTGGTCCAGACTTTTTCTTTGGTACTGATTAAAGAGCTTTGAGTCAGCTTCAATTTAATATATTATAGGCCCCATGGTTCAGTCGGGGCTACCATAACCAACCATTTGAATCCCAAGTACGCATGCCTACTTTGTCAAATCCATCCATAAATGCCAATGGAATCTTATCCAAATGTCCATAAATTTGGACTACTAAAGATAATGTCTATTGTAATTAATATAGGGATCTGAGTAAAATTTTTTTTGATATATTATGGGCTCATGGTTCAATCAGAGTTGCCATGACCATTCATTTGAATACCAAGTACACATTCCCACTTTGTCAACACCACCCATAAATGCTAATGCAGTATCACCTATAGCCCCCTAATTTCAGATTGCAATAGAAAAAGTTTATAGCTCCTTATATAAGACTCTAAGTCAGCTTTTATTTGATATATTATAGGCCTTTTGGTTCCATCATGATTGCCATGACCATCCTTTTGAAGCCCAAGTACGCATGCCTACTTTATCAAATCCATCCATAAGTGCCAATTTAGTCTCATCCATAAGCCCCTGAATTTTTACTGCTATAGATGAAGTGCATAGCACCTATTATATTGCTCTGATTCAGCTTCAATTTGATATATTATGAGCCCAGTGGTTCAATTAAGGTTGCCATAACCGTCCATTTGAATCCTAAGTGCATATGACCACTTTGTCAAATCCATCCATAAATGCCAAAGAAATCTCATCTATAGGCCCATAAATTTGGATCGGTACAGAAAAAGTTTATAGTTCTCAATTTAGAGCTCTGAGTCAGCTTCAATTTGATAAATTATAGGCCCTGTGGTTCAATCGGTGTTGCCATGACCATCCATTTGAATCCCAAGTGTGCATGCCCACTTTGTCAAATCCATCCATAAATGTTAATGCAATCTCATCTATAGGCCCCTAAATTTGGATTGGTATGGACAAATTTTGTAGCTCTCATTTTAAATCTTTGAGTTAGCTTCAATTTCATATATTATAAGCCCCATGGTTTAATTAGGGTTGCCACAACCATCCATTTGAATCCCAAGTGTGGATGCCCACTTTGTCAAATCCATCCATAAATGACAATGCAGTCTCATCTATACACCCCTAAATTTGGATTGCTACCGACAAAGTTGATAGATCATATTATAGGGATTTGGGTCAGCTTTAGTTTGATATATTATTGGCCTTGTGGTTCAATCAAGTTTGCCAGTACCATCCATTTGAAACCCAAGCATGCACGCCCACTTTGTTAAATGCATCCATAAATACCAATGTAGTCACATCCATAGGCCCCTAAATTTCTATTGCTATAGAAGAATTTTATAATACCCATTATAGGAATTTGAGTCAGCTTTAATTTAATATATTATGGGCCCTGTAGTTCAATTAGAGTTTCCACGACCGTCCATTTGAATCCCAAGTTTGCAAGCCCACTTTGTCAAATCCATACATAAATGCCAATGTATTCTCCTCCATATGCCCCTAAATTTTGATTGTTTCAAACTTTTTCTCTAGCACCTATTAAAGAGATTTGAGTCAACTTCAATTAATATATTATGTGCCTCATGGTTTAGTAGGGGTTGCCATAATCGACCATTTGAATCCCAAGTGCGCATGCCCACTTTGTCAAATCTATCTATAAATGCAAATGTAATCTTATCCATAGGCCCCTAAATTTGTACTGCTATATATGAATTATGTAGTGCCCATTATAGAGCTCTAAGTCAGCTTTAATTTGATAGATTATGGGCCCCATGATTCAATTGGGGTTGTCATGACTATCCATTTGAAGCCCAAGTGCGCATGCCCACTTTGTCAAATCCATCCATAAATGCCAATGCAATCTAATCCATTAGCCTTTAAATTTAGATTGCTATGGAAGAAGTGTGTAGTGTCCATTATAGGGCTTTGAGTCAGCCTAAATTGGATATATAATGGGCCTTGTGGTTCAATAGGGGTTGCCACAACTATCCATTTGAAGCCCAAGTGTGCACGCCCACTTTGTTAAAATCCATCTACAAATGCCATTGCAGTCTCATCCATGGGCCCCTAAATTTGGATTTCTATAGATGGTGTGTAGTGCATATTATATAACTTTGAGTTAGCTTTGATGTCATATATTATGTGCCCTATGGGTAACCGAGCTTGCCACGACAGTCCATTTAAAGCCCTAGTGCACACACCCACTTTGTCAAATCCATCCATAAATGCCAAAGCAATGTCATCCATAGGCCCCTAAATTTGGATTACTCTAGATAAAGTGCATAGAACCTATTATAGGGTTCTAAATCATCCTTGATTCTATATATAATGCACCCTATGGTTCAATTGAGGTTGCCACGACTATCCATTTGAAACCTAAGTGTGCATGCCTTTTTTGTCAAATCCATCCATAAATACAAATGTAGTCTAATCCATAAGCTCCTAAACTTGGATTGCTATGTATAAAGAGTGTAGCACTCATTATAGGTCTCTAAGTCATCTTTATTTAGATATATTATGGGCCCCGTGGCTCAATTGTGGTTGCCACGACTGTCCATATGAAGCGTAATTGTGCACGCCCACTTTCTTAAATCCATGCATAAATGCCAATGTAGTCTTATATATAGACCCCTCAATTTGGATTGCTATAAATAAAGTTTATAGCTCATATTATTGAGCTCTGAGCTAGCTTTGATTTTATATATTATAGGCCCCATGGTTCAATCGGGGTTGCCACGACCATGCAATTGAAGCCCAAGTGCGCACGCCCACTTTGTCAAATCCATCCATGAATACCAATGCAGTATCATCCATAGGCCCTTAAATTTGTACTGCTATAGATCAAGTATGTAGCACCCTTTATTGGGCTCTGAGTCAACTTTGATTTGATATATTATAGGCCCCATGGTTCAATTGGGGTCACCATGATAGTAATTTGAAGCCCAAGTGCGCACACTTACTTTGTAAAATCCTTCCATAAATGCCAATGCAGTCTCATCCGTAGGCCCCTAATTTGGATTGCAATAAATAAAGTGTGTAAGACTTATTATAAGTCTCTTTAGCACCTATTACATGGCTCTAAGTTAGCTTCGATTTGACATATTATGGGCTTCATGGTTCAATTGAGGTTGCCATGGTCATCCATTTGATGCCCAAGTGTGCACACCCACTTTGTCAAATCCATCTATAAATGCCAATGCAGTCTTTTTTATAGGCCTATAAATTTGGATTGCTACAGATAAAGTTTATAGCTCTTATTATAGGGCTCTAAGTCATATTTATTTTGATAAATTATAAGCCCTGTAGTTCAATCGCATTTGCCACTACCGTCCATTTAAATCCAAGTGAGCATGCTTACTTTGTCAAATCCTTTCATAAATGCCAATGTAGTCTCATCCATAGGCCCCTAAATTTGGACTATTATAGATGAAGTCTATAGCACCCAATATTGGGCTATAAGCCAGCTTCGATTTGATATATTATAGGTCTTGTGGTTTAATCAAGGTTGCCGCGACCATCCATTTGAATCTAATTGCGCATGCCCATTTTTTTAAATCTATCGATAAATGCCAATGCAGTCTCATCCATAGGCACCTAATTTGTACTACTATAAATAAAGTATGTATCACCCATTATAGGGCTCTGAGTCAAATTCATTTTGATATAATATGGGCCCTATGGTTCTATTGGGGTTGCCATGATAGTAATTTGGAGGCCAAGTGTACATGCCTACTTTATGAAACCCATCCATAAATGCTAATGCAGTCTCATCCGCATGCCCCTAAATTTGGATTGCTACAAATAAAGTGTATAAAACTTATTATAAGTCTCTAGTATAGGCTCTGATTCATCTTTGATTTGATATATTGTGGGCCTTATGGTTCAATTGAGGTTCCTACGATCATCCATTTAAATCCCAACTGTGCATGCCCACTTTGTAAAAACCATTCATAAATGCCAATGCAGTGTCATCCGTAGGCCCCTAAACTTGTACTACTATAATAAAATTTTATAGTACCCATTGTAGGCTTTGAGTTAGTGCTAATTTGATATATTATAGGCCCCATGGTTCAATCAGGATTGCCATGATTGTCCATTTGAAGCCTAAGTGTGCACGCCCACTTTGTCAAATTCGTCCATAAATGCCAATGCAATCTCATCCATAGGCCCATAAAAGATTAGTAAAGAGGAAGTGTGTAGCACCCATTATAGGGCTCTGAGTTAGTCTTGATTAGATATATTATGGGCCCATGGTTCAATCAGGGTTACCATAACCATCCATTTGAAGCACAAGTGTGCATGCCCACTTTATCAAATCCATCCCTAAATGGCAATGCAGTATTATCCATATGCCCATAAATTTGGAAAACTACATAATTTTTATACAGTACCTACTATAGGGCTCTGACTAAACCTTAATTTGATATATTATAGGCCCTGTGATTTAGTTGGGGTTGCCACGACTGTCCATTTGAATCCAAGTGTGCACGTCCACTTTGTCAAATCCATCGATAAATGCTAATATAGTCTTATCCATATGCCCTTAAATTTTTACTACTAAAGAAAAAGCTTGTAGCACCCACTATAGGGCTCTGATTTAGCTTTGATTTAAAATATTATGGGCCTTATGGTTCAATCGGGGTTACCATGACTATCCATTTTGAAGCTCAAGTGTGTACGCCCACTTTGTCAAATCCATCTATAAATGCCAATGCCAATGTAATCTCCTCCATAGGCCCTTAAATTTGGATTGTTATAGAAGAGGTGTCTAGCACTCATTATAGGGCCATGAGTTAGCCTTAATTTGATATATTATGGGCCCTACAGTTCAATTGGGGATGCCATGAACATGCATTTGAATCCCAAGTGTGCACACCCACTTTTTCAAATCCATCCATAAATGCTAATGCAGTCTTATCCATAGGCCCCTAAATTTGGATTGCTACAAATGAAGAATGTAACACCTACTTTAGGGTTCTGAGTCATCTTTATATTGATATATTATGGGCCTGAGATTCAATTGGGGTTGCCATGACCGTCCATTTGAATCCTAAGTGCGTATGACCACTTTGTCAAATCCATCCATAAATGCCAATGAAATCTCATCTATAGGCCCATAAATTTGGATTGGTATAGACAAATTTTATAATTCCCAATTTAGTACTCTGAGTCAGCTTTGATTTGATAAATTATGGACCTTGTGGTTTAATCGGTGTTTCTATAACTGTCCATTTGAAACCCAAGTGTGCATGCCCACTTTGCCAAATCCATCCATAAATGCTAATGTAATCTCATCTATAGGCCCCTATATTTGGATTAGTACAGAAAAATTTTATAGCTCTCATTTTAAATCTTTGAGTCAACTTCGATTTCATATATTATAGGCCCCATGGTTCAATCAGGGTTGCCATGACCATCCATTTGAATCCTAAGTGCAGACGTCCACTATGTCAAATCCATCGATAAACGCCAATACAATCTCATCTATAGGCCACTAAATTTGGATTGCTATCGACAAAATTGATAGATCATATTATAGGGATTTGGGCCAGCTTTAGTTTGATATATTATTAGCCTCATGGTTCAATAAATTTGGCCACTACCGTCCATTTGAAAGCTAAGTGTGCACGCCCATTTGGTTAAATCTATCCATAAATACGAATGCAGTCACATCCATAGGCCCTTAAATTTGGACTGCTATAGAAGAATTCTATAACATCCATTATAGGGATCTGAGTCAGTTTTAATTTGATATATTATGGGCCCTGTAGTTCAATTAGAGTTTCCACGACCGTCCATTTGAATCCCAAGTGTGTGTGCCCACTTTGTCAAATCCATCCATAAATGCTAATGCATTCTCCTCCATTTGCCCCTAAATTTTGATTGCTCCAAACTTTTTCTCTTATTCCTATTAAAGAACTTTGAGTCATCTTCAATTTAATATATTATGGTCCCCATGGTTTAGTCGGGGTTGCCACAATCGGCCATTTGAATCCTAAGTGCACACACCCACTTTGTTAAATCTATCTATAAATGCGAATGCAGTCTTATCCACAGGCCCCTAAATTGGTACTGCTACATATGAATTGTGTAGAACCCATTATAGAGCTCTAAGTCAACTTTAATTTGATATATTATAGGCCCCATGGTTTAATTGGGGTTGTCATGACTATCCATTTGAAGCCCAAGTGCGCATGCCCACTTTGTCAAATCCATCCATAAATGCCAATGTAATCTAATCCATTGGCCTCTAAATTTAGATTATTATGGAAGAAGCATGTAGTGCCCATTATAAGGCTTTGAGTCAGCCTCAATTGGATATATAATGGGTCTTGTGGTTCAATAGGGGTTGCCATGACCGTCCATTTGAAGGCCTAGTGCGCACTCCCACTTTGTTAAATCCATCTACAAATGCCATTGCAGTCTCATCCATGGGCCCTTAAATTTGGATTGCATGTTATAGAACTTTAAGTCGGCTTCGATTTCATATATTATGGGCCCCATGATTCAACTGGGCTTGCCACAACAATCCATTTAAAGCCCTAGTGCACATGCCCACTTTGTCAAATCCATCCATAAATGCCAATGCAGTGTCATGCATAGGCCCCTAAATTTGGATTGCTCTATATGAAGTGCATAGAACCTATTATAGGGCTTTGAATCATCCTTGATTTTATATATAATGGGCCCTATGGTTCAATCGAGATTGCCATGACCGTCCACTTGAAACCCAAGTGTGCACGCCTACTTTGTCAAATCCATCCATAAATACAAATGTAGTCTAATCCATAGGCTCCTAAACTTGGATTGCTATATATGAAGTGTGTAGCACTTATTATAGGTCTCTAAGTCATCTCTAATTGGATATATTATGGGCCCCATGGCTCAATCGGGGTTGCCACGACCGTCCATTTGAAGCGCAATTACACACGCCCACTTTCTCAAATCCATGCATAAATGCTAGTGTAGTCTCATCTATACGCCCCTCAATTTGGATTGCTACAAATAAAGTTTATAGCTCCCATTATTGAGCTCTGAGCTAGATTTGATTTTATATATTATAGGCCCCATGGTTCAATCGCGGTTGCCATAACCATGCAATTGAAGCCCAAGTGTGCACGCCCACTTTATTAAATCCATCCATGAATGCCAATGCAGTATCATCCATAGGCCCCAAATTTTGTACTACTATAGATCAAGTATGTAGCACCCTTTATAAGGCTCTAAGTAAACTTTGATTTGATATATTATGGGCACTATGGTTTAATTAAGGTCACCACGATAGTAATTTGACACCCAAGTGCTCACACTTACATTGTCAAATCCTTACATAAATACTAATGCAGTCTCATCCTTAGGCCCCTAAATTTGGATTGCTATAAATAAAGTGTGTAATACTTATTATAAGTCTCTTTAGCACCTATTATATGACTCTAAGTGAGCTTTGGTTTGACATATTATGGGCTTTGTGGTTTAATTGAGGTTGCCATGGCCGTCCATTTAATGCCCGAGTGTGCACACCCACTTTGTCAAATCCATCTATAAATGCCAATATAGTCTTTTTATAGGCCTATAAATTTGGATTGCTATAGACAAAGTTTATAGCTCCTATTATAAGGCTCTGAGTCAAATTTATTTTAATTAATTATAGGCCCCATGGTTCAATCGCATTTGCCACTGCCATCCATTTAAATATAAATGAGCACACTTACTTTGTCAAATCCTTTTATAAATGCCAATGTAGTCTCATCCATAGGCCCCTAAATTTGGACTGCTATAGATGAAGTCTATAGTACCCATTATTGGGCTTTGAGTCAGCTTTGAGTTGATATATTATAGGCCCTGTGGTTTAATCAGGGTTGCCATAACCATCCCTTTGAATCTAACTGCGCATGCCCACTTTGTCAAATCCATTAATAAATGCCAATGCAGTCTTATCCATAGACCCTAAATTTGTATTACTATATATCAAATGTGTACCACCCATTATAGGGCTCTGAGTCAGATTCATTTTGATATATTATGGGCCCCGTGGTTTTATTGGGGTTGCCATGATAGTAATTTAAAGCCCAAGTGTACATGCCTACTTTGTCAAATCCATCTATAAATGCTAATGCAGTCTCATCCGTAGGTCCTTAAATTTGGATTGCTATAAATAAAGTGTGTAAAATTTATTATAAGTCTTTATTATAGGCTCTAATTCATCTTTGATTTGATATATTATGGGCCTTGTGGTTCAATTGAGATTGCCGTGATCGTCCATTTGAATCCCAAGTGTGCATGCCCACTTTGTAAAAACCATTCATAAATGCCAATGCAGTCTCATCCGTAGGCCCCTAAGCTTGTACTGCTACAACAAAAGTTTATAATACCTATTGTAGGCTTTGATTCAGTGCTAATTTGATATATTATGGGATCCATGGTTCAATCAGAGTTGTCACGATTGTCCATTTGAAGCCCAAGTGTGCACACCCACTTTGTCAAATTCGTCCATAAATGCCAATGCATTCTCATCCATAGGCCCATAAAATTTTGGTATAGAGGAAGTGTGTAGCACCAATTATAGGGCTCTGAGTCAGTCTTGATTAGATATATTATGGGCCCCATGGTTCAATCAGGGTTGCCATGACCATGCATTTGAATCATAAGTGTGCATGCCCACTTTATCAAATCCATCCCTAAATGGCAATGCAGTCTTATCCATATGTGCATAAATTTCGAATACTACATAATTTTTCTTTAGTACCTATTATAGGGCTTTGAATAAACCTTGATTTGATATATTATAGGCCCTATGATTTAATTGGGGTTGCCACGACTGTCCATTTAAATCCAAGTGCACACGCCCACTTTGTCAAATCCATCGATAAATGTTAATATAGTCTTATCCATATGCCCCTAAATTTGACTACTATAGAAAAAGCTTGTAGCACCCACTACAGGGCTCTGAGTTAGCTTTGATTTCATATATTATGGTCCTTATAGTTCAATCGGGGTTGCCACGATCATCCATTTTGAAGCTCAGGTGTGTATGCCCACTTTGTCAAATCCATATATAAATACCAATGCCAATGCAATCTCCTCCATAGGCCCCTAAATTTGGATTGCTACAGAAGAAGTGTGTAGCACCTATTATAGGGCTCTGAGTTAGCCTCAATTTGATATATTATGGGCCCTGTGGTTCAATTAGGGTTGCCATGAATGTCTATTTGAATCCCAAGTGTGCACACCCACTTTGTCAAATTCATCCTTAAATGCCAATGCAGTCTCATCCATAGGCCCCTAAATTTGGATTGCTATAAATGAAGCATGTACTACTATTTTAGGGCTCTGAGTCAGCTTTATATTGATATATTATAGGCCTGAGATTCAATTGGGTTGCCATGACTGTCCATTTGAAGCCCAAGTGTGCATGCCCACTTAGTCAAATCCATCCATAAATGCTAATGCAGTCTCATCCATATGCACCTAAATTTGGACTGCGATAGACATTATCTTTCACACCTATTATAGGGCTCTGAATCATCCTTGATTTGATATATTATAAGCCCTATGGTTTAATCGAGGTTACCACGACCATCCATTTGAATCCAATTATGCACGTCTACTTCGTCAAATACATCCAAGTGTGCACCACTATCCGTTTAAATCTAGCGATGCATGCCCACTTTATCAAGTTAATCCATAAATGTCAATTTAGTGTCATCCATAGGCCCTGAAATTTGGATTCCTATAAACAAAGTATATAACACCAATTATAGGGTTCTGAGTCAGCTTTGGTTCGATATATTATAAGCCTAAGGTTCAATTGGGGTTTCCATAATCGTCCATTTAAAGCCTAAGTTCACACACCCACTTTGTCAAATTCATCCATAAATGCCAATGCACTCTCATCCATATACCCTTAAATTTGGAATGTTATAGATGAAGTCTATAGCACTTATTGTAGAGCTCTAAGTCAGCTTCAATTTGATATATTATGGTCCTTGTAGTTCAATCATGGTTGCCATGACCGTCCATTTGAAGACCAAGTGTGCATGCCCACTTTGTCAAATCCATCAATAAATGCCAATGCAATCTCTCCTTAGGCCCCTAAATTTGGACTGCTATAGATGACGTCTATAGCACCAATTATAGGGCTTTGAGTCAACTTTGATTTGATATACTATGGCCCCCATGGTAATTGGGGTTACCATGATGGTCCATTTGAATCCTAAGTGCGTACGCCCACTATATCAAATCCATGCATAAATGGTAATACAGTTTCATCTATAGGCCCATAAATTTGGATTGTTATAGAAAAAATTTATAGCTCCTAATACAGGGCTCTGATTAGCTTCAGTTTGATATATTATGGGCCCCGTGGTTCAAGCACAGTTCCCGCAATTGTCCATTTAAAGCCTAAGTGCGCATACCCACTTTGTCAAATGCATCCATAAATGCCACTGCAGTCTTATTCATAGGCCTTATATTTGGATTGATATAAATGAAGCATATAGTATTTATTATAGGCTCTAAGTCAGCTTTGATTTGATAAATTATGGGCTTCATGGTTAAGTTAAGGTTGTTATGACTGTCCATTTGAAGCCCAAGTGTGCACACCCACTTTGTCAAATCCATCCATTAATGCTAATGCAGTCTAATCCATAAGCCCTTAAAATTGCATTGCTATAGAAAAAATGTATAGCACCTACAATAGGGCTTCGATTCATCTTGAATTTGATATATTATGGACCATGTGGTTCAATCAGGGTTGCCATGACAGTCCATTCAAAGCCCAATTGTGCACACCCACTTTGTTAAATTGATCCATAAATGCCAAGGCAGTCTCATTCTTAGGCCCTTAAATTTTTATTGCTATAGAAAAAGTTTATAGCAATTATTTTAGGGCATTGAGTTAGCTTTGATTTGATATATTATGTGCCTCATGGTTCAATTAGGGTTACCAAGAGCGTACATTTGAAGCCCAAGTGCAAACGCCCACTTTGTCAAATCCATCCCTAAATACCATTGCAGTCTCATCCATATGACCCTAATTTTGGATTGATATAAATGAAGTAGGTAGTACTTATTATAGGGCTTTGAGTTATCTTCAAGTTAATATATTATGGGCTTTGTGGTTAAATTGGGGTTGCCGTGACCGTCCATTTGAAGCCTAAGTGTGTATGCCCACTTTGTCAATTCCATCCATAAATTTCAATGTAGTCTTATCCATAGGCCATTAAATTTGGATTGCTATAGAAAAATGTGTAACGCTTATAAAAGGGCTCTGATTCAACCTCAATTTGATATATTATAGGCCACATGGTTCAATCGGGGTTGCCATGACCATCCATTTGAAGCACAATTGTGTAAGCCCACTTTATGAAATCCATCCATAAATGCCAATGTAGTGTCATCCATAGGCCCTTAAATTTTTACTACTATAGGTAAAGTTTATAGCAGCCATCATAGGGCTTTGAGTTAGCTTTGATTTCATACATTACAGGCCCCATGGCTAAGTCACAGTTGCTACGACCATCCATTTGAATCCCAAGTGCGCATGCCCACTTTGTCAAATCCATTGATAAATGCCAAACAGTATTATCCATAGTCCCCTAAATTTTAATTCCTACAGAAGAAGTGTGAGCAGTCATTGTAGAGATTTGAGTCATCCTCAATCTGATATCTTGTGGGTCTCATGATTCAATCAGGGTTGCAACGACCATCCATTTGAAGCCCAAGCGCTCACTCCTACTTTGTCAAATCCATCCATAAATGTCAATGTAGTCTCATCCAAAGGCCCTTTAATTTGGATTGCTACAAATGAAGTGTGTAGTTCCTATTATAAGACTCTGAGTCAGCTTTGGTTTGACAAATTATAGGTTTGACTTTCAATTAGGGTTGCCATTACGGTCCATTTAAAGCCCAAGTGCACACGCCCACTTTATCAAATCCATCCATGAATGCCAATGTAGTCTCATCCATATGCCCCTAAATCTAGGCTGCTACAAACTTTTTCTTTAGTGTCTATTATAGGGATCTCAGTCAGCTTTGGTTTCATATATTTTGGGTTTGAGGTTCAATCAGGGCTGCCACAACCATCCATTTGAATCCAAGTGCATACACCCACTTTGTCAAATCCATCCATAAATGCCGAAGCAATCTCATCCGTTAGCCCCTAAATTTGAATTGCTACAAACAAAGTGTGTAGCACCTATTATAGGGCTCTAAGTCAAATTTGGTATGATATATTATGGGCCTGAGGTTCAGTTGGGGTTGCCATGACTGTCCATCAAAAGCCCAAGTGTGCATGCCCACTTTGTCAAATCCATCCGTAAATGCTAATGCAGTTTCATCCATAGGCCCCTCAATTTGGATTCATACAAATGAAGCATTTAGTAATTATTATAGGCCTCTGGCTCAGCCTTGATTTGATATATTATAGGCTTCATAGTTAAATCACGGTTGCCATGACTGTCCATTAGAAGCCCAAATGTGCATGCCCACTTTGTCCAATCCATCCAAAAATAGCAATGTAGTCTCATCCATGAACCCCTAAACTTGGATGCTACAAATGAAGTGTGTAGCACCCATTGTTGGAGTTTGACTTAGCTTTAATTTGATAGATTTTGGGCCCTTGGTTTAATGGGGGTTGCTATGACCATCCATTTAAAGCCCAATTACGCACGCCCACTTTATCAAATCGATCCATAAATGCCAATGCAGTCTCATCCATAAGCCCTTAAATTTGGATTGCTACAGAAGAAGTGTGTACTACCCATTATAGGGCTCTGATTAAGGCTTGATTTGATATATTATGGGCCCCATTGTTCAATCTGGTTGCAATGATTATCCATTTGAAGCCCAAGTGCACACACCCACTTTCTAAAATCCATCCATAAATGCCAATGCAGTCTCATGTATAGGCCCCTAAATTTGGATTGCTACAGAAGGAGTGTGTAGCACCATTATAGGGCTCTAATTTTTTCTTGATTTAATATATTACAGGCCCATGGTTCAATCAGGGTTTCCATGACCATCCATTTAAAGCCCAAGTGCACACAGCCACTTTGTCGAATCCATCCATAGATGCCAACACAGTCTCATCCATAGGCCCTTAAATTTAGATTGCTACAAAGGAAGTGTGCAGCACCTATTATAGGGCTCTGAGTCAGCTTTGATTTGATATATTATGGGCTTTATAGTTAAATTGAGGTTACTATGACCATCCATGTGAAGCCTAAGTGCACACACCCACTTTCTTAAATCCATCCATCAATGCCAATGCAATCTAATCCATAGGCCCTTAAATTTGGATTGCTATAGAAAAAATGTATAGCACCTACAATAAGGCTCTAATTCAACCTAAATTTGATATATTATGGGCCATGTGGTTCAATCAGGGTTGCCACAACTATCCATTTGAAGCTCAATTATGCACGCCCACTTTGTGAAATTGATCCATAAATGCCGATGTAGTCTTATCCTTAAGCTCCTAAATTTTTACTGCTATAGAAATAGATTATAGGAGTTATTATAGGGCACTAAGTTAGTTTTGATTTGATATATTATAGGTCTCATGGTTCAATCGGGTTTGCTAAGACCGTACATTTGAAGCCCAAGTGGAATGCCCACTTTGTCAAGTCCATCCAAAAATTCTAATGCAGTCTCATCCATAGGCCCTTAAATTTGGATTGATATAAATGAAGTAGCCAATAATTATTATAGGGCTTTGAGTTATCTTCAAGTTGATATATTATGGGCTTTATGGTTAAATAGGGGTTGCCATGATTGTCCAACTGAAGCCCAAGTGCACACGCCCACTTTGTCAAATCCATCCATAAATGTCAATGTAGTCTTATCCATAGGCCATCAAATTTGGATTACTACAAAAAAAACAAGTGTAGCGTTTATAATAGGGCTATGAGTTAGCCTTAATTTGATATATTATAGGCCACATGGTTCAATCGGGGTTACCACGATCATCCATTTAAAGCACAATTGTGCAAGCCCACTTTATGAAATCCATCCATAAATGCCAATGCAATCTCATCCATAGGCTCCTAAATGTTTATTGCCATAGGTAAAGTTTATAGTATCCATTATAGGGCTCTAAGTTAGCTTCGATTTCATACATTACAGGCCCTATGGCTTAGTGAGGGTTGCCACGACCGTGTATTTGAATCCCAAGTGCGCATGCCCACTTTGTCAAATCCATCCATAAATGCCAATGCAGTATTATCCATAGTCCCCTAAATTTTGATTCCTATAGAAGAAGTGTCAGAACTCATTATAGGGATTTAAGTCATCCTTAATTTGATATCTTATAGGTCCCATGATTCAATCGGGGTTGCCACGACTGTCCATTTGAAGTCCAAGTGTGTACCTCCACTTTGTCAAATCCATCCATAAATGCCAATGTAGTCTCATCCAAAGGCCCTTAAATTTGGATTGCTATAAATGAAGTGTGTAGCACCTATTATGGGACTCTAAGTTAGCTTTGGTTTGATATATTATGGGTTTGAGTTTCAATTAGGGTTGCCATCGTGGTCCATTTAAAGCCCAAGCATGCACACCCACTTTGTCAAATCCATCCATAAATGCTAATGCAGTCTCATCCATATGCCCCTAAATTTGGACAACTATAAACTTTCTTTAGTGTTTATTATAGGGCTCTCGATCACCTTTGGTTTCATATATTATGTGTTTAAGGTTCAATTGGGGTTTCTAGGCCATCCATTTGAATCCAAGTCCGCACACCCACTTTGTCAAATCCATCCATAAATGCCAAAGCATTCTTATCCATAGGCCCCTAAATTTGGATTGCTACAAACAAAGTGTGTAGCACCTATTATAGGGCTTTAAGTCAACTTTGGTATGGTATATTATGGGCCCAAGGTTTAGTTGGGGTTGCCATGATCGTCCATCTGAAGCCCAAGTGCGCACGCCCACATTGTCAAATTCATCCATAAATGCCAATGTAGTCTCATCCATGGGCCCCTAAATTTGGACTGCTGTAGACTTTGTCTTTAGTACCTATTATAGGAATTTGATTCAACTTTGATTTGATATATTGTAGGCTTTGTGATACAATTGAGGTTGCCACAACCATCCATTTGAATCCAATTGTGCACGCCCACTTGGTCAAATCCATCCATAAATACCAATGCAGTAGGCCCCTAAATTTGGACTGCTATAGATAAAGTCTATAGCACCCATTAAGGGTTCTAAGTTAGCTTCAATTTTATATATTATGGGCCCCGTTGTTCAATTGGGGTTTCCTTAACTGTCCATTTAAATCCCAAGTGCGTACACCTACATTGTAAAATCCATCCATAAATGCCAATGCAATCTCATCTATAGGACCATAAATTTGGATTGCTATAGACAAAGTTTATAGCTCCCATTATAGTGCTTTCAGTCAGCTTTGATTTGATATATTATAGTCCCTGTGGTTCAATTAGGGTTACCATGATGGTCCATTTGAATCCCAAGTGTGCACACCCACTATATTAAATCCATGCATAAATGCTAATATATTTTCATCTATAGGCCCATAAATTTGGATTGTTACAGACAAATTTCATAGCTCCCATTTTATAGTTGTGACTTAGCTTAGATTTGATATATTATGGGCCTATGGTTTAATCAGGGTTGCCACAACCATCTAATTAAAGCCCAAAAGCACATGCCCACTTTGTCAAATTCATCCATAAATGCCAATGCAGTCTCATCCATAGGCCCCTAAATTTGGATTGATACAAATGAAGCATTTAGCACTTATTATAGACCTCTAACTTAGCCTTGATTTGATATATTATAGGCTTCATGGTTAAATCACAGTTGCCATGGCCATCCATTAGAAGCCTAAATGTGCACGCCCACTTTGTCAAATCCATCCATAAATGGCAATGCAGTCTTATCCATAAACCCCTAAATTTGGATGCTACAGATGAAGTGTGTAGCACCCATTGTTGGAGTTTGAGTTAGCTTTAATTTGATATATTTTGGGCCCTTGGTTCAATAGGGGTTGCTATGACCATCCATTTGAAGGCCAAGTGCACATGCCCACTTTGTCAAATTGATCCATAAATGCTAATGCAGTCTCATCTGTAGGCCCTTAAATTTGGATTGCTATAGAAGAAGTGTGTACCACCAATTATAGAGCTCTAATTTAGATTTGATTTGATATATTATAGGCCTTATTTCTCAATTGGGTTGCAATGATTGTCCATTTAAAGCCCAAGTGCACACACCCACTTGCTAAAATCCATCCATAAATGCCAATGTAGTCCCATGTATAGGCCCCTAAATTTGGATTGCTATAGAAGGAGTGTGTAGCACCATTATAGGGCTTTTATTTTTCCTCGTTTTGATATATTGCTAGCCCCATGGTTTACTCAAGGTTGCCATGACATTCCATTTAAAGCCTAAGTGCACACACCCACTTTGTCGAATCCATCCACAGATGCCAATGCAGCCTCATCCATAGGCCCCTAAATTTGGATTGCTATAAAGGAAGTGTGTAGCACCTATTATAGGGCTCTAAGTTAGCTTTGATTTGATATATTATAGGCTCCTGGTTCAATTGGAGTTGCCATGACCATCCATTTGAAGCCCAAGTGCACATGCCCACTTTGTCAAATCCATCAATAAATGCCAAAACATTATAATCCATAGGCCCCTAAATTTGGATTACCATAAACTTTCTCTTTAGCATTGATTATAAGGCTTTGAGTCATCTTCAATTTGATATGTTATGGGCCCTATGGTTCAATTGAGGTTGCCATGACCGTCCATTTGAAGCCTAAGTGCACACGCCTACTTTTTCAAATCCATTAATAAATGCCAATATAGTCTAACCCATAGCCCCGTAAATTTAGATTGCTATAATAGAAGAGTGTAGCGCTAATTTATAAAGGTCTGAGTCATCCTTAGTTTCATAAATTATGGGCTCCATGGTTGATTCAGGGTTTCCATGACTGTCCACTTCAAACCTAAGTGTGCACGCCCACTTGGTCAAATCCATCCATAAATACCAATATAGTCTCATCCATAGGACCTTAAAATTTTATTGTTATAGAAGAATTGTTTAACACTCATTATAGGGCTTTAAGTCAACCTTATTTTGATATATTATAGGCCTCGTGGTTCAATCGACATTGCCACGACTATCCATTTCAAGCCCAAGTGCATATGCTTTGTCAAATCCATCCATAAATGCCAATGCAGTCTCATCCATAGGCCCCCAAATTTGGATTGCCATAAATGAAGTGCGCACCACTCATTATAGGGCTTTGAGTCAGCTTTAATTTGATATATTACATTCCTATGGTTCAATTGGGGTTGCAATGACTATCCATTTGAAGCCTAAGTGCTCATGCCTATATTCTTAAATCCATCCATAAATGCCAATGCAGTCTCATCCATAGGCCCCTTAATTTGGATTGTTACAGAATAAGTGTTTAGAACTACTTATAGGGCTTTGAGTTAGGCTTAATTTGATTTATTATAGGCCCCATGGTTTAATAGGGGTTGCCACGGTCATCCATTTGAAGCCTAATTGTGCACACCTATATTGTCAAATCCATCCATAAATGCCAATGCAGTCTCATCCATAGGCCTATAAATTTCAATTGCTATAGAAGAAATATGTAGCAATAATTATAGGGCTCTGATTTAGCCTTGATTTGATATATTATAGGCCCTATGGTTCAATCAGGGTTGCCATAACCATCCATTTGAAACCCAAGTTTGCCTGCCCACTTTGTCAAATCCATTTATAAATGCCAATGTAGTCTCATCCATAAGCCTTTAAATTTTTATTACTATAGAAAAAGTTTGTAGCACCCATTATAAGGCTTTAAGTCAACTTTAATTTGTTATACTATTGGCCCCGTGATTCAATCGGGGTAGCCACAACCATTCATTCGAATATAATTGCAAATGCCTACTTTGTCAAATCCAACCATTAATGCCAATGCAGTTTTATCCATTAGCCCCTAAATTTGGACTATTATAGATGAAGTCTATAACACTTATTATAGGACTTTGAATTAGCTTTGATTTGATATATTATGGGCCTCATGGTTAAATCAAAGTCGCCACGACCATCCATTTGAATTCTAAGTACGTACGCCCAGTTTGTGAAATCAATCCATAAATGCCAACATAGTCTCATCTATAAGCCCTTAAATTAGGATTGTTATAGATAAATTTTGTAACTTCCTTTATAAGGCTCTAAGTTAGCTTTGATTTGATATTTTATGGGCCCTGTATTCAATTAGGGTTGTCATGACCATCCATTTAAAGTCCATGTTTGCACGCCCACTTTGTCAAAACCATCTACAAATTCCAATGCAGTCTCATCCATAGGCCCCTAAATTTTTACTGCTATTGAAAAATTTTATAGCACTTATTATAGGGGTCTAATTTAGCTTCAAATTGATTATAGGCCCTGTGGTTCAATCGGGGTTGCCACGATTGTCCGTTTTAAGCCCAAGTGCACACGCCCACTTTGTTAAATCTTTCTATAAATGCCAATGAAGTTTAATCCATAACCCCTTAAATTTCGATTGCTATAGAAGAAGAGTGTAGCACCCATTATAGGGCTTTAAGTCAGACGTAATTTGATATATTAAGGACTTGATGGTTCAATCAGGGTTGCCACAACCATCCATTTGAAGCCCAAGTGTGCATGCCCACTTTGTCAAATCCATCCATAAATGCCAATATAGTCTCATCCATAGGCCTCCAAATTTGGATTGCTACATAAAAAGTGTTTAGCACTGATTATATGGCTTTGTGTTAGCCATGATTTAATATATTATGGGCCCTATGGTTTAATCAGGGTTGCCACGATCATCCATTTGAAGCCCAAGTGCGCACGCCCACTTTATCAAATCCCTCTATAAATATGAATGCAGTCTCATCTAAGGGCCCCTAAATTCTTACTGCTACGATAAAATTTTGTAGCACCCATTATAGATCTTTGAGTCAAGTTTGATTTGATATATTATGGGCCCTATGGTTCAATCGAGGTTGCCAGACTGTCTATTTGAAGCCCAAGTGCACACACCTACTTTGTCAAATCCATGCATAAATGCTTATGCAGTCTCATCCATAGCCCTTAAATTTGGATTTCTACAATTGAAGAGTGTA
Organism: Mallotus nudiflorus; assembly: GCA_947683625.1. Classification (NCBI taxonomy): domain Eukaryota; kingdom Viridiplantae; phylum Streptophyta; class Magnoliopsida; order Malpighiales; family Euphorbiaceae; genus Mallotus; species Mallotus nudiflorus. The sequence goes on from CANTUR010000061.1 coordinate 2,097,619, forward strand.
GCACCCATTATATGGCTCTAAGGTAGCTTTGATATGATATATTATGGACCCATGGTTTAATTGGGGTTGGCATGACCATCCATTAGAAGCCTAAGTGCGCACGCCTTGTTTGATAAATCCATCCATAAATGCTAATGAAGTCTCATTCATAAGCCCTTAAATTCAGATTGCTACAAAAGAAGTGTATAGCACCCACTATAAGTCTTTGAGTCAGCCTTAATTTAATATATTATGGGCTTGAGGTTCAATTAGGGTTGCCATTACCATCCATTTGAACCCAAGTACACATGTCCACTTTGACAAATCCATCCATAAATCACAATGCATTCTAATCCGTATGCCCCTAAATTTGGATTACTACAAACTTCATCTTTAGCATTAATTATGGGGCTCTAAGTCAATTATGATTTGTTATATAATGGGCCCCATATTTCAATTGGGTTACCATGACCGTCCATTTGAATCCAAGTGCGCACACCCACTTTGTCAAATCCATCCATAAATGCTAATACAGTCTAATCCATAGGCCCCTAAATTTGGGCTACTATAGATGAAGTATATAAAACACATTATAAGGCCCTATGTTAGCTTTTATTTAATATATTATGGGCCCTATAGTTCAATTGGGGTTTCCGCGACCGTGCATTTGAATTCCAGGTGTGTATGCCCACTTTGTCAAATCCATCCATAAATGCTAATGCATCCTCATCTATAGGCCCCTAAATTTGGAATTTTACAAACAAAATTTATGGTTTTTTTTATAGGGCTCTAAGTCAGCATCAATTTGATATATTATTAGCCCCATGGTTCAATCGGGGTTGCCATGACCGTCCATTTGAAGTGCAAGTGTCCACGCATAGTTTTGTAATAGCTATTATAGGGCTCTAAGTTAGCTTTCATTTGATATATTATGGGCCCTATGGTTCAATTGGGGTTGCCATGATTGTCCATTTGAAACCTAAGTGCGCACACCCACTTTGTCAAATCTATCCATAAATGCCAATGAAGTCTAATTCATAGCCCCCTTAATTTGGATTACTACGGAAGAAGTGTAGCTTTTATTATAGGGCTCTGAGTCAGCCTTAATTTGATATACTATAGGCCTCGTTGTTCAATCAAGGTTGCCACGACCGTCTATTTGATGCCTAAGTGCGCATGCCCACTTTGCCAAATCCATCCATAAATGCCAATGTAGTCTTGTCCATAGGCCCCTAAATTTGGATAGCTAAAAATGAAGTGTGTTGTACCCATTATAGGGATCTAAGTCAACTTTGATTTGATATAGTATGGGCCCTTGGTTTAATTGGGGTTGCCATAATCGTCCATGTGAATCCTAAGTGTGCACTCCCACTTTATCAAATCCATCTATAAATGCCAATGCAATCTCATCCATGAGCCCCTAAATTTTTACTACTATAGATGAAGTTCATAGCACCCTTATAGGGCTCTAAGTTAGCTTTTTTTGATATATTATGGGCCACATGGTTCAATCGGGGTTGCCATGACTGTCCATTTGAAGCCTATGTGTGCACACCCACTCTGTCAAATCCATCCATAAATGCTAATGCAGTCTCATCCATAGGCCCCTAAATTTGGATTGCTACAAATGAAGTGTATAGCACCCATTATAGGGCTCTAAGTTAGCTTTGATTTGATAAATTATAGGCTCATGGTTCAATTAGGGTTGCCATGACCATTCATTTGAAGCCTAAGTGTGCGTGCCCAATTTGTTAAATCCATACATAAATGCCAATGCACTCCCATCCATAGGCCCCTAAATTTGGATTGCTATAAAATAAGTGTATAATACCCATTATGGGGCTCCTAGTTAGCCTTAATTGGATATTTAAATAGCCTGAGGTTCAATTGAGGTTGCTATGACCGTACATTTGAAGCCCAAGTGCTCATGCCTATTTTATTAAATCCATCCATAAATGCCAATGCAGTCTCATCCATAGGCCCCTTAATTTGGATTGTTACAGAATAAGTGTTTAGAACTACTTATAGGGCTTTGAGTTGGCCTTAATTTGATTTATTATAGGCCCCATGGTTTAATAGGGGTTGCCACGGTCATCCATTTGAAGCCTAATTGTGCACACCTATATTGTCAAATCCATCCATAAATGCCAATGCAGTCTCATCCATAGGCCTATAAATTTCAATTGCTATAGAAGAAATATGTAGCAATAATTATAGGGCTTTGATTTAGCCTTGATTTGATATATTATAGGCCCTATGGTTCAATCAGGGTTGCCACAACCATCCATTTGAAACCCAAGTTTGCCTGCCCGCTTTGTCAAATCCATTTATAAATGCCAATGTAGTCTCATCCATAAGCCCTTAAATTTTTATTACTATAGAAAAAGTTTGTAGCACCCATTATAAGGCTTTAAGTCAACTTTAATTTGTTATACTATTGGCCCCGTGATTCAATCGGGGTAGCCACAACCATTCATTTGAATATAATTGCAAATGCCTACTTTGTCAAATCCAACCATTGATGCCAATGCAGTTTTATCCATTAGCCCCTAAATTTGGACTACTATAGATGAAGTCTATAACACTTATTATAGGACTCTAAATTAGCTTTGATTTGATATATTATAGGCCTCCTGGTTAAATCAAGGTTGCCACGACCATCCATTTGAATTCTAAGTACGTACGCCCAGTTTGTGAAATCAATCCATAAATGCCAACATAGTCTCATCTATAAGCCCTTAAATTAGGATTGTTATAGATAAATTTTGTAAATTCCTTTATAAGGCTCTAAGTTAGCTTTGATTTGATATTTTATGGGCCCTATATTCAATTAGGGTTGTCATGACCGTCCATTTAAAGTCCATGTTTGCACGCCCACTTTGTCAAAACCATCTACAAATTCCAATGCAGTCTCATCCATAGGCCTCTAAATTTTTACTGCTATAGAAAAATTTTATAGCACCTATTATAGGGGTCTAATTTAGCTTCAAATTGATATATTATAGGCCCTGTGCTTCAATCGGGGTTGCCACGATTGTCCGTTTTAAGCCCAAGTGCACACACCCACTTTGTTAAATCTTTCTATAAATGCCAATGAAGTTTAATCCATAACCCCTTAAATTTCGATTGCTATAGAAGAAGAGTGTAGCACCCATTATAGGGCTTTAAGTCAGCCCTAATTTGATATATTAAGGACTTGATGGTTCAATCAGGGTTGCCACAACCGTCCATTTGAAGCCAAAGTGTGCATGCCCACTTTGTCAAATCCATCCATAAATGCTAATACAGTATCATCCATAGGCCTCCAAATTTGGATTGCTACATAAAAAGTGTTTAGCACTGATTATATGGCTTTGTGTTAGCCATGATTTAATATATTATGGGCCCTATGGTTTAATCAGGGTTGCCACGATCGTCCATTTGAAGCCCAAGTGCGCACGCCCATTTTATCAAATCCCTCTATAAATGTGAATGCAGTCTCATCTAAGGGCCCCTAAATTCTTACTGCTATGATAAAATTTTGTAGCACCCATTATAGATCTTTGAGTCAAGTTTGATTTGATATATTATGGGCCCTGTGGTTCAATCGAGGTTGCCACGACTGTCTATTTGAAGCCCAAGTGCACATGCCTACTTTGTCAAATCCATGCATAAATGCTTATGCAGTCTCATTCATAGCCCTTAAATTTGGATTTCTACAATTGAAGAGTGTAGCACCCATTATATGGCTCTATGGTAGCTTTGATATGATATATTATGGACCCATGGTTTAATTGGGGTTGGCATGACCGTCCATTAGAAGCCTAAGTGCGCATGCCTTGTTTGATAAATCCATCCATAAATGCTAATGAAGTCTCATTCATAAGCCCTTAAATTCAGATTGCTACATAATAAGTGTATAGCACCCACTATAAGTCTTTGAGTCAGCCTTAATTTAATATATTATGGGCTTGAGGTTCAATTAGGGTTGTCGTTACCATCCATTTGAACCCAAGTACGCATGTCCACTTTGACAAATCCATCCATAAATCACAATGCATTCTAATCCGTATGCCCCTAAATTTGGATTACTACAGACTTCATCTTTAGCATTAATTATGGGGCTCTAAGTCAGTTATGATTTGTTATATAATGGGCCCCATATTTCAATTGGGTTACCATGACCGTCCATTTGAATCCAAGTGCACACACCCACTTTGTCAAATCCATCCATAAATGCTAATACAGTCTAATCCATAGGCCCCTAAATTTGGGCTGCTATAGATGAAGTATATAAAAACATTATAAGGCCCTATGTTAGCTTTTATTTAATATATTATGGGCCCTACAGTTCAATCGGGGTTGCCACGACCTTGCATTTGAATTCCAGGTGTGTATGCCCACTTTATTAAATCCATCCATAAATGCTAATGCATCCTCATCTATATGCCCCTAAATTTGGAATTTTACAAACAAAATTTATGGCTTTTTTTATAGGGCTCTAATTCAGCATCAATTTGATATATTATTAGCCCCATGGTTCAATCGGGGTTGCCATGACCGTCCATTTGAAGTGCAAGTGTCCACGCGTAGTTTGTCAAATTAGTATATAAATGCCAATACAGTCTCATCCATAGGCCCCTAAATTTTTGCTACAATATAAAAATTTTGTAATAGCTATTATAGGGCTCTAAGTTAGCTTTCATTTGATATATTATGGGCCCTATGGTTCAATCGGGGTTTCCATGATCGTCCATTTGAAACCCAAGTGTGCATACCCACTTTGTCAAATATATCCATAAATGCCAATGAAGTCTAATTCATAGCCCCCTTAATTTGGATTGCTACGGAAGAAGTGTAGCTTTTATTATAGGGCTCTGAGTCAGCCTTAATTTGATATATTACAGGCCTCATTGTTCAATCAAGGTTGCCACGACCATCTATTTGAAGCCTAAGTGCGCACGCCCACTTTGCTAAATCCATCCATAAATGCCAATGTAGTCTTGTCCATAGGCCCCTAAATTTGGATAGCTAAAAATGAAGTGTGTTGTACCCATTATAGGGATCTGAGTCAACTTTGATTTCATATAGTATGGGCCCTTGGTTCAATTGGGGTTGCCATAATTGTCCATTTGAAGCCTAAGTGCGCACACCCACTTTATCAAATCCATCTATAAATGCCAATGCAATCTCATCCATGAGCCCCCAAATTTTTACTACTATAGATGAAGTTCATAGCACCCTTATAGGGCTCTAAGTTAGCTTTTTTTTATATATTATAGGCCACATGGTTCAATCGGGGTTGCCATGACTATCCATTTAAAGCCTATGTGTGCACACCCACTCTGTCAAATCCATCCATAAATGCCAATGCAGTCTCATCCATAGGCTCCTAAATTTGGATTGCTACAAATGAAGTGTATAGCACCCATTATAGGGCTCTAAGTTAGCTTTGATTTGATAAATTATAGGCTCATGGTTCAATTAGGGTTGCCATGACCATTCATTTGAAGCCTAAGTGTGCGTGCCCAATTTGTTAAATCCATGCATAAATGCCAATGCACTCCCATCCATAGGCCCCTAAATTTGGATTGCTATAAAATAAGTGTATAATACCCATTATGGGGCTCCTAGTTAGCCTTAATTGGATATTTAAATAGCCTGAGGTTCAATTGGGGTTGCTATGATCGTACATTTGAAGCCCAAGTGCTCATGCCTATTTTATTAAATCCATCCATAAATGCCAATGCAGTCTCATCCATAGGCCCCTTAATTTGGATTGTTACAGAATAAGTGTTTAGAACTACTTATAGGGCTTTGAGTTGGCCTCAATTTGATTTATTATAGGCCCCATGGTTTAATAGGGGTTGCCACGGTCATCCATTTGAAGCCTAATTGTGCACACCTATATTGTCAAATCCATCCATAAATGCCAATGCAGTCTCATCCATAGGCTTATAAATTTCAATTGCTATAGAAGAAATATATAGAAATAATTATAGGATTTTGATTTAGCCTTGATTTGATATATTATAGGCCCTATGGTTCAATCAGGGTTGCCACAACCATCCATTTGAAACCCAAGTTTGCCTGCCCACTTTGTCAAATCCATTTATAAATGCCAATGTAGTCTCATCCATAAGCCCTTAAATTTTTATTACTATAGAAAAAGTTTGTAGCACCCATTATAAGGCTTTAAGTCAACTTTAATTTGTTATACTATTGGGCCCGTGATTCAATCGGTGTAGCCATGACCATTCATTCGAATATAATTGCAAATGCCTACTTTGTCAAATCCAACCATTAATGCCAACGCAGTTTTATCCATAAGCCCCTAAATTTGGACTACTATAGATGAAGTCTATAACACTTATTATAGGACTCTAAATTAGCTTTGATTTGATATATTATGGGCCTCATGGTTAAATCAAGGTTGCCACGACCATACATTTGAATTCTAAGTACGTATGCCCAGTTTGTGAAATCAATCTATAAATGCCAACATAGTCTCATCTATAAGCCCTTAAATTAGGATTGTTATAGATAAATTTTGTAACTTCCTTTATAAGGCTCTAACTTAGCTTTGATTTGATATTTTATGGGCCCTATATTCAATTAGGGTTGTCATGACCGTCCATTTAAAGTCCATGTTTGCACGCCCACTTTGTCAAAACCATCTACAAATTCCAATGCAGTCTCATCCATAGGCCCCTAAATTTTTACTGTCAAATCCATTCACAAACGACAATGTAGTCTCATCCCTTTGCCCCTAAATTTGGATTGCAACAGACTTTGTCTTTAGTGTTTAATATAGGGTCCCTAAGTCAACTTCAATTTGATATATTATGGGGTTTGTGCTTCAATCGGGGTTGCCACGACCATCCATTTGAATCCAAGTGTGCACACTCACTTTGTCAAATCCATCCATAAATGCCAATGCAGTCTTATCCATAGACCCCTAAATTCGGACTATTATAGATGAAATATATAGTACCCATTATAGGGATTAGAGTTAGCTTTGATTTGATATATTATAAACCTTATGGTTCAATTAGGGTAGTGACGACCATCCATTTGAATTCCAAGTGTGTACACCAACTTTATTAAATCCATCCATTAATGCCAATGTTTTCTCATCAATTGGCCCTTAAAATTGGATTGTTATAGATAAAGTTTATTACTCCCTTTATAAGGCTCTTATTCAACATTGATTTGATATATTATTGGCCCCATGATTTAATCGGGGTTGCCACGATGGTCCACTTGAATCCTAAATGTGCATGCCCAGTTTGACAAATCCATCTGTAAGTGCCAATGCAATCTCATCCATAGGCCCCTAAATTTTTACCGTTAAAGAAAAAATTTATAGCACTAATTATAGGGCTCTAAGTCAACTTTAATTTGATATATTATGGGCCCTGTTATTTAATCGGTGTTGCCACGACCATCCATTTGATGCCTAAGTGTGCACGCCCACTTTGTCAGATCTATCCATAAATGCCAATGAAGTGTAATCCATAGCCTCTTAAATTTGGACTACATAAGAAGTATATAGTACCCATTATAAGGCTCTGAATTAGCCCCAATTTGATATATTATACGACCTATGGTTAAATTGGAGTTTCCATGACTATCCATTTGATGCCTAAGTGCGCATGACCACTTTATCAAATCCATCCATAAATGCCAATGCAGTCTCATCCATAGGCCCCTGAATTTGGATTAATATAGAAGAAGTATAGAGCACCTATTATAGAGCCCTAAGTTAGGCTTGATTTGATATATTATGGGCCTTATAGTTCAATCGGCATTGCCACGATTGTCCATTTGAAGCCCAAGTGCACACAACCAAGTTGTCAAATCTACGCATAAATACTAATACAGTCTCATCCATAGGCCCCTAAATTTGGACTGCTACAAATATTATCTTTAGTACCAATTATAGGGCTCTGAGTCAACTTCAATTTGATATATTATAGGCCATGTGGTTCAATCAAGGTTGCCATGACTGTCCATTTGAAGCCCATGTGCCTACGCCCACTTTGTCAAAGCCATCCATAAATGCTAATGCATTCTCATCCATAAGCCCCTAAATATGAATTATTATAGAAGAAGTGTTTAGCTATCATTATAGGGCTATGAGTCAACCTTAATTTGATATATTATAGACCCTGTGGTTCAATTAGGGTTGCTATGACCATCATTTCGAATCCTAAGTGCGCACGCCCACTTTGTCAAATCCATCCATAAATGCCAATGCATTCTCATCCATAGGCCCCTCAATTTGGATTGCTATAGACTTTATCTTTAGCACTAATTATAAGGCTTTGATTTATCTTTGAGTGGATATATTATGGGCTTTATGGTTCAATCAAGGTTGCTACAACCATCCATCTGAAGCCTAAGTGCACACGCCTAATTTGTTAAATTCATCCATAAATGGCAATGCAGTCTCATGCATAGGCTACTAAATTTGGATTACTACACACAAAGTGTATAACACCTATTATAGGGCTCTAAGTTAGGTTTGATTTGATATATTATGGTCTTGTGGTTTAATCAGGGTTACCACTAACATCCATTCGAAGTCCAACTGCACATGCCCATTTTGTCAAATCCATCTATAAATGCCAATGTAATCTCATCCATAGGCCCTTAAATTTGGACTGCTATAGATTTTTATATAGCACTGATTATAGGGCCCTGAGACATCTTTGATTTAATATATTATAGGCCTTATGGTTTAATCGAGGTTGCCACAACTGTCCATTTGAAGCTGATGTGCACACGCCAACTTCATCAAATCCATCCATAAATGGCAATATAGTCTCATCTATAGGCCCTTAAATTTGGATTATTATAGATGAAGTGTGTGGCACCTATTATAGGGCCCTGAGTTAGCTTTGATTTGAAATATTATAGGCCTTTAGTTCAATCGAGGTTGCCATAACTGTCCATTGAAAACCCAAGTGCATACGCCCACTTTGTTAAATCCATCAATAAATGCCAATACAATCTCTTCCATAGGCCTATAAATTTGGACGAATATAAAAGAAGTATATAGCATTATTATAAGGCTCTAAGTCAACCTTGATTTAACATATTATGGGTCCTGTGGTTCAGTCGAGGTCACCACGACCGTCCATTTAAAGCCCAAGTGCGTAAGCCTATTTTATGAAATCGAACCATAAATGTCAATGCATTCTCATCCATAGGCCCCTAAATTTGGATTGATACAAAAGAAATGCATAATAGCTATTATAAGGCTTTGAGTCAGCCTCGATTTGATATATTATGGGCCTTATGGTTCAATCGGGGTTGCCACGATTGTCCATTTGAATCCCAAGTGCGCACTCTTACTGTATCAAATTCATCCTTAAATGCCAATGAAATCTCATCCACACTCCCCTACATTTGGATTGCTACAGAAGAAATGAGTAGCAACTATTATAGGGCTCTGAGTCAACCTTGATTTGACAAAGTATAGGCCCTATGGTTCAATTAGGGTTGCCACGACCATCCATTTGAAGCCCAAGTGCATAAGCCCACTTTCTTAAATCCAACCATAAATGCTAATGTAGTCTTATCCATAGGCCCCTAAATTTGGACTGTAGCACCCATTATAGGGCTTTGATTCAACTTTGATTTTATATATTATGGGTCCCATGATTTAATTGAGGTTGGTATAACCATTCATTTGAACCCCAATTGTGCTCACCCACATTATTAAATCCATCCATAAATGCTAATGTTGTCTCATTTATAGGCCCATAAATTCATATTGCTATAGATAAAGTTTGTAGCTACAATTATAAGGCTATGAGTTAGCTTTATTTTTATATATTATAGGACTCATGGTTCAATCGGGGTTGTCACGACCATCCTTTTGATGCCCAAGTGCGCATGCCCACTTTTCCAAATCCATCAATAAATGCTAATGTAATCTCATCCATAGGCCCCTAAATCTTGACTGCTACAAATGAAACATATAGATCATATTATAGGGCCTAGAGTTAGCTTTAATTTAGTATATTATGGGCACCGTGGTTCAATTGGGGTTTCCATGACCATCCATTTAAAGCCCAAGTGTGCATAACTACTTTATCAAATCCATCCATAAATACCAATGCAATCTCATCCAGTCTCATCCATTGGCCCCTAAATTTAGAGTGTTATAAAAGATGTGTGTAGTAACCATTATAGGGCTCTAAGTTAGCTTTGATTTAATATATTATGGGCTTTATTGTTCAATTGGGGTTGCCACGACTGTCCATTTAAAGCCCAAGTGCGCACTCCCACTTTGTCAAATCCATCCATAAATGCCAATGCAGTCTCATCCATAGGCCCCTAAATTTGGATAGCTACAGATGAAGTTATAAGAATCCATTATGGGGGCTTGAGTTAGCTACAAATTGACATATTATAGGTCCCATAGTTGAATTGGTGTTGCCATGACTGTCTATTTGAAGTCCAAGTGCACATGCCCACTTTGTCAAATCCATCTGTAAATGCTAATGCCATCTCATCTATATGCCACTAAATTTGGATTATTACTGAAGAATTGTTTAGTAACTATTATAGGGCTCTGAGTCAACCTTGATTTGATAACCATCCATTGGAATCCTAAGTGCGCACGCCCACTTTGTCAAATCCATCCATAAAGACTATTGCAGTCTCATCCATAGGCCCCCAAATTTGTACTACTACAGATGAAATATGTATCACTCATTGTAGTGCTTCGACTTAGCTTCAATTTGATATATTATGGGCCTCATGGTTTAAACGGGGTTGCCACAACTGTCCATTTGAATCCTAAGTGCACATGCCAACTTCGTTAAATCCATCCATAAATACCAATGTTGTCTCATCTATAGGCCCTTAAATTTGGATTGCTACAGATAGTGTTTATAGCTTTCATTTTGGGGATCTAAGTTAGTTTAGATTTGATATATTTTAGGGCCTGTGTTTTAATTGGGGTGCCATGACCATCCATTGGAAGCCCAAGTGTGCACACCCACTTTGTCAATTCTATCCATAAATGCCAATGCAATCTCATCGATAGGCCCCTAAATTTATATAGCTACAAATAAACTGTGTAGTACCAATTATAGGGCTTTGAGTCAATATTAATTTGATATATTATAGGCCTTGTGGTTCATTAGGGGTTGCCACAACCATCCATTTAATGCCTAAATGCACATGCCCACTTTGTCAAATCCATCCATAAATGCTAATGCAGTCTCATCCATAGGCCCCTAAATTTGGACTACTACAAATTTTTTCTATGGCACAGATTATAGGGCTTAGAGTCAACTTTGATTTGATATATTATAGACCCTGTGGTTCAAGCAGGGTGTGCATGCCCACTTTGTCAAATTCATCCATAAATGGCAATGCAGTTTTATGCATAGGCCCTTAAATTTGGATTGCTACAAATGAAGTGTATAGTGCCCATAATAGGGCTCTAAGTTAGCTTTGATTTGATATATTATGGGCCCATGGTTTATTCAAGGTTACCACAACCATCCATTTGAAGCCTTAGTGCATATAGCCACTTTGTCAATTGCATCCATAAATGCTAATGTAGTCTCATCCATAAGACCCTAAATTTGGATTATTACAAAAGAATTGTGTAGCACCTATTATAAGGCTCTGAGTCTGCCTTAGTTTCATATATTATAGGCCCTATGGTTCAATCAGTGTTGCCACGACCATCCATTTGAAACCCAAATGTGCACGTCCCACTTTGTCAAATCCATCCATAAATGCCAATGCACTCTCACCTATTGTCCCCTAAATTTGGATTGCTGCTAAAGAATTTTGTAGCATTTACTATAGGGCTTTGAGTCAGCCTCAATTTGATATATTATGGGCCTCGTGGTTTAACCAGGATTGCCACGACCGTCCATTTAATATCCAAGTGTGCACACCTACTTTTTCAAATCCATTCATAAATTCCAATGCAGTCTCATCCATAGGCCCCTAAATTTTAATTGTAGCGCCCACTATAGGGCTATGAGTTAGCTTTGACTTGATCTATTATGGGTCCCATAATTTAATCAGGGTTGCCACAACCATCCATTTGAAGCCCAAGTGAGCACACCCATTTTATCAAATCCATCCATAAATGCTAATGTCGTCTCATCTTTAGGTCCATAAATTCATATTGCTACAAAAAAAGTTTGTTATAAACAAATCTTATAGCTACCATTATAAAGCTATAAGTCAGCTTCAATTTGGCATATTATGGGCCCCGTGGTTTAATCGGGGGTGCCATGACTGTCCATTTAATGCCTAAGTGCGCACTCTTACTTTGTCAAATCCATCCATAAATGCAAATGCAATCTCATCCTTAGGCCCCTATTTTAGAAAACTATCAATGAAGCATTAGCACTGTTATGGGGCTTTGAGTCATCTTCAATTTGATATATTATAGGCCTTGTGCTTTAATTAGGGTTGGCACGACTATCCATTTAAAGCCCAAGTGTGCACGCCAACTTTGTTAAATCCATCCATAAATGCTAATGCAATCTTATGAAATCTCATCCATTGGCCTTTAAATTCTGAGTGTCATAGAAGAAGTGTATAGCAGCTATTATAGGGCTCTAAGTTAGCTTTGATTTGATATATTATGGCCCTATGGTTCAATCGATGTTGCCATAACCATCCATTTGAAGCCCATGTGTGGATGCCTTCTTTGACAAATCCATCCATAAATGCCAATGTAGCCTTATCCATAGGCCCCTAAATTTGGACAACTACATATGAAGTTATGAGCATAAATTATAGGGCTCTTAGTTAGCTTTAATTTGATATATTAAGGGCCCCATGTTTGAATCAGGGGTGCCATGACCATCTACTTGAAGCCCAAGTGCACACACACACTTTCTTAAATCCATCAATAAATGCCAATGCAGTCTCATTCATAGGCCCCAAACTTTGGCTTCATACATACTTTGCCTTTAGCACCTTTTATATGGATCCAAGTTAACTTCAATTTGATATATTATGGGCCCTATGGTTATCTTAAGGTTTCCATGACTGTCCAATTGAAACCTAAGTGCACATGCCTACTTTCTCAAATCCATCCATAAAAGCCAATGCAATCTTTTACATAGGCCCCTAAATTTGGACTGATACAGACTTTACAGACAAAGTCTATAACACTCATTATAGGCCTCTAAGTCAGCTTCAATTTGATATATTATGGGTCCCGTGTTTCAATCGAGGTTGCTAATATCGTCCATTTGAATCCCATGGGCGCACACCAACTTTGTCAAATCCACCCATAAGTGCCTATATAGTCTTATCTCTAAGCCCTTCAATTTGGATTGCTATAGTCAAAGTTTATAGCTCCCATTATAGGGCTTTGGGTTAGTATCGATTTGATATATTATGGGCCCTATAGTTCAATCGAGGTTGCCACGATCATCTATTTGAAGCCCAAGTGCGCACGCCTGCTTTCTCAAATCCATCCATAAATGCCAACAAAGTCTCATCTATATGCCCCTAAATTTGGAATGCTACAAATAAAGTTTATTGCTCCTATTATAGCACTTTAATTTAGCTTTGATTTGAAATATTATGGGCCCCATGGTTCAATCAGGGCTACCACGAATATCCATTTAAATCCTAAGTGTGCACACCTACTTAGTTAAATCCATCAATAAATGTTAAAGCAATCTCATCCATAGGCCCCAAATTTTGGACTGTCACAGAAAAATTGTATAGCACCCATTATATGGCTTTAAGTTAACTCTAATTTGATATATTATAGGCCATGTGGTTTAATTGAGGTTGCAAAAACCATCCATTTGAATCCTAAGTATGCATAACCACTTTGTCAAATCCATCTATAAGTGCTAGTACAGTCTTATCTATAGGCAACTAAATTTGCATTGCTATAGGCAAACTTTGTAGCTCACATTATAGTGCTCTAAGTCAAATTTGATTTGATATATTTTGGGCCCCATGGTTCAATTGGGGCTGCCACGACAGTCCATTTGAAGCCCAAGTGTGCACACCCACTTTACCAAATCCATCCATAAATGCCAATGCAGTCTCATCCATAGGCCCCTAAATTTGGATTACTACAGAAGAAGTGTACAACACCCATTATAGGGATTTGAGTGAGCTTTGATTTAATATGTTATGGGCTCATGGCTTAATCGAGTTTTCCACAAGCATCCATTCAAAGCCCAAGTTCGCATGCCCATTTTATCAAATCCTTCCATGAATGCCAATGCAGTCTCATCCATAGGCCTTTAAATATGGATTGCTATAAAAGAAGTGTTTAGCAACCATTATAGGTCTTTGAGTCAACCTTGATTTGATATATTATGGTCTGTGTAGTTCAATTGGGGGTGCCACAACCATCCATTTGAAGCCTATGTGTGCATGCCCACTTTGTCAAATCCATTTACAAATGCCAATGCAATCTCATATAGTCTCATCCATCGGGCCCTAAATTTGGAGTGCTATATAGAACTATGTTGTACCCATTATAGGGCTCTGAGTCATCCTTGATTTGATATATTATTAGCCGTATGGTTCAATCAGCATTACTACGACTATCCATTTAAAGGCCAAGTGTGGACGCCCACTTTGTCAAATCCATCCATAAATGCCAATGCAGTCTCATCCAATCTCATCCATTGGCCCCTAAATTTGGAGCTCTACAAAAGAAGTGTGTAGTAGCCATTATAAGGCTCTGAGTTAACTTCAATTTGATATATTAAGGACCATATGGTTCAATTAGGGTTGCCACGACCGTCCATTTGAAGCCCAAGTGCACACTCCCACTTTGTCAAATCGATCCATAAATGCCAATGCAGTCTCATCCATACACCTCTAAATTTGGATTACTAAAGAAGAAGTGTGCAAAACTCAATATAAGGCTTTAAGTCAGCCTCATTTCATATATTATAGGCCCATGGTTCAATTGGGTTTGCCATGACCATCCATTTGATGCCCAAGTGCGAACACCCACATTGTCAAATCCATCCATAAATGCCAATGCAGTCTCTACCATAAGCCCTTAATTTTGGATTGCCACAGTATAAGGGTTTAACATCCATTATAGTGCTCTGAGTCAGCCTCAATTTGATATATTATAGGCCTTGTGGTTTGATTGGGGGTGACACAATTTGAAGCCCAAGTGCACACACCTACTTTGTCAAATCTATCCACAAATGCCAATGTAGTCTCATCTAGTCTCATCCATTAGAGTGCTATAGAAGAAGTGTGTTATACCCATTATATGGGTCTAAGTTAGCCTTAATTTGATATATTATAGGCCCCCTGGTTCAATTAGTGTTGCCACGACCATCCATTTGAAGCCAAAGTGTTCATGCCCACTTTGTCAAATCCATCCATAAATGCCAATGCAGTCTCATCCAGTCTCATCCATTGGTTCCTAAATTTGGAGTTCTATAGAAGAATTGTATGGCAACCATTATAGGGCTTTGATTTGATATATTATGGGCCTGTGGTTCAATTAGGGTTACAACAACCGTACATTTGAAGCCCAAGTAAGCACACCCATTATATCAAATCCATCCATGAATGTAAATACTATCTCATCTACAGGTCTATAAATTCATATTGTTACAGACAAAGTTTGGTATATAAAAATTTTGTAGCTACCATTATAGGGCTTTGAGTCAGCTTCAATTTGTATATTATGGGCCCCATGGTTCAATCAGGGTTGCCATGATCATCAATTTAATGCCCAAGTGCACACACCTACTTTGTCAAATCCATCCATAAATGCCAATGCAATCTCATCCATAGGCCCCTAAATTTAGACTACTATATATGAAGCATTAGAACTTATTTTAGCATTTGAGTTAGCTTTAATTTGATATATTATGGGTCTCATAGTTTAATTAGGGTTTCCATGACTGTCCATTTGAACCCCAAGTGTGCATGCCCACTTTGTCAAATCCATCCATAAATAACAATGTAGTCTTATCTATAGGCCCCTAAATTTGAAATAAATTCTTTAGTAATGATTATAGGGCTCTAAGTTACCTTAGATTTTGTATATTATAGGTCCTATGGTTTAATCGGGGTTGTGACGACCGTCCATTTGAAGCCTAAGTGCGCACACCCACTTAGTCAAATCCATCCGTAAATGCCAATGCAATCTCATCCATAGGCCCATAAATTTGGATTGCTATAAATGAAGTGTGTTGCACCCATTATATGGCTCTGAATTAGATTTGATTTGATATATTATGGGCCCCATGGTTTTATCAGGGTTACCACAACTGAACATTTAAAGCCCAAGTGCACAAGCCCACTTTGTGAAACCCATCCATAAATGCTAATGCAATCTCTTCTATAGGCCCCTAAATTTAAACTAAATTCTTACCAATGATTATAAGGCTCTGAGTCAGCTTTGATTTGATGGGCCTTATGATTCAATCAGGGTTGCCACGACAATCCATTTAAATCTTAAATGCGAATGACCACTTTGTCAAATCCAAGCATAAATACCACTGGAATCTCATCTTTAGGCCTAAATTTGGATTACTATAGACAAAGTTTATAGCTCCCATTATCAAGCTCTATGTCAGCTTAATTTTGATATATTATAGGCCTTGTGATTCAATCAGGGTTGCCACAATAGTAATTTGAAGCCTAAGTGCGCATGTGCACTTTGTCAAATCCATCCATAAATGCTAATATAGTCTCATCCGTCTAAATTTGGATTGCCACAAACAAATTGTGTAGGACTTATTATAGGGCTTTTTAACAACAATTGTAGGGCTTTAAGTATGCTTTAATTTAATATGTTATGGGCTTTATGGTGCAATTAGGGTTGCCACCACCGTCCATTTAAAGCCCAAGTGCACATGCCCACTATGTCAAATCCATCCATAAATGCTGGTGTATTCTCATCCATAGACCCCTAAATTTGGACAGCTACAGATGAAGTGTGTAGTATGCATTATAGGGTCATGAGTTATCTTTGATTTGATATATTATGAGCTCTGTGGCTCAACTAGGGTTGCCACAACCATCCATTTGAAGCCTAAGTGTGCATGCCCTCTTTATCAAATCCATCCATAAATGCCAATAAGGTCTCATCTATAAGCCCCTAAATTTGGAAAGCTATAGATCAAGTGTGTAGCACCCATTATAGGGCTCTGAGTCAGCATTGATTTGATATATTATTAGACCTATGGTTTAATTGAGGTTACTAGGATGGTCCATTTGAAGCTTAAGTGCGCAAGCTAAGTTTGTCAAATCCATCCATAAATGCTAATGCAATCTCATCCATTGGCCCTTAAATTTGGATTGCTACAGAAGAAGTGTGTAGTAGCCATTATAGGGCTTTTAGTCAGCTTTGATTTGATATATTATAGGCCCTGTGGTTCATTCGGGGTTGCCACGACCATCCATTTGAAGCTTAAGTGTTGACACCCACTTTGTCAAATTCATCAATAAATGCCAATGCAGTCTTATCCATAGGCCATTAAATTTGGATAGCTATAGATGAAGTGTGTAGTACGTATTATAGGGTTTTCAATCAACTTCAATTTGATATATTATGAGCTTTGTGGCTTAACTAGGGTTGCCACAATCATCCATTTGAAGCCTAAGTTCACATGTCCGTTTTATCAAATCCATCCATAAATGCTAATGAGTTCTCAACCATAAACCCCTAAATTTGGAATGCTACAAATGAAGTGGTTAGCAGCCATTATAGGGCTTTGAGTTAGTATCAATTTGGTATATTATTGGCCTTATGGTTCAATTAGGGTTGCTAGGGCAATCCATTTGAAGCCCAAGTGTGTAAGCCTAGTTTGTCAAATCCATCCATAAATGATAATGCAGTCTCATCCAGTCTCATTCATTGGCCCCTAAATTTTGATCTCTATAGAAGAAGTGTGTGGTAGTCAACATAGGGCTACAAGCCAGCTTTAAGTTGATATATTATGGGCCATGTGGTTCATTCAGGGTTACAATGAATGTCCATTTGAAGCCTAAGTATGCATGCCCACTTTATTAAATCCATCCATAAATGCCAAAGCAGTCTCATCCATAGCCCCCTAAATTTGGATTGTTAGAGATTATGTTTATATCACCTAATATAGGGCTCTAGATTATTTTTTATTTGATATAGTTTTGGCCTTATGGTTCAATCGGGGTTGCCATGACTGTCAATTTAACCCAAGTGTGCACACCCACATTGTCAAATCCATCCATAAATGCCAATGTAGTCTTGTCTATAGGTCCCTAAATTTGGATTACTACAGAATTTGTCTATAGCACCTATTATAGGGCTCCATGGTTCAATCGAGGTCGCTACGTCTACCTATTTGAAACCCAAGTATGCATGCCCACTTTAACAAATCCATCCATAAATGACAATGTAGTCTCCTCCAAATTTGGATTGCTATAGTCAAATTCTATAGCACCCATTACAGAGCCTTGAGTTAGCTTCCATTTGATATATTATAGGCCCAGTGGTTTAGTCGAGGTTACACAACTGTCCATTTAAATTTAAAGTGCACACGCCCACTTTGTTAAATCTATCCAAAAGCACCAATGTAGTCTCATTTATGGGCCCCTAAGTTTGGATTGTTACTAAAAAAGTTTATAATTCTCATTATAGGGCTTTAAGTCAACTTCAATTTGATATATTATAGGCCTCGTGGTTCAATCGGGGTTGCCACAACCATCCATTTGAAGCCCAAGTGCACACTCCCTCTTTGTCAAATCCATCCATAAATGCCAATGTAGTCTCATCTATCAGCCCTTAAATTTGGGTTACTATAGGCAAATTTTGTAGTTCTTATTATAGGGCTTTGATTCAGCTTCGTTTTGATATATTATGGACCCTGTGGTTCAATCGGAATTGCCATAACCATCCAGTTGAATCTCAAGTGTACACACCTACTTTGTCAAATCCATCCATAAATGCCAATGCGGTATCATTCATAGGCCCCTAAATTTGGATTACTACAAATGAAGTGTGTATCACCTATTATAAAGCTCTGAGATGGATCAATTGGGGTTCCCATGATCGTCTGTTTGAAGACTAAATGTGCACACCAACTTTGTCAAATCTATCCTTGGACTACTACAAACTTTATCTTTAGTACTGAGTATAGGGCTCTGAACCAGCTTTGATTTGATATATTATGGGTCTCGTGGTTCAATAGGGGTTGCCACAATCATCAATTTGAATGCAAGTGTGCACACCAACTTTATCAAATCCATCCAAAAAATTCCAATGTAGTCTCATTAATAGGCCCCTAAATTTAGACTGCTATAGATGAAGTGTTTAGATCCCATTATAGGGCTCTAAGTTACTTTTGATTTAATATATTATGGGTCCCATGGTTTAATCAAGGTCACCATAACCTTCCATTTGAATTCAAAATGTGCACGCCCACTTTGTCAAATCCATCCATAAATGCCAATGCAATCTCATCTATAGGCCCCAAAATTTAGATTGCTATAGACAAAGTTTATAGATGCCATTATAGGGCTCTAAGTTAGCTTTGATTTGATATATTATTGACCTCATTGTTCAATCAGGGTTGCTAGACCATGCATTTAAAGCCCAGGTGTGCACACCTACTTTGTCAAATCTATCCATAAATGACGTTGGAATCTCATCCATAGGCCCTTAAACTTTTACTATTACAGATGTGTAGCACAATCATAAGGCTTTGAGTCAAATTTCATTTGATATATTATAGGGCATGTGGTTCAATCAGGGCAGCCATGACCATCCATTTGAAGCCCAAGTGCACATGCCCACTTTGTCAAATCCATGCATAAATACCATTATAGTCTCATATATAGGCCCCTAAATTTGATTGCTACAAATAAGGCTTGTAGCACCCATTATTGGGCTATGAGTTAGCTTTGATTTAATATATTATAGGCCCTATGGTTCAATCGAGGTTGCCACGATAGAAATTTGAAGCCTAAGTGCGCATGTCCACTTTATCAAATCCATCCACAAATGCTAGTGCAATCTCATCCATTTAAATTTGGATTGCTATAAGTAAAGTGTGTAGGACATATTATAGGGCTCTTGGTATGCTTTGATTTCTTATAATATGGGCTACATGGTGCAATCGAGATTGCCACCACCGTCCATTTGAAGCCCAAGTGTGCACTTCCACTTTGTCAAATCCATCCATAAATGCCAGTTCAGTTTCATCCATATGCCCCTAAATTTGGATTTCTACAAATGAAGTATATAACACCTATTATAGGGCTCTAAGTTAGCTTTGTTTTGATATATTATTGGCCTAAGGTTCAATTAGGGTTTCCATGACCATCCATTTAAAGCCCAAGTGTGCACACCCACTTTATCAAATCCATCCATAAATGGCAATGCAATCTCATCTATAGGCCCTTAAATTTGGATTGCTATAGGAAAAATTTATAGTTCTTATTATAGGGCTCCAAGTCAACTTTGTTTTGATATATTATGGGACTTGTGGTTCAATCAGGGTTGCCATGACCATCCATTTGAAGCCTAAGTACGCACACCCATTTTGTCAAATCCATCTATAAATGCCAATGCAGTTTTATTCATAGGCCCTTAAATTTGGATTGCTATAATTGAAGTGTATAGTACCCATTATAGGGCTCTGAGTCAGCTTTGATTTAATATATTATAGGCCCATGGATCAATTGGGGTTGCCATAAGCGTTTGTTTGAAGCCCAAATGTGGACGCCCACTTTATTAAATCCATCCATAAATGCCAATGTAGTCTCATCCATAGGCCCATAAATTAGGACTGCTATAAATTTTATTTTTAGTATTGAGTATAGGGCTCTAAATTAGCTTTGATTTAATGTATTATGGGCCTGGTGGTTCAATCAGGGTTGAATCTAAATGTGCACACCCACTTTGTCAAATCCATCCATAAATGTTGATGCAATCTCATCTATAGGTCCCTAAATTTAGATTGCTACATAAAAAGTTTATATCTACCATTATGGGGCTCTAAGTTAGCTTCAATTTGATATATTATGGGCCTTGTGGTTCAATCGGAGTTGCTAGACTATGCATTTGAAGCCCAGGTGTGCACGTAAACTTTTTCAAATCTATCCATAAATGCCAATGCAATCTTATCCAAAGGCCCCTAAATTTTTGCTATTATAGATGTGCAACACAATTATAGGGCTCTGAGTAAGCTTTGATTTGATATATTATAGGCCTTGTGGTTTAATCAGGGTTGCCACAACCGTCCATTTGAAGCCCAAGTGTGCACTCCCACTTTGTCAAATCCATTCATAAATACCATTGTAGTCTCATCTATAGGCCCCTAAATTTGATTGCTACAAACAAATTTGATAGCACCCATTATCAAGATTTGAGTCAGCTTCGATTTGATATATTATAGGCCCTGTTGTTCAATCAGGGTTACCATGACAATAATTTGAAGTCCAAGTGCACACACCCACTTTGTCAAATCCATCCACAAATGCCAATGAAGTCTCATCCGTCTAAATGTGGAATGCTACAACTAAAGTGTGTAGGACTTATTATAGGGCTCTTTAGCACCCATTATAGGGCTTTGAGTATGCTTCAGTTTGATATAATATAGGCTTTGTGTTGCAATTGGGGTTGCCACCATCATCCATTTGAAGCCCAAGTGCGCACACCCACTTTGTCAAATCCGTCCATAAATGCCATTACAGCCTCATCCATATTCCCCTAAATTTGGATTTCTATAAATGAAGTGTATAGTACTATTATAGGGTTCTAAGTAAGCTTTGGTTTGATATATTATTGGCCCGAGGATCAATTAGGGTTGCCATGACCGTCCATTTGAAGCCCAAGTGCGCATGCCCACTTTGTCAAATTCATCCACAAATGCCAATGCAGTCTCATCCATAGGCCCTTAAATTTGGACTCATATAGATGAAGTCTATCGAACCTATTATGAGGCCCTGAGTCAGCTTTAATTTGATATATTATGGGCCTTGTGGTTCAATCAGGGTTTCCACGACCATCCATTTGAATTCGTAGTGCACACACCCACTTTGTCAAATCCACTCATAAATGCCAATGTACTCTTATCTATAGGCCTTTAAATTTGGATTGTTACAGGCAAAGTTTATAGCTCTTATTATTAGAATTTAAGTCAGGTTTTATTTGGTATATTATACACCTTGTGGTTCAATCGAGGTTTCCATGACTGCTCATTTGAAGTCCAAGTGCGCATGCCCACTTTGTCAAATCCTTCAATAAATGCCAATGCAGTCTCATCCATAAGCCCCTAAATTTGTACTGCTATAGATAAAGTGTGTAGGACCCATTAGAGGGCCTTGAGTTAGCTTCGATTTGATATATTATGGGCCCTATTATTCAATTGGGGCTGCCATGACATTAATTTGAAGCCCAAGTGCATATGCCCACTTAGTCAAATCTATCCATAAATGCCAATGCAGTCTCATCCGTAGGTGTCAAAATTTGGATTGCTACAAATAAAGTGTGTAGGACTTATTATAGGGCTCGATAGCATCCATTATAGGGCTCTATGTCTACTTCAATTTGATGTATTGTGGGCTTTATAGTGCAATTAGGGTTGCCACGATTGTCCATTTGAAGCCCAAGTGTGCACATCCACTTTGTCAAATCCGTCTATAAATGCTAATGCAATCTCTTCCATACAACCCTAAATTTGGATTTCTATAAATGAAGTGTATAGTACCCATTATAGGGCTCTGAGTTAGTTTTGCTTTGATATATTATTTGCCTGATGTTTAATTATGGTTGCCATGATAGTCCATTTAGAGCCAAGTACGCATGCCCACTTTGTCAAATCCTTCCAAAGGCCCCTAAATTTAGACAGCTACAAATGAAGTCTGTAGTGCCATTATAGGCATCTAAGTTAGCTTTGATTTGATATATTATAGGCTCCATGGTTTAATTGAGGTTAACACAACTGTCCATTTGAATCTTAAGTGCGCATGCCCACTTTGTCAAATCCATCCATAAATGCTAATGCAATCTCATCCATGAGCCCCTAAATTTGGATTGCTATAGAAAATGTTTGTAGCTCCCATTATATGACTTTGAATCAGCTTTGATTTGATATATTATGGACCCCTACAACCATCTATTTAAAGCCCAAGTGTCCACGCCCGATTTGTTAAATCCATACATAAATGCCAATGCAGTCACATCTATAGGCCCCTATATTTGGATTTCTAAAGACAAAGCTTCTAGCTCTTGTTATAGGGCTCTGAGTCAGCTTCGATTTTATGTATTATAGGACCTGTGGTTCAATTGGGGTTGCCACAACCATCCATTTGAAGCCCAAGTGCGCACACCCACATAGTCAAATCCATCCATAAATGCCAATGAAGTCTCATCCATAGGCTTATAAATTTGGATTGCTATAAATAAAGTACATAGCACCTATTATAAGGCTTTGGGTAAGCTTTGATATAATATATTATGGGCCCTATGGTTCAATCATGCTTGCCATGACTGTCCATTTGAAGCCCAAGTGCGAACACCCACTTTGCGAAATCCATCCATAAATGACAATGCAATCTCATGTATAGTCCCTTAAATTTCGGACTAAAGTCATTAGCAATGATTATAGGACTCTAATTTAACTTTGATTTGATATATTATGGGACCAATGGTTCAATTGGGGTTGCCACGACCATCCATTTGAAGCCCAAGTGCGCACACCCACTTAATCAAATCCATCCACAAATGCCAATGAATCATCCATAGGCTCATAAATTTGGATTGCTACAAATAAAGTGCATAGCACCTATTATAAGGCTTTGGGTTAGCTTTGATTTGATATATTATGGGCCCCGTGGTTCAATTGGGCTTGCCATGATCGTGCATTTGAAGCCTAAGTGTGAACACCCACTTTGTGAAATCCATCTATAAATGACAATGCAATCTCATCTATAGTCCCCTAAATTTTGGAGTAAAGTCATTAGCAATGATTATAGGACTCTGACTCAGCTTTGATTTGATATATTATAGGACCCATGATTCAATCGATGTTGCCTCGACCGTCCATTTGAAGCCCAAGTGCACACACTCACTTAGTCAAATCCATCCATAAATGCCAATGAAGTCTCATCCATAGGCTCATAAATTTGATTTGCTACAAATAACAAGTATAGCACCTATTATAAGGCTTTAGGTAAGGTTTGATTTGATATATTATGGGCCTTGTGGTTTAATCAGGGTTGCCATGATCGTCAATTTGAAGCTTAAGTGCGAACACCCACTTTGCGAAATCCATCCATAAATGATAATGCAATCTCATCTATAGTCCCCTAAATTTTGGACTAAATTCATTCGCAATGATTATAGGTCTCTAACATAGCTTTTATTTGATATATTATGGGCCCCGTGGTTCAATTGGGGTTGCCATAACCATCCATTTAAAGCCCAAGTGCGCATGCCCACTTTGTCAAATCCTTCCATAAATGTTAATGCAGTATCATCCATAGGCCCCTAAATTCGTACTGCTACAGATAAAGTGTGTAGCACATATTATAAGACCTTAAGCTAGCTTTGATTTGATAAGTTATGGGCCCCATTATTCAATCGAGGTTGCCACGATAGTAATTTGAAGCCGAAGTGCGTACGCCCACTTTGCCATCAATGCCATTGTAGTCTCATCCGTAGGCCCTCAAATTTGGATTGCTATAAATAAAATGTGTTGGACTTATTATAGTGCTCTTTAGCATCCATTATAGGACTCTGAGTCTGCTTCAATTTGATGTATTATGGGCTTCATAGTGCAATCAGGGCTGCCATGACCGTCCATTTGAAGCCCAAGTGTGCACACCCACTTTGTCAAATCCATCCACAAATGCCAATGCAGTCTCTTCCATACAGCCCTAAATTTGGATTTAAATAAATGAAGTGTATAGTACCCATCATAGGGCTCTGAGTTAGCTTTGCTTTGATATATTATTGGCTTGAGGTTTAATTATGGTTGCCATGACCATCCATTTGAAGCCATATGCACATGGCCACTTTGTCAAATCCTTCCATAGGCCCCTAAATTTGGATAGTTATAGATGAAGTCTATAGTGCCATTATAGGACTCTAAGTTAGCTTTGATTTGATATATTATAGGCTCCATGGTTCAATCGAGGTTGCCACAATCGTCCATTTGAATTCTAAGTGCGCATGCCCACTTTGTCAAATCCATCCATACGTGCCAATGGAATCTCATCCACGAGCCCTTAAATTTGGATTGCTATAGACAAAGTTTGTCACTCCCATTATAGGACTTTGAATAAGCTTTGATTTGATATATTATGGACCCCATGATTCAGTTAGGATTGCTACGACCGTCTATTTAAAGCCCAAGTGTGCATGCCTAATTTGTTAAATCCATCCATAAATGCCAATGCAGTCAAATCTATAGGTCCCTATATTTGGACTGCTAAATTCAAAGTTTATAGCTCCTATTTTAGGGCTCTGAGTTAGCTTCAATTTAATATATTATGGAACCTGTGGTTCAATCAAGGTTACCATGACCGTCCATTTGAATCCCAAATGCACACACCCATTTAGTCAAATCCATCCATAAATGCCAATGAAGTCTCATCCATAGGCTCATAAATTTGGATTGCTACAAATAGAGTGTGTAGCACTTATTATAAGGCTCTAGGTTAGCTTTGATTTGATATATTATGGGCCCTATGGTTCAATCAAGGTTGCCATGGCCGTCCATTTAAGGCCCAAGTGTGAACGCCCACTTTGTGAAATCCATCCATAAATGACAATGCAATCTCATTTGTAGTCCCCTAAATTTTTGACTAAAGTCATTAGCAATGATTATAGGGCTCTGAGTCAGCTTTGATTTAAAATATTATAGGCCCTTTGGTTTAATCAGGGTTGCCATAACCATCCATTTAAAGCCCAAGTGTGCACGCCCACTTTGTCAAGTCCATCCATAAATGCCAATGCATTATTATCCATAGGCGCCTAAATTTGGATTGCTACAGATGAAGTGTGTAGTATGCATTTTAGGGTTCAGAGTTAACTTCAATTTGATACATTATAAGCTTTGTGTTTCAGCCGGGGTTGCCATGACCATCCATTAGAAACCCAAGTGCACACACCTTCTTTGTCAAATCCATCCATAAATGCCAATGCAGTCTCATCCATTGGCCCCTAAATTTGGAGTGGTACAAAAGAAGTGTATAGCGACCATTATAAGGCTTTAAGTTAGCTTTGATTTGATATATAATGGGCTATGTGGTTCAATTAGGGTGGCCATGACCATCCGTCTAAAGCCCAAGTGCACACGCCCACTTTGTCAAATCCAACCATAAAAGCTAATGGAGTCTCATCTAGTCTCATCCAATGGCCCCTAAATTTGGAGTTCTACACAATAAGTATTTATTATCCATTATAGGGCTCTGAGTCAACTTCAATTCATTATATTATGGGCCCCATAGTTTAATCAGGGTTGCCACGATCATCTATTTGAAGCCCAAGTGCACATGCCCTCTTTGTCAAATCCATCCATAAATGCCAATGCAGTATCATCCATTAGCTCCTAAATTTGGACTGCTACAAAATTCCTCTATGGCATTGATTATAGGGCTTTGAGTTAGTTTTGAGTTAATATATTATGGGCCATATGGTTTAATTAGGGTTGCCATGACCATTTGTCTGAAGCCCAAGTGTGCACGCCCTTTGTCAAATGCATCCACAAATGCAAGTGCGTTCTTGTCCATAGGCACCTAAATTTGGATTGCAACATATGAAGTGTGTAGTATGCATTATAAGGTTCTGAGTCAGCTTCAATTTGATATATTATAAGCTCCGTGGTTTAGTCAGGGTTCCCATAACTATTCATTTGAAGCCCAAGTGCACACGCCCTCTTTGTCAAATCCATTCATAAATGCCAATGCAGTGTCATCCAGTCTGATCCATTGGCCCCTAAATTTAGAGTGCTACAAAAGAAGAGTATAGCAACCATTACATGCCTTTAAGTCATATTTGATTTAATATATAATGGGCCCTGTGGTTCAATCGGCGTTGCCATGACCGTCTATTTGAAGCTTGTATGTGCACGCTGACTTTGTTAAATCCATCCATAAAAGCCAATGCAGTCTCATCTAGTCTCATCCATTGGCCCCTAAATTTGGAGTTCTACAGAAGAAGTATATATCATCCATTATAGGGCTCCAAGTCAACTTTAATTTGTTATATTATGGACCTTGTGGTTTAATAGGGGTTACCATGACCATCCATTTGAAGCCCAAATGCGCACGCCCACTTTGTTAAATCCATCCATAAATGTTAATGCAATATCATCCATTGTCCCCTAAATTTGGACTACTATAAATTTCCTATATACCATTAATTATAGGGCTCTGAGTTAATTTTAAGTTGATATATTATGGGCCCTATGGTTTAATCAGGGTTGCCACAACCATCCATCTGAAGCGCAAGTGTGCATGTCCACTTTGTCAAATCCATTCATAAATACAAATGTAGTCTCGTCCATAGGCCCCAAAATTTGGACTATAGCATCCACTATAATGCTTTGGGTTAGCTTTAATTTGATATATTATAGGTACCATGGTTCAATTGGTGTTGCCACAACTATCCATTTGAAGCCCAAGTGCACATGCCCACTATGTCAAATCCATCTATAAATGCCAATGCATTCTTATCCATAGGCGCCTAAATTTGGATTGCTACATTTAAAGTGTGTAGTATCGATTATAAGGTTCTGAGTCAGCTTTGATTTGAAATATTATGAGTTTTGTGGTTCAGTCGAGGTTGTCACGACCATCCATTTGAAGCCTAAGTTCACACACCCTCTTTGTCAAATCCATCTATAAATGCTAATGCAGTCTTATCCAGTCTCATCCATTAGCCCCTAAATTTGGAGTGCTATAAAAGAAGTGTATAGTAGCCATTACAAGGCTCTAATTAAGCTTCGATTTGATATATAATGGGCCCTGTGGTTCAATTGGCATTGCCATGACCTTCCAACTGAAGCCCAAGTGCGTATGCCCACTTTGTCAAATCCATTCATAAAAGCCAATGCAGTCTCATCCAGTCTCATCCATTGGCCCCTAAATTTGGAGTGCTACAAAAGAAGTGTATAGCAACCATTATAGGGCTCTAATTTAGCTTTGATTTGATATATTATGGGCCCCGTGGTTCAATTGGCATTGCCATAACAATCCATTTAAAGCCTAAGTGCACACGCCCACTTTGTCAAATCCATCCATAAATGCCAATACAGTATCATCCAATGGCCCATACATTTGGACTGCTACAAATTTCCTCTATCACAATGATTATAGGGCTTTGAGTTAGTTTGGAGTTGATATATTATGAACCTTATGGTTTAATTGAGGTTGCCACGACTATCTGTCTAAAGCCAAGTGCATATGCCCACTTTGTCAAATCCATCCATAAATGCCAATGTAGTCTCATCTGTAAGCCCCTAAATTTAGACTATAGCATCCATTATAGGGCTCTGAGTCATCTTTAATTTGATATATTATAGGTCCCATGGTTCAATCGGTGTTTCCACAACTATCCATTTGAAGCCCAAGTATGCACACCCACTTTGTCAAAACCATCCATAAATACTAATGTTGTCTCATCTATAGGCCTATAAATTCATATTGCAATAGACAAAGTTTATAGCTAATATTATAAGGCTATAAGTCAAATTTAATTTGATATATTATAGGCTCTGTAGTTCTATCAAGGTTGCCATGACTATCCATTTAATGCCTAAGCATGCACAACCACTTTGTCAAATCCAACTATAAATGCCAATGCAATCTCATCCATAAGCCCCTAAATTTGGATTGCTACAATTGAAGCATATAGCACAGATTATAAGACTTTGAGTCAACTTAAATTTTATATATTATGGGCCCTGTGGTTCAATTGAGGTTGCCACGACCATCCATTTGAAGCCCAAGTGTATATGCCTACTTTGTCAAATCCATCCATAAATGCCAATGTAGTCTTAGCCCTAACCCCCTAAATTTGGAATGCTACAGATGAAGTATACAGTACCTATTATAGGGCTCTGAGTTAGCTTGGATTTGATATATTATAGGCCCTATGGTTCAATCAGGATTTCCATGATTGTCCATTTGAAAACCAAGTGTGCATGCCCACTTTGTCAAATTCATCCATAAATGCCAATGCAGTCTCATCCATTGGCCCATAAATTTAGAGTGCTATAGATGAAGTGAGTAGTAGCCATTATGGGGTTCTTAGTTAGTTACTATTTGATATATTATGATCCTCATTGTTCAATTGGGGTTACCACGACCGTCTATTTAAAGCCCATGTGCGTATGCCCACTTTGTCAAATCCATCCATAAATGCCAATGCAGTCTAATCCATAGGCCCTTAAATTTGGATTGCTATAGAGGAATTCTATAGTATCAATTATAGGGCCCTAAGTCAGTTTTAAGTTGATATGTTATGGCCCTATGGTTCAATCGGGGTCTCCACGACTATAAATTTGAAGCCCAAGTGTGCATGGCCACTTTGTCAAATCCATCCATTAATGGCAATTTAGTCTCATCCATAGGCCCCTAAATTTGGATTACTAGAGAAGAAGTGTGTAACACCCATTATAACCCTCTAAGTCAGCTTTAATTAGACATATCATGGGCTTGTGGTTCAATCGAGGTTTCCATAACTGTCCATTTGAAGCCCAAATGTGCACACCCACTTTATTAAATCCATCCATAAATGCCAATGTAGTCTCATCCATAGGCCCTTAATTTTGGATTGCTATAGAAGAAGTGTATACTACTTATTATAGGGCTCTGAGTCAGCCTAAATTTGATATAATATAGGCCTTGTGGTTTGATCGTCCATTTGAAACCTAAGTGTGCATGCCCACTTTATCAAATCCATCCATAAATGCTAATGCAATCGTATCTATAGGCCCCTAAATTTGGATAGCTATAGAATAATTAGTGTCAGTTTGATATATTATGGGCCCTGTTGTTCAATCGGGGTTGCCATGACCTTCCATTTGAAGCCCTAGTGCACGTGCCTACTTTGTCAAATCCATCCATAAATGCCAATGCATTCTCATCCATAGGCCCCTAAATTAGAACTATAGCACCCACTATAGGGCTCTGAGTCAGCTTTAATTTGATATATTCTGGGTCCCGTTGTTCAATCGGGGTTGCCACAGTCATCCATTTAAAGCCCAAATGTGCACACCTACTTGATCAAATCCATCCATAAATGCCAATGTTGTATCATCTATAGGCCCATAAGTTCATATTGCTATAGAAAATTTTATAGCTAATATTATAGGGCTATGAGTCAGCTTCAATTTGATATTTTATAGGCCTTGAGGTTCAATCAGGGCTACCACAACCATCCATTTGAAGCAAAAGTCCGCACACCCACTTAGTTAAGTTCATCCATAAATGCTAATGCAGCCTCATCCATAGGCCCTTAAATTTGGACTGCTAAAGAAAAATTCTATAGCACCCATTATAAGGGTCTGAGTCATCTTAAATTTGATATATTATGGGCCTTGTGGTTCAATCAAGGTTGCCATGATTGTCCATTTGAAGCCCAAGTGCACATGCCCACTTTATGAAATCCTTCCATCAATGCCAATGCAATCTAATCTTTGGGCCCCTAAATTTGGATGTAATTCTTTTATAATGATTATAGGGCTTTGATTCAACTTTGATTTGATACATTATGGGCTCTGTTATTCAATCAAGGTTGTGACGACCATCCATTTGAAGCCCAAGTGCGCACGCCCACTTTGTCAAATCCATGCATAAATACCATTGCAGTCTCATCTATAGGCCCCTAAATTTGGATTGCTATAGACAAAGTTTATAGCTCCCATTATTGACCTCTAAGTCAACTTAAATTTTATATATTATGGGCCCAGTGGTTTAGTCGAGGTTGCCATGACTGTCCATTTGAATCCCAAGAGCGCAAGCCCATTTTGTCAAATCCATCCATAAGTACCAATGTAGTCTCATCTATGGGACCCTAAATTTGGATTTCTATATAAAAAATTTTGTAGTTCTTATTATATAGCTTTGAGTTGGCTTTAATTTAATATATTATAAGCTCCGTGGTTCATTCAAGGTTGCCACAACCATCCATTTCAAGCCCAAGTATGCACGCTGACTTTGACAAATCAATCCATAAATTCCAATGTAGTCTCATCTATAGTCCCCTAAATTGGATTGCTACAGAAAATTTTTATAGCTCTCATTATAGGGCTCTAAGTCAACTTTGATTTAATATATTATAGGCCCTATGGTTCAATTAGGGTTGCCATGACCGTCCATTTGAATCCAAGTGTGCACGCTCATTTTATCAAATCCATCCATAAATATTAATGCAGTCTCATCAATAGGCCTATAAATTTGGACTGCTATAGATGAAGTCTATGGCACCCTTTATAGGTGTTTGAGTTACCTTCAATTTGTAATATTATAGGCCTTGTGGTTTGATCGAAGTTGCCACAACTATCCATTTAAATCCCAAGTGCGCATGTCCACTTTGTCAAATCCATCCATAAATGCCTATGCAATATCATCCATAGGCCCCTAAATTTGGATTGCTGTAGATAAATTTTATAGCTCCCATTATCAGGCTCTGAGCCAGCTTCAATTTGATATATTATAGTCCCCGTTGTAAAATCAAGGTTGCCATGACAGTAATTTGAAGCCCAAGTGTGCATGTCCAATTTGTCAAATCCATCCATAAATGCCAATACAGTCTTATTCGTGGGTCCCTAAATTTGGATTGCTATTAAAAAAAAGTGTGTAAGACTTATTATAGTGCTCTTTAGCATCCAATATAGGGCTTCGGGTCAGCTTCGATGTGATACATCATGGGCTTCATGGTGCAATTTGGGTTGCCATAACTGTCCATTTGAAGCCTAAGTGTGCATGCCCACTTTGTCAAATCCATCCACTTATTATAGTGCTCTTTAGCACCCAATATAGGGCTTCGGGTCAGCTTCGATGTGATATATCATGGGCTTCATGGTCCAATCTGGGTTGCCATAACTATCCATTTAAAGCCTAAGTGCACATGCCCACTTTGTCAAATCCATCCATAAATGCCGATGCAGTCTCATCCATACGTCCCTAAATTTGGATTTCTACAAATAAAGTGTATAACACCCATTTTAGGGCTCTAATTAAGCTTTAGTTTGATATATTATTGGCTTGAGTTTCAATTGGGGTTGCCATAGTTGTCCATTTGAAGCCTAAGTGCGCACGCCCATTTTGTCAAATCCATCCATAAATGCTAATGTAGTCTTATCCATAGGCCCCTAAATTTG
Organism: Mallotus nudiflorus; assembly: GCA_947683625.1. Lineage (NCBI taxonomy): Eukaryota > Viridiplantae > Streptophyta > Magnoliopsida > Malpighiales > Euphorbiaceae > Mallotus > Mallotus nudiflorus. The sequence continues at coordinate 2,129,898 of CANTUR010000061.1, forward strand.
GACTACTATAGATGAAATTTATAGCAACCATATAGGGCTCTGAGTCAGCTTTGATTTGATATATTATAGGCCCTATGGTTCAACCGAGGTTGCCATAACCATCTATTTGAAGTCAAGTGTGCATGCCCACTTTCTAAAATCCATCCATAAATGCCAAAGTAGTCCTATTAATAGGCCTCTAAATTTGGACTACTATAGATGAAGTCTATAGAACCCATTATCTGGATTTTAGTTAATTATGAGTTGATATATTATGGGCCTCATGGTTTAATCGAGATTGCCATGACCATCCATTTAAATCCTAAGTGGGCGTGCTCACTTTGTCAAATCCATCCATAAATGCCAATACAATCTCATCTATAAATTTGGATTGCTATAGACAAAGTTTATAGCTACCATTACAGGGCTCTGAGTTAGCTTTGATTTCATATATTATAGACCTCATTGTTCAATCAGTGTTACCATGACCATGCATTCGAAGCACAAGTGCTCACACCCGCTTTGTCAAATCCATTCATAAATGCCAATGCAATCTCATTAATAAGCCCTTAAATTTTCACTGGTACATTTGAAAATTATACGGCTCTAATTTAGCTTTGATTTGATATATTATAGACTTCATGGTTCAATCGATGTTGCCATGACCATCCATTTGAAGACCAAGTGTGCACGCCCACTTTGTCTAATCCATGTATAAATACCAATGCAGTCTCATCAATAGGCCCTTAAATTTTGATTGCTACACACAAAGTTTGTAGCTCTCATTATTGAGCTCTAAGTTAGCTTCGATTTGATATATTATGGGCCCCTTTGTTCAATGAGGTTGCCATGACAATAATTTCAAGCCCAAGTGCGTAAGCTGACTTTGTCAAATCCATCTATAAATGCCAATGTAGTCTTATTGGTTGGCCCCTACTTTTAGATTGCTACAAATAAAGTGCATAGAGCTTATTATTGCGCTCTTTAGCACCCATTATAGGGCTATAAGTAAGCTTCAATTTGATATATTATGGGTTTTATGGTGCAATCGGGTTGCCACCACCGTCCATTTGAAGCCCAACTGTGCACACCCACTTTGTTGAATCCATCCATAAATGCCAATGCAGTCTCATCCATACGCCCCTAAATTTGGATTCTATAAATGAAGTGTGTAGCACCCATTATAAGTCTCTAAGTTAGCTTTGGTTTGATATATTATTGGCCTGAGGTTCAATTACGGTTGCCATGGCCATCCATTTGAAGCCCAACTGTACATGCCCACTTTATCAAATCCATCCATAAATGCCAATGTAGTCTCATCCATAGGCCCCTAAATTTGGACTACTACAGATGAAGCCTGTAGCTCCCATTATAGGGCTCTGAGTAATATTTAATTTGATATATTATGGGCCTTATGGTTTAATTGGGGCTAGCATAATCGTCTATTTAAAGTCCAAGTACGCACACCCACTTAGTCAAATCCATCCATAAAATGCCAATGCAGTCTCACCCATAGGCCTATAAATTTGGATTGTAATAAAAAAAGTGTGTAGCACCCATTATAGGGCTCTAAAATAGCTTTCATTTGATATATTATGCACCCCATAGTTCTATCGGGGTTGCCATGACCATCCATTTAAAGCCTAAGTGTGCACACTTACTTTGTGAAATCCATCCATAAATGCCAATGCAATCTCATATTTAGGCTCCTAATTTGGACTAAAGTCTTTATTAATAATTATAGGCTATGAGTTAGTTTCAATTTAATATATTATAGGTCTTGTTATTCAATCAAGACTGTGATGACCTTCTATTTGAAGCCCAAGTGTAGACGCCTACTTTGTCAAATCCATCCATAAATGAAAATGCATTCTCATCCATAGGCTTTAAAATTTGGATTGCTATATAAGAACTTTGTAGTATGCTTTATAGGGTTATAAGTTAGCTTTGATTTGATATATTATATGCTATGTGGTTCAATTGGGGTTGCCACGACCATGCATTTGAAGCCCAAGTGCACATGCCCCCTTTATCAAATCCATCCATAAATGCTAATGCAGTCTCATCCATAGGACCCTAAATTTTTAATGCTATAGATGAAGTGTGTAGCACCTATTATAGGGATCTTAGTTAACATTAATTTGATATATTATTTTCCCTGTAGTTTAATTAGGGTTACCAGGTTCATCCATTTAAAGCCCAAGTGAGCATGCCCAGTTTGTTAAATCCATCCATAAATGCCAATGCAGTCTCATCAAGTGTCATTTGCTGGCCCCTAACTTTAGAGCACTATAGAGGAAGTGTGTATTAACCATTATAGGGCTCTGAGTCAGGATATATTATGGACCTTGTGGTTCAATCAGGGTTGCCAGGACCATCCTTTTGAAGCCCAAGCGCAGACGCCCACTTCATCAAATCCATCTATAAATGCTAATACAGTCTCATCCATATGCCGCTAAATTTGGACTGCTACAGATGAAGTTTATAGCATCCATTATAAGGCTTTGAATCAACTTTGATTTGATATATTTTTTCCCCTATGGTTCAATCAGCATTGCCATGACCATCCATTTAAAGCCCAAGTGCCACACGCACATTATCAAATCCATCCATAAATGCCAATGTAGTCTCATCCATAGACCCCTAAATTCGGACTACTATAGACTTTTTCTATAACACCTATTATAAGACTCAGAGTTAGCTTCTATTTGAAATATTATAGGCTCTATGGTTTAATTAGGGTCACAGCGACTGCCTATTTAAAATGCAAGCTCGCACGCCCACTTTGTCAAATCCATCCATAAATGACAATACAGTCTCATCCATAGGCGCCTAAATTTGGATTGCTACAATTAAATTCTATAGTACCCATTATTTGAGTGAACTTCCATTAATATAATATGGGCTCAATGGTTTAGTCGAGGATGCCATGATTGTCCATTTGATTTTCATATGCGCACGCCCACTTTGTCAAATCCATCCATAAGTGCCAATGCTGTCTCATCTACGGGCCCCTAAATTTGGATTGCTACAAATAAAGTTTATAGTTTCCATTATAGGGCTTTAACTCAGCTTCAATTTAATATATTATAGGCCCTATGGTTCAATCGGGGCTACCATGACTATCCATTTAAAGCCCATATGCACATGCCCACTTTGTCAAATCCGTCCATAAATGCCAATGCAATCTCATCTATAGGCCCTTAAATTTGGATTGCCACAGAAAAATTTTGTAGTTCTTATTATAGGACTCTGAGTCAATTTCAATTTGATATATTATGGGCCCTATGGTTTACTCGGGGTTGCCATGACCGTCCATTTGAAGTCCAAGTGTGCATGCCCACTTTGTCAAATCCATCTATAAATGCCAATACAATCTCATTCATAGGCCCCTAAATTTGGATTGCTACAAAAGAAGTGTGTAGCACCCATTATAGAGCCTTGAGTCAGCTTTTATTTGAAGTATTATAGGCTCGTGGTTTAATTGGAGTTACCATGATCATCCATTTAAAGCCCAAATGTGCATGCCTACTTTTTTAAATCCATCCATAAATGCTAATGCAGTCTCATCCATAGGCCCCTAAATTTGGACTAGTACAGACTTTATCTTTAGCACTAACTATAAGGCTCTGTGTTAGCTTTGATTTGATATTTTATGGGCCCTATTGTTCAATCAGGGTTGTCACAAATATCCATTTGAATTAAAGTGCACATGCCCACTTTGTCAAATCCATCCATAAATGCTAATGAAGTATCATAAATAGGCCCTTAAATTTGGACTGCTACATATGAAATCTTTATAACCCATTAAAGGGCTCTAAGTTACTTTCAATTTGATATACTATAGGCCTTGTGGTTCAATTAGGGTCACCACGACCGTCCACTTGAATCTTAAGTGTGCATGCCTACTTTGTCAAATCCATCCATAAATGCCAATATAATCTCATCTATAGGCCCCTAAATTTGGATTGCTATAAAAAAATTTATAGCTACCATTATGGGGCTCTAAGTCAGCTTTAATTTGATATATTATGGGCCTTGTGGTTCAATCAGGGTTACCACGACTGTGAATTTGAAGCCCTAGTGTGCATGCCCATATTATCAAATCCATCCATAAATTCCAATGCAATCTCATCCATAGGCCCCTAAATTATTACTGCTATAGGTGAACTACATAGCATCCATTAAAGGACTCTGAGTCAACTTCAATTTGATATATATGGGCCTTATGGTTCAATTGGAGTTGCCACGACTGTTCATTTGAAGCCCAAATGTGCACGCCCACTTTGTCAAATCCATGTATAAATACAACTGTAGTCTCATCTATAGGCCCCTAAATTTGGATTGCTACAGATAAAGTTTATAGCTCCCATTATTAGGCTCTAAGTTTATTTTGATTTAACATATTATGGGCCTTGTGGTTCAATCAAGGTTGCCACGATAGTAATTTAAAGCCCAAGTGCACATGCCCACTTTGTCAAATCCATCCATAAATGCCAATGCAGTCTGATCCGTCAAAATTTGGATTGCTACAAATGAAGTGTGTAGGACTTATTATAGGGCTCTTTAGCACCCATTATAGGGCTCTAAGTATGCTTTGATTTGATATATTATGGGCTTCATGGTGCAATCAGGCTTGCCACCACTGTCCATTTAAAGCCCAAGTGCGAATGCCCACTTTGTCCAATCCATCCATAAATACCAATGTTGTCTCATCCATACGCCCCTAAATTTGGATTTCTATAAATGAAGTGTGTATCATCTATTATAGGGCACTAAGTCAGCTTTGGCTTGATATATTATTGGCCTGATGTTCAATTAGGGTTGCCATGATCGTCCATTTAAAGCCCAAGTGCGCATGCACACTTTGTCAAATCCATCCATAAATGTCAATGCAATCTCATCTGTAAGCCCCTAAATTTGGACTGCTACATATGAAGTCTATAGTACCCATTATGGGGCTCTTAGTCAGCTTTGATTTGATATATTATAGGCCTCAAGGTTCAATCAGGGTTATTATGATTGTCCATTTGAATCCCAAGTTCACACACATACTTTGTTAAAACCATTCATAAATGTCAATGTAGTCTTATCTATAGGCCCCTACATTTGGATTGCTACAGAAAAAGTTTGTAGCTCCCATTAACAGGCTCTAAGTTAGCTTTAATTTGATATAGTATGTGCCCTATGATTTAATCGGGGTTACTGTGACTGTTCATTTGAAGCCAAAGTGTGCACGCCCACTTTTTCAAATCCATCCATGAATGCCAATGTAGTCTCATCCATAGGCCCCTAAATATGTATGGATATAGATAAAGTGTGTAGCACCCATTATAGGGCCTTGATTCGACTTTGATTTGATATATTATGGGCCCCTTGGTTCAATCGAGGTTGCCATGATAGTAATTTGAATCCCAAGTACGCATGCCCACTCTGTCAAATCCATCTATAAATGCCAATGCAATCTCATCCGTAGGCCCTTAAATTTGGATTGTAACAAAGAAAGTGTTTAGGCCTTATTATAGGGCTCTTTAGCACTAATTATAGGGCTTTGAGTCTGCTTGAATTTGATGTATTATAGGCTTCATGGTGCAATCAAGGTTGCCTTGACCGTACATTTGAAGCCCAAGTGTGCATGCCCACTTTATCAAATCCATCCATAAATGCCAATGCAATCTCATCTATACGACCTTAAATTTGGATTTCTATAAACAAAGTGTATAGCACCATTATGTGGCTTTGAGTTAGCTTTGGTTTCATATAATATTGGCATGAGGTTCAATTAGGGTTGCCATGACCGTCCATTTAATGCCCAAGTGCACATGCCCACTTTATCAAATCCATCCGTAGGCCCCTAAATTTGGACTGCAACAGATGAAGTCCATAGCTTCCATTGTGGAAATTTGATATGTTATGGGCCTTGTGGTTCAATTGGGTTTGCCATAACCATAAATTTGAATCCTAAGTATGCACACCCACTTTCTTAAATCCATATATAAGTGCCAATGCAATCATATCTATGGGTCCCTAAATTTGGATTGCTATAGACAAAGTTTATAGCTCCCATTACAAGGCTTTGAGTCAGCTTTGATTTGATATATTATGGTCCTCATGGTTCAATCAGGGTTGCCATGACTGTCCATTTGAAGCCCAAGTATGCACACCCATTTTGTCCAATCTATCTATAAATGCCAATGTAGTCTCATTTATAGGCCCCTATACTTGGGTTGATAAAGATAAAATTTATAGCTCCTACTATAAGTATTTTAGTCAGCTTTGATTTGATATATTATGTGCCTCGTGGTTCAATCGGGGTTGCCATGACTATTCATTTGAAGCCTAAGTGCGCACACCCACTTAGTCTAATCCATCCATAAATGCCAATGTAGTCTCATCCATGGGCCCATAAATTTGGATTACTACAAATAACATGTAAAACTCATTATAGGGCTCTGGATCAGCTTTTATTTGATATATTATGGACCCTATGGTTCAATCGGGGTTGCCATGACCGTCCATTTGAAGCCCAAGTGTGCATGCCCACTTTATGAAATCTATCCATAAATGCCAATGCAAACTCAGTTATAGTCCCCTAAATTTGGACTAAAGTCTTTAGCATAGGGCTCTGAGTTAGCTTTGATTTGATATATTATGGGCTTCGTGGTTCAATCGGGGTAGCGACGACCGTTCGTCCATTTGAAGCCCAATTGTGCACACCCACTTTCTCAAATCCATCCATAATTTCCAATGCATTCTCATCCATAGGCTCCTAAATTTGAATTGCTATAGATGAAATGTGTAGTATGCATTATAGGGTTCTGAGCTAGCTTCAATTTGATATATTATGAGCTCTATCATTCTGTTAGTGATATGCACTAGGTCAATCATTTATGATTATGTATTGACTTTCTTATTTTATTAATAAAGAGGTATTTCATTATCATTTGATTTTATGATAATTATATGAATGGTTAATTCTTACTAAGGCCATCAAGTATGTGACTTGATAGTAAAACCCTTAGATTAAAATCAGAGTTCTATTATAATTATCCCTAGCCATTTATTTATTATATAAATATTAAAGTATTAAGGCCAATATGATGTTAACTGATGGTTATGTTTTACTAATCATGAATATGAGATATTAAGTCAACTCATAAGTACATGATGAGAGATTATGTACTGGATTGACCCACTATAAGAATACTACATAGAATATTGTCATAAGTATTTCTCATCACAATAATTTCATTTTGGTCCTTTGACATTGAAATTATCATGGATTTCTACAAAGCTATTTTATGTTTTGACACATTCTAACATTGTCTTTAACCGGATGATTAAATAGGATGTTGTTAGATATGAAATTAGTTATGTGAGGAATGTGAGTGATTTAGAAGGAATTTATCCCTTATTAATATGAGAAAGATATCTATGGGCCCCTTGATGAGATAGACTGAAGGAAAATGCATGGCCATGCTGAAATGAATTGATAAAGAGCTATCATTTTTAGTCTACTTGGAATCAAGTCATAATATTGAACTATATAAGGATGACATTCTATGCCTTATATTGAATTAAGATATCATGTGATAAAGGGATAATAAAATTTATTGTAATTAGGTTATATCGGATTATTGACTTCACATGACTTGGGTAGTCATAATGTCTTGCTAGAGGCCACTTATGACTTGTAGGCCTAAATAGAGATTTAGGTCCACTGCCAATGTTATGTGAACCTATAGGGTCACACACTTAGAACAAGCCCAAAATGGATATGGGTTTAATAAGCCCAAAATAAACTCTGTTGAAATAAATAATTAAAGTGTTTTATTTGTTTATTTATTTAAGATAAATGTTATTTTAAATAAATAAATAAGATATTATTTCTGATTTGTTTTTAAAACAAAATCAGAATATAGTAAATGGGAAATTACCAAAAGGTAATTAGTAGGTGAAACCCTAATTTGGAGTCTATAAATATGTTATATTCTCTAAGGTTTAACACACTTATTTTTCCTGCCTCCAAATATGTTTTCTTTCTTCTTAGAAAACAAAGACAAAGTTTTTCTTTTGTTATTAACTTATGAGACAATTAAGAAGGTTGTTAGCACACATTCCAATTCATTTTGTTAAGGTCAGTTCGTGTGGATACCTATACAGGACGCATCCTTTTGAAGATGTTTAGATCCGAATAACCAAAGCAAAAGGCTCGAGGTAAGGTGTCACCAGTGTGAACCTCCTGTCATCCTTCCAAAAAATCCTGCCTCTTATGTATTTTATTGAGATTCTTGAAACCCTAGATTTAATCAAGTAATCAAATTGCATGGATCCAGGTTTAGGAACATGATAAAATTTTAATTTTTTCACTGCATTTGTATTATGTAACCTGACAGTGGTATCATAGCCACTTGTAATTCGATTAATTGATTTTGTGTATGTGTGATATATGTTAGGGTTTATGATTCATTTTTTAAAAGGGTTTTCAAAATTATCAAAAGGATTTTGATTTATTTTATGACAATTCTTAGTAATCTATTTGAAAACGGAATTAAACATTAATTTGATTAATGTTTGTAATGGTTTAATGTGATTAAACTAAAAGCAGTTTTTGATTTTATGAATTCAGAATGATGTTTCATGAAAAACGAATTCAGTATGCTGTTTTATTGAAAAACAAATTTTATATGATGTTTTTATGAAAAAATGAATTAAGTATAATGTTTTATTAATGCGATTTAATGAAATAGAAATTCTGTTTTTGAAAACTTAATCACTTAAGGATTTATATCTGTTATGTATTCTATTTTGATTAATATGATTAATTGAAATAGCATATTTGTTTCATGTTTTAATTAGGAAAATCATTTTCTATTTTGATTAGGAAAATCATTTTTGATTAAATCTAAAACAGAAATTTTATGATTATGAATATTATGTGTTAAGGGGCTATTTAAATGTTAAACGGATTTTGCAGAATGGATCTATTTTATATAGATTCGTTCAAGCTGTAATTTTGATTATAGAAATTAGGGATTTCTTAATGGATGCATCTATTTAAAATTTTAAAAAATATTTTTTTATCTATTTTAAACGAATTTTTCATACTGTAAGATGTTTATAGAAAGTGATGTCTTTTAGGCAGTAGCTGAATCAGTAATATGATTACAAAAATTGGTTAGTTGCCTCCTTGATGCAAATTAGGGTTTTAAGGTGGCTTTTTTAATTAAGCATTTTTGTCTATTTTTGAACAAATTGATTTTATAGTAATTTGATTACGAAAATTCATTAATGTTTAGAAATTTGAAAGGTAATTCACCAAAGAGCTAAGGGAAAGTGCTTACCATCAGACCAACTGACTAGTCAGTGGGACCGCCCCCTAGGGCGCTACCCCCAGACTCCGCCAGGGGTGCTGCCCCTTGGAACCCCACTAGGTGCGCTACCCCTAGGACCCCGCAAGGGGCGCTGCCCCTTAACCCAGAAAGAATTGTCACATTATTTTATTTTGAACATAATAATTGGATTTACTAACTAAATAGACTATTATGTTATACATGTTTGTTGTTTTATGCATAGTGCATAGCATGGCCCTTAAACCAATGTGATTGGATTTAATTTTTTATAGGTTATAATTTTAAATACAACCTGCGAGTCATTTTTGTTTTGTTGTATTTATTTTATTAGAATAGTGTAGAATAAATTACAACAATTTATGTAAATCAAGACCCATAGTGCAATTCAAGTTGGAGGCCCAGGATGAAAATCCAAGATGGGAACCAAAGAAGGAGATCCATGGTAGAAGATGGAGATCTAAGTTGGAGGCTTAATTTGTAATTGTAATATTACCTAGGTTTAACCTTTGATCTTCATATTGGCTCATGAAGATCAACTTAGATTTGGGCCATGCTATGTCATATTTATTTTAGTTGTTATGTATGTGATGCCATGTGATGCCATATGATGCATGCAATACAATATAACAATAACTAAATAACATTAAATGAAGATGAACCTTCATTTAATATTAAGTCATTATAATGCCTCCCATAAATTCAACACTTATCAAGCCTTATATTATTATATATAGGCCTGTCAAAGCAGGGTGTATAAATTTATCCGGGGAGGGCAAGTTGGATAATGGTGCTATCCAAACGTTTGATATGGTTTGACTTAACTAAGTTATCAAAATGGTTTTAGACCTAGGGCATTAGATGGGATTTTTAGCCATGACATGTGATGTCAAATCCCATACCATCCAAAAGTTACATGAGATGTAATTGATAAGAGTTGTCTACCTAAATAACCATATTTTAGGCGATGAGCCAAAGCTCACTTAGAGTATGGTGAAATATGGATCTTGGCCCACCAAAATTTATGAATTAACTTAGAGGGTTATTGATTTTAGTAAATTTAGTGGGAGTTTTTAATTATGCCTCATACATATTTAATAAAATACTGAATGGACTTTGCATATATTTGTTATAGATAAGGACTTCAAACACTACACCTACCATGTCGCTATGATCGATCCTTGAGAAGGATAAACTCAATGGGACTAACTTTCTTAACTGGTACAAAAAACTAAGAATTGTTCTTAGGTATGAGAGAAATGAATACATCCTTGATCAACCCATCCCTAAGGAACTAGCTGCCAATGCTCCTAGAGCACAAAGGGATGCTTATAATAAGCATTTTAATTATTCTACTGATGTCACTTGTGTTTTGCTTGGATGTATGGAGCCTAAGCTACAAAAGCATCTAATGGAAATGGAGGCTTATACTATGATAGGCCATCTCAAGGAAATGTTCCAAGAGAAAGCTAGAATTAAAAGGTTCAATACCATCATGACATTGCTTTCCTATAAGTTGACTACTGGTGGCTCTGTCAGTCCTCATGTTCTCAAGATGAAGGGTCATCTTGATCACTTGGACAAGCTTGGTCTCAAGATTGAACAAGAAATGGCTATGGATATTATTTTCCAATCTTTTCCTGAAGCTTATGATAGCTTTATTATGAATTTCAATATGCATAGTATGGAGAAGACTGTTTCAAAGTTGCATGGGATGCTGAAAACTATTGAGAAGAACATCAAGAGTAACACCAAGAATGTTCTCATGGTCAATAAGGTAAGGGGGATGAAAAGGGTTAGAAAGGGCAAGGACAAGGTCTTTAAAGGCTTTCAGAAGCCCAAGCTAAAGCCCAAGCCCAAATCCAAAGCTGAACCTAAACCAAAGGAAGGAATTTGCTTTTTCTGTAATAAGCCAGGTCATTGGAAAAGAAATTGCAAGCTCTATTTGAATGATCTGAAGAAGAAAAAGGGTAGTGGGACTACCTCTTCAGGTATTCATGTTATAGAATTAAATTTATCTACTTTTGATTCTGATTCTTGGGTATTAGATACTGGATAAGGATCTCACATTTGTACAAATGTGCAAGGTCTAAAAAGGAGTAGATCATTGGCAAGAGGCAAAGTGTACCTACGAGTTGGCAATGGAGCAAGAGTTGCTACTTTAGCTGTAGGAACTTATAAGTTACCTTTGCCTAGTGGACTTGTTTTATCTTTAGAAAATATTTATTATGTACCTAAAATGCATAGGAATATTATTTATGTTTCTTGTTTGGACAAGAAAGGATTTGAATTTACTATTAAGAATAATAAATGGAGTATTTATTAGGATAACATTTTCTATGGATATGCTCCATGCGCTAGTGGACTTTATGTTTTAGATGTTGAAGACACTAATGAAATGCCAATCTATAACGTTGATACAAAGAAGTCTAAATCTAATGATTTAAACTCGACCTATCTCTAGCATTGTCATTTAGGCCATATAAATGAGAAACGCATTTTAAAGCTACACCAAAATGGGCTTTTAAATTCATTTGATTATGAATCATTTGATACATGTGAATATTGTTTACTTGGAAAAATGACTAAAACACCTTTTACTGGACAGAGTGAGAGGGCTAATGACTTACTGGGCCTAATACATTATGACGTATGTGGACTATTAAGCTTAACTACTAGAGGAGGTTTTCAGTACTTCATAACTTTCATAGATGATTTCAATATATATGGTTATCTATATCTAATGAAACATAAATATGAATCTTTTAAAAAGTTCAAAATTTTCAAGAATGAAGTACAAAATCAACTTGGTAAAAATATTAAAACACTAAGATCTTATCGAGGTGGTGAATATTTAAACCAAGAATTTACAAATCATTTTAGAGATTGTGGGATTATTTCACAATTGACTCCTCCAGGTACACCACAATGGAATGGTGTGTCTAAACATAGAAATTAGACTCTATTGGATATTGTTTGATCTATGATAAGTTAATTTGATCTTCCAATCTCTTTTTAGGGATATGCTTTAGAAACTACTGCATTCATTTTGAATAGAGTTCCATCGAAGGCAGTTGAAAAGACACCATATGAGAAATGGACTGGAAAAACTCTGAGTTTGTCTTTTCTTAAGATTTGGGGATGTGACGCTTTTGTGAAGCGTCAAATCTCAAATAAACTAGCACCCAAATATGACAAATGCTTTTTTATGGGATATCCTAAAGAAACTAAAGGATATTACTTCTACAATGCATCTGAGAACAAAGTGTTTGTGTCTCAGAATGGTATATTCTTGGAAAGAGAGTTTATTTCCAAAGGAACCAGTGGGAGCATAGTACAACTTGAAGAAATTCAAGGCCCACAAAATAGCATTATACCTGATATGGAACCACAGTTGAATCAACAAGTAGTTATTGAGCCTACATAAGTACCAGAAGGCCCAAGAAGGTATGGTAGGACATGTCAAATCCCCATGAGATGTGGATTTCTTATAACCGGTGATTATTCTGTGTTAATTTTGGAACATAATGAGCCTACATCCTATCAGGAGGCCATAAATAGTCCTGACTTTAAGAAATGGCTTGAAGCCATGAGGTCATAAATGCAATCCATGTATGATAATCAAGTATGGGCCTTGATTGACCCAAATGATGGTTTAAAAACTATTGGGTGCAAATGGGTTTTCAAAAAGAAAATTGATATGGATGGCAATGTGCATACCTTTAAGGCAAGACTAGTTACAAAAGGTTTCAAACAAACACATGGTATAGACTATGATGAAACTTTTTCACTAGTGGCTATGATAAAATCTATTCGAATTCTCCTTGCCATAGTTGCATACTATGATTATGAAATATGGAAAATGGATGTCAAAATAGCATTTCTTAATGGAAACTTACTTAAGGATGTGTACATGACACAGCTAGAGGATTTTGTTAGTCCTGAGAATTCTAGAAGGGTATCCAAGCTTTAAAGATCCATTTATGGATTAAAGCAAGCATCTCGAAGTTGGAATATTCGTTTTGATGAAGCAGTCAAAGAATTTGGCTTCATTAAAAATGATGATGAACCTTATGTATACAAGAAAGTTAGTGGGAGTGCTATTGTGTTTTTAGTGCTGTATGTGGATGACATACTACTCATTGGAAATGATATCCCTATTTTACAAAATGTTAAATCATGGTTAGGGAATTGTTTCTCAATGAAATACTTAGGTGAAGCTGCTTATATATTAGGCATTAAGATCTATAGAGATAGATCCAAAAGGCTTACTGGCCTAAGTCAAAGCACTTATATTAATAAGGTATTGAATAGGTTTAGTATGCAAGATTCCAATAGAGGATTCTTGCCAATGTCATATGGCATTAGTCTCAGCAAGACTCAGTGTCCTATGACACAAGATAAGCGAGATTGCATGAGTAAGATTCCATATGCTTCTGCTATTGGATCTATCATATATGTAATATTGTGTACTTGACCTAATGTTTCATATGCCTTAAGCACAACGAGCAGATACCAATAAGACCCAGGTGAAAGTCACTGGACAACAGTTAAAAATATCCTTAAGTACTTGAGAAGAACTAATCATAATCACAAATGATTATGATTAGTCAATACATAATCATTTGTGATTATGTATTGACTTTCTTATTTTATTAATAAAGAGGTATTATATTATCATTTGATTTTATGATAATTACATGAATGGTTAATTCTTACTAAGGCCATCAAGTATGTGACTTGATAGTAAAACCCTTAGATTAAAATAAGAGTTCTATTCTAATTATCCCTAGCCATTTATTCAATATATGAATATTAAAGTATTAAGGCTAGTATGATGTTGACTGATGGTTATGTTTTACTAATCATAAATATGAGATATTAAGTCAACTCATATGTAAATGATGAGAGATCATGTACTGGATTGACCCACTATGAGAATACTACATAGATTATTGTCATAAGTATTTCTTATCATAGTAATTTTATTTTGGTCCTTTGACCTTGAAATCATCATGGATTTCTACATAGCTATTTTATGTTTTGACACATTCTAACATTGTCTTTAACCGGATGATTAAAATAATGTTGTTGGATATAAAATTAGTTATGGGAGGAATGTGAGTGATTTAGAAGGAATTTATCCCTCATTAATATGAGAAAGATATCTAAAGGCCCCTTGATGAGATAGACTGAATGAAAATGCATGGCCATGCTGAAATGAATTGATAAAGAGTTATCATTTTCAGTCTACTTGGAATCAAGTCATAATATTGAACTATATAAGGATGACATTCTATGCCTTATGTTCAATTAAGATATCATGTGATAAAGGGACAATAAAATTCACTGTAATTAGGTTATGTCGGATTATTGACTTCACATGACTTGGGTAGTCATAATGTCTTGTTAGAGGCCACTTATGACTTGTAGGCCTAAATAGAGATTTAGGCCCACTGCCAATGTTATGTGAACCTACAGGGTCACACACTTAGAACAAGCCCAAAACGAATATGAGTTTAATAAGCCCAAAATAAACTCTGTGGAAATAAATAATTAAAGTGTTTTATTTATTTATTTATTTGTTTATTTATTTAAGATAAATGTTATTTTAAATAAATAAATAAGATATTATTTTCGATTTGTTTTTAAACAAAATCGGAATATAATAAATGGAAAATTACCAAAAGGTTATTGGTAAGTGAAACCCTAACTTGGAGTCTATAAATATGTTATATTCTCTAGGGTTTCACACACTTGTTTTTGCCTCCAAATTCGTTTTCTTTCCTCTTAGAAAATAAAGATAGAGTTTTTCCTTTTTGTTCTTGATTTGTGAGACAGTCAAGGGGTTGCTAGCACACACACTCAAATTCATTTTGTGAAGGGCTGTTCGTGTGGATACCTATAAAGGACGCATCCTTTTGGAGACATCTTGATCCGAACAACCAAGCCAAAAAGCTCGAGGTAAGGTGTCACCGGTGTGAACCTCCTCTCATCCTTCCAGAGAATCTCGCCTCTTCTGCATTTTGGTAAGATTTTAAAAACCCTAGATTTAATCAATTAGTCAAATTACATGGATCCTGGCTTGGGAACATGACAAAATTTTAATTTTTCCGCTGCGTTTGCATCACGGAACCCAACAGTGGTATCATAGCCACTTGTAATTCGATTAATTGATTCTGTGTATATGTGATATATGTTAGGGTTTAAGATTCATTTTAAAAAGGGTTTCAAAATTATCAAAAGGGGTTTTGATTTGTTTTATGACAATTCTGGGTAATCTATTTGAAAATGGAATTAAACATTAATTTGATTAATGTTTGTAATGGTTTAATGTGATTAAACTAAAAGCAGTTTTTGATTTTTAAAATTAGGAATGTTGTTTTATGAAAAACGAATTTTGTATGATGTTTTTTTTATGAAAAATGAATTAAGAATAATGTTTTGATTAATATGATTAATTGAAGCAGCATATTTGTTTCCTATTTTAATTAGAAAAATGTTTTCTATTTGATTAGGAAAATCATTTTTAATTAAATCTGAAACACAAATTTTGTTTTCAAAACCTAGTCACTTAAGGATTTAAATCTGTTATGTATTCTGTTTTGATTAATATGATTAATTGAAGCAGCTTATTTGTTTCCTATTTTAATTAGAAAAACGTTTTCTATTTGATTAGGAAAATCATTTTCAATTAAATCTGAAATAGAAATTTTATGATTATGCAGATTATGTATTAAGGGCAATCTATTTAAATGTTAAACAGATTATGCAGAATGGATATGTTTTCTATAGATTCGTTCAAGCTGTAATTTTGATTACACAAATTAGGGTTTTCTTAATGGATGCGTCTGTTTTAATATAAAAAAAAATTTTTTTTTTGATCTATTTTGAACATATTTTTCAGACTGTAAAATGTTTACAAAAAGTGATGTTTTTAAGCAACAAACTGATTTAGTAATATGATTACGAAAATTGGTTAATTTCTTCCTTGACACAAATAAGGGTTTTAAGGTGGCTGTTTTAATTGAGCGTTTTTATCTATTTTGAACAAATTGATTTTATAGTAATTTGATTACAAAATTCATTAATGTTCAGAAATTTGAAAGGCAACTCACCGAAGAGCTAAGGTAAAGTGTTTACCAGTCAGCAGGATCGCCACTTGGGGCGCTGCCCCCGGACCTCGCCAGGGGCGCTGCCCCTTGGACCCCGCCAAGGGGCGATGCCCCTTGGAACCCCACTAGGGGCGCTGCCCTTAGGACCCCGTAAGGGGCGCTGCCCCTTGACCCCAAAAGAATTGTCACATTAGTTTATTTTTAACATAATGATTGGATTTAATAACTAAATACATTATTATGTTATACATGTTCGTTGTTTTATGCATGGTGCATAGCATGGCCCTCAGACCAATGTGATTGAATTTTATTTTTATGGGTTGTAATTTTAAATACGGCCTGCGAGTCATTTTTGTTTTGTTGTATTTATTTTATTAGAAAAGTGTAGAATAAATTACAATAATTTTTTATAAATCAAGACCCATGGTGCAATTCAAGTTGGAGGCCCAGGATGGAGATCCAAGGTGGGAACCAAAAAGGGAGATCCATGGTAGAAGATGGAGATCCAAGTTGGAGGCTCAATTTGTAATTGTAATATTACCTAGGTTTGACCATTTATCTTCATATTGGCTTATGAAGATCAACTTAGATTTGGGCCATGCTATGTCACATTTATTTATTTGTTGTTATGTATGCGATGCCATGTGATGCCATGTATGTGATGCCATATGATGCCATGCAATACAACATAACAATAACTGAATACGATTAAATAAAGATGAACCCTCATTTAATATTAAGTCATTATAATGCGTTCCATAAGTTCAACACTTGTCAAGCCTTAGATTATTATATATGAGCCTGCCAAAGCAAGGTGTATAAATTTATTTGGGGAAGGCAAGTTGGATAATGGTGCTATCCAAACGTTTGATATGGTTTGACTTAACTAGGTTATCAAAATGGTTTTGGACCTAGGGCATTAGATGGGATTTTTAGCCATGACATGTGATGTCAAATCCCATACCATCCAAAAGTTACATGAGATGTAATTGATAAGAGTTATCTACCTAAATAACCATATTTTAGGTCATGAGCCAAAGCTCACTTAGAGTATGGTGAAATATGGATCTTGGCCCACTAAAATTTCTAAAATTAACTTAGAGGGTTATTGATTTGAGTAAATTTAGTGGGAGTTTTTATTATGCCTTATACATATTTAATAAAATATTGAATGGACTTTGAATATATTTGTTGTAGATAATGACTTCAAACACTACACCTACCATGTCATTGCGATCGATCCTTGAGAAGGATAAGCTCAATGGGACTAATTTTCTTGACTGGTACAGAAACCTAAGAATTGTTCTTAGGCATGAGAGAAAGGAATACATCCTTGATCAACCCATCCCTGAGGAACCAGTTGCCAATGCTCCTAGAGCACAAAGGGATGCTTATACCAAGCATCTAAATGATTCTACTGATGTCACTTGTGTCATGCCTGGATGTATGGAATCTGAGCTGCAAAAGCAACTGATGGAAATGAAGGCTTATACTATGATAGGCCATCTCAAGGAAATGTTCAAAGAGAAAGACAGAATTGAAAGGTTCAATACCATTAGGGCATTACTTTCCTGCAAGTTAACTATTGGCGGCTCTATCAGTCCTCATGTTCTCAAGATGAAGGGTCATCTTGATCACTCGGACAAGCTTGGTCTCAAGATTGAACAAGAACTGGCTGTGGATATTATTCTCCAATCTTTGCCTGAAGCTTATGATAGCTTCATTTTGAATTTCAATATGCATAGTATGGAGAAGACTGTTTCAGAGTTGCATGGGATGCTGAAAACTGTTGAAAAGAACATCAAGAGTAACACCAAGGATGTTCTCATGGTCAATAAGGGAAAGGGGATGAAAAGGGTTGGAAAGGGCAAAGGCAAGGTCTTTAAAGGCTTTCAGAAGCCCAAGCCAAAGCCCAAGCCCAAATCCAAAGCTGAACCCAAAGCAAAGGAAGGAATTTATTTTTTCTGTAATGAGCCAGGCCATTGGAAAAGAAATTGCAGGCTCTATTTGGATGATCTGAAGAAGAAAAAGGGTGGTGAGACTACCTCTTCAGGTATTCATGTTATAGAATTAAATTTATCTGCTTCTGCTTCTGATTCATGGGTATTAGATACTGGATCAGGATCTCACATTTGTGCAAATATGCAGGGTCTAAAAAGGAGTAGATCATTGGTAAGAGGTGAAGTGTACTTACGAGTTGGCAATGGAGCAAGAGTTGATGCTTTAGCTGTAGGAACTTATGAGTTACCTTTGCCTAGTGGACTTATTTTATCTTTAGAAAGTTGTTATTATGTACCTACTTTATGTAGGAATATTATTTCTGTTTCTTGTTTGGACAATAAAGGATTTGAATTTATTATTAAGAATAATAAATGCAGTATTTATCACGATAACATTTTCTATGGATATGCTCCATGCTCTAGTGGACTTTATGTTTTAGATGCCGAAGACACTAATGAAATGCCAATCTATAACGTTGATACAAAGAAGTCTAAATCTAATGATTTAAACTTGAACTACCTCTGGCATTGTCGTTTAGGCCATATAAATGAGAAACACATTTCAAAGCTACACCAAAATGGGCTTTTAAATTCATTTGATTATGAATCATTTGATACATGTGAATCTTGTTTACTTGGAAAAATGACTAAAACACCTTTTACTGGACAAAGTGAGAGGGCTAATGACTTATTGGGCCTAATACATTCTGATGTATGTGGACCATTAAGCTCAACTGCTAGAGGAGGTTTTCAATACTTCATAACTTTCACAGATGATTTTAGTAGATATGGTTATCTCTATCTAATGAAACATAAATCTGAATCTTTTGAGAAGTTCAAAATTTTCAAGAATGAAGTACAAAATCAACTTGGTAAAAATATTAAAATACTAAGATCTGATCGAGGTGGTGAATATTTAAACCAATAATTTACAGATCATCTTAGAGATTGTGGGATTGTTTCACAATTGACTCCTCCAGGTACACCACAATGGAATGGTGTGTCTGAACGTAGAAATCGAACTCTATTGGACATGGTTCGATCTATGATGAGTCAATCTGATCTTTTAATCTCTTTTTGGGGATATGCTTTAGAAACTGCTGCATTCATTTTGAATAGAGTTCCATTAAAGGCAGTTGAAAAGACACCATATGAGAAATGGACTGGAAAAACTCCCAGTTTGTCTTTTCTTAAGATTTGGGGCTGTGATGCTTTTACGAAATGTCAAATTTCAGATAAACTAGCACCCAAATCTAATAAATGCCTTTTTGTGGGATATCCTAAAGAAACTAAAGGATATTACTTCTATAATGCATCTGAGAACAAAGTGTTTGTGTCTCGGAATGGTGTATTTTTGGAAAAAGAGTTTATTTCCAAAGGAACCAGTGGGAGCACAGTGCAACTTGAAGACAAGGCCCACAAAATAGCATTGTACATGATATGGAACCGCAGTTGAATCAACAAGAAGTTGTTGAGCCTGCACAAGTACTAGAAGGCCTAAGGAGGTCTGATAGGACACATCAAATCCCCAAGAGATATGGATTTCTCATAACTAGTGATTATGATGTGTTAATTGTGGATCAAAATGAGCCCACATCCTATCAGGAGGCCATAAATAGTCCTGACTCTGAGAAATGGCTTGAAGCCATGAGATCGGAAATGCAATCCATGTATGATAATCAAGTATGGACCTTGATTGACCCAAATGATGGTTTAAAAACTATTGGGTGCAAATGGGTTTTCAAAAAGAAAATCGACATGGATGGCAATGTGCATACCTTTAAGGCAAGACTGGTTGCAAAAGGTTTCAAACAAACACATGGTATAGACTATGATGAAACCTTTTCACTAATGGCTATGCTAAAATCTATTCGAATTCTCCTTGCCATAGATGCATACTATGATTATGAAATATGGCAAATGGATGTCAAAACAACATTTCTTAATGGAAATTTACTTGAGGATGTGTACATGACACAGCCAGAGGGTTTTGTTAGTCCTGAGAATTCTGGAAAGGTATGCAAGCTTCAAAGATCCATTTATGGATTGAAGCAAGATCTCGGAGTTGGAATCTTCGTTTTGATGAAGCAGTCAAAGAATTTGGCTTCATTAAAAATGATGATGAACCTTGTGTATACAAGAAAGTTAGTGGGAGTGCTATTGTGTTTTTAGTGTTGTATGTGGATGACATACTACTCATTGGAAATGATATCCCTATTTTACAAAATGTTAAATCATGGTTAGGGAATTGTTTCTCAATGAAAGACTTAGGTGAAGCTGCTTATATATTAGGCATCAAGATCTATAGAGATAGATCTAAAAGGCTTATTGCCCTAAGTCAAAGCACTTATATTGATAAGGTATTGAACAGGTTTAATATGCAAGATTCCAAGAGAGGATTCTTGCCAATGTCACATGGCATTAGTCTCAGCAAGACTCAGTGTCCTATGACACAAGATGAGCGAGACCGCATGAGTAAGATTCCATATGCTTCTGCTATTGGATCTATCATGTATGCAATGTTATATACTCGACCTGATGTTTCATATGCCTTAAGCACAATGAGCAGATACCAATCAGACCTAGGTGAAAGTCATTGGACAGTAGTTAAAAATATCCTTAAGTACTTGAGAAGAACTAAGGATGCATTTTTACTGTATGGTGGTCAGGAAGATGAGCTAGTTGTAAATGGTTACACAGATGCCAGCTTCCAAACTGACAAGGATGATTTTCGATCACAGTCAGGATATGTGTTTTGTTTGAATAGAGGTGCAGTGAGCTGGAGGAGTTCCAAGCAAGACACTGTTGCTGATTCTACAACAGAAGCTGAGTACATAGCTGCCTCAGAAGCAGCTAAGGAAGCTGTTTGGATTAAGAAGTTCATAACTGGACTAGGTGTTATTCCTAGTATATCAAATCCAGTGAACTTATATTGTGACAATAATGGAGCTATAGCCCAAGCTAAGGAGCCCAGATCACATCAGAGATCCAAACACATGCTCAGGCGTTATCATCTTATTCGAGAAATTATTGAGAGAGGAGACGTCAAGATATGCAGAGTACCTACAAATGATAATGTTGCTGATCCACTGACTAAGCCTCTTCCACAGCCTAAACATGAGAGTCATACTAGGTCCATGGGTATACGATATGATGTTGATTAGGCCTAGTGCAAGTGGGAGATTATTAGTGATATGCACTAGGTCAATCATTTGTGATTATGTATTGACTTTCTTATTTTATTAATAAAGAGGTATTATATTATCATTTAATCTTATGATAATTACATGAATGGTTAATTCTTACTAAGGCCATCAAGTATGTGACTTGATAGTAAAACCCTTAGATTAAAATAAGAGTTCTATTCTAATTATCCCTAGCCATTTATTCATTATATGAATTTTAAAGTATTAAGGCTAGTATGATGTTGACTGATGGTTATGTTTTACTAATCATAAATATGAGATATTAAGTCAACTCATAGGTACATGATAAGAGATCATGTACTGGATTGACCCACTATGAGAATACTACATAGATTATTGTCATAAGTATTTCTTATCACAGTAATTTTATTTTGGTCCTTTGACCTTGAAATCATCATGGATTTCTACATAGCTATTTTATATTTTGACACATTCTAACATTGTCTTTAACCGGATGATTAAAAGAATGTTGTTGGATATAAAATTAGTTATGTGAGGAATGTGAGTGATTTAGAAGGAATTTATCCCTCATTAATATGAGAAAGATATCTAAAGGCCCCTTGATGAGATAGACTGAATGAAAATGCATGGCCATGCTGAAATGAATTGATAAAGAGTTATCATTTTTAGTCTACTTAGAATCAAGTCATAATATTGAACTATATAAGGATGACATTCTATGCCTTATGTTCAATTAAGATATCATGTGATAAAGGGACAATAAAATTCACTGTAATTAGGTTATGTCAGATTATTGACTTCACATGACTTGGGTAGTCATAATGTCTTGCTAGAGGCCACTTATGACTTGTAGGCCTAAATAGAGATTTAGGCCCACTGCCAATGTTATGTGAACCTACAGGGTCACACACTTAGAACAAGTCCAAAATGGATATGGGTTTAATAAGCCCAAAATAAACTCTGTGGAAATAAATAATTAAAGTGTTTTATTTATTTATTTATTTGTTTATTTATTTAAGATAAATGTTATTTTAAATAAATAAATAAGATATTATTTTTGATTTATTTTTAAACAAAATCATAATATAATAAATGGAAAATTACCAAAAGGTTATTAGTAAGTGAAACCCTAACTTGGAGTCTATAAATATGTTATATTCTCTAAGGTTTCACACACTTGTTTTTGCCTCCAAATTCATTTTCTTTCCTCTTAGAAAACAAAGATAGAGTTTTTCCTTTTTGTTCTTGATTTGTGAGACAGTCAAGAGGTTGCTAGCACACACACTCAAATTCATTTTGTGAAAGGCTGTTCGTGTGGATACCTATAGAGGATGCATCCTTTTGGAGACGTCTTGATCCGAACAACCAAGCCAAAAAGCTCGAGGTAAGGTGTCATCGGTGTGAACCTCCTCTCATCCTTCCAGAGAATCTTGCCTCTTCTGTGTTTTGGTAAGATTTTAAAAACCCTAGATTTAATCAATTAGTCGAATTACATGGATCCTGGCTTGGGAACGTGACAAAATTTTAATTTTTGCGCTGCGTTTGCATCACGGAACCCAACACATAAGTGGTCTGATCACCATCGCAACTTAAATTCCTTTTGATGACTCTTTAAGGCCAAGTTGCCACCAGGTAGTCCAGGAAATTTTGAGAGTGCGGCCCTAGCTCAAACTTATGAATAGGCTCTACAATCATATTAGCAGTAGAGGTGGGCTGGATTGTAGAAAGTGGCAAAATAGGGACCGACAACTGGGACGCAATATGTATAACACTGAATGGTTACATGTTGCAATCCCCACTAGGGGCACATCCAGTGGATCAGTGTATCAGGAAATGTTGACAGCCAGCCATGAATGTCTGTAGGGATGGGATGTAGTTTTCTTATTTGATAATGCTTGGCCTGGTAATGCTGGATGTCTTGAGGAGGTTCGATCAGGCCCAACTTTTCGTAAAACCACATATGTGGGATTGCAAATGATTAGATATAGACAGCATGACAATTGGAAGTTATGGAAGGGACAACAGAAAACTTACTTCTAATAGGAATGGACTTTTTAAGAATCATTGTGTCTTCGTGAAGTCATCCAATCCGATGATAGTTTCTGCTAAGATGAGAGGGAAGGGATTGAACCTAGACTCCACTTGATTGAGGATGGAAAGGATCTTCGTATCATAGTGCCCTGAGGGAGAGACCAGCAGAAATTGAGCATACAAATAAAGGGCTAACATACAGGGCCATTAAGTTTCTTCTTTGTCCACATTCATGGTGACCTCGAGGAAGGACTCTAGTTTGATTTTCATGTTGGAGACACAGTGAAAAGAAGAGAGGGTTGAATGTTGAACATACACGCCATTTATTGTTAAATGGAGTGATAATCCAAGTTTCAAGGACATGAATCGCAAGTTGACAAGCAGAGTCCATATGATGGCCAAGAATTGCCTTAAATTCCTCCGGTAGGGGACATATTTCTATTGTGTTGAACCAGAAAACGTGTTTATGGGGATCTTAAAATTGAACCATGGAATGGAGAAAAGGGAAATTGATTATCCTAATGTGGAGTGATTTGAAGATCGAAAGGTGAAACGGCTCTAAACTTGCCCAAGATTTGTTGTCTAAACCTTTCAAAATTGACTGTAGGGGCCTCAGAATTTGTTCTATCATCTTTGTGGCATTTCAAAGATGTATAGAGAGAGAAACAAGAGGTTAGGGGCAGAGGGAACTTGAGAATTAGGTCAAACATAAGAATGATCACCTCATTAATGAGGCACCGCCTCAGTAGCAAGAGGCGATTGCCTCTTCACCAGAGATCAATAAGGAGATCGCCTCATCAATAATATGGGCCGATTGCTCTTCTTTGAATCACACAGTCTAAATAGGTGCCGATAGTTACGTATGCAAACATGGAAATCAACTCACATATAAAGAAATGAGAAAAGCAAAACAAGTGGATTTAATAAAGGAAAATGTTGAATTATGCAAACATTCTATCCACAAAATCAAAAATTGAAATTTTGTGTTCACTATTCGAAGACCACAAGTTTTAACCCCGAAACATCAAGCATTTGATCCAGTACCCTTGGGGTTAGCCTCTCCTCCAGCACTGATGCCACTCCTATCATCATCCTAGTCATCCTGATCAATTTAGAACACATCAATCTAATGCTCAAGAGTGGCAATCCTTGCCCTGCTAGCCTCATCCCGATCCTATTCAAACAAATTGCAGGTTAGTAAACCATGCAAGCATGCATACATGTAGAAAATAAAGAGGTTCTTTCTCTCCACTGTTGGGTGACCTCTAGCATGTAGTCTCTCTATGCCACTATCATGCGATACATGTATAGGCCCTGCTCCAGCGGAATCTACATTATTGAAATAAATGTTGGAACTAACATTTGGTTTGAGAATTATAATGAAAGCAGGTCAGGAAAAGAGCCTACATAAGTAGCACCACCGGGGTGCATGCAGGGGTTAGGTCCTTATCCAAAGTCAAGAATTGACATGACAACTCTTCAGGAGGAACCCAACATCGAGCTAGAGGGTCGGGGACATGAAGGAAGTTGCCTGGGACAAACTCAGAACCAGAGGCAATAGTCGGTCTGGCTTCCTCGCCAAATGTAAAAGTCTCCTCCCTACTCAAATCTAGTTAATGCCTCAAGGGCTCTCTCTCCATCACTTAGGACCTAACCGGGGCCATGGGCCTAGCAGGTGCAACCTAAAGATAAAAACTAGGGGGAACATGTTAAGAATGCAACCAGTTTGCAAGAAAAGGGAAACCGACAAGGATTTACCTGAGAGGTAGAAGCAGCCTGGAAGGGGACCGTTAGGAGAAGGTGGGTACAGATGAACTCCACATATCGGCTCTTCACATGAACTGTGTGATCCACAGCTAGTGAGCCTACAATAGCCTGAGCAAGGTTGTCGCCCTCCAGCTCATAAGTCCAAAGCATACTGTTAGGAGGGGACCTGGGGACCCACCTAGCTATGATACCTATCCTCTAGTTCAGGACCCACTCTCCCAAATACCAGCTTGATATCCAGGGCCACAAAGGAGTGCCCTCTTTAATGCTAAGGGACGAGAATGAGTCATTTCAATGGTCTAAATGTCCTCGGGCCCCCACAAGTCGTTCCAGATATTCAAAAAAAAAGAGACATCAATATGTAAGTAAATTGAATACAAATAATTTACTAATAAGTAGGTTTGTGCTTTGTAGGTACTGCATCCTATGTCAGAGAGTTCAAGTACTGCCTGTGGATGTGAACTCGTGCAAGGTGCCTCTTCACGATGCTACTGGCACCCCACCTGCCAAAGGTCGAGAAGTGATCCCCCACTCGTGTAACACCCACAAGCAGCTCTAGCTCTAGAGCCCAGACTTAGAAAAACAAAATAGGAGAAGTTGAGAAAATTGATGTAAGTAATGGGGTCATAACAAGATAAAGGAAAAAGGAAATCATGACGCACCATAATAGCATGCCAAAAGCTACAGAATCTTCTAACCCCTCGGACCACCTCGTCCATGCTCTGGTACAAGTATGCTAGGGTGCAGCTACCCCAATCGAATGTGGGAATCTGGTCAAGATCCTGAAGGGCTGGTAGGAACATTGGATCGATGGAGCTGGCAGTGTCAGCAAAGACGGTAGTACCAAGCAGGTAGAGCAAAAAAGCCCTCACCACTTGGTCAATCTCAAGGGAAGAGATAATTGCTATGGCCTGATCTCGGGTGTAGAAACTCTTGATCAAGTCCAAGTTAAGGGTATGAGTCCTCTTTATGTCAGGAATCATCCCCAAAAGTCGCTCGATGTATGTAGCCTTGTTCGGAGATAACTGGTGTAGACTCGCATAAAAGGGAACAGGGTCCCTGGCACAAGTAATCCCCTTGATGGCATCACATGATACTAGTTCTAGAGTAAGCTCACTGAACAGGAGGTGTAAAGTGTGGGTCATATTAAACCACCTCTCCATTAAGGCATGTAGTGGCTAGTAGTCCGTGCACCCCTGCTCAGATGGAAGCGAGAGTAAGAAGTCCTTGAACCCTATCTCCTGAATCCGATCCCTCTACTCATCGGTCAAGTCGCTATAGAAGACTCGGGCACCATGGAAATTCTTGGCACCCTTGATTGTCTGAGCATCATGTTGCAAATAAAGAGATAGGGAAGTAAAATTTATGCATGTTACAGTTTTAGGGAGAAATTCAGAATGAACGTACATTTAAATAGCATAGTTCACTCTGTTGATGAAGTGACCGCCTCATCATAGAGGTGATCGCCTCATCATAGAGGTGATCGCCTCATTGAAGAGGCAATTGGCTCTGTGAAGGGGCGACAG
The DNA here is from genome assembly GCA_947683625.1 of Mallotus nudiflorus. NCBI lineage: Eukaryota > Viridiplantae > Streptophyta > Magnoliopsida > Malpighiales > Euphorbiaceae > Mallotus > Mallotus nudiflorus. The sequence goes on from CANTUR010000061.1 coordinate 2,156,833, forward strand.
GCAATCACCTCTTCATAGAAGCCTACCATCTTATTAATGAGGCAATCACCTCATAAATGAGTTGACTGCCTCATTGATGAGGTGATCACCTCTGTGAGTTGCAGATGGGGACAATTCTCAATTTTTAACAATTTAAACACAAATTTCACATTCTATTTGATTAAATAAGGTCCTTAAATGATAATTATGCAAGATTAATCACTAACCTAATATAATTTTATAGGAAATTTTAGGGTGCTAACCTCTCATGATGCAGAGGAGCAAATATAGGACCCTAGATCTACCAGCAGAGGATTTGAGTCCCCACGGGTCAATCCCAAACTCCTAGAGGCACTAATAAGAGGTGAAATATGATCCCACTTGGGCACAGGCAGTGTTCTATCATTCTCCATTGTCTGAAAAAGGGAGGAAAGACCCAGAGAGTACAAAAAGTGTAAAGAGGAGGAAAGGGGAAAAGAGAAGTGATAAAAAGTAAAAGGGAAAAAGAAAAAGGAAAAGTTATTTTTATAGCAAGTAAAGAGATGGTGGATTCCCTAAAAAAAAGAAAGTGTGAAAAATGATGGATGGATATTAGTGTTGCATACTAGGGAGACAAAATACAGAGTATGGATTTTTAAGATAAATTTTCTAGAAAAATGGGTTGGGAATACCCACATCAAAAAGAGAGGGCTATTTAGGTTTGAATCCTCAAAGCTTAAAAGGAGAGAGTTGTTCGGGTTTGAATCACCGAAGCTAAAAAAAGAGGGTTGTTCAGGTTTGAATCCCCAAAGCTTGAAAAGAGAGGGCTATTCAGGTTTGAATCCCTGAAGCTTAAAAGGATAGAGTTGTTCGAGTTTAAATCCCCAAAGCTTAAAAAGATAGGGTTGTTCAGGTTTAAATCCTTGAAGCTCGAAAAGAGAGGGCTATTTAGGTTTGAATCCCAAAAGCTCAAGGACAGGGTTATTCGGGTTTAAATCCCCGAAGCTTAAGGAAAGGGTTGTTCGAGTTTGAATCCCCTAAAGCTTAAAAGATCGAGATGACTGTTCGGGTAGTATCTCCGAAGTCAAAAAGAAAGGACAACTGAGCCAGGAAATCCTGTAAGTCTATGACCCCAGAGAAGTGATAATCAGACCAGGAAAATTCAAAAACCACATCCCCAATAGTGATCGAGCCAGGAAAACTCAAGAACCAAAGTCAAGGTTAAGTGATGATTGAGCTAGGAAAACCTGAGAATTCTGTTTTGTGTGTGGTGATGATCGGGCCAGGAAAACTCAAAAATCATGTTTTGGGTGATTAATGGTTGGGCCAGGAAAACCCATAAGTCTATGTCCCTAGTGATGTAGTAATCGGGCCAAGAGAACCTAGGGTTAACAGTCTTTAAATACCTTTATTCAAATATCAATGAGTGGATAATCGGGCTAGGAAAACCTAAGGATCACGGTCACATTTCAGAATTGTTGGATTCATCTCTCGGTTGAAACTCGAGGGTCAGGTATGTTCTTTTTACCTTATTATTTGTTTGTTGTTATGTATGTGATTTTTTAAAAAATTATCATTGCATGCATTTGATTTTTCAAAAAATCAAGGGGCAAACAGTAAACACCCAATTCGGTCAGCCTGTGTCAGGGGACTAATTAGGGTTGCTCAGTTTGACCGGCCTGTTGCCAAGCCCTATGATGAGAATGTGAAACTTGGACATGAGAATGAAGCTTGAATCTCTAGTGGAAAGTGCACTTGAAAACCCGTAGCCTAAAAAATCTAAAATCGAGCCCAACTATCCAATTTTGGCCCGAGCCCACTTAGTCCAATGTTGCCCCGAGCCAAAGGGGCATCGCCTTTTTGGCAGCCCATTTACAGTTGCATTTAATGCAACTGCAATCATGACGGCCAAGTGGTGTGGGTGGGCCCCACTTTCTAGACCTGCTTCTTGCGTGAGAAAAAGATTTTTGGGGAAGGAAAAAAGGCTATAAAAGCACATGATGGGCTAGAAGGCTTAGAGGCATGTGAAAGCTAAGGAATAAAAGAGAAAAAAGAGAGAAGGGGGAAGTTTTTTGGAAAAAGGGGAGAGGAGCTCTGGAGAAATAAAAAAAAGAAAAAAAAAACAGAGAAAACAAGAGAGCAAAAAATGTCCTCAAGGAAGAAGGAGTGGTGGGAGCAAAGGGAACTCCATATTTTCCTAAGAGAAAAAGGAAGAAGCTTGTGTCAAAAGTAGAGATCATGTCCTAGCAAGGATCAAAATCTAAAACATCTCTGAGGCCCTCTCATTTTTGGTAGATAACTTGCGCTTAAACTTGACATGTGCATCATTTTGTGAGTTCTTGCTTATGTGACTAAGTTCTTAGTACATTTTAGGTTTATCTCTAGTGTATCTTGCTTGATATCTCACTTTATTGATGGATCTTTGAACACTTTTGCATGTAGTCATAGTTTGATGATTATAGAGTGTGTATATGCATGTTTTGTTACTTAGAGCAGAATTCTGTACATTTTGAGAGTCGAAGCCGGCTTGCTGATTAGGCGATGCCTCTTCACAGAGGCATTGCCTCATCAATGAGGCGATCGCCCCATTGACAGGCCTCTAGGGAGCCTTTTTTTTATGTGTATGTTATATACCTATTTTGCATCTGAGTTATAAGGACTCCTGTTGATGAGGTGCCGCCTCATCTCAATGAGGCGATCGCCTCATTGACAAAATTAGCCTGCTTCCTTTTTTTTTTTGTTAATGTTTGTCATGACATATGCTTTGGCATGTCTTCTTTTGACCTTAAACATGTTCGTATCATTGCATCATGATGTTTAGCCTTGATTTTTTTATGCTTTATTTAGTTCATAATTCGAAAACCTTTTTCATAGAGCCTTTTTGTAAGTATCATTAAATGTGATTTCTTTTTCTTTTTGTTTCTCTTAAAAAAAAGGACTAACAATGTGTTATTTGTAGGAATTACTTGATGATTTCTGTCATCGAGTAGTCACTTTTGCTAGTTATCCCTTATACATTGCTGCTCTTATGTTATTTTATTGGTTTCTTTTTGGTATATATTTGGTTTATTTTCTGTATATTATTCATTTATTTAGCTAAAAAGCATTGTAATCCTTAATCCCTTCCCCCCATTCATTTTTGAATGTTTATTTTATTTATGTTGAACGTTAGGACTTAAAAGCATGAAACTGGACTAATGTGCAAACTCGGACTTGATTATAAAACTTGGCAATTATCTGAAGGCAATTTTATTACGAGTGGTAATAATGAAATAATTAAATAATTAAATGGTAATAAAATGAAAAACACAAATAGAGGCCAACCACAAAGTTGGGTGCGCATTCAAACGCTTATACCCAATTTTTGAACCTAATCTCTGATGATGGCTTCTAGAAACCTCCGTGGGATCTAGTTACGGGATCTAGTTGATGTATAGTGTGTCCTCGCTTTTACCTGAGTGGCAACTCCATCTTCAAATAGGCCTAAGACCTATATCATATTTCCTAGTGGGCCTCGAGCCCACATAGTGCCATGTTGGCCAAACACTTGGGCTCATGCTAAACCCTGCCGCCTATAACCATCCTTTTGAATCCCAAGTGTGCATGCCTTCTTTGTCAAATCCATCCATAAATGCCAATGTAGTATCATTCATAAGGCCCTAAATTTTCAATGCTATAGATGAAGTGAGTGGCATGTATTATAAGGACATGAGTCAACTTCAATTTAATATATTATGGGCCTGGTGGTTCAATCAGGGTTGCCACGATCATCCATTTGAATCCTAATTGTGCATGCCCACTTTGTCAAATCCATCCATAAATGCTAATGCAGTGTCATCCATAGGTCACTAAATTTGGATTGCTATAGATAATGTGTATAGTGCCTATTATAGGGCTTTAAGTCAGCTTCAATTTGATATATTATGACCCTATGGTTCAATCAGGGTTGCCACAACTGTCCATTTGAATGCTAACTGCACACAACCACTTTGTAAAATCTATCCATGAATGCTAATACAGTCTCATTCATAGGGCCCTAAATTTGGATTGCTACAGATTAAGTGTATAACATGTATTATAAGGCTTTAAGTTAGCATTAATTTGATATATTATGGGCCATGTGGTTCAGTTGAGGTTTCCACGACGGTCAATTTAAAGCGTAAGTGTGCACACCCACTTTGTGAAATCCATACATAAATGCCAATACAGTCTCATCCATAGGCCCCTAAATTTTGATTTATACAGAAGAAGTGTGTATCATCCATTATAGGGCTTTGAGTCAGCCCTTATTTGATATGTTATGGGCTCTATTATTCTGTTGGGGTTGCCATGGCTGTCTAGTTGAAGCCCAAGTGTGCACATACACTTTGTCAAATCCATCCATAAATGCCAATGTAGTCTCATCCATATGCCCCTAAATCTGGACTGCTATAGGCAATGTTTGTAGCACTTATTATAGGGCTCTAATTAAACTTCAATTTGATATATTATTGGCTTAGTGCTTCAATCAGCATTGCCATGACTATTCATTTGAATCCCAAGTGCATATGCCCACATTTTCAAATCCATCGTTAAATGCCTATTCATTCTTATACATAGGCCCCTAAATTTGGATTGCTACAAAAGAAGTGTATAGTAAGTATAATACGGCTTTAAGTTAGCTTAAATTTAATGTATTATAAGGCCCATGGTAGAATCGGGGTTGCCCCGACTGTGCATCTGAAGCCTAAGTATGCACACCCACTTTGTTAAATCCATCCATAAATGCCAATGCAGTCTCATGCATGGGCCACTAAATTTGGATTTCTATAGATAAGGTGTGTAGCAATTATTATAGGGCTCTGAGTCAGCTTTGATTTTATATATTATACATCTTGTGATTCAATCGGGGTTGCCATGACCATCCATTTGAATCCTAAGTGCACATGCCAACTTTGTCAAATCCATCCATAAATGCCAATGAAGTCTCATCCATAGACCCCCAAATTTGGAGTGCTACATATGAAGTAAGTATTGTAGGGATCTGAGTTAGCTTCGATTTGATGTATTATGGGCCTCACGGTTCAATTAGGGTTGCCACGACCATCCATTTAAAGCCGAATTTTGCACGCCCACTTTTTCAAATCCATTTATAAATGCCAATTCAGTCTCATCCATAGGCCACTAAATTTGGATTGCTATAGATAAAAAGTGTAGCACCCATTATAGGACTCTAAGTTTGCCTTGATTTGATATATTGTTGACCCCATGGTTTAATTACGGTTGCCATGACTGTCCATTTAAAGCCTAAGTGTGCATGCCTATTTTGTTAAATCCATCCATAAATGCCAATGAAGTCTCATCCATAGACCCCCAAATTTGGAGTGCTACATATGAAGTAAGTATTGTAGGGATCTGAGTTAGCTTCGATTTGATGTATTATGGGCCTCACGGTTCAATTAGGGTTGCCACGACCATCCATTTAAAGCCCAATTTTGCACGCCCACTTTTTCAAATCCATTTATAAATGCCAATGCAGTCTCATCCATAGGCCACTAAATTTGGATTGCTATAGATAAAAAGTGTAGCACCCATTATAGGACTCTAAGTTTGCCTTGATTTGATATATTGTTGACCCCATGGTTTAATTGCGGTTGCCATGACTGTCCATTTAAAGCCTAAGTGTGCATGCCTATTTTGTTAAATCCATCCTTAAATGCCAATGCAGTCTCATCCATAGGCCTCAAAATTTTGATCCTTATAAATAAAGTGGGTAGTACCCATTATAAGGCTTTGAGTAAGCTTTAATTTGATATATTATGGGTCTCATGGTTCAATCAGTGTTGCCATGGCGGTCCATTTGAGGCCCAATTGCATAAGCCTACTTTGTCGAATCCATACATAAATGCCAATGCAGTCTTATCGATAGACCCCTAAATTTGGATTATTATAGACAATATTTAGAGCACCCATTATAAGGCTCTAAGTTAGCTTTGATTTTATATGCTATGGGCCCCGTGGTTCAATCGGGGTTGCCATGACGGTCCATTTGAATCCTAAGTGCGCACGACCACTTTGTCAAATCCATCCATAAATGCCAATGAAGTCTCATCCATAGACCCCTAAATTTGGAGTGCAACAGTTGAAGTAAATATTGTAGGGCTTTAAGTTAGCTTTGATTTGATATATTGTGGGCCTCATGGTTCAATTAGGGTTGCCACGACCATCCATTTGAAGCCCAATTGCGCACGCCCACTTTATCAAATCCATGCATAAATGCCAATGCAGTCTCATCCATAGGCCACTAAATTTGGATTGCTACAGATAAAGAGTGTAGCACACATTATAAGACTATAAGTTTGCCTCGATTTGATATATTATCAACCCCATGGTTCAATTGTAGTTGCCATGTCCATCTATTTAAAGCCTAAGTGCACACTCCTACTTTGTTAAATCCATCCTTAAATGCCAATGCAGTCTTATCCATAGGCCATAAAATTTTGATCCTTATAGATAAAGTGGGTAGTACTCATTATAAGGCTTTAAGTCAGCTTTAATTTGATCTATTATATGCCTCATGGTTCAATCAGTGTTGCCATGGATGTCCATTTGAAGCCAAATTGCACAAGCCCACTTTGTCAAATCCATACATAAATGCCAATGTAGTCTTATTGATAGACCCCTAAATTTGGATTACTATAGACAAAGTTTATAGCACCTATTATAGGGCTCTAAGTCTACTTTGATTTGATTTATTATGGCCCTCACAGTTCAATCAAGATTGCCATAATGGTCCATTTGAATCCTAAATGTCCACGTCCACTTTGTTAAATACATCCATAAATGCCAATGCAATCTCATCTATAGGCCCTTAAATTTATATTACTACAGATAAAGTTGATAGCACCCATTATCAAGCTCTAAGTTAGCTTTGATTTGATATATTAAGGGCCCCATGGTTCAATCAGGGTTGCCACAACTATCCATTTGAAGCTCAAGTGTGCATGCCCACTTTGTCAAATCCATCCATAAATGCCAATACGCTCTCATTAATAGGCCCTAAATTCATATTTCTATAGACAAAGTATATAGCACCCATTAGAGGGCTCTAATTTAGCTTTGATTTCATATATTATGGGTCATGTGGTTCAATCAGGGTTGCCATGACTGTCCATTTAAAGTTTAAGTGCACACGCACACTTTGTCAAATCCATCTATAAATGCTAATGTAGTCTCATCCATACGCTTCTAAAATTGGACTACTCAGACAATGTTTATAGCACCCACTATAAAGCTCTAAGTCAAATTCAATTTAATATATTAATGGCTCTGTGGTTCAATGAGCATTGCCACGTCCATCCATTTGAATCCTAAGTGTGCATGCCCATATTGTCAAATCCATCCATAAATGCCAATGCATTCTTATCCGTAGGCCCCTAAATTTTGATTTTTATAAGTGAAGTGTATAGCAAATATTATAAGGATATGAGTCAGTTTTGATTTGATATATTATAAGCCTCGTGGTACAGTCGAGGCTGCCATGATCATCCATCGGAAGCCTAAGTGCACACACCCACTTTGTCAAATCCATCCATAAATGCCAATGCAGTCTCATCCATAGGCCACTAAATTTGGATTGCTATAAATGAGGTGTGCAATACATTTTATATAGATTTGAGTTAACTTTGAATTGATATATTATGGGGCCAATGGTTCAATCAAGGTTGCCATGATCATTCATTTGAAGCCTAAGTGCACATGGGCACTTTGTCAAATCGCCATGATCATTCATTTGAAGCCCAAGTGCGCATGGGCACTTTGTCAAATCCATCCATAAATGCTAATGTAGTCTCATCCATAGGGCCTTAAATTTAGAGTGTTAGAGTTGAAGTGAGTGGCATGTATTCTCAGGCTCTAACCCAACTTCAATTTGATACATTATGGGCCCCCTAGTTCAATAGTGGTTGCCACGACTATGCATTTGAAGCTCAATTGCAAATGCCCACTTTGTCAAATGCATTAATAAATGCCAATGTAGTCTTATCCATAGGCCAATAAATTTGGATTCTATAGATAAGGTGTGTAGAACCTATTATAGGGCTCTGAGTTAGTTTCGATTTGATATATTATGGGCCCTGTGGTTTAATCAGGGTTGCCACAATCATCCATTTGAAGCCTAAGTGTGCATGCCCACTTTATTAAATCCATCCATAAATATTGATGTAGACTCATCCATAGGGCCCTAATTTTGGAGTGCTACAGATGAAGTGAGTGGTATGAATTATAGGGCATTGAGTCAACTTTCATTTAATATATTATGGGCCATGTAGTTTAATCATGGTTGCCACAACCGTCCATTTGAAGCCCAATTTTCCATGCCCACTTTATTAAATCCATCCAAAAATGCCAATGCATTCTCATCCATAGGCCACTAAATTTAGATTGCTATAGAGAAAGTGTGTAGCACCCATTATAGGGCTCCGAGTTAGCCTCAATTTGATATATTATGGGGCCCATTTCAATTAGGGTTACCATGACCATCCTTTTGAAACCCAAGTGCACACGCCCACTTTGTCAAATCCATCCATAAATGCCAATGCAGTCTCATCCATAGGCAATTCAATTTATATTACTATAAATAAGTTGTATAGCACCTATTATATGGCTTTGATTTAGCTTTAATTTGATATATTATAGACCCTGTGGTTCAATTAGGGTTGCTACAATCGTCCATTTGAAGCCCAGGTGCGAATGCTCACTTTATCAAATCCATCCATAAATGATAATGCAATCTTATCCATAGGCCACAAATTTGGATTGCAGAGATAAAGTTTATAGCACCTATTATAAGACTCTGAGTTAACTTCAATTTTCTATAATATGGGCCCCATGGTTCAATTAAGCTTGCTGCAACCATCCATTTAAAGCACCAGTGCGCAAGCCCACTTTATCAAATCGATCCTTAATTGCTAATGTAGTTTCATCCATAGGCCCCTTAAATCAGATTGCTATAGGCAAAGTTTATAGCTTCCACTATAAGGAACTAAGTCATCTTTGATTTGATATATTATTGGCCCTATGCTTCAATTAGTGTTGCCACGACCATCCATTTGAAGCCCAAGTGCACACACCCTCTTTGTTAAATCCATCCATAAATGCTAATGTAGCCTCTCATCCATAGGCCACTAAATTTGGATTGATACAAATAAAATTTATAACATTTATTATAGGGCTTTGAGTTAGGTTCAATTTGATAAATTACAGGCCTCATGGTTTAATTAGGTTGCAACCACCATCCATTTGAATCCCAAGTGCACACGGGCACTTTGTCAAATTCATCCATAAATGCCAATGCAGTCTAATCAATAGGCCTTTAAATTTGAATTTGTACAAAAGAAGTGTGTAGTACCTCTTATAGAGCTTAGAGCCAGCCTTGATTTGATATATTACAGGCATGGGGGTTGCCATGACCGTCCCTTTGAATCCCAAGTGTGCATGTCTAGATTGTTAAATCCATCCTTAAAGTTATAGCACCTATTATAGGGAAAGAGTGTAACACCTATTATAGGGCTTTGATTCAAATTCAATTTGATATATTATGGGCCCTGTTGTTCAATTAGGGTTGCCATGACTATCCATTTAAAGCCCAAGTATGCATGAACACTGTGTAAAATCAATCCATAAATGCTAATACAGTCTCATCCATAGGACCCTAAATTTTGATTTCTAAAGGGAAATTTGTAGAACCTATTATAGGGCTCTGAGTCAGCTTTGATATAATATATTATGGGGCCTGTGGTCTAATCGCGGTTTCCACAACCATCCATTTGAAGCCCAAGTGTAAAACTTTGTCAAATCCATCTATAAATGCCAATGTAGTCTCATCAAAAGGCCCCTAAATTTGGATTACTACAAACAAAGTGTGTAATAATAGCTATAAGGTTTTGAGCCAGCATTTATTTGATATGTTATGGGCCCTGTGGTTCAATTAGGGTTTCCACAACCATCCATTTGAAGCCTAAGTGTGCACGCCTACTTTGTCAAATCTATACATAAATGCTAATGCAGGCTCTTCCATAGGACCCTAAATTTGGATCGCTATAAAAGAAATGTGTAGCATCCATTATAGGGCTCTAAGTCAGCTTTCATTTGATATATTATAGGCCCCATCATTTAATCGATGTTGCCATGATCATTCATTTGAATCCCAAGTGCACACGCCCACTTCTCATCTATCAATGCATTCTCATCTATAGGCCCCTAAATTAGGATTGCTACAGATAAATTTTATAGTACCCATCATTAGGCCCTTAGTTAACTTCTATTTGATATATTATAGGCCCTGTGGTTCAATCAGGATTACCATGACCATCCATTTGAAGCCCAAGTGCGCATGCCCACTTTGTCAAATCCATCGATAAATGCTAATGCAGTCTCATCAATAGGCCCTTAAATTTGGATTGTGACAAACAAAGTATGTAGCTCCTATTATAGTTCTCTAACTTAAATTTGATTTGATATATTATGGACCATAGGGTTCAATTGGGTTGCCATGACCATCCATTTAAATCCTAAGTGCAAACTCCCATTTTATCAAATCCATCCATAAATGCCAATGTAGTCTCATCAAGCCACTAAATTTGGATTGGTATAGGCAAAGTTTATAGCTCCCATTATAGGGCTCAGAGTCAGTTTTAATTTGATATATTATGGGTCCTATGGTTCAATCAAGGTTGCCATGACCGTCCATTTGAAACCCAAGTGTGCAAGCCCAATTTATCAAATCCATACATAAATGCCAATGCATTCTCATCCATAGGCCCCTAAATTAGGATTGCTACAGAAGAAATGCATACCACCTATTATTGGGCTCTGAGTTAGCCTTAATTTGATATACTATAGGCTCCATGGTTCATTTAGGGTTGCCATGGCCATCTATTTGAAGCCTAAGGGCGCATTCACACTTTGTTAAATCCATCTATAAATGCCAATATAGTCTCATCCATACGCCCTTTAATTTCAACTGCTACATAAAATGTTTGTAGGACTAATAATTGGGCTCCAAGTCAACTTTGATTTGATATATTATTGGCCCCATGGTTGAATCAATGTTGTCATGACTATCCATTTGAATCCCAAGTGCGCATGCCCACATTATCAAATCCATCCATAAATGCCAATGCATTCTCATCCATAGGCCCCTAAAAGATTGCTACAAATGAAGTGTATAACAAGTATTATAGGGCTCTAAGTCAACTTCAATTTGATATAATATAAGCCCTGTGGTTCAATCGGGGTTGCTATACCGTCCATTTAAATCCCAAGTGTGCCTGCCCACTTTGTCAAATTTATCCATGAATGCCAATGCAGTCTCATCCATAGGGCCCTAAAATTGGATTACTATAGATGAAATGTATAGCATGTATTATGAGGCTCTGAGTTAGCATCGATTTAATATATTATAGGCCCTATGGTTCAAGCGGGGTATCCACGACCATCCATTTAAAGCCCAAATTCGCACGCCCACTTTGTTAAATCCATCTATAAATGCCAATGTAGTCTCATCAATAGGCACCTAAATTTGGATTAATGCAGACAAAGAGTGTAGCACCCACTATAGATCTCTAAGTCAACTTCTATTTAATATATTATGGGCCCTGTGGTTTAATTAGGGTTGTTACAACCATCCATTTGAACCCCAAGTGTGCACTCCCACTTTGTCCAATCCATACATAAATGCCAATGTAGTCTCATCCATAGGCCCCTAAATTTGGATTGGTATAAAAGAAGTGTGTTGCACACATTATAGGGCTCTAATTCAACCCTAATTTGATATATTATGGGCACTATTATTCAATTAGGGTTGGCACGACCATTCATTTGAAGCCCAAGTACGCACGAACACAATGTCAAATCCATCCATAAATTCCAATACAGTGTCATCTATACGCCCTTAAATTTGGATTGCTACAAACAAAGTATATAGCACCTATTATAGGGCTCTAGGTTAACTTCGATTTGATATATTATTGGCCTTGTGGTTCAATCAACATTGCCACAACTATCCATTTGAATCCCAAGTGTGCACGCCCATATTATCAAATCCATCCTTAAATTCCAATCCATTTTTATCCATAGGCCCCTAAATTTGGATACAAATGAAGTGTATAGCAAGTATTATTAGGGCTCTGAGTCATCTTTTATTTAATGTATTAAGGTTTCCATGATCATCCATTTAAATCCCAAGTGCACACAAGCACTTTGTCAAATCCATCCATAAATGCCAATGCAGTCTCATCTATAGGCCATTAAATTTGGATTCCTATAGACAAGGTGTGTGGCAGCTATTATAGGAATCTGAGTCAACTTTAATGTGATATATTATAAGCCCTATGGTTTAATAAGGGTTATCACAACAGTCCATTTGAAGCCTAAGTGGGCACACACACTTTGTCAAATCCATCCATAAATGCTAATGTAGTCTCATCCATAGGCCATAAAATTTGGATTGCTACAAACAAAGTGTGTTATAATTATAATAGGGCTTTGAGTTAGCTTTGATTTGATATATTATGGGCCCTATGTTTGAATCAAGGTTGCCATAACCATTCATTTGAATTCAAAGTGCACACGACTACTTTGTCAAATCCATCCATAAATGCCAATACAGTCTCATCCATAGGCCATAAAATTTGGATCACTACATTTAAAGTATGTTCAACTCATTGAAGGGCTTTGAGTCAACTTTGATTTGATATATTATGGGCCTCATGGTTCAATCAAGGTTGCCACAACCGTCCGTTTAAATCCCACTTGCTTATGCCCACTATGTAAAATCCATCCATAAATGTCAACGCAGTCTCATCCATAGGCCATAAAATTTGGATTGCTACAAACAATATATCTAGTGCCCATTGTAGGGATCTAAGTTAGCTCCAATTTGATATTTTATGGGCCTTGTGGTTTAGTTAGGATTGCCACAACTGTCCATTTGAATCCCAAGTATGCATGCGCGCTTTGTCAAATCTATCCATGAATGCCAATGCAATCTCATCTACAGGCCCTTAAATTTGGAGTGCTATAGATGAAATAAGGAGCATGTATTATAGGGCTTTAACTTAGCTTTAATTTGATATATTATGGGCCCTGTTATTCAATCAAGGTTGCCATGACCGTCTAGTTGAAACCTAGTGGTTCACGCCCACATTGTCAAATCCATCCATAAATGCTAATGTAGTCTCATCTATAAGCCACTAAATTTGGATTGCTATAGACAAAGTGTGCAGCACACATTATAAGGCTCTCGGTTTGACTTAATTTGATATATTATAGGACCTATGGCTCAATCGAGGTTGTCATGATCATCCTTTTAAAGCCCAAGTGCGCGTGTACACATTATGAAATCCATCCATAAATGCCAATGCAATCTCATCCATGCGCCTTTAAATTTGGATGGCTACAGACAATATGTGTAGCACCTATTATAGGGCTCTAAGTCAATTTTGATTTGATATATTATTGGTCCCATGGTTTAATCGGGTTTCCATAACTATCCATTTGAATACCAAGTGAATATGCCCATATTGCCAAATCCATCCATAAATGCCAATGTATTCTCATCCATAAGCCCCTAATTTTTTATTACTACAGATAAAGTGTATAGTAAGTGCTATAGGGCTTTGCGTTATATTTCATTTGATGTATTATGAGCCCCGTGGTTCAATTGGGGTTGCCACGATTGTGCATTTGAAGCCTAAGTATGCATGCCCACTTTGTCAAATCCATCCATAAATGCCAATACAGTCTCATCCATGGGCCACTAAATTTGGATTGCTATAGATAAGGTGTGTAGTACTAATTATAAAGCTCTGAGTCAGCTCTGATTTCATAAATTATGGGCCTTATAATTCAATCAGAGTTACCACAACCATCCATTTGAAGCTCAGTTGTGCACGTCCACTTTGTCAAATCCATCCATAAATGCCAATGAAGTCTCATCCATAGGCCACTAAATTTGGATTGCTACAGACAAAGTATGTAGCACCCATTATAGGGCTTTGAGTTAGCCTCAATTTAATATATTAAGGGTCCCATGTTTCCATTGGGGTTACCATAACCATCCATTTAGAGCCCAATTATGCACTCCCACTTTGTCAAATCCATCCTTAAATACTAATGCAGTCTCATCCATAGGCCACTAAATTTGGATTGCTAAAGTGAAAGTGTGTAGTACCTATTATAGGCTCTAAGTCAGCTTCAATTTGATATATTATGGGCCCTATGGTTCAATTGGGATTGCCACAACTGTCCATTTGAAGCCCAAGTGTGCACGCCTACTTTGTCAAATCCATCCTTAAATGCCTATGCAATCTTATCCATAGGCTCCTAAATTTGGAGTGCTATAGATGAAGTGAGGAGATTGTATTATAGGGCTCTAATTTAGCTTTGATTTGATATATTATGCACCTGAGGTTCAATTAGGGTTGCCATGATCATCCTTTTGAATACTCGCTCTGTCAAATCCATCCATAAATATCTATGTAGTCTAATCCATACGCCATTAAATTTGGATTGCTACAGACAAAGTGTGTAGCACCCACTATAGATATCAGAGTCAGCTTTGATTTGATATATTATGGGTCCCGTAGCTCATTCTAGGTTGCCCCAACCATCAATTTGAAGCCCAATTACGCACGCCCACTTTGTCAATTCCATTAATCATGCCAGTGTAGTCTCATCCATAGGTCACTAAGTTTGGATTGCTACTGATATAGTGTAAAGCACTTATTATAGGGCTCTAAGTCTACCTCAATTTGATATATTATCCACCTCGTGGTTCAATTAGGGTTGCCATGACTGTCCATTTAAAGCCCAAGTGTGCACGCCAACATTATCAAATCCATCCATAAATGCTAATGCAGTCTCATCCATAGACCACTAAATTTGGATTCTTACAAATAAAGTATATAGCACCTATTATAAGGCTTTATGTCAGCATTGATTTGATATATTAAGGGCCCCATGGTTCAATCCAGGTTGCTAAAACTGTCCATTTAAAGCCAAAGTACGCATGCCCACTTTGTCAAATCCATATATAAATGCCAATGCAGTCTTATCCATAGGCCTCTAAATTTTGATTGCTAGAGACAAAATTGGTAGGACCTATTATCAGGCTATGACTCAGCTTTGATTTGAAATATAATAGGCCCTATGGTTCAATCAAGGTTGCCATGATCATCCATTTGAAGCCCAAATGCATACTCCTATTTTGTCAAATCCATCCATATATGTCAATGCAATTTCATCCATAGGACACTAAATTTGGATTGCTATAGACAAAGTGTATAGCACCCATTATAGGGCTCTGAGTCAACTTCAATTTGTATTTTATGGGCCCATAGTTCAATTGGAGTTACCACGACCATCCATTTGAAACCCAAGTGTGTAGACACACTTTATTAAATCCATCCATAAATGTTAATGAAGTCTCATCTATAGGCCCCCTAAATTTGGATTGGTATAGAAAAAGTGTGTAGCACCAATTATAGAGCTTTGAGTTAACCTTGATTTGATATATTATAGGTGCCATGGTTTAATTGGGATTGCCACAACCATCCATTTGAAGCCTAAGTACGTATGAACTCTTTGTCAAATTCATCCATAAATGCCAATGCTGTCTTATCCATCGGCCGTTAAATTTGGATTGGTACAAAAGAAGTGTGTAGCACCAATTATAATCTCTAAATCAACCTTGATTTGATATATTATAGGCCTTGTGGTTTAATTGGGGTTGACATGAAAGTTTATTTAAAGCCCAAGTGCGCATACTCACTTTGTCAAATCCATCCATAAATGTCAATGCATTCTCATCCATAAGCCCCTAAATTTGGATTGCTAAAGATGAAGTGTATATCTCATATGATAGGGCTCTGAGTTAGCTTTTATTTGATATATTATAGGCCCCACGGCTTAATCAGTGTTGCCATGATCGTCCATTTGAAGCCCAAGTGCGCACGCCCACTTTGTCAAATCCATCAATAAATGTTAATGCAGTCTCATCCATAGGGCCATAAATTTGGATTGCTACATATTTCATATATAGAATGTATCATAGGATTTGAGTTAGCTTCAATTTGATATATTATGAGTCCCATGCTTCAATCCAGGTTGCCACGACTATCCATTTGAAGCCCAAGTGCACATGCCCACTTAATCAAATCCATTCATAAATGCCAATGTAGTCTCATCAATAAGCTCCTAACTTTGGATTGTTATAGACAAAGTGTATAGCATACATTTTAGGGTTCTGAGTTAGCATCGATTTGGTATATTATGGGCCCCATGGTTCAATTAGGGTTGCTATGACCATACATTTGAAACCCAAGTGCACACGCCCACTTTGTCAAATCCTAATATAGTCTCATCCGTAAGCCCTTAAATTTGGATTGGTATAGAAGAAGTGTGTAGCACCCATTATAAGACTTTGACTTAGTCCTAGTATAATATATTATGGGCCCATGATACATTTCTAGTTGCCATGACTGTCCATTTGAGCCCAAGCGCGCACGTACACTTTATCAAAACCATCCATAAATGCCAACGCAGTCTCATCCATCCACCCCTAAATTAGGACTGGTAAAAACAATGTTTATAACACCCATTATAGGGCTCTAAGTCAACTTTGAAATGATATATTATTAGTCCCATGGTTCAATCGTCGTTGCCATGACTATCCATTTGAATCCCAAGTGTGCATTCCCACTTTATCAAATCCATCCATAAATGCTAATGTAGTCCCATCCATAAGGGCCTAAATTTGGAGTGCTACAGATAAACTGAGTGGCATGTATTATAGGGCTTTGAGTCAACTTCAATTTGATATATTATGGGCCCCATGGTACAATTGAGGTTGCCACGACCGTCCATTTAAAGCCTAATTGCACACACCCACTTTGTCAAATCCATCCATAAATGCCAATGCAGTCTCATCCATAGGCCATAAAATTTGGATTGCTACAAATAAGGTGCGTAGTACTAATTCTTAGGCTTTGAATTAGCTTTGATTTGATATATTATGGGCCTCGTGGTTCAATTAGAGTTGCCATATGTTAGTGATATTCACTAGGTTAATCATTTGATTATGCATTGATTTTCTTATTGTATTAATAAAGAGGTATTTCATTATCATTTGATTTTATGATAATTATATGAATGGTTAATTCTTACTAAGGCCATCAAGTATGTGACTTGATAGTAAACCCTTAGATTAAAATAAGTGTTCAATTCTAATTATCCCTAGCCATTTATTAATTATATAAATGTTAAAGTATTCAGGCTAGTATGATGTTGACTAATGGTTATGTTTTACTAATCATGACTATGAGATATTAAGTCAACTCATAGGTACATGATGAGAGATCATGTACTGGATTGACCCACTATAAGAATACTGCATAAAATATTGTCATAAGTATTTCTCATCATAGTAATTTTATTTCTATTCTCTGACCTTGAAATCATCATGGATTTCTAAATATCTATTTTATATTTTGACACATTCTAACATTGTCTTTAATCGGATGATTAGATAGGATGTTTTTGGATATGAAATTAGTTATGTGAGGAATATGAGTGATTTAGAAGGAATTTATCCCTCATTAATATGAGAAAGATATCTATGGGCCCCTTGATGAGATAGACTGAATGAAAATGCATGGCCATGCTAAAATGAATTAATAAAGAGTTATCATTTCTAGTCTACTTGGAATCAAGTCAGAATATTAAACTATATAAGGATGACATTCTATGCCTTATGTTCAATTAAGATATCATGTGATAAAAGGATGATAAAATTCACTATAATTAGGTTATGTCTGTTGGGATTAGTGATACAAATGCAGTGGAAAAATGAAAATTTTATTACGTATCCAAGCCTAGATCCATGTAATTCGACTACTTGATTAAATCTAGGATTTCAAGAACCTCACCAAAACGTAGAAGAGGCAAGATTTTCTAGAAGGATGAGAGGAGGTTCACACCGGTGACACCTTACCTCGAGCTTTTTTGGCTTGGTTGTTCGGATCAAGATGTCTCCAAAAGGATGTGTCCTCTATAGGTATCCACACGAATAGCCCTTCACAAAATGAATTGGAGTGTGTGTGCTAGCAACCTCCTTGATTGTCTCATAAATCAAGAAAAAAAGAAAAACTCTGTCTTTGTTTTCTAAGGAGAAAGAAAATGAATTTTGAGGCAGAAAACAAGTATATGAAACCCTAGAGAATATAACATATTTATAGACTCCAAATTAGGGTTTCACCTACCAATGACCTTTTGGTAATTTCTATTTATTATATTTTGATTTTGTTTAAAAACACATCAGAAATAACATCTTATTTATTTGTTTAAAATAAAATTTATCTTAAATAAATAAACAAATAAATAAATAAATAAAACACTTTAATTATTTATTTCCACAGAGTTTATTTTGGGCTTATTAAACCCATATTCATTTTGGGCTTGTTCTAAGGATGTGACCCTGCAGGTTCACATAACATTGGCAGTGGGCCTAAATCTCTATTTAGGCCTACAAGTCATAATTGGCCTCTAGCAAGACATTATGACTACCCAAGTCATGTGAAGTCAATAATCCGACATAACCTAATTACAATGAATTTTATCATCCCTTTATCACATGATATCTTAATTGAACATAAGGCATAGAATGCCATCCTTATATAGTTCAATATTATGACTTGATTCCAAGTAGACTGAAAATGATAACTCTTTATCAATTCATTTCAGCATGGCCATGCAATTTTCTTTAGTCTATCTCATCAAGGGGCCCGTAGATATCTTTCTCATATTAATGAGGGATAAATTCCTTATGAATCACTCACATTCCTCACATAACTAATTTCATATCCAACAACATTCCAATTTAATCGTCCGATTAAAGACAATGTTAGAATGTGTCAAAACATAAAATAACTATATAGAAATCCATGATGATTTCAAGGTCAAAGGATCGAAATAAAATTACTGTGATGAGAAATACTTATGATAATAATCTATGTAGTATTCTCATAGTGGGTCAATCCAGTACATGATCTCTCATCATGTACCTATGAGTTGACTTAATATCTCATATTTATGATTAGTAAAACATAACCATCAGTCAACATCATATTAGCCTTAATACTTTAATATTTATATAATGAATAAATGGCTAGGGATAATTAGAATAGAACTCTTATTTTAATCTAAGGGTTTTACTATCAAGTCACATACTTGATGGCCTTAGTAAGAATTAACCATTCATATAATTATCATAAAATCAAATGATAATGAAATACCTCTTTATTAATAGAATAAGAAAGTCAATGCATAATCAAATGATTGACCTAGTGCATACCACTAACAATGTCGGATTATTGACTTCATATGACTTGGGTAGTTATCATGTCTTACTAGAGGCAACTTATAACTTGTAGGCCTAAATAGAGATTTAGGCCCATTGCCAATGTTATGTGAACCTACAAGGTCACACATTTAGAATAAGCCCAAAATAAACTCTATGGAAATAAATAATTAAAGTGTTTTATTTATTTATTTATTTGTTTATTTATTTAAGATAAATGTTATTTTAAATAAATAAATAAGATATTATTTCTGGTTTGTTTTAAAACAAAATCATAATGTAATAAATGGAAATTACCAAAAAGGTCTTTGGTTGGTGAAACCCTAATTTGGAGTCTATAAATATGTTATATTCTCTAAGGTTTAACAATTTTGTTTTTCCTTGCCTCCAAAAATGGTTTTCTCTCTTCCTAAAAAACAAACTTAGATTTTTTCTTTTGTTCGTGATTTATGAGACAATCAAGAAGGTTGCTAGCACACACTCCAATTCATTTTATGAAGGGTCATTCATGTGGATACCTATAGAGGATGCATCCTTTTGGAGACATCATGATCTGAACAACCAAAGCAAAAAGCTCGAGGTAAGGTGTCACCAGTGTGAACCTCCTCTAATCCTTCTAAAAAATCTTGCCTCTTCTACATCTTGGTGAGATTCTTGAAATCCTAGATTTAATAAAGTAGTCGAATTACATGGATCTAGGTTTAGGAACATGATAATTTTTTTAATTTTTCCGTTGTGTTTGTATCACGAAATCCCAACACCATGACCATCCATTTGAAGCCCAAGTGCATACGCCCACATTGTCAAATCCATGCAATCTTAGTTATAAGACATTATATTTGGATCAATATAGAAGAAGTGTGTAGCATAAATTATAGGGTTCTAAGTCATATTTGATTTGATATAGTATGGGCCCCATGGTTCAATTGGGGTTGCTACGACCGTCCATTTGAAACCCAAGTGCACACACACACTTCATCAAATCCATCCATAAATGCCAATACAGTCTCATCCATAGGCTTTTAAATTTGGATTAGTACAAAAGAAGTATGTAGCACCAATTATAGGGCTTTAAATCAGCCATAACTTAATATGTTATAGGCCTTGTGGTTCAATAAAGGTTTCCACGATCGTCCATTTGAAGCCTAAGTGTGCACACACACTTTGTCAAATCCATCCATAAATGCCAATGCAGTCTCATCCACACACCCCTAAAATTGGACTGCTATAGAGAAAGTTTGTAGCACCCATTATAGGGCTCTAAGTTAACTTCTATTTAATATATTATAGGCCTTGTAGTTCAATTGATGTGGCCATGACTGTCCATTTGAATCCCAAGTGTGCACGCCTACTTTGTTAAATCCATCCATAAATGCTAATGCAGTGTCATCCATAGGCCCTTAAATTTGGATTTCTACAGATGAAGTGTATGGCATGTAATATAGGGCTTTGAGTTAGCTTGGATTTGATATATTATGGGCCTTGGTTCAATCTAGGATGCCACTACTATCCATTTAAAGCCTAAGTGCGTATGCCCCCTTTGTCAAATCCATCTATAAATGTCAATGCAATTTTATCCGTAGGCCACTAAATTTGGATTGCTACAGATAGAGTCTATAGCACCCATTATTGGGCTCTAGGTCAAGTTTGATTTAATATATTATGGGCCCATGGTTCAATCAGGATTGCTATGACCGTCCATTTGAAGCGCACACCCACTTTGTCAAATCCATTAGTGAATGTCAATGTTGTCTTATTAATATACTCCTAAATATGGATTACTATAGTCAAAGTTTCTAGATTCCATTATCGGGCTCGAAGTCAGCTTCAATTTGATATATTATAGGCCCTGTGGTTCAATTGTGGTTACCATGACTGTCCATTTGAAGTCCAAGTGTGCACACCCACTTTTTCAAATCCATCCATAAATGCCAATGCAGTCTCATCAATAGGCCCTTAAATTTGGATTAATACAAACAAAGTGTGTTTCACCTATTATAGGTTTGATTCATCTTTGATTTGATATATTATGGGCTTTGTGGTTCATTAAGGTTTGCCACAAACGTCCATTTGAATTTAATGTACGCACGTGCACTTTGTTAAATCCATCCACAAATGCCAATGCAGTCTCATCCATAGGCCCTTGAATTTGGATTGGTATAGAAGAAGTGTGTACCACCAATTATAGCTCTATTACTGCCATATGGGGTGTTGCCCCTGGACCTCGCTAGGGACGCTGCCCCTTGGAACCCCACTAGAGGCACTGCCCCTAGGACCTCACAAGGGGCGCTGCCCCTTGACCCCGAAAGAATTGTCACGTTATTTTATTTTTAACATAATAATTGGATTTGCTAATTAAATAGATTATTATGTTATACATGTTTGTTGTTTTATGCATACCCCTTAGACCAATGTGATTGGATTTAATTTTTATGGGTTGTAATTTTAAATACGGCCTGCGAGTCATTTTTGTTTTGTTGTATTTATTTTATTAGAATAGTATAGAATAAATTATGACAATTTATGTAAATCAAGACCCATGGTGCAATTCAAGTTGGAGGCTCAAGATGGAGATCCAAGGTGGGAACCATAGAAGGAGATCCATGGTAGAAGATGGAGATCCAAGTTGGAGGCTCAATTTGTAATTGTAATGTTACCTAGGTTTGACCTTTAATCTTCATATTGGTTTAAGAATATCAACTTAGATTTGGGCCATGCTATGTCACATTTATTTTAGTCATTATGTATGTGATGCCATGTATATGATGCCATGCAATACAACATAACAATAACTAAATAAGATTAAATAAAGACGAACCCTCATTTAATATTAAGTCATTATAATGCCTCCTATAAATTCAACACTTGTCAAGCCTTAGATTATTATATATGGGCCTGCCAAAGTAGGGTGTATAAATTTATCCAAGGAAGGCAAGTTGGATAATGGTGCTATCCAAACATTTGATATGGTTTGACTTCACTAGGTTATCAAAATGGTTTTGGACCTAGGGCATTAGATGGGATTTTTAGCTATAACATGTGATGTCAAATCCCATACCATCCAAGAGTTACATGAGATGTAATTGATAAGAGTTGTCAACCTAAATAACCATATTTTAGGCGATGAGCCAAAGCTCACTTAGAGTATGGTGAAATATGGATCTTGGCCCACTAAAATTTGTAAAATTAATTTAGAGGGTTATTAATTTAAGTAAATTTAGTGGGAGTTTTTTTTAATTATGCCTCATACATATTTAATAAAATACTAAATGGGCTTTGCATATATTTGTTATAGAAAATGACTTCAAACACTACATCTACCATGTCACTACAATCGATCCTTGAGAAGGATAAGCTCAATAGGACTAACTTTCTTGACTAGTACAGAAACCTAAGAATTGTTCTTAGGCATGAGAGAAAGGAATACATCATTGATCAATGCATCCTTGAGGAACTAGCTTCCAATGCTCCTAGAGCACAAAGGGATGCTTATAATAAGCATCTTAATGATTCTACTGATGTCACTTGTGTTATGCTTGGATGTATGGAGTCTGAGCTACAAAAGCAGCTGATGGAAATGGAGGTGTATACTATGATAGGCCATCTCAAGGAAATTTTCCAAGAGAAAGCTAGAATTGAAAGGTTCAATACCATTAGGGCATTGCATTCCTGCAAGCTAACTACTGGCGGCTCTATCAGTCCTTATGTTCTTAAGATGAAGGGTCATCTTGATCACTTGGACAAGCTTGGTCTCAAGATTGAACAAGAATTGGCTATGGATATTATTCTCCAATCTTTACCTAAAGCTTATGATAGCTTCGTTATGAATTACAATATGCATTGTATGGAGAAGACTATTTTAGAGTTGTATGGGATGCTAAAAACTGCTGAAAAGAACAACAAGAGTAACACCAAGGATGTTCTCATGGTCAATAAGGGAAAGGGGATCAAAAGGCTTGGAAAGGGTAAGGGAAAGGTCTTTAAAGGCTTTCAAAAGCCCAAGCTAAAGCCCAATCCCAAATCTAAGGCTAAATCTAAAGGAAAGCAAGGAATTTGCTTTTTCTATAATGAGCCAGGCCATTGGAAAAGAAATTGCAAGCTCTATTTGGATGATCTGGAGAAGAAAAAGGGTGGTGAGACTACCTCTTCAGGTATTCATGTTATAGAATTAAATCTATCTCCTTCTGATTCTGATTCTTGGGTATTAGATATTGGATCAGGATCTCACATTTGTAGAAATGTGCAGGGTCTAAAAAGGAGTAGATCATTGGCAAGAGGTGAAGTGTACCTATAAGTTAGTAATGGAGCAAGAGTTGCTGCTTTAGTTGTAGGAACTTATAAGTTACCTTTGCCTAGTGGACTTGTTTTATCTTTAGAAAATTGTTACTATGTACCTACTATGTGTAGGAATATTATTTCTATTTCTTGTTTGGACAAGAAATGGTTTGAATTTATTATTAAGAATAATAAATGCAATATTTATCAAGAGAACATTTTCTATGGATATGCTCCATGGACTAGTGGACTTTATGTTTGAGATGCTAAAGACACTAATGAAATGCCAATCTATAACATAAATACAAAGAAGTCTAAATCTAATGATTTAAACTTGACCTATCTCTGGCATTGTAATTTAGGCTATATAAATTAGAAACACATTTTAAAGTTACACCACAATGGGCTTTTAAATTCATTTGATTATGAATCATTTGATACATGTGAATCTTGTTTACTTAGAAAAATGATGAAAACACCTTTCACTGGACAGAGGGAGAGGGCTAATGACTTATTGGGCCTAATACATTATGGTGTATGTGGACCATTAAGCTTAACTACTAGAGGAGGTTTTCAGTGCTTTATAACTTTCACATATGATTTCAGTAGATATGGTTATCTCTATCTAATGAAACATAAATCTGAATCTTTTGAAAAGTTCAAAATTTTCAAGAATGAAGTACAAAATCAACTTGGTAAAAATATTAAAACACTAAGATCTGATCGAGGTGGTGAATATTTAAACCAAGAATTTATAAATCATCTTAAAGATTGTGGGATTGTTTCACAATTGACTCCTCCAGGTACACCATAATGGAATGGTGTGTCTAAATGTAGAAATCGTACTCTATTGGATATGGTTTGATCTATGATGAGTCAATATGATCTTCCAATGTCTTTTTAGGGATATGCTTTAGAAACTGCTGCATTCATTTTGAATAGAGTTCCATCAAAGGCAGTTGAAAAGACACTATATGAGAAATGGATTGGAAAAACTCCCAATTTGTCTTTTCTTAAGATTTGGGGATGTGATGCTTTTATGAAGCATCAAATCTCATATAAACTAGCACCCAAATCTGATAAATACCTTTTTTTTTAGATATCCTAAAGAAACTAAAGGATATTACTTCTACAATGCATATGAGAACAAAGTGTTTGTGTCTCGAAATGGTATATTCTTGGAAAGAGAGTTTACTTCCAAAGGAACCAGTGGGAGCATAGTGCAACCTAAAGAAGTTCAAGGCCCACAAAATACCATTCTACTTGATATGGAACTGCATCTTAATCGACAAGTAGTTGTTGAGCCTGCACAAGTACTAGAAGGCCTAAGGAGGTATGGTAGGACACATCAAATCCCATGAGATATGGATTTCTCATAACCGGTGAAAATGATGTGTTAATTATGGATCATAATGAGCCCACATCCTATCAAGAGGCCATAAATAGTCTTGACTCTGAGAAATGGCTTGAAGCCATGAGATTAGAAATGCAATCCATGTATGATAATCAAGTATGGACCTTGATTGACCCAAATGATGGTTTAAAAACTATTGGGTGCAAATGGGTTTTCAAAAAGAAAATTGACATGGATGGCAATGTGCATACCTTTAAGGCAAGACTGGTTGCAAAAGGTTTCAAACAAACACATGGTATAGACTATGATGAAACCTTTTCACCAATGGCTATGCTCAAATCTATTCGAATTCTCCTTGCCATAACTGCATACTATGATTATGAAATATGGCAAATGGACGTCAAAAAAACATTTCTTAATGGAAATTTACTTAAGGATGTGTACATGACACAGCCAGAGGGTTTTGTTAGTCCTGAGAATTTTGGAAAGGTATGCAAGCTTCAAAGATCCATTTATGGATTGAAGCAAGCATCTCGAAGTTGGAATCTTCATTTTGATGAAGCAATCAAAGAATTTGGCTTCATTAAAATGATGATAAACCTTGTGTATACAAGAAAGTTAGTGGGAGTGCTATTATATTTTTATTGCTGTATATGGATGACATACTACTCATTGGAAATGATATCCTTATTTTACAAAATATTAAATCATGGTTAGGGAATTGTTTCTCAATGAAAGACTTAGGTGAAGCTGCTTATATATTAGGCATCAAGATTTATGGAGATAGATCTAAAAGGTTTATTAGCCTAAGTCAAAGCACTTATATTGATAAGGTATTAAATAGGTTTAGTATGCAAGATTCCAAGAGAGGATTCTTGCTAATGTCACATGGCATTAGTCTCAGTAAGACTCAGTGTCCTATGACACAAGATGAGCGAGACCGTATGAGTAAGATTCCATATGCTACTGCTATTGGATCTATCATGTATGCAATGTTGTGTACTCGACTTGATGTTTCATATGCCAGCTTCCAAATTGACAAGGATGATTTTTTATCATAGTCAGGATATGTGTTTTGTTTGAATGGAAGTGTAGAGAGCTGGAGGAGTTCTAAGCAAGACACTATTGCTGATTCTACAACAAAAGCTAAGTACATGGCTGCCTCAGAAGCAGTTAAGGAGGCTGTTTGGATTAAGAAGTTCATAACTGGACTAGGTGTTGTTCATAGTATATCAAATCTAGTGAACTTGTATTGTGACAATAATAGAGCTATAGCCTAAGCTAAGGAGCCCAGATCACATCAAAGATCTAAACATATACTCAAGCATTATCATCTCATTCAAGAAATCATTGAGAGAGCAGACGTCGAGATATGCAAAGTACCTACAAATGATAATGTTGTTGATCCACTGACTTAGCCTCTTGCATAGTCTAAACATGAGAGTCATACTAGGTCCATGGGTATTCAATACAATGTTGATTAGGCCTAGTGCAAGTGGGAGATTGTTAGTGATATGCACTAGGTCAATCATTTGATTATGCATTGACTTTCTTATTTTATTAATAAAGAGGTATTTCATTAGCATTTGATTTTATGATAATTATATGAAT
The DNA here is from genome assembly GCA_947683625.1 of Mallotus nudiflorus. Taxonomy (NCBI): domain Eukaryota; kingdom Viridiplantae; phylum Streptophyta; class Magnoliopsida; order Malpighiales; family Euphorbiaceae; genus Mallotus; species Mallotus nudiflorus. The sequence continues at coordinate 2,183,427 of CANTUR010000061.1, forward strand.
GGTTAATTCTTACTAAGGCCATCAAGTATGTGACTTGATAGTAAAACCCTTAGATTAAAAAAAGAGTTCTATTCTAATTATCCCTAGCCATTTATTAATTATATAAATGTTAAAATATTAAGGCTAGTATGATATTGACTTATGGTTATGTTTTACTAATCATGAATATGAGATATTAAGTCAACTTATAGGTACATGATGAGAGATCATGTACTGGATTGACCCACTATAAGAATAATGCATAGAATATTGTCATAAGTATTTCTCATCACAAACATAGAGTTTTTTTTTTGTTCTTGATTTGTGAGACAATCAAGAAGGTTTCTAGCACACACTCCAATTTATTTTATGAAGGGTTGTTCGTGTGGATACCTATAGAGGATGCATCCTTTTGGAGATGTCTTGATCCGAACAACCAAAGCAAAAAGCTCAAGGTAAGATGTCACCGGTGTGAACCTCCTCTCATCCTTCTAGAAAATCTTGCCTCTTCTACGTCCTGGTGAGATTCTTGAAATCCTAGATTTAATCAAGTAGTAGAATTACAAGGATCTAGGTTTGGGAACATGATAAATTTTTTAATTTTTCCATTGCATTTGTATCACAAAATCCCAGCACCATGACCATCCATTTGAAGCCCAAGTGCATACGCCCACTTTGTCAAATCCATGCAATCTTATTTATAGGATATTAAATTTGGATCAGTATAGAAGAAGTGTGTAGTACATATTGTAAGGCTCTAAGTCATATTTGATTTAATATAGTATAGGCCCCATGGTCTAATTGGGGTTTCCATGACCATCCATTTGAAACCCAAATGCACACACACACTTCATCAAATCCATCCATAAATGCCAATGCAATCTCATCCATAAGCTTTTAAATTTGGATTAGTACAAAAGAAGTGTGTAGCACCAATTACAAGGCTTTAAATCAACCATAATTTAATATATTATGGACCTTGTGGTTCAATCAAGGTTGCCACGACCGTCCATTTGAAGCCGAAGTGCGCACACACACTTTGTCAAATCCATCCATAAATGCCAATGCAGTCTCATCCACACACCCGTAAATTTGGACTGCTATAGAGAATGTTTGTAGCACCCATTATAGGGCTCTAAGTTTCTTTCTATTTAATATATTATAGGCCTTGTGGTTCAATTGACATGGCCATGATTGTCCATTTGAATCCTAAGTGCGCACGTATACTTTGTTAAATCCATCCATAATGCTAATGCAGTGTCATCCATAAGCCCCTAAATTTGGATTGCTACATATGAAGTGTGTGGTATGGAATATAGGGCTCTGATTTAGCTTCGATTTGATATATTATAGGCCTTGGTTCAATCTAGGATGCCACTACTATCCATTTGAAGCCCAAGTGCATATGCCTCCTTTGTCAAATCCATCTATAAATGTCAATGCAATTTCATCCATAGGCCACTAAATTTAGATTGCTACAGATAGAGTCTATAGCACCCATTATTGGGCTCTGTGTCAGGTTCAATTTTATATATTATGGGCCCATGGTTCAATCAGGATTGCCACAATCGTCCATTTGAAGTGCATGCCCACTTTGTCAAATCCATTAATGAATGTCAATGTTGTCTTATTAATATACCCCTAAATATGGATTACTATAGTCAAAGTTTCTAGATTCCATTATCAGGCTCTAAGTCAGCTTCAATTTGATATGTTATAGGCCCTATGGTTCAATTGTGGTTGCCATGACTGTCCATTTGAAGTCCAAGTGTGCACACCCACTTTTTCAAATCCATCCATAAATGCTAATGCAATCTCATCAACTTTGATTAGATATATTATGGGCCCTGTGGTTCAATTGGGGTTGCCACAATTGTCCAATTAATGCCCAAGTGCCCATGCCCACTTTGTCAAGTCCACCAATAAATCCCAATGCTAACTCATCAATAGACACTTAAATATGGATTGCTATAGACAAATTCTATAAATAATATTATCATGCTTTAAGTCAAGTTTAATTTGATATATTATAGACCTCATGGTTCAATCAGGGTTGCCACGACCATCCATTTGAAGTCCAAGTGCATATGCCCACTTTGTCAAATCCATCAAAAAATGCCAATACAGTCTCATCAATAGGCCTCTAAATTTTGATTATTATAGACAAAGTGTGTTCCACCTATTATAGGGCTTTGAGTAAGCTTTGATTCGATATATTATGCACCTTATGGTTCAATCAGGGTTGCCACGACCATCCATTTGAAGCCCAAGTATGTACACACTTAGTTAAATCCATCCTTAAATATGAATGCAGTCCTATCCATAGGCCCTTAATTTTGGATAAGTACAAAAGAAGTGTGTGCAAATAATTATAAGGATATGAATTAGCCTTTATTTGATATATTATAGGCCTTGTCATACAATTAGGGTTCCCACGATCATCCAATTGAAGCCCAAGTGCGCATGCACACTTTGTAAAATCCATCCACAAATGCCACTGCAGTTTCATCCACACACCCCTAAATTTCAACTGCTACAAAGAAAATTTATAGTACCCATTATAGGGCTCTAAGGCAACTTCTATTTCATATATTATAGGCCTTGTGGTTCAATTGGCATGGCCACGAGTATCCATTTGAATCCTAAGTGTGCACACCCACTTTGTCAAATCCATCCATAAATGCCAATGGAGTCTCATCCATAAGCCCTAAAATTTGGATTGCTATAGATGGAGTTTATAGTATGTATTATAGGTCTATGAGTCAGCTTCAATTTGATATATTATGGGCCCTATGGTTTAATCGGGGTTGCCACTGCTATCCATTTGAATCCCAAGTGTACACACCCACTTTGTTAAATTCGTCCATAAATGCCAATGCAGTCTCATCCATAGGGTCCTAAATTTGGATTGCTATAGATATAGTCTATAGCATGTATTATAGGGCTCTAAGTTGGCTTTGATTTGATCTATTATGGGCCCTATGGTTCAATCAAGGTTGCCACGATCGTCCATTTGAAGACCAAGTACACACACCCACTTTGTCAAATCCATCCATAAATGCCAATATAGTCTCATCAATAGGCTCCTAAATTTGGAGTGCTACAAAAAAAGTCTATAGTAATCATTATAAGGCTTTGAGTCAACTTCGATTTGATATATTATAGGCCCCATGGTTCAATTGGGGATGCCATGATAGTCCATTTGAAGTCCAGGTGCACACACCCACTTTGTCAAATCCATCCATAAATGCCAATGAAGTCTTATCCATAACGCCCCTAGATTTGGATTGCTACAAAGAAATTTATAGCACCCATTATAGGGCTCTGAGTCAACTTCTATTTGATTTATTATGGGCCCTATGGTTCAATCGACATGGCCACAACTATCCTTTTGAATCCCAAGTACGCATGCCCACTTTCTCAAATCCATCCATAATTGTCAATGCAGCCTCATCCATAGGCCACTAAATTTGGATTGCTACAAATGAAGTGTATAGTACATGATATAAGGCTCTAAGTCAGCTTTGATTTGATATATTATGGGCCTTATAGTTCAATTGGGATTGCTACTACTATCCATTTGAAGCCCAAGTGTGCACACCCACTTTGTTAAATCCATCCATAAATGCTAATGTAGTCTCATCCATAGGCCACTAAATTTGGATTGCTATAAATAAAGTCTAAGCACCTTTTATTGGGCTTTGGGTGAGCTTTGATTTGATATATTATGGGCCTGGGGTTCAATTAGGGTTGCCATAATCATCCATTTAAAGCGTAAGCACGCATGCCCACTTTGTCAAATCCATCCATAAATACCAATGTTATCTCATTAATAGACCCTAAAATATGGATTCCTATAGACAAAGTTTATTGAACCCATAATCAAGCTCTAAATCAGCTTTAATTTTAATATATTATAGGCCCCATGATTCAATCAGGGTTGCCTCGACCATCCATATGAAATCCAAGTATGCACGCCCACTTTATCAAATCCATCCATAAATGCCAATGCAATCTCATTAATAGGACCCTAAATTTAGATTGCTACAGATAAAGTGTATAAGATATATTATAGGGCATTGAGTAAGCTTGGATTTGATATATTATAGGCCCTATGGTTCAATCGAGATTAGCATGACTATCTATTTGAATCTCTAGTGTGCACGCCTACTTTGTCAAATCCATCCATAAATGCCAATGCAGTCTCATCCATAGGCCACTAAATTTGGATTGTTATAGATAGAGTCTATAGCACCCATTATTAGGCTTTGGGTCAAATTTGATTTGATATATTATGGGCTCAAGGTTCAATTAGGGTTGCCACAATCATCCATTTAAAGCGTAAGTGCGCATGCCGCCTTTGTCAAATCCATCCATAAATACCAATGTTATCTCATTAATAAACCCTTAAATATTGATTGCTACAGAAAAAATTTATAGAACCCATGATCAAGCTCTAACTCATCTTCCATTCGATATATTATAGGCTCCATGATTCAATCAAGGTTGCCATGACCATCCATTTGAAATCTAAGTGTGCACGCCCACTTTGTCAAATGCATCCATAAATGCCAATGTGGTCTCATCAATAGGACATTAAATTTGGATTGCTACAGTCATATCTACTATAGAGCTCTAAGTTAGCTTTGATTTGATATATTATGGGCCCCGTGGTTCAATCAAGGTTGGCACGACCATCCATTTGAAGCCTGAGTGCGCACGCTGACTTTGTCAAATCCATCCATAAATGCCAATACAGTCTCATCCATAGGCCCATGAATTTCAATTGGTACAAAAGAATTGTGTACCACTAATTATAGGGCAATGAATCATCCTTGATTTGATATATTATCAGTCTTGTGGTTCAATTGGGGTTGCCACAACCATCCATTTGAAGCCCAAGCGAGCACATACTTTGTCAAATCCATCTATAAATGCCAATGCAGTCTTATGCAAATGCATTTAAATTTGAACTGCTATAGAGAAAGTTTATAGCACCCATTATAAGGGTTTAAGTTAGCTTCGATTTGATATATTATGGGCCCTATAGTTCAATAGGGGTTGCCACTACTATCCATTTGAAGCCCAAGTGTGCATTCCCACTTTGTCAAATCCATACATAAATGTTAATGCAGTCTCATCCATAGGCCACTAAATTTTGATTACTACAAACAAAGTCTATAGCACCCATTATTGGAATCTAGGTGAGGTTCAATTTCATATATTATGGGCTCATGGTTCAATCGGGGTTGCCATGACTGTCCATTTGAAGCGTAAGTGCGCATGCCCACTTTGTCAAATCCATCTATAAATGCAAATGATATCTCATCATTAGACCCCTAAATATGGATTGCTACATACAAAGTTTATAGATCCCATTATTGGACTATGAGTCATCCTCAATTTGATATATTAGTGGCCTTGTGGTTTAATCGGGGTTGCCACTACTGTCCATTTGAAGTCCAAGTGCGCATGCCCACTTTGTCGAATCCATCCATAAATGCCAATGCATTCTCATCCATTGGACCTTAAATTTGGATTACTACAAATAAAGCGTGTTTCACCTTTATAAGGCTTTAAGTCAGTTTGCTTTGATATATTATAGGTCCCATGGGTTAATCAAGGTTGCTATGACTATCCATTTGAAGCCCAAGTGTGCATGCACACTTTGTCAAATCCATCCATAAATGCTAATGCAATCTCATCTACTTGAATTTGGATTGGTATAGAAGAAGTGTGTACCACTAATTATAGGGCTATGAATTAGCCTCAATTTGGTATATTATGGGCCTCATAGTTTAATTAGGGTTCCCATGACCATCCATTTGAAGCCCAGGTATGCACATATACTTTGTCAAATCCATCCATAAATGACAATGTAGTCTCATCCACACGCCCCTAAATTTGGACTGCTATAGAGAAAGTTTGTAGCACCAATTATAGGGCTCTGAGTCAAATTCTATTTGATATATTATGGACCTAGTGTTTTAGTCGATGTGCCCATGACTTTCCATTTGAATCCTAAGTGCACACACCCACCTTGTCAAATCCATCCATAAATGTCAATGTAATCTCATCCATAGGCCACTAAATTTTGATTGCTATAGACAAAGTCTATAGCACCCATTATTGGGCTCTAGGTCAGGTTCAATTTAATATATTATGGGTTCATGGTTCAATTGGGGTTGCCATGATAGTCCATTTAAAGTGCAAGTGTGTACTCCCACTTTGTCAAATCCATCCTTAAATGCAAATGCTATCTCATCAATAAACCCCTAAATGTGGATTGCTATAGACAAAGTTTATAAATCCCATAATTGGGCTCTGAGTCATCTTTGATTTAATATATTAGTGGCCTCGTGGTTCAATCGAGGTTGCCACTACTATCCATTTAAAGTCCAAGTGTGCATGCCCACTTTATCAAATCCATTCGTAAATGCCAATGCATTCTCATCCATGGGGCCATAAATTTGGATTGCTATAGACAAAGTGTGTTTCATCTTTTATAGGGCTTTAAGTCAACTTTGATTTGATATATTATAGGCCCAATGGATTAATCAGGGTTGCCATGACTGTCCATTTGAAGCCCAAGTGTGCACACACACTTTGTCAAATCCACCCATAAATACCAATGCAATCTCATCCGTAGGCCCTTAAATTTGGATTGGTACAGAAGAAGTGTGTACCACCAATGATAGGGCTATGAATTAGCATCAATTTGATATACTATAGGCCTTATAGTTCAATTGGGGTTCCCACGGCCATCCATTTGAAGCCCAAGTGTGCATATGCACTTTGTCAAATCCATTTATAAATGCCAATGCAGTCTCATCCATATGCCCCCAAATTTGGACTGCCATAGAGAAAGTTTGTAGCACCAATTGTAGGCCTCTGAGTCAAATTCTATTTAATATATTATAGGCCTCTTGGTTCAATTGACGTGGCCATGACTGTCCATTTGAATCCTATATGCACACGCCCACTTTGTCAAATCCATCAAAAAATGGCAATGTAGTCTCATCCATAGGGCCCTAAATTTGGATTGCTATAGATGAAGTGTGTAGTAATATTATAGGGCTCTAAGTCAGCTTCCATTTGATATATTATGGGCCTTGTGGTTCAATTGGGGTTGCCACTACTTTCCATTTGAGGCCCAAGTGCACATGCCCACTTTGTTAAATCCATCAATAAATGCTAATTCAATCTCATCCATAGGGCCCTAAATTTGGATTGCTACAGATATTGTGTGTAGCATGTATTATAGGGCTTTGAGTTAGCTCTGATTTGATATATTATGGGCTCCATAGTTCAATCGGGGATGCCACGACCATTCATTTGAAGCCTAAGTGCACACTCCAACCTTGTCAAATCCATCCATAAATGCTAATGGAGTATCATCAATAGGCCCCTAAATTTGGACTACTACAGAAAACATGTGTAACACTAATTATAGGGCTCTAAGTTAGCTTTAGTCAAATATATTATAGGCCTCGTGGTTCAGTTGATGTTGCTACGATCGTCCATTTGAAGCCCAAGTAAACACGAACACTTTGTCAGATCCATCCAAAAATATCAATGCAGTCTCATCCATAGGCCCTCAAATTTGGATTGGTACAGAAGAAGTGTGTAACACTAATTATAAAGCTCTAAATCAGCATTGATTTTATATATTATGGGCCTCAAGGTTCAATTAGGATTTCCATGACCGTCCATTTAAAGCCCAAGTGAGCACACACACTTTATCAAATCCATTGATAAATGCCAATGCAGTCTCATCCACACACCCCTAAACTTGGACTGCTATAGAGAAACTTTGTAGCACCTATTATAGGGCTATGAGTTAACTTCTATTTGATATATTATGGGCCTCATGGTTCAATCGATGTAACCACGACTATCCATTTCAATCCCAAGTTTGCACACTGACTTTATTAAATCCATCTATAAATGCTAACGCATCCTCATCCATAGGACCCTAAATTTGGATTTCTATAGATGAAGTGTGTAGTATATAATATAAGGCATTGAGTTAGATTTGATTTGATATATTATAGACCATGTGGTTCAATCGGGGTTGCCACTACTATCCATTTGAAGTCTGAGTATGCATCCCCACTTTGTCAAATCCATCCATAAATGCCAATAAATTCTCATCCATAGGCCACTAAATATGGATTACTACAAATAGAGTCTATAGCACCTATTATTGATTTCTGGGTCAGCTTCAATTTGATATATTATGAACCAATGGTTTAATCGGGGTTGCCACGACCATCCATTTGAAGCGTAAGTGCATGCGCCCACTTTGTCAAATCCATCCATAAATGCCAATGTTGTCTCATGAATAGAACCTTAAATATTGATTGCTATAGACGCAGTTTGTAAAAGGCATTATTAGACTATGATTCAGCTTTAATTTGATATATTATAGGCCCTATGTTTTAATTAGGGTTTCGATGACTGTCTATTTAAAGTCCAACTGTGCACGCCTACTTTGTCAAATCCATTCATAAATGCTAATGTAGTGTCATTAATAGGCCCTTAAATTTTGATTGCCATAGATAAAGTGTGTGGTACCTATTATAGGGCTCTAAGTTAGCTTCGATTTGATATATTATGGGCCATATGGTTCAATTGGAGTTGCCATTACCGTCCATTTAAAGCCTAAATGGGCACGTACACTTTGTCAAATCCATCCATAAATGCCAATGCAGTGTCGTCCATAGGCCCTTAAATTTGGATTGGCATAAAAGAAGTGTGTACCACTAGTTATAGGGCTATGAATCAACATCAATTTGATATATTATGGGCCTTGTGGTTTAATTGGGGTTGCCATGACCATCCATTTAAATCCCAAGCTTGCACGCACACTTTGTCAAATCCATCCTTAAATGGCAATGCAGTCTCATCCACGCGCCTTTAAATTTGTATTACTATAGACAAAGTGTGTAGCACCCATTATAGGAATCTAAGTTAACTTCTATTTGATATATTATGGGCCTCGTGGTTCAATCAATGTGGCCATGACTATCCATTTGAAACCCAAGCGTGCACACCCACTTTGTCAAATCCATCGATAAATGCTAGTGCAATCTCATCTATAGGCCACTAAATTTGGATTGTTATAGATGAAATGTGTAGTACATAATATAGGGCCCTGAGTCAGCTTTAATTTGATATATTATGGGCCCTGTGGTTAAATCAGGGTTGCCACTACTATCCATTTGAAGCCTAAGTGCGCATGCCCACTTTGATATATTATGGGCCCTGTGGGTAAATTGGGGTTGCCACTACTATCCATTTGAAGCCCAAGTGCACATGCCCACTTTGTGAAATCCATCCATAAATGCCACTATAGTCTTATACATAGGGCACTAAATTTGGATTACTATAAACAAAGTCTGTAGCACCCATTATTGGGCTCTAGATCAGCTTCAATTTGATATATTATAGGCCCGTGGTTCAATCAGGGTTGCCATGACCATCCATTTGAAGTGAAAGTACACATGCACACTTTGCCAAATCCATCCATAAATGCCAATGATTTCTCATCAATAGACCCAAAATAAGGACTTCTACAAATGAAGTGTGTAGAACCCATTATTAGGCTCTGAGTCAGTTTTGATTTTATATATTATAGGCCCTGTGGTTCAATCGGGGTTGCCACATCAGTCCATTTGAAGTCTAAGTGCACATGCCTACTTTGTCAAATTTATCCATAAATGCTAATGCAGTCTCATTAATAGGCCTTTAAATTTGGATTGCTATAGACAAATTGTGTAGTAACTATTATAGGGCTTAGAGTCAGCTTTGATTTGATATGTTATGGGTCCTGTGGTTCAATCAGGGTTGCCACGATCGTCCATTGGAAGCCCAAGTACACATGCCCACTTTGTCAAATCCATATATAAATTATAATGTAGTCTCATCCATAGGCCCTTAAATTTGGATTGGTACATAAGAACTATGTGCCTCCAATTATGAGGCTATAAATTAGCCTTTATTTGATATATTATAGGCCTCTTGGTTTAATTGGGGTTCCTATGATCGTCCATTTGAAGCCCAAGTGTGCATGGACACTTCATCAAATCCATCCATAAATGCCATTGCAATCTCATCCACATGCCTATAAATTTGGACTACTATAGGGAAAGTTTGCAGTACCCATTATAGGGCTCTAAGTCAAATTCTATTTAATATATTATGGACCTCGTGGTTCAATCAGCATGACCATGACTGTCCATTTGAATCCTAAGAGCACATGTCCACATTGTCAAATCAATCCATAAATACCAATGCAGTCTCATCCATAGGCCCTAAATATAGATTGGTACAAATAAAGTGTGTAGTACATAATATAGGGCTCTGAGTTAGCTTCGATTTGATATATTATGGGCCTTGTGGTGGAATCGGCGGGGCCATAACTGTCCATTTGAATCCCAAGTGTGCACGTCCACATTGTCAAATCCATCCATAAATGCCAATGCAGTCTCATCTGTAGGACCTTAAAATTGGATTGGTATAGAAGAATTGTGTAGCACATATTATCGAGCTCTTAGTAAGCCTATATTTGATATATTATGGGCCACCAATTTCAATTGGGGTTTCCATGACCATCCATTTAAAGCCCATGTACACACGCACACTTTGTCAAATCCATCCCCAAATGCCAATGCAGTCTCATCCATACGCCCATAAATTTGGACTACTACAAATAAAGTTTATAGAACTCATTATAAGTCTCTGAGTCAATTTCATATTATTATTAGCTCCATTATTCAATCAACGTTCCCATGACCATTCATTTAAAGTCCAAGTGCGCAAACCCACTTTGTCAAATCCATCCATAAATGCAAATGCAATCTCATCAATAGGTCCCTACATTTGGATTGCGATAGATAAAGTGTGTGGAACCTATTATAGGGCTCTGAGTCAACTTCAATTTAATATATTATGGGCCCCATGGTCAAATTAGGGTTGGCATGACCAACCTTTTGAAGCCTAAGTACGCATGCACACTTTATCAAATCCATCCATAAATGCTAATGCAGTCTTATCCATAGACCCTTAAATTTGGAATAGTACAGATAATATGTGTATCACCCATCATAAGGCTCTGAGTTAGCTTCAATTCGATATATTATGGGTCCAATGGTTCAATCGGGGTTTCCATGACCATCCATTTAATGCCTAAGTGCGCACGCCTATTTTGTCAAAACCATCCATAAATGCCAACGCAATCTCATACATAGGCCACTAAATTTAGATTGCTATAGGAAATGTTTGTAGTTCCCATTTTAGGGTACTAATTCAACTTTGATTTGATATATTATGTGCCTTGTCGTTCAATCAGGGTTGCCACGATCGTCTATTTAAAGCCAAAGTGTGCACACCCACTTTATCAAATCCATACATAAATGCCAATTGAGTCTCACCCATAGGACCCTAGATTAGAATTAGTATAGAAGAAGTGCATAGCACATATTATTAGGCTCAAAGTTAGTTTTTATTTTATATATTATAGGCCCTGTGGTTCAATCGGGGTTGCCATGACTGTCCATTTAAAGCCCAAGTCTGCACGTCCACATTATCAAATCCTTTCATAAATGCCAATTCATTCTCATCCATAGGCCCTTAAATTTGTACTGCTACAAATGAAGTGTGTTGCATTTGTTATAAGGCTCTGAGTCTGCTTTAATATGATATATTATGGGACCCATGGTTCAATCAAGGTTACCATGACCATCCATTTATAGCCTAAGTGTGCACGCCCCCTTTGTCAAATCCATCCATAAATGCCAATGTAGTCTCATCCATAGACCCCTAAATTTTTATTGCTATATATGAAGTGTGTGGCACCTATTATGGGCTCTAATTTATCTTTAATTTAATATATTATGGGACCTATGATTCAATCGAGGTTACTACAACTATCCATTTGAATCCAAAGTGCAGATGCCTAGTTTGTCAAATCCATCCATAAATTCAAATGCAGTCTCATCCATAGGCCTCTAAATTTGGATGGCTAAAGATGAAGTATGTAGTACCCATTATAAGGCCCTGAGCCAGCTTAATTTGATATATTATAGGCCCTAGGGTTCAAGTGGGGTTGCCACGATCGCCTATTTAAAGCCTAAGTGCACACACCCACTTTGTCAAATCCATCCATAAATGCTAATACGTTCTCATCTATAGGGCCCTAAATTTGTACTGTTGTAGATGAAGTTTTTAGCACCCATTATAGGGCTTTTAGTTAGCTTTGATTTGATATTATGGGCCCCGTGGTTCAATCAGGGGTGCCATGACCATCCATTTGAAGCCTAAGTGCACATGCGATTTTTTCAAATCCATCCATAAATGGGAATGTAGTCCCATCCATAGGCCCCTAATTTTGTATAGCTATAGATGAATTGTGTAGGACCCATTTTAGGACATTGAGTCAGCTTTTATTTGAGATATTATAGGCTTGGTGATTCAATCTGGGGTGCCATAACTATCAATTTGAAGCCCATATTTTCACTCCCACTTTGTCAAATCCATCCATAAATGCCCACGCAATCTCATCCATAGGCCACTAAATTTGTAATGCTACAAATGAGTGTATAATACCCATTATAGGTCTCTAAGTTAGATTTGATTTGATATATAATGGGCCTCGTGGTTTAATTGGGGTTGCCATGATCATCCATTTGAATCATAAGTGTGCACGCCCACTTTGTCAAATCCATCCATAAATGCCATTGCAGTCTCTTCCAAAAGCCACTAAATTTGGACTGCTACAAAAGATTTTTGTATCAAAATTAATAGGGCTTTGAGTCAGCTTTGATTTGTTATATTATGGGCACTATGGTCTAATCGGTGTTGCCATAATAGTCCATTTGAAGCCTAAGTGTGCATGCCCACTTTGTCAAATCCATCCATAAATGCCATAATAGTCTTACGTATAGGCCCCTAAATTTGGATTGCTATAGAAGAGTTGTGTAGCAACCATTATAGGCTCTAAGTCAGCCTCGATTTGATATATTATGGTCCCCATGGTTTAATTGATGTTGCCATAACCATCCACTTGAATCAAAGGTGTGCATGCCCACTTTGTCAAATCCATCCATAAATGCCAATGCAGTCTCATCCATAGGCTTATAAATTTGGACTACTAGAAAAAAGGTTTGTAGCACACATTATAGGGCCCTGAGTTTATAGGCCCTGTAGCTCAATCAAGGTTGCTACGACCATCCATTTGAATCCCAAGTGCGTACACCCACTTTGTCAATCTATAGGCCCCCAAATCTTGACTGCTAAAGATGAAGTGTGTAGTACACATTATATGGCTCTAATTAAGCTTCGATTTGATATGTTATGGGTGACATACTTCAATCAGGGTTGCCACGACTGTCCATTTGGAGCACAAGTGTGCATGCCCACTTTATTAAATCCATCCATCAATGTTAATATAGTCTCATCCATAGACCCCTAAATTTGGATAGCTACAGAAAAATTGTGTATCCCCTTTTATAGGCCCCCAAGTTAGCTTTGGTATGATATCTTCTAGGTTCTGTGGTTCAATTAGGGTTGCCACAACCATCTATTTGAAGCTAAAGTGTTCACACCCACTTTGTCAAATCCATCCATAAATGCCAATGTAGTCTTATCCATAGGCCCTTAAATTTGGTCTGCTATAGAAAAACTCCATTATAACCATTATAAAGCTCTAATTTAGCTTTGATTTAACATATTACGGGCCCTATGGTTCAATTAGGGATGCTACGACCATCCATTTGAAGCCCAAGTGCGCACATCTAATTTGTAGAATCCATTTATAATTGCCAATGTAGTCTCATCCATAGGCCCTTAAATTTGTATTGCCATAAATGAAGTGTGTAGCACCTAGTATAGGGCTTTGATTCAACTGTAATTTAATACATTATGGGCCCTATGGTTCAATCAGGGTTGCAAGACCGTCCATTTGAAGCCAAAGTACACACGCTCACTTTGTCAAATCCATCCATAAATGCCAATGCAATCTCATCCATAGGCAACTAAATTTGGGTTGCTATAAATGAAGCATGTAACACCTATTATAGGACTCTGAGTCAGTTGTGGTTTGATATATTATAGGCCCCATGGTTCAATTGAGCTTTCCATGACCATCCATTTGAATCCCAATTGCACACACTGACTTTGTCAAATACATCCATAAATGCCAATACAATCTCATCCATATGCCCATAAATTTGGACTGCCACAGATGAAGCATGTAGCACCCACTATAGGGCTCTGAGTCAGCTTTGATTTAATATATTATTTTAATTAGGGTTGCCATAACTGTCCATTTGAAGCTCATGTGTGCATGCCCACTTTGTCAAATCCATCTATAAATGCCAATGCAGTCTTATCCATAAGCCCTTAAATTTGGACAACTATAGATGAAGTGTGTAGTAGCCACTATAGGGCTCTAACTTAGCTTTTATTTAATGTATTATGGGCCCTATGCTTCAATTAGTGTTGCCATGACTGTCCATTTGAATCTTAAGTGCGCACGCCCCCCTTGTCAAATCCATTTCTCATCTATAGGCCCCTAAACTTAGACTGCTACAAATGAATCATATAGCACCCAATATACATATCTAAGTTAGCTTTAATTTGATATATTATGAGCCCTATGGTTCAATCACAGTAGCACAACTATCCATTTGAAGCCCAAGTGCACACTCTCACTTTGTCAAATCCATCTATAAATGTCAATAAAGTCTCATCCATAGGCCCCTAAATTTGGGCTGCTACAAATGAAGCATGAAGCACCTGTTATAGGGTTTTAAGTTAGCTTTGATTTGATCCATTAATGTCAATATGGTTCAATCGAGGTTGCCATGATTGTTTATTTGAAGCCTAAGTGTGCACACCTACTTTGTCAAATACATCTATTAATGCCAATGCAATCTCATCCATATACCCTAAAATTTGAACTACTATAGATTAACCATATAACATATATTATAGGGCTCTAAGTGAGCTTCAATTTGATATATTATAGGCCCCAAGGTTTAATCATGGTTGCCACAACCATCCATTTAAAGCCCACTTTGTCCAATATATCCATAAATGTCAATGTAGTCTTATCCATAGGCCCCTAAATATGGACTCCTACAGATGAAGCGTGTAGTACCCATAATAGGGATTTGACTTAGCTTTGATTTAATATATTATATGTCCATGGTTCAATTGAGGTTGCTACGACCATCCATTTAAACCCTAAGTGTGCACCCCCACTTTGTCAAATCCATCCATAATTACCAATGTAATCTCATCCATAGACCTTTAAATTTGGGTTGCTAAAGATGAAATGTGTAGCCCACATTATAGTGAACTAAGCCCAATTTGATTTGACATATTATGGGCCCCGTGGTTCAATCGAGATTTCCACGACCGTCCATTTGAAGACTAAATGCGCACACCCAATTTGTCAAATCCATCCATAAATGCCAATGCTGTCTTATCCATAGGCCCTAAAATTTGTACTGTAATAGATGAAATCTATAGTAAAATTTATAGGTCTCTGAGTCAGCTTCGATTTGATATATTATGGGCCCTGTGGTTCAATTGGGGTTGCCACGACCATTAATTTGAAGCCCAAGTGCGCACACCCACTTTATTAAATCCATCCATAAATGTCAATGCAGTCTTATCCATAGGCCATTAAATTTGAACTCCTACAGACAATGTTTATAGCACCCATTATAGGGCTCTGAGTTAGGTTCAATTTTATATATTATAAGAACTATGGTTCAATCGGGGTTGCCATGACCATCCATTTGAAGCCCTAGTGCGCATGTCCACTTTGTCAAATCCATCCACAAATGCCAATGCAGTGTCATCCATAGGCCCCTAAATTTGCACCGCCACATATGAAGTGTGTAGCACCCATTATAGGGCCTAACTTAGCTTTGATTTGATATATTATAGGCCTTGAGGTTCAATCAGGGTTGCCACGACCATCCATTTAAAGCCCAAGTGTGCACACCCACTTTGTCAAATCCATCCATAAATGCCAACGCAGTCCCATCCACGTGCCCCTAAATTTGGCTGCTACAAATTAAGCGTGTCACACCCATTATAGGGCTTTGAGTCAGATTTGATTAGATATATTATGGGGCCCATGGTTTAATTAGGGTTGCCATAACCATCCATTTGAAAGTCAAGTGCACACACCAACTTTGTCAAATCCACCCATAAATGCTAATGCAGTCTCATCCATAGGTCCCTAAAGATGGACTACTATATATGAAGTTTGTAGCAGCCATGATGGGGTTTAACTTAGCTTTGATTTGATATATTATAGGCCCTGTGGTTCATTTAGGGTTGCCACAACCATCATTTGAAGCCCAAGTGCACACTCTCACATTGTCAAATCCATCCATAAATGTCAATAAAGTCTCATCCATAGGCCCCTAAATTTGGATCGCTACAAATGAAGTGCCTAGCACTTAAAATAGGGCACTAAGTCAGCTTTTGATTTGGTACATTATAGGCTAGTGATTCAATCAAGGTTGCCATGACCACCCATTTGAAGTCCAAGTGTGCATGCCCACTTTGTAAAATCCATCCACAAAGGCCAATGTAATCTCATTTATAAGCACCTAAATTTGGACTACTACAAATTATGTGTTTCCTATACATTATAGTGCATTAAGTTAGCTTTGATTTAATATATTATGGGCCTTGTGATTCAATCAAGGTTGCCATGGTTGTCCATTTGAAGCCCAAGTGTGCACTCTCACTTTGTCACATCCATCCATATATGCTAATATAGTCTCACCCATAGGCCCCTGAACTTTGACTGCTAGAGATGAATTGTGTAGTACCTATTATATGGCTATAATTCCACTTGAATTTGATATATTATAAACCTTATGGTTCAATCGAGGTTGTATGACCATCAATCTAAAGCCTAAGTGTGCATGCCCACTTTGTCAAATCAATCCATAAATTCCAATGCAGTCTCATCCATAGGCCCCTAAATTTAGAATGCTTCAAATGAAGCATATAGAAACCAATTATAGGGCTCTGAGAGAGCTTTAATTTGATATATTATGGGCATCATGGTTCAATCGAGGTTGCTACAACTATCCATTTTAAGCCTAAGTGCGCACACTTACTTTGTTAGATACATCTATAAATGCCAATGCAGTCTCATCCATAAGCCCTTAAATTTGGACTACTACAAATTAAACTTGTAACACCTATTATAGGGCTCTGAGTCAGCTTTGATTTGATGTATTATGGGCCCCATTATTTAATTAGGGTTGCCATGACCGTCCATTTGAAGCCTAAGTGTGCACGCCCACTTTGTCCAAACCATCCATAAATGCTAATGCAGTATCATCCATAGGCTTTAAAATTTAGATTGCTACAAATGAATTGTGTATCACCCAATATAGGGCTTTGAATTAGGTTTGATTTGATATATTATGGGCTCATGGTTCAATTAGGGTTGGAAAGACCATCCATTCAAAGCCCAAGTGTGCACCCCCACATTATCAAATCCATCCAAAAATGCTAATGCAATGTCATCCATTGGCCCCTAAATTTGGACTGTTAAAGATTAATTATGTAGTTAGCTTCAATTTGGTATATTATAGGCTGTGTTGTTCAATTGGTATTACCACAACCATCCATTTGAAGCCTAAGTGCCCCCGCGTACTTTGTAAAATCGATCCATAAATGCCAATGCAATCTTATCCATAAGCCCCTAAATTTGTACTGAAACAGATGAAATATGTAGTGCCTATTGTAGGGCTATGAGTTAGTTTCAATTTGATATATTATGGGCCTTGTGGTTCAATTAGGGTTGCCACAACCATCCATTTGAATCCCAAGTGCGCACACCCACTTTGCCCAATCTATCCATAAAGGCTAATGTAGTCTCATCCATAAGCCCCTATATTTGGACTACTGTAGACAAAGTTTGTTATAACCATTATAGAGCTCCAAGTCAGCTTTGATTTGATAAATTATGGGCACCATGGTTCAATCAAGGATGCCATGACTGTCCATTTGAAGCCTAAGTGTGCACGCCCACTTTATCAAATCCATCCATAAATGCCAATGCAGTCTTATCCATAAGCCATTAAATTTGGATAGCTATAGATAATTTTTATTATAACCATTATAGAGCTCTGAGTTAGTTTTTATTTAATATATTATGGGCCTTGTGGTTCAGTCAGGGTTTCCATGATCGTGCATTTGAAGCCCTAGTGCACATGTCCACTTTATCAAATCCATCCATAAATGCCAATACAGTCTTATCCATAGGCCCCTAAATTTGGACTGCTACAAATGAAGCATGTAGCACCTATTATAGGGCTCTGAGTCAAATTTGATTTGATAGATTATTTACCTCATGGTTCAATCAGGGTTGCCATGATCGTCCATTTGAAGCATATGTGCACCCACACACTTTGTCAAATCCATCCATAAATGCCAACGTAGTCTCATCCATAGGCCACTAAATTTGGCTACTACATATGAAGTTTGTAGCACCCATTATAAGGCTCTAAGTCAGAGTTGATTTGATATATTAGAGGCCCTGTGGTTTAATTAGGGTTGCCACAACCATCCATTTGAAACCCAAGTGTGCACGCTTACTTTGCCAAATCATTCCATAAATACTAATGCAGTCTCATCCATAGGCCCCTAAATTTGGACTATGACAATTGAAGCATGTAGTGACCATTATAGGGTTTGACTTAGATTTGATTTAATATATTATAGGCCCTATGGTTCAATCAAGGTTGCCACGACCGTCCATTTGAAGCCCAAGTGCACACTCTCACTTTGTCAAATCCATCCATAAATGCCTATGAAGTCTCACCCATAGGCCCCTAAATTTGGATTGCTATAAATGAAGTGCATCCTAATATAGACCTATGAGTCAGCTTGCATTTGATACATTATGGGCTTATGGTTCAATCGGGATTGCCATGACATTCCATTTGAATCCCAAATGCACATGCCCACTTTGTAAAATCCATTCATAAATGCTAATGTGATCTCATCTATAGGCTCCTAAATTTGGACTGCTACAGATGAAGTGTGTTACAACCATTATAGTACACTGAGTTAGCTTTGATTTAATATATTATAGAATTGGGATTTCCATGACCATCCATTTGAGGCCTAAGTGTACAAACCCACTTTGTGAAATCAATCCACAAATGCCAATGCAATCTCATCCATACGCCATTAAATTTGTATTGCTATAGAGCAAATGCATAGCACCCATTATAGCATTTAGAGTCAACTTTGATTTGATATATTTTGGGCCCCATGTTTCATTATGGGTTGCTATGATCGTCCATTTGAATCCTATGTGCGCACGCCTACTTTGTCAAATCCATCCATAAATGCCAATGTAGTATCATCCATAGGCTTGTAAATTTGGATTGTTATAGAAAAAGTTTATTATAGCTATTATAGGGCTCTAAGTTAGCTTAGATTTGATATATTATAGGCCCTATGGTTCAATCGAATGCCATGACTGTCCATTTGAAGCCTAAGTTCGCATGCCCAATATGTCAAATCCATTCATAAATGCCAATGAAGTCTCATCCATAGGCCCTTCAATTTGTACTGCTATATATGAATGGTATAGTACCCATTATAGTGCTCAAAATTAGCTTCAATTTGATATATTATAGGCCCGATAGTTCAATTGGGGTTGCACGACCATCCATTAAAAGCCCAAGTACGCATGCCCACTTTGTCAAATCTATCTGTAAATGCTAAGGCATTCTCATCCACAAACCCCTAAATTTGGATTGCTATAAATAAAGCATGTAGCTCCCATTAAAGGGCTATGATTTAGGATTGATTTGATATATTATGGGCCCTATGGTTGAATCGGGGTTGCCATGACCGTCCATTTGAAGCCTAAGTGCACACACCCACTTTGTTAAATCCATCCATAAATGTCAATGTAATCTCATCCATGGGCCTATAAATTTGGACAACTATAGATCAATTGTGTAGTACACTAAGTCAGCTTCAATTTGATATATTATAAGCCTTGTGGTTCAATCAGGGTTGCCATGACCGTCCATTTGAAGCCCAAGTGCGCATGCTCACTTTGTCAAATCCATCCATAAATGCCAATGCATTCTTATCCATAGGCCACTAAATTTGTATTGCAAAAGATGAAACGTTTAGTATCCATTATAGGTTTTGAGTTAGCTTTAATTTCATATATTATGGGCCCTGTAATTCAATCGAGGTTGCCATGACTATTCATTTGAATCCCAAGTGCGCACACCCACTTTGTCAAATCCATCCATAAATGCTAATGCAGTCTCATCCTTAGGTCCTTAAATTTGGACTACTATAGACAAAGTTTATTACACCTATTATAGGGCTCTAAGTTAGCTTTGATTTGATATATTATGGGCCTTGTGGTTCAATTGGGGATGCCACAACCATCGATTTGAAGCCCAAGTGTGCACGCCCACTTTGTCAAATCCATCCATAATGCCAATGCATTCTCATCCATGGGCCCCTAAAGTTGGACTGCTATAGATGAATTATTTTCCATGCATTATATAGTTCTAAGTCAACTTCAATTTGATATATTATGAACCCTATGGTTCAATTGGTGTTGCATGACCATCCATTTAAAGCCCAAGTGCGCACGCCCACTTTGTTAAATCAATCCATAAATTCCAATATAACCTCATCCATAGGCCCCTAAATTTGGACTGCTACAAATGAAACATTTAGCAAAATTATAAGGCTCTGAGTCAGCTTTGATTTGATACATTATGGCCCTATGGTTCAATTAGGGCAGCCATGACCATCCTTTTAAAACCTAAGTGCACACGCCTATTTTGTTAAATCGACCCATAAATGCTAATGCAATCTCATCCATAGGCCCCTAAAGTTGGACTACTACATATGAAGTTTGTAGCACCCATTATGGGGTTTGACTCAGCTTTCATTTGATATATTATGGCCCTATGGTTCAATTAGGGTTGCCACGACTGTCCATTTAAAGACCAAGTGCACACTCTCACTTTTTCAAATCCATGCATAAATGCCAATAAAGTCTCTTATATAGGCCACTAAATTTGGATTACTACAAATGAAGTGCATAACACCTAATATAGGGCTCTAAGTTAGCTTTGATTTAGTACATTATAAGCATGTGATTCAATAAGGGTTGCCATGACTGTCCATTTTAAGTCTAAGTGGGCACGCCCACTTTATAAAATCCATCCAAAAATGCCAAGGTAATCTCATCTATAAGCCCATAAATTTGGACTACTACATATGAAGTGTGTACCACTTGTTATAGTACATTGAGTTAGGTATAATTTAATATATTATGGGCCTCATGGTTCAATCGGGGTTGCCACAACTATCCATTTGAAGCCAAATGCGCATGCCCACTTTGTCAAGTCCATCCATAAATGCCAATGCAGTCTCATCCATAGGCCCCTAAACTTGTACTATTGTATATCAAGTGCATAGCACCCATAATAGGATTCTGACTCAGCATCAATTTTATATATTATGGGCCTCATAGTTCAATCGGAGTTGCCATGACCATCCATTTGAATCCCAAGTGCGCATGCCTTCTTTGTCCAATCTATCCATAAATGCCAATGCAGTCTTATACATTGGCCCCTAAATTTGGACTGCCATAGACAAAGTTTTTCTTAGGCATTAAAGGGCTCTAAGTCAGCTTCCATTTGATATATTACATGCCCCATGGTTTAATCAGGGATGCCATGACCGTCCATTTGAAGCCCAAGTACGCACGCCCAATTTGTGAAATCCATCCATAAATACCAATGCAGTCTCATAAATAAGCCCCTAAATTTGTACTGCTATAAATGAAGTGTGGAACACCCATTATAGGGCTCTAAGTTAGCTTCAATTTGATATACTATGTGCCCCATCATTCAAATGGGTTGCATTACCATCCATTTCAATCCCAAGTGCACACACCCACTTTGTCAAATCCATCTATAGATACCAATACAGTCTCATCCATAGGCCCCTAAATTTTGGCTGCTATAAATGAGGTGCATAGTACCTATTATAGGCCTCTGAGCTAGCGTTGACTTGATATATTATGGGGCCTACAGTTCAAATGGGGTTACAATGACTATCCATTTAAAGTCCAAGTGCGCACACCTACTTTGTCAAATACATCCATAAATGCCAATGTAATCTCATCCATAGGCCCCTAAATTTGGACTGCTACAGATTAAGCATGTAGCACCCACTATAGGGCTTTCAGTCATATTTGATTTGATATATTATAGGCCCTATTGTTTAATCAGGGCTACTATGATCATCCATTTGAAGCCAAAGTGCGCACTCCTAGTTTGTCAAATCCATCTATAAATGCCAATGCAGTCTCATCCATAGGCCCCTAAAATTGGACTGTTACAAATGAAGTGTGTAGCGACCACTATAGGGCTCTAACTCAGCTTTCATTTGATATGTTAAGGACCTTATGGTTCAATTAAGGTTGCCAAGACTATCCATTTGAAGCCCAAGTGTGCACTCCCACTTTGTTGCATCCATCCTTATATGCCAATGCAGTCTTATCCATAGGCCCCTAAACTTGGATTGCTACAGATGAATTGAATAGCACTTATCATATAGATCTAAGTCAGTTTCAATTTGACATATTATGAGCCCTATGGTTTAATCAAGGATGCACGACCATCCACTTGAAGCCCAAGTGTGGATGCCCACGTTGTCAAATCAATGCATAAATTTCAATACAGTCTCATCCATCGGCCCCTAAAATTGGATTGCTATAAATGATGCATGTAGCACCTATTATAGGGCTTTAAGTAAGCTTTAATTTAACATATTATAGGCCTTGTGGTTTAATCAAGGTTGCTATAACTATCCATTTGAAGCCTAAGTGCCCATACCTACTTTGTCAAATACATCCATAAATACCAATGCAGTATCATTCATAGGCCCCTAAATTTGGATTGCTACAAATTAAGCATATAGCACCTATCATAGGCCTCTAAGTCAGCTTTTATTTGATATATTATAGGCCCCATGGTTTAATCAAGGTTGCCATGACCATCCATTTAAAGCCCAAGTGTGCATGCCCACTTTGTCCAATCCATCCGTAAATGCCATTACAGTCTCATCCATAGGCACTTAAATTTAGAATGCTACAAATGAATTGTGTAGCACCCACTACAGGGCTCCGACTCAGCTTTAATTTGATATATTATATTCTCATGGTTCAATTAGGGTTGCGCTAACTATCCATTTAAAGCCCAAGTGCACACTCTCACTGTGTCAAATCCATCCATCAATGCTAATGCAATCTTATCCATAGGGCCCTAAATTTGGGCTGCTATAGATTAATTGTGTAGCACCCATTGTAGGGCTCTGAGTCAGCTTCAATTTGATATATTATAAGGCATGTGGTTCAACCAATGTTGCACGACTATGCATTTGAATTCGAAGTGTGCACGCCCAATTTGTCCAATCCATGCATAAATGCCAATGTTGTCTCATCCATAGGCCCCTAAATTTTGACTGTTATAGATGACATTTATTACACTTATTATAAGGCTCTAAGTTAGCTTTGATTTGATATATTATAGGCCCTATAGTTCAATTGGTTACACTTATTATGAGGCTCTAAGTTAGCTTCGATTTGATATATTATAGGCCTTATGGTTCAATTGGCGACGCCATGACCATCCATTTGAATTTCAAGTGCACATGCCCACTTTATCAAATCCATCCATAAATGCTAATGTAATCTCATCCATGGGCCATTAAATTTGGACAACTATAAACAATTTCTGTAGCACCCATTATAAAGTTCTGAGTTAGCTTTAATTTGATACATTATAGGTCCTGTGGTCTAATCAGGTTTGCCACGATCGTCCATTTGAAGTCCTAGTGTGCATGCCCACTTTGTCAAATCCATCTATAAATGCTAGTGCAGTCTTATCCATTGCCCCCTAAATTTGGATTACTACAAATGAAGTGTGCAACACCAATTATAGGGCTTTGAGTTAGCTTTGATTTGATATATTATAGGCCCTGTGGTTTAATTAAGGTAACCATGATCATCCATTTGAAGCCTTAGTGCGCACGCCACTTTGTCATATCCGTCCATAAGTGCCAATGCAGCTCATCCATAGGCCCTTATATTTGGACTGCTACAAATGAAGCGTGTAGCACCTATTATAGGCCTTTGAGTTAGCTTTGATTTGATACATTATAGGCCCTATGGTGTAATTGAGTTTGCCATAACCATCTTTTCGAACCCTAAGTGGTCACACCTACTTTGTCAAATACATCCATAAATGCCAATGAAGTCTTATTTATAGGCCCTTAAATTTGGACTACTACAGATTAAGTGTGTAGCTATTATGGGGCTATGAGTTAGCTTTGATTTGATATGTTATAGGCCCTATGGTTTAATCAAGGTTGCCACCACTGTCCAATTGAAGCGCAAGTGTGCTTGCCCATTCTATCCAATCAATCCATAAATGCCAATGCAGTCTCATCCATAAGCCCCTAAATTTGGATTGCTATAGATGAAGTGTGTAGCGCCCATTATAGGGCTCTAACTCAGCTTTGAGTTGATATATTATGGGCTTGTGGTTCAATTGGGGTTGCCACGACCGCCCATTTGAAGCCCTAGTGTGCATACCCACTTTGTCAAATCCACCCATAAATGCCAATGCAATCTCATCCATGGGCCCCTAAATTTTGACTGCTATATATGAATTATGTAGTACATTGAGTTAGCTTTAATTTGACATGTTACGGGCCTCATGTTTCAATGGGGGTTGCCACGATCATCCATTTAAAGCCTAAGTGTGAACACCCACTTTGTCAAATCCATTCATAAATGCCAATGCAGTCTTATCCATAGGTCCCTAAATTTGGACTGCTAAAGATGAAATGTTTACCACCCATTATAGAGCCTTGAGTTAGATTCCATTTGATATATTATTAGGGTAGCCATGACCATCCATTTGAATCCCAAGTGTGCATGCCCACTTTGACAAATCCATCCATAAATGCCAACAAGCCCCGTGGTTCAATCGTGGTTGCACGAACATCCATTTAAAGCCTAAATGTGCACGCCCACTTTGTAAAATCAATCCATAAATTCCAATATAGACTTATCAATAGGCCCCTAAATTTGGACTGATACAAATGAAGCATGTAGCACCAATTAGAAGACTTTGAGTCACTTTTGATTTGATAAATTATGGGCCCCGTAGTTCAATCAGGGTAGCCATGACCGTCCATTTAAACCTCAAGTGTGCATACCTATGTTGTCAAATACATCCATAAATGCCAATACAGTCTCATCCATAGGCCCTTAAATTTTGACTCCTATAGATGAATTGTGTTGCACCCACTATAAGGCTTTAACTAAGCTTTGATTTGATTTATTATGGGCCCATGGCTGAATTGGGATTGCCACGACCATCCATTTAAAGCCTAAGTTCGCACCCTCACTTTGTTAAATCCATCCATAAATGCCAATGCAATCTTATCCACAGGCCTTTAAATTTGGACTTCTAGAGATGAATTGTGTAGCAGCTAATATAGTGCACTGAGTCAGCTTCGATTTGATATATTATGGGCCCTGTAGTTCAATCGATGTTGCCACGATTATCCATTTGAAGCCCAAGTGGGCACGACCACTTTGTCAAATCCATCTATAAATGCTAATCCATTCTTATCCATAGGCCCCTAAATTTGTACTATAACAGATGAAATGTGTACCACCTATTATAGGGCTTTGAGTTAGGTTCATTTTGATATATTATGGGCATTATGGTTCAATTAGGGTTGCCACAACTATTCATTTGAATCTCAAGTACACATGCCCTCTTCATCTAGTCCATTCATAAATGCCAAAGTAGTCTCATCCATAGGCCTTTAAATTTGGACTGCTATAGACAAAGTTTGTTACACTCATTATAGGGCTCTAAGTTAGCTTTGATTTGATATTTACGGGCTTTATGGTTCGATCAAGGATGCCATGATCATCCATTTGAAGCCCAAGTGCGCACACCCTCTTTGTCAAATCCATCCATAAATTCCAATGTAGTCTCATCTATAGGCCATTAAATTTAGACTACTATAGAAAAGTTTTATAGAGTCCATTATAGGGCACTATGTCAGCTTTAAAATGGTATATTACGGGCCTTGTCATACCATCAGGGTTGCCATAATCATCCATTTAAAGCCATAGTGTGCACACCCACTTTGTTAAATCCATCGATAAATATGAATGCACTCTCATCCATAGGCCCCTAAATTTGGAATGATACAAATGAAGCATGTAGCACCTATTATAGGGCTCTGAGTTAGCTTTGATTTGATACATTATGGGCTTATGGAATAATCAAGTTTGCCATGACCATCCTTTTCAAGCCCAAGTGCGCACATGTACTTTGTCAAATACATCTATAAATGCCAATGTAGTCTTAGCCATAGGCCCTTAAATTTGGAGTACTATAGATTAAGCATGTAGCAACTATTATAGGGCTCTAAGTCAACTTTGATTTGATATCTTATAGGCCCCATGGTTTAATCAGGGCTACCATAATCATCCATTAAAAGCCCAAGTGTGCATTCCTACTTTGTCCAATCCATCCATAAATGCCAATGTAGTCTTATCCATAAGCCCCCAAATTTGGATTGCTATAGATGAAGTGTGTAGCACCCACTATAGGGCTATAACTTAGCTTTGATTTGATATATTATTTGCTCATATTTCAATCAGGGTTGCCATAACCATCCATTTTAAGCCTAAGTGTGCACACCCACTTTGTTAAATCCATCCATAAATGCCAATGCATTCTCATCCATGGGCCTTAAATTTGGATTGTTATAGATGAATTATCTAGTATATTGAGTCAACTTTAATTTGATATATTATGGGTCCTGTGGTTCAATTGGGTGAAGCCCAAGTGCGCATGCCCACTTTGTCAAATCCATCCATAAATGCAAATGTAGTGTTTTCCATAGGCCCTTAAATTTTTAGCACTATAGATAAATGTTTAGCATCCATCATAGGGCTCTGAGTTAGCTTCGATTTGATATAATATGGGCCATGTGGTTCAATCAGGGTTGCCATGACCAACCATTTGAATCCTAAGTGTGCACTCCTACTTTGTCAAATCCTTCCATAAATGCCAATCCAGTCTCATCTTTAGGTCCTTAAATTTGGACTTCTATAGATAAAATTTGTTATACTCATTATAGGGTTCTAAGTCAGCTTTAATTTGATATATTATGGGCCCCATGGTTCAATCAAGGATGCCGTAACCATCCATCTGAAGCCCAAGTGGGCACGCCCACTTTGTCAAATCCATCTATAATGCCAATTCATTCTCATCCTTGGGCCATTAAATTTGGAATACTACAAACAATCTTTATAGCACCCGTTATAAGGCTCTGAGTCAGCTTTGATTTGATATATTATAGACTTAGTGCTTCAATCAAGGTTGCCATAATGGTCCATTTAAAGCCTTAGTGTATATGCCCACTTTGCCAAATTCATCTATAAATGCCAATATAGTCTCATCTATAAGCCCCTAAATTTGGATTGCTATAAATGAAGCATGTAGCAACTATTATAGGGCTCTAAGTCAACTTTAATTTTTTATAATGTGGGCCCCATGGTTCAATTGGGGTTGCCACAACCATCCATTTGAAGCCCAAGTGCGCTCGCTCACTTTGTCATATCCATACATAAATGCTAATGCAGTCTCATCCATTGGCTCCTAAACCAGGACTGCTATTGATGAATTATGTAGCACACATTATACGGCTCTAAGTCAACTTCATTTTGGTACATTATAAGCCTTATGGTTCAATTAGGGTTACACGACCATCCATTTAAAGCCCAAGTACGCATGCCCGCTTTGTTAAATCAATCCATAAATTCCAATGCAGTCTCATATATAGGCCCTAAATTTGGATTGCTACAAATGAAGAATGTAGCACTAATTAAAGGGATTTGAGTCAACTTTGATTTGATATATTATAGGCCCCTTGGTTTAATTAAGGTAGCCATGACTATCCATTCAAAACCCAAGTGCGCATGCACACTTTGTGAAATCCACTCATAAATGCTAATGTAGTCTCATCCATAGGCCCCTAAAGTTGGACTGCTACTTATGAAGTTTATAGCACCCATTATAGGGTTTGACTTAGCTTTGATTTAATATATTATAGGCCTTGTGGTTCAATTAGGGTTGCCTCGAAGCCTAAGTGCACACTCTCTCTTTATCAAATCCATCCGTATATTCTAATAAAGTCTTATCCATAGGCCCCTAAATTTGGATTGCTACAAATGAAGTGTGTAGCACCTAACATATGGCTCTAAGTTAGCTTTTATTTGGTACATTATAAGCCCATGATTCAATCAGGGTTTCCACAACCATCCATTTAAAGTCTAAGTATGCATGCCCACTTCATAAAATCCATCCATAAATACCAATGTAATATCATCTATAGGCCCCTGAAATTTGGACCGCTATACATGAAGTGTGTCCCACCCATTATAGTGCACTGAGTTAGCTTTGATTTAATATATTATGGGCCTCATGGTTCAATCGGGGTTGCCACAACCATCCATTTGAAGCCCAAGTGTGCACACCTACTTTGTCAAATTCAACCACAAATGCCAGTGTTGTCTCATCCATAGGCCTCTAAATTTGTACTACTACAGATCAAGTGCATAGCACCCATTATAGGATTCTAACTCAGCTTTAATTTTTTATATTATGGGCCCTGTGGTTTAATTAGGGATGCCATGACTATCCATATGAAGCCCAAGTGCAGACACCCAATTTGTCAAATCCATCCATAAATGCCAATGCAGTCTCATCCACAGGCCCCTAAATTTGTATTGCTACAAAGGAAGTGTGTGGCACCATTATTGAGCTCTAAGTCAGCTTCAATTTGAAATTTTATAGGCCCCCTGGTTCAATCGAAGTTGCACGACTGTCCATTTAAAGCCTAAGTGCACAAATCCACTTTGTCAAATCCATCCATAGATGCCAATGCAATCTCATCCATAGGCCCCTAAATTTTGATTGCTATAAATAAAGAGTGTAGTACTTATTATAGGGCTTTGAATCAGATTTGATTTAATATATTATGGGCCCTATCATTCAATTAGGGTTACCCTGGCCATCCATTTAAAGCGCAAGTGCGCACACCTTCTTTGTTAAATACATCCATAAATGCCAATGCAGTCTTATCCATAGGCCCTTAAATTTTGATTGCTACAAATTAAGTGTGTAGCACCCAATATAGGGCTCTAAGATAGCTTTGATTTGATATATTATAGGCCATTTGGTTTAATTAGGGTTGCCACAACCATCAATTTGAAGCCAAAGTGTGCATGCCCAGTTTATTAAATCCATCCATAAATGCCAATGCAGTCTCATCCATAGGCCCTTAAATTTGGATTGCTATGGATAGGGTGTGTAGTAGCCACTAAAGGGCTCTAACTTAGCTTTTATTTGATATATTATAGGTCCTATGGTTCAATCAGGGTTGCCACGATCATCCATTTGAAGCTCAAGTGTGCACTTCCACTTTGTCACATCCATCTATATATGCTAATGGAGTCTCATCCATAGGCCCCTAAACATGGACTGCTATAGATGAATTATGTAGCACCTATTATATGGCTCTAATTCAGCTTCAATTTTATATGTTATGAGCCATGTGGTTCAATCAAGGTTGCATGAGCATCCATTTGAAGCACAAGTGTGCACCACTTTGTCAAATCAATCCATAAATTCTAATGCAATCTCATCCATAGGCCCATAAATTTGGACTGCTATAAATGAAGCATGTAGCACTTATTATAAAGCTCTAAATGAGTTTTGATTTGATATATTATGGGTTTTATGTTTCAATCGGGGTTGCTATGACCATCTATTTCAAGCCTAAGTGCGCACACCTACTTTGTTAAATACATCTGTAAATGCCAATGCACTCTCATCCTTAGACCCCTAAATTTGGACTGTTATAGATTAAGCATGTAGCAACTATTATAGGGCTCTAAGTCAGCTTTGATTTGATATACTATAGGCCTCATGATTTAATCAGGGTTGCCACGACCATCCATTTGAAGCCTAAGTGTGCATGCCCACTTTGTCCAAGCCATCCATAAAAATTCAAATGCATTCTTATCCATAAGCCCCTAAATTTGGACTGCTACAATTGAATTAAGTAGCACCCACTATATGCCTCTGACTCAATTTTGATTTGATATATTATAGGCCTCATGACTTAATCAGGGTTGCCACGACCATCCATTTGAAGCCCAAGTGTGCATGCCCACTTTGTCCAATCCATCCATAAATGCCAATGCAGTCTCATCCATAGGCCGCTAAATTTAGACTGCTACAATTGAATTGTGTAGCACCCACTATATGGCTCTGACTTAACTTTGATTTGATATATTATAGGCCTGTTGTTCAATCAGGGCTGCCACGATCGTCCATTTAAAGCCCAAGTGTGCACCCCCACTTTGTTAATTCCATCCATAAATGCCAATGCAATCTCATCTAGAGGCCCTTAAATTTGGACTGCTAAAGATGAAAAATGTAGTACCCATTATAGTGCACTAAGTTAGCTTCGATTTGATATATTATAGGTCCCGTGGTTCAATCGGTGTTGCCACAACCGTCCATTTAAAGCCCAAGTGTGCACGCCTACTTTGTCAAATCCATCCATAAATGCCAATGCAATCTTATCCATGGGCCCCTGAATTTTTACTAAAATAGATGAAATGTGTAGCACTTATTAGAAACCTCTGAGTCAATATCAATTTGATATATTATGGATCTTGTGGTTCGATTAGGGTTGCCATGACCATCCATTTGAATCCTAAGTGTGCACACTTACTTTGTCAAATCCAAACATAAATGCTAATGCAGTCTCAACCTTAGGCCATTAAATTTGGACTACTACCGACAATTTTTATAGCACTTACTATAGGGCTCTAAGTTAGCTTTGATTTGATATATTATGGCTCTATATATTAATCAAGGTTGCCACGACCATCCTTTAAAGCCCATGTGTGCACACCCACTTTGACAAATCAATCCATAAATGCCAACGTAGGCTCATGCATAGGGCCCTAAATTTGGCTACTATAGATTAAGCATGTAGCACCCATTGTAGGCACTAATTTAGATTTAATTTGATATATTATAGGCCCCATAGTTTAATCAGGGTTCCACGACCATCCATTTGAAACCCAAGTGCGCACGCCCACTTTGTCAAATCCATCCATAAATGCCAATGTAGTCTCATCCATATGCCCCAAAATTTGTAATGCTATATATAAAGCGTGTAGCACCCATTATAGGGTTTGACTTAACTTTGATTTGATATATTATGGGCCCTATGTTTCAATTAGGGTTGCCACGACCATCCATTTGAAGCCCAAGTGCACACTCTCACTTTATCAAATCCATCCATAAACGCCAATGAAGTCTCATCCATAGTCCCTTAAATTTGAATTGCTACAAATGAAGTGCGTAGCACCTAATATAGGGCTCTGAGTGAGCTTTGATTTGATATTATTGGCCCATGGTTCAATCGGGGTTACCACGACCGTCCATTGGAGGCCCAAGTGTGCACGCCCACTTTGTCAAATCCATTCACAAATGCCAATATAATCTCATCCATGGGCCCTTAAATTTGGACTGCTATAGATGTAGTATGTCACACACATTATAGTTCATTGAGTTAGCTTCTATTTAATATATGACGGGCCTAATGGTTTAATTAGGGTTGCCAAGACCGTCCATTTGAAACCCAAGTGCACTTTGTCAAATCCATCCATAAATGCCAATGCATTCTTATCCATAGGCCCCTAAATTTGCACTACTATAGATCAAGTGCAAAGCACCCTGTATAAGGTTAGGACTTAGCTTCAATTTTATATATTATGGGCCTTGTGGTTAAATCGGGGTTGCATTGACTGTCCATTTAAATCCTAGGTGTGCATGCTCACGTTGTCAAATCCTTATATAAATGACAATGCAGTCTCATCCATAGGCCCCTACATTTGGATCGCTATAGAAAAAGTTTATTGTAGCCATTATAGGGCCCTGAGTTAGCTTTGATTTGGTTTACTATAGGCCCTATGGTTCAACCGGGGATGCCACGACCGTCTATTTGCAGATTTAGTACGCACGCCTAATTTGTTATATCCATCCATAAATGCTAATGAAGTCTCATCCACAGGCCCCTAAATTTGTATTGCTATAGATGAATGGTGTAGTACTCATTATAGGGCTCTGAGACAACTTTAATTTGATATATTATAGGTCCCGTGGTTTAATAAAGGTTGCATAACCATCCATTTAAAGCCCAATTGTGCATGCCCACTTTTTCAAATCCATCCATAAATACCAATGCAGTCTTATCCATAGGCCCTAAATTTGGACTACTATGAATGAATCGTGTAGCACCTATTATAGGGATATAAGTCAGATTTGATTTGATATATTATAGGCCCTATGGTTCAATAGGGGTTGCCACGATCATCCATTTGAAGCCTAAGTGCACACTTACTTTGTGAAATATATCCATAAATTCTAATGCAATCTCATCCATAAACCCCTAAATTTGTACTGCTATAGATTAAATGTGTAGCACCCACTGTTGGTCTCTGAGTCAGCTTTAATTTGATATATCATAGGCCATGTGGTTTAATAAGGGTTGCCATGACCATCCATTTGAAGCCCAAGTACGCAAGTCAACTTTGTTAAATCCATCCATAATTGCCAATGTAGTCTCATCCATATGCCCCTAAATTTGGACTACTATAGAAGAAGTGTATAGCAGCCACTATAGGGATCTGACTCAGCTTTGATTTGATATATTATGCACTATGTGGTTCTATCAGTGTTGCCATGACCATCCATTTGAAGCCCAAGTATGCACACCCACTTTGTCTAATCCATGCATAAATGCCAATGCAATCTCATCTATAGGCCCCTAAATTTGGACTATTACAGTTGAAGTGTATAGCACCTATTATAAGGCTTTGTGTTAGAATTGAGTTGATACATTATGGGTCCCTTGGTATAATCGGGGTTGCCATGACCATCCTTTTGAAGCCCAAGTGTGCACACCTATGTTGTCAAATGCATCCATAAATGCCAATACAGTCTCATCCATAGGCCCCTACATTTGGACTATTATAGACTAAGTGTGTAGCATCTATTATAGAACTCTGAGTCAGCTTTAATTTGATATATTAGAGGCCTTATGGTTTAACTCAAGTTGCCCACACTGTCCATTTGAAACCTAAGTGTGTACGCCTACTTTGTCCAATCAATCCATAAATGCCAATGCAGTCTCATCCATAGGCCCTCAAATTTGGACTGGCACTAAAAAAGTTTATTGTACCTATTATAGGGCTCTAAGTCATCTTTAATTTTATATATAATAGGCATTGTGGTTCAATTGAGGATGCCACAACCGTGAATTTGAAGCCCAAGTGTGCATGCCCATTTTGTCAAATCCATCCATAAATGCCAATATAGTCTCATTTATACGCCATTAAATTTTAAAATGCTATAGAGAATTTTATAGCACCCACTATAGGGCTCTGAGTCAGCTTTGATATGATATATTATGGGCCCTGTGGTTCAATCGGGGTTGCCACGATCTTCCATTTGAAGCCTTAGTGCGCATGCCCTCTTTGTCAAATCCATCCATAAATGCCAATGCAATCTCATCTATCGGCCCCTAAATTTGAACTGCTACAAATAGAGTATGTAGCACCTATTATAGGGCTCTGAGTCAGCTTTAATTTGATATATTATAAGCCTTATGGTTCAATCGGTGTTTCCATGACCGTCCATTTAAAGCCCAGGTGCACATAACCACTTTATCAAATCCATCCATAAATACCAACGTAGTCTCATCCATAGGACTTTAAATTTGGCTGCTATAGATTAACCGTGTAGCACCCAATGTAGGGCTCTTAATCAGATTTGATTTGATGTATTATAGGCCCTATGGTTTGATTAGGGTTTCCAAAACCATCCACTTGAAACCCAAGTGCACACGCCCCCTTCGCCAAATCTATCCATAAATGCTAATGCAGCCTAATCCATAGGCCCCTAAATTTGGACTACTTCACTTGAAGTGTGTAGCGCTCACTATAGTGTCTGACTTAGCTTTCATATGATATATTATGGGCCCTATGGTTCAATCAAGGTTGCCATGACCGTCTAATTGAAACCCAAGTGCACACTCCCACTTTGCCAAATCCATCCATAAATGCCAATAAAGTCTCATCCATGGGCCCCTAAATTTGGATTGCTACAATTGAAGTGCATAGCACCTAATATAAGGCTCTATGTCAGCTTTGATTTGATACATTATAGGCTTATAGTTCAATTAGGGTTGCCATGACCTTCCATTTAAATCCCAGTTATGCACACCCACTTTGTAAAATCCATCCACAAATGCCAATGTAATCTCATCCATAGGCCCCTAAATATGGACTACTACAAATGAAGTATGTTGCACACATTAGAGTACACTAAATTAGCTTCAGTTGAATATATTATGTGCCCTATGGTTCAATCGTGATTGCCACGACCATCCATTTAAAGCCTAAGTGCCCATACCCACTTTATCAAATCCATCCACAAATGCTAATGCAATCTCATCCATAGGCCCCTAAATTTGTACTACCATATATCAAATGCATAGTACCCATTATAGTATTCTGATTCAGCTTTGATTTGATATATTAATAGCCCCATGGTTCAATCGGGGTTGCTATGACTGTCCATTTGAATCCCAAGTGTGCACACCAACTTTGCCAAATCCATCCATAAATGCCAATACAGTCTTATCCATAGGCCCTTAAATTTGGACTGCTATACACAATGTTTATTATAGCCATTATAGGGCTTTGAGTTAGCTTTGATTTGACATATTACAAACCCCGTGGATCTATCAGATGCCACAACCATCCAATTGAAGCCCAAGTGCGCACGCCCAATATGTCAAATCCATTCATAAATGCCAATGCAGTCTCATCAATAGGCACTTAAATTTGTACTGCTATAGATGAATGGTATAGTACCCATTATAGGGCATTGAGCCAGATTCAATTTGATATATTATGGGCCTTGTGGTTCAATCGGGGTTGCATGACCATCCATTTGAAGCCTACGTGTGCATGCCCACTTTGTCAAATCCATCCATAAATGCCAATGCAGTCTTATCTATAGGCCCCTAAATTTGGCTGCTCCAGATTAACCATGTAACACCCATTATATGGCTTTGAGTCAGATTTGATTTGATATATTATAGGCCTTGTGGTTTAATAAGGTTGCCACAACCATCCATTTGAAATCTAAGTGCACACGCCAACTTTCCCAAATCCATCCATAAATGCTAATGCAGTCTCATTCATAGGCCCCTAAATTTAGACTACTATAATTGAAGTGCATAGCACCCATTATAGGGTCTGACTTAGCTTTGATTTGATATATTTTAGGCTTTATGGTTCAATTGGGGTTGCCATGACTATCCAATTGAAGCCCAAGTGAACACTCTCACTTGGTCAAATCCATCCATAAATGCCATTGAAGTCTCATCCATAGGCACCTAAATTTGTATTGCTACAAATGAAGTGCATAGCACTTATTATAAAGCTCTGAGTCGGGTTTGATTTGCTATAGATGAAGTGTGTTGTACACATTATAAGGCACTAAATTAGCTTGGATTGAATATATTATATGCCACATGGTGCAATCGGGATTACCACGACCATCCATTTGATGCCGAAGTGCCCATGCCCACTTTGTCAAATCCATCCATAAATGCCAATGTAGTCTCATCCATAGGCCCCTAAATTTGTACTACTACATATCAAATGCATAGTACCCATTATAGGATTTTGACTCATATGTTATTTGATATATTATGGGCTTTATGGTTCAATTGTGGTTGCTACGATTGTCCATTTGAAACCCAAGTGTGTACACCAACTTTGTCAAATCCATTCATAAATGCAAATGAAGTCTCATCCATAGGCCCTTAAATTTGGACTGCTATAGACAAAGTTTATTATAGCCATTATAGGGCTCTGAGTTAGCTTTGATTTGATATATTATGGGCTCCGTGGATCTATCGGATGTCATGACTGTCCATTTAAAGCTGAAGTACACAAGCCCAATATGTCAAGTCCATTCACAAATGCCAATGCAGTCTCATCCATAAGCCCCTAAATTTGTACTACTATAGATGAATGGTGTAGTACCCATTATAGGGCTCTGAGTCAGATTCAATATGATATATTATGGGCCTTGTGGTACAAACGGGGTTGCATGACCATCCATTTAAAGCCCAAGTATGCACACCCACTTTGTCAAATCCATCCATAAATGCTAATGCAGTCTCATCCACAGGCCCCTAAATTTGGCTGCTACTGATTAAGCATGTAGCACCCATTATAGGGTTTTGAGTTGGATTTGATTTGAT
Source organism: Mallotus nudiflorus (assembly GCA_947683625.1). Lineage (NCBI taxonomy): Eukaryota > Viridiplantae > Streptophyta > Magnoliopsida > Malpighiales > Euphorbiaceae > Mallotus > Mallotus nudiflorus. The sequence goes on from CANTUR010000061.1 coordinate 2,219,970, forward strand.
ATATTATAGGCCATGTGGTTTAGTCAATGTTTCCACGACCATCCATTTGAAATCCAAGTGCACACACCCACTTTGCCAAATCCATCCATAAATGTTAATGCAGTCTCATCCATAGGCCCCTAAATTTGGACTACTATAGTTGAAGTGTATAGTACCCATTATAGGTTCTCATATAGCTTTGATTTGATATATTATAGGCCCTATGGTTCAATCGAGGTTGCCATGACCATCTAATTGAAGCCCAAGTGCACACTCTCACTTTGTCAAATCCATCCATAAATGCTAATGAAGTCCCATTTATAGGCACCTTAATTTGGATTGCTAAAAATGAAGTAAATGGCACATAATATAGGGCTCTGAGTCAGTTTTGATTTGATACATTATAGGCCCATGGTTCAATCGGGGTTGCCATGACATTCCATTTGAAGCCCAAGTTTGCACGTCCACTTTGGAAAATGCATCCACAAATGCCAATGTAATCTCATCCATAAACCCTTAAAATTGGACTCCTACAGATGAAGTGTATTGAACCCATTATAGTGCATTGAGTTAGCTTTGATTTAATATATTATGAGGCCCTTGGTTCAATTGGGATTGCCATGATCGTCCATTTGAAGCCCAAATGCCCACGTCCACTTTGTTGAATCCTTCCACCAATGCCAATGCAGTCTTATCCATAGGCCTCAAAATTTGAACTACTACTAATCGAATGCATTGTACCCATTGTAGGATTCTCACGCAGGTTTGATTTGATATAATGTAGGCCCCATTATTCAATTGAGGTTACTACGACTGTTTATTTGAATCCTAAGTGCGCATGGCCACTTTGGCAAATCCATCCATAAATTCCAATGTAGTCTCATCCATAGGCTCTAAATTTGGACTGCTATAGACAAAGTTTGTTATAGCCATTATAAGGCTCTGAGTTAGCTTTGATTTAATATATTACAGGCCTTATGGTTTTATCGGATGCCATGACCATCCATTTGAAGCCCAAGTGCGCATGCCCAATATGTCAAATCCATTCATAAATGCCAATGCAATCTTATCCATAGGCCCCTAAATTTGTACTGCTATAGATAAATGGTGTAGTACCTATTATAAGGCTTTGAGTCAGATTCAATTCAATATATTATGGGCTCTCTAGTTCAATCAGGGTTCCATGATCATCAATTTAAAGCCCAAGTGCACACGCTCACATTGTCAATTCCATCCATAAATGCTAATGCAGTCTTATCCATAGGCCCTGAAATTTTGACTGCTATAAATGATGTGTGTGACACCAATTAAAGGGCTATGAGTTAGGATTGATTTGATATATTATGGGTCCTATGATTCAATCGGGGTTGCCATGATCGTCCATATGAAGCCAAAGTGCGCACACCTACTTTGTCAAATCCATCCTTAAATGCCAATGCAATCTCATCCATAGACCCCTAAATTTCAATTGCTACAGATTAAGTGTGTAGCACCCACTATATGGCTCTAAGTTAGCTTTGATTTGATATATTATAGGCCTTGTGGTTGAATCAGGGTTGCCACGACCGTCCATTTGAAGCTCAAGTATGCACATCCACTTTGTCAAATCCATCTATAAATGCCAATGTATTCGCATCCACAAGCCCCTAAATTTGGACTACTACATATGAAGTGTGTAACACCAACACCCACTATAGGGCTCTTACTTTGATTTGATTCGATATATTATAGGCCCTATAATTCAATCGAGGTTGCGACAATCGTCCATTTAAAGTCCAAGTACACACGCCCACTTTGTCAAATCCATCCTTAAAAGCCAATGCAATCTCATTCTTATGCCATTAAATTTGGACTACTACAGGCAATGTTTGTAGCACCCTCTGTAGGGCTCTAAGTTAGTTTAGATGTGATAAATTGTAGGCCCTATGGATTAATTAGGGTTGCCACAACCATCCATTTGAAGCCCATACACGTATACCAACTTTGTGAAATCCATCCATAAATGCCAATGCGGTCTCATCCACAGGCCCCTAAATTTGGTTGCTACAAATTAAGTCTGTAGCACCCATCATAAGCACTAATTTAGATTTGATTTGATATATTATGGGCCCCATGGTTTAATCAGGGTTCCCATAATTGTCCATTTGAAACCTAAGTCTGCACGCCTACTTTGTCAAATCCATCCATAAATGTCAGTGCAGTCTCATTCGTAGGCCCTTAAATTTTCACGGCTATAGATGAAGTGTGTAGCACCCATTATCGAGTCTGACTTAGCTTTAATTTTATATGTTATGGGCTTTATAATTCAATCGGGGTTGCCACAACCGTCCATTTGAAGTCCAAGTGCACATTCTCACACTGTCAAATCCATCCATAAATGCCAATGAAGTCTCATCCATAGGCCCCTAAATTTCAATTGTTACAAATGAAGTGTGTAGCACCTAATATAGGGCTCTAAGTCAACTTTGATTTGATACATTATGGGCCCATGGTTCAATTGGGGTTGCCATGACCATCCATTTGAGGACAGAGTGTGCATACCCACTTTGTCAAATCCATCCATAAATGCTAATGTAATCTCATCCATAAGCCCCTAAATTTTGATTGCTACAAATGTAGTGTGTCACACCTATTATAGTGCATTAAATTAGCTTTTATTTAATATATTATAGGCCTCGTGGTTTAATCAGGGTTGCTAGGACCGTCCATTTGAAGCCCAAGTGCGCTTTGTCAAATCCATACATAAATGCCAATGCATCCTCAACCATAGGCCCTTAAATTTGTGCTACTATAGATCAAGTGCATAGCAACCTTTATAGGGTTCTGACTTAGCTTTGATTTGATATATTATGGGCCCTGTGGTTCAATCGGGGTTGCCATGACCGTCCATTTGAATCCTAAGTGTGCACACTCACTTTGTCAAATCCTTCCATAAATGACATTGCAGTCTCATCCATAGGCCCTTAAATTTGGACTGCTATAGAAAAAGTTTGATGTAGCCATTATAGGGCTCTGTGTCAGCTCTAACTTTGCTTATTATAGGCCATGTGGTTCAATTAGGGATGCCATGACTATCAATTTGATACCCAAGTGTGCCCGCCTAATTTGTCAAATCCATCCATAAATGCCAATGAAGTCTCATGCATAGGCCCCAAAAATTTTACTAGTAGATGAATGGTGTAGTACCCATCAAAGGGCTATGAGTCAGCTTTAATTTGATATATTATAGGCCCTATGGTTCAGTCGAGGTTGCATGACCATTCATTTAAAGCCCAAGTACGCATACCCACTTTTCAAATCCATCCATAAATGCCAATGCAATCTTATCCATAGGCCTTAAGTTTGGACTACTATAAATGAAACATGTAGCACCTATTATACGATTATAAGTCATATTTGATTTGACATATATGGGCCCAGTGGTTCAATCGGGGTTGCCACAACCATCCATTTAAAGCCTAAGTGCACACCTACTTTGCCAAATACATTGATAAATGCTAATGCAATCTCATCCATAGGCCCCTAAATTTGGACTGTTATAGATTAAATCTGTAGCACTCACTGTAGGGCTCTAAGTCAGCTTTGATTTGAAATATCATAGGCCCTGTGCTTTAATTAGGGTTGCCACAACTATCCATTTAAAGCCCAAGTGTGCATGCCCACTTTGTTAAATCCATCCATAAATACCAATGCAGTTTGATCTATAGGCCCTCAAATTTGGATTGCTACAAATAAAGCATGTAGTAGCTATTATAAAGCTCTGAGTCATCTTTTATTTGATATATTATGGGCCTTGTAGTTCCATCAGGGCTGCCATGACCATCCATTTGAAGCCCAGGTGCGCACAACCACGTTGTTAAATCTATCCATAAATGCTAATGTAGTCTCATCCACAGGCCGTTAAATTTGGTTGCTATAGATTAAGTGTGTAGCACCCATTATAGGGCTCTAAGTCAGATTTTATTTGATATATTATAGGCCCTATGGTTTAATCAGGGTTTCCATGACCATCCATTTGAATCCCAAGTGCACATGCCCACTTTGCCAAATCCATTCATAAATGCTAATACAGTCTCATCTATAGGCCCCCAAATTTGGACTACTACAATAGAAGTGTGTTGCGCCCATTATAGGGTCTCACTTAGCTTTGATTTGATATATTATGGGCCCTATGGTTCAATCGGGGTTGCCATAACTGTCCAATTAAAGCCTAAGTGCACACTCTCACTTTGTCAAATCCATCCATAAATGCCAATGAAGTCTCATCCATAGGCCCCTAAATTTTGATTGCTACAAATGAAGTACATAACACCTAATTTAGGGCTCTGAGTCAGCTTTGATTTGATACATTATGGGCCTATGGTTCATTCGGAGTAGCCATGACCTTCCATTTGAAGCCCAAGTGTGCACGTCCACTTTGTAAAATCCATCCATAAATGCCAATGTAGTCTTATCCATAGGCCCCTAAATTTGGACTACTACAAATGAAGTCTGTTGCACACATTATAATGCGCTAAATGAGCTTCAATTTAATATATTATGGGTCCCATGGTTCAATCTGGAATGCCATGACCATCCATTTGAAGCCTAAGTGCCCATGCCCACTTTGTCAAATCCATCCACAAATGCCAATGCAGTATAATCCATAGGCCCTTAAATTTGTATTGCTACATATCAAATGCATAGTACCCATTATAGGATTCTGAAACATATTTGATATGATATATTATGGGCCTCATGGTTCAATTGGGGTTGCCACAACCATCTAATTGAAGCCTAAGTGCACACTCTCACTTTATCAAATCCATATGTAAATGCCAATGCAGTCTCATCCACTGGCCCCTAAATTTGGCTTCTATAGATAAAGCGTGTAGCACCCATTATAAGGCTATGAATCGGATTTAATTTGATATATTATAAGCTTTGTGGTTTAATCAGGGTTACCATGACTGTCCATTTGAAACCCAAGTGCACATGCTGACTTTGCTAAATCCATCCATAAATGGTAATGCAGTCTCATCCATAGGCCCCTAAATTTGGACTACTACAGTTGAAGTGTGTAGTGCACATTATAGGGTCTAACTTAGCTTTCATTTGCTATATTATAGGCCCTATGGTTCAATCAAGGTTGCCACAATCATGCAATTGAAGCCCAAGTGCACACTCTCACTTTGTCAAATCCATCCATAAATGCTAATAAAGTCTCATCCATAGGCCTTTAAATTTTTATTGCTATAAATGAAATGCATAGCACCAATATAGGGCTCTGAGTCAGCTTTGATTTGATATTTAATAGGCCCGTGGTTTAATCGAGGTTGCCATGACCTTCCATTTAAAGCCCATATTTGCATGCCTACTTTGTAAAATCCATCCACAAATGCTAATATAATCTTATTTATATGCCCCTAAATTTGGACTGCTACAGATGAAGTGTGTTGCACACATTATAGTGCATTGAGTTAGCTTTGATTTAATATATTATGGGCTTGTGATTTAATATATTATGGGCTTGTGGTTCAGTTGGGATTGCCACGACCATCCATTTGAAGCCCAAGTGCCCATGCCCACTTTGTCAAATCCTTCCACAAATGCCAATGCAGTATCATCCACAGGCCCGTAATTTTGTACTACTACCGATCAAATATATAGCACCCATTATAGGACTATGACTCAACGTTGATTTGATATATTATGGGCCCCATGGTTTAATCAGGCCTTGTGGTTCAATCGGGATTGTCATGACCGTCCATTTGAAACCCAAGTGTCCACACCCACTTTGTCAAATCCATCCATAAAAGCCAATGCAGTCTCATCTATAGGCCCCTAAACTTGGACTGCGACGGACAAAGTTTCTTATAGCCACAATTGGGCTTTGAGTTAGCTTTGATCTAATATATTACAGGCCCTGTGGTTCTATCGAATGCCATCACCATCCATTTGAAGCCCAAGTGCACACACCTAACATGTCCATTCATAAATGCCAATGCAATATCATCTATAGGCCCTTATGTTTGTACTGTTATAGCTAAATGGAGTAGTACAAATTATAGGACTTTGAGTTAGCTTCAATTTGATATATTATGGGCACTCATTATAGGGATATGAGATAGCTTCAACTGGATATATTATGGTCCCTATGGTCTAATTGGGGTTACCATGACCATCCATTTGAATCCTAAGTGTGCACACCCACTTTGTCAAATCCATCCATAAAAACTAATGCAGTCTCATCCATAGGCCCCTAAATTTAGACTAGTACAAACTTTGTCTATAGCACTAATTATAGGGCTCTAAGTCAAATTAATATGATATATTTTGGGCCTCGAGGTTCAATCAAGGTTGCCACGACCATCCATTTAAAGCCTAAGTGTGCATACTCACTTTATGAAATCTATCCATAAATGCCAATGCAGTCTCTTCCATTGGCCCCAAAAATTGGATTGCAACGGAAGATGTGTGTAGCACCCATTATAGGGATCTCAGTCGGCCTTAATTTGATATATAATGAGGCTAGTGGTTCAATTGGGGTTTCCACAACCATCTATTTGAAGCCCATGTATGCACTCCTACTTTGTCAAATGCATCCATAAATGCTAATGCAATCTTATCCATAGGCCCCTAAATTTCAATTGCTACATATGAAGCATGTAGTATCCATTATAGAGCTTTGAGTCAGCTTTGATTGGATATATTATGGGCCCCATGGTTTAATCGGGTTACCATGACCATCCATTTGAAGCCTAAGTGCGCACGCCTACTTTATCAAATCCATCTATAAATGTCAATGCATTCTCATCCATAGGCCCCTAAATTTTTACTAGTACTAATGAAGTCTATAGTACACATTATAGGAGTACGAGTTAGCTTTGATTTGATATATTATATGACTCATGGTTAAATCAGGGTTGCCTTAACCACCCAGTTTGTCAAATCCATCCATAATGCTAATGCTGTCTCATCCATAGGCCCATAATTTTGGACTGCCATAGATGAAGTCTATAGCATCCATTCTATGGTTCTATGTCAAATTTGATTTGATATATATTATTAGGCCTTGTAGTTCAATTGGGGTTGCAACAACCATCCAACTGAATCCCAATGATGCATGCCCACTTTGTTAAATCCATCATTAAATCGTAATCTAGTCTCATCCATAGGCCCCTAAATTTGGACTTTTAATGAGAGAGTTTTTAGCACCCAATATAGGGCTCTGAGTTAGCTTTGATTAGATATATTATGGGCCCTGTGGTTAAATTAGAGTTGCCACAATTATCCATTTGAAGCCCAAGTATGCACACCCACTTTGTCAAATCCATCCAAAAATGCCAATGCAGTCTCATACATAGGCCCTCAAATTTGGATTGCTATGGAAGAAGTGTGTAGCACCCATTGTAGGGCTCTGAGTGAGCCTTGATTTAATATATAATAGGCCCCATGGTTCAATCAAGGTTTCCATGACCATCCATTTGAAGCCCAAGTGTGCTTGCCCACTTTGTCAAAGCCAATCATAAATTCTAATACAGTCTCATCCTTAGGCCCTTAAATTGTGATTACTACAGAGATTTTATATTCAACACATTTTAGGGCTCTGAGTCATTTACGATTTGATATATTATAGGCCTCGTGATTCAATTGCGCTTGCCATGACCATCCATTTGAAGACAAAGTGCGCACACCCACTTTGTCAAAACCATCCATAAATATTAATGCAGTCTCATCCCTAGGCCCCTAAATTTGCACTGCTATAGATGAAGTGTGTAGCACCCATTATAGTGCTCTGACTCAGCTTTAATTTGATGCATTACACACATTGTGGTTTAATCAGGGTTGCCACGACCGTACTTTTGAGCCCAAGTGCGCACACCCACTTTGTCAAATCCATCCATAAATACCAATGCAGTCTCATCCATAGGACCCTAAATTTGGACTGCTATAGACTTTGTTTGTAGTGCTTCTTATAAGGCTTTGATTCAGCCTTGTTTTAATAAATTATGGGCCCAGTGGTTCCATCAAGGTTCCAACAACCATCCATTTGAATCCTAAATGCACACGCCCACTTTATCAAACCTATCCATCCATAAATCCATTTATAGGGCTCTGAGTCAACTTCAATTGAATATATTATAGGCCCTATGATTCAATTAGGGTTGCCATGACCATTCATTTAAAGCCCAAGTGCACACATCTACTTTGTCAAATCCATCCTTAAATGCCAATGCAGTCTCATCCATAGGCCCTTAAATTTGGATTGGTATATAAGAAATGTGTAGCACCTATTATAGTGCTATGAGTTAGCCTTGATTTAATAAATTATGGGCTTGTGATTTAATTAGGTCTGCCATAACTATCCATTTGAAGCCTAAGTGCACATGCCCACTTTGTCAAATCTATCCATAAATGGCAATACAGTCTCATCTATAGGCCCCTAAATATGGACTACTATAAATAAATTTTATAGCACCCAATATAAGACTCTGAGTCATCTTCAATTTGTTATATTATGGGCCCCATGGTTCAATCAGGGTTGCCACGGCCATCCATTTGAAGCCCAAGTGTGCACACCCTCTTTGTCAAATCCATCCATGAATACTAATGCAGTCTCATCCATAAGCCCCTAAATTTGAATAGCTACAAAAGTAGTGTGTAGCACCTATTATAGGGATCTTAGTCAGCCTTAATTTGCATATAATGGGTCCCATGGTTCAATCGGGGTTTCCACAATAGCTCATTTAAAGCCTAAGTGCACACGCCCACTTTGTCAAATCCATCCACAAATGCTAATACAGTCTCATCCATAGGCCCCTAAATTTGGATTGCCACATATGAAGTGCATAGCACCTAATATGGGGCTCTAAGTCAGCTTCAATTAGATATATTATAGGCCTCATGGTTCAATTGGGATACCATAATTATCCATTTGAAGACTAAGTGTGCACACCCACTTTATCAAATCCATCCATAAATGCCAATGTAGTCTTATCCATAAGCACCTAAACTTGGATTGCTATAGATGAAGTGTGTAGCACTCATTAAATGGATCTGAGTCAACTTTAATTGGATATGTTATGGGCCTTATGGTTTAATCAGGGTTGCCATGACCATCCATTTAAATCCCAAGTGTGCATGCCTACTTTGTCAATTCCATCCCTTAATGCCAATGCAGTCTCATCCACATGCCCCTAAATTTGGAGTGCTACAGATGAAGAGAGTGGCATGTATTATAGTGCTCTAAGTCAACTTCAATTTCATATATTATGGGCCATGTGGTTCAATCAGGGTTGCAATGACCATCCATTTAAATCCCAATTCCACACGCACACTTTGTCAAATCCATCCATAAACACCAATCCAGTCTCATGCATAAACCACTAAATTTGGATTGCTATAGACAAAGTGTGTAGGACCCATTATATGTCTTTAATTCAGCCTCGATTTGATATATTATGGGCCCTGTGGTTTAATTGTGGTTGCCATAATCGTCCATTTGAAGCCTAAGTGCGCACACCCACTTTGTCAAATCCAACCATAGATGTCAATGTAGTCTTATTGGATTGCTAAAGAAAAAATGTGTAGCACCTATTATAGGGCTTTGAGTTAGCTTTGATTTGATATATTATGGGCCTTATGGTTCAATCGGAGTTGCCACGATCATCCATTTAAAGCCCAAGTGCGCACACCCACTTTGTAAAATCCATTGATAAATGCCAATATAGTCTCATCCGTAGGTCACTAAATTTGGATTGCTACAGACATGACATGTAGTACCTATTATAGGACTCTAAGTCAACTTTGATTTGATATATTATAGACCTTATGGTTTAATTGGGGTTGCCATGACTGTTCATTTGAAGCTCAAGTGCGCATGTGTACTTTGTCAAATCTATCCATAAATGCCAATGCAGTGTCATCCATAGGGCCCCAAATTTGGAGTGCTATAGATGAAGTAAGTGGCATGTATTATAGGTATTTAAGTTAACTTGAATTTGATATATTATGAACCCAATGGCTCAATTAGGGTTGCCACGATAGTCCATTTGAAGCCCAAGTATGGATGCACATTTTGTGAAATCCATCCATAAATGCTAATGCATTCTCATCCATAAGCCCCTAAATTTGGAATGGTATAGAAGGAGTGTGTAGTACCAATTATAGGGCTCTAAGTTAGCCTTGATTTGATATATTATAGACCTTATGGTTCAATTAGTATTACCACGATAGTCCATTTAAAGCCCAAGTGCACACGCACACTTTATCAAATCCATGCATAAATGCCAATGCAGTCTCATCCACATGCCCCTAGATTTGGATTGTTACAGACAAGGTTTATAGCACCCATTATAGGGCTCTGAGTCAACTTTGATTTAATATATTATTGGCCCCATGGTTCAATCAGCATTGCTATAATTGTCCATCTAAATCCCAGGTGCGCATGCCCTTTTTGTCAAATCCATCCATAAATGCCAATGCATTCTCATCAATAGGCCCCTAAATTTGGATCTCAACAGATTAACTGTATTACAAGTATTAAAGGGATCTAAGTTAGCTTTAATTTGATATATTATAGGCCCTATGGGTCAATTTGGGTTGCCATGACTATCCATTAAAAGCCCAAGTGACCATGCCCACTTTGTTAAATCCATCCATAAATGCCAATGCAGTCTTATCCATAGGCCACTAAATTTGGATTGCTATAAACAAGGTGTAGTACTTTTAATCAGACTATGACTTAGATTTAATTTGATATATTATAGGTGCTATTATTCAATCATGGTTTCCATGACCGTCCATTTGAAGCCTAAGTGCACACGCCCACTTTGCCAAATCCATCCATAAGTGCCAATGCAGTCTCATCCATAGTACCATAAATTTGGAGTGCTACTGATGAAAAGAGTGGCATGTATTAAGTGCTCTGAGTGAACTTCCATTTCATATGTTACGGCCCATATGGTTCATTCGGGGTTGCGATGACCATCCATTTGAATCCCAATTGTGCACGCCCACTTTGTTAAATCCATCTATAATTGCCAATGCAGTCTCATCCATAGACTACTAAATTTGGATTGCTAGAGACAAAGTGTGTAGCACCCATTATAGGGCTTTGATTTAGCCTTGATTTGATATATTATGGACCTTATGGTTTAATTTGGGTTGCCACGGCCATCCATTTGAAGCCTAAGTACGCATGCCCACTTTGTCAAATCCATCCATAAATGCCAATGCAGTCTTATCCATAGGCCACTAAATTTGGATTGTGTAGCACCTATTATAGGGCTTTGAGTTAACTTTGATTTGATATATTATAGGCCCCATGGTTTAATCGAGGTTGCCAGACAATCCATTAGAAGCCCAAGTGCGCATGCCCACTTTGTCAAATCCATCCATAAATGCCAATGCAGTCTCATCCACAAGCCCTAAATTTGGATTGATATAGACAAAGTGTGTAACATCCATTATAGGACTCTAATTCAACTTCGATTTGATATATTATGGGCCACATGGTTCAATCAGAGTCACCATAATCGTCAATTTAAAGCCCAAGTGTGCTTCACACTTTGTCAAATCCATTCATAAATGCTAATACAGTCTTATCCATAGGCCCTTAAATTTGGATTGGAATAGAAGAAGTATATAGAACCAATTATAAGGCTTTGAGTTAGCCTCAATTTAATATATTATAGGCCCTATGGTTCAATTGGGGTTTCCACAACCTTCCATTTAAAGCCCAAGTGTGCACGCTCACTTTGTCAAATCCATCCATAAATGCCAGTGCATTCACATCCATAGGGCTTTAAATTTGGAGAGCTACAGAAAAATTTTATAGTATCCATTGTAGAGATCTGAGTCAGCATCAATTTGATTTATTATGGGCCCCATGGTTCAATCAGGATTGCCAAGACTTCCATTTGAAGCCCAAATGTGCACGCCCAATTTGTCAAATCCATTCAGAAATGCCAATGTAGTCTTATCAATAAGCCCTTAAATTTGGATTGGGACAAAAGAAGTGTGTAGCACCTATTATAATACTCTATGTTAGCTTTGATTAGATATATTATGGGTCATATGGTTCAATCGGGGTTGCCACGACTGTCCATTTAAAGCCAAGTGCACACACCCATTTTATTAAATCCATCCATAAATGCCAATGCAGTCTTATCCATAGGCCACTAAATTTGGATTGCTATAGAAAAAGTTTATAGCTCCCATTTTAAGGCTCTAAGTCAGCTTCAATTTTATATGTTATGGGCCTTGTGGTTTAATCAAGGTTGCCATGACTGTTCATTTGAAGCCTAAGTGCACACGCCTACTTTGTCAAATCCATATATAAATGCCAATGCAGTCTTATCCATAAGACCTTAAATTTGGATTAGTACAAAAGAAGTGTGTAGCACCAATTATATGAAGCCCAAATGTGCATGCCCAATTTATCAAATCCATTCAGAAATGCCAATGTAGTCTTATCAATAAGCCCTTAAATTTGGATTGGGACAAAAGAAGTGTGTAGCACCTATTATAATACTCTATGTTAGCTTTGATTAGATATATTATGGGTCATATGGTTCAATCGGGGTTGCCACGACTGTCCATTTAAAGCCAAGTGGACACACCCATTTTATTAAATCCATCCATAAATGCCAATGCAGTCTTATCCATAGGCCACTAAATTTGGATTGCTATAGAAAAAGTTTATAGCTCCCATTTTAAGGCTCTAAGTCAGCTTCAATTTTATATGTTATGGGCCTTGTGGTTTAATCAAGGTTGCCATGACTGTTCATTTGAAGCCTAAGTGCACACGCCTACTTTGTCAAATCCATATATAAATGCCAATGCAGTCTTATCCATAAGACCTTAAATTTGGATTAGTACAAAAGAAGTGTGTAGCACCAATTATATGAAGCCCAAATGTGCACGCCCAATTTGTCAAATCCATTCAGAAATGCCAATGTAGTCTTATCAATAAGCCCTTAAATTTGGATTGGGACAAAAGAAGTGTGTAGCACCTATTATAATACTCTAAGTTAGCTTTGATTAGATATATTATGGGTCATATGGTTCAATCGGGGTTGCCACGACTGTCCATTTAAAGCCAAGTGCACACACCCATTTTATTAAATCCATCCATAAATGCCAATGCAGTCTTATCCATAGGCCACTAAATTTGGATTGCTATAGAAAAAGTTTATAGCTCCCATTTTAAGGCTCTAAGTCAGCTTCAATTTTATATGTTATGGGCCTTGTGGTTTAATCAAGGTTGCCATGACTGTTCATTTGAAGCCTCAGTGCACACGCCTACTTTGTCAAATCCATATATAAATGCCAATGCAGTCTTATCCATAAGACCTTAAATTTGGATTAGTACAAAAGAAGTGTGTAGCACCAATTATATGAAGCCCAAATGTGCACGCCCAATTTGTCAAATCCATTCAGAAATGCCAATGTAGTCTTATCAATAAGCCCTTAAATTTGGATTGGGACAAAAGAAGTGTGTAGCACCTATTATAATACTCTATGTTAGCTTTGATTAGATATGTTATGGGTCATATGGTTCAATCGGGGTTGCCACGACTGTCCATTTAAAGCCAAGTGCACACGCCCATTTTATTAAATCCATCCATAAATGGCAATGCAGTCTTATCCATAGGCCACTAAATTTGGATTGCTATAGAAAAAGTTTATAGCTCCCATTTTAAGGCTCTAAGTCAGCTTCAATTTTATATGTTATGGGCCTTGTGGTTTAATCAAGGTTGCCATGACTGTTCATTTGAAGCCTAAGTGCACACGCCTACTTTGTCAAATCCATATATAAATGCCAATGCAGTCTTATCCATAAGACCTTAAATTTGGATTAGTACAAAAGAAGTGTGTAGCACCAATTATAGGGCTCTGAGTCAGCTTTGACTTGATATATTATGGCCCCATTCTTCAACTGGGGTTGCCATGACTATCCATTTGAATCCTAAGTGCGCACGCCTACTTTGTCAAATCCGTCTATAAATGGCAATGCAATCTCATCCATAGGCCCCTCAATTTGGGCAGTTATAGGCAAAGTTTATAGTATCCAATATAGAGCTCTAAGTTAACTTCAATATGACATATTATGGGCCTTGTGGTTTATTGAAGGTGGACACTATTTTCCATTTAAAGCCCAAGTGTGAATGCCCACTTTGTCAAATCCATCCATAAATGCTAATGCAATCTAATCCATAGGCCCCTAAATTTGGACTACAATAGATGAAGTGTGTATAAAATATTATAGGGCCTTAAGCTAACCTTAATTTGATATATTATGGGCCCCATGGTTCAATCAAGGCTGCCACGATCATCTAGTTGAAGCCTAAGTGTGCACTCCCACTTTGTCAAATCCATAAATGGCAATACAGTCTTATCCATAGGCCCCTAAATTTGGATTGCTATAGATATAGTCTATAGCACCCATTATAGGGCTATGAGTCAACATTAATTTAATATATTATTGGCCTCATGATTTAATTGGGTTTGCCACGACCGTCCATTTGAATACCAAGTGTGAATGCCCACTTTGTAAAATCCATGCAAATGGTAATATAGTCTCATCTATAGGCCTTTAAATTCGGATTTCAATAAAAAATTTTATAGCACCCAATATAGGGCTCTAAGTTTGCTTCAATTTGATATATTATAGGCCCTGTGGTTCAATCGGGGTTGCCATAATCATCCATTTGAAGCCCAAGTGCGCAAGCCCACTTTCTCAAATCCATCGATAAATGACAATGTAGTCTCATCCATAGGCCCCTGAATTTTGTTTGCTATGAAAGAAGTGTGTAGCACCAATTATAGAGATCTAAGTCAGCCTCGATGTGATACAAAATGGGCCCATGGTTCAATCGATGTTTTCATGACCATCCTTTTAAAGCCTATGTGTGTATGCCCACTTTGTCAAATCCATCCATAAATGCCAATGCAGTCTCATCCATAGGCCTCTAAATTTGGACTACTATAGATTAATTTTATAGCACCCATTATAGGGCTTTGAGTCAGCTTCGATTTGATATATTATGGCCCCTAAATTTGGATTGCTATAAATAAAACATGTAGTACCCATTATAGGGCTCTGAGTGAACTTTGATTGGATATATTATGGGACCCATGGTTCAATTGGGGTTGTCATGATCGTCCATTTGAAGCTTAAGTGTGCATGCCCACTTGTCAAATCCATCCATAAATGCCAATGTAGTCTCATCCATAGCCATCTAAACTTGGATTGTTATAGATGAAGTGTGTAGCACTCATTATAGGGATCTAAGTCAACTTCAATTGGATATATTATGGTCCTTGTGATTTAATTGGGGTTTCCACAATCATCCATTTGAAGCCCAAGTGCGCACACCCATTTTGTCAAATCCATCCATATATGCCAATGTAGTCTCATCCATAGGCCTTAAATTTTGATTTCTATGGAAGAAGCATGTAGCACCCACAGCCTCAATTTGATACATAATGGGCCATGTGGTTCAATCAATGTTTCCATGATCATCCATTTGAAGCCCATGTGCACACACCCACTTTGTCAAATCCATCCATGAATGCCAATGCATTCTCATCCATAGGCCCCTAAATTTGGATTACTATAGATGATACGTGTAGCACCAATTATAAGGCTCTGAGTCAGCTTCGATTGGGTATATTATGATCCCTATGGTTCAATCGGGGTTACCATGACTATCCATTTGAAGTCCAAGTGCACATGCCTACTTTGTTAAATCCATTTACAAATGCTAATGTAGTCTAATCTATAGTCACCTAAACTTAGGTTGATATATATGAATTGTGTAGCACCCATTATAGGTATCTAAGTCAACTTTTACTGGATATATTATTGTCCCTATGGTACAATCGAGGTTGCCATGATCGTCCTTTTGAATCCCAAGTGTGAACGCACACTTTGCCCAATCCTTCCACAATTTCCAATGTAGTTTCATCCATAGGCCCTTAAATTTGGATTACTATAGACAACTGTAGCATCCATTATAGGGCTCTAAGTCAACCTCAATTTGATATATTATGGGTCCCATGGTTAAATCAAGGTTTCCATGACTGTCCATTTAAAGCCCAAGTGCGCATGCCCTCTTTATCAAATCCATCCATAAATCAGAGTGCAGTCTCATCCATAGGCCCCTAAATTTGGACTGCTACAGACAATGTTTGTAGCACCTAATATAAGGCATTGAGTCAGCTTGAATTTGATATATTATGGGCCCTGTGGTTAAATTGGGTTGCCACAACCATCCATTTGAAGCCCAAGTGGGCATGACCACTTTGTCAAATCCATCCATAAATGCCAATATAGTCTCATCCATAGGCCATTAAATTTGGATTGCTACGGATGAAGTGTGTAGTACCTATTGTAGGGCTTTGAGTCAACCTTGATTTGATATATAATAGGCCCCGTGGTTAAATCGAGGTTGCCATGATCATCCATTTGAAGCCCAAGTGCACATGGCTGCTTTTTGTCAAATCCATCCATAAATACCAATGCAGTCTCATATATAGGCCCTTAAATTTTGATTGCTATAAAAGTGTGTAGAACCTAATATGGGGCTCTAAGTGGGCTTTGATTTGATATAATATGGGCCCCATGGTTCAATCAAGGTTGCCACAACCATCCATTTGAAGCCTAAGTGCGCATGCCTACTTTGTCAAATCTATCCATAAATGCCAATGTAGTCTCATCCATAGGCCCCTAAACTCAGATTATTGTAGATAGGTAGCTGTTATTATTGGGCTCTGAGTCAACTTCAATTGGATATATTATAGGCCTTGTGGTTCAATCGAGGTTTCCACAAACGTCCATTTGAATCCCAAGTGCACACGCCCACATTGTCAAATCCATCATAAATGCCAATGTAGTCTCAATCACAGGCACCTAAATTTAGATTGCTACAGACTTTTTTTATAGCACCCAATATAGGATTCTAAGTCAACTTTGATTTGATATATTATGTGCCCCATGGTTTACAATGACAGTCAATTTGAAGCCCAAGTGAGCATGCGCACTTTGTCAAATCCATCCATAAATGCCTATGTAGTCTTATCCATAGGCTTGTAAATTTGGACTACTACCGATGAAGTCTATAGCACCATTATATAGCTCTTATTTAGCTATGGTTTATTATATTTTGGGCCCCACAGTTCAATCGGAGCTGCCATAACTATCCATTTGAATCCCAAGTGTGCATGCCCACTTTGTGAAATCCATCCATAAATGCCAATGCAGTATTAACTATATGCCCTTAAATTTGGATGGCTATAAATAAATTTTATAGCTTTTAATATATGGCTTTAAGTTGAATTTGATTTGATATATTATGAGTCTCGTGGTTCAATTGGGGTTGCCACAACAGTTCATTTGAACCCTAAGTGTGCATGCTCACTTTGTCAAATCCATCCATAAATGCTAATGCACTCTCATCCATGGACCCTTAAATTTGGATTGATACAAATAAAGTTTCTAGTGCACATTATAGGGCTTTGAGTCAGCCTCAATTTGATATATTATGGGCCCCATGGTTCAATTGAGGTTGCCATGACTGTCCATTTGAAGCCTAAGAGTGCTTTCTCACTTTGTTAAATCAATCTATAAATGCCAATGCAGTCCCATCCATAGGCCATTAATTCTGGATTGCTATAGATAAAGTTTGTAGCATCCATTATAGGGCTCTAAGTCATCCTTAATTCAATATATTATGGGCCTCATGGTTTAATCGGGGTTGCCACAACTGTTCATTTGAAGCCCAAATGCGCATGCCCACTTTGTCAAATCCATCCACAAATGCCAATACAATATCATCTAAAAGACCCTACATTTAGGCTGCTACAGAAAAATTTTATAGGACCTAATATAGAGCACTAAGTCTACTTTGATTTGGCATATTATGGACTCTGTGGTTCAATAGGGGTTTTCACAACCATCCATTTAAGGCCTAAGTACACATGCCTAATTTGTTAAATCCATCTATAAATGACAATGTAGTCTCATCCACAGGCCCTTGAATTTGGATTGCTACAGAAGAAATGTGTAGCACCCATTATAGGGATCTAAATTAGTCTTAATTTAATACATAATGGGCCTTGTGGTTCAATAAGTGTTTCTATAACCATCCATTTGAAACCCATGTGTACGCGCAAATGCCAATGCAGACTTATCGATTGGCCCTTAAATTTAGATTGCTATACATGACACATATAACACCCATTATAGGGCTTAGAGTTGGCTTCAATTGGATATATTATGAGCCCCATGCTTTAATCCATGTTACCATAATCATCCATTTAAAGCACAAGTGTTCACACCCATAGTATCAAATCCATCCATATATACCAATGTAGTCTCATCCATAGGCCCCTAAATTTGGATTGTAATAGAGGAAAAGCATAGCGCCCATTACAGGGGTTTGAGTAGCCTCGATTTAGTATACTATAGGCCCCATGGTTCAATTAGGGTTACCACAACCATCCATTTAAAGCCTAAGCGCCCACACCCACATTGTTAAATCTATCCATAAATGCTAATGCAATCTCATCCATAGGCCCCTGCATTGGGATTGATACAAAAAAAGTTTATAGAACCTAACATAGAGCTCTAAGTCTACTTCAATTTGATATATTATGGGCTCCCTGGTTTAAATGGGGTTACCATGACCATTCATTTAAAGCCCAAGTGCGGATGCCCACTTTGTCAAATCCATCCATAAATGCCAATGTAGTCTCATCCATACACCCCTAAATTTGGATTGCTATGAAAGAAGGGTAACACCCATTATAGGGATCTGAGTCAGTCTCAATTTGATACATAATGGGCCCCCATGGTTCAATTTGTGTTTCCATGATCATCCATTTGAAACCTTTTTGCGCACGCCCACTTTATTAAATCCATCCATAAATGCTAATGTAATCTCACCCATACACCCCTAAATTTGGATTGCTATAGATGAAGCATATAGCATCCATGATAGGGCTCTGAGATAGCTTTGATTGGATATATTTTAAGCCCTATGGTTCAATCAGTGTTGCCATGATTGTCCATTTGAAACCTAAGTTTGCGCATGCTAACTTTGTCATATCCATCCATAAATGCCAATGCAGTCTCATGTATAGGCCCCTAAATTTGGATTGCTACATAAAGCACCCATTATAGGGATTTGAGTCAGCCTTGATTTGATATATTATGGGCCCCATGGTTTACTCAGGGTTGCCATGATCGTTCATTTTGAAGTCCAAGTGCGCATGCCTACTTTGTCAAACCCACCCATAAATGGCAATGCAGTGCCATCCATAGGCCCCAAAATTTGGATAGCTATAAACAAAGTTTGTAACACCCAATATAAGGATCTAAGTCAGCATTAATTTGTTACATTATGGGCCCTGTGGTTCAATTAGGGTTTCCATGACAGTCCATTTGAAACCTTAGTGTGCACGCTCACATTGCCAAATCCATCCATAAATGCCAATGCAGTCTCATCCATAGCCCCTTAAATTTTAATTGGTACAAAAGAAATGCATAGCACCCATTATAGGGCTCTAAGTCAGCCTTAATTCAATATATTATAGACCTTATGGTTTAATCAGGGTGTCACAACCATCCATTTGAAGTTGAGTGCACACACCCACTTTGTTAAATCAATCCATAAATGCTAATGCAGTCTCATCCATAGGTCCCTAAATATGGATTGCTATGGAAGAAGTCTATAGCACCCATTATAGGTAACTAAGTCATCCTCAGTTTAATATATAATAGGCCTTGTGGTTCAATTAATGTTTTGATGACTATCCATTTGAAGCCCATGTGCACACGCCCACTTTGTCAAATCTATCCATAAATGTCAATGCAGTCTCATCCGTAGGCCCCTAATTTTGGATTGCTATAGATGAAGCATGTAGGACACATTATAGGCTTATAATTCTAGATTGCTATAGACAAAGTTTGTAGCACCAATTGTAGGGCTCTGAGTCAGCTTTGATTTGATATATTAAGGGCCCCGTAATTCAATCGGGGTTGCCATGACCGTCCATTTGAAGCACAAGTGTGTATGCCCACTTTATCAAATCCATCCATAAATTCTAATGTAGTCTCCTCCATAGGCACCTAACTTGGATTGTTATAGATAAAGTGTGTAACACTCGTTATAGGGATCTCAGTCAGAATTGATTGGATATATTATGATCCCTGTGGTTCAATTGAGGTTACTAGGACTGTCCATTTGAATCCCAAGTGTGCACGCCCACTTTGTGAAATCCATCCATAATTGCCAATGAAATCTCATCCATAGGCCCCTAAATTTTGACTGCTGTAGACATTGTATATAGCACCAATTATATGGCTCTGTGCCAGCTTTGATTTAATATATACTAGGCCCCATGGTTCAATCAGGGTTACCAAGACCATTCATTTGAAGCCTAAGTGTGCATGCCTACTTTATCAAATCCATCCATAAATGCTAATACAGTGTCTTCCATAGGCCCCTAAATTTGGATTGCTACGAAAGATGTGTATAGCACCCATTATAAGGATCTGAGTCGGCCTTGATTTGAAACATAATGGGACTCATGGTGCAATCAGGGTTGCCATAACCATCCATTTGAAGCTCAAATGCACATGCCCACTTTGTCAAATCCATCAATAAATGCCATGTAATCTCTTCCATGGGAACCTAAACTTGGATTGCTATAGATGATGTATGTACCACTTATTATAGGGATCTGAGTCAGCTTTGATTGGATATATTATGGTCCTTCTGGTTCAATCATGGTTACCATAATTGTCCATTTGAATCCCAAGTGTGCATGCCCACTTTGTCAAATCCATCCATAATTGCCAATACAGTCTCATCTATAGGCCCCTAAACTTGGACTGCTGTGAAATTTCTCTATAGCACTGATTATAGGACTCTGAGTCAACATTGATATGATATATTATGGGCCTTATGGTTCAATCAGGGTTGCCACAATCATCCATTTGAAGCCCAAGTGCACACACCCATTTTGTCAAATCCATCCATAAATGCCAATGTAGTCTCTTCTATAGGCCCCTAAATTTGGATTGCTACGAAAGATGTGTGTAGCACCAATTATAGGGGTTTGAGTCAGCCTCAATTTGATATATAATGAGACTAGTGGTTCAATCAGGGTTTCCATAATCATCTATTTAAAGCCTATGTATGCACGCCTACTTTGTCAAATCCATCCATAAATGCCAATGCAATCTCATCCGTAGGCCCCTAAATTTGGATTGTTATAGATGAAGCATATAGTATCCATTATAGAGCTCTGACTTAGCTATGATTAGATATATTATGGGCCCTATGGGTTCAATTAGATTACCACGATCATCCATTTGAAGCCTAAGTGCACACACCTACTTTATCAAATCCATCCATAAATGTCAATGCATTCTCATCCATAGGCTCCTAAATTTTGACTCGTACTAATGAAGTCTATAGTAAAAATTATAGGGCTCTGAGTTAGCTTTGATTTCATATATTATAGGCCTCATGGTTCAATCGGGGTTGCCTCGACCATCCATTTGAATGCTAAGTGTGCACGCCCACTTTGTCAAATCCATCCATAAATGCTAATGCAGTCTCATCCATAGGCCCCTAAATTTAGACTTTTGCTAATAAAGTTTTTAGTACCTAATATATGGCTCTGATTTAGCTTCGATTTGATATATTATAGGCCCCATGGTTAAATTAAGGTTGCCACGACCATCCATTTGTAGCCCAAGTATGCACGCCCACTTTATCAAATCCATCCGGAAATGCCAATGCAATCTCATGTATGGGCCCCTTAATTTGGATTGTTGTGGAAGAAGTGTGGAGCACCTATTTTAGGGTGCTAAGTCAACCTTGAATTGATATATAATAGGCCCTATGGTTCAATTGGGGTTGCCATGACCATCCATTTGAAGCCCAAGTGTGCTCGCCCGCTTTATCAAATCCAACCATAAATACCAATGTAGTCTCATTCTTAGGCCCTTAAATTGTGATTACTACAAACATTTTCTATATCGTACATTATAGAACTTTGATTCAATTACAATTTGATATATTACAAGCCCCATGGTTCAATTGGGCTTGCCACGACTGTCCATTTGGAGCCCAAGTGTGCATGCCCACTTTGTCAAAACCATCCATAAATGCCAATGCAGTCTCATCCCTAGGCCCTTAAATTTGTACTGCTATAGATAAAGTTTGTAGCACTCATTATAGTGCTATAACTGAGCTTCAATTTGATGCATTATATAGCTTATGGTTTAATTAGGGTTGCCATGACTATCCATTTGAGCCTAAGTGCGCATGCCCACTTTGTCAAAACCATCCACAAATGCCAATGTAGTCTCATTCCTAGGCCCCTAAATTTGTATTGCTACAAATGAAGTGTGTAGTGCTCATTATAGTGCTCTGACTCAACTTTGATTTGATGCATTTTGAACCTTGTGGTTTAATCAGGGTTGCCCCAACCATCCATTTGAGCCCAAGTGTGCACGCTTACTTTGTCAAATCCATCCATAAATACCGATGCAGTCTCATCCATAGGATTCTAAATTTAGATAGCTATAGACTTTGTTTATGGTGCTTCTTATAGGGCTCTGAGTCAGCCTTGATTTGATAACTTATGGGCCCCATGGTTCCATCGGGGTTCCCACGATAGTCCATTAGAATCCTAAGTGTGCACAGCCACTTTGTCAAATCCACCCATCCACAAATGCATCAATAGGGCTCTTAGTCAGCTTCAATCTAATATATTATGGGCCCTGTGGTTCAATTGGTGTTGCCACAACCATCCATTTGAAGCCTAAGCGTGCACGCTTACTTTGTCAAATCCATCCATAAATGCCAATGTAGTCTCATCCATAAGCCTTTAAATTTGGATTATTATAAAAGAAATGTATAGTAGCTATTATAGTGCTATGAGTCAGCCTTAATTTAATAACTTATAGGCCCTGTGGTTTAATTGGGGTTGCCATGACTATCCATTTGAAGCCCAAGTGCACATGCCCACTTTGCCAAATCTATCAAAAAATGGCAATGCAGTCTCATCCATAGGACCTTAAACATGGACTGCTACAGATAAAGTTTATAGCACCTAGTATGAGGCTCTAAGTTAGCTTTAATTTTTTATATTATAGGCCCCATTGTTCAATCATGGTTGCCATAATTGTTCGTTTAAAGCCCAAGTGTGCACACCCACTTTGTCAAATCCATCCATAAATGCTAATGCAGTCTCATCCATAGGCCCTTAAATTTGGATAGCTACAGAAGAAGTGTGTAACATCTATTATAGGGATCTTAGTTAGCTTGATTTAACATATAATGGGCCCCGTGGTTCAATCGGGGTTTCCACAACCATCCATTTGAAGCCTAAGTGCACATGCCCACTTTTTCAAATCCAATTATAAATGCTAATGCAGTCTCATGCACAGGCCCCTAAACTGTGATTGCTATAGATGAAGTTTGTAACACCCATTACAGGGCTCTGAGTAAGCTTTGATTTGATATATTATAGGCCCCATGGTTCAATTAATCGTCCATTTGAATCCCAAGTGTGCACGCCCATTTTGTCAAATCCATCCAGAAATCCCAATACAGTCTCATCCATAAGCCCCTAAATTTGGATTACTATGGAAGAAGTATGTAGTACCTATTATAGGGATTTAAGTCAACCTTGATTTGACATATAATGGGCCATGTGGTTCAATCAGGGTTTCCACGATTGTCCATTTGAAGCCCATGTGCACACACCCACTTTGTCAAATCCATCCATAAATGCCAATGCAGTCTCATCTAAGGGCCCTTAAATTTGGATTGCTACAAATGAAGTATGTAGCACCTATTACAAGGCTTTGAGTTAGCTTTAATTAGATATATTATAGGCCATATGGTTTAACTAGGATTGCCACGACCGTCCATTTAAAGCCCATCTATGCATGACTACTTTGTCAAATCCATCCATAAATGCCAAAGCAGTCTCATCCATAGGCCCCTAAAGTTTAACTGCTACTTATGAAGTTTATAGCACACATTATAGGGCTCTGAGTTAGCTTTGATTTGACATATTATGGGCTCCACGATTCAATCGGGGTTGCCTCGATTGTCCATTTGAATCCTAAGTGCGCATGCCCTCTTTGTCAAATCCATCCATAAATGCCAATACAGTCTCATCCGTAGGCCCCAAAATTTGGACTGCTATATATAAAGTCGATAGCACCCATTACATGGCTCTGATTCAGATTTGATTTGATATATTATAGGCCCCATGGTTCAATCGGGGTTGCCATGGCCATCCATTTAAATCCCAAGTGTGCACGCCCACTTTATCAAATCCATCCATAAATGCCATTGTAGTCTCATCCATTAGACCTTAAATTTGGAATGTACCCATTATAGGGCTCTAATTCAACTACAATTTGATATATTATGGGCCCTATGATTCAATAGGGGTTGCCACGACCATCCATTTTAAGCCTAAGTGTGCACGTGCACGTTGTGAAATCCAGCTATAAATGTTAATGTTGTCTCGTCCATAGGCGCCTAAATTTGGATTGCTATAGACAAAATTCTATAGTACTAATTATAGGGCTCTAAGTCAGCTTTGATTTGATATATTATAGGCCTTGTGGTTCAATCAAGGTTGCCACAATCGTCTATTGGAATCCTAAGTGTGCATGCCTACTTTGTTAAATCTTTCCATAAATGCCAATGCAGTCTCATCCATAAGCCCTTAAATTTGGACTGCTACAGAATTTCTCTATAGCACACATTATAGGACTCTGAGTCAGTTTTTATTTGATATATTATGGGCCCCATAGTTCAATCAAGGTTGTCACAACCATCCATTTAAAGGCCAAGTGTGCATGCCCACTTTGTTAAATCCATCCATAAATGCCAATGCAGTATCATGCATGGGACCATAAATTTGTACTGTTATAGATGAAGTATGTAGGACTTAATATAGAGTTCTTAGTCAGCTTTGATTTAATACATTTGTGGACCCATGGATAAATTGGGGTTGCCACAACCGTCCATTTTAAACCTAAGTATGCACACCCACTTTGTCAAATCCATCCATAAATTCTAATGCAGTCTCACTCGTAGGCCCCTAAATTTGAATTGCTACAAACTAATTGTGTAGCACTAATTATACAGCTTTAAGTCAGCTTTAATTATATATATTATAGGCTTGGTGTTTCAATCGTTGTTGCCATTACTGTCCATTTGAAGCTTAAGTACGCATGCCCACTTTGTGAAATCCATCCATAAATGCCAATACAGTCTCATCCGTAGGCCCCTAAATTTGAATTGCTATAAAGGAAGTGCATAGCACTTATTATAGGGCTTTGAGTTAGCTTTATTTATATATATTATGTGCTTTATGGTTCAATCGTGGTTGCCACGACTATCCATTTGAAACTCAAGTGCACATGCCCACTTTTTGAAATCCATCCATGAATGCCAATGTAGACTCATCCATAGGCCCTTAAATTTGGATTGCTACAAATGAAGTTTATAGCACCAATTGTAAAGGTCTGAGTCAGCCTCAATCTGATATATTATGGGCCCCATGGTTCAATCGAGGTTGCCTTGACTGTGCTTTTGAATACCAAGTATGCATGCCCACTTTGTCAAATCCATCCATAAAAGCCAATGTAGTATCATTCATAGGCCCCTAAATTTGAATTGCTACAAAGGAAGTGCATAGCACTTATTATAGGGCTCTGAGTTAGCTTTGAGCATATTTATTATGTGCTTTATGGTTAAATCATGGTTGCCATGACTATCCATTTGAAACCCAAGTGCACACACCCACTTTGTGAAATCAATTCATAAATGTCAATGCAGACTCCTCCATAGGCCCTTAAATTGGGATTGCTACAAATGAAGTTTATAGTGCCAATTATAGAGCTTTGAGTTAGCCTCGATTTGATATATATGGTTCAATTAGTATTGCCTTGACCATCCATTTGAATACCAAGTGCGCACACCCACTTTGTCAAATCCATCCATAAATGCCAATACAATCTCATCCATAGGACCCTAAATTTAGACTGCTAAATATGGACTCTATTGCACCCATTATATGGCTCTAATTTAGCTTTGATTTGATATATTATGGGCCCCATGGTTCAATCGAAGTTGTCGCAACCATCCATTTAAATCCTAAGTGCACACGCCCACTTTACCAAAACTATCCATAAATGCCAGTGCAGTCTCATTCATAGGCCCCAAAATTTGGACTGCTGTAAACTTTATCTTCAACACCCATTATGGGCTCCATGTTAGCATAAATTTGATATATTATAGGCCCCATGGTTTAATTGGGGCCGTCCATTTGAATCCTAAGTATGCACACTTATTTTGTGAAATCCATCCATAAATGCCAATGTAGTCTCATCCATATGCCCCTGAATTTGTACTGCTATAGATGAAATGTGTAGCACTCACTATAGGGCTCTGAGTAAGCTTTGATTTGAAATATAATATGGGCTTCATGGTTCAATTGTGGTTGCCACGACCGTCCATTTGAAGCCTAAGTGCGCACGCCCACTTTGTTAAATCCATCCATAAATGCAAATGCAGTCTCATCCATAGGCCCATAAATTTGGACTACTACAGAGAAATTTTATAGCCCCGAATATAAGCCTTTAATTTCACTTCAATTTGATATATTATAGGCCATACAGTTCAATTGAGGTTGCCACAATTGTCCATTTAAAGCCCACATCTGCATGCCCACTTTGCCAAATCCATCCATAGATGCTAATGTAGTCTCATCCATAGGCCCCTAAATTTGGATTGCTATAGACTTTGTCACTAGCACTTATTATAGGGCTCTGAGTCAGCTTTGATTTGATAAATTCTAGCCCCTATAGTTCAATCAGGGTTGTCACAACAATCCATTTGAAGCCCAAGTGGGAACTCCCACTTTGTCAAATCTATCTATAAATGCTAATGCAGTCTCATCCATTGGCCCTTAAATTTGGATTGCTACAGACAAAGTTTGTGGTGCCTTTTATAGAGCTCTGAGCTAGCCTAAAGTTGATATATTAAAGGCCCTATAGTTCAATTGGGGTTGTCACAATTGTCCATTTGAAGCCCAAGTGTGCACACCCACTTTGTCAAATCCTTCCGTAAATGCCAATGCAATCTCATCCATAGGACCCTAAATTAGGATTGCTATGGAAGATGTGTGTAGCAAGCCACTATAGTCATTTGAGTCAGCTTTGATTTAATACATAATGGGTCTTGTGGTTCAATCGGGGTTTCCACAACCTTAGAGGCCCATGTGCACACACCCACTTTGTCAAATCCATCCATAAATGCCAATTCAGTTTCATTTATACTCCCTTAAATTTGTATTTCTATAGATGAAATGTGTAGCATTTATTATAAGGCTCTGAATCATCTTTGATTTGATACATTATTAGCCCTATAGTTCAATCGGGGTTGCCACGACCATCCATTAGAAGCCTAAATGCACATGCCCACTATGTCAAATCCATCCTTAAATGCCAATGCAGTCTCATTCGTAGGCCCTTAAATTTGGATTGCTACAAATGATGTGTGTAGCACTTATTATAGGGCTCTGAGTGAGCTTTAATTTGGTATATTATGAGCTTTATGGTTCAATTGGGGTTTTCATGACTATCCATTTGAAGCCTAAGTGTGCACACCCACTTTGTGAAATCCATCCATAAATGTCAATGCAGTTATAACAATTGACCCTTAAATTTGGATTGCTACAAAAAAAGTTTATAGTGCCTATTATAGGGCTATAAGTTAGCCTTGATTTGATATATTAAGGGCCCCACAGTTTAGTCAGGGTTGCCACGACCGTCCATCTGATACCCAAGTGTGCTCGCCCACTTTGTCAAATCCATACATAAATGACAATTGAATGTCATCCTTAGGCCCCTAAATTTGGACTACTACATATGAAGTCTATAGCACCTAGTATAGGGCTCTATGTTAGCTTTGATTTGATATATTATAGGCCTCGTGGTATAATAGGGATTGAAATGACCATCCATTTGAAGCTCAAGTGTGCACGTCCAATTTGTCAAATCCATCCATAAATGCCAATGTAGTCTCATCCATAGCCCTTTAAATTTAGATTACTATATAGCACACATTATACGACTCTAAGTCATCCTTGATTTGATATAATGGGCCCTGTGGTTTAATCGGGGTAGCCATGACCATCCATTTCAAGCCCAATTTTGCATGTCCACTTTGTCAAATTCATCCATAAATACTAATGTAGTCTTATCCACAGAGCCCTAAATTTGGCTTGATATAGACAAAATGTGTAGTGCCAATTATAGGGCTCTGCGTCGAATTATATTTAATATATTATGTGCCTTGTGGTTTAATCAGGGTTGCCACGACTATCCATTTCAAGCCTAAGTGTGCATGTCCCCATTGTTAAATTCATCCATAAATGCCAATGTACTCTCATCCATAGCCCTTAAACTTGGATTACTAAAAATGAAGTGCATAGCATTCATTATAATGCTCTGAGTTAGCTTTGATTTGATATATTATAGGCCCCATGGTTCAATCAGGGTTGCCATGATCGTCCATTTGAATCTTAAGTGCACACGCCCACTTTGTCAAATTCATCCATGAATGTCAATGTTGTCTCATCCATAGGACCCTAAATTTGGATTGCACCCATTATAGGGCTTTGATTCAGCTATAATTTAATATATTATGGGTCCTATAGTTCAATCAAGGGTTGCCATGATCGTGCATTTGACGTGCAAGTGTGCACACCCACTTTGTCAAATCCATCCACAAATGCTAATGCAGTCTCTTGCATATTCCTCTAAATTTGGACTGTTATAGACAAAAGTCTATTTCAACAATTATAGGGCTATGAGTTAGCTTTGATTTGATATATTATAGGCCCTGTGGTTCAATTAGGGTTGCACAACCATCCATTAGAATCCTAAGTACACACACCTACTTTGTTAAATCCATCCATAAATGCTAATGTAGTCTCATCCATAGACCCTTAAATTTATATTGTTATATACTTTTCTATAAAACACATTATAGGGCTCTGAGTTAGCTTCAATTTGATATATTATTGGCCCTATGGTTTAATCAGGTTTTCCACAACCATCCATTTGAATCCTAAGTTCACACGCCCACTTTTTCAAATCCATCCATAAATGCCAATGCAGTGTCACTTATAGGCCCCTAAATTTGTACTACTATGGATAAAGTGTATAGCAAACAATATAGGGCTCTTACTAAGCTTTAACTTGCTATTATTATAGGCCTCGTGGTTCAATTAGGGTTGCCATAACTATCCATTTAAAGCCCAAGTCCGCATGCCCACTTTGTTAAATCTATCCATAAATGCCAATGCAGTCTCATCTATAGGCCCCTAAATTTGAATTGCAATAAACAAATTGCATAAAACTTATTATAGGGCTCTGAGTCAGCTTTGATTGTATATATTATGGGCTTCATAGTTCATGTGTGGTTGCCTTGACTGTCCATTTGAAGCCCAAGTGCGTATGCCCACTTTGTGAAATCCATCTATAAATGCCAATGCAGTCTTATCCATAGGCCATTAAATTTGGATTGCTATAGAAAATGTTTGCAAAGATAATTATAGGGCTCTGAGTCAGCCTCGATTTGACATGTTATGTGCCCCATTGTTCAATCAGGGTTGCCATGACCATCCATTTAAAGCCCAAGTGCGTACGTCCACTTTTTCAAATCCATCCATATACAATAATGTTGTCTCATCCATAGGCCCCTAAACTTGGATTGCTAAAAATAAAGTATATGGCACTCATTATAAGGCTCTGAGTTAGCTTTGATTGGATATATTATGGGCACCGTTGTTCAATCAAGGTTACCACAACTGTCCATTTAAATCCTAAGTACGCACACCTACTTTGCCAAATCCATCCAAAATGCCAATGTAGTCTAATCCATAGACCACAAATTTGGAATAAACTATTATAAGGCTCTGAGTCAACTATTATTTCATATAATATGGTCCCCAAGGTTCAATTAAGGTTGCCACGACCATCCATTTAAAGCCTAAGTGTGCATGCCCACTTTATCAAATCCATGCATAAATGCTAATGCATTCTCTTCCATAGGCCCCTAAATTCGGACTGCTACAGATAAAAGTTTGTAGCACTCATTATGGGGCTCTAAGTTAGCTTTGATTTGATATATTATATGCCCTGTGGTTCAATCAGAGTTGCCATGATAGTCCATTTGAAGCCGAAGTGTGCATGTTCACTTTTTCAAATCCATCCATAAATGCCAATGTTGTCTCATCCATAAGTCCCTAAACTTGGATTGCTAAAAATGAACTATATAGCACTTATTGTAAGGCTATAAGTCAGATTTGATAGGATATATTATAGGCCCTATAGTTCAATCGAGGTTATGACGACGGTCCATTTGAATCCCAAGTGTGCACACCTACTTTGTCATATCCATTCATGAATGCCAATGCAGTCTCATCCTGTGGCCCTTAAATTTGGATTGCTATAGATAAATTTTATAATGTCGATTATAGGGATTTGAGTCTACCTTGATTTGATATATTAAGGCCCCTATAGTTCAATCAGGGTTACCATAATTGTCCATTTGAAGCCCAAGTGTGCTCTCCCACTTTGTCAAATCAATCCATAAATGCTAATGCAATCCCATACATAAGCCCCTAAATTTGGATTACTATGGAAGACGTGTATGGCACCCACTATAGGGATTTGAGTCAGCCTCAATTTGATATGTGATGGTCCCTATAGTTCAATCGGAGATTCTATGACCTTCCATTAGAAGCCTATGTGTGCAAGCCCACTTTGCCAAATCCATCCATAAATACTAATACAATCTCATCTATATGCTCTTAAATTTGTATTGCTACAGAGGAAATGTGTAGCACTTATTATAGAGCTTAGAATCAGCTTTGATTTGATACATTATTAGCCCTATGATTCAATCGGGGTTGCCATGACCATCCATTTGAAGCCCAAATGCACACGCTCATTATGTCAAATCCATCCTTAAATGCCAATATAGTCTCATCCATAGGCCCCTAAATTTGGATTTCTACAAATGATATGTGTAGCAATTATTATATGACTTTGAGTGACTTTTGATTTTGTATATTATAGGTTTCATGGTTCAATCGAGGTTTCCACGACTATCCATTTGAAGCCTAAGTGTGCATGCCCACTATATGAAATCCATCCATAAATGCCATTGCAGTATCATCCAATGGCAGTTAAATTTGGATTGCTATAAACAAAGTTTGTAGCACCTATTGTAAGGCTCTAAGTTAGCCTTGATTTGATATATTAAGAGCTCTATAGTTCAATCGGGGTTGCCACCACCATCCATTTAAAGCCCAAGTGTGCTTACACACTTTGTCAAATCCATCCATAAATGATAATTCACTCTCATACTTAGAACCCTAAATTTGGACTGCTACATATGAAGTCTATAGTACCTAGTATAGGGCTTTATGTTATCTTAAATTTGATATATTATGGGCCCTATGGTTCAATCAAGATTACCATGACCGTCCATTTAAAGCCCAAGTGTGCACACCCACTCTGTCAAATCAATCCATAAATGCCAATGCACTCTCATCCATATGCCCCTAAACTTGGATTACAATGGAAGAAGTGTATAATAAATATTATAGGGCTCTGAGTCATCCTTGAGTTGATATATAATGGGACCTGTGGTTCAATCAAGGTAGCCACGACCATCCATTTGAAGCCCAAGTACGCATGCTTGCTTTGTCAAATTCATCCATAAATGCCAATGTATTCTTATCCATAGGCCTTTAAATTTGGATTGTTATAAGTAAAATGTGTAGTGCCTATTATAGGGCTTTGATTCATCTTTGATTTAATATATTACGGGCCCTCTGGCTCAATCGGGGTTGCCATGATTGCCCATTTGAAGCCCAAGTGTGCACCTCCACTTTGTTAAATCCATCCATAAATGCCAATGTAGTCTCATTCATAGCCCATAAACTTGGATTACTAAAAATGAAGTGTGTAGCACCCATTATAAGGCCCTGATGGATATATCATGGGCCCTATGGTTCCATTGGGATTGTCATGACCATCCATTTGAAGCCTAAGTGCGCACACCCACTTTGTCAAATCCATCCATAAATGCTAATGTAGTATCATCCATAGGCCCCTAAATTTGGACTATTATAGAAAAAAGTCTATAGCACCCACTATAGGGCTCTGAGTTAGCATTAATTCGATATATTATAGGGCCTGTGGTTCAATTGGGGTTGCCATGACCATCCAAATGAACTTTAGGTGCGCATGCTTACTTTGTCAAATCCATGCATAAATTCCAATCTAGTCTCATCCATAGGCCCCTAAATTTGGACTTCTATAGAATTTTTCTCTAGAAAAATTATAGGGCACTCAGTTAGCTTCAATTTGATATATTATAGACCCCATGCTTCAATCAAGGTTGCCACGACCGTCCATTTGAAGCCTAAGTGCACACGCCCACTTTGTCAAATCCAACCATAAATGCCAATGCATTCGCATCCGTAGGCCCCTAAATTTGAATTGCTATAAACTAATTATGTCACATTTATTATAGGGCTCTCAGTCAGGTTTAATTTGATATAATATGTGCTTTATGGTTCAATTGTGGTTGCCATGACTATTCATTTGAATCCCAAGTGCGCACGGCCACTTTGTGAATTACATCCATTAATGCAATGTAGTCTCATCCATAGGCTCCTAAATTTTGGATTGCTAAAGACAAAGTTTATAGTACTAATTGAAGAACTCTAAGTAAGCCTTGATTTGATATATTATGGGTCTCGTGGTTTAATTGAGGTTGCCATGACTATCCTTTTGAAGCCCAAATGCACACGCCCACTTTGTCAAATCCATCCATAAATGTAATGCAGTCTCATCCATAAGTGCCTAAATTTGGACTACTACAGACAAAGTTTATAGCACCTAATATAGGGCTCTATTTTAGCTTCGATTCGATATATTACGAGCCCTATGGTTCAATTGGGGTTGCCACGACCATCCACTTAAAGCCCATGTGTGCATGGCCACTTTGTTAAATCCATCATAAATGCTAATGCAGTCTCATCTGTAGGCCCCTAAATTTGAATTGCTACAAAGGAAGTGCATAACACTTGTTATTGGGCTTTGACTCAACTTTGATTATATATATTATAGGCTTTATGTTTCAATCCTAGTTGTGAGGATTATCCATTTGAAGTCTAAGTGCACATGCCTAGTTTGTGAAATCCATCCATAAATGCCAATGCAGTTTCATGCATAGGCCTTTAAATTTGGATTGATGTAGATAAAGTTTATAGAGCCAATTAGAGGGTTTGAGTCAGCCTTGATTTGATATATTATGGGCATTGTGGCTCAATTGGGGTTGCCATAACTATCCATTTGAAGCCCAAGTGCGGACACCCACTTTTTAAAATCCATCCATAAATGCCAATGCAGTCTCATCCATAGGCCCCTAAATTTGGGTTGCTAGGAAAGAAATGTATAGCACCTATTATAGGGATCTTAGTCAGCCTTGATTTGATATCTAATGGGACCCATAGTTTAATCGGGCTCTATAAAACTGTCCATTTAAAGCCCAAGTGTGCATGCTAGCTTTGTCAAATCTATCCATAAATGCCAATGAAGTCGCGTCCATAGGCCCTTAAATTTGGAATGCTATAGATGAAGTGTGTAGGAATGATTATAGGGCTCTGAGTTAGCTTCAATTGGATATGTTTTAGGCCCTATGGTTTAATTGGGGTTGGCATGACTGTCCATTTGAAGCCCATGTGTGCATGCCCACTTTGTCAAATCCATCCATAAATTATAATGTAGTCTCATCCATAGGCACTTAAACTTGGATTGATACATACTAAGTGTAGCTCTCTTTATAGGGCTCTTAGTTAGCTTCGATTGGATATATTTATGGGTACCATGGTTTAATCAGGGTTGCCATGACTGCCCATTTGAATCCTAAGTGCACATGCCCACTTTGTTAAACCCATCCATCCAGAAATCTATCAGTGGGGCTCTGAGTTAGCTTTGATTTGATATATTAATGGCTAGTTGTTCCATCAGTGTGCCATAACGATCCATTTAAAGCCCAAGTCCGCACTCTTACTATGTCAAATCCATCCATAAATGCCAATGCAGTCTCATCCATAGGCCCTGAGTTAACCTTGATTTGATATATTATAAGCCCCACGGTTCAATACAGGTGTTACAACAGTCCATTTAAAGCCTGAATGTACATGCCCACTTTGTCAAATCCATCCATAAATGCCATTGCAGTCTCATCCATAAGCCCCTAAATTTGGATTACTATAGACAAAGTTTATAGCACTTAATATAGGGCTTCATTTCAACTTTGATTTGATATATTACGGGGCCCGTGGTTTAATCAGGGTCACCATGATCATCCACTTAAAGCCCATGTGTGCATGCCCACTTTGTCAAATCCATCCATAAATGCTAATGCAGTCTCATTCGTAGGCCCCTAAATTTGAATTGCTACAAAGGAAGTGCATAGCACTTATTATACGACTCTAAGTTAGCTTTGATTATATATATTATAGGCTTCATAGTTCAATCTTGGTTACGAGGATTATCTATTCAAAGTCCAAGTGTGCATAGCTAGTTTGTGAAATCCATCCATAAATGCCAATGCAGTCTCATCCATAGGCCTTTAAATTTGCATTGCTACAAATAAACTTTGTAGCGCCAATTATTAGGCTTTAGTCAACCTTGATTTGATATATTATGAGCATTATGGTTCAATTGGGGTTGCCACAACCATCCATTTAAAGCCCAAGTGCGGACGCCAACTTTTTCAAATCCATCCATAAATGCTAATGTAGTCTTATCCATAGGCCCCTAAATTCAGGCCAGCACGGAAGAAGTGTGTAGCACCTAGTATAGGGATCTGAATCAGCCTTGATTTGATATATAATGAGCCCCGTGGTTCAATCAGGGTTTCCATAATTTTCCATTTAAAGCCCAAGTGTGCATGCTCGCTTTGTCAAATCCATCCATAAATGCCAATGCAGCCACATCCACATGCCTTTAAATTTGGATTACCACAGATGACGTGTGTAAGAACCATTATAGGGCTTTGAGTCAGCTTCAATTAGATATGTTATGGGCCCCATGGTGCAATTAGGGTTGGCACGACCGTCCATTTGAAGCCTATATGTGCACGCCCACTTTGTCAAATCCATCCATAAATGATAATGTAGTCTCATCCATAGGCACAAAAACTTAGATTGCTATAGACTAAGTGTGTAGCTCTCATTATAGGGCTCTTAGTAAGCTTTGATTGGATATATTATGGGTGTTGTATTTTAATAAGTGTTACCATGACTGTCCATTTGAATCCTAAGTGCACATGTCCACTTTGTCAAATCCATCCATCTAGAAATCTATCCATAGGGCTATGAGTCAGCTTTGATTTGATATATTATGGGCCAGTGGTTCAATCGGTGTGCCACAACCATCCATTTAAAGCCCAAGTGCACAGTCTTACTATGTCAAATCTATCCATAAATGCCAAAGCAGTCTCTTCCATAGGTCCCTAAATTTGGATTAGTGTATATGAAATGTGTAGCACCCATTTTAGGGCCTTGAGTCAACCTTAATTCGATATATTATAAGCCTCGTGGTTTAATCCAAGTGCCACGACTATCCATTTAAAGCCCAAGTGTGCATGCTAGTTTGTCTTATCCATCCATAAATGGTAATGCAATTTTATCCATAGGCCCCTAAATTTGGATTACTACAGATAAAGTTTATAGTACCCAATATGGGGCTTTGAGTCAGCTTCAATTTGTTATATTATGGGACTCATGGTTCTATCAGGATTGCCATGACCATTCATTTGAAACCCAAGTGTGCATGCCCACTTTTTCAAATCCATCCATAAATGCCAATGCAATCTCATCCATAAGCCCTTAAATTTGGAATGCTATGAAAGAAGTGTGCAGTACCCATTAAAGGGCTCTAAGTCAGCTATGATTTGATATATTATGGATCAGACTTGTGATGACCATCCATTTGAAGCCTAAGTGCACATGCCCACTTTGTCCAATCCATCCATAAATGCCAATCTAGCCTCATCCATAGGCCCCTAAATATGGATTGTTGTATATAAAGTGTACGACACCCATTATAAGGCTCTGAGTCATATTTGATTCAATAAATTATGGGCTCCATAGTTCAATAGTGGTAGCCACAACCATCCATTTGAAGCCTAAGTGCGCACACCCACTTTATCCAATCCATCCATAAATGCCAATGTAGTCTCATCCATTGGCACCTAAATTTGGAATACTACAGATGAAGTGTATAGCACTCACTGTAAGGATCTGAGTCAAATTCAATTAGATATATTATGGGCCTCATGGTTCAATTAGAATTGCCATAATAGTTCATTTGAATCCTAAGTGTGCATGCCCACTTTGTCAAATCCATCTATAAATGCTAATGTAATCTCATCTATAGCCCCTAAATTTTGACTACTACAGACTTTACCTATAGCACCCATTATAGGACTCTGAGTCAACTTTGATTTAAGATATTTTAGGCTCCATGGTTCAATCGAGGTTGCCATGACTGTCCATTTGAATCCCAAGTGTGCAAGCCCACCCTATCAAATCCATCCATAAATGCCAACACAGCCTCATTCATAGGACCCTAAATTTGGATTGCTATGGACTCTATTAATTGCTTATTATAAGGCTTTGAGTCAGTAATGATTTTATATACTATGGGCTTCGTGGTTCAATTGTGGTTTCCACGACTCTCCATTTAAAGCCCAAGTGCGCACACCCACTTTGTGAAATCCATCCATAAATGCCAATGCATTCTCACCTATTGGCCCTAAAATTTAGATTGCTAAAAGGTTTATAGCACCAATTGTAGGGTTCTAAGTCAACCTTAATTTGATATATTATAGGCCCCATGGATCAATTGGGGTTGCCATGACTATCCATTTGATGTCCAAGTGCACACGCCCACTTTGTCAAATCCATCCATAAATGCCAATGCAATCTCATCCATAGGACCCTAAATTTGGACTAGCATAGATAAAGTTTATAGCAGTTAATATAGGGATCAAATTTAACTTTAATTTCATATATTATGGGTGCCATGGTTCAATTGAGGTTGCCACGATCGTCCATTTGAAGCCCATATGTGCACGCCAACTTTGTCAACTCCATCAATAAATTCCAATGTAGTGTCATCCATAGGCCACTATATTTGGATTGGTACATAAGATGTGTGTAGCACTCATTATGGGCTTTAAGCCTACCTCGATTTGATAAATTATAGGCCATATAGTTAAATCTAGGTTGCCACGATTGTCCATTTGAAGCCCAAGTGCACACACTCGCTTTGTTAAATCCATCCATGAATGACACTGTAGTCTCATCCATAGGACCCTAAATTTGGACTATTATAGACTTTTTCTTTAGTATGCATTATAGGGCTTTAAGTCAGCTACGATTCGATACATTATAGGCCCCATGGTTCAATCAAGCTTGCCATGACCATCCATTTAAAGTCCTAGTATGCATACCCACTTTGTCAAAACCATCCATAAATGCCAATGCATCCTTATCCAGAGGCCCCTAAATTTGCACTGCTATAGATGAAGTGTGTAGTAGTTATTATAGTGCTCTAACATAGCTTTGATTTGATAGATTATGGGCCACGTCATTCAATCAGGGTTCAGACAGCTATCCATTTAAAGCCCAAGTGTGCTTGCCCACTTTGTCAAATCCAACCAAAAATGCCAGTGTAGTCTCATCCATAGGACCCTAAATTTGGACTACAAGTTTATAGCACTTATTACAAGGCTTTGAATTAGCCTTGATTTGATAAATTATAGGCCTAGTGGTTCAATTAGGGTTGTCATGACCATTCATTTAAAGCACAATTATGCACACCCACTTTATTAAAACAATCCATAAATGCTAATGCAGTCTCATCCATAGGCCCCTAAATTAGTACTACTACAAATGTAATGTGTAGCACTCATTATAGTGCTATGACTCAGCTTTAATTTTTTACATTATAAACCCTATGGTTCAATTGGGGTTGCCACGACTATCGATTTGAAGCCCAAGTCCACACGCCCACTTTGCCAAATCCATCCACAAATCCTAATGCAGTCTCATCCGTAGGCCCCCAAATTTGGATTGCTACAAAAAGAAAGTGTGTAGCACTTATTATGGGGTTTTGAGTCAGCTTCAATTTGATATATTATGGGCTTTGTGGTTTAATCGAGGTTTCACGACTGTCCATTTGAAGCACAAGTGCACATGCCTACTTTATGAAATCCATCCATATTTGCCAATACAATCTCATCAATAGCCCTAAAATTTGAATTGCTACAAATAAAGTTTGTAGCACCTATTATAGGGCTCTGAGTTAGTCTTAATTTGATATATTATGGGCGTCGTGATTTAATCGACGTTGCCACGATTGTCCATTTGAAGCCCCAGTTGACACACCCTTTTTGTCAAATCCATCCATAACTGCCAATGCAGTCTCATCCATAGGCCCCTAAATTTGGTATGCTATAAACAACATTCATACCACCTAACATATGGCCCTAAGCTAGCTTCAAATTGATAAATTATAGGCCATGTGATTCAATGGGGATTGCCATGGCCGTCTATTTGAAGCTGAAGTGCACATGCCAACTTTGTTAAATCCATCCATAAATGCCAATGCAGTCTCATCCATAGGCCCCTAAATTTGGATTACTACATAAGAAGTGTATAACACCCATAATATGGCTTTGAGTTAGCCTCTATTAGATATATAATAGGCCCTATGGATCAATCGGGGTTGCCCTGACCGTCCATTTGAAGGCCAAGTGCGCACACCCACTTTGTCAAATCCATCCTTAAATACAAATGTCGCCTCATCCATAAGCCCCTAAATTTGGATTACTATATATCAAGTCTATAATATCCATTATAAAGCTTTGAGTTAACTTTGATTTAATATATCATAGGCCTTATGGTTCAATCAGGGTTGCCATGACCATCCATTTAATGCCTAAGTGTGCATGCCCACTTTGTTAAATCCATCGATAAATTCTAATATAGTCTTATCCATAGGCCCCTAAACTTGGATTGATATAAAGGAAGTGTGTAGTAGAGCTTATGGGACTCTAAGTCATCTTTAATTTGATATATTATGGGCCCCATCATTCAATTTGGATTGCTATAACAATCCATTTGAATCCTAAGTATGCATGCCTACTCTGTTAAATCCATCCATAAATGTCAATGCAGTGCAATCTATAAGCCCTAAAATTTGGATAGCTATAGACAAAGTGTGTAGCTTCCATTATAGGTCTCTATGTCAACTTCAATTTAATATATTATGGGTCTCGTGGTTCAATCGGGGTTACCACAACTGTCCATTTGAAGCCCAAATGCACACGCCCAATTTGCCAAATCAATCCATAATTGCCAATGATGTCTCATCAATATGCCCCTAAATTTGGACAGCTACAAACTTTATAGCACCCATTATAGGGCTCTAAATTAGCTTTGGCTTGATATATTATAGGCCCAAGGTTCAATTGGGGTTGCCATGATCGTCCATTTGAAGCCCAAGTGTGCATGCACACTTTGTCAAATCCATTTGTAAATGCCAATGCAGTCTCATCTATAGGCCCCTAAATTTGAAATGCTATAGACTTTATCTTTACATCCATTATGGAGCTCTGAGTCATCTTTAATTTGACATATTATGGGCAACATGGTTTAATAGGGTTGCCACGACCATCCATTTGAATCCCAATTGTGCACGCTTACTTTGGCAAATCCATCCTTAAATGCCAATGCTGTCACATCCATAGCACCCAGTCAAATCCATCCATGTCAAATTTGTCTATAAACCTACTACAGGGCTCTAAGTTAACTTTGATTTGATATATTATGGGCCTTATGGTTCAATTATGGTTGCCTCGATCGTCTATTTGAATCCCAAGTACGCAAGCCCACTTTATCAAATATGTGCATAAATACCAATACAGTCTCATCTATAGGCCCTAAAATTTGGATTACTATAGACAAATTATGTAGCTAGAATAGTAGGGCTCTAAGTCAACTTCAATTTGATATATTATGGGCCCCATGGTTCAATTGGGGTTTCCACGATCATCCATTTAAAGGTCAAGTGCACATGCCTACTTTATTAAATCCACCCATAAATGCCAATGCAGTCTAATCTATAGGCCCCTAAATTTGGATTTCTTTAAAAAGTTATATACCTACCACTATAAGGCTATGAGTCAACTTTAATTTGATATATTATGGGCCCTGTGGTTCAATCGAGGTTGCCACAACCATCCATTTGAATCCCAAGTGTGTATGCCCACTTTGTCAAATCCATGTATAAATGCTAATGTAGTCTCATCTATAAGCCCTTAAATTTGGGTTTCTACAGACAAACTGTATAGCAACTATTATAAGGCTCTAAGTTAGCTTTGATTTGATATATTATGAGTTCCATGG
This sequence comes from Mallotus nudiflorus, assembly GCA_947683625.1. Taxonomy (NCBI): domain Eukaryota; kingdom Viridiplantae; phylum Streptophyta; class Magnoliopsida; order Malpighiales; family Euphorbiaceae; genus Mallotus; species Mallotus nudiflorus. Next base: position 2,260,554 of record CANTUR010000061.1, read on the forward strand.
TTCAATCGGGATCTCCATAATGGTTAATTTGAAGCCCAAGTGCGGACACACACTTTGTCAAATCCATTGATAAATGCCAATGCAGTTTCATCCAGTCTCATCCATTGGGCTCTAAATTTGGAGTGCTATAAAAGAAGTGTGTAACACCCATTATAAGGCTCTGAGTCAGCTTTGCTTTGATATATTATGGGCTATGTGGTTCAATCACGGTTTCCATGACCATCCATTTAAAGAGTAAGTACACATGCCCACTTTGTCAAATCCAACCATAAATGCCAATACAATCTCATCCATATGGCCCTAATTTTGGACTACTACAAATGAAGTGTATGGCATGAATTATAGGGCTCTATATTAGCTTTGGTTTGATATATTCTAGGCTCAAGGTTTGATTGGGGTTGCCATGATTGCCTATTTGATGCCCAAGTGTGCACGCCCTCCTTATCAAATCCATCCATAAATACCAATGCAATATTATCTATAAGCCCCTAAATTTGTATAGCTATAGACAAAATTTATTACTTTAATTAAAGGACTCTCTGTCAGCTTTGATTTTATATATTATGAGCCCCATTGTTCAATTAAGGTTGCCATGACAGTCCATTTATAGCGTAAGTGCACATGGCCACTTTGTTAAATCCATCCATAAATGCCAATTTAGTCTTATCTATAGGCCCCTAAATTTGGATAGATATAAACAAAGTTTATTCCCTTAATTGTAAGGCTTTAAGTCAGTATTGATTTGATATATTATAGGCCCTAGGTTCAATCAAGGTTGCCACGAGCGTCCTTTTGAATCTTAAATGCCCACACCCTCCTTATCAAATCCATCTATAAATGCCAATGCAGTCTCATCTATAGGCCCCTAAATTTGGATAGCTACAGAAAAATTTTATTACTTTAATTGTAGGGCTTTAGGTTAGCTTTAATTTGAAATATTATTAGACCCAAGGTTCAGTTGGGGTTGCCACGACCATCCATTTGAATCCTAAATGCGCATGCCCACTTTATCAAATCCAGCCATAAATGACAATGCAGTCACATCCGTAGGCCCCCTATATTTGGATTACTACAAATGAAGTATATAGAAATATTATAGGGCTTTGAGTTATCTTTGATTTGATTTATTATGGGTCTCATGGTTCAATCGAGGTTGCCATGACCATCCATTTAAATCCTAAGTGTGCACGTCCACTTTTTCAAATCCATCCATAAATGCCAATGCATTTTTATCCATAGGCCCCCAAATTTGTACTGCAATAGAAGAAGTGTAAGCACCCATTATAAGGCTCTAAGTTAGCTTCAATATGATATATTATAAGCCCCATGGTTCAATTGGGGTTGCCATAACCATCCATTTGAATCCCAAGTGTGCATGCCTACTTTGTGAAACCCATTTATAAATGCCAATGCACTCTCATCCATAGGCCCCTAAATTTGGACTGCTATGGACAAAGCTTTTAGTATCCATTATAGGGCTTTTAGTCATCTTTGATTTGATATATCATGGCTCTTATGGTTCAATTGGGTTTGCCATGACCCTCCATTTAAAGCCTAAGTGTGCATGCCCACTTTCTCAAATCCATCCATAAATGCTAATGTAGTCTCATCCATGGGCCCCTAAATTTGGATTGCTACAAATGAAGTGTGGAGCACTAGTTACAAGGCTATAAATCAACTTTAGTTTGATATATTATGGGCTAAAGGCTCAGTTAGGGTTGCCATGACCATCCATTTGAAGCCTAATTATGCACTCCCACTTTGTCAAATGCATCTATAAATGCCAATACAGTCCCATCCATAGGCCCTAAATTTGGGTTGGTAAAAATGAAGTGTGTAGCACTTATTATAAGGTACTAAGTTAGCTTTGATTTGATATATTATAGGCCCTATGGTTCAACCGGGGTTGCCACCAGATTCCATTTAAATCCCAAGTGCGCACACCCACTTTGTCAAATCCATGCATAAATGCCAATGTAGACTCATCTATAGGCCCCTAAATTTGGATTGTTGCAGACAAAGTGTGTAGCAACCATTATAGGACTTTGAGTCAGCTCTGATTTGATATATTATGGGTTCTATGGTTCAATCGAGGTTGCCATGACCATCAATTTGAAGCCTAAGTGTGCACGCGCACTTTGTCAAATCCATCGATAAATGCCAATGTAGTTCCATCCAGTCTCATCCATTGGGCCCTAAATTTGGAGTGTCATAAAAGAAGTGTATAGCACCCATTATAGGTCTTTGAGTCAGCTTTGATATGATATATTATGGGCCCCATGGTTCAATTGCGATTACCATGATCCTCTATTTAAAGCCTAAGTGAGCACGCACACTTCGTCAATTCCATCCATAAATGCTAATGCATTCTCATGCATAGGCCCCTAAATTTGGACTACTTTAAATGAAGTGTGTATTACCCATTATAGGGCTCTAAATTAGCTTTGGTTTGATATATTCTGGGCCTAATGTTCAATTGGGGTTTCCATGACCATCTATTTGAAGCCTAAGTATGCACACCCACTTTGTCAAATCTATCCATAAATGCCAATGCAGTCTCATCCATATGCCCCTTAATTTTGGACTGTTACGAACTTTGTCTTTAGCACCCATTATAGGACTTTGAGTCATATTTTATTTGATATATTATGGGCCTTATGGTTCCATTGGGATTGCCAAGACCGTGCACTTGAATCCTAAGTGCGCACACCCTCCTTGTTAAATCCATCCATAAATGCCAATGTATTCTCAACTATAGGCCCCTAAATATGGACAGCTACAGACAAAGTTCATACTTTATTTATAGGACTCTAAGTCAACTTCTATTTGATATGTTATAAGCCCTGTGGTTCAATCGAGGTTGCCATGACCATCCATTTGAAGCCCAAGTATGCACACCCACACTGTCAAATCCATTGATAAATGCTAATGTAGTCTCATCTTGTCTCATCCATTGGGCCTTATATTTTGGAGCACTATAAATGAAGTGTGTAGTACCTATTATAGGGCTCTAAGTTAGCATTGATTTAATATATTATAGACCCTGTGGTTCAATCATTGTTGTGACAACCATCCATTTAAATCCAAAGTGTGCATGCACACTTTATCAAATCCATTCATAAATGCTAATGCAATCTTACCCATAGGCCCCTAAATTTGGACTGCTTTAATTGAATTCTGTAGCACCCATTATAGGGCTTTCAATTAGCTTTAGTTTGATATATTCTGGGTTCAAGGTTTGATTGGGTTTCCCATGACCATCAATTTGAAACCTAAGTGTGCATGCCCACTTTGTCAAATCCATCCATAAATGCCAATGCAGTCTCATCCATATGCCCCAAAATTTTGGACTACTAAGAACTTTATCTTTAACATCCATTATAGGGCTTTGAGTCAGCTTTGATTTGATGTAATAAGGGCCCTGGGGTTCAATCGGGGTTGCTACAACCGTCCATTTAAATCCTAAGTGACATACCCTCCTTGTTAAATCCATCCATAAATGTCAATGCAGTCTCATATGTAGGCCCCTAAATTTCGATAGCTATAGATAAAATTTATTACTTTAATTGTAGGACTCTAAGTTAGCTTTAATTTAATTTATTATGAGCCTTGTGGTTCAATAAGGGTTGCCACAATCATTAATTTGAATCCCAAGTGTGCAGGCCTACTTTGTCAAATCCATCCATAAATGCCAATGCATTCTCATCCATAGGCCCCTAAATTTGGATAGCTACAGATAAATTTTATTACCTTAATTGTATGTCTCCACTTTTATGTGATATATTATGGGCCTTAGGATTCAATCAGGGTTGCCATGACCATCCATTCGAATCCCAAATGCGCACACACCTCCTTATCAAATCCTTCCAAAAATGCCAATGCAGTCTCATCTATAGGCCTCTAAAGTTGGATAGCTTCAGACAAAATTTATTACTCTAATTATAGGGCTCTAACTCAACTTTGAATTGATATATTATAGGCCCTATGGTCCAATTGCAGTTGTCATGACCATTCCTTTGAATCCTAAGTGTGCACGCCCACTTTGTCAAATCCATCCATAAATGACAGTGTAGTCACATCCATACTCCCCTAAATTTGGATTGCTATAGATAAAGTCTATAATAATCATTACAGGGGTCTGAGTAAGCTTTGATTTGATATATTATGGGCCCCATGGTTCAATCAAGGTTGCCACGAATGTCCATTTGAAGCCCAAGTGTGCACACCCACTTTGTCAAATCCATATATAAATACCAATGCATTCTTATCCATTGACCCAAAATTTGTACTGCTAAAGATGAAGTGTATAGCACCCATAATAGGGCTCTAAGTCAGCTTTAATTTAATATATTATATGCCTTATGGTTCAGTTGGTGTTGCAACAACTGTCTGTTTGAAGCCCAAGTGTGCACACCCACATTGCCAAATCCATCCATAAATGCCAATGTACTATCATCCATTGGCCCCTAAATTTGGACTGCTATAAACAATGTTTGTAGCATCCATTATAAGGCTTAAAGTCAAATTTTATTTGATATATTATGGCCCTCATGGTTCAATCAGGGTTGCCACGACCCTCCATTTGAAGCCAAAGTGTGCACGCCCACTTTGTCAAATCCATCCATAAATGCCAATGTAGTCTCATCCATAGGCCCCTAAATTTAGATTGCTATAAATGAAGTATGTAGAACCTATTATAGGGCTCTGAGTTAGATTTGGTTTGATATATTATGGGCCTGAGGCTCAATAAGTGTTTCCATGACTATCCATTTGAAGCCTAAGTGGACACACACACTTTGTCAAATTGATCTATAAATGCTAGTACAATCTCATCCATAAGCCCCTAAATTTGGACTGCCTTGATAAAGTATATAGAACCTATTATAGGGCTTTGAGTCAGCTTTAATTTTATTTATATTATGGTCCCCATTTTCCAATCAGGGTTTCCATGACCATCCATTTGAATTCCAAGTACAGATGCTTACTTTATCAAATCCATCAAAAAATGCCAATGCAGTCTCATTGATAGGCCCCTAATTTTGGATTGCTATGGACAAAGTTTATAGCTCTTATTATAAAATTTTGAGTAAGCTTTTATTTGATATATTATGGGCCCTATGGTTCGATCGAGGTAGCCATGACTGTCCATTTGAAACCTAAGTGTGCATGCCTACTTTGTCAAATCCATACATAAATGCTAATGCAGTCTTATAGTAACCATTATTGGGCTTTGAGTTAGCTTTGATTTGATATATTATGGCCTCATGGTTCAATTAGGGTTTCCATGATGATCAATTTGATTCCCAAGTGTGCACACCCACTTTGTCAAATCCATCCATAAATCCCAATACAGTCTCATCCATAGGCCCCTAAACTTTGACTACTATAAACTTTATTAGTAGCACCCATTATAGGGCTTTGAGTTAGCTATGCTATTATATGTTATGGGCCATATAGTTAAATTAGGGTGGCCATAGCCGTCTATTTGAATCCTAAGTGTGCATGCCCACTTTGTCAAATCCATCGATAAATGCCAATGCAGTCTCATCCATAGGCCTTTAAATTTTCACTACAATAAATCAAGTATATAATAGCCATTATGGGGCTCTGAGTCATCTTTAATTTGACATGTTATGGCCCTGTGGTTCAATCGGGTTTGCCATGACCATCCATTTGAATCCCAAGTATGCACGCATACTTTTCCATAATTGTTGATGCGGTCTTATCCATATGCCCCTAAATTTGAAATGCTACAAAAAACATTTATAGTCCCTAATATAGGGCTATAAGTCATCTTCAAATTAATATATTATGGGCCTTATGGTTCAATCAAGGTTGCCACGCCAGTCCATTTGAAGCCCAAGTGGCCACACCCAATTATACATAAATGCCAATGCAGTCCCATCCATAGGCCACTAAATTTGGATTGCTACAAATGAAGTGTGTAGCACTTATTATAGGGCTCCAAGTTTACTTCTAGTTGATATACTATGGGCTTCATGGTTCAATCAATGTTGCCACTACTGTCCATTTGAGGCCTAAGTGCACATGCCCACTTTATAAAATCCATCCATAAATGCCAATGCAGTCTCTAACAGCCATTATGGGGCTCTGACTTAGCTTTAATTTGACATGTTATGGCCCTATGGTTCAATCGGGGTTGCCACGACCATCCATTTGAATCCCAAGTGTGCACGCATACTTTTCCATAATTGTTGATGCGGTCTCATCCATATGCCCCTAAATTTGAAATGCTACAAAAAATGTTTGTAGTCCCCAATATAGGGCTATAAGTCATCTTCAAATTAATATATTATGGGCCTTATGGTTCAATCAGGGTTGCCACGCCAGTCCATTTGAAGCCTAAGTGCCCACACCCACTTAGTCAGATCCATACATAAATGCCAATGCAGTCCTATCCGTAGGCTACTAAATATGGATTGCCACAAACAAAGTGTGTAGCACTTATTATAGGGCTCCAAGTTTACTTCTATTTGATATACTATAGGCTTCATGGTTCAATCAATGTTGCCATGACTATCCATTTGAGGCCTAAGTGCACATGCCTACTTTATAAAATCCATCCATAAATGCCTATGCAGTCTCATCCATAGACCTTTAAATTTTGATTGCTACAAATAAAGTTTTTAGTGGCCATTATAGTGCTCTAAGTCAGCTTTAATTTAATATATTACAGGTCTCATGGTTCAATCAAGGATGCCATGACCATCTATTTCAAGCCCAAGTGTGCATGTCCATTTTGTTAAATCCATCCATAAATGCCAATGTAGTATCATCCATAGGCCCCTAAACTAGGACTGCTATAGACTTTAACAGTAGCACTTATTAAAGGGCTCTGAGTTAGTTATGATTTTATGTATTATAGGCCATGTGTTTCAATTAGGTTTGCCACAACCGTCCATTTGAATCACATATGCACACGCTCACTTTGTCAAATCCATCCATAAATGCCAATGCAATCAGTCTCATCGATAGGCCCTTAAATTTGGACAACTATAGGTGAATTCTATAGCAACCATTATAGGGCTCTAAGTCAACTTTGATTTGATATATTATGGCCCTGTGGTTCAGTAGGGGTCACCACAACCATCAATTTGAATTCCAAGTATGCACGCCCACATTGTCAAATCCATCCATAAATGACCATGCAGTCTCATCGATAGGCCCTTATATGTGGACTACTATAGATGAAGTCTATAGCACCCATTATAGGGCTCTAAGTCATCCTTGATTTGATATATTATGGCCCTATGGTTCAATTGGGGTTTCAATGTAGGTCCATTTGAATCCCAAGTGTCCACACCCACTTTGTTAAATCCATCCATAAATGCCAATGCAGTCTCATCCATATGCCCCTAAACTTGGAATGCTACAGACTTTGTTAGTAGCACCCATTATAGGGCTCTGATTTAGCTATGATTTTTTATGTTCTGGGCTGCATGGTTAAATCGGGGTGGCCACAACCATCCATTCGAATCGCAAGTGCGCACACCCACTTTGTCAAATCCATCCATAAACGCCAATGCAATCTCATCCATAGGCCCCTAAATTTGGACTATTATAAATGAAGTACATAGCACCCATTATAGGGCCCTCAGAAAGATTTAAGTTGACATGTTATGGCCCTAGGGTTCAATTGGGGATGCCACAACCGTCCATTTAGTGTGCACGTATACTTTGTCAAATACATCAATAATTGCCAATGCAGTCTCATCCGTATGCCCTTAAATTTGAACTGTTATAAACAAAGTTTATAGTGCCTAATATAGGGCTATAAGTCAACTTTGAATTGATATATTATGGGCATCATGGTTTAATCAGGGTTACGATGCCCATGCATTTGAAGCATAAGTGCACGCACCCACTTTATCAAATCCATTCATAAATGCCAATGTAGTCCCATCCATAGGCCCCTAGATTTGGATTGCTACAAACGAAGTGTGTAGCCCTTATTATAAGGCTCCAAGTTTGCTTTGATTAGATATACTATAGGCTTCATGGTTCAATTAGGGTTGCCACAACTATCCATTTGAGGCCCAAGTGTTCACGCCCACTTTGTAAAATCCATCCATAAATGCCAATGCAGTCTCATCCATAGGCCCTTAAATTTTTAATGCTACAAACAAAGTTTGTAGTGGCCATTATATAGATCTAAGTTAGCCTCAATTTAATATATTATAGGCCCTATGGTTCAATCAGGGTTGCCACAATTGTCCATTTGAAGCCCAAGTGTGCACGCCAACTTTGTCAAATCCATCCATAAATGCCAATGCAGTGTCATCCATAGGCTGCTAAACTATGACTAAAGACTTTATCCATAGCACCTATTATAGGGCCCCAAGTTAGCTACAATTTTATGTATTATGGGCCATGTGGTTCAATCAGGGTTGCCATGACCATCCATTTGAATCGTAAGTGCGCACGCCCACTTTGTCAAATCCATCCATAATGCCATTACAGTCAATCTCATCTATAGGCCCTAAATTTGAACTACTATAGATGAATTTTATAACAACCATTATAGGGGTCTAAGTCAACTTTAATTTGATATATTACAGCCCAATGCTTCAGTCAGGGTTTCCACGACCGTCCATTTGATTCCCAAGTAGGCACCCTAACTTTGTCAAATCCATCCATAAATGCTAATGCAATATTATCCATAGGTGCCTAAACTTGGACTGCTACAGACTTTGTCAGTAGAACCCATTCAAGGGCTCTAAGTCAACTATGATTTTATATAGTAGGGCTACATGGTTAAATCAGGGTTTCCATGATCGTTCATTTGTAGCACAACTACGCACGCCCACTTTGTCAAATCCATCCATAAATATGAATGCAATCTTATCCATATGCCCTTAAATTTGGATTGCTACAGACAAAGTTTGTTATGCCCATAATAGGGCTCTGAGTTAGCCTCAATTTGATATATTATAGGCCTTGTGATTCAATCAGGGTTACCACTACCATCCATTTGAAGCCCAGGTGTGCATGCCCAGTTTGTCAAAACAATATGAAATCTTATCCATAGGCTCTAAAATTTTGATTGCTACAAAAAAAGTTTATAACACGTATTATAGGATATTAAGTCAACTTTGATGTGATATATTATGGTCCTTATGGATCAATCAGGGTTGTCACGACCGCCCATTTGAAGCTCAAGTGCGCATGCCCGCATTGTCAATTCCATCCATAAATGCTAATGCAGTTTCATCCATAGGCCCCTAAATTTGGATTGCCAGTAACAAAGTGTATAGCACCCATTATAGGGCTCTAAGTTAGCTTTGGTTTGATATATTATGGTGCTAATGTTGAATTGGGGTTGTTAGGACTGTCCATTTAAAGCACAAGTGTGCACTCCCAGCTTGTCAAATCTACCCATAAATGCCAATGCAGTCTCATCCGTAGGCCCTTAAATTTGGATTGCTAGAAATAAAGTGTGTAGCACCCATTACAGGGCTCTAAGTCAGCTTTAGTTTCATATATTATAGGCCCGAGATTGAATTAGGGTGACATGACCGCCCATTTGAAGCCTAAGTGCGCATGACCACTTTGTCAAATTCATCCATAAATGCTAATGCAGTCTCATCCATAAAATCCCTAGATTTGGATGGCTACGAACAAAGTGTGTAGGATGCATTACAAGGCTCTGAGTCAACTTTGGTTTGATATATTATAGGCCCAAGGTTGAATTAGGGTTGCTGGGACCATCCATTTGAAGCTCAAGTGCACATGCTCACTTTGTCAAATCCATCAATAAATGCCAGTGCAATCTCATCCATACAACCCTAAATTTAGATTGCTACGAATAAAGTGTCCAGCTTCTATTATAGGGCTCTGAGTTAGCTTCAATTTGATATATTACATGCCTTATGGTTCAATCAGGGTTGCTACAACCATCCATTTGAATCTAAGTGTGCATGACCACCTTATTAAATCCATCAATAAATGCCAATGCAGTCTCATCCATAGGCTCCTAAATTTGGAATGCTACAAATGAAGTCTATAGCACCCATTATAGGGCTCTAAGTCAGCTTAGATTTGATATATTATGGGCCCTATGGTTTAATCAGAGTTACCACGACTGTCCATTTGAATCCTAAGTGCGCATGCCCTCATTGTCAAATCCATCGATAAATGCCAATGTGGTCTCATCTATAGGCCCCTAAATTTGGAATGGTATAGACAAAGTTCATAGCTACCATTATAGGGGTGTGAGTCAAGTTTGATTTGATATATTATGGGCCCCGTGGTTCAATTAGGGTTGCCATACCATCTATTTGAAGCCCTATTACGCATGCACATGTTGTCAAATCCATCCATATATACCAATGTAGTCCTATCCATTTGCTCTTAAATTTGAACTGCCACAAAAGAAGTGTGTACTACACCTTACAGGGCTCTAAGTCAACTTTGATTGGTTGTATTATAGGTCCTACGGTTCAATCAGGGTTGCCACGACCAGCGATTTGAATTCTAAGTACGCACACCTACTTTATCAAATCCTTCCATAAATGCCAATACAGTCTCAACCATAGACCCCTGAATTTGGACTCCTACAAACTTTGTTTGTAACACTTATTATAGGACTCTTAGTCAGATAAAATTTGATATATTTTAGGCCTCGTGGTTCAATTGGAGTTGCCACGATCATCCATTTGAAGCCCAAGTGCGCACTCTATCCATAAATTCCAATGCAATCTCATATATAGGCCCCTAAATTTACACTTCTATAGATAAATTCTAAAGCACCCAATATAGGGCTCTGAGTAAGCTTTGATTTGATATAGTATGGACCTCATGGTTCAATCAAGGTTGGCATGACCATCCATTTGAATCTCTAGTGTGCACACCCACTTTGTCAAATCAATTCATAAATGCCAATGCAGTCTTATTTGTAAGCCCTTAAACTTGGACTACTATAGACTTTGTCATTAGCACCCCTTATAAGGCTCTAAGTTAGCTGTAATTTAATATATTATGGCTTTATGGTGCAATCGAGGTTGCAACAACTGTCCATTTGAATCCCAAGTGCACACGCCCACTTTTTCAAATCCATTCATAAATGCCAATGCAATGTCATCCATAGGCCCCCAAAATTTGTACTGCTACAGATGAAGTGTCTAGCTCTAATTATATGGCTATGAGTCAGCTTCAATTTGATATATTATGGGCCCTATAGTTTATTCGAGGTTGCCACAATCGTCCATTTAAAGCTCAAGTCCGCATGCCTAATTTGTTAAATCCATCCATAAATTATAATGCAATCTCATCCATAGCCCCTAAATTTGGACTACTATAGATGAAGCCTAAAGCACCCATTATAGGTGTCTAAGTTCATTTTAATTTGATATATTATGGGCCTTGTGGTCTAATCAGGGTTGCCATAACTGTCCATTTGAAGCCTAAGTCTACATGCCTACATTGTTAAATCTATCCATAAATTATAATGCAGTCTCATCCATAAGCCCCTAAATTTGGACTACTATAAATGAAGCCTAAAGCACCCATTATAGGGCTCTAAGTTAGCTTTGATTTGATATATTATGGGCTCAGTGAGAAGATCCGACTTTCCATGATAGTCCATTTGAATCCCAACTGTGCACGACCACTTTGTCAAATCCACCAATAAATGCCTATGCAGTCTCATCCATAGGCCCCTAAATTTGGATAGCTGCAGATGAAGTCTATGAAAACCTTTATAAGGCTCTAAGTTAGGTTAGATTTGATATATTATGGGCCCTGTAGTTCAATTAGAGTTGCATGACCGCTTATTTAAATCCCAATTGCACACACCGTCTTTGTCAAATCCATCCATAAATGCCAATGTAGTCTTATCTCTAAGGCCCTAAATTTGGATTGGTACAAACAAAGTTTGTAGCTCCCACTGTAGGGATCAAAATTAGGTTCGATTTGATAAATTATGGGCCTCGTTCTTCAATCAAGGGTTGCCATACCATCCATTTGAACACTAAGTGTGCACATACACTTTCTCAAATCCATCCATAAATGTTAATGCAGTCAAAAATTTGTACTGCCATAAATGAAGTGTGTAGCACTCCTTATATGGTTCTGAGTCAACTTTTATTCAATATATTATGGGCCCCGTAGTTCAATCAGGGTTGCTACGACCATCAACTTGAATTCCAAGTGCGCACGCCCACTTTGTCAAATCCATCCATAAATTACAATGCAGTCTAATCCATAGGCAACTAAATTTGCACTGTTATAGACTTTATCTATAGCATGTATTATATGGCTCTAAATCAGCTATGATTTGATATATTATAGGCCTAGTTGTTCAATGGGGGTTGCCACGATCGTCCATTTGAAGTCCACGTGCACGTGCCTACTTTGTCAAATCCATCCATAAATTCCAATGCAATGTCATCCATAGGCCCCTAAATTTGGATTGCAGCAGATGAAGTCTAAAGCACCCATCATAGGGCTCTGAGTTAGCTTCAATTTGACATATTATAGGCCTTGTGGTTTAATCAGGGTTGCTAAGACCATCAATTTGAATTCCAACTGCGTACATCCACTTTGTTAGATCCATCCATAAATGCTAACGTAGTCTCATCCATAGGCCCCTAAACATGCATTGCTCGAGATATTTTCAATAACACCAATTATAGGGCTATGAGTCAGCTTTAATTGGATATATTATAGTCCCATGGTTCAACCAAGGTTTCCACGTCTGTCCATTTGAAGCCTAAGTGCTCATACCCACTTTGCAAAATCCATCCATAAATGCTAATGTAGTCTTATACATGGGCCCAAAAATTGAACTGCTACAGACTTTATCAGTAACACCCATTATAAGGCTCTGTGTTAGCTATGATTGTATATATTATGGGCCATGTGGTTCAAACGGGGTTGCCACGTCCTTCCATTTGAAACCCAAGTGGGCATGCCCACTTTGTTAAATCCATCCATAAATGCCAATGCAGTCTCATCCATAGGCCCCTAAATTTGGACTACTACAGATGAAGTCTATAACAACCATTATGGGGCTTTGAGTTAGCTTCGACTTAATATATTATGGCCTTGTAGTTTAATTGAGGTTGCCACAACCATCCATTTCAATCCCAAGTGCGGACGCCCAGTTTGACAAATCCATCCATAAATGCCAATGCAGTCTCATCCTTATGCCCCTAAATAGATAAAGTTTATAGCTCTTATTATAAGGCTCTGAGTGAGCATCAATTTCATATTCTATGGCCCATGTGGTTTAATCGAGGTTGTTATGACCACCCATTTGAAGCCCAAGTGTGCACACCTACTTTGTCAAATCCATCCATAAATGCCAATGCAGTCTCATCTATAGGCCTCTAAATTATGACTACTATAGATGAAGTCTATAGCACCCATTATAGGGCTCTAAGTTAGTAGACTTTTGTCAGTAGCACCTATTATAGGGCTCTGAGTTAGCTAAGATTTTATATATTATGGGCCACGTTGTTCAATCAAGATTACCATGACCATCCAATTGAATCCCAAGTGTACACTCCCACTTTGTCAAATACATCCATAAATGCCAATGCAGTCTCATCCATAGGCCCTTAAATTTGCACTGCTACAAATGAAGTCTACAGTACCCATTATAGTGCTCTGAGTCAACTTGGATTTGATTTATTATGGCCCTTAGGTTCAATTAGGGTTGCCACGACTGTCCATTTCAATCCTAAGTTCGCACGGCCACTTTGTTAAATGCATCCATGAATGCTAATGCAATCTCTTCCATAGGTAAAAAAAATTAGATTGCTACAAATGAAATGGGTAGCATTTAGTGTAGGTCTCTGAGTTAGCTTCAATTTGATATATTATTAGCTTTGTGGTTTAATTAGGGTTGCCATGACTATCCATTTGAAGCAGAAGTGTTCACACCCACTTTATCAAATCCATCCATAAACGCCAATGCGGTCTCATCCATAGGCCCTTAAATTTGGATTGCTATAAATAATGTTTATTGCCCCAATTATAAGGCTCTAAATCAACCTCAATTTAATATATTATGGGCCTCATGGTTCAATCAGAGTTGCCGCAACCATCCATTTGAAGTCCAAGTGTGCATTCCCACTTTGTTAAATCAATCCATAAATGCTAGTGCAATCTCATGCATAGGCCCTTAATTTTGGACAATTACAAACAAAGTTTTTAGCATCAATTATAGAGCTTTAAGTAAGCTTCAATTTGATATATAATGGGCTCTGTGGTTCGATCGGGGTTGCCATGACCATCCATTTGAAGCCTAAGTGTGCATGCCCACTTTGCCAAATCCAGCCATAAATGTCAATGCAGTCTTATCCATAAGCCCCTAATTTTGGATTACTTCAAATGATATGTGTAGCATGTATTATAGGGCTTTGAGCTAACTTTGGTTTGATATAATATAGGCCCGAAGTTGATTTTGGGTTGCCATGTTCATCCATTTGAAGCCCAAGTGCACATGCCTACTTTGTCAAATCCATCTATAAATGCCAATGCAATCTCATCCATATGCCCTAAAGTTTGGATTGATATAGACTTTGTCTTTAGCACTTATTATAGGGCTTAGTCAGACTCAAATTTATATATTATGGGCCTTATGGTTCAATCAGGCTTGCCACAACCATTTGAAACCCAAGTGTGCATGGCCACTTTATCAAATCGATCCATAATTGCTAATGCAGTATCATCCATAGGCCCTTAAATTTGGATTACTTTTGTTTGTAGCACCCATTATAGGGCTCTAAGTTAGCTTCAATTTGATATATTATGGCCATATGGATCAATCAAGGTTGCCATGACCATCCATTTGAAGCCCAATTGCACATGCCCACTTTGTGAAATCCATCCATAAGTGCCAATACAGTCTCATCCATAGGTCAGCAATTTGGATTGCTACAAATCAATTGTGTAGCACCCATTATAGGGCTCTAAGTCAGCTTTGATTTGATATATTATGGGCCCAACATTAAATTGGTGTTATCAGGACCGTCCATTTGAAGTCCAAGTGCACATGCCCACCTTGTCAAATCAACCCATAAATGCCAATACAGTCTTACCCATAAGCCCCTAAATTTGGATTACTACAAACAAAGTGTGTAACACCCATTACAAGGATTTGAGTTAGCTTTGGTTTCAAATATTATAGGCCTAAGTTGAATTGTGGGTGCCATGACTGTCCATGTAAAGCCCAAGTGTGCATACCCACTTTGTCAAATCTGTCCATAAATGCTAATGCAATCTCACCCCATAGACCCCTAAATTTGGATTGGTATAAATGAAGTGTGCAATAACCATTATAGGGCCCTGAGTCATCTTTGATTTAATATATGATGGGTCTGAGGTTGAATTAGGGTTGCTAGGACTGTCCATTTGAAGCCTAAGTGTGCACACCTACTTTGTTAAATCCAACCATAAAAACCAATGCATTCTTATCCATAGACCCTTAAATTTGGATTGCTACAAATGAAGTATGCATCACCCATTACAGGGCTCGAAGTTAGCTTTAATTTGATATATTATAGGACTATTGGTTCAATTGGGGTTGCCATGACCATCCATTTGAATCTAAGTGCGCATGATCACTTTGTCAAATCCATCCATAAATGCCAATGCAGTCTCACCCATAGGCCCCTAAATTTGGATGGCTATAGATAAAGTCTATAGCACCATTTATAGGGCTCTGAGTCAGCTTCAATTTGATATATTATGGTGCTTAGGGTTCAATCGGAGTTGCCCCAACCCTCCATTTGAATCCCAAGAGCGCACACCCACTTTGTCAAATCCATCCAGAAATGCTAATGCAGGCTCATCTATAGGACCCTAATTATGGATTGGTATAGAAAAAGTTTGTAGCTCCCATTATAAACCTCTAGTTCAACTTCAATTCAATATATTATGGGCCTGATCGTTCAATCGAGGTTGTCATGACCGTCCATTTGAAGCCTAAGTGCGTACGCCCACTTTGTCAAATCCATCCATAAATGCTAATGCAGTCTCATCCATAGACTCCTAAATTTGTACTGCTATAGATGAATTATGTAACAACTTCGATTTAATATATTATGGGCCCCGTGGTTCAATTACAGTTGCGATGAATATCCATTTAAAGCCTAAGTGCACATGACCACTTTGTCAAATCCATCCATAAATGCTAATGTAGTCGCATCGATAGGCCCCTAAATTTGGATTACTATAGAAAATATTTGTAACTCCCATTATAAGACCCTGAGTCAATTTCAATTTGATATATTGTGGGCTTTGTATTTTAATCGGGGTTAACATGACCATACATTTGAAGACAAAGTGCATACACCTACTTTGTCAAATCCATCCATAAATGCCAATGCAATCACATCCATACGCCCCCAAATTTGGACTGATACTGATGAAGTCTATAGTACCCATGATAGGGCTCCTAGTCAACTTCGATTTAATATATTATAGGCCCCATGGTTCAATCAGAGTTGCCATGATCGTCCATTTAAATCCCAAGTGTGCACGCCTACTTTGTCAAATCCATCCATAAATGCTAATGTTGTCTCATCCATTAGCCCCTAAATTTTATTGCTACAAATTAAGTGCATAGCACCAATTATAGGGCCTTGAGTTAACTTTGATTTGATATCCCTATGGTTCAATCAGGGTTGCCATGGCCATCCATTTGAGTCCTAAGTGTGCACGCCCACTTTGTTAAATCCATCCATAAATGCCAATGCAGTCTCATCTATAGGCCCCAAAATTTGGATTGGTATATAAAAATTTTTTATCTTCTATTATGGGACTCGGCCCCTAACTTTGGATTGGTTCAAAAAATTGTTGACCTTCTTTTATAAGACTCTGACTTAGCTTCGATTTGATATATTATGGGCCCTATGGTTCAATCAGGGTTGCCATGACCATCCAATTGAAGCCCAAGTGTGCATGCCCACTTTATCAATTGCATCCATAAATGCCAATGGATTGTCATCGATAGGCCCCCAAATTTGGATAGCTATAGACAAAGTCTAAAACACCTACCATAGGGCTATGAGTCAACTTTGATGTGATATATTATGGGCCCTGTGGTTCAATTGGGGTTGCCACGACCATCCATTTGAATCCTAAGTGTGCATGCCCTCTTTGTCAAATCCATCCATAAATGCCAATGCATTCTCATCCATACCCCCTAAATTTGGATTACTACCAAAAAAGTTTATAGCTTTCATTATAGTACTCTAAGTCAGCTTCAATTTCAAATATTATGGGCCCTATGGTTCAATTGGGGTTGCCAAGAATCTCCATTTGAATTCCAAGTGTGCATGCCCACTTTGTTAAATCCATCCATAAATGCCAATGCAATCTCATCCATTTGGCCCTAAATTTGGACTGGCACAAACTTTATCTTTAAGAACCATTATAGGGCTCTGAGTTAGCTTCGATTTTATATATTATAGGGTACATGGTTTAGTCAGAATTGCCATGACCATCCATTTGAAGCCTAAGTGTGCACGCCGACTTTATCAAATGCATTCATAAATGCTAATATAGTCACATCCATAGGCTCCTAAATTTGGATTGCTAAAGATGAACTCTATATCTCTCATTATAGGACTCTAAGTCAACTTTGACTTGATATATTATAGGTCCTGTGTTCAATTAAAGTTACCATGGCAGTCCATTTGAATCCCAAGTGTTCACACCCACTTTGTCAAATCCATGTATTAAAGCTAATGCAATCTCATCCATATGCCTCTAAATTCGGACTACTATAGACTTTGTCTTTTAAAATAATTATAAGGCTTTGAGTTAGATTCAATTTGATATATTATAGGCCCCATGGTTGAATCAAAGTTGCCATGACCATCCATTTGGAGCCTAAGTGTGCCCACCCATTTTGTTAAATCCATCCATAAATACTAATGCACTCTCATCCATATCCCCCAATTTTGTACTGTTATAGATGAAGTGTGTAGCAATTATTATAGGGGTTTGAGTTAGCTTTGATTTGATATATTATAGGCCTCATGGTTTAATCATGGTTTCCATGACCTTCATTTAAAGCTCAAGTGTGCATGCCAACTTTGTTAAATCCATCCATAAATGCCAATGCAGTCTCATCCATAGGCCCCTAAATTTGGATTGGTATAGAAGAAGTGTGTAGTACCCATTATAAGGCTTTGAGTCAACCTTAATTTAATATATTAAGGGCATCATGGTTCAATTGGAGTTGCCACAAATGTCTATTTGAAGCCCAAGCGTGCATGCCCACTTTCTAAAATCCATCCATAAATGCCAATGAAGTCTCACTCATATGCACCTAAATTTAGATTGCTCCAAACTTTGTCTGTAGCAGCCATTATAGGGTTTTGAGTTGGCTTCAAATTGATATATTATAGGCTCAATGGTTCAATTACGGTTGCCACAACCACCCATTTGAATCCCTAGTGCGCACGTCCACTTTATCAAACTAATCCATATATGCTAATGCAGTCTCATCTATAAGCCCCTAAATTTTGATTTCTATAGACAATGTTTGTAGCTCCTATTGAATGGCTATAAGTTAGCTTTAATTTAGTATGTTATAGGATTTGTGGTTCAATCAGGGTTGCCATAATAGTCTATTTGAAGACCAAGTGTGCACGCCCACTTTATCAAATCCATCCATAAATGCCAATGTAGTCACATCCATAGGTCCGTAAATTTTCACTGCTATATACAAAGTCTATAGAACCATTATAGGGATTAGAGTTAGCTATGATTTGATATATAATGGGCCCCATGGTTTAATCGGGGTTGCCACAACCATCCATTTGAATCCCAAGTGCACATGCCCACTTTGTCAAATCCATCCATAAATGCAAATGTAGTCTCATTCATAGGCCCCTAAATTTGGATATCTATAGATGAAGTCTATAGCACCCATTATAGGGCTTTGAGTTAGCTTTATTTTGATATATTATGGGTCTCGTGGTACAATTCAAGCTTCAATGACTGTCGATTTGAATCCTAAGTGCATACACCCACTTTATCAAATCCAACCATAAATGCCAATGTAATCCCATCTATAGGCCACTAAATTTGGATTCCTATAGATGAACTTTATAGCTCCCATTGTAAGGCTCTGAGTTAGATTTGATTTGATGTATTATAGGCTCCATGGTTCAATCAGAGTTGCCACGACATTCCATTTGAATCCCAAGTGTGCATGCCCACTTTGTTAAATCCATTGATCAATGCCAATGCAGTCTCATCCATATGCCCTTAAATTTAGATCGGTATGGACTTTGTCTCTAAGACCCATTATAGGGCTTTAAGTCAACTTTGATTTGATATATTATGGGTCATATGGTTTAATTAGGGCTGCAACGATTGACCATTTGAATCCTAAGTGCGCACACTCACTTTGTCAAATCCATCCATCTATGCAAATGCAATCTCATCCATAAACCCTTAAATTTGGATCTCTATAGATGAAGTCTATAGCACCTAACATAGGACTTTAAGTTAGCTTTGATTTTAAATGTTATTGGTCTTGTGGTTCAATTGGAGTTATGATGACCATCCACTTGAATCCCAAGTGCACATTCCTACTTTGTCATATCCATCCATAAATGCCAATGCAGTCTCATCTATAGCCCCCTAAATTTGGAATGAAACAAACAAAGTTTATAGCTCCTAATATAGGGCTCTGAGTTAGCTATAATTTGATATATTATAGGCCCCGTGGTTCAATCGAGGTTGCCATGACCATCCATTTGAATCCTAAGTGTGCACGCCCACTTTGTCCAAGCCATCCATAAATACCAATGTAGTCTCATCCATAAGCCCCTGAATTTTTACTATTATAGACAAAATTCATAGCACCTATTATAGGGCTCTGAGTCAACTTTGATTTGATATAATATGGGCCCTGTGGTTCAATCAGGGTTACCATGACTGTCCATTTGAATCCCAAGTGCGCATGTCCACTTTGTCAAATCCATCTATAAATGCCAATGCAATCTTATCTCTAAGCCCTAAAATTTGGATTGGTACAAATAAAGTTTATAGCTCCCTTTTTAGGGCTCTATATCAGCTTTGATTTAATATATTATTGGTTATGTGATTCAATCAGGGTTGCCATGACTGTCCATTTAAAGTCCAAATGCACTCGCTAACTTTTTCAAATCCATCCATAAATGCCATTGCAGTCTAATCCATAGGCCCCTAAATTTTTTTTGCTATAGATGAAGTGTGTAGTGCCTATTATAAGGCTCTAAAATAGCTTCAATTCATTATATTATGTTCCCCATAGTTTAATCAAGGTTGCCACGAATGTCCATTTGAAGCCCAAGTGCATATGCCCACTTTGTCAAATCCATCCATAAATGCCAATTCAATCTCATCCATAGGCCCCTAAATTTGGATAGTCATAAATGAAGTCTATAGAACCCATTATAGGCCTTTGAGTCAGCTTTAATTTGATATATTATGAGCCTCATGGTATAATTAGAGTTGCCATGATGATCCATTTGAATCCCAAGTGCACATGCCCACTTTGTCAAATCCATCCATAAATGCCAATGTAATCTCATCTATAGGCCTCTAAATTTGGATTGCTACAAACAAAGTTTATAGTTCTTATTATAAGGATTTGAGTTAGATTGGATTTGATATATTATGGGCTTTGTGGTTCAATCAAGGTTGCCACGACTGTCCATTTGAAGGCTAAGTGTTCAAGCCCACTTTGTTAAATTGATCGATAAATGCCAATGCATTCTCATCCATATGCACCTAAATTTGGACTGTTACTCTCTTTCTCTTTAGTACCCAATAAAGGGCTTTGAATCAGCTTCAATTTAATGTATTATAGGCCCTATGGTTCAATTGGGGTTGCACAACTATCCATTTAAATCCCAATTATGCACATCAACTTTGTTAAATCCAACCATACAATGCTAATGCGGTCTCATCTGCATGGCCCTAGATTGGGATAACGACATATAATTTTTATAACTCATATTATAGGGCTTTGAGTTAGCTTTAATTTGATATATTATGGGCCCTATGGTTCAATCGGGGTTGTCATGACTGTCCATTTGAATCCCAAGTGTGCACATGCACTTTGTCAAATCCATCCACAAATTTTGATCAAGTCACATCCATAGGCCACTAAATTTGGATTGCTACAGATCAAGTGTATAGTACCCATTGTAGGGCTCTCAGTTTGCTTTAATTTAGTATATTATGGGCCTTGTGGTTCAGTCACAATTACCACAACTATCCATTTCAATCATAAGTGTGGATACCCACCTTGCAAAATCCATTCATAAATGCTAATGCAATCTCATCCATGCACACCTAAATTTTGACTATTACGGGCTTTTTCTTTAGTACCCATTATATCATTTTGAGTCAGCTTCCATTTGATATATTATAGACCCTATGGTTCAATCAGGGTTGCCATGACTATCTATTTGAATCCTAAGTGCACACACCCATTTTATTAAATCCATCAATAAATGCCAATGTAGTCTAGTCCATATGCACCTAAATTTGGATTTTTGTTAACTTTTTATTTTATACCATTATAGGGCTTTGAGTCATCTTCAATTTGATATATTGGGGACCTCATGGTTCAGTCAAGGTTGCCACGACAGCCCATTTGAATCCCAAGTGTGCATGCCCATTTTATCAAATCCATCCACAAATACGAATATAGTCTCATATATAGGCCCCTAAATTCATATTGCTACAGATAGTGTTTGTCGCTCTCATTATAGGGCTCTAAGTTAGCTTCCATTTGATATATTATAGGCTATGTGGTTCAATTAAGGCTGCCATGACTGTACATTTGAAGCCCAAGTACGCACACCAACTTTGTTAAATCCTTCCATAAATGCCAATGCAGTCACATCCATAAGCCCCTAAATTTGGACTGCTATAGAAAAACTCTATAGCATCCATTATAGGGCTTTTAGTTACTTCAATTTCATATATTATGGCCTTGTGGTTCAATCACAGTTTCCATGACTGTCCATTTAAAGCCCTAGTCTGCACGCCCACTTTGTCAAATCCATCCATAAATACAAATGCAGTCTCATCCATCTGCCCCTAAATTTGGACTACCTTAGACTTTTCTCTAGCATTTATTATAAGGCTTTTAGTTAGCTTTAATTTAATATCTTATGGGCCATGTGGTTCAGTCAGGGTTTCTAGGACCGGCCATTTGTATCCCAAGTGCGCACACCCACTTTGTTAAATCCATCCATAAATGCCAATGCAATCTTATCCATAGGCCCCTAAATTTGGACTGCTACAAATGAAGTCTATAGCACCTAATACAGGGCTCTGAGTTAGCTTTGATTTGATATATTATGAGCATGTGGTTCAATCGGAGTTGCCATGACCATTCATTGAAATCCCAAGTGTGCATGCCCACTTTGTCAAATCCATCCATAAATGCCAATGCAGTCTCATCTATAGCCCCATAAATTTGGATTGCTATAGATAAATTTTATAGCTCCTTATATAAAGCTTTGAGTCAGCTTCGATTTCATATATTATGGGCCTTGTGGTTCAATCACGATTTCCACAACCATCCATTTGAAGCCTAAGTGTGCACGTCCACTTTGTCAAATACATCCATAAATGCCAATGCAGTCTAATCCATAGACCCTTGTATTTTTACCATTATAGATAAAATGCATAGCATCTATTATAGGGCACTAAGTTAGCTTTGATTTGATATATCATTACCCTAGTGGTTTAATCAGAATTACCCCAACCATCCATTTGAATCCCAAGTGCGCACAACTAGTTTGTCAAATCCATCAATGCATACCAATATAATCTCATCTATAGGCCTAAAAATTTAGATTAGTACAGACAAATTTTATAGCTCCAATTTTAGAGCTTTGAGTTAGCTTCGATTTGACATATTATGGGCCCTATGGTTCTATCAGGGTTGCCATGACTATCCATTTGAAG
Organism: Mallotus nudiflorus; assembly: GCA_947683625.1. Lineage (NCBI taxonomy): Eukaryota > Viridiplantae > Streptophyta > Magnoliopsida > Malpighiales > Euphorbiaceae > Mallotus > Mallotus nudiflorus. The sequence goes on from CANTUR010000061.1 coordinate 2,283,510, forward strand.
GCCAAGTGTGCATGCCCACTTTGTTAAATCCATCCATAAATGCCAATGCAGTCTCATCTATAGGCCTCTAAATTTGGATTAGTGCAAAAAACATTTTTAGCTTTCATTTTAAGGTTATGAGTTAAGTTTGATATATTATGGGCCCTATGGTTCAATCGGGGTTGCCAGACCATCCATTTGAATCCCAAGTACGCATGCTCACTTTGTCAAATCCATCCATAAATGCCAATGCAGTCTCATTCATAGGCCCCTAAATTTGGATTGCTACATATAAAGTTTATAGTACTAATTATAGGGCTATAAGCTAGCTTCAATTTGATATATGATGGGCCATGTGGTTCAATCGAGGTTGCCACACTGTCCATTTAAAGCCCAAGTGTGCATATCCACTTTCTTAAATCCATCCAAAAATGCTAATGCAATCTCATCGATATGCCCTTAAATTTGGACTGCTATAGACTTTACCTTTAGCACCCATTATAGGACTCTGAGTCAGCTTTTATTTGATATATTATGAGTCCCATGTTTCAATCGAGGTTGCCATGACCATCCATTTGAATCCCAAGTGCTCACGCCCACTTTGTCAAATCCATCCATAAATGCTAATGAAGTCACATCCAATAGCCCCCTAAATTAGGATTGCTATCAATGATTTGTATAGCACCCATTGTAGGGCTCTGAGTTAGCTTTGATTTGATGTATTATTGGCTTTGTGTTTCAATCAGAGTTTCCATGACCGTCCATTTGAATCCTAAGTGTGTGTGCCCACTTTGTTAAATCCATCCATTAATGTTAATGCAGTCTCATCTATAAGCACCTATATTTGGACTGCTACGAGATTTTTTTAGCATCTATTATAGGGCTTTGAGTTAGCTTTGATTTGATATATTATGGGTCTTGTGGTTCAATCAGGGTTTCCATGACCATCCATTTGAATCCTAAGTGTGCATGCCCACTTTGTCAAATCCATCCATAAATGCCAATGCAATATCATCCATCAGCCCTTAAATTTAGACTACTATAGATAAATTTTGTAGCTCCTATGATAAGACTCTGAGTCAACTTTGACTTAATATATTATGGGCCCTATGGTTCAATCAGGGTTGCTACAATCATCCATTTAAAGTCCAAGTGCGCACACCCACTTTATCAAATCCATCTAGAAATACCAATGTAGTCTTATCCATAGGCCCCTAAATTTGTACTATTATAGATGAAGTGTGTAGTAGCCATTATAGGCTCCATCTCGGCTTTGATTTGATATAATATGGGCCCTATGGTTTAATCGAGCTTGCTATGACTATGCATTTGAATCCTAAGTGTACACGCCCACTTTGTCAAATCAATCCATAAATGCCAATGCAGTCTCATCCATAGGCCCATAAATTTGGATTGTTATATAAGTGTGTAGCATCTATTATAGGACTTTAAGTCATCCTTATTTTGATATATTATGAGCCCTGTGGTTCAATCGAGGTTGCTATGACCGCCCATTTGAATCCCAAGTGCGCACACCCATATTATCAAATCAATCCATAAATGACAATGCAGTATCATCTATACGCCCTTAAATTTGGATTGCTATAGACAATGTTTGTAGCTCCCATTATATGGCTATGAGTTACTTTTGATTTAATATGTTATAGGCTTTGTGGTTCAATTAATATTTCCATGACCATCCATTTGAATCCCAAGTGCGCAAGCCTACTTTCTCAAATCCATCCACAAATACCAATGTAGTCTCATCCATAGGCCCCTTAATTTGTACTGCTACAAATGAAGTGTGTAGGACCCATTATAGGGCTCTAAGTTGACTTTCATTTGATATATTATGGGCCTTATGGTTTAATCAAGGTTTCCATGACCATCCATTTGAAGCCTAAGTATGCACGTCCACTTTGTCAAATCCATCCATAAATGCCAATGCAGTCTTATACATAGCCCCTAAATTTGGACTACTACAGATGAAGTCTATAACACCCATTTCTAGGCTATGAGTCAACTATGATTTGATATATTATGGGACCCATGGTTGAATCGATGTTACTACAACCGTCCATTTGAATCCCAAGTGCGCATGCCCACATTTTCAAATCCTTCCATAAATTCCAATGTAATATAATCCATAGGCCCTTAAACTGAGATTATGAAAGCCGAAGTGTGCAACACACATTATATGTCTCTAAATTATATTCCATTAGATATATTATATGCCCCATGGTTTAATCGGGGTTAGCACCATCCATTTGAAGCCCAAGTGTGCATGCCCACTTTGTCAAGTCCATGCATAAATGTCAAAGCATTCTCATCTATAGCTCTTAAATTTATAAAGTTTATAGCTGGTATAATTGAGCTCAGAGTAAGCTTCGATTTGATATATTATGGGCCCTATGGATCAATTGGGGTTGTCATGACCATTCATTTGAAGCCTAAGTGTGCATGCCCACTTTGTCAAATTCATCCATAAAAGCCAATGGAGTCTCATCCATAAGCCCTAAAATTTGGATTGCTACAGATGAAGTGTGCAGCATCCATTATAAGTCTTTGAGTCAGCCTTGATTTGATATATAATGGGCTCCGTGGTTCAATCAAGGTTGACATGATCATATATTTGAACCCCAAGTGCACACGCCCACTTTGTCAAATCCATCCATAAATGCTAATGCAGTCTAATGCATAGGCCCCTAAACTTGGATTGCTATAGAAGAAGTGTGCAGTGCTAATTATAAGGTTCAGAATCATACTTAATTTGATATATAATGGGCCCCATGGTTAAATTAGGGTTGCCACAACTATCCATTTGAAGCCCAAGTGCGCACACCTACCTTATTAAATCCTTCCACAAATGCCAATGCAATCTCATCTATAGGCCCCTAATTTTAGAATACTATATATGAAGTGTGCGGCATGCATTATGGGGCTTGAGTAAACTTTGATTTAATATCTTATGGGCCCTATAGTTCAATCAGGGTTGCACGACTATCCATTTGAAGCCCAAGTACACACACCCACTTTGTCAAACCCATCCATAAATGCCAATGCAGTCTCATCCATAGGCCCCAAAATTTGGATTGCTACAGATGAAGTGTGTAGCATCCATTATAAGGCACTAAGTTAGCCTTGATTTGAGATATAATGGGCCCCTATATTTGGTTCAATCAGAGATGCCATGACCGTCCATTTGAATCCTAAGTGCGCATGCCCACTTTGTCAAATCCATACATAAATGCCAATGCAATCTCATCTATAGGCCCCTAAATTTGGATTGTTACAGATAAAGTTTATGGTTACTATAATCAAGCTCTGAGTCAACTTTGATTTGATATATTATAATCCCTATGGTTCAATTGAGTTTCCATAACCGTTCATTTGAAGACTAAGTGAGCACGCCTACTTTGTCAAATCCTACCATAAATGCCAATGCAGTCTCATCCATAGGCCCTTAAATTTGTGCTGCTACTTGTCAAGTGTGTAACATCTAGTATAGGGCTCTAAGTTTGCTTTGATTTGATATATTATAGGTTTGTGGTTAATTTGAAGCCCAAGTGTGCATGCCCACTTTGTTAAATCCATCTATAAATGCCAATGCAATCTCATCTGTATGCCCCTAAATTTGGATTGCTATAAATAAAGTGTGTTGGACTTATTATAAGGCTCTCTAACACCTATTATATGGCTCTAAGTCAACTTTGATTTGATATGTTATGGGCCCTATGGTTCAATTGGGATTGCCACGACCGTCCATTTGAAGCCCAAGTGCGAACGCCCACTTTGTCAAACACATCCATAAATGCCAATGCAATGTCATCTATAGGCCCCTAAATTTGGATTTCTACAGACTTTATCTTTAGCATTCATTATAGGGCTCCGAGTCAACTTTGATTTGATATATTATGGGCTGCACGATTCAATTGAGGCTACCACGACTGTCCACTTGAAGATCAAGTGTGCACGCCCCTTTTGTCAAATCCATCCATAAATGCCAATACAGTGTCATCCATAAGCCCCTAAATTTGGATTTCTACAAAAAAAGTGTGAAGCACCCATTATTGTGCTCTGAGTCAGGATTGGTTTTATATATTATTGGCCTAAAGTTCAATGGGGGTTGCAATCACCATCCATTTGAAGCCCAAGTACACACACCCACTTTGTCAAATCCATTAATAAATGCTAGTGTAGTCTCATCCATATGCCCCTAAATCTAGACTACTACTGACTTTATCTTTAGTACGTATTATAAGGATTTGAGTTAGCTTGATTTTTATATATTATGAGCCTCATGGTTCAATCGAGGTTGCCACGATCATCCATTTAAATCTAAGTGTGCATGCTAACTTTGTCAAATCCAACCATAAATGCCATTGCATTCTTATCCATAGGCCCTAAAATTTGGAGTGCTACAGATAAAGTATGTAACACTATTATAGGGTTCTAAGTCAACTTTGATTTGATATATTATGGGCTTTATGGTTCAATCGAGGTTGCCATGATAGTCCATTTGAAGCCCAAGTATGCATGCCCAGTTTGTCAAAACCATATGCAAATGCCAATATAGTGTCATCCATAGGCCCCTAAATATGGATTTCTACAAAAGATGTGTGTAGGACTTATTATAAGTCTCTTTAGCACCATTTATAGGGTTATGAGTTAGCTTTGATTTGATATATCATGGGCTTCATGGTTTAATCGGGGTTACCATGACCTTCCATTTAAAGCCCTTGTGCACACACCCACTTTGTCAAATCCATCCATAAATGCCAAAGCAATGTCATCCACAGGTCCTTAAATTTTGATGTCTACAAATGAAGTGTGTGGCACCCATTATAGGGCTCTAAGTAAGCTTTGGTTTGATATATTATTGGCCCAAGGTTCAATTAGGGTGTCCATGACCATCCATTTGAAGCCCAGGTGTGCACGCCTAATTTATCAAATCCAACGATAAATAACAAAGCAGTCTCATCCATATTCCCCTAAATCTAGATTGCCATAAACTTTATCTTTAGCACCTATTATAGGGCTCTAAGTCAGCTTCAATTTGACATATTATGGGCTTTAGGGTTCAATCGTGGTTGCCACGACCATCCATTTAAAGATCAAATGCACACACACACTTTGTCAAATCCATCCATAAATGCCAATGTAGTGTCATCCATAGGCCCCTAAATTTGGATATCTAGAAATGAAGTGTGTAGCACCCATTACAAGGCTCTGAGTCAGCTTTGGGTTAATTTATTATTGACTTGATGTTCAATAGGGGTTACCTTGACCATCCATTTGAAGCCCAAGTGTGCACGCCCACTTTGGCAAATCCATCCATAAATGCCAATACAATGTCATCCATATGCCCTTAAATCTGGACTGCTATAGACTTTGCCTTTAGTACCCATTATAGGGCTTTGAGTTAGCTTTTTTTTAATATATTATGATCCCCGTGGTTCAATGGGGTAGCCATGACTGTCCACTTGAATCTAAGTGCACAAGCACACTTTGTCAAATCCATCCATAAATGCCGATGCATTCTTATTAATAGGCCCTAAAATTTGGAGTGCTACAGGTAATGTTTGTAGCAACCATTATATGGTTATGAGTCAGCTTCAATTTATTATATTATGGGCCCCATGGTTCAACTGGGGTTGCCACAGCCGTCCATTTCAAACCCAAGTGCACATGCCTGCTTTGTCAAATCCCTCCATAAATGCCAATGCAGTGTCATCCATAGGCCCTTAAGTTGGGATTTCTACAAATGAAGTGTGTAGCACCCATTATAGAGCTCTATGTCAGCTGTAGTTTGATATATTATTGGCCTGAGGTTCAATTAAGGTTACCATGACTATCCATTTGAAGCCCAAGTGTGCACGCCCACTTTGTCAAATCCATCCATAAATAATAATGCAATCTCATCCATATGCCTTTAAATTTGGACTGATACAAACTTTGCCTTGAGTAGCCATTATAAGGCTCTGAGTCTATTGGGATTCGTGATACAAATGCAATAAAAAAATTAAAATTTTATCACGTTCCCAAGCTTGGATCCATGTAATTCGACTACTTGATTAAATATAGGGTTTTAAAAATCTTACCAAAATGTAAAAGAGGCAAGATTCTCTGGAAGGATGAGAGGAGGTTCACACTGGTGACACCTTACCTCGAGCTTTTTTTTTTTGGCTTGGTTGTTCGGATCAAGACATCTCCAAAAGGAAAAACTCTGTCTTTGTTTTCTAAGAGGAAAGAAAACGAATTTGGAGGCAGGAAAAACAAGTGTGTGAAACCCTAGAGAATATAACATATTTATAGACTCCAAATTAGGGTTTCACTTACCAATGACCTTTTGGTAATTTTCCATTTATTATATTTTGATTTTGTTTAAAACAAATCAAAAATAATATCTTATTTATTTATTTAAAATAACATTTATCTTAAATAAATAAATAAATAAAACACTTTAATTATTTATTTCCACAGAGTTTATTTTGGGCTTATTAAACCCATATCCGTTTTGGGCTTGTTCTAAGTGTGTGACCCTGTAGGTTCACATAACATTGGCAGTGGGCTTAAATCTCTATTTAGGCCTACAAGTCATAAGTGGCCTCTAGTAAGACATTATGACTACCCAAGTCATATGAAGTCAAAAATCCGACATAACCTAATTACAGTGAATTTTATTTTCCCTTTATCACATGATATCTTAATTGAACATAAGGCATAGAATGTCATCCTTATATAGTTCAATATTATGACTTGATTTTAAGTAGAATGAAAATGATAACTCTTTATTAATTCATTTCAGCATGGCCATGCATTTTCCTTCAGTCTATCTCATCAAGGGGCCTTTAGATATCTTTCTCATATTAATGAGGGATAAATTCCTTCTAAATCACTCACATTCCTCACATAACTAATTTTATATCCAACAACATCCTTTTAATCATCCGGTTAAAGACAATGTTAGAATGTGTCAAAACATAAAATAGCTATGTAGAAATCCATGATGATTTCAAGGTCAAAGGACCGAAATAAAATTACTGTGATAAGAAATACTTATGACAATAATCTATGTAGCATTCTCATAGTAGGTCAATCCAGTACATGATCTCTCATCATGTACCTATGAGTTGACTTAATATCTCATATTTATGATTAGTAAAACATAACCATCAATCAACATCATACTAGCCTTAATACTTTAATATTCATATAATGAATAAATGGCTAGGGATAATTAGAATAGAACTCTTATTTTAATCTAAGGGTTTTACTATCAAGTCACATACTTGATGGCCTTAGTAAGAATTAACCATTCATGTAATTATCATAAAATCAAATGATAATATAATACCTCTTTATTAATAAAATAAGAAAGTCAATACATAATCACAAATGATTGACCTAGTGCATATCACTAACAGAGTCAACTTTGATTTCATATATTATAGGCTCTGTGGTTCAATCAGAGTTACCATGAATGTCCACTGAAGCCTAATTGTGCATGCCTACTTTGTCAAATCCATTCATAAATACAAATGCAGTGTCATCCTCAGACCCCTGAATTTGGATTTCTATAAATGAAATGTGTAGCACCCATTATAGGGATCTAAGTTAGCATTGGTTTGATATATTATTGGCCTAAGGTTCAATTAGGGTTGCCAGGACTATCCAATTAAAGCCCAAGTGTGCACGCCCACTTTGTCTAATCAATCCATAAATGCCAATGTAGTTTCATCCATATGCCTATAAATTTGGACTGCCACATACTTTTTCTTTAGCACCTATTATAGGGCTCTATGTCAACATTGATTTGATATATTATGGGTTTTGTGGTTCAATCAGGGTTGTCACAACCATCCATTTGAAGCTAAAGTGCGAAAACCTACTTTGTCAAATCCATCCATAAATTCTAATGCACTCTCATCCATAGGCCCCTAAATTCGGATTTCTACAAATGAAGTGTGTAGTAGCCATTATAGAGCTCTAAGTCAGTTTTAGTTAGATATATTATTGGCCCAAGGTTCAATGGGGGTTGCCATGACTATCCATTTGAAGGCCACTTGTGCACTCCCACTTTGTCAAATCCATCCATAAATGCCAATGTAGTCTCATCCATATGCCCCTAAAGCTAGACTATTGCAGAATTTATCTTTTTCACCCATTATAAGGGTTGAAGGCAACTTTGATTTGATATATTAAGAGCCCCATGGTTCAAACATGGTTGCCATAATCATCCCGTTGAATCTAAGTACGCACACTCACTTTCTCAAATCCATCCATAAAAGCCAATGCATTCTCATCCGTAGGCCCTAAAATTGGAGTGCCATATATGAAGTCTTTAGCACCCACTGTAAGGTTCTGAGTTAGGTTTGATTTGATACATTATGGACCCCGTGTTTTAATTAAGTTTGCCATGACTATGCATTTGAATCCTAAGTGTGCACACTCGCTTTTTTAAAACCATCCATAAATGCCAATGCACTCTTATCTATAGGCCCTTGAATTTGGATTGTTATAGATAAAGTTTATAGCCCCCATTATAGAGCTCTGAGTCAACTTTGATTTGATATATTATAGGCATTATAGTTCAATTGGGGTTCCTATGACCGTCCTTTCGAAGCCTAACTGTGCACGCCCACTTTGTCAAATCCATCTATAAATACCAATGCAGTCTCATCCATAGGCCCCTAAATTTGAATAGCCATAGATAAAATTTATAGCTCCTATTATGGGGCTCTGAGTCAACAAGGATTTGATATATTATAGGCCTCGTGATTCAATTGAGGCTACCACGACCGTCCATTTGAAGCCCAAGTGTGCACACCCATTTTGTCAAATCCATCCATAAATGCCATTATAGTCTCATCCATATGACCATAAAGGATTGGTACAGAAGAAGTGTATAAGCCTTTAAGTCAGCCTCAATTTGATATATTATAGGCCTCATGATTCAATCAAGGTTACCATGACCATCCATTTGAAGCCCAATTGCCCATGCCACTTTTTCAAATCCATCCATAAATGCTAATGCAGTCTCATCTATATGCCCCTAAATTTGGAATGCTATAGATAAAGTTTGTAGCTCCTACTATAGGGCTATGAGTCAACATCGATTTCATATATCATAGGCCTTGTAGTTTAATCAACGTTGCCATGAATGCCCATTTGAAGCCCAAGAGTTCACGCCCACCTTGTCAAATCCATCGATAAATGCCAATGCAGTCCCATCCATAGGCCCTTAAAAGATTGGTATAAGAAGTGTATAGGGCTCTGAGTCAACCTCAATTTGATATATTATGGGCCTCATTATTTAATCGAGGATGCCATGACCATCCATTTAAAGCCCAAGTGCCCATGCCCACTTTTTCAAATCTGTCCATAAGATTTGATACATTATGCACCATATGGTTTAATCAGGGTTGCCACAACCATCCATTTAAATCCAAGTGTGCATGTCCACTTTGCAAAATCCATCAAAAAATGCCAATGCAGTCTCATCTAAAGGCCTAAAATTTGGATCGCAACATATGAAATCTATAGCACCCATTATATGCTCTAGGTCAACTTTGATTTCATATATTATGGACCTTACAGTTCAATCAAGGTTACCACAACTGTCTATTTGAATCCTAAGTTTGCATGCCCACTTTTTCAAATCCATCCATAAATGCTAATGTAGTCACATCCATATCCCCCTAAATTTGGATTGCTATAAATGAAATGTGTAGTACATTTTATAGGGCTATTAGTCAGCTTTAATTTGATATATTATGGGCCCGTGGTTTAGTTAGGGTTGACATGACTATCTATTTGAAGCCCAAGTGTGCATGCCCACTTTCTCAAATCCATCTATAAATGCTAATGCAGTCTCATCTATAGGCCTCTAAATTTGGATAGCTATAGACTTTTTCTATAGCACCCATTATAGGTCTTTGAGTTAGCTTCAATTTCTTATATTATGAGCCCTATGGTTCAATCGGGGTTTTCATGACTGTCCATTTGAAGCCCAAGTGTGTATGCCTACTTTGTTAAATCAATCCATAAATGCCAATGGAGTCTCATCCATAGGCCCTTAAATTTGGAATGTTACAGATGAAGTCTATAGCCCCTATTATAGGGCTATAAGACAACTTTGATTTGATATATTATGGTCCTCATGGTTCAATCTGGGTTGCCAAGACCATTCATTTGAAGCCCAAGTGCGCACGCCTACTTTGTCAAATCCATCCATAAATGCCAATGCAATCTCATCCATAGGCCCCTAAATTTGGATTGCTACATATGAAGTGTGTAGCACCCATTATAAGAGTCTGAGTCAACTTTGATTTGATGTATTATGGGCCCTATGGTTTAATGGGGGTTGCCACAATTGTCCATTTGATGTCCAAGTGCGTATGCCTACTTTGTCAAATCCATCTGTAAATGCCAATGCAGCCTCATCCATTAGCCCTTAAATTTGGCTATAGAAGAAGTTTGTAGCACCCATTATAGGGCTCTGAGTCAGCTTTTATTTGATGTAGTCTGGCACTTGAGGTTCAATCAGTGTTGCCATGATGGTTGATTTGAATCCTAAGTGCCCATGCCTATAATGTCAAAGCCATGAATAAATGCCAACACAGTTTCATCTATAGGCATATTTTATACCTCCCATTGTAAAGATATGGGTTAGTTTCTATTTGATATATTCTAGGCCCTATGATTCAATTGGGTTGCCACGATCATCCATTTGAAGCCTAAGTGTGCACGCCTACTTTGTCAAATCCATCCATAAATGCCAATGTAGTCTCATCTATAGGCCCCTAAATTTGGAGTGCTATAGATGAAGTCTATAGCACTGATTATAAGGCTCTAATTCAAGTTTGATTTTTTATATTATGGCCCTATAGTTCAATTGGGGTTACCACAATGGTCCATTTGAATCCCACATGCGCACACCCACTATATCAAATCCATCCATGAATGCCAATAGAATCTCATCTATGAGCCCATAAATTTGGATTGTTACAGAAAAATTTTAGAGCTCCCATTGTACCGCTCTGAGTTAGCTTTGATTTTACGTATTATGGGCCCCATGGTTCAATCGAAGTTGTCATGACCGTCCATATCAAGCCCAAGTGTGCATTCCTACTTTATCAAAACCATCCATAAATGCCAATGTAGTCTTATCTATAGCCCCCTAAATTTGGACTGCTATAGATGTAGTCTATATCACCCATTATAGGGCTTCAAGTCAGCATTGATTTGTTATATTATGGTCCTTGCGGCTCAATAGGGGTTGCCACGATGGTCCATTTGAATCCCAAGTGTGCACACCCACTACATCAAATCCATGTATAAATGCCAATACAGTTTCATCTATAGGCCCATAAATTTAAATTATTACAGAAAAATTTTCTAACTCCCTTTGCAGGGCTCTGAGTTAGCATCGATTTGATATATTATGGGCTTCGTGGTTCAATTGGGTTTGCCACGATCATTCAATTGAAACTTAAGTGCGCATGCCCACTTTGTCAAATCAATCCATAAATGCCAATGTAGTCTCATCCATAGGCCGCTAAGTTTGAATTTATACAAATGAAGCATATAGCACATATTATAGGGCTTTGAGTTAGGTTGATTACATATATTATAAGCTTCATCGTTAAATTGGGGTTGCCATGACCGTCCATTTGAAGCCCAAATGCACATGCCCACTTTGTCAAATCCATTTATAAATGCCAATGCAATCTCATCTATGGGCCCTTAAATTTAGATTACGATAGGCAAAATGTGTAGTGCTTATACTAGGGATCTAGGTAAACCTCAATTTCATATGTTATAGGCCATGTGGTTCAGTTAGGGTTGACACAACTGTCCATTTGAAGCCCAATTACACACACCCACTTCGTGAAATCCATATATAAATGCCAATGCAGTCTCATCCATAGGCCCTAAAATTTTTACTACTACAGAAAAAGTTTGCAACACCTATTATAGGGCTCTGAGTAAGCTTGGATTTGATATATTATGGGCCTCATGGTTCAATCGGGGTTGCCATGACCGTCCATTTAAATTCCAAGTACGCATGCCTACTTTGTTAAATCCATCCATAAATGCAATGCAGTCTCTTCCATAGTCCCCTAAAATTGGATTGAAACAAATGAAGCTTATGGCACTTATTATAGGGCTCTAAGTTAGCTTTGATTTGATATATTATAGGATTCATGGGTAAATCGGGGTTGTCGCGACAATCCATTTGAAGCCCAAGTGCACATGCCCACTTTGTCAAATACATTCAGAAATGCCAATGCAGTTTCATCCATAGGCCCCTAAATTTGGATTGCTATAGAAAAGATATATAGTGCTTATAAAAGGGCTCTAAGTCAGTTTTGATTTGACATATTATAGGCCACATGGTTCAATCGGGGTTGCAACAACCATTCATTTAAAGCCCAATTACATAGGCCTAGTTTGTGAAATCCATCCTTAAATGCCAATGCAGTCTCATCCATAGGCCTCTAACTTTGGGCTATTATAGATGAAGTCTATAGCACCCATTATAGGGCTCTGAGTCATCTTTTATTTGATAGATTATGGTGTTCATGGTTTAATCGGGGTTGCCATGATGGTCCATTTGAAGACCAAGTGCACACACCTACTTTGTCAAATCCATCCATAAATGCCAAAGTAGTCTCATCCATAGTCCCCTAAATTTGGATTAATACAAATGAAGCATGTAGCATTTATTATAGACCTCTAAGCTATCTTTTATTTGAAATATTTTGGGCTTTATGGTTGAATCGGGATTGCTGTGATAGTCCATTTGAAGCCCAAGCTTGCATGCCCACTTTATGAAATCCATCCACAAATGCCAATGCAGTTTCATCCACAGGCCCTTAAATTTGGATTGCTATAGACAAACTATGTAGAGCATTTATTAGGGCTCTTAGTCAGCCTCAATTTGATATATTATGGGCCACATATTTAAATCGTGGTTGCCACGACCATCAATTTGAAGCCTAACTGTGCATGCCCACTTTCTGAAATCCATCCTTAAATGCCAATGTAATCTCATCCATAGGCCCCTAAATTTTGACTGCTATACATGAAGTCTATAGTACTTATTATAGGGCTCTGAGTTAGCTTCAGTTTCATATATTATGGTCCTTGTGGTTCAATCATGGTTGCCACGAGCATCCATTTGAAGTGCAAGTGTGCACTCCCACTTTGTCAAATCCATCCATAAATTCTAATGCAGTCTCATCCATAGGCCCTTGAATTTGGATTGCTACAGATAAAGTCTATAGCACCTATGATAGGCTATAAGTTATCTTTGATTTTATATATTATGGCCTCCATGGTTCAATCGGGTTTACCACAATGGTCTATTTGAATCCCAAGTGTGCATGCCCACTATATCAAATCCATGCATAAATGCCAATGTAGTTTCATCTATAGGCCCAAAAATTTGGATTGTTATACAAGTTTTATAGCCATTAATGTAGGCTTCTGTGTTAGCCTTGATTTGATATATTATGGCCCCTATGGTTCAATCAGGGTTGCCACGACCATCCATTTGAAGCCTAAGTGTGCAAGCCCACTTTGTTAAATCCATCCATAAATGCCATTGTAGTCTCATTCATAGACCCCTAAATTTGGACTGATACAAATGACACATATAGAATTTATTATCGGCTCTAAGTCAGCTTTTATTTGATAAATTATGGGCATCATTGTTAAATCAGGGCTACCACGACCATCCATTTGAAGCCCAAGTGCACACGCCCACTTTGTCAAATCCATCCATAAATGTCAATGCAGTCTCATACGTAGGCCCTTAAATTTGGATTTCTACAAATGAAGTCTATAGAACCCATTATAGGGATTAAATTTAGCTATGATTTAATATATAACGGGCCCTGTGGTTCAATCAGAGTTGCCATAACCTTCCAATTAAAGCCCAAGTGAGCATGCCCACTTTGTCAAATTCATCCATAAATGTTAATACAGTCTCATCCATAGGCCCTCAAATTTGGATTACTACAAATGAAGTGTACACCACCTATTATAGAGCTTTGAGTCAAATTTGATTTCATATATTTTGTTCCTGTGGTTCAATCAGGGTAGTCACGATCGTCTATTTGAATCCAAGCGCACATTCCCACTTTGTCAAATCCATACATAAATGCCAATGTAGTCTTAACCATAAGCCCCTAAATTTGGATTACTATAGATGAAGTCTATAACACTTGTTATGTGGCTCTGAGTTAGCTTTGATTTGGTATATTATGGGCCCTATGGTTCAATCGGGGTTGCCACGACCATCTATTTGAATTCTAATTACGTATGCCCACTCTGTCAAATCAATCCATAAATGCTAATGCAGTCTCATCTATAAGTCCCTAAATTTGGATTGTGATAGATAAATTTTATAGCTCCCTTTATAGGGTTCTAACTTAGCTTTAATTTGATATTTTATATGCCTTGTGGTTCAATCAAGGTTTCCATGACCGTCCATTTAAAGCCCAAGTGTGCACACCCACTTTTTCAAATCCATCCATAAATGCCAAATGCAGTCTCATCCATAGGCCCCTATATTTTTCTCCTATAGAAAATGTTTATAGCACCCATTATAGGCTATGAGTCAGCTTCGATTTGATATGTTATAGGCCCCATGGTTCAATCGGGGTTGCCACAACCGTCCATTTTAAGCCCAAGTGCGCATGCCCACTTTGCCAAATCTATGCATAAATGCCAATAAAGTCTAATCCATAGCCACCTAAATTTAGATTGCTATAGAAGAAGTGTGTAGCACCCATTATATGGCTCTAAGTCAGCCTTAATTTGATATATTAGGGGCCTCATGGTTCAATCAGGGTTGTACGACCATCTATTTAAAGCCCAAGCATGTACGTCCACTTCATCAAATCCATCCATAAAAGCTCATACATTCTCATCCATAGGCCTCAAAATTTGGATTGCTATAGAAGAAGTGTTGAGCAATTATTATATGGCTCTGAGTCAATCTTAATCTGATATATTATGGGCCTTATGGTTTAATCAGCATTGCCACGACTATCCATTTGAAGCCTAAGTGTGCACACCCACTTTGTCAAATTCCTCTATAAATGCCCATACAGTCTCATTCAAGGGCCCTTAAATTTTTATTGTTATAGAAAAACTTTGTAGCACCCATTATAGGGCTTTAAGACAGTTATGATTTAATATATTATAGGCCCTATGGTTTAATTGGGGTTGCCATGACCATCCATTTGAAGCCCAAATGCGTATGCCTACTTTGTCAAATCCATCCATAAATTTCAATATAGTCTCATCCATAGGCCCCTAAATTTGGATTGCTACAAACTAAGTCTATAGTACCCATTATAAGGCTTTAAGTCAGGTTTGATTTGATATATTATAGGCTTATGGTTCAAATAGGTTGCCATGGCCATCCATTTGAAGCCTAAGTACGCATGCCCACTTTGTTAAATCCATACACAAATGCTAATCTAGTCTCATCCATAGGACCCTAAATTTGGATTGCAGCAGAAGAAGTACATAGCACCCATTATAGGGCTCTCAGTTAGCCTCAATTTGACATAATATGGTCCTGAGGTTCAATTGGCATTGCCATCACTATCCATTTAAAGCCCAAGTGCGCACCCCTACTTTGTCAAATCCATCCATAAATGGCAATGCAGTCTCATTTATATGCCCTTAAATTTCAACTGCTATAGACTTTTTCTTTAGTTTTTATTGATTTTCTATGAGTTAGATTTGATTTAATATATTATAGGCCCCATGGTTCAATTAGGGTTGCCATGACCATCCATTTGAATCTAAGTGCTCATGCCCACTTTGTCAAATCCATCCATAAATTATAATTCAGTCTTATCCATAGGTCCCTAAATTTGGATTGCTATAGATGAAGTCTATAACCCCCATTATAGGGCATTAATTTAGCTTTGATTTAATATATTATGGGCCCCATGGTTCAATTGGTGTTGCCATTACCGTCCATTTGAATTTAGGGTGCATACGCCCGCTTTGTCAAATCCATCCATAAATGCCAATGCATTCTCATTTATAGCCCCCTAAATTTGGATTGTTACAGACAAACTTTGTAGCTACCTTTTCAGGGCTCTAAGTCAGCTCTGATTTGATATATTATGGACCCTGTGTTTCAATCGAGATTGCCATGACTATCTATTTGAAGCCTAAGTGCGCATGCCTAGTTTGTCAAATCCATCTATAAATGTCAATGTATTCTCATGCATAGGCCCCTAAATTTTTATTGCCATATAAAAACTTTATAGCACCTATTATAGGGTTCTGAGTTAGTTCTAATTTAATATACTATAGGGCATATGGATCAATTGACATTGCCATAATTGTTCATTTGAAGCCCAAGTGCGCACACCCACTTTGTCAAATCTATCCATAAATGCTACTAAATTCTAATCCATAGCCCTATCAATTTGGATTGTTACATAAGAAGTTTATAGCACCTACTGAGTTAGCCTCAATTTGATATATTATTTGCCATGTGGTTCAATTGGTGTTGCCACAATCATCCATTTAAAGCCCTAATGCGCATGGCCTCTTTGTCAAATCCATCCATAAATGCCAATGCAGTCTCATCCATAGGCCCCTAAATTTTCATTACTACAAATGAAGTGTATAGCACCCATTATAGGGCTTTGAGTCAGCTTTTCTTTGATATATCATAGGCCAATGGTTCAATTAGGGTTGCCATGACCGTCCATTTGAAGCCCAAGTGTGCACACCCACTTTGTCAAATCCATCCATAAATGCTAATGCAGTCTCATCCATAGGCCCCTAAATTTTGATTTTTACAGACAAAATTTGTAACTCCCCTTGGAGGCTCTAAGTTAGCTTCAATTTCATATATTATTGGCTCCATGGTTCAATTAGGGTTTCCATGATTGTCCATTTGAAGCTCAAGTGTGAATGCCTAGTTTGTTAAATCCATCCATAAATGCCAATGTAGTATCATCCATAGGCCCCTAAATTTTTATCGCCACAGAAAAATTTTATGGCTCCTATTATAGGGCTCTAAGTTAGCCTTGATTTGATATATTATAGGCCTTGTGGTTCAATTAAGGTTGCCATGACTGTCCATTTGAAGCCTAAGTAGACATAGCCACTTTGTCAAATCTATCCATAAATGCCAAAGTCTAATCTGTAGCCCCTTAATTTGGATTGCTACAGAAGAAGTGTGTAGCTTTCATTATAGGGTTCTGAGTCGGACTCAATTTGGTATATTATGAGCCCTGTGGTTCAATTGGTGTTGCCTCGACCATAAGCCCCAAAGTTTATAGCACCCACTATATGGCTCTAAGTAAGCTTCAATTTGATATATTATGGCCCGTGTGATTCAATCAGGGTTGCCACAACCATCCTTTATAAGCCTAAGTGTGCACGCCCACTTTGTCAAATCCATTCACAAATGCCAATGTTATCTATCTATAGGCCCTTAAATTTATATTGGTATAGAAAAAGTTTATAGCTCCTATTATAAGGCTTTGAATCACTTTCGATTTGATATATTATGGGTGCATTGGTTCAATTAGGGTTACCATGACAGTCCATTTGAAGCCCAAGTGTGCACACCTAGTTTGTCAAATCCATCCAAATTTCCAACATAGTCTCATGCATTGACCTCTAAATTTGGACTACTATAGAACAATTATTAGCATCAATTATAGGGATTTGAGTCAGCCTCAATTTCATTGTGCCTCATGGTTCAATTGGTGTTACCATGACCATCCATTTGAAGCCCAAGCATGCATGCCCACTTTATCAAATCCATCCATAAATGCCAATGCAGTCTCATTCATAGACCCCTAAATTTGGACTGGTACATATAAAGTCTGTAGTACCCTTTATAGGGTTGTGAGTTAGCTTTGATTTGATATTATATGGGTCCTATGGTTCAATTAGGGTTACCATAACCTTCCATTTTAATCCTAAGTGTGCACACCCATTTTTTCAAATGCATCCATAAATACCAATGTAGTCTCATCTATAGGCCCCTAAATTAGGATTACTGCAGAAAAAGTTTATAGCTCCCATTATGGCACTCTAAGTCAACTTCGATTTGATATATTATGGGCCCAATGGTTTAATTAGGGTTGCCACAACCATCCAATAGCTCCCATTATAGTGCTTTAAGTTAGCTTCAATTTGATATATTATGGGCCTAATGGCTCAATAAGCATTGCCATAGTCGTCCATTTAAAGCCCCAGTGCAGATGCCCACTTTGTCAAATCCATATATAAATGGCAATGTATTCTCATCCATAGGCCCCTAAATTTGTATTGGTACAGATGAACTGAGTCACACCCATTATAAAGCTTTAAGTCAACTTTAATTTGATATATTATAGGCCTCGTGGTTCAATCAAGGTTGCCACGACTATCCATTTAAAGCCCAAGTCCACACACCTACTTTGTCAAATCCATCTACAAATGTCAATGTAGTCTCATCCATGGGCCCTAAAATTTGGATTACTACTGAAGAAGTCTATAGGACCCATTATAGGACTTTGAGTCAGCCTTGATTTGATTTATTATGGGCCTTGTGGTTCAATTAGGGTTGCTATGACCATCAATATGAAGCCTAAGTGCGTACACTTACTTTGTCAAATCCATCTATAAATGCCGATGCAGTCTTATCCATAGGCCCCTAAATTTGGACTGCCAATGCAGTCTCATCCATAAGCCTCAAAGTCTGTAGAACCCACTATAGGGCTCTGAGTCAGGTTTGATTTGATATATTATGGGCCTTGTGGTTCAATCGAGGTTACCATAACCATCCATTTGAGGCCCTAGTGCACATGCCCAGTTTATCAAATCCATTCATAAATGCAAATGCAATCTCATATATAAGCCCCTAAATTTATATTGCTATAGAAAATTTTTATAACTCCCATTATAGGACTCTGAGTCAGCTTCGATTTGATATATTATAGGCCCATTTGTTCAATTGGGCTTGCCACAACCATCCATTTAAAGCCCAAGTGTGCATGCCTACTTTGTCAAATCCATCCATAATTGCCAATGCAGTCTCATCCATTGGCCCCTAAATTTGGATTGCTATATAAGAAGTGTATACCACCCATTATAGGGCATTGAGTCAGCCTTAATTTGATATATTATGGGCCCAAGGTTCAATTATGATGGTCCATTATAGGGTCTTGAGTCAGCTTTGATTTGATATATTATAGTCCCATGGTTCAATTTGGGTTTCCATGACCATCCATCTGAAGCCCAACTTTGCACGCCCACTTTCTCAAATCCATCCATAAATGGCAATGTAATCTCACCCATAGGCCCCTTAGTTTGGATTGCTATAGAACATGTGTGTAGCACCTATTATAGGCCTCTAAGTCAGCTTCAATTAGAAGCATTATGGGCTCGTGGTTCAACTAGGGTTGCCATGACCATCCATTTGAAGCCCAAGTGCACATGCTCGCTTTGTTAAATCCATCCATAAATGCAAATGCAGTCTCATCAATAGGCCCCTAAATTTGGATTGTTATAGAAGATGTGTTTAGCACCCATTATAGGGCTCTGAGCCATCTCAATTTGATATATTATGGGTCTCGTGGTTTAATCAGCACTACCACCATCGTCCATTTGAAGCACAAGTGCACATGCCCACTTTGTAAAATCCATCTATAAATGCACATGTAGTCTCATCCATAGGACCCCAAATTTTTACTGCTATAAAAAAGTTTATAGCTCTCATTATAGGCTATGAGACATCTTTTATTTGATATATTATGGCCTTGTGGTTCAATTGGGGTTGCTACGATCGTCCAATTGAATCCCAAGTGCGCATGCCCACATTCTTAAATCCATCCATAAAGGCCAATGCAGTTTCATCCATTGGCCCCCAAATTTGGACTGCTATAGATTTTCTCTGTAGCATAAATTATAAAGCTCTAACTTAGTTTTAACTTGATATATTATAGGCCCAATGGTTCAATAGCAATTGCCACAACAGTCCATCTAAAGCCTAAGTGCGCATGCCCACTTTGTTAAATCCATCAATAAATGGTAATGCAGTCTCATCTGTAGGCCCCTAAATTTGGATTACTGCAAAAGAAGTGTGTAGCACCCATTATGGGGTTTGAGTTAGCTTTTATTTGATATATTATGGGCCCGTGGTTTAATCGAGGTTGCCATAACCATCCATTTGATGCCCAAGTGCATACGCCCACTTTGTCAAATCCATCAATAAAAGTTAATGCAGTCTCATCCATAGGCCCCTAAATTTGGATTTCTACAAAAGAAATATTTAGCATCCATTATGGCCTCAATTGGATATATTATGGGCCCCGTGGTTCAGTTGAGGTTGCCATGACCATCCATTTAAAGTCCAAGTGTGCACGACCACTTTGTCAGATCCATCCATAAATGCCAATGCAGTATTATCCATAGGCCTCTAAACTTGGATTGCTACAGAAGAAGTGTATAGCACCCATTATAGGGCTCTAAGTTAGCCTTAATTTGATATACTATGGGTATGAGGTTCAATTGGGGTTTCCATGACTATCCATTGTAGGGCTATGAGTCAGCTTTGATTTGATATATTATAGGCCCAAGGTTCATTTGGGGTTGCCATGATCGTCCATTTGAAGCCCAAGTGCACACACCCACTTTGTCAAATCCATCCATAACTGCCAATGCAATCTTATCCATAGGCCCTTAAATTTGGACTACTACAAACTTTATCTTTAGCACTAATTATAGAGCTCTGAGTTAGCTTCGATTTGATATAGTATGGGCCCTAAGGTTTGATCAGGGTCGCCATGACCATCTATTTAAAGCCAAAGTGTGCATGTCCACTTTGTCAAATCCATCCATAAATGCCAATGTAGTCTCATCCATGGGCCCTTAAATTTTTTCTGCTATAGAAAAAGTTTATAGCACCCATTATAGGGCTTTGAGTCAACTTCAATTTAATATATTATAGGCCCTGTGGCTTAATTAGGGTTGCCAAGATTATCAATTTGAAGCCCAAGTTCGCACACTAATTTAGTTAAATCCATCCAAAAATGCTAATGTAGTCTCATCTATAGGCCACTAAATTTGGATTATTATAGAAGAAGTGTGGAGCACTAATTATAGAGCTATGAGTCAAGCATGATTTGATATATTATGGGCCTTATGGTTGAATTGGTGTTGCCATGATTGTCCATTTGAAGCCTAAGTGCACACACTGACTTTGTCAAATACATTCATAAATGCTAATGTAGTCTCATCCATAGGCCCCTAAATTTGGATTGCTAAAAATGAAGTGTATAGCACCTATTATAGGGCTCTATGTCAGCTTTGATTTTATATATTATGGGGTCATTTTTCAATTGGGGTTGCCATGACCGTCCATTTGAAGTGCAAGTGTGCATTCCCACTTCATTAAATCCATCCATAAATGCCAATGTAGTCTCATCCATAGGCTCCAAAATTCGGATTACTATAAAAGAAGTGTATAACACCCACTATGGGGCTCTAAGTCAGCCTTAATTAGATATATTATAGGCCTGAGGTTCAATTAGGGTTGCCATGATCGTACATTTGAAGTCCAAGTGCACACCTGCTTTGTCAAATCCATCAAAAAATGGCAATGGAGTCTCATTCCTATGCCCCTAAATTTGGATTACTATAGACTTTGTCTTTAGTCTCTACTATAGGGCTTTGAGTCAGCATGAATTTGATATATTATGGGCCTTGTTCTTTAATCAGGGTTGCTAAAACCATCCATTTAAATCCAAGTGGGCATGCCCACTTTGTCAAATCCATCCATAAATGCCAATGCACTCTTATCTATAGGCCCCTAAATTTGGACTATTATAGATGAAATCTATAGTGACACTATAGGGCTTAGAGTTAGCATTGATTTGATATATTATGAACCCCATGGTTTAATCAGGGTTGCCATGACTGTCCATTCGAATTCCAAGTGCATACGCCCACTTTGTCAAACTCCATCCATAAATGCCAATGCAGTATCATTTATAGGCCCTTAAATTTGGATTATTACAGACAAAGTTTATTGCTCCCTTTGTAGGGCTCTTAGTCAACTTTTATTTGATATATTATGGGCCCAATGGTTTAATCGTGGTTGCCACGACCATCCATTTGAAGTCAAATATGCACATCCAGTTTATCAAATACATCCATAAATGCCAATGCAGTCTCATCCATAAGCCCCTAAATGTTTACCATTACAAAAAAAATTTATAGCACTAATTATAGGGTTTTTAGTCAACTTTATATTGGTATATTATGGACCCCATTTTTTAATCAGGGTTTCCACGACCGTC
Source organism: Mallotus nudiflorus (assembly GCA_947683625.1). NCBI lineage: Eukaryota > Viridiplantae > Streptophyta > Magnoliopsida > Malpighiales > Euphorbiaceae > Mallotus > Mallotus nudiflorus. The sequence goes on from CANTUR010000061.1 coordinate 2,305,832, forward strand.
CATTTGAAGCCTAAGTGTGCATGCCTATTTTGTCATATATATCCATAAATGCCAATGAACTCTAATCTATAGCCTCCTAAATTTTGATTGCAATAAAAGAAGTGTATAACACCCATTATAGGACTTTAATTCATACTCAATTTGATTTCATATGCCCCGAGGTTAAATTGGGTTGCCACGATTGTCCATTTGACTCCCAAGTATGCACACCCACTTTGCCAAATCCATCCATAAATGGCAATGTAATGTCATCCATAGGCCATTAAATTTGGATTGCTACAGAAGAATTTTGGAGCACCTATTATTGAGCCTTGATTAGAGTCATTTTGATATATTATAGGCCATGTCATTCAATTAGGGTTGCCATGACTGTCCATTTGAAGCCTAAGTGCACACAACCACTTTGTCAAATCCATACACAAAGGCCAATGTAGTCTCATCCATATGCCCTTAAATTTGGCTATGACAGACTATATCTTTAGTACCAATTATAAGTCTAAGTCAGTTTGGATTTAATATATTATGGTCTTTATGGTTCAATTAGGGTTGCTAAGACCGTCCATTTATAGTGTAAGTGCGCACGCCCACTTTGTCAAAACCATACATAAATGTCAATGTAGTCTTATCCAAAAGCTATTAAATTTGGATTGCTATAGAAGAAGTGTTTAGCACTCATTATAGGGCTCAGAGTCAACCTTGATTTGATATGTTATGGACCCCGTGGTTTAATCGTGGTTACTATAAATGTCCATTCAAAGCACAAGTGTGCACACCCACTTTGTCAAATCCATCTATAAATGCCAATGCATTCTCATCCATAGGCCCCTAAATTTGGACTGCTATAGACTTTATCTTTAGTACCAATTATAGGCTTTGAGTTAGCTTTGATTTGATATATTATAGGCCCCATGATTCAATCAGGGTTTCCACGATCATCCATTTGAATCCAAGTGCGCACACCTACTTTGTCAAATCCATCCATAAATGCCAATGTAGTCTCATCCATTGGCCCTTAAAATTGGACTGCTATAGATTTTGTCTATAGCACTAACTATAGGGCTCTAAGTTAGCTTTGATTTAATATATTATAGGCCTTATGGTTCAATCGGGGTTGACACAACCGTCCATTTGAAGCTTAAGTGGGCACATGCACTTTGTCAAATCCATCCATAAATGCCATTGAGTTCTCATCCATAGGCTCCTAAAATTAGATTATTATAGAAGAAGTGTCTAGCACACATTATAGGGCTTTAATTTAGCCTCAATTTGATATATTATGGGCCTTTTGTTTCAATCAAGGTTGCCATGACCGTCAATTTAAAGCCCACATGCCCACTTTGTCAAATCCATCCAGAAATGCTAATGTAGTATCATCTATAGGCCCCTAACTTTTGACTGTTACAAAAAAATTTTGTAGCACCCATTATAGGGCTCTGAGTCAGCTTTGTTTTGATATATTATGGAACCCAAGATTTAATCGGGGTTGCCACGACCATCTATTTGAAGCCCAAGTGTGCATGCCACTTTATCAAATCCATCCATAAATGCCAATGCAGTCTCATCCATAGGCCCTTAAATTTTAAATGCTATAGAAGAAATGTGAATCACCTATTATAGAGCTTAGAGATAGGCTCGATTTAATATATTATTGACCTTGTGATTCAATCAGGGTTGCCACGACCATCCATTTGAAACCCAAGTGTGCACAGCTAGTTTGTCAAATCTATCCATAAATGGCAATGCAATCTCATCCATAAGCCCCTAAATTTTTATCAATACAGAACAAGTGTCTAGCTCCTATTATATGGCTCTGAGTCAACCTCAATTTGATCTATTATAGGCCTTGTGTTTTAGTCGGTATTACCACGATTATCCATTTGAAGCCCACATTGTCACGCCTACTTTGACAAATCCATCCATATATGCCAATGCATTCTCATCCATAAGCCCCTAAATTTGGATTGCTATAAATGAAGTGTGTAGCACCCATTATAGAGCTTTGATTCAGCTTTGATTTGATATATTATGGGCATGTAGTTCAATTGGGGTTGCCATGACCATCCATTTAAAGCCCAAGTGTGCACACACTTTCTCAAATCCATCCATAAATGCCAATACAGTCTCATCCATAGGCCTTAAATTTGGACTACTATAGGTGAAGTTCATAGCACCCATTATTATGCCCTGAGTTAGCTTTTATTTGATATATTATACACCCCATGGTTTAATTGGGGTTGCCACCATTGTCAATTTTAATCCAAGTAAGCATGCCCACTTTGTTAAATCCATCCATAAATGCCAATGCAGTCTCATCCGTAGGCCCCTAAATTTGACTACTATAGATGAAGATTATAGTGCCCATTATAGGACTCTGAGTTAGCTTTGATTTAATATATCATAAGCCCCGTGGTTCAATCAAGGATGCCACAACCATCCATTTGAATCACAAGTGCACACACCCACTTCATCAAATGCATCCATAAATGCTAATGCAGTCTCATATGTATGCCCCTAAATTTGATTTGCTACATACAAAGTTTAGAGCTCCTATTGTGATGCTCTAAATAAGCTTTGATTTGATATGTTATGGGTCCCGTGGTTCAATCGGGGTTGCCAAGACCATCCATTTGAAGCCCAAGTGAGCACGCCCACTTTGTCAAATCCATCCGTAAATGCCAATGCAGTCTCGTCCTAAGGCCCTAAAATTTGGACTGCCAATGTAGTCTCATCCATAAGCCCTATAGTCTATAGCACCTACTATAGGGCTTTGAGTTAGCTTTGATTTTATATATTATGGGCCCTATGGTTCAATCGGGGTTGCCATGACCATCCATTTGAAGCCTAAGTGTACACGTCCACTTTGTCAAATCCATCCATAAATGCCAATGTTGTCTCATCTATAGGCCCTTAGATTTATATTACTACAAAAAAAAGTTTATAACTCCTATCATAGGGCTATGAGTCAGCTTCAATTTAATATATTATAGGCATAGTGGTTTGATAGGGGTTGCAATGACCATACATTTGAAGCCCAAGTGCGCATGCCACTTTGTCAAGTCCATCCAGAAATTCCAATACAGTCTTATCCATAGGCCGCTAAATTTGGATTGCTACAAAAGAAGTGTGAATCACCTATTATAGGGCTCTAAGTTAGGCTTGATATGATATATTATGGGCCTTGTGGTTCAATTAGGGTTGCCACGACCATCCATTTAAAACCCAAGTATGCATACCCAGCTTGTCAAATCTATCCATAAATGCCAAGGCAATCTCATCTATAGGCCCCTAAATTTTTATTGATATAGAAAAAGTGTGTAGCTCTTATTATAGGGGTCTGAGTCAGCCTCAAGTTGATTTATTATAGGCCTCATGGTTCAATCAAGGTTGCCATGATTGGTCATACCTACTTTGTCATATCCATCAATAAATGCCAATGCAGTCCCATCCATAGGCCCTTAATTTTGGATTGCTATAAATGAAGTGTGTAGCACCCATTATAGGGTTCTGAGTCAGCTTTGATTTGATATATTATGGGCCTGTAGTTCAATTGGGGTTGCCATGGCCATCCATTTAAAGCCTAAGTGCGCACACGCACTTTGTCAAATCCATTCATAAATGCCAATGCAGTCTTATCCATAGGCCTTATATTTGGACTGCTATAGTTGAAGTTCATAGTAGCCATTATAATGCTCTGAGTTAGCTTTTATTGGATATATTATGCACCCTAAGGTTCAATTAGAGTTGCCACAACCGTCGATTTGAATGCAAGTGTGCATGCCCACTTTTTCAAATCCATCCCTAAATGCCATTGTAGTCTCATCCATAGGCCACTAAATTTGGACTGCTACAGATGAAGTCTATAGCACCCATTATAGGGCTCTGATTTAGCTTTAATTTAATATATTATGGGCCCCATGGTTCAATCATAGATGCCACGACCATCCATTTGAATCCCAATTGCGCATGCCCACTTTGTGAAATGCATCTATAAATGCCAATGCAATCTCATATGTAGGCCATTAAATTTGGATAGATACAGACAAAGTTTATAGCTCCTATAATGATGCTTTAAGTCATATTTAATTTGATATATTATGGGCCTTGTAGTTCAATCAGGGTTGCCAAGACCATCCATTTAAAGCACAAGTGAGCACACCCACTTTGTCCAATCCATTTGTAAATGCTAATGCAATCTCATCCTTAGGCCCTAAAATTTAGATAGCTAATGTAGTCTTATCCATATGCCATAAAATCTATAATGCCTACTATAAGGCTCTAAGTCAGCATTGATTTGATATATTATGGGTCCCATGGTTCAATAAGGGTTGCCACGACCATCCATTTGAAGCCCAAGTGTGCACACCCACTTTGTCAATTCCATCAATAAATGCCAATGGAATCTCATATATAGGCCCCTAAATTTTTATTGCTACAAAAAAATTTTATAGCTCCTATCATAGGGCTCTGAGTTATCTTTGATTTGATATATTATAGGCATAGTGGTTCAATAGGAGTTACCACGACCATCCATTTGAAGCCTAAGTATGCATGCCACTTTGTCAAATCCATCCATAATTTCCAATGTTGTCTCTTCCATAGGCCCTTATATTTGGAATGCTACAAAAGAAGTGTGAATCACCTATTATAGGGCTCTGAGTTAGGCTTGATCTAATATATTATGGGCCTTGTGGTTCAATCAGGGTTGCCATGACCATCCATTTGAATCCCAAGTGTGCATGCCCAGTTTGTCAAATCTATCCATAAATGCCAATGCAATCTCATCCATAGGACCCTAAATTGTCATTACTACAAATAGTGTTTGTAGCACCAATCATAGGGCTTTAAGTCATGTTCGATTTGATATATCATGGGCCCTGTGGTTCAATTAGGGTTGCCACCACCATCCATTTGAAGCCCAAGTGCGCACACCAACTTTGTGAAATCTATCCATAATTACCAATGGAGTCTCATCCATAGGCCCTTAAACTTGGATTACTACAGATAAAGTGTATGGCACTTATTATAGATCTCTGAGTCAACTTTGATTTGATATATTATAGGCCTTGTGGTTTAATCGGGGTTTCCATGAAGGTTTATTTAAAGCCCAAGTGTGCACAGCCACTTTGTCAATTCCATCCATAAATGCCAATGCAGTCTCATCTATAGGCCTTTAAATTTCCATTGGTATAGAAAAAGTGTTTAGTATTTATTATAAGGCTTTGTGTTATCTTTAATTTGATATATTATGGGCCCCATGACTCAATCAAGGTTCCCACGACCATCCATTTCATGCCTAAGTGTGCACATCCACTTTGTCAAATCCATCCATAAATGCTAATGCATTCTTATCCATAAGCCCCTAAATTTGGATTCTTACAGAAAAAATTTATAGCACCAATTATACAACTTTGAGTCAAGCTCAATTTAATATATTATGGTCCCTACAATTTAATCAGTGTTGCTACCACTGTCAATTTAAAGCCTAAGTGCACACTGCCACTTTATCAAATCCATCCATAAATGCTGATGCAGTCTCATTAGTAGGCCCCTAAATTTGGATTGGTACATAAAAAGTGTGTAACACCTCTTTTAGGGCTTTGAGTTAGCCATAATTTGATATATTATATGCCCAATGGTTCAATTGGGGTTGCCATGACTACCAATTTGAAGACCAAGTGCACATGCCCACTTTATCAAATCCATCCATAAATGCCAATGCAGTCTCATCAATAGGTCCCCAAATTTGGATTGCTATAGATAAAATTTATGGCACCCATTATAAGGGTTTGAGTTAGGTTCAGTTTGATATATTATAATCCCCGTGGTTCAATCGGGGTTGCCACTACCATCCATTTAAAGCCCAAGTGTGCATCGCCACTTTGTTAAATCAATCCATAAATGCCAATCTAGTCTCATTAATAGGCCCATAAATTTGGATTGGTACAAAAGATGTGTGAAGCACTTCTTATAGGGCTCTGAGTTAGGCTTGATTTGATATATTATGGGCCTTATGGTTCAATTGAGGTAGCCAAGACTGTTCATTTGAAGCCTAAGTGTGCATGACTACATTGTCAAATCCATCCATAAATGCCAAGGCAGTCTCATCCATAAGCCCCTAAATATGGACTGCTATAGAAAAAGAGTGCAACACCTATTATAGGGATCTTAGTTAAATTTGATTTGATATATTATGGGCATTGTGGTTCTAGTAGAGTTGCCATGTCCGTCCATTTGAATCCCAAGTGCACACACCCACATTATCAAATCCATCCATAAATACTAATACAGTCTCATTCATAGGCCCTTAATTTTGGATTACTACAGATGAAGTGTGTATCATGGGGCTCTGAGTTAGCTTTGATTTGATATATTATGGACCCTGTGATTTAATTAGGGTTGCCGTGACCATCCATTTAAAGCCCGAGTACACACGCCCACTTGATTAAATAAATCCTTTAATGCCAATACAGTTTTATCCATAGGCCCCTAAATTTGGATTGCTACAGGGAAATTTATAGTATATTATAGGAATTTGAGTTAGCTTTGACAAGATATATTATAGACCTCATGGTTCAATTGAGGCTGCTATGACCGTCCATTTGAAGCCCAAGTGTGCACGCCCACTTTGTCTAATCCATCCATAAATGCCAATGTAGTCTCAACCATAGGCCCTTAAATTTAGATTGCTATAGATAATATTTATTATACCCATTATGGGGCTCTGAGTCATCTTCGATTTGCTATATTATGGTCCCCATGGTTCAATCAATTTTGTCATGACCATCCATTTGAATCCAAAGTGCGCACGTCCACTTTGTTAAATCCATCCTTAAATGCCAATGTAGTCTCATCCATAGGCTGCTAAATTTATGTTGCTATAGAAGAAGTGTGTAACACCCATTATAAGGCTCAGAGTCAACCTCAATTTGGTATATTATAGGTCCCTTTATTCAGTCAGGGTTGCCATGACTATCCATTTAAAGCCTAAGTGTGCACGACCACTTTGTCAAATCCATCCATAAATGCTAATGCAATCTCACCAATAGGCCCCTAAATTTTGATTGGTATAGAAGATGTGTGTAACACCTCTTATAGGGCTATAAGTTAGCCTTAATTTGATATATTATGGGCCTTATGGTTCAATTAGGGTTGCCATGACCGTCCATTTGAAGCCCAAGTGTACATGCCCACTTTATCAAATCCATCTAGAAATATTAATATAGTCTCATCCATACGCCCCTAAATTTGGATTGATACAGACAATGTTTGTAGCACCTATTATAGGCCTATAAGTCAATTTCAATTTGCTATATTATTGGCCCAATGGTTCAATCGGCATTGCCACGACTATCCATTTGAATCCTAAGTGTGCACGCCCACATTGTCAAATCCATCCTTAAATACCAATACATTCTCACCCTTAAGTCCCTAAATTTGTACTACTACAAATAAAGTGCATAGTAAGTACTATAGGGCTTTGAATTAGCTTTGATTTGAAATATTATCAGCCATGACTGTCCATTTGAAGTCCAATTGCGCATTCCCACTTTGACAAATGCATCCATAAATGCCAATGTAGTCTCATCCATAGGCCACTAAATTTGGATTAGTAGATATAAGATGTGTAGCACCCATTATAGGGCTATGAGAGTTAGCTTCAATTTGATATATTATTAGCCTTGTGGTTCAATCGGGGTTGCCACGACCATCCATTTGCAGTGCAAGTACCCATGCCCACTTTATCAAATCCATCCATAAATGCCAATGCAGTCTCATCAATAAGCCTCTAAATTTGGATTGGTACAGAAGATATGTGTAACACCTCTTATAAGACTCTGAGTTAGCCTCAATTTGATATAATATGGGCCCTATGGTTCAATCGGGGTTGCCATGACAGTCCATTTGAAGCCTAAGTGTGCATGCCCACTTTGTCAAATCCATCCATAAATATTAACACAGTCTCATCCATACACCCCTAAATTTGGATAGCTAAAAATGAAGTGAGTGCCATGTATTATAGGGCTATGAGTCAACTTTGATTTCCTATTTTTTATGCCATATGATTCAATGGTAGTTGCCATGACCATCCATTTGAAGCCCAATTTCGTACACCTACTTTATCAAATCCATCCAAAAATGCCAATGCAATCTCATCCATAGGCCACTAAATTTAGATTGCTATAGAGAAAGTGTATAGCACCCATTATAGGGCTTTGAGTTAGCCTTGATTTGATATATTATGGGCCCTGTTTCAATTGGGGTTTCCATGGCCATCTATTTGAAGCCCAAATGTGCACACCCACTTTGTCAAATCCATCGATAAATGCCAATACAATCTCATCCATAGGCCACTAAGTTTGGATTGCTACTGAAAAAGTGTGTAGCACTCATTAGAGGGCTCTAAGTCATCTTTAATTTGATATATTATAGGCCCCATGCTTCAATCGGGGTTGCCACGACAGTCCATTTAAAGCCTAAATTTACATGCCCACTTAGTAAAATTCGTCCATAAATGTCAATGCCGTATTATCCATAAGCCATTAATTTTGATTGCTACAGTCAAAGTGTGTAGCATCCATTATAAGACTTTGAGTCATCTTTGATTTGATATATTATGGGCCTCGTGGTTCAATCATGGTTGACATGACCGTCCATTTGAAGCCCAAGTACGCTCGCTCACTTTGTCAAATCCATCCATAAATGCCAATGCATTCTCATCCGTAGGGCCATAAATTTGGATTACTATAAATGAAGTATATATCATGTATTATAGGGGTTTGAGTCATATTCGATTTGATATATTATGGGCCCTATAATTCAATCAGAGTTTCCATGACTATCCATTTGAAGCCCAAGTGTACATGCCCACTTAGTAAAATCCATCCATAAATGCCAATATAGTCTCATCAATAGGCCCCCTACAATTGGATAACTACAGAAAAAGTGTGTGGCATCCTTTTTAGGGCTCTAAGTTAGCTTTCATTTAATATGTTACGGGCCTCCTGGTTCAATTAGGGTTGAAGCCTAAGTACGCATGCCCACTTTGTCAAATCCATACATAAATGCCAATGCAGTGTCATCCATACGCTCCTATATTTGGATTGGTACAAAAAAATGTGTAGCACCCATTATAGGGTTCTAAGTCAGCCCTAATTTGATATATTATACGCCCCATGATTTAATCGGGGTAGCCAGACCATCCATTTCAAGCCCAAGTGTGCATACCCACTTTGTCAAATCCATCCATAAATGCTAATGCAATCTCATCCATAGGCCCCTAAATTAGGATTGCTATAGACAATGTTTATAACATCCCTTTATTGGGCTCTGAGTTAGCTTTGATTTGATATATTGTGGGCCTTGTGGTTCCATCGGGGTTGCCATGACCGTCCATTTGAAGCCTAAGTGTGAATTCCCACTTTGTCAAATCCATCCATAAATGCCAATGCATTCCCATCCACACGACCCTAAATTTGGGCTGCTACTGATAAATTTCGTAGCACCCATTATAGGGCTCCGAGTAAAATTTGATTTGATATATTATTGGACTCGTGCTTTAATCAATGTTGCCATAATTGTCCATCTAAATCATAGGTGTGCACACACACATTGTTAAAGCCATCCATAAATTCCAAAGCATTCTCTTCCATAGGCCCCAAAATTTTGATTGCTATAGACAAGGTCTATACCACATATCATAGGGCTTTGAGTTACCTTCGATAGGGCCTTTAAATTTTCAGTGCAATAGATGAAGTGAGTAATATGTATTATAGGGCTCTAAGTCAGCTTTAATTTGATATATTATGAGCTCTATAATTCAATCAAGGCTACCACTACTGTCCATTTAAAACCCAAGTGCGCACACCCACTTTGTCAAATCCATCTATAAATGGCAATGTATTCTTATCCCTAAAACACTAAATTTGGATTCCTATAAATAAAATGTATAGCACCCATTATAAGGTTATGAGTCATCTATGATTTAATATATTATAGGCCATATGGTTCAATTAGGCTTGCCATGACCATCCATTTGAAGCCCAAGTGCACACACCCACTTTGTCCAATCCATACATAAATGCCAATGCAGTTTTATCTATAGGCCCCTAAATTTGTCCAATCCATACATAAATGCCAATGCAGTTTTATCTATAGGCCCCTAAATTTGTCCAATCCATACATAAATGCCAATGCAGTTTTATCTATAGGCCCCTAAATTTGGATTGGTAAAGAAGAAGTGTGTAGTACCTACTATATGGCTCAAAGTTAGCCCTGATTTGATATATTATGGGCCTCATGGTTCAATTAGGGTTGCCATAACCATCCATTTGAAGCCTAAGTGCACACGTCCACTTTGTCGAATTCACACATAAATGCCAATGCAGTATTATCCATAGGCCCCTAAATTTGAATTGGTATGGAAGAAGTGTGTAGCACTTATTATAAGGCTCTAAGTCAGCCCTGATTTGATATATTATGGGCCCCATAGTTCAATTGGAGTTTCCACAACCATCCATCTAAAGCCCAAGTGCACATGCCTAGTTAGTCAAATCCATCCATAAATGCTAATGTAGTCTCACCAATAGGCCCCTAAATTGGCATTGCTATAGACAAAGGTATAGTACCCATTATAGGGCACTGAGTTAACTTCAATTTGATATATTATGAGCCTTATGGTTCAATCGAGGTTGCTACAACTATCCATTTAAAGCCCAAGCGTGCATGCCCACTTTGTCAAATCCATCTAGAAATACTAATGTAGTCTCATCCATAGGCCATTAATTTTGGATTGCTACAGATAAGGATTATAGTACCTACTATAAGGCTCTAAGTCAACTTCGATTTGATATATTATGGGATTCATGGTTCAATAAAATTGCCACGATTGCTCATTTGAAGCCTAAGTGCAAACGTGTACTTCATTAAATCCATCCATAAATGTCAATGCAATCTCATCCATAAGGCTTAAAATTTGGACCGCTATAATTGAAGTAAATGGCATGTATTATAGGGTTCTGAGTTAATGATACATTATGGGCTCTATGGTTCAATTAGGGTTTCCATAACCATCCATTTGAAGCCCAATTGCACATGCCCACTTTGTTAAATACATCCATAAATGGTAATGCAGTCCTATCCATAGGCCATTAAATTTGGATTGCTATAGACAAGGTGTATAGTACCTATTTTCTAACTTTGAGTTAGTTTTGACTTGATATATTATGGGCCCCATGGTTCAATCAGGGTTGCCATGACCATCCATTTGAAGCCCAAATGCACACGCCCACTTTGTTAAATCCATCCATAAATGCCAATGTAGTCTTATCGATAGGACCCTAAATTTGGAGAGCAATAGAAGAAGTGGGTTGCATTTATTATAGGGCTCTGAGTGAACTTTGATTTCATATATTATAGGCCATATGGTTCAATCGGGGTTGCCACGACTGTCCATTTCAAATCCAATTGCGCACGCCCACTTTGTCAAATCCATCCATAAATGCCAATATAGTCTCATCCATAAGCCCCTTAATTTGGATCGCTATAGACATAATGTTTAGTACCAATTATAGGCCTCTAAGTTAGCCTCGATTGGATATATTATGGGCCCCGTGGTTTAATTAGTGTTGCCACGATCATCCATTTGAAGCCCAAGTGCACATGCCCGCTTTGTCAAATCCATCTAAAAATGCCAATGCAGTCTCATCAATAGGCCCCTAAATTTGGATTGCTACATATAAAGCGTGTAACACCCACTATAGGGCTCTGAGTCAGCTTTGAGTTGATATATTATGGGCCTTATGGGTCAAACAGGGTTGCCACGAATGTCAATTTGAAGCCCATGTGTGCATACCTACTTAGTTAAATCAATCCATAAAAGCTAATGTAGTCTCATCCATAGGTCGCTAAATTTGGATTGCTACAGGCAAGGTCTGTAGCACCAATTATAGGGCTCTGAGTTATCCTTGGTTTGATATATTATAAGCCCCATTATTCAATTGGGGATGCTACGATCATTCATTTAAAGCCCAAGTGCGCATGCCCACTTTGTCAAATCCATCCATAAATGACAATGGAGTCTCATCCATAGGGCCTTAAACTTGGATTGCTATAGATGAAGTATGTAGCATGTAATTTAGGGCTATGAGTGCACTTTAATTTGGTATATTATAGGCCCCGTGGTTCAATCGGGGTTGCCACAACCATCCATTTGAATAATTCAATTAGGGTTGCCATGACCGTCCATTTAAAGCCCAAGTGGACACACCCACTTTGTCAAATTAATCCATAAATGTCAATGTTGTCTCATCCATAAGCCACTAAATTTGTATTGCTAAAGATAAGGTGTGTAGCACCTATTATAGGGCTTTGAGTCAGCTTAAATTTGATATATTATGGGCTTTATGGTTCAATCGAGGTTGCCACGACCATCCATTTGAAGTCCAAGTGTGCACACCCACCTTGTCAAATCCATCCATAAATGCCAATGCAGTCTCATCCATAAGGCCCTAAATTTAGACTGCTAAAGATGAAGTAGCATGTATTATATGCTTTGAGTCAGCTTTGATTTGATATATTATGGGCCCACTGGTTTAATTAGGGTTACTAGGACCATCCATTTAAAGCCCAATTACACATACCACTTTATCAAATCCATCTATAAATGCCAATGCAATCTCATCCATAGGCGACTAAATTTGGATTGATATAAATGAAGTGTGTAGCACCCATTATTAGCCCATTTGATATATTATTGGCCCCATGGTTCAATTGGGCTTGCCACGACCGTCCATTTAAAGCCCAAGTGTGCATGCCCACTTTATTAAACCCATCCTTAAATGCTAATGCAGTGTCATCCATAGGCCACTAAACTTGGATTTCTACGGAAAAAATATGTAGAACCCATTATACGGTTCTAAGTCAACTTTGATTTGATATATTATGGGCTTTGGGGTTCATTCAGGTTGCCATGACCATCCATTTGAAGCTTAAGTGTGCAAGCCCACTTTGTTAAATCCATCCATAAGTGCCAATGCATTCTCACCCACAGGCCCCTAAATTTGGATTGCTATAGACAAAGTGAGTAGCACCCATTATTAATCTCAGAGTTAGCATCAATTTGATATATTATAGGCAACGTGATTCAAATGGGGTTGCAACAACCATCCATTTGATGCCCAAGTGCGTACGTCCACTTTGTCAAATCCATCCATAAATGTCAAAGCAGTCTCAACAACAGGCCCTTAAATTTGGATTGGTACATAAGAAGTGTATGGCACCTATTATAGGGCTTTCAATGAGCTTTGATTTATGGTTCTATCAAGTTGCCATAATCATCCATTTGAAGCCCAAGTGCGCATGACCATTTTGTCAAATCCATCCATAAATGCTAATGTAGTCTCATCCATAGGTTATTAAATTAGGATTGCTATAGGGAATGTTTATAGTTCCAATTTTAAGGCTTTGAGTCAGCTTCAATTTGATATATTATTAGTCTCATGGTTCAATTGGGGTTGCCATGACTATCCATTTGAATCCCAAGTATGAACACCCACTTTGTCAAATCCATACATATGCCAATGCAATCTCATCCATAGGACCCTAATTTTGGATTGGTACAGAAGAAGTGTATAGCACGTATTATAGGACTATGATTTAGCCTTGATTGGATATATTATAAGCCACCTGGTTCAATTGGGGTTGCCATGATCATCCATTTGAAGCCCATGTGCGCATGCACACTTTGTCAAAACCATCCATAAATGCTAATGATGTCTCATCCACACACCCCTAGATTTGGACTGCTATAGACAAAGTTTGTAGCACCCATTATAGGGCTCTAAGTAAAGTTCAATTTAATATATTATTGGCCTCATAGTTCAATTGGCATTCCCATAATTTTCCATCTAAATCCTAGGTGCACACACCCATATTGTGAAATCCATCCAGAAATGCCAATGCATTCTCATCCATAGGCCCCTAAATTTGGATTTCTATAAAGTGTGCTACACATATTATAAGGCTATGAGTTAGCTTTGATTTGATATGTTATGGGCCCCATGGTTTGATCTATGTTGCTATGACTGTCCATTTGAAGGCTAAGAGCCCCCACCCACTTTGTCAAATCCATCCATAAATGCCAATGCAGTCTCATCCATAGGCCACTAAATTTGGATTACTATAAGCAAAGTGTATAGAACTTATTATAGGACTTTAAGTCTGTTTTAGTTTGATATATTATAGGCCCCATGGTTTAATGGGGTTGCCATGACCGTCAATTTAAAGCCCAAGTGCGCATGCCCACTTTGTCAAATCCATCCATAAATGCCAATGTAGTCTAATCAATAAGCCCTTAAAATTGGATTGCTATAGAGAATGTCTTTAGCATAGAGTTTAGGGCTATGAGTTAGCTTTGATTTGAGATATTATAGGCCTTATGGTTCAATTAGGTTGCCATGATGAACCATTTAAAGCCAAAGTGTGCACACCCACTTTGTCAAATCCATACATAAATGCCAATGCAGTCTCATCCATAGGCCCCTAAATTTGATTGGTACAAAAGAAGTGTGTACCACCCATTATAGTGCTTTGAGTTAGCCGTGATTTAATATATTTTAGGCCCAGTGATTCAATTGGGGTTGCCACAGCCATCTATTTAAAACCCAAGTACAGACGTACACTTTATCAAATCCATCCATAATTGCCATTACAGTATCTTCCATACACCATAAATTAGGACTGTTACAGACAATATTTGTGCACCCTTTATAGGGCTCAATGTGAACTTCGATTTGATAGATTATTAGCCCTATGGTTTAATCAGTGTTGCCATAACTATCCATTTGAATCCCATGCTCGCACTCTTACATTGTCAAATCCATCATTAAATGCCAATGCATTCTCAACCATAGGCCCCTGAATTTGGATTGCTATAGATGAAGTGTATAACAAGTATTATACGGCTATGAGTCATCTTTTATTTGATATATTATGAGCCCCATTGTTCAATCCACATTGCCATGGTCGTCCATTTGAAACCTAAGTGCACACGCCCACTTTGTTAAATGCATCCATAAATGCCAATGCAGTCTCATCCATAGGCCCTTAAATTTGGATTGCTAAAGACAAGGTGTGTAGCACCTATTATAGGCCTCTGAGTCAGCTTTAATTTGAAATATTATAGGCCCCATTGTTCAATTGGGGTTGTCAGGACCGTCCATTTGAATCCCAAGTGCACACTCCCACTTTGTCAAATCCATCCATAAATACCAATGTAATCTCATCCATAGGGCCCTAAATTTGTAGTGCTACAGATGAAGTGAGTAGCATGTATTATAGGGCCTTGAGTCAGCTTCGATTTGATATATTATAGTCTCTATGGTTCAATCAGGGTTGCCACGAGTATCCATTTGAAGTCCAATTGCGCATGCCCACTTTGTCAAATCCATCCATAAATGCCAATACAGTCTCATCCATAGGCCATAAAATTTGGATTGCAACATACAAAATGTGTATAACACATTATAAGGCTCTGAGTTAGCCTTGATTTGAAATACTATAAGCCCCATGGTTCAATTGAGGTTGTTACGACTATCCATTTAAAGCATGATACGCAAATATGCATAGTTATTTAGGGTATTATAAGTATTGTTTTATTTAATTTTAGTTTATTTTGTGTGTTTATTTAGTTATGCAAATGCTATTTTTAGTTCCAATTAGTTTTTATGGTAGTTTGTATGTTTTGTATATGTTTTTTGGTTTAATTGATGTATGGGAAGGACTTTGGACTTGTTAGAATGAAGTATAAAGCTTGAGAAGCAAAAGGAAGTTGAATTGATACTAGCATGAGTTGTTATAGTGGGAACTAGTCATGATAGGGACATGCCATACCGAGTCACAACCATGTCATAACTCATCCTAGTGATGTCTTACCAAAAGGTTGCAACTTTCTAGCTTTAAGAAATTTTCATAATTTGGCCATAACATCCTCTAAAAACATTCAAATGAGGTGATTGAAGTTTCTCTAGAAAGATAAATTAGAGATCTAGAACTTTCATGAAGGAACATTCTCAAGATAAGATCATCTGGAAGGACAAAAATGCCCTAGAAGTTACTATATTTACATAAAGTTGTGACCCTTCATTTAAAAGTGTACCTTTCCAATTATAACTCCTTTTAACCACCTATAGGGTCTATATATATATATCAACTATGACTTAAGATAAGGGGGATAATGATTCCAAATATATAACTTCATTAGAGTAGTTATTGCTTAGACTTAGTGTTTGAAGATCAACTAGAAGGAGATCAAGTAAGAATCAAGAAGAGAAGATTGCTCTACATCAAGCAAGTGTTGGAAGATTTAGTAGAAAGGGTTTTATTAAATCTCTTTATTCTTCTCTTATTGTCCTCTAACTATGTTTCTTGGCTCAGTCTTGTTTGAGAAGCAATGATGAAATAAATAAGAACTAAATTTTTTATCTTATTTTATTTATGATTTAATTTCAGTTAGTGCTTAATTAAGTTATTTATGATTGATCACCATATGTAACTTGTTTTAATCAAAATTACTTACAATAAGAGTTGGAGTAATTTGGTGGATATATAATTGAAATGACCTAAGAATTTGATTTGCATGGAGTCAAGGAATTCATTTTAAGGGAAAAGAATTAGTATAATTACTTTATAATTTTTGTCTATCTCTACAAAGACACAAGAGTGATTGTAGACTCTAGACAGAATCATCCTTGATCGACAACGAGAGTTGCTTTTAAGGACTTATTGGTATAATGTTATTTATGATTTTATCATATCTCTATAATATAATGAGAGGGCTTATAGACTCTAATAGGAAATACTTCCCATTATAGGGCTCTGAGTCAGCTTCAATTTGATACATTATAGGCCCCATGGTTCAATCAGGGCTACCACAACCATCCATTTGAAACATAAGTCTGCACACCCACTTAATCAAATCCATCCATAAATGGCAATGCAATCTCATCTATAGGCCCCTAAATTTGGACTGCTATAGAAAAATTCTATAGCACCCATTATAGGGCTCTGAGTCAGCTTCAATTTCATATATAATGGGCCCCGTGGTACAATCAAGGATGCCATGAGTGTGCATGCCCACATTGTCAAATCCATCCATAAGTACCAATGCAGTCTCATCCATAGGCCCATAAATTTGTATTACCATAGAAAAATTTTATAGCTCTTATTATTAGGTTTTGAGTCAAGTTCAATTTGATATATTAGGGGCCCTATAGTTCAATTAGGGTTACCACGATCATCCATTTAAAGCCCAAGTGCGCATGCCCCAATTTTTCAAATCCATCCATAAATGGCAATGCATTCTTATCCACAGGCCCCTATTTGTGTATTAGTACAGATGAAGTGTGTAGCACCCATTATAGGGCTCTAAGTCAGCTTCAATTTGATATATTTTGGGTCCTGTTGTTAAATCTAGGGTTCCACAACCATCCATTTGAAGCCCAAATGTGCAAGCCCACTTTGTCAAATCCATCCATAAATGCCAATACAGTCTTGTCCATAGGCGCTTAAATTTGGACTGTCATAAATGAAGTGTATAGCACCTGTTATAGATCTCTAAGTCAGCCTTAATTTAATACTTTATACACCCATGGTTTAATATAGGTTGCCATTTGAAGCCCAAGTACGCACACCCACTTTGTCAATTAGATCCATAAATGCCAATTGAGTCTTTTCCATTGGCTCCTAAATTTGGACTGCTATAGGTGAAGTGTGTGGCACTTATTATAGGGATCTGACTAAGTTTCAATTTGATATATTATGACCCCTATGGTTCAATCTATATTGCCACGATCATACATTTGAAGCCTAAGTGTGCATGTCCACTTTGTCAAATCCATCCATAAATGTCAATGCATTCTCATCCATAGGCCACTAAATTTGGATTGCTACAGGTGAAGTGTATAGCAATTATTATAAGGCTCTGACTTAGCTTCAATACAATATATTATGGGCCCAATGGTTCAATGTATGTTGTCATAACCATCCATTTTAAACCTAAATACACAAGCCTACTTTGTCAACTCCATCTAGAAATGTTGTTGCAGTCTCATCCATAGGCCCCTAAATTTTGACTGCTACAGGTAAAGAGTATATTACCCATTATAGGGCCCTGTGTCATCTTTGATTTGATATATTATGGGCCTCGTGGTTCAATTTAGGTTGTCATAACCATCCAGTTGAAACCTAAGTGTGCATGCCTACATTATTAAATCCATCCATAAATGCCAATGTCATCTCTTCCATAGCCCCCTAAATTTGGGTTGCTACAGATGAAGTGTGTAGTACCAATTTTAGGGCTCTAAGTTAGCTTTAATTTGATATTTTATAGTCCCCATGGTTCAATTAAGGTTTCCATGACTGTCCATTTAAAGCCTAAGTGCACATGCCCACTTTGTTAAATACATCCATAAATGCTAATGTAGTCTCATCCATAGGCCCCTAAATTTGCCTTGTGACAGGCAAAGTTTGTAGCTCTTATTATAGAGCTCTGAGTCAAATATGATTTAATATAGTATGGGCCCCATGGTTCAATCGAGGTTACTACGATCATCCATTGTCAAATCCATCCATAAGTACCAATGTAGTCTTATCTACGGGCCCTTAAATTTAGATTACTATAGACAAAGTTTATAGCTTCTATCATAGGGTTTTAAGTTAGCTTCAATTTGATATATTATGTGTCATGTCTTTCAATCAAGGTTGCTATGACCATCCATTTGAAGCCCAAGAGCACACACCCACTTTATCAAATCCATCCATAAAAGCCAATGTAGTCTCACCCATATGCCCTTAAATTTGGATTGCTATGAATGAAGCATGTAACACGCACTTTAGGGCTCTATGTTAGCTTTTATTTGATATATTATGGGCTCAAGGTTCAATTGGGATTGCCATGACCGTCCATTTGAAGCCCATGAGTATGCCCACTTTGTCAAATCCATACATAAATGCTAGTGCTATCTCATCCACAGGCCCCTAAATGTGGACTAAATTCTTTAGAACCAATTATAGGGCTCTGAGTCAACTTTGATTTAATATATTATGGGCCTTGTGGTTCAATCAAGGTTGCGATGACTATCCATTTGAAGCCTAAGTGCACATGCCCACTTTGTCAAATTTATCCATAAATGCTAGTGCATTCTCGTCCATAGGCCCTTAAATTTGGATTGCTACAAATGAAGTGTATAGTAAAAATTATAGTATACTAAGTTAGCTTTGATTTCACATATTTTAAGCTTCATGGTTCGATCGGGGTTGCCATAACAATCCATTTGAAGCCTAAGTGCGCACGTCCACTTTGTCAAATACATCCACAAATGCCAATGCAATATCTTCCACAAAGCTCTAAATTTGGAATACTACAAATGAAGTATGTAGCACATATTATAGGGCTCTGAGTCAGCTTTGATTTGATATATTATGGGCCCCTGTGGTTCAATTAGGGTCGCTAGGAGCATCTGTTTGAATCCCAAGTGCACACGCCCACTTTGTCAAATCTATCCATAAATGCCAATGCAGTCTCATCCTATCTCATCGGTTGGGCCCTAAATTTGGAGTGCCATAGATGAAGTATGTAGCAGCCACTATTAGGCTCTGAGTCAGCTTTGATTTGATATATTATGGACCCCATGGTTCAATCGGCATTGCCAAGACTATCAATTTAAAGCCCAAGTGCGCACACACACTTTATCAAAAATGCCAATGCAGTTTTATCCATAGGCCCTAAATTTCAAATTGCTACAAATGAATTTTGTAGCATCCATTATAGGGCTCTAAATTAGCTTCAATTTGATATATTATAGGCCCCATGGTTTAATTAGGGTTGCCATAACCATCAATTTGAAGCCCAAGTGTGCACGCCTACTTTGTGAAATCCATCCATAAATGGCAATGTAATCTCATCCATAGGCGCCTAGATTTGGATTAACATGCTCAAGAAAGATTATAGGGCTCTAAGTCAGCTATGATTTGAAATAATATCGGCCCTGTGGTTCAATCGGGGTTGCAACAACCATCCATTTAAAGCCCAAGTGTGCACGTCCACTTTGTGAAATTTGTCTATAAATGCCATTGCATTCTCATCCATAGGCCTCCAAATTTGAATTCCTTCAGATGAAGTGTGTTGTATGCATTATAGGGTTATGAGTCAACCTTGATTTGATATATTATGAGCTCTGTGGTTCAACTAGGGTTGCCTTATCCGTCCATTTGAAGCCTAAGTGTGCACACTCACTCTATTAAATCCATTGATAAATTCCAATGGAGTATCGTCCATAGGGCCCTTAATTTAGAATGCCACAAATAAAGTGTGTAGTACTTATTATAGGGATATGAGTTAGCTTTGATTTGAAATATTATGGGCCCCATGGTTCAATCAGGGTTGCCAAGACCGTCCATTTAAATCCTAGGTATGCACGCCCACTTTGTCAAATCCATCCATAAAAGCCAATGCAATCTTATCCATAGGGCCCTAAATTTGGATTGAAATAAACAAAGAGTGTAGTACTTATTATAGGGCCCTGATTCAACTTTGATTTCATATATTATAGGCCCATGATTCAATCAGGGTTGCCATGACCATCTATTTGAAGCCCAAGTGTGCATGCTCACTTTGTCAAATCTATCCATAAATTCCAATGCAGTATCATCCATAGGCCCTTAAATTTGGATTGCTACAAACTTTATCTTTAGCACTAATTATAAGGCTCTAAGTTAGCTTTGATTTGAAATATAATGGGCCCTACAGTTCAATCAGGGTTGCCACGACTGTCCATTAGAATCCAAGTGTGCACGCCCACTTTGTCAAATCCATCAATAAATGCCAATGTTGTCTCATCAATAGGTCCTTAAATTTGGACTACTACAGATGAAATTCTATAGCACCCATTATAGGGCTCTAAGGTAGTTTCAATTTTATATATTATGGGCCCTATGTTTCAATCGAGGTCACAACGACCATCATTTTGAATCCCAAGTGCACATGCCCACTTTGTCATATCCATCCATAAATGCCACTACAGTCTCATCAATAGGTCCTTAAATTTGGATTACTACTGAAGAAGTGTTTAGCACCAATTACAGGGCTTTGAATTAGCCTTAGTTTAATATATTATGATCCCCGTCCTTCAATCGAGATTGCCACATTTGTCCATTTGAAGCCTAAGTGCGCATGCCCACTTTGTCAAATCCGTCCATAATTGCCAACGCAGTTTTATCCATGAGCTCCTAAATTTGGACTACTAATGCAGTCTCATCAATAAGCCCTAAAGTCTATAGCACCCACATTAGGGCTTTGAGTTAGCCTCAATTTGATATATTATAAGCCCTATGGTTCAATCGGGGTTGCCATGATCGTCCATTTGAAGCCTAAGAGTGCATGCTCACTTTGTCAAATCCATCCTTAATTGCCAATGCAGTGTCATCCATTGGCCCATAAATATAAGCTACTATAAATTTTCTCTATAGTACTAATTATAGGGCTTTGAGCTACTTTTCATTTGATATATTATAGGCCCTATAGTTCAATTGCCATGACCATCCATCTAAAGCCCAATGTGCACATGCCCGCTTTGTCAAATCCATCCATAAATTGCAATGTAGTCTCATCCATAGGCCCTTAAATTTGGATTCCTTCAAAAGAAGTATATAGCACCCATTATAGGGCTCTGAGTCAAATTTGATTTGATATATTATCGATACGTGGTTTAATTAGGTTTGCCACGACCATCCATTTGAAGCGCAAGTGCGCACACCCACTTTGTCAAATCCATCCATAATTGCCAATGTAGTCTCATCAAAAGGCCCTTAAATTTGGATTGCTATAGATTTTCTCTATAGCGATTCTTATATGGTTTTGAGTTAGTTTTAATTTGATATATTATGAGCCTCGTGGTTCAATTAGGGTTGCCATGACCGTCCATGTGAAGCCCAATGTCCAAATGTCCACTTTGTCAAATCCATCCATAAACGGCGATACAATCTCATATATATGCCACTAAATTTGGATTGCTACAGAAGAAGTGTGTAACATCCATTATAGAGCTTCGAGTAAACTTTGATTTGATATATTATAGGCCTATGGATCAATCAGGGTTGCCATAATAGTCCATTTGAATCCTAAGTGCACACACCAACTTTGTTAAATCCATCCATGAATGCCAATGTTGTCTCATCTATAGCCCTTTAAATTTGGATTGCTACATACAACATTTATAGCTCCTTCTATAGAGATCTAAGTCTGCTTCAATTTGATATATTATGGGGTCCGTGGTTCTATTAGGGTTACCATGATTGTCCATTTAAAGACCAAGTGCATGCACCCACTTTGTCAAATCCATCCATAAATGTCAATGCAATCTCATCCATAGGCCCCTAAATTTGTATAACTACAAATGAACTGTGTAGTACCCATTATAGGGTTTTTAGTTAGCATTAATTTCATATATTATAGGCCTTATGGTTCAATTAGGGTTGCCACAATCATCCATTTGAATCCCAAGTATGCACGCTCACTTTGTCAAATCCATCCATAAGTGCCAATGCAGTCTCATCTCCGAGCCCTTAAAGTTTGATTGCTACAGAAAAATTTTATAGCTACCATTGTAAGCCTTTGATTTAGCTTTGATTTGATATATTATGGGCCCCATTATTGAATCTAGATTTCCACGATCGTCTATTTAAAGCCCAAGTGTGCATGCCCACTTTGTCAAATCCAACTATAAATGCTAAAACAATCTCATCTATAGGCCCTTAATTTTGGATTTCTATAAATAAAGTTTATAGCTCCCTTTATAGCTCTTTGAGTCTGCTTTGATTGAGCTTGTCATGACCATCCATTTGAAGACCAAGTACACATGCCCACTTGATCAAATCCATCCATAAGTGCTAATGTAGTCTCATCTCTAGGCTTTTAAATTTGGATTGATATAGACAAACTTTATAGCTACCATTATAAGCCTTTGCATAAGCTTCTATTTGATATATTATGAGTTCCATTGTTCAATCTGGGTTGCCACAATTGTCTATTTAAAGCCCAAGTGCACATGCCATCCATAAATGTTAATGCAGTCTCATCCATAGGCCCCTAAATTTGTATAGCTACAAATGAACTGTGTAGTAAAAATTATTTGGCCTTGAGTTAGCTTCGATTTGATATATTATAGGTACTATGGTTCAATTGGGGTTGCCATGACAGTCCTTTTAAAGCCCAAGTGCGCATGCCCACTTTGTCAAATCCATCCATAAATGTCAATGCAGTCTCAGTCATAGGCCCCCAAATTTGCATTCTACAGGAAAAATTTATTGCTCTTATTATAGAGCTTTAAGTTGGATTTGATTTGATATATTATAGGCCCTATGGTTCAATCTGGATTGCCACGATCATCCAGTTAAAGCCCAAGTTCGCAAACCCACTTTGTCAAATCCACCTATAAATTCCCATATAGTATCATCCATACGCCCTTAAATTTGGACTACTGCAGAAAAAGTTTTTAGCACCCATTATAAGGCTCTAATTTAGCTTCAATGTGATATATTATAGGCCTCATGATTCAATTGGGTTTCCCATAACCATCCATTTGAAGCCCAAGTGCATATGCCTACTTGTCAAATCCATCTATAAATGTCAATGCAATGTCATCCATAGGTCCTTAAATTTGGACTGCAACAGAAGAGGTGTATAGCACCCATTATAGGGCTCTGAGACAGCCTCGATTTGATATATTACAGGTCTCATGGTTCAATCATGGTTGCCATGACCGTCCATTTGAATCCCAAGTGTGCACACCCACTTTGTCAAATCCATCCATAAATACCAATATAGTCTAATCCATAGGCCCCTAAATTTGGACTGCTATAGAAGAGGTGCATAGCACCTATTATAAGGCTCTGATTCAGCCTTAATTTGATATAATATGGGCCCTAAGTTTCAATCAGGGTTCCCATGACCGACCATTTAAAGTACAAGTACATACACTCACTTTGTCAAATCCATCCATAAATGCCAATGAAGTCTCATCCATATGCCCCTAAATTTGGATTGGTGTAAATGAAGTGTGTAGTACCAACTATAGGCTCTGAGTAAGCTTTGATTAGATATAATAAGGGCTCATATTTCAATTGGGGTTGCCACGACCGTCCATTTGAAGCCCAAGTGTGCACACCCACTTTGTCAAATCCATTCATAAATGTCAATGTAGTCTCATCCATAGGCCCCTAAATTTAGACTATTAGAGATGAAGTTTATAGCAACTATTATAGTGCTCTAAGTCAGCTTTAATTTGATATGTTATGGGCTCCGTGGTTCAGTCAAGGTATACACAACCATCCATTTGAGGCCTAAGTACGCATGCCTACTATGACAAATCCATCCATAAATACTAATGAAGTCTCATCCATAGGCCCCTAAATTTGGATTGCTACAAATGAAGTGTGTAGCACTTATTATACAGCTTTAAGTCAGATTTGATTTGATGTATTATAGGCCAATGGTTCAATTAGGGTTGCCACGACCATCAATTTGAAGCCCCAGTGCGCGTGCCCACTTTGTCAAATCCATCTGTAAATGCTAATGAAGTCTTATTAATAGGCCTCTAAATTTGGATTGTTACAGATAAAGTATATATGACACATTATAGTGCTTTAAGTCTACTTCAATTTGATATATTATGGGACTCGTGCTTCAATCAAGGTTACCATGATCATCAAGTTGAAGCCCAAGTGTGCATGCCCACTTTGTCAAATCCATCGATAAATGCCAATGCAGTCTCATCCATAGGCCCATAAATTTGTATTACCATAGAAAAAGTTTATAGCTCTCATTATTAGGTTTTGAGTCAAGTTCAATTTGATATATTAGGGGCCCTACAGTTCAATTTGATATATTAGGGAGGGTTACCACGATCATCCATTTAAAGCCCAAGTGCGCATGCCCCAATTTTTCAAATCCATCCATAAATGCCAATGCATTCTTATCCATAGGCCCCTAAATTTGTATTAGTACAGATGAAGTATCTAGCACTCATTACAGGGCTCTGAATCAGCTTCAATTTAATATATTTTGGGTCTTGTTGTTAAATCTAGGGTTCCACAACCATCCATTTGAAGCCCAAATGTGCAAGCCCACTTTGTCAAATCCATCCATAAATGCCAATACAGTCTTGTCCATAGGCGCTTAAATTTGGACTGTCATAGATGAAGTGTATAACACCTCTTATAGATCTCTAAGCCAGCCTTAATTTAATATGTTATACACCCATAGTTTAATCTAGGTTGCCATGATCGTCCATTTGAAGCCCAAGTGTGCACGTCCACTTTGTCAAATCCATCCATAAATGTCAATGCATTCTCATCCATAGGCCCCTAAATTTGGATTGCTACAGGTGAAGTGTATAGCACTTATTATATGGCTCTGACTCAGCTTCAATACAATATATTATGGGCCTAATGGTTCAATGTAGGTTGTCACAACCATCCATTTTAAGCCTAAATACACACGCCTACTTTGTCAACTCCATCTAGAAATATTATTGCAGTCTCATCCATAGGCCCCTAAATTTTGACTACTATAGGTAAAAAGTATATTACCCATTATAGGGCCCTGCATCAGCTTTGATTTGATATATTATGGGCCCCTTGGTTTAATTTAGGTTGTCACGACCATCTAGTTGAAGCCTAAGTGTGCATACCCACATTATTAAATCCATCCATAAATGCCAATGTCATCTCTTCCATAGCCCCCTAAATTTGGGTTGCTACAGATGAAGTGTGTAGTACAAATTATAGGGCTCTAAGTTAGCTTTAATTTGATATATTATGGTCCACATGGTTCAATCAAGGTTTCCATGACTGTCCATTTAAAGCCTAAGTGCGCATGCCCACTTTGTTAAATACATCCATAAATGCTAATGTAGTCTCATCCATAGGCCCCTAAATTTGCCTTGTGACAGGCAAAGTTTATAGCTCTTGTTATAGAGCTCTAAGTCAGGTATGATTTAATATAGTATGGGCCCCATGGTTCAATCGAGGTTACTACAATCATCCATTTGAACCCAAGTGCACATGCCGACTTTGTCAAATCCATTCATAAATGCCAATGTAGTCTCATCCATAGGCCCGTAAATTTGGACTGCTAGAGATGAAGTTTATAGCACCTATTATAGTGCTTTAAGTCAGCTTTAATTTGATATATTATGGGCCCCATAGTTCAATCAAGGTTACCACGACTATCCATTTGAAGCCCAACTGCGCACGCCCACTATGTCAAATTTATCCATAGATGACAATGAAGTCTCATTTGTAGGCCCTTAATTTTGGATTGCTACAAATAAAGTGTGTAGTACATATTATACAACTTTGAGTTAGGTTTGATTTGATATATTATAGGCCCATGGTTCAATCGAGGTTCCCTCAACCGTCCATTTGAAGTCCAAGTACACATGCCTACTTTGCTAAATCCATCTATAAATGCTAATGAAGTCCCATTCATAGGCCTCTAAATTTGAATTTTTACAAATGAAGTGTGTAGTATACATTAGAGTACTCTGAGTCTGCTTCAATTTGATATATTATAGGCCCTGTGGTTCAATCAGGGTTGCCACAATCATCTAGTTGAAGCCTAAGTGTGCATGCCTACTTTGTCAAATCCATCAATAAATGTCAGTGCAGTCTCATCCATAAGTCCATAAATTTGTATTGCCATTGAAAAAGTTTATTACTATCATTATTGAGTTTTGATTCAAGTTTTATTTGGTATATTATAGGCCCTATGGTTCAATCAGGGTTGCCACAATCGGCCACTTGAAGCCCAAGTTTGCAAGCCCCAATTTTTCAAATCCATCCATAAATGCCCATGCATTCTCATCCGTAGGCCTCAAATTTTGTATTGCTACAAATGAAATGTTAAGCACCCACTACAAGGCTATGAGTTAGTTTTAATTTGATATATTTTAGGCCCTATGGTTCAATCTAGGGTTCCACAACTGTCAATTTGAAGCCCAAATGCGCACACCCACTTTGTCAATTCCATCCATAAATGCCAATGCAGTCTCATCCATAAGCCCTTAAATTTGGACTGTTACAGTTGAAGTGTATAGCACCTATTATATATCTCTAAGCCAGCCTCAATTTAATATATTATGGTCCCCATGGTTTAATCTAGGTTGCCACGATCATCCATTTGAAGCCCAAGTGTGCACGCCTACTTTGTCAATTAGATCCATAAATGCCAATTGCGCCTTTTCCATAGGCCCCTAAATTTGGACTGCTACAGGTGAAGTGTGTAGCACCTATTATAGGGCTCTAAGTTAGTTTTGATTTCATATATTATGAGCCCAGTGGTTGAATCTATGTTTCCACAATCATACATTTGAAGCCCTAGTGCACACAACAACTTTCTCAAATCCATCCATACATGTCAATGCATTTTCATCCATAGGCCCCTAAACTTGGACTGCTACAAGTGAAGTGTGTATCACTTATTATAAGGCTCTGAATTAGATTCTATATGATATATTATAGGCCCCGTGGTTCTATGTAGGTTGCCATAACCATCCATTTTACGCTCAAATCCGCTCGCCCACTTTGTCAAATCCATCCATAAATGCCATTACAGTCCCATCCATAGGCCCCTAAATTTCGACTGCTACAGGTGAAGTGTATAGCACCCATTATAGGGCTCTGAGTCAGCTTTGATTTGATATATTATGAGCCTCATGGTTCAATCTAAGTTGCCACGATCGTCCATTTCAAGCCTAAGTGTGCACGCCTACTTTGTCAAATCCATCAATAAATGCCAATGCAGTCTCTTCCATAGGCCCCTAAATTTGGTCTGCTACATATGAAGTGCATAATACCAACTATAGGACTCTGAATCAGCTTCAATTTGATATATTATAGGCCCCTTTATTCAATCGGGGTTTCCACAACTGTTCATTTGAAGCCTAAGTGCACACGCCCACTTTATTAAATCCATCCATAAATGCCAATGCAGTCTCATCCATTAGCCCCTAAATTTATCTTGTGACAAACAAAGTTTGTAGCTCTTGTTATAGAGCTCTAAGTCAGGTATGGGCACCATGGTTAAATTAGGGTTACCATAATTGTGCATTTGAAGCCCAAGTGCGCATACCCACTTTGTTAAATTCGTTCATAAATGCCAATGTAGTCTCATCCATAGGCTCTTATATTTGGACAGTTAGAGATGAAGTTTATAGCACCTATTATAGTGCTCTGAGTCATCTTGGATTTGATATATTATGGGTCCTGTGGTTCAATCAGGGTTGCCATGACTGTCTATTTAGAGTCCAAGTGCGCACTCCTACTATGTCAAATCCATCCATAAATGCCAATAAAGTCTCATTCGTAGGCCTTTAAATTTGGATTGCTATAAACAAAGTGTGTAGCACCTATTATACAACTTTGAGTCAGGTTTGATTTGATATATTATAGGCCCATGGTTCAATCAGGGTTTCCACGACAATCCATTTGAAGCCCAAGTGTGCACGCCCACTTTATCAAATGCATCCATAAATACTAATGTAGTCTTATTCATAGGCCTCCAAATTTGGACTGTTATAGATGAAGTGTGTAGTACATATTGTAGTGCTCTAAGTTTGCTTTAATTTGATATATTATGGCTCCATGGTTCAATCAGGGTTACCACGATCATCTAGTTGAAGCCCAAGTGTTCACATCCACTTTGTCAAATCCATCGATAAATGCTAATGCAGTCTCATCCATAGGCCTCTAAATTTGTATTGCCATAGACAAAGTTTATAGCTCTTATTATTGAGTTCTAAGTCAAGTTCGATTTGATATATTATAGGCCTTATAGTTCAATGAAGGTTACCACGATCATCCATTTAAAGTCTAAGTGCACACGCCCCAATTTTTCAAATCCATCCATAAATACGAATGCATTCTCATCTATAGGTCCCTAAATTTGTATTATTACAGATGAAGCTTGTAGCACCCATTATAGGGCTTTGAGTCAGCTTCAATTTGATATATTTTGGGCCTTGTGGTTCAATATAGGGTTCCATAACCATCCATTTAAAGCCCAAATGTGCAAGTCCACTTTGTCAAATCCATTCAGAAATGCCAATGCAGTCTCATCCATAGGACCCTAAATTTGGACTATTATAGATGAAGTGTATAGCACCCATTATAGATCTCTAAGCCAGCCTCAATTTAATATATTATGGGCCCTGTGGTTTAATCTAGGTTGCCACGATCGTCCATTTAAAGCCCATGTGTGCACCCTACTTTGTCAATTAGATCCATAAATGCCAATTGAGTCTCTTCCAAAGGCCCTTAAATTTGGACTACTACAGGTGAAGTGTATAGCACCTATTATAGGGATCTGCCTTAGTTTCAATTTGATATATTATGAGCCCTATGGTTCAATCTATATTACCACGGTCATACATTTGAAGCCCAAGTGCGAGCGCCCACTTTGTCAAATCCATTCATAAATGTAAATGCAATCTTATGCATAGGCCCCTAAATTTGGACTGCTACAAGTGAAGAGTGTAGCACTTATTATAGGGATCTGACTCAACTTTGATATGATATATTTGTTAGTGATATGCACTAGGTCAATCATTTGTGATTATGTATTGACTTTCTTATTTTATTAATAAAGAGGTATTATAGTATCATTTGATTTTATGATAATTACATGAATGGTTAATTCTTACTAAGGCCATCAAGTATGTGACTTGATAGTAAAACCCTTAGATTAAAATAAGAGTTTTATTCTAATTATCCTTAGCCATTTATTCATTATATGAATATTAAAGTATTAAGGCTAATATGATTTTGACTGATGGTTATGTTTTACTAATCATAAATATGAGATATTAAGTCAACTCATAGGTACATGATGAGAGATCATGTATTGCATTGACCCACTATGAGAATACTACATAGATTGTTGTCATAAGTATTTCTTATCACAGTAATTTTATTTCGGTCCTTTGACCTTGAAATCATCATGGATTTCTACATAGCTATTTTATGTTTTGACACATTCTAACATTGTCTTTAACCGGATGATTAAAAGAATGTTGTTGGATATAAAATTAGTTATGTGAGGGATATGAGTGATTTAGAAGGAATTTATCCCTCATTAATATGAGAAAGATATCTAAAGGCCCTTTGATGAGATAGACTGAATGAAAATGCATGGCCATGCTGAAATGAATTGATAAAGAGTTATCATTTTCAATCTACTTGGAATCAAGTCATAATATTGAACTATATAAGGATGACATTCTATGCCTTATGTTCAATTAAGATATCATGTGATAAAGGGATAATAAAATTCACTGTAATTAGGTTATGTCGGATTATTAACTTCACATGACTTGGGTAGTCATAATGTCTTGCTAGAGGCCGCTTATGACTTGTAGGCCTAAATAGAGATTTAGGCCCACTGCCAATGTTATATGAACCTACAGGGTCACACACTTAGAACAAGCCCAAAACGGATATGGGTTTAATAAGCCCAAAATAAACTCTGTGGAAATAAATAATTAAAGTGTTTTATTTATTTATTTATTTATTTAAGATAAATGTTATTTTAAATAAATAAATAAGATATTATTTTGATTTATTTTTAAAAAAAATCAGAATATAATAAATGGAAAATTACCAAAAGGTCATTGGTAAGTGAAACCCTAATTTGGAGTCTATAAATATGTTATATTCTATGGGGTTTCACACACTTGTTTTTGCCTCCAAATTCATTTTCTTTCCTCTTAGAAAACAAAGATAGAGTTTTTCCTTTTGTTCTTGATTTGTGAGACAGTCAAGGAGGTTGCTAGCACACACACTCAAATTCGTTTTGTGAAGGGATGTTCGTGTGGATACCTATAGAGGACGCATCCTTTTGGAGACATCTTGATCCGAACAACCAAGCCAAAAAGCTCGAGGTAAGGTGTCACCGGTGTGAACCTCCTCTCATCCTTCCAGAGAATCTTGCCTCTTCTGCGTTTTGGTAAGATTTTTAAAAACCCTAGATTTAATCAATTAGCCGAATTACATGGATCCAGGCTTGGAAAAGTGATAAAATTTTATTTTTTCCGCTGTGTTTGTATCACAAATCCCAACAATATTATGAGCCTCATGGTTCAATTTAGGTTTCCATGACCATCCATTTGAAGCCTAAATACGCACTCCCACTTTGTCAAATCCATCTAGAAATGCCATTGTAGTCTTATCCATAGGCCCCTAAATTTGGACTACTACAAGTAAAAGTGTATAGCACCCATTATAGGGCTCTGAGTCAGCCTTGATATGATATATGATATGCCCCGTGGTTCAATCTAGGTTGCCATGACCATCCATTTGAAGCCTAAGTGTGCATGCCTACTTTGTCAAATCCATCCATAAATGCTAATGCAATCTCTCTCATAGGCCCCTAAATTTGGGCTGCGAGAGATGAATTGTGTAGTACCAATTATAGGGCTTTGATTCAGCTTTAATTTGATATATTATAGGCCTCGTGGTTTAATCGGGGTTTCCGCGTCCGTCTATTTGAAGCCCAAGTGTGCATGCCCACTTTGTTAAATCCATCCATAAATGCTAATGCAGTCTCATCCATAGGCGCCTACATTTTTCTTGTGACATACAAAGTTTGAAGCCTAAGTGTGGATGCACACTTTGTCACATTCATCCATAAATGCCAATACAATATCATCCTTAAGCTCCTAAATTTGTACTGCTACAGATGAAGTGTGTAGCATACATTATAAGGCTCTGAGTCAGCTTTGATTTGACATATTTCGGGCCCCATGGTTGAACCAAAGTTGCCACAACCATCCATTTGAAGCCTATGTGTGCATGGTTACTTTGGTAAATTCATTAGAAAATAATAATGCAGTCTTATTCGTAGGCCTCTAAATTTGGA
Source organism: Mallotus nudiflorus (assembly GCA_947683625.1). Taxonomy (NCBI): domain Eukaryota; kingdom Viridiplantae; phylum Streptophyta; class Magnoliopsida; order Malpighiales; family Euphorbiaceae; genus Mallotus; species Mallotus nudiflorus. Next base: position 2,337,798 of record CANTUR010000061.1, read on the forward strand.
CTAGTATGATGAAGTGTGTAGCACCCATTATAAGGCTTTGAGTCAGCTTCAAAATGAAATATTATGGGCCTCGTGGTTCAATCGGTGTTGCCACAACCATCCATTTGAAGCCCAGGTGCACACGCTCACTTTGACAAATCCATCTATAAATGCCAATGCATTCCTAAATTTATACTAGTATAAATAAAGTTTGTAGTGCCCATTATAAGGCTCTAAGTCTATTTCGATTTGATATGTTATTGGCCATGTGGTTCAATCGAGGTTGCCATGACTGTCCATTTGAAGTCTAAGTGCATATGCCCACTTTGTCAAATCCATCCTTAAATGCCAATAAAGTCTCTTTTATAGGCCCCTAAATTTTGATTGCAGCAAATGAAGTATGTAGTACATGTTATAGGGCCTTAAGTCAACTTTGATTAGAAATAATATGGGCTCATTGTTCAGTCGAGGATGGCATGACCGTCCATTTGAAGCCTAAATGCATACGCCCACTTTGTCAAATCCATCCATAAATGCTAATGTATTCTCATCAATAGGCCCCTAAATTTCGATTGCTTTAGATAAAGTTTATAGCACCTATTATAGTGCTTTGAGTCAGCTTGGATTTGATATATTATGGGCCCCATGGTTCAATCGGGTTTACCATGACTATCTATTAGAATCCTAAATGAGAACACCCACTTTGTCAAATCCATCCATAAATGCCAATGCTATCTCATCCATAAGCCCCTTAATTTGGACTGTTATAGAAAAATTTTGTAGCATTCATTTTAGGCATCTAAGTCAGCTTTAATTTGATATATTATGGGCACCATGATTCAATTAGGGTGGCCACAACTGTCCTTTTGATGCCCAAGTGTGTACACCCACTTTTTCAAATGCATCCACAAATGCCAATTCAGTCTCATCCATAGGCCTCTAAATTTGGACTGCTACAGATAAAGTTTGTAGTGGCTTCTGTAGGGCTTTGAATCATCTTTGATTAGATATGTTTATGGGCCCTATAGTTCAAATGAGGTTGACATTATAGTCCATTTGAAGCCTAAATGCATACGTCCATTTTGTCAAATCCAGCCATAAATACCAATGAAGTCTCACCCATAGGCCCCTAAATTTGGATTGCTCCAAATGAAGTGTATAACACCAATTATAAGGCTCTAAGTTGGGTTTGATTTGATATATTATGGGCTCGTGGTTCAATCAAGGTAGCCACGATCGTGTAGTTGAAGCCTAAGTGTGCACGCCCACTTTGTTAAATCCATCCATTAATGCTAATGGAGTCTTATCCATAGGGCCTTAAATTTGGACTACTACAGATGAAGTGTGTAGTACTTATTATAGTGCTTTGAGTTAGCTTCAATTTGATATATTATGGGCCTATGGTTCGCTCAGGGTTGTCATAACCATCCATTTGAAGCCCAAGTGCGCACGCCCACTTTATCAAATCCATCCATAAATGCCAATACAATCTCATCCATGGACCCCTAAATTTTTACTGTTAAAGATGAAGTATGTAGTGCAAATTATAAGGCTCTAAGTCAGCTTCAATTTGATAGATTGTGGGCCCCATGGTTCAATTGGGAATTCCACAACTGTCCATTTGAATCACAAGTGCACATGCCCAACTTTTCAAATCCATCCATAAATGCTAATGCAATCTCATACATATTCCCATAAATTTGGATTACTACAGATGAAGAGTGTAGCACCCATTATAGGGCATTGAGTCAGTCTTAATTTAATATATTATGGGCCCCACAGTTTAGTTGAGGTTGTCCCGACCATCTATTTGAAGCCTAAGTGCACATGCCCACTTTGTCAAAACCATCCATAATTACTAATGCAGTCTCATCCATAGTCCCCTAAATTTTTACTGATAAAGATGGGATGTGCAGAACCTATCATAGGGCTCTTAGTCAACTTCAATTTCATATATTATAGGCCCTGTGGCTCAATCAAAGGTGTCACAACTGTCCATTTGAAGCCCAAGTGCATACGCCTACTTTGTTAAATCCATCCATACATGCTAAAGCAATCCCATCCATAGCCCCTACATTTGTATGACTATAGATGAAATGTGTAGCACTTATTATATGTCTTTGAGTTAGCTTCAATTTGATATATTACAGGAACCATGTTTCAATTGAGGTTGCCACGACCATCCATTTAAAGTCTAAGTGTGCACACCCACTTTGTCAAATCCATCCATAAATGACAATGAAGTCTCATCCATAGGTCCCTAAATTTGGAGTACTGCAAAAGAAGTGTGTAGAACTAATTATAGGGCTCTAATTTATCTTTCAATTGATGTATTATTAGCTCATGGTTCAATTAACATTGCCATGACCATCCATTTGAATCCCAAGTGTGCATGCCCACTTTGTCAAATCCATCCATAAATTCTAATCCAGCCTCATCCATAGGCTCCTAAATTTGGACTGCTACAGATAATGTGTATGGCACCCATTATAGTGCTCTAAGTTAAGTTTGATATGATATGTTATTAGCCCTGGTTAAATAGGGGTTGCCATAACCATCCATTTGAAGCCCAAATGCGCACACCCACTTTGTCAAATCCATCCATAAATGCCAATGCAGTCGCATCCATAGGCCCTTAAATTTGTAATGCTACAAATACAGTGTGCAACAACCATTATAGGACTGTGGGTCAACTTTGATTTAATATATTATATGCCTCATGGTTCAATCGGGGTTGCCACGACCATCCATTTGATGTCCAAGTGTGTATGCCCACTATATCAAAACCATCTATAAATGTCAATGCAATCTCATCCATAGGCCCCTAAATTTTTACTACTATAGATGAAGTGTATAGTAACCATTACAGGGCTCTAAGTCAGATTCGGTTTGATATATTGTGGGCCCCATGGTTCAATTGGGGTTGCTACTAATGTCCATTTGAATCCTATGTGCACGCGCCCAATATGTTAAATCCATCCATAAATGCCAATGTAGTTGAATCCATGGGCTCCTAAATTTGGACTACTATAGACAAAGTCTATAGTATCTATTATAGGTCTTTGAGTCAGCTTTGATTTGATATATTATGGGCTATATGGTTCAATCAGGGTTGTCAAACCCATGCATTTGAAGCCTAAGTGCGCATGCCCACTTTGTCAAATCCATCCATATAAACCAATGCAGTCTCATCCATAGACCCCTAAATTTTTATTACTATAGATGAAGTGTGCAATATCCATTATAGGGGTTTGAGTCAGCTTCGATTTGATATATTATGAGCCTCGTGCTTCCATTGGGGTTGCCATGATTGTCCATTTGAATCTTGAGTGCGCATGCCCTCTTTTTTAAATGCATCCATAAATGCCAATGCAATCTCATCCATAGGCCCTAAATTTGGACTGCTACAGATGAAGTGTGTAGTACCTTATATAAGACTCTAAGAAAGCTTTGATTTGATATATTATGGGTCCTATAGTTCAATCGGGGTTGCCACGACCTTCCATTTAAAGCCTAAGTGTGTACGCCCACTTTGTAAAATCCATCCATAAATGCTAATGAAGTCTCATTCATAGGCACCTAAATTTGTAGCGTTGTAAATGAAGTGTATTACAATAATTATAGGGCTCTAAGACATCTTTAATTTGATATATTATGGGCTTATGGTTCAGTTGGCGTTGCCACGACCGTCAATTTGAAGCCTAAGTGTGCACACCCACTTTATCAAATCCATCCACAAATGCTAATGTAGTCTCATCCATAGGCCCTTAAATTTTTACTACTATAGATGAAGTGTGTAGCAACCATTATAGGGCTTTGAGTCAGCATGGATTTGATATATTATGGGTCCTATTTTTCAATCAGGGTTGCCATGACTATCCATTTGAATCCTAAGTATGCACACCCACTTTGTCAATTCCATCCATAAATGCCAATGCATTCCCTAGGCCCCTAAATTTGGGGTGTTGTGAACAAAGTGTATAGCACTAATTATAGAGCTCTGAGGCAGCTTTGATTTGGTATATTATGGGCTAGTGGTTTAATTGGGGTTGCCATGATAGTCCATTTAAAGCCTAAGTGTGCATGCCAACTTTGTCAAATCCTTCAATAAATGCTAATCCATTCTCATCCATATGCCCCTAAATTTGGATTGCTATAAATGAAGTGAGTAGTACCCATTATTAGGCTCTATGTAAACTTCATTTTGATATGTTATGGGTCCTATGGTTTAATCGGGGTTGCCATGACCGTCGATTTAAAGCTAAAGTGCATACACCCACTTTGACAAATCCATCCATAAATCCCAATGAAGTCTCATCCATAGGCCCATAAATTCGGTGTGCTGCAAACAAAGTGTGTAGCTCTAATTATAGGGCTCTAAGTGAGCTTTGATTTGATATATTATAGGCTTGTGTTTTAATCGAGGTTGGGACGATCATCAATTTGAAGCCCAAGTGTTCATGCCCACTTTGTCAAATCCATCCATAAATGACAATGAAGTCTTATCCATACGCCCCTATATTTGGAGTGGAATAGATGAAGCATGTAGCAACCATTATAGGACTATAAGTCACCTTAGATTTGATATATTATGGGCCCTATGATTCAAAAGGGGTTGCCACAACTGTCCATTTGAAGCCTAAGTGCGCATGCCCACTTTCTTAAATCCATCCATAAATGCCAATGCAGTCTCATCCGTAGGCCCCTAAATTTGGACTTCTACAGATAAAGTGTGTAGCACCTATTATAGGGATTTGAGTTAGCTTCAATTTAATATACTATGGCCCCCATAGTTCAACTAGGTTTGCCATGACTATCCATTTGAAGCCCAAGTGTGCATACCCACTTTATCAAATCCATCCATAAATGCCAATACAGTCTCATCCATAGGCCCCTAAATTTGGATTACTATAGATATAGTGTGTAGCACCATTATAGGGCCTTGAGTTAGCTTTGATTTGATATACTCTAGACCCTATAGTTCAATCAGGGTTGCCACAACCATCCATTTGAAGCCAAAGTATAGTCACCCACTTTGTCAAATCCATCCATAAATGCCAATGCATTCCCATCCACAGGGCCCTAAATCTGGATTGCTACAGGCTACGTTTGTAGAATCCATTATATGGCTCTAAGTTAGCTTTTATTTGATATATTATGGGCCCTGTGGTTCAATCAGGGTTGCCATGATAGTCCTTTTAAAGCCCAAGTGCACATGCCAACTTTGTTAAATCCATCCATCAATGCCAATACAGTCTCATCCATAGGCTCTTAAATTTGAATTGCTACAAAGAATGTTTTTCACTCTTATTATTGGGCTCTGAGTTGGGTTTGATTTCATATATTATGGGACCCGTGGTTCAATCAAGGTTGCCATGATCATCTAGTTAAATCCTAAGTGCGCACACCCACTTTGTCAAATCCATCCATAAATGCCAATGCAGTATCATCCATACGCCCCTAAATTTGGACTACTATAGACAAAGTTTATAGCACCCATTATAGAGCTCTAAGTCAGCTTCAATTTGATATATTATAGGCCCTATGGTTCAATCAAGGTTGCCATAACCGTCCATTTCAAGCCTAAGTGTGCATGCCCACTTTGTCAAATCAATCCATTAATGTTAACGCAATTTCATCCATAGGCCCCTAAATTTGGATTGCTACATAAGAGGTGTGTAGCACCCATTATAATGTCCTTATACAACCTTGATTTGATATATTATAGGCCCTATCATTTAATCAAGGTTTCCATGATCGTCCATTTGAATCCCAAGTGCGGACGCCCACTTTGTCAAATCCATCCATAAATGCCAATGTAGTCTTATCCATAGGCCCCTAAATTTATATTGCAATAGGAGAGGTGTGTAGCACCTATTCTACAGCTCTAAGTCAGTCTTGATTTGATATAATATAGGCCCTATGGTTCAATCAGGGTTGCCACGACCAACCATTTGAAGCCTAAGTGCATACACTCACTTTGTCAAATCCATCCATAAATGCCAATAAAGTCTCATCCATAGGCCAATAAATTTGGATTGCAACAAATGAAATGTGTAGCATCTATTATAGTGCTTTGAGTCACTTTGATTTGATATATTATAGACCTGTGGTTCAATCAAGGTTGCCACGACCGTCCATTTGAAGCTCAAGTGCATACACCCACTTTGTCAAATCCATTCATAAATGCCAATGAAGTCTCATCCATAGGCCCTTAAATTTGGATAGCTGCAGACAAAGTGTATAACAGTAATTATAGGGCTTTGTGTTAGCTTTGATTTGATATATTATGGGCACATGGTTCAATTGGGGTTGCCACAATTGTCTAGTTTGGCACACGCCCACTTTGTTAAATCAATCCATAAATGCCAATGGAGTCTTATTCATAAGCCCATAAATTTGGACTACTACATGTGAAGTGTGTAGCTCCTATTATAGACCTCTATGTTAGCTTTGATATGATATATTATGAGCCTTGTGGTTCAATCGAGGTTGCCATAACTATCCATTTGAAGCCCAAGTGCGCACGACCACTTTATCAAATCCATCCATAAATGCCAATGCAATCTCATCCATAGACCCCTAAATTTTTACTACTAAAGATGAAGTGTAAGAGCAAATTATAAGGCTCTAAGTCAACTTTAATTTGATATATTATGGGGCCCATGGTCAATTGAGAATTCCATGACCATCCATTTGAATCCCAAGTACACAGGCCCACTTTGTCAAATCCATCCATAAATGCCAATGCAGTCTCATCCACAGGATCCTAAATTTGGATTGCTATAAATGAAGGGTGTACCACCCATTATAGGGCTTTGAGCTAGCCTTAATTTAATATATTATGGGCCCTATGGTGCAATCAGGGTTGTCTCAACTGTCCATTTAAAGCCCAAGTACGGATGCCCACTTTGTTAAAACCATCCATAATTGCCAATGCAGTCTCATCCATAGGCCCCTGAATTTTTATTGCCTAAGATGAGATGTGTAGCACCAATTATATGGCTTTTTGTTAGATTTCATTTGATATATTATAGGCCCTGTGGCTCAATCAAGGGTGTCACGGCTATCCATTTGAAGCCCAAGTGTGCACACCCACTTTGTTAAATCCATCCATAAATTCCAAAGCAATCCCATCCATAGCCCCGACATTTGTACTATTACATATGAAGTGTGTAGCACCCATTGTATGGCTTTGAGTCAACTTTGGTTTGATATGTTATGGTCCTTATGGTTCAATCGGTTTTGCCATGGCTATCCATTTGAATCCCAACTATCTACGCCCACTTTGTCAAATCAATCCATAAATTCCAATGAAGTCTCATCGATAGGCCCCTAAATTTGGAGTGTTACAAAAGAAGTGTGTAGCACCAATTATAGGGCTCCAATTTATATTTAATTTGATATATTATAGGCTCATGGTTTAATCGGGGTTGCCACGACCATCCATTTGAATCCCAAGTGTGTATGCCCACTTTGTTAAATCCATCTATAAATGCCAATCCAGTCTCATCCATAGGCACCAAATTTGGACCTCAATAGATAAAGTATATAGCAGTAATTATAGTGCTTTGACTTTAATATGGTATATTATTGGCCTAGTGGTTCAATCGGGGTTGCCACAACCATCCATCTGAAGCCCAAGTGCGCATGCCCATTATGCCAAATCCATCCATAAATGCCAATGCAGTCTCATCCATGAACCCCTAATTTTGGTTACTAGAGACAAAGTGTGTAGTACCTATTATAAGACTTCGAGTCAACTTAGATCTAATATATTATGTGCCTTATGGTTCAATTAGGATTGCCATGACCATCCATTTGACGCCCAAGTGTTCACACATAATTTATCAAATCCATCCATAAATGCCAATGCAGTCTCATCCATTGGCCCTTATATTTTTACTATTATAGATGAAGTGTGTAGCAACCATTATAGGGCTCTGAGTTAGATTCAATTTGATATATTATGGACCCTGTGGTTCAATTGAGATTTCCACGGCCATCCATTTGAATCCCAAGTGTGCATGCCAAATATGTCAAATCTATCCATAAATGCTAATGAAGACTAATCCATGAGCTCCTAAATTTGGATTGCTACAAATAAAGTGTCACCCATTATAGTACTTTGAGTCAACTTTGATGTAATATATCATGGTCTACGTGGTTCAATTAGGGTTTCCATACCTATCCATTTGAAGCCTAAGTGCACACACCCACTTTGTCAAATGCATTTATAAATGCCAATGCAATCTCATCCAAAGGCCCTTAATTTTTTATTGGTCTAGATGAAGTGTGCAATATCCATTATAAGGCTCTGAGTCAACTTCAATTTGATATATTATGGGCCCCGTAGTTCCATCCGGGTTACCATGACCGACCATTTGAATCCTAAATGTGTACATCCACTTTGTCAAATCCATCCATAAATGCCAATGCAAACTCATCCATACTGCTACAGATGAAGTTTATAGTACCTATTATAGGGCTCTAAGTTAGCTCTAATTTGATATGTTATGGATCATATGGTTCAATCGAGGTTTCCATGATCGACAATTTGAATCCTAAGTGCGCACACCTAATATGTCAAATCCATCAATAAATGCCAATGGATTCTATTCCATAGGCTCTTACATTTGGACTGCTACAAACAAAGGTTGTATTCCCCATGATAGTGCTCTAGGTTAGCTTCGATTTGATAAAATATGTGCCTTGTAGTTCAATCGATGTTGCCATAACCATCCATTTGAAGCCCAAGTATGCATGTCCACTTTGTCAAATCCATTTATAAATGCCAATGCAATCTCATCCATAGGCCCCCAAATTTTTACTCCTCCAAATGAAGTGTGTAGCACCCATTATGGGGTACCGAGTCAACTTTGATTTGATATATTATGAGCCCCTTGACCTTCCATTTGAATCCTAAGTGTGCATGCCCACTTTCTTAAATCCATCCATAAATGCCAATGCAGTCTCATCCATAGGCCCCTAAATTTGGATTGCTACAAATGAGGTGTGTAACACCCATTATAGGTCTCTGAGCCAACTTCAATATGATATATTAAAGGCTCCATGGTTCAATCATAGTTTCCACAATTGTCCATTTAAAGCCCAAGTGCACACGCCAACTTTGTCAAATCTATCCATAAATGCCAATGCAAATGCACCTGCAAATGCCAATGAAATTGCATCCATAGGCCCCTAAAATTGTACTACTACATATAAAGCGTGTACCACCCATTATAGAGCTCTGAGTTAGCTTCCATTCGATATCTTATGTGCCTTGTAGTTCAATCGAGGTTGCCATGACCATCCATTTAAAGCCCAAGTGCATGCGCCCACTTTGTCAAATCCATCCATAAATGCCAATCTAGTCTCATCTATAGGCCCTTAAATTTGGAGTGCTATAAATGAAGCACGTAGCACCATTTATAGGGCTTTAAGTCAGTTTTGATTTGATATATTATATATGTTAGGATTCGTGATATAAACGCAGCGAAAAAATTAAAATTTTATCACGTATCCAAGCCTGGATCCATGTAATTCGACTACTTGATTAAATCTAAGATTTCAAGAATCTCACCAAAACGTAGAAGAGGCAAGATTTTCTAGAAGGATGAGAGGAGGTTCACACCAGTGACACCTTACCTCGAGCTTTTTTGGCTTGGTTGTTCGGATCAAGACGTCTCCAAAAGGATGCATCCTCTATAGGTATCCACACGAACAACCCTTCACAAAATGAATTGGAGTGTGTGTGCTAGCAACCTCCTTGATTGTATCACAAATCAAGAACAAAAGCAAAAACTCTATCTTTGTTTTCTAAGGAGAAAGAAAATGAATTTTGAGGCAGAAAAACAAGTGTATGAAATCCTTGAGAATATAACATATTTATAGACTCCAAATTAGGGTTTCACCTACCAATGACCTTTTGGTAATTTTTATTTATTATATTCTGATTTTGTTTAAAAATAAATCAGAAATAATATCTTATTTATTTATTTAAAATAACATTTATCTTAAATAAATAAATAAATAAAACCCTTTAATTATTTATTTCCACAGAGTTTATTTTGGGCTTATTAAACCTATATTCATTTTGGGCTTATTCTAAGTGTGTGACCCTGTCGGTTCACATAACATTGGTAGTGGGCCTAAATCTCTATTTAGGCCTACAAGTCATAATTAGCCTCTAGCAAGACATTATGACTACCCAAGTCATGTGAAGTCAATAATCCGACATAACCTAATTACAATGAATTTTATCGTCCCTTTATCACATGATATCTTAATTGAACATAAGGCATAGAATGTCATCCTTATATAGTTCAATATTATGACTTGATTCCAAGTAGACTGAAAATGATAACTCTTTATCAATTCATTTCAGCATGGCAATGCAATTTTCTTCAGTCTATGTCATCAAGGGGCCCATAGATATCTTTCTCATATTAATGAGGGATAAATTCCTTCTGAATCACTCACATTCCTCATATAACTAATTTCATATCCAACAACATTCCAATTTAATCATGCGGTTAAAGACAATGTTAGAATGTGTCAAAACATAAAATAGCTATGTAGACATCCATGATGATTTCAACGTCAAAGGACCAAAATAAAATTATTGTGATGAGAAATACTTATGACAATAATCTATGTAGTATTCTCATAGTGGGTCAATCCAGTACATGATCTCTCATCATGTACCTATGAGTTGACTTAATATCTCATATTCATGATTAGTAAAACATAACCATCAGTCAACATCATACTAGCCTGAATACTTTAATATTTATATAATGAATAAATGGCTAGGGATAATTAGAATAGAACTCTTATTTTAATCTAAGGGTTTTACTATCAAGTCACATACTTGATGGCCTTAGTAAGAATTAACCATTCATATAATTATCATAAAATCAAATGATAATGAAATACCTCTTTATTAATAAAATAAGAAAGTCAATGCATAATCAAATGATTGACCTAGTGCATACCACTAATAATTATAAGGCTGTAACCCAGCTTCGATTGAATATATAATGGGCCTCATGGTTTAATCAGTGTTGCCATAACTGTCCATTTGAAACCCAAGTGTAGTCGCCCACTTTGTCAAATCCATCCATAAATCCCAATGTAGTCTCATATGCAGGCCCCTAAATTTGAATTGCCACAAACTAATTACATAGCACTTATTATAGGGATAAAAGTCAACTTTAATTATATATATTATAGGCTTTATGGTTCAATCGTGGATGCCACAACTATCCATTTCAAGCCCAAGTGTGCATGCCCACTTTGTCAAATCCATCCATAAATATTAATGCAGTCTCATCCATCGACCCCTAAATTTGGATTGCTACAAATGAAGTACATAACAACCATTATAGGGCTCTGAGTCAGCTTTAATATGATATATATTTGGGCCTTATGGTTAAATTGGGGTTTCCATGATTGTCCTTTTGAATCCAAGTGCACACGACCACTTTGTTAAATCCATCCATAAATGCCAATGCAATCTCATCGATAGGCCCCAAAATTTGGACTGCTACAGATGAAGTCTAAGCACCCATTATAGGGCTCTAAATCGGCTTTTATTTGATAAATTATGAGCCCTATGGTTCAATCGAGGTTGCCATGACCATCCATTTGAATCCTAAGTGCACATACAAAATTTGTCAAATCCGTCTAAAAATGCCATGCAGTCTCATCCATAGGCCCTTAAATTTGGATTGTTATAGGCTTTATTAGTAGCACCCATTCTAGGTCTCTAAGTTAGCTACAATTTATTATATTATTGGCCATGTGGTTCAATCAAGGTTTCCACAACTGTCCATTTGAATCCAAAGTAAGCGCACCCACTTTGTTAAATCCATCCATAAATGCCAATGCAGTCCTATCCATAGGCCCCTAAATTTGGATTGCTACTGATGAAGTCTATAACACCCATTATAGGGCTTTGAGTCAGCTTTAATTTGATATATTATAGCCTCCCAGTTTAATTCAGGTTGGCACAACCATCTATTTGAATCCTAAGTGCACACGCCCACTCTATCAAATCCATCTAGAAATGCCAATGCAGTCTCATTCATAGGCCCCTAATTATGGAGTACTATATACAAAGTTTGTAGCACATATTATAGGGCTCTAAGTCAGCTTTGATTTGATGTATTATAGGCTCTGTGGTTCAATCAGGGTTGCCACGATTATCCATTTGGAGCCAAAGTACGCATGCCCACTTTGTCAAAGCCATCCATAAATGCCAATGCAGTCTCATCGATAGGCCCCTATATTTGGATTACTACAAATGAAGTGTGTAGCACCTATTACAAGGCTCTAAGTCAACTTTAGTTTGATATAGTATAGGCCTAAGGTTGAATTTTGGTTTCCATGATCATCCATTTGAAGCCCAAGTGTGCATGTTCACTTTGTCAAATCCATCCATAAATACCAATGCAGTCTCATCCATATGCCTTTAAAGTTGGACTACTACAGACTTTGTCTTTAGCACCTATTATAAAGCTCTGAGTTAGGTTCAATTTGATGTATTATAGGCCCCATGGTTCAATTGGGGTTGCCATGATGGTCCATTTGAAGCCCACATGTGCACACTCACTTTATCAAATCCATTCATAAATACCAATGCAGTCACATCCATAGGCCCTTAAATTTGGATTGCTATAGATAAAGTTTGTTTCACCTATTATAGGGCTCTAAGTTAGACTCAATTAGATATATTATGGCCCTTATGGTTCAATCAAGGTTGCCACGATCGTCCATTTGAAGCCCAGCTACGCACGACCACTTTATCAAGTCCATCCATAATTGCCAATGCAGTCTCATCCATAATCCCCTAAATTTGGACTACTTTTCATTATAGCACCCATTATAGGGCTCTAAGTTAGCTTTGATTTGATATACTATAGGCCCTGTGGATCATCCATTTGAAGCCTAAGTGCGCACACCCACATTGTCAAATCCATCCATAAAATACCAATACAATCTCATCTATACACCCCTAAATTTAGATTGCTACAAATAAAGTATATAGCACCTATTATAGGGCTCTATGTTAGCTTTAGTTTGATAAATTATGGGCTTGATATTGAATTGGGGTTTCCAGGATAGTCCATTTGAAGCTCAAGTGCAAATATCCACTGTTTGAAATCAACCTATAAATGCTAATGCATTCTCATCCATAGGCCCCTAAATTTGGATTGCTACAAATTAATTGTGTGCCACCCATTATAGGGCTCTGTGTTAACTTTGGTTTCATATAATATGGGCTGAAGGTTGAATTGGGGATGCCATGACCGTCTATTTAAAGCCTAAATGCGCACAGCTACTTTGTCAAATCCGTCCATGAATGCTAATGCAGTCTCATCCACAGTCCCCTAAATTTGGATTGCTACAAACAAAGTGTGTAGCACCTACTATAAGGCCCTGAGTTAGCTTTGGTTTGATATATTATGGGCCTGAGGTTGAATTGGGGTTGCTAGCACTGTCCATTTAAAGCCCAAGTGTGCACGCCTACTTTGACAAATCCATCTATAAATGCCAATACAGTCTCGAATTTGGATTGCTATAAATGAAGTGCATAGCAACCATTACAGGGCTCTGAGTCAGCTTCAAATTGATATATTTTGGGCCTTTTGGCTCAATCGAGGTTGCCATGACCATCCATTTAAATCTAAGTGTGCATAACCACTTTGTTAAATTCATCCATAAATGCTAATGTAGTCTCACCCATAGGTCCCTAATTTTGGACTACTACATATAAAGTCTATAGCACCCATTAAAGGGCTCTAAATTAGGTTTGATTTGATAAATTATAAGCCTCATGGTTCAATCGGGGTTGCCATGACCATCCATTTGAATCCTAAGTGCACACACAAAATTTGTCAAATCCATCCAAAAATGCCATGCAGTCTCATCCGTAGGCCCTTAAACTTGGACTATTATACACTTTTTCAGTAGCACCCATTCTAGGTCTCTAAGTTAGCTACAATTTTATATATTATGGGCCATGTAGTTCAATCAAGGTTACCACAACCGTCCATTTGAATCCTAAGTGTGCACACCCACTTCGTAAAATCCCTATAAATGCCAATGCAATCTTATCGATAGGCCCCTAAATTTGGACTGCTAAAAATGAAGTCTATAACACCCATTATAGGGCTCTGAGTCAGTTTTGATTTGATATATTGTGGCCCCCTGGTTCAATCAGGATTGGCATAACCATCCATTTGAATCCCATTTGTGCACACCCACTTTATCAAATCAATCCATAAATGCTAATGCAGTCTCATCCTTAGGCCCTTAAAATTGGATTGCTTCAGACTTTCTCAATAGTACCCATTATGGGGATCTGATTTAGCTTTGATTTTATATATTATAGGTTGAGTAGTTCAATCAAGGTTACCACGACCTTCCATTTGAATCCCAAGTGTGCACACCCACTTTGTCAAATCCATTCATAATTACCAATGCAGTGTTATCCATAGGCCCTTAAATTTGTACTGCCAAAGATGAAGCGTCTAGTACTTATTATAGGGCTATAAGTCAACTTTGATTTGATATATTATGGACCTTATGCTTCAATCGGGATTGCCACGATGTCCATTTGAAGCCCAAGTGTGCGTGCCCACTTTGTCAAATCCATCCATAAATGCCAATATAGTTGCATCCATAGGCCCTTAAACTTGGATTATTATAGCATTTTTCAGTAGCACCTATTATAGGGCTCTAAGTTAGCTATAATTTTATATATTATGGGCTATAAGGTTCAATTAGGGTTGCCACAACCATCCATTTGAATCCCAAGTGTGCACACCGACTTTGTCAAATTCATCCATAAATGCTAATGCAATTTCATCCATATGCCCTTAAATTTGGACTAATATGGAATTTTTCTTTCACAACTATTATGGGGCTTTGAGTCAGCTTTGATTAGAAATATTATGTGCCCCATGGTTCATCTGGGATTACCACAACCATCCATTCGAATCCCACATTGTCAAATTCATCCATAAATGCCAATGTAGTGTCATCTATAAGCCCCTAAACTTGGACTGCTACAGACACTGCTAGTAGCACCCATTATTGGGCTCTGAGTTAGCTAAAATTTTATATATTATGGGTCATGTTATTCATTCGGGGTTGCCACGGCTGTCCATTTAAATCCTAAGTGCAAACACTCACTTTGTCATATCCATCCATAAATGTCAGTGCAGCCTCATCCATAAGCCCCTAAATTTGGATTGCTACATATGAAGTCTATAGTACCTAATATTAGGCTCTGAGTTAGTCTCAACTTGACATAGTATGGGCCTCATGGTTCAATCAGGGTTACTATGACCATCCATTTGAAACCCAAGTGTGCACACCTACTTTGTCAAATCCATCCATAAATCCTAATGCACTCTCATCCATAGGCCCCTAAATTTGGACTACTATAGAAAAAGTTTATAGCACCTATGATAGCACTTTTAGTTAGCTTCAATTTGATATATTACAGGCTTTGTGGTTTAATCAGGGTTTCCATAACCATCCATTTGGTGCTTAAGTGTGCACACCTACTTTGTTAAATCCATCCATAAATGACAATGCAATCTTATCCATAGGCCCCTAAATTTGGACTGCTATAGATGATTTGTGTTGTACCTATTGTAGGGCTTTGAGCCAACTTTGATTTGATATATTATGGTCCTTATGGTCCAATTAGTGTTTTCATGATCATCCATTTAAAGCCCAAGTATGCATGGCAACCTTGTCAAATCCATCCACTAATGCCAATAAAGTCTCATCCATATGCACCTTAATTTGGACTAGTACGGACTTTGTCATTATCACCAATTATAGGGCTTTGAGTTACCTTTGATTTTTTATATTATGGGCTCTGTGGTTCAATTGGAGTTGTAACGATCGTCCATTTGAATCCCAAGTGTGCACGCCTACTTTATTAAATCCATCCATAAAAGCCAATGCAGTCTCATCTGTATGTACCTAAATTTGGACCTCTATGGACATTTTGTTTAGCACCCATTATAGGGATTTAAATCAACTTCAATTCGATTATAAGCCCCATGGTTCAGTCGGGGTTGCCATGACCATCCATTTGAATCTCAAGTGTGCATGCCCACCTTATTAAATCCATCCATAAAAGCCAATGCAATCTCATCCATTGGTCCCTAAATTTGTACTACTACAGATGATGTGTGCCATATATATTGTAGGGCTCTGAGTCAACTTCAATTTCATATATTATGGTCCTCGTGGTTCAATCAGGTTTCTATAATCGTCCATTTAAAGCCCAAGTGTGCACACCCACCTTGTCAAATTCATCCATAAATGCCAATAAAGTCTCATCCATATGCACCTAAATTTCGAATGGTATGGACTTTGTTAATAGCACCCAATATAAGGCTATGAGTTAGCTTTGATTGTTATATTATGGGCTCTGTGGTTCAATCAGAGTTGCCATGACCATCCATTTGAATCCTAAGTGTGCATGCCCACTTTGTCAAATCCATCCATATACACCTAAATTTGGATAGCTGTGGACTTTTTCTTTAGCACCAATTATAGGGCTTTGAGTCAACTTTAGTTTAATATATTATAGGCCCCATGATTCAATTAGGGTTGCCATGACCATCCATTTAAATCCTAAGTGCCCATCCCACTTTGATAAATCCATCCATAAATGCCAATATAATCATATCCATCAGCTCCTAAATTTGGATAACCACAAATAAAGTGAGTAGCTCCCATGATAAGGCTCTGAGCCAACTTCGATTTAATATATTATAAGCCTCATGGTTCAATCAGGGTTGCAACGACTATCCATTTGAAGCCCAATTATGTACGCCCACTTTGTCAAATCCATCCATAAATACTAATGTAGTCTTATCCATAGGACCCTAAAATTGTACTACTACCGATGAAGTGTGTAGTAGCCATTATAGGGCTCTAAGTCAGCTTTAATTTGATATATTATAGGCCCCATGGTTCAATCGTGGTTGCCACGACCGTCCATTTGAATCCTAAGTGCGCACACCCACTTTATCAAATCAATCTATAAATGCGAATGTAGTCTCATATATATGCCCCTAAATTTGGATTGTTACATACAATGTTTATAGCTTCCATTGTATGGCTCTAAGTTAGCTTTAATTTAATATATTATAGGCTTCATTGTTCAAATGGGCTTGCCATGTCCATCCATTTAAAGCCTAAGTGAGCATGCCCACTTTGTCAAATCCATCCACAAATATCAATGCAGTCACATCCATAAGCCCCTAAATTTGGATTGCTACAGATGATGTCTATAGACCTCATAGTCATTCTCTAAGTCATCTTTGATTTGATATATTATGGTCCCCATGGTTCAATCGGGGTTACCACAACTGTCCATTTGAATCCTAAGTGCACACGACCACTTTCTCAAATCCATCCATAAATGCCAATGCATTCTCATCTATATGCCCTTAAATTTTGACTGCTACAGACTTTATCTTTAGAGGCCATTATAGAGCTTTGAGTTAGCTATGATTTGATATATTATGGGCCCTGTGATTCAATCAAGCTTGCCATAAACCATCCATTGGAATCCTAAGTGCGCATGCCCACTTTGTTAATCCATCCATAAATGCCAATGTAGTGTCATCCATAGGTCCTTATATTTGGGCTACTATAGATGATGTCTATAGCACCTACTATAAGGCTTTAAGTCAACTTTGAGTTGATATATTATAGGCCCTATGGTTCAATTGGGGTTGCCACGATGTCCATTTGAAACCCAAGTGTGCATGCCCACTTTGTTAAATCCATCCATAAATACTAATTCAGTCTCATGTAAGACCTTTGAATTTTTATAGTTATAGATGAAGTGCATAGAAATTATTATAGGGCTTTGAGTTAGCTTCAATTTGATATATTATGGGCCCTATGATTCAATCAGGGTTGCCACGACCATCCGTTTGAATCCCAAGTGTGCATGCAAACTTTGTCAAATCCATCCATAAATACTAATGCAATCTCATCTATAGGCCCCTAAATTTGGATTGGTAGAGATAAAGTTTATAGATATTCTTATAGGGCTCCAAGTCAAATTTAATTTGATATATTATAGGCCCTATGGTTCAATCAGGGTTTCCATGACTATCGATTTGAATCCCAAGTGTGCATACCCACTTTATCAAATCCATCCATAAATACTAATGTAGCCTCATCCATAGGCTCCTAAATTTGTACTGCCACATATGAAGTGCCCAACACCCATTATAGGAGTTTAAGTCAACTTTGATTAAATATGTTATAGGCCTTATGGTTTAATTAGAGTTTCCACGACCATCCATTTGAGTCCCAAGTGCACATGCCCACTTTGTCAAATCCATTCAGTAATGTTGATGCAATCTCATCTATAGGCCCTAAAATTTGGATAGCCACTTATGATTTCTATAGTACCCATTATAGGGCTCTGAGTTAGGTTTGATTTGATATATTATGGGCCTTGTGGTTTAAGTAGAGTTTCCACAATTGTCCATTTAAATCCCAAGTGTGCACGCCGACTTTGTTAAATCCATCCATAAATGCCATTGTAGTCTCATATATAGGCCCCTAAATTTGGATTGCTACAGATAAAGTTTGTAGCTCAAATTATAGGGTTCTAAGTCAGCTTTGATTTGATATATTATGGGCCCCATACTTCAATTGAGGTTGTCATAACCATCCATTTGAAGCCCAAGTGTGCATGTCCACTTTGTCAAATCCATCCATAAATGCGGTCTCATCCATATGCACCTAAGTTTGGACTACTACAAACTTTTTCTTTAGTACCCATTATAAGGCTTTAAGATAGCTTCAATTTAATATATTATGGACCTTGTGGTCCAATCAGGATTGCCACAACCATTCATTTGAATCCTAAATGTGCATGCTCACTTTATCAAATCCACCTATAAATGTTAATGCGGTCTCATCTATAGGCCCCTAAATTAGGATTGGTACATATAAAGTTTGTAACTTCAATTATAGGGCTTAAAGTCAGCTTTAATTTGATATATTATGGGATATGTGGTTCAATCAGGGTTCCAATGACCAAACATTTGAAGCCTAAGTACATATACCCACTTTGTCAAATCCATCCATAAATGCCAATGAAGTCACATCAATGGTCCCCAAAAATTTGGATTCCTATAGAAGAATTCTATATTACTAATTTTAAGGCTTTGAGTTAGCTTCAGTTTGATATATTATAGGCTCTATGGTTCATTCTGAGTGGCCACGACTGTCCATTTGAATCCTAAGTGTGCATGCCTACTTTGTCAAATCCGTCCATAAATACCAATGCAGTCTCAGCCATATACACCTAAATTTGGACTGCTATGGACTTTTCCTCTAGCACCCATTATAGGGCCTTAAGTTAGATTCAATGTAATATATTATGGGTCTCATGGTTCAATCGGGGTTACCATGACCATCCATTTGAATCCCATGTGTGCACGCCCACTTTGTCAAATCCATCCATAAATACTAATGTAATTAGATCCACTAGCCCTTAAATTTGGAAAGCCATAGAGAAAGTGTGTAGCTCCTATGATAGGGCTCTGAGTCAGCTTTGATTTAATATATTATAGGCCCCATGGTTCAATCAGGGTTGCCACGATCGTCCATTTAAAGCCTAAGTATGCATGCCCACTTTGTCAAATCCATCCATAAATACCAATGCAGTCTTAACCATAGGCCCCTAAATTTGTTCTACTACCAATGAAGTGTGTAACACCCATTATAGGGCTCTGATTCAACTTTGATTTGATAAATTATATGCCTTTTAGTTCAATTGTGGTTACCACGACCATCCATTTGAATCCTAAGTGCGCATGCCCACTTTATCATATCAATCCACAAATGCCAATGCAGTTTCATCTATATGCCCTTCAATTTGGATTAATAGAGACAATATTTATAGCTCCTATTGTATAGCTCTGAGTTAGCTTTGATTTAATATATTATAGGCTCCATGGTTCAATCGGGGTTACCATGACTGTCCATTTGAATCCCAAGTGTGCACGTCCACTTTGTCAAATCCATCCATAAATGCTAATACAGTCTCATCCTTAGGCCCCTAAACTTAAACTGCTATAGACTTTGTCAGTAATATAGATTATGGAGCTTTGATTTAGCTTTGAGTTGATATATTATGGGCTCCATGGTTCAATCAGGGTTACTACGACCGTCCTTTTGAATCCTAAGTATGCACAGCCACTTTATCAAATCCATTTATAAATACTAATGCAATGTCATCCATAAGCCCCTAAAATTGTATTGCTATAGATGAAGTGTCTAGCACTAATTATAGGGCTATGAGTCAGCTTTTTTTTATATATTATGGGCCATGTGCTTCAATTGGGGTTTCCATGACCGTCCATTTGAAGCCCAAGTGTGCACACCCACTTTGTCAAATCCATCCATAAACAGAAATGTAGTCGCATCCATAGGCCCCTAAACTTGGACTACTACAGACTTTTTCAGTAGCACCCATTATAGGGTTCTGAGTCAGCTATGATTTTATATATTATGGGCCTTATGGTTTAATTGGTGTTGCCATAACTATCCATTTGAATCCCAAATGCGCTTGCCCACTTTATCAAATCTAGCCATAAATGCCAATGCAGTCTCATTAATAGGCCCTTAAATTTAGACTAGTACATATGAAGTCTATAGCACCCATTATAGGGCTCTAAGTCAGCTTTCATTTGATAATTTATATCTTTATGGTTCAATTAGGGTTGCCATGACCATCCATTTTAATCCCAAGTGTGCATGCTCACTCTGTCAAATCCATCCATAAATACCAATATAGTCTCACCCATAGGCCCCTAAACTTTGACTACTATAGACTTTATCAATAGCATCCATTATATGGCTCTAAGTTAACTAAGATTTTATATATTATAGGTCATGTTATTCAATCAGGGTTGCCACAGCCATCCATTTGAATCCTAAGTGTAGATGCCCACTTTGTTATATCCATCCATAAATGCCAATACAACCTCATCCATAGGCCCCTAAATTTGGATTGCTACAGATAAGGTCTATAGTACACATTATAGAGCTCTGAGTCATCCTCGATTTGATATATTATAGGCCTCATGGTTCAATCAGGGTTGCCACGACCATCCACTTGAAGCCCAAGAGCGCACACCCACTTTGTCAAATCCATCCATAAATGCTAATGTAACCTCATTCATAGGCTCTTAAATTTAAACTACTACAGAAAAAGTTTATAGCACCTGTTATAGGCTTTAAGTTAGCTATGATCTAATATATTATAAGCTTAGTAGTTTAATCGGGGTTGCCACTACTATGCATTTGGAGACCAAGTGTGCATGCCCACTTTGTCAAATCCATCCATAAATGCCAATGCAGTTTCATCCATAGGCCCCTAAATTTGGATGACTGCAAATGAAGTGTATAGAATCTATTACAAGGCTCTAAATCAACTTTTGTTTGATATAATATAGGCCCAAGTTTGAATTTGGGTTACCATGATCGTCCATTTGAAATCGAAGTGTGCATGCCTACTTTATTAAATCCGTCCACAAATGCTAGTGCAATCTCATCCATAGGTCCATAAATTTGGATCGTTACAAATGTAATGTGTAGTACCCAATATAGGGCTATGAGTTAGCTTTGATTTGATATATTATAGGCCTCATGGTTCAAATGTGGTTGCCATAACCATCCATTTAAAGCATAATTACGTGCACCCACTTTGTCAAATCCATCCATAATTGCTAATACGGTGTCATCCATAGGCCCCTAAATGTAGATTGCTACAAATGAAGTGTGTTTCACCTAATATAGGGCTCTAAGTTAGCTTTGATTTGATATATTATAGGTTTTATGGTTCAATTAGGGTTGCCACGACTATCCATTTAAAGCCCAAGTGTGCATGTCCAGTTTGTCAAATCCATCCATAAATGCCAATGAAGTCTCATCCATGGGCCCTTAAATTTGGACTACTATAGGAAAATTATATAGTAGCTATTATAGGGCTCTAAGTTAGATTTGATTTGACATATTATAGGCCCCATGGTTCAATTGGGATTGCCACGACTGTCCATTTGAAGCCCAAGTGTGCATGCCCATTTTGTCAATTCCATCCACAAATGCTAAAGCAGTCTCTTCCATAGGCCCCTAAACTTGGATTGCTACAAAAAAGTGTGTAGCTTCCATTATAGGGCTTTAACCTAGCTTTGGTTTGATATATTGTTAGCTACAGGCTCAATTAGGGTTGCCATGAACATCCATTAGAAGGCTAATTGTGCATGCCTACTGTGTCAATTCCATCCATAAATGCTAATATAGTCTCATCCATATGCCCTTAAATTTGAATTCCCACAAACTTTATCTTTAGGATATATTATAAGGCTTTGAGTCAACTTTAATTTGATATATTATGGGCCCCATGGTTCAGTCGGGGTTGCCATGACCATCCATCTGAATCCTAAGTGCACACGCCCACTTTTTCAAAACCATCCATAAATTCCAATGCAGTCTCATCTATAGGCCCTTAAATTTCAATTGGTACGAAAGAAGTGTGTACGACCTTATATAGGGCCTTGAGTGAACCTTGATTTAATATGTTATAGGCCTCGTGGTTCAATCAGGGATGCCATGATTGTCCATTTGTAGCCCAAGTGCATATGTCGACTTTGTCAAATCCATCCACAAATGGCAATGTCGTCTCATCCATAGACCCTTAAATTTGAACTGCTAGAGAAAAATTTATAGCACCTAATATAGGGCTCTAAGTAAGCTTTGATTTGATATATTATAGGCCTCACAGTTCAATCGAGATTTCCATGATCGTCCAATTGAAGCCCAAGTATGCGCACCTACTGTATCAAATCCATCTATAAATGCCAATCTAGTATTATCCATAGGCCCCTAAATTTGTATTGCTACAAATGAGATGTCTAGCACCCATTATAGGGCTCTAAGTTAGCTTTGATTTGATATATTATGGGCCTTATGGTTGAATCAGGATTGCCACGACCCTCCATTTAAAGCCAAAGTGTTCACACCCACTTTCTTAAGTCCATCCAAAAATGCCAATGCATTCTCACCCATTATAGAGCTCTGATTTAGCTTTGGTTTAATATATTATTGGCTTGAGGTTCAATGGGGGTTGCCATGATCATCCATTTAAAGCCTAAGTGTGCACACCAACTTTGTAAAATCCATCCATAAATGCCAATGGAGTCTCATCCATATGCCTCTGAATCGAGATTGCTATAGACTTTGTCTTAAACACCCATTATAGGGCTCTGAATCAGTTTCTTTTTAATATATTATGTGCCCTATGGTTCAATAGGGTTTTCCACAATCATCTATTTGAATCTAAGTGCGCATGCCCACTTTGTCAAATCCATCCATAAATGCCAATGCATTCTCATCCATAGGCCCTAAAATTTGGAGTGCTACATATAAACTCTATAGTATCTATTATAGGGTTTTGATTTAGCTTTGATTTGATATATTATAGGCCCATAGTTCAATTGGGGTTGCCACGACCATCTATTTGAAGCCCAAGTGCGCATGCCCACTTTGACAAATCCATAGGCCCCTAAATTTGGATTTCTATAAACAAAGTGTGTGGCACCCATTATAGGGCTCTGAGTCAGCTTCGATTTAACATATTATTGCCCTGAGGTTCAATTATAGTTGCCATGACCGTGCATTTAAAGCCTAAGTATGAACGCACACTTTGTCAAATCCATCCACAATCTCATCCATATGCCTCTAAATTTGGACTGGCATAGACTTTATTTTGAGCACTCATTATAGGGCTCTACATCAACTTTGATTTGATATATTGTTGGCTTTATAGTTCAATCGAGGTTGCCATGATCTTCCATTTAAAGCCTAAGTGTGCACGCCTAATTTGTCAAATCCATCCATAAAAGCCAATGCATTCTCATCCATAGGCCCTTAAATTTGAACTACTATAGATAAAATATATAGCACCCATTATAGGGCTCTGAGTTAGCTTTGATTTAATATATTATAGGCCATGTGGTTCAATCAGAGTTGCCACGACCATCCATTTAAAGCCCAAGTGCTTACACCCACTTTGTCAAATCCATTCATAAATGCCAATGCAGTCTCATCCATAGGCCCTTAAATTTGGATTGCTACAAATGAAGTGTGTAGTAGTCATTATAGGGCTCTAAGTTAGCTTTGGTTTGATATATTATAGGCTTGAGGCTTAATTGGGGTTGCCATGACTGTCCATTTGAAGCCTAAGTGTGCACACCCACTTCATCATATCCATCCTTAAATGCCAATGCAGTCTTATCCATATGCCCATAAATTTGAACTGCTATAGAATTTATCTTTAGTACCCATTATAGGGTTCTAAGTCAGCTTCAATTTGACATATTATAGGCCCCGTGGTTCAATTAGGGTTGCCATGACCATCCATTTAAATTTAAGTGTGCAGGCCCACTTTGTCAAATCCATCCGTAAATGCCAATGTAGTCTCATCCATAGGATGCTTAATTTAGACTGCTAGAGATGACAGCTATGGCACCCATTATAGGGTTTTGAGTCAACTTTGATTTGATATATTTATGGGCCCTGTGGTTCAATTAGGATTGCCAGGACCATCCATATGAATCTCAAGTGCGCACGCTGACTTTTTCAAATCCATGCATAAATACCAATGCAATCTCATTTATAGGCCCATAAATTTAGATTATTATAGAGAAAATTGGTAGGTCCCATCATAGGGCTCTGAGTTAGCTTTGATTTTATATGTTATAGGCCTCATGGTTCAATTGGGGTTGCCATGAGTGTCCATTTGAAGCCCATGTGTGCATGCCCACTTTTTCAAATCCATATATAAATTCCAATGAAGTCTCATCCATAGGCCCCTAATTTTGAATTGGTATAGAAGAAGTGTGTAGCACCTATTATAGAGCTCTAAGTTAGCCTCTATTCGATAAATTATGGTCTCTATCGTTCAATCAGGGTTGCCACAAGCATCCATTTGGAGCCCAAGTGTGCAAGCCCACTTTGTCAAATCCATTAATAAATGGAAATGCAGTCTCATCCATAGGCCCCTAAATTTGGGCTGCTACAGGAAAATTTTATAGGGCCTCAGGGTTCTATTAGGGTTTCCATGATTGTCCATTTGAATCCCAAGTACGCATGCCCATTTTGTCAAATCCATGTATAAATACTAATGCAGTCTCATCTATAGGCCCATAAATTTGGATTGCTATAGACAATGTTTATAGCTCCCATTAAAGGGATTTGAGTCATCTTGATTTCATATATTATGGGACTTAAGGTCCAATTAGGGTTACCATGACAGTCCATTTGAAGCCCGAGTGTGCATGCTCATTTTGTCAAATCCATCCATGAATGTTAATGTAGTCTCATCCATAGGCCCCTAAATTTAGACTACTACATATAAAGTCTATAGCACCCATTATAAGGTTTTGAATCAGCCTCAATTTCATATAATATGGGCCCCATGGTTCAATTGGGGTTGCCACAACATTCCATTTGAATTCTAAGTGCACACGCCCACTTTGTCAAATCTATCCATAAATGCCAATGTAGTCTTATCTATAGGCCCTAATATATGGATTACTACAAACAAAGTTTGTAACTCCCATTATAGGGCTCTGGGTCATCTTTGATTTCATATATTATGGGCCTTATGGTTGAATCAGGGTTGCCACGACAATCAATTTGAAGCCCAAGTGTGCATGCCCACTTTGTCAAATCCACTATAAATGCTAATGTAGTCTCATTCATAGGCCCCTAAATTTGTATTGCTACAAATGAACTGTGGAGCATCTATTATAGGGCTCTAGGTCAGCTTTGAATTGATATATTATAGGCCCTATGGTTTCATTAGGGCTGCCAAGACTATAAATTTGAAGCCCATGTGCACATGACCACTTTATCAAATCTATCCATAAATGCCAATGCATTCTCATCCATTGGCCCCTAAATTTGGAGTGCTATAGATTTTATATCCAACACCAATTATAAGGCTCTAAGTCAACTTTAATTTGATATATTATAAGCCTTGTAGTTCAATCAAGGTTGCCACAACTATCCATTTGAATCCTAAGTGTGCATGCCCACTTTGTTAAATCCATCCATAAATGCTAATGTAGTCTTATCTATAGGCCCCTAAATTTGGATGTCTATAAATAAAGTTTAAAGCTCCAATTAGAGGACTCTGAGTCAGCTTTGATTTGATATATTATGGACCCCATTGTTGAATCAGGTTACCATGACAGTCCATTTGAAGCCTAAGTGAGCGTGCCCACTTTGTTAAATCTATCCATAAATGCCAATGCAGTCTCATCCGTAGGCCTAAAATTTAGAATGATACAGGTGAAGTTTATAGCACCCATTATAGGGCTCAGAGTGAAATTTCATTTGATATATTATGGGCCCCATGGTTCAAATGGGGTTTCCACAACCATCCATTTGAAGCCCAAGTGTGCATGATCACTTTGTCAAATCAATTAATAAATGTCAATGCAGTCTCATCCATAGGCCCTTAAATTTGCACTGCTATAAATGAACTTTTTAGGATCCATTACAAGGCATTGAGTTAGATTTTATTTGATATATTATGGGCTCTATGGTTCAATCAGGGTTGCTAATACCATCCATTTGAAAGCCCAAGTACGCATGCCCACTTTGTCAAACCCATCCATAAATACCAACGCAGTCTCATCCATAAGCCCCTAAATTTGGATTGGAATAGGAGAAGTGTGTAGTACCCATTATAGGGATCTAAGTCGACCTAGATTTGATAAATTTTGGGCCTTGTTGTTCAATCGGGGTTGCATGACCGTCCATTTGAAGCCCAAGCATGCATGCCCACTTTATCAAATCCATCCATAAATGCCAATACAGTCTCATTCATAGGGCGCTAAATTCATATTGCTATAAATAAAATTTATAGCACACTTTAAAAGGCTCTAAGTGAGCTTTAATTTAATATATTATGGGCTCACGGTTCAATTGTGATTGCCATGACCATCCATTCCAAGGCCAACTACGCACACCCACATTGTTAAATCCATCTATAAATGCCAATGAAGTCTCATCCGTAGGCCCTTAAATTTGGATAGCTATAGACTTTTTCCATAGCATCCATTATAGGGTTATGAGTCAACCTTGATTTGATATATTTTTTTCCTTGTGGTTCAATTAGGGTTGCCATAACCATCCATTTAAAGCCCAAGCACGCATGCCAACTTTGTCAAATCCATCCATAAATGCTAATGCAATCTCATTCATAGGCCCCTATATTCATTTTGCTACAAATAAAGTGTGTAGCAAACTTTATAGGGCTCTGAGTAAGCTTTAATTTAATATATTATTAGCCTATGGTTCAATTAAGGTTGCCATGACCGTCCATTTGGTGCCTAACTGTGCACGCTTACATTGTCAAATCTATACATAAATGCCAATGAAGTCTCATCCATAGGCCCCTAAAATTGGATAGCTATAGAATTTTCCCATAGCATTCATTATAGGGCTCTAAGTCAACCTTGATTTGATATATTTTAAGCCTCATGATTAAATTAGGGTTACCATGATTGTCCATTTGAAGCCCAAGCGTGCACGTCAACTTTGTCAAATCCATCCATAAATGCTAATGTAGTCTCATTCATAGGCCCCTAAATTCAAATTGCTACAAATAAAGTGTGTATCACACTTTATAGGGCTCTGAGTAAGCTTTGATTTAATATATTATGGGCCTGTCATTCAATTTAGGTTGCCATGACCATCCATT
Organism: Mallotus nudiflorus; assembly: GCA_947683625.1. NCBI lineage: Eukaryota > Viridiplantae > Streptophyta > Magnoliopsida > Malpighiales > Euphorbiaceae > Mallotus > Mallotus nudiflorus. The sequence goes on from CANTUR010000061.1 coordinate 2,365,618, forward strand.
TGAAGCCCAAGTGTACAAGCCCATATTGTCAAATCCATCTATAAATGATAATGAAGTCTCATCCATAGGCCCTTAAATTTGGATAGCTATAGACTTTTTCCATAGCACCCACTATAGGGCTCTGGTTTAGCTTTGATTTAATACACTATAGGCCTTGTGGGTCGATCAAGGTTGCCACAACTATCCATTTAAAGCCCAAGTACGTACACCTACATTGTCAAAACCATCCAAAATTTCCAATATAGTCTCATCCATAGGCCCTAAATTTGGACTACTGTAGATCAAGTCTACAGCACCCACTATAGGGCTCTATGTCATCTTTGATTTAATATATATGACCCTTGTGGTTTAATTAGGTTGCCATGACCATCCATTTGAAGCCTAAGTGCGCACTCCTACTTTGTCAAATCCATCCATAAATGCCAATACAGTCTCATTCGTAAACCCCTAAATTTGGACTACTACAGATGAAGTCTATAGCACCCGCTCTGAGTAGCTTTGATTGGATATATTATGGTCCCTGTGGTTCAATCAAGGTTGCCATGACCATCCATTTGAAGCCTAAGTGCGCATGCTAAGATTGTTAAATCCATCTAATAATGCCAATGATTTCTCATCCATAGGCCCCTAAATTTGTACTGTTATAGATGAACTATGTATTGCCCATTATAAGGTGTTAAGTCAACTTCAAATTGATATATTATGGGCCCTATGGTTTAATTGGAGTTTCCATAAGTGTCCATTTAAAGCCTAAGTGCAAATGCCCACTTTGTTAAATCCATCCATAAATGCCAATACAGTATCATCCATAGGCCCCTAAATTTGGATTGTTACTAATGAAGTGTGTAGCACACCTTTTATTGCTTTAAGTTAGATTTGATTTGAAATATTAATGGCCCATGGTTAAATTGGGGTTACCATGATCGACCATTTGAAGGCCAAGTGCGCACGCCTACTTTGCTAAATCAATCTATAAATGCTAATGTAGTCTCATCCATAAGCCCCTAAATTTGGAATGCTACAAATGAAGTCTATAGCACCAATTATAAGGCCTTATGTCAGCTTTGATTTGATATATTATGGCCCCTATTATTCAATCGGAGTTGCCACGACTTTCCGTTTGAAGCCTAGGTGCGCATGCCTACTTTGTCAAATCCATCCATAAATGCTAATGCAGTCTAATTCATAAGCCCCTAAATTTTGACTTGATATATTATGGCCCCTGTGGTTCAATTGGGGTTGCCAAGATCTACCATTTAAAGCCCAATTATGCATGGTTACTTTGTTAAATCCATCCATAAATGCCAATGCAATCTTATCCATAGGCCCCTAAATTTGGATTGGTATAGAAGAACTATATAGAACCCATTATAAGGCTCTAAGTCAGCCTTGATTTGATATATTATAGGCCCTATGGTTTAATCGAGGTTTCCATAACCTTCCATTTGAAACCCAAGTGCACATGCATACTTTGTCAAATCCATCCATAATTGCCAATGCAATCTCATCCATAAGCCCCTAAATTATGATTGCTACAAATGAAGTCTATAGCACCCATTATAAGGCTCTAAGTTAGCTTTGATTTTATACATTATGGCCCTATGCTTTAATTGGGGTTTCCATGATGGTCCATTAGAATCCCAAGTGTGCACGCCCATTATGTAAAATCCATGCATAAATGCTAATGCAGCCTCGTCCATAGGCCCTTAAATTTGGATTGCTACACTTTTCTTATAGGACCCATTGTAGGGCTCTGGGTTGGCATCATTTTGATATATTATGAGCCTCGTGGTTCAATTGGGGTTGCACAACCATCCAGTTAAAGCCCAAATACGCACACCCACTTTTTGAAATCCATCCATAAATGCCAATGCATTCTCATCTATATGCCCCTAAAATTTGACTGCTACAGACTTTTTCTTTAGCACCTATTATAGGGCACTAATTCAGCTTCAATTTGTTATATTATGGGCCCTATGGTTTAATTAAAGTTGCCAAGACTGTCCATTTGAATCCAAGTGCACACCCTACTTTGCCAAATCCAATAAAAAATGCTAATACAGTCCAATGCATAGGCCTCTAAATTTGGACTGGTACAAATGAAGTTTATAGCACTCACTATAGGGCTCTGAGTTAGCTTTAATTTAATATGTTAACTGTCCCATGGTTCAATAGGGGATGCCATAACCGTCCATTTGTATCCTAAGTGTGCACGCCCACATTGTTTAGTCCATCCCTAGATTCTAATGCAGTCTCATCTATAGGCCCTTAAATTTGGATTGGTATAGAAAAATTTTGTAGCTCCCATTATAGGGCTTTGATTTCACTTTGATTTAATATATGATGGGCCCTAGGGTTCAATCGAGGTTGCCACAATTGTGCATTTAAAGCCTAAGTGAGCACGCCCACTTTGTCAAATCCATCCATAAATGCCAATGCAGTTTTAACCATAGGCCTTCAAAATTTTAATGGTACAGATCAATTATGTAGCATCCATTATGGGGCTTTAAGTTAGCTTTGATTTGATATATTATGGGCCTCATGGTTCATTCAGGGTTGCCAAGACCATCTATTTAAAGCCTAAATGCTCATGTCAAATCCATCCATAAATACCAATATAGTCTTATCCATGGGCCCCTAAATTTGGTATGCTACAGATGAAGTCTATAACATCCATTGTAGGGCTCTAAGTCACCCTCGATTTGATATATTATAGGCCCTATGGTTCAATCAGGGTTTCCATGACCATCCATTTGAAGCACAAGTGTGCATGCCCACTTTGTCAAATATATTCATAATTGCTAGTGCATTCTCATCCATAAGCCCCTAAAATTTAGGCCCCTAAAAATGAAGTTTGTAGCACACTTTAATAAGGCTCTGAGTTAGCTTTGATTTAATATATTATGGGCATGTGGTTCAGTTGGGGTTGCCATGACCGTCCATTTGCAGCTCAAGTGTGCACGCCCACTTTATCAAATTCATAGATAAATACTAATGCAGTCTCATCCATAGGCCCCTAAATTTGGATAGCTATATAATTTTTATATAGCACCCATTATAGGGCTCTAGGTTAGATTTGATTTGATATATTATAAGCCCTATAGTTCAACCAAGTTTGCCACGACCATCCATTTGAAGCTTAGTGCACACGCCTACTTTGTCAAATCCACCAATAAATACCATTGCAGTCTCAACCATAGGCCCCCAAAATTTGGACTGCTATAGATGAAGTGTGTAGCACCCATTATAGGGCTCTAAGTCAACTTTGATTTGATATATTATTGCCCCCTGTTGTTGAATTGAGGTTGCCACGACCGTCTCTTTAAAGCCTAAGTGTGCACGCCTACTTTGTCAAATCCATCCATAAATGCCAATGCAATCTCATCCATAGGCCACTAATTTTAGACTACTACATATAAAGTGTATAGCACCCACTATAGGGCTCTAAGTTAACTTCAATTTGATATATTATGGCCCCTGCAGTTCAATCAGGGTTGCCATGATTGACCATTCGAAGCCTAAGTACGCATGCCTACTTTGTCAAATCCATCCATAAATGCCAATGCAGTCTCATCCATGGCCCCTAAATCTAGATCGGTGTAGAAGAACTGTGGCTCATTCAGGGTTTCCATAATCATCCATTTGAGGCCTAAGTGTGTACGCTCACTTTGTCAAATCCATCCATAAATGCTAATGCAATCTCATCCATAGGCCTTTAAATTTGGATTGCTATAAATGAAGTGTGTAGCACACTTTATAGGGCTCTGAGTAAGCTTTGATTTGATATATTATGGGCTCATGTTTGAGTTTGGGTTGCCATGACTATGCATTTGAAGCCCAAGTGCACACGTCCACTTTGTCAAATCTATCTATAAATGCCAATGTAGTCTCATCCATAGGCCCTTAAATTTGGACTGCTATAGACTATTTTTATAGTGCTTAATATAGGGCTCTCGGTTAGCTTTAATTTGATATATTATGGGCCTCATTATTCAATAAGCGTTGCGACGACCATCCATTTGACACCAAAGTGTGCATGCCTACTTTATAAAATCCATCCATAAATGCCAATGCACTATCATCCATAGGCCCCTAAATTTGGATGATACAAATGAAGTCCATAGCACCCATTATAGGGCACTAAGTCAACTTTCATTTGATACATTATAGCCCCCATGGTTCAATCTGGGTTACCACGATGGTCTATTTAAATCCCAAGTGCGCACGCCCACTATGTCAAATCCATGCATAAATGCTAATGCATTCTCATCCATACGCCATTAATTTTGGACCGCTATAGATTTTTCTTATAGTACTCATTATAGTGCTCTAGGTTAGTATCATTTTGACATATTATGGGCCCTATGGTTTGATCGAGGTTGCAATGACTATCCATTTGAAGCCTAAGTGTGCACACCCACTTTCTCAAATCCATCCATAAATGCCAATGCAATCTCATCTATATGTCCCTAAATTTGAACTGCTACAGACAAAGTTTATAGCTCCCATTATAGGGCTTTGAGTCAGCCTCAATTTAATATATTATTGGCCCCATGGTTTGATCGTGGTTGTTGCAACCATCTATTTCAAACCTAAGTGCGCACGCCTACTTTGTTAAATCCATCTATAAATGCTAATGCATATTCATCCATAGGCGCCTAAATTTGGATTGCTATAGACTTTATCTTTAGCATTAATTTTTGGACTCTAAGTTAGCTTTAATTTGATATATTATGGGCCCCGTGGTTTAATTAGGGTTGCCATGACCATTCATTTAAATCTATGTGTGCACGCCCACTTCGTCAAATCCATCCATAAATGCCAGTACAGTCTAATCAATAGGCCCCTAAATTTGGATTGCTACAAATGAAGTGTATAGCACTTATTATAGGGCTTTGAGTTAACTTTGATTTGATATATTATAGGCCCATAGTTTAATTAGGTTACTATGACCGTCCATTTGAAGACTAAGTTTGTGCTCCCACTTTGTCAAACCCAACCATAAATACCAATGTAGTGTCATCCATACACTCCTAAATTTGGATTGCTACAGACTTTATCTATAGCCCTTATTATAGGATTCATAGTCAATTTCAATTTTACATATTTTGGGCCTCATGATTCAATCGAGGTTGCCATGACCATCCCTTTGAATCCAAGTGTCCATGCCTACTTTATCAAATCCATCCTTAAATGATAATGCATACTCATCGATAAACCCTTAAATTTGAACTGCTACAAACTTCATCTTTAGCCTGAATTGTAAGGCTTTGATTGAGCTTCGATTTGATATATTAAGTGCCCCATGGTTCAATTGGGGTTGCCATAACCATCCATTTGAATCCAAGTGCGCAATCCCACTCTATAAAATCCATCCATAAATGCCAATGCAATCTCATCCATAGGCCCTAAATTTGGACTTCTACAGATGAAATCTATAGAAGCCATCATAGGGCTCTGAGTTACTTTGATTTGATATATTATTGGCCTTGTGGTTCAATCAGGATTGACATGATCATCCATTTAAATCCCATGTGTGCACGCCCACTTTGTCAAATCCATTCATAAATGCCAATATAGTCTCATCCTTAGGCGCCTAAATTTGGATTGCTATAAATGAAATGTGTAGCACACTTTGTAGGGCTCTGAGTTAGCTTTGATTTGATATATTATCGTCCCATGATTCAGTTGGGGATGCCATGACTATCCATTTGAAGCCCAACTTCGCACACCCACTTTGTCAAATCCATCTATAAATACTAATGCAGTCTCATCCATAGGCCCTAAAATTTGGATTGGTATAGAAGAAGTGTGTAGTATCCATTAAAGGGTTCAGAGTTAGTCTTGATTTGATATATTATGAGCCCCATGGTTCAATTGAGGTTGCCACGACTATCCATTTGAAGCCCAACTACGCACGCCTACTTTGTCAAATCCGTCCATAAATGCCAATGCAGTCTCATCCATATGCCCCTAAATTTGGATTGCTACAAATGAAGTATGTATCATACTTTTTAGGGCTCAGGTCAACTTTCATTTGATATATTATGGGCCTCTGGTTCAGTTGGGGTTGCCATGACCATCCATTTGAAGCCTAAGTGTGCATGCCCACTTTGTCAAATCCATTAGTAAATACTAATATGGTTCATGCATAGGACCCTAAATTTGGATTGGTATATAAGAAGTTGTAGCATCCATTATAGGGCTTTGAGTTAGCCTTGATTTGATATATGATGGGCCCCATGGTTCAATCGGGGTTGCCACGACCGCCCATTTGAAGTCCAAGTGTGCACGCCTACTTTGTCAAATCCATCCATAAATGTAATGTACTCTCATCCATAGGCCTTTAAATTTGGATTGCTACAAATAAAATGTGTAGTACACTTTATAGGGCTTTGAGTTATCTTTAATTTGATATATTATCCATAAGTGGTTCAATTAGGTTTGTCATGACTATCCATTTGAAGTCCAAGTGCACACGTCCACTTTGTCCAGTCCATCCATAAATGCCAATGCAGTCTCATCCATGGGTCCCTAAATTTGGATAGCTATATGCTTTTTCTATAGCATCCATTATAGGGCTCTAGGTTAGCTTTGATTTGTTATATTATGGGCCTCGCGATTCAATTGAGGTTGCCATGACTATTTATTTGAAGCACAAGTGTGCATGCCTACTTTGTCAAATCCATCAATAAATGCTAATGCAATCTCATCTATAGGCCCTTAAATGTGTACTACTACAAATGAAGTGTGTAGTATCCATTATAAGGCTCTGAGTCATCTTTGATTTGATATATTATGGCCCCTGTGGTTCATTTGGGGTTACCACGACCATCCATTTGAACCACAAGTACACACGCCTAGTTTGTTAAATCCATCCATAAATGCCAATGCAGTCTCATACATAGGCACCTAAACTTGGATTGATACAAATAAAGCATATAGCGTTATTATTGGCCTCTGAGTTAGCTTTGATTTTATATATTATGGTCTTCATGATTAAATCAGGGTTGCTGCGACTGTCTATTTTTAGCCTAAGTGTGCACGTCCACTTCATCAAATCCTTCCATAAATGCCAATGCAGACTCATCCATAGGCCCTTCAATTTGGATTGCTATAGAAAAATGTGCAGCGCTTATAATAGGGCTCTAAGTCAACCTTGATTTGATATATTATGGGCCACATGGTTTAATCAAGGTTGGCACGATCATCCATTTGAAGCCCAATTGCACACACCCACTTTATGAAATCCATCCTTAAATACCAATGCATTCTCATCCATAGGCCCTTAAATTTAGATTGCTATAAATGAAGTCTATAGCACCTATTATAAGGCTCTAAGTTAGCTTCAATTTAATATATTATGGTCCTAGTGGTTCAATTAGGGTTGCCACAACAATCCATTTGAAGCCTAAGTGTGCATGCTTACTTTGTCAAATCCATCCATAAATGTCAATGCAATCTCATCCATAGGCCCTTAAATTTGGACTGCTACTGATGAAGTCTATAGCACCTATTATTGGGCTCTGAGTCAAGTTTAATTTAATATATTATGGCTAATTTGGTTCAGTGGGGGTTGCATTGACCGTCCATTTGAAGCCCAAGTGCGTACACCTACTTTGTTAAATCCATCCATAAAAGCCAATGTAGTCTCATCCATAGCCCACTAAATTTAGATTGCTATAGATGAATCTTATAGCACCCATTATAAGCCTTTGAGTTAGCTTTGATTAGATATATTATGACCCTCATGGTTCAATCAGGGTTGCCACGTCTTTTCATTTAAAGCCCAATTGCTCATGCCCACTTTGTCAAATCCATCTATACACGCCAATGTAGTCTTATCCATAGGCCCCTAAAGGATTTGTATAGAAGAAGTGTGTAGCACATATAATAGTGCTCCCTCGATTTGATATATTCTAGGCCCCATGGTTCAATTGAGGTTGGCATGATTGTCCATTTGAAGCCCAAGTGTGCACGCCCACTTTGTCAAATCCATCCATAAATGTTAATGTAGTCTCATCTATAGCCCTCTAAATTTGGACTATTATAGATTAAGTCTATAATGCCCATTATAAGAATCTGAGTTAGCTTTGATATTTTATATTATGGCCCCATGGTTCAATCAGGATTACCATAATGGTCCATTTGAATCCCAAGTGCGCACACTAATATGTCAAATCCATGCATAAATGCCAATACATTTTCATCTATAGTCCCATAAATTTCGATTATTATTGAAAAATTTTGTAGCTCCCACTATAGGGCTCTAATTTAGCATTTATTTAAGATATTATGGGCTTTGAGGTTCACTTAGGGTTGCCATGATCGTCCAATTAAAGCCCATGTTTGCACATCCACGTTATCAAATCCATCTATAAATGCTAATGCAGTCTCATCCATAGGCTCCTAAATTTGGATTGATACAAATAAAGCATGTAGCACTTATTATAGGGCTCTGAGTTAGCTTAGATGTGATATATTATGGGCTTTGTGGTTAAATTAGGGTTATCGCGACTGTCCATTTGAAGCCCAAGTGCACATGACCACTTTTTCAAATCCATCCATAAATGCCAATGCATTCTCATCTATAGGCCCTTAAATTTAGATTGTTATAGAAAAAATTTATAGTGCCTATAATAGGAATCTAAGTCAACCTTAATTTGATATATTATGGGCCATGTGGTTCAATCATGGTTGCCACAACCGTCCATTTGAAGCCCAAATGTGCACGCCCACTTTGTGAAATCCATCTATAAATGCCAATGTAGTCTCATCCATAGGCCCTTAAATTTTTACTGCTGTAAAAAAAGTTTATAGTACTTATTATAAAACTTTGAATTAGCTTGGATTTAAAATATTAGGAGCCCTATGGTTAAATCGGGATTGCATTAACCATCCATTTAAAGCCCAAGTGCATACGTATGACAACTTTGTCAAATCCATCCATAAATGCCAATGAAGTCTCATTCATAGTCCCCTAATTTTGGATTGATACAAATGAAGCATGTAGCACTTATTATAGGGCTTTGAGTTAGCTTTGACATATTATGGGCTTCATGGTTAAATCGGGGTTGTCACGACAATCCACTTGCAGCCTAAGTTCGCACACCCACTTTGTAAAATCCATCCATAAATGCCAATTCAATCTCATCCATAAGCTCTTAAATTTGGATTGTTATAGACAAAATGTGTAGTGCTTATAATAGGGCTCTGAGCTAGCCTTGATTTCATATATTATAGGCCACATGGCTCAATCAGGGTTGCCATGACTATCCATTTGAATCCTAATTGTGCTCGCTCACTTTATGAAATCCATCCTCGAATGCCAATGTAGTCTCATCCATAAGCCCCTAAATTTGGACAGTTATAGATGAAGTCTATAGCACCTATTATAGGGCTTTGAGTTAGCTTTGAATTGATATATTATAGCCTTAATGGTTCAATCAGGGTTGCCACAACCGTCCATTTAAAGCCTAAGTGTGCACACCTACTTTGTCAAATCCATTCATAAATGCCAATTCAGTCTCATCCATAGGCCCCTAAATTGGACTACTACAATTGATGTCTATAATAGCCACTATAGGCTCTGAGTCAGCTTTGATTTGATATATTATAAAACCCATGGTTCAATCGAGGTTGCCATAACTACCCATTTAAAGCCCAAGTATAGACGCCTACTTTGTCAAATCCATCCATAAATGCCAATGTAGTCTCAACCATAGCCCCTTAAATTTAGATTGCTATGGATGAAGTTTGTGCCACCCATTATAGGGCTCTGAGTCTGCTTTGATTTTTTATATTATAGTCCCGGTGGTTTAATCAATGTTGCTAGATTGGACCATTTGAATCCCAAGTGTACACATCCACTATGTCAAATCCATGCATAAATGCAAACACAGTTTCTTCTATAGGGCCATAAATTTGGATTGTTATATAAAAATTTTATAAATCGCATTTTGGCTATGACCCAGCTTTAATTTTCAATCGAGGTTGCTATGATCATCTAATTTAAGCCCATGTGTGCACGCCCACTTTGTTAAATCCATCCATAAATGTTAATGTAGTCTCATCCATAGCCCCCTAAATTTGGACTGTTATATATTAAGTCTTTAATGCCCATTATAAGAATTTGACTTAGCTTTGATATGTTATATTATGGCCCCATAGTTCAATTAGGATTACCATAATGGTCCATTTGAATCCTAAGTGCACACACCTAATATGCCAAATCCATGCATAAATGCCAATACATTTTCATCTATAGTCCCATAAATTTTAATTGTTACTGACAAATTTTGTAGCTCCCACTATAGGGTTATGAGTTAGCACTTATTTAAGATATTATGGGCTTTGAGGTTCACTCAGGGTTGCCACAACCGTCCAATTAAATCCCATGTTTGCAAGTCCACATTGTCAAATCCATCCATGAATGCTAATACAGTCTCTTCCATAGGCTCCTAAATTTGGATTGATACAAATGAAGCATGTAGCACTTATTATAGGGCTATGAGCTATCTTAGATTTGATATATTATGGGCTTTGTGGTTAAATTAGGGTTGTCGCGACCGTCCATTTGAAGCCCAAGTGCGCACGACCACTTTTTTAAATCCATCCATAAATGCCAATGCAGTCTCATTTATAGGCCCTTAAATTTAGATTGTTATAGAAAAAATGTGCAGTGCCTATAATAGGGCTCTAAGTTAACCTCAATTTGATATATTATAGGGCACGTGGTTCAATCAAAGTTGCCACAACCATCCATTTGGAGCCTAAATGTGCATATCCACTTTATGAAATCCACCTATAAATGCAAATGTAGTCCCATCCATAGGCCCCTAAATTGTTACTACTGTAAAAAAAAAGTTATAGTACTTATTATAGAACTTTGAATTAGCTTGGATTTAAAATATTATGAGCCCCATGGCTAAATCAAGATTGCTTAACTATCCATTTAAAGCCAAAGTGTGCATGCATGCCCACTTTGTCAAATCCATCCATAAATGCCAATGAAGTCTCATTCATAGTACCCTAATTTTGGATTGATACAAATGAAGTATGTAACACTTATTATAGGGCTTTGAGTTAGCTTTGATATATTATGGGCTTCATGGTTAAATCGAGGTTATCGTGACCATCCACTTGAAGCCTAAGTGCGCACACCCACTTTGTAAAATCCATCCATAAATGCCAATTCAGTCTCATCCATAGGCCCTTAAATTTGGATTGTTATAGACAAAATGTGCAATGCTTATAATAGGGCTCTAACTTAGCCTTGATTTGATATATTATAGGCCATGTGGCTCAATCAGGGTTACCATGACCATCCATTTGAATCGTAATTGTGCTCGCTCACTTTGTGAAATCCCTCCTCGAATGCCAATGTAGTCTCATCCATAAGCCCCAAAATTTGGATAGCTATATATGAAGTCTATAGTACTTATTATACGGCTTTGAGTTAGCTTTGAATTGATATATTATGGCCTCAGTGGTTGAATCAGGGTTGCCACAACCATCCATTTAAAGCCTAAGTGTGCACACCTATTTTGTCAAATCCATCCATAAATGCCATTTCAGTCTCATCCATAAGCCCCTAAATTGGACTGCTACAAATGATATCTATAGCAGCCATTATAGGGCTCTCAGTCAGCTTTGATTTGATATATTATAGAACCCATGGTTTAATCGAGGTTGCCACGACTGTCCATTTAAAGCCCAAGTATAGATGCCTACTTTGTCAAATCCATCCATAAATGCCAATTTAGTCTTAACCATAGCCCCCTAAATTTGGACTACTATGGATGAAGTCTGTACCACCCATTATAGGGCTCTGAGTATGCTTTGATTTTTTATATTATAGTCCTCGTGGTTTAATCAAGGTTGCTAGAATGGACCATTTGAATCCCAAGTGTGCACACCCACTATGTCAAATCCATGCATAAATGCAAACATAGTTTCTTCTATAGGGCCATAAATTTGGATTGTTATAGAAAAATTTTGTAGATCCCATTTTGGCTCTGAGCCAGCTTCAATTTTCAATCGAGGTTGCCATGATCATCCAATTTAAGCCTAATTGCACATGCCCACTTTGTCAAATCCATCCTTAAATTCCAATTCAGTCTTATCCATAGGCCCCTAAATTTGGACTGCTATAAATGATGGTTGTGGCACCCATTATAGGGCTCTGAGTTAGCTTTGATTTATAATATTATAGAACCCATGGTTCAATTAGGGTTGCCATGACAGTCCATTTCAAGCCCAAGTGGTAATGCCTACTTTTCCAAATCCATCCATAAATGCTAATGCAATCTAAACCATAGCCCCTTAAAATTTGGATTGCTATGGATGATGTCTATACCAACCATTATAGGGCTCTGAGTCAGCCTTGATTTTTATATTATAGTCCCCGTTGTTTAATCGAGGTTACCATGATGGTCCATTTGAATCCCAAGGATGCACGCCCACAATGTCAAATCTATGCACAAATGCAAACACAATTTCTTCTATAGGCCCATAAATTTGGATTGTTACAAAAAAATTTTGTAGATCCCATTTTAGCTTTGAGTCAGCTTTGATTTTCAATCAAGATTGCCACGACCGTTTAATTTAAGCCTAAGTGTGCATGCCCACTTTGTTAAATCCATCAATAAATGCTAATGTTATCTCATCCATAGGCCCCTAAATTTGGATTAATACAAATAAAGCATATACCACTTATTATAAGGCTTTAAGTCAACTTTGATTTGATATACTATGAACTTTGCAATTATATCAGGGTTACTGTGATCGTCCTTTTGAAGCCCAAATGCACATGCCCACTATATCAAATCCATCTATAAAATGCTAATACAGTCTCATTTATATGCCCTTAAATTTGGATTGCTACAGACAAAATGTGTAACATTTATAGGGCTTTAATTCAACCTCGATTTGATATATTATTTGCCATATGGTTCAATCGAGGCTGCCATGACTGTCCATTTGAAACCTGATTGTGCATGCCCACTTTGTGAAATCCATCCATAAATGCCAATACAGTCTTATCTATAGGCCCTTAAATTTTTACTGCTACAGAAAGGTTTATAGCACCTACTATAGGGCTCTGAGTAAGCTTGGATTTGATATATTATGGACCCTGTTATTCAATCAGGGTTGCCACGACTGTCCATTTGAAGGCCAAGTGTGCACGCCTACATTGTTAAATCCATCCACAAATGCCAATGCAGTCTCATCCATAGTCCCCTAAATTTGGATTAATACAAATGAAGCATGTAGCACTTATGATAGGGCTCTAAGTCAACTATGATTTGATATATTATGGGCTTTGTGGTTAAATCTATTAGGATTCGTGATACAAACGCAATAGAAAAATTAAAATTTTATCACGTATCCAAGCCTGGATCCATGTAATTCGACTACTTGATTAAATCTAGGATTTCAAGAATCTCACCAAAATGTAGAAGAGGCAAGATTTTCTAGAAGGATGAGAGGAGGTTCACACTGGTGACACCTTACCTATAACTTTTTTTAGCTTGGTTGTTCGGATCAAGATGTCTCCAAAAGGATGCGTTCTCTATAGGTATCCACATGAATAGCCCTTCATAAAATGAATTGGAGTGTGTGTGCTAGCAACCTCCTTGATTGTCTCATAAATCAAGAACAAAATAAAAACTCTGTCTTTGTTTTCTAAGGAGAAAGAAAATGAATTTTGAGGCAGAAAACAAGTGTATGAAACCTTAGAGAATATAATATATTGATAGACTCCAAATTAGGGTTTCACCTACCAATGACCTTTTTGGTAATTTCTATTTATTATATTCTGATTTTTTTAAAAAACAAATTAGAAATAATATCTTATTTATTTATTTAAAATAACATTTATCTTAAATAAATAAACAAATAAATAAATAAATAAAACACTTTAATTATTTATTTCCACAGAGTTTATTTTGGGCTTATTAAACCCATATTCGTTTTGGGCTTGTTCTAAGTGTGTGACCCCATAGGTTCACATAACATTGGTAGTGGGCCTCAATCTCTATTTAGGCCTACAAGTCATAATTGGCCTCTAGCAAGACATTATGACTACCCAAGTCATATGAAGTCAATAATCCGACATAACCTAATTACAATGAATTTTATCACCCCTTTATCACATTATATCTTAATTGAACATAAGGCATAGAATGTCATCCTTATATAGTTCAATATTATGACTTGATTCCAAGTAGACTGAAAATGATAACTCTTTATCAATTCATTTTAGCATGGCCATGCAATTTTTTTCAGTCTATCTCATCAAGGGGCCTATAGATATCTTTCTCATATTAATGAGGGATAAATTCCTTTTGAATCACTCACATTCCTCACATAACTAATTTCATATCCAACAACATTCCAATTTAATCGTCCAGTTAAAGACAATGTTAGAATGTGTCAAAACATAAAATGGCTATGTAGAAATCCATGATGATTTCAAGGTCAAAGGACCAAAATAAAATTACTGTGATGAGAAATACTTATAACAATAATCTATGTAGTATTCTCATAGTGGGTCATGTACCTATGAGTTGACTTAATATCTCATATTCATGATTAGTAAAATATAACCATCAGTCAACATCATACTAGCCTTAATACTTTAATATTTATGTAATGAACAAATGGCTAGAGATAATTAGAATAGAACTCTTATTTTAATCTAAGGGTTTTACTATCAAGTCACATACTTGATGGCCTTAGTAAGAATTAACCATTCATATAATTATCATAAAATCAAATGATAATAAAATACCTATTTATTAATAAAATAAGAAAGTTAATGCATAATCAAATGATTGACCTAGTGCATACCACTAACAAAATCATGGTTGCCACAGCCATCCATTTAAAGCCCAATTATGCATGCCAACATTGTCAGATCCATCCATAAATGCCAATGCAGTCTCATCCATCGTCCCTTAAATTTAGATTCCTATCAAAAAATTGTGTAGGACTTACAATAGGGCTATGATTCATCCTCATTTTGATATATTATGGGTGATGTGGTTCAATTGGGTTGCCACGATAGTGCATTTGAAGCCTAATTGAGCACGCCCATTTGTGAAATCCATCCTTAAATGCTAATGTAGTCACATCCATAGGCCCCTAAATTTGGACTACCATAGATGATGTCTATAGCACCTATTATAGGGCTCTGAGTGAGCTTCGATTTGATATATTATGGCCTTTATGGTTCAATCAGGGTTTCCATGACCATCCATTTGAAGCCCAAGTGTGCGTGCCTACTTTGTCAAATCCATCCATAAATGCCATTGTAGTCTCACCCATAGGCTCCTAAATTTGGACTGCTACAGATAAAGTCTATAGCACCCATTGTTGGGATCTGACTCAGCTTTGATTTGATATATTATAGCCACCGTGGTTCAATTTGGGTTGCCACGATCATCAATTTCAAGTCCAAGTGTGCATGCCTACTTTGTCAAATCCATCCATAAATGCCATTGCAGTCTCATCCATAACCCCCTAAATTTTGATTGCTATAGATGAAGTCTATAGTACCTACTATAGGGCATTGAGTCAAATTTTTTTTATATGTTTTGAACCTTATGGTTCAATCAGGGTTACAACGATGGTCCATTTGAATCCTAAGTGCACACTCCTACTATGTCAAATCCATGCATAAATGCCAATATAATTTCATCTATCGGCCCATAAATTTTGATTATTATAAATAAATTTTCTAGCTCCTAATTTAAGGCTTTGGGTTAGCTTTGATTTGATATATTATGGGTCTCGTGGTTTAACTGGGTTGCCACGACCGTCCATTTAAAGCCCAAGTGCGCACACCCACTTTGTCAAAATCCATCCATAAATGACAATGCAGTCTTATCCATAGGCCCCTAAATTTGGATTTCTATAAACAAATATGTAGTATTTATTATAAGGATTTGAGTTAGCTTTGATTTGATATATTTGAATCCTAAGTTTGCATGCCCACTTTGTCGAATCCATCCATAAATGCCAATACAGTCTCATCCATAGGCCATTAAATTTGGACTACTACAAACTTTATCTTTAGCACTGATTATAGGGCTTTGAGTCATATTTAAGTTGATATATTATAGGCCTCATGGTTCAATTGGGGTTTGTAGTAGTCCAAATTTAAATATAAGTGCACACACCCACTTTGTCAAATCCATCCATAAATGCCAACACAGTCTTATCCATAAGTGCCTAAATTTTGACTACTACTATTGAAGTCAATAGCACCCATTTTAGGGATTTAATTTAGCAATGATTTGATATATTATAGCCCCAGTGGTTCAATCAAGGTTGCCACGACCGTCCATTTGAATCCCAAGGTCATATACCCACTATGTTAAACCCATCTATAAATGTCACTGCAATGTCATTTATAGGCCCCTAAATTTGGATTACTATAGCCTTTGTCTTTAGCCCCAATTATAAGGCTCTAAGTAAGCTTTGGTTTGATATAATAAGGAACCTATGGTTCAATCGGGGTTGCCATGACTATCCATTTGAATCTAAGTGCGCATGCCTACTTTGTCAAATCTATTAATAAATGCCAACGCAGTCTCATCCATAGGCTCTAAAATTGGACTACTACACATGAAGTCTATAGAAGCCATTATAGGGCTCTGAGTTAGCTTTGATTTTGATATATTATTGGCCTATGGTTCAATCGGGATTGCCACAATTATCCATTTAAATCCCAACTGGGCACACTTACTTTGTCAAATCCATCCATAAATGCCAATGCAGTCTCATCTATAGGCCTCTAAAATTGGATTGTGCTAGATAAAGTTTGTAGCTTCCATTATAGGGCTCTAAGTCAGCCTTGATTTGATATACTATTTGCCCTATGGTTCAATTAAGGTTGCCATGACTTTCTTATCCATAAAACCCTAAAGTTTATAGCACCCACTATAGGGCTATGAGTCAGCTCTAAGTTGGTATATTATGGGCCCCGTGGTTCAATCAGGGTTGCCACGACCGTCCATTTGTAGCCCAAGTGTGCATACCCACTTTGTCAAATCCATCTATAAATGTCAATGCAATCTCATCCATAGGCCCTTAAATTTAAATTGCTACAAATGAAGTGTGTAGTACCTATTATAGGGCACTGAGTTAGTTTGATTTGATATATTATAGGCATGTGGTTCAATTTGGATTGCAATGACCATCCATTTGAAAATTAAGTGCACACTCCCACTTTGTTAAATTCTTCCATAAACGCCAATGCAGTATCATCCATACGCCCCTAAATTTGGATTACTATAGACTTTATCTTTGGCCTTAATTATAGGGCTCTGAGTTGGCTTTGATTTGATATATTTTAGGCCTAATGGTTCAATCAGGGTTGCCACGACTATCCATTTGAATCCAAGTATGCATGCCCACTTTGTCAAATCCATCCATAAAAGCCAATACAATCTCATCCATATGCCCTTAAATTTGGACTTCTATAGAATTTGTCTTTAGCCATAATTATAAGGCTTTGAGTCAGATTTGATTTGATATATTAAGGGCCCCATGTTTCAAATGGGGTTGCCATGACTGTCCATTTGAATCCAAGTATGCACGCCCACTTTGTCAAATCCATCCATAAATGCCAATGCAGTCTCATCCATTGGCCCTAAATTTGGACTACTATCGATGAAGTCTATAGAAGCCATTATAGGGCTCTGAGTTAGATTTAATTTGATATATTATTGGCCCTATGGTTCAATCAAAATTGCCATGGCTATTCATTTAAATCCCAAGTGGGCACACCCACTCCGTCAAATCCATCCATAAATGCCAATGCAGTCTTATCTATAGGCCCCTAAATTTGGATTGTGGCAAACAAAGTTTGTAGCTTCCATTATAGGACTCTAAGTCAGCCTCGATTTGTTATATTATTAGCCTTACAATTCAATTGAGGTTACCATAACTACCCATTTGAAGCCCAAGTGCGCACGCCTACTTTGTCAAATCCATCCATAAATGGCAATGTAGCATCATCCATTGGCCCCTAAATTTGGACTGCCAATGCAGTCTTATCCATAAACCCTAAAGTTTATAGCACCTACTATAGGGCTCTGACTTAGCTTTAATTTGATATGTTATGGACCTCATGATTCAATCAGGGTTAGCATGACCGTCCATTTATAGTCCAAGTGTACACACCCACTTTGTTAAATCCATTAATAAATGCCAATGTAGTCTCATCTACAAGCCCTTAAATTTGGAATACTGCAGATAAAGTTTATACCTCACAATATAGGGCTCCAAGTCAACTTCAATTTGATATATTATAGGTTTCATGGTTCAATCGAGGTTACCACGACCATCCATTTGAAGCCTTTGTGCGTATGCAAAATTTGTGAAATCCATCTATAAATGCCGATACCGTCTCATCCATAGGCCCCTAAATTTGGGTTGCTACTAAAGAAGTGTGTAGCACCCATTATAGGTCTCTAAGTCAGTCTCAATTTGATGTAATATGGGCCCTGTGGTTCAATCAGGGTTGCCATGACTATCCATTTGAAGCCTAAGTTCATGCCCACTTTGTCAAATCTATCCATAAATGCCAATGCAATCTCATCCATAGGCCCTTAAATTTTTACTACTACATAAAAAGTTTATACCACCTATGATAGGGCTTTAAGTCAGCTTCAACTTGATATATTATAGGCCCCATGGTTCAATCAGGGTAGCCACAATCATCCATTCGAAGCCCAAGTATGCATGCCCACTTTGCCAAATCCAAACATAAATGCTAATGCATTCTCTTCTATAGGCCCTCAAATTTGGATTGCTATAGGCAATGTTTACAGCTCCCATTATAGGCTCTGAGTCAGCCTTAATTTAAAATATTATTAGCCCTATGGTTCAATCAAGGTTGCCATGACTGTGCATTTGAAGCCTAAGTGTTCATGCCCACATTATCAAATCCATCCATAAATGCCAATGCAGTCCCATCCATAGACCCCTAAATTTGGACTACCAATGCAGTCTCATCCATAAACCCTAAAGTTTGTAGTACCCACTATAGTGCTCTAATTTAGCTTTGATTTAATATATTATAGGCCTTGTGGTTCAATCAGGGTTGCCATGACTATCCATTTGTAACCTAAGTGCACACACCTACTTTGTCAAATCAATCCATAAATGCTAATGTAGTCTCATTTATAATGCCCTAAATTTGGATTGCTATAGATAAAGTTTGTAGCTCTTAATTTGAGGCTCTAAGTTTGCTTCAATTTGATATATTATGGACCCCATGGTTAAATCAGGGTTGCCACGACCATCCATTTGAAGCCCATGTGTGCACGGCCACTTTGTCAAATCCATTTATAAATACCAATGCAATTTCATCCATGGGCCCCTAAATTTGGGTTGCAATTGAAGAAATGTCTAGCATCCATTATAGGGCTTTAAGTTAGCCTAGATTTAATATAATATAGGCATTGTGGTTTAATTGAGGTTGCCACAACCATCTATTTGAAAACCCATGGTGCACACCCACTTTGTGAAATCCATCCATAAATGCCAATGTAGTCTTATCCATATGCCCCTAAATTAGGACTGCTGTAGATGAAGTTTATAAAAGCCACTATAGGGATATGAGTCAGCTTTGATTTGATATATTATAGGCCCTATGGTTCAATCAGGGTTGCCATAACCATCCATTTGAAGCTTAAACGCGCACACACCCTTTGCCAAATCCATCTATAAATGCCAATGTAATCTCACCTATAGGCCCTTAAATTTATATTGCTATAGACAAAGTTTATAGTTCCTACTATAGGGCTTTGAGTTAGATTCCAATTGATACATTAAAGGCCCTGTGGTGGGGTTGCCATGACTATCCATTTAAAGCCTATATGCGCATGCCCACTTTGCCAAATCCATCCATAAATACCAACACAGTCTCAATAATTGGCCCCTAAATTTGGATAACTATAGATAAAGTCTATAGCACCAATTATATTATTAGTGATATGCACTAGGTCAATCATTTGTGATTATGTATTGACATTTTTATCTTATTAATAAAGAGGCATTTCCATTATCATTC
This sequence comes from Mallotus nudiflorus, assembly GCA_947683625.1. NCBI lineage: Eukaryota > Viridiplantae > Streptophyta > Magnoliopsida > Malpighiales > Euphorbiaceae > Mallotus > Mallotus nudiflorus. Next base: position 2,385,704 of record CANTUR010000061.1, read on the forward strand.
CTTTTTTTATCATTATTTGAATGGTTAATTCTTATTAAGGTCATCAAGTATGTGACTTGATAGTAAAACCCTTAGATTAAAATAAGAGTTCTATTCTAATTGTCCCTAGCCATTTATTTATTGTATAAATATTAATAAGGCTAGTATGATGTCGACTGATGATTATGTTTTAGTAATCATGGATATGAGATATTAAGTCAACTCATAGGTACATGATGAGCGATCATGTACTAGATTGACCCATTATGAGAATACTACATAGATTATTATCATAAGTATTTCTCATTGTAGTGATATGGTTTAATTCCTTTGACTTTAAAATCACCATGGTTTTCTACATAGTTGTTCTATGTTTTAACACATTCTAACATTATCTTTAACCAGATGATTAAATAAAATGTTGTTGGATATGAAATGAGTTATGTGAGGAATGTGAGTGATTGAGAAGGAATTTATCCCTCATTAATATGAGTAAGATATCTATGGGCCTATTGATGAGTTAGACTGAAGGAAAATGCATGGCCATGCTGAAATGAATTGATAATGAGTTATCATTTTCAGTCTACTTGGAATCAAGTTATAATATTATTGAACTATATAAGGATGACATTCTATAGCTTATTTTCAATACATATATCATGTGATAAAGGGACTATAATGTTCATTGTAATTATATTATGTTAGATTATTATATTCATATGACTTGGGTAGTCATAATATCTTACTAGAGGCCACTTATGACTTATAGCCCAAAATAGAGATTTAAGCCCACTGCTAATGTTATGTGAGCCTACAGAATCACACACTTAGAAGATGCCCAAAATGATTATAAGCTTATTAAGCCTAGTTAATCTCTTTGGAAATAAATATATTTAACTATTTATTTATGATATTTGTTATTTAAATAAATAATAAATATATTACTGATTTTATTTTAAATAAACAAAATTCAAATTTAATGGCTATTTACCAAAAAGGGTTTGGTAAGTGAAACCCTAATTGAGAACTCTATATATATGTTATGTTCTTTAGGGTTTAAGACAGATCAATTAAGTGAGCCACCTAAAATTCATTTTCTCTACATTTAAAGAAAAAAAAATCAAAGAGAGTTTTGTTCTTGAGTTATGAGATAACCAAGTCGTGCTAGCACACACATATCGTTTTGATCAAGGCCTGTTCATGTGGATACCTTTAGAGGATTGATTCTTCTGGAGATGTCTAAAATTTGAATCTGAATCAAAGCAAAAGCTTGAGGTAAGGTGTCACTAGAGTGAACCTCCACTCATCCTTCCAAATTTTCTTGCCTCTTATGCATTTTGGTATGATTTGTGAAACCCTAGATTTAATTAAGTAGTCGAATTACATGGATCCGAGTTTGGGAACATGATAAAAATTTTATATTTTCACTGTGTTTGTATCATAAAACCAAACACATAGGGCTTCGAGTAAACTTTAATTTGAAATATTATAGGCCTTGTGGTTCAATCGAGGTTGCCATGACTGTCCATTTAAAGCCCAAGTGCGCACACTCACTTTGTCAAATGCATCCATAAAGCTAATACAGCCTCATCAATAGGCCCCTAAATTTGGATTGCTACATAAGTGTTTAGTACTCATTATAGGGCTCTGAGTCAACCTTGATATGATATATTATGGGTCATATGGTTCAATCGGGGCTACAATGATCGTCCATTTGATGCCCAAGTACGCATGCCCACTTTGTCAAATACATTCATAAATGCCAATGCAATCTCATCTATAGGACCTTAAATTTTTACTACAACATAAAAAGTTTGTACCACCTAATATAAGGATTTGAGTTAGCTTTGATTTAATATATTATGGGCCACATGGCTCAACCAGGGTTACCACAACAGTCCATTTGAAGCCCAAGTATGCATGCCCACTTTATCAAATCCATCCATAAATACCAATGCACTGTCATCTAAAAGCCCTCAAATTTGGATTGTTATACACAAAGTTTATAGTTCCCATTATAGGGCTTTAAGTTAGCTTCCATTTGATATATTATGGGTCCCGTGGTTCAATCAGGATTTCCACGACCATCATTTTGAAGCCTCAGTGTGTACGCCCACTTTGTCAAGTCCATCCATAAATGCCAATGGAATCTCATCCATAGGCCCCTAAATTTGTACTGCTACAGATGAACTGTGCAATACCTATTATAGAGTTCAGAGTCAACTTCAATTTGACATATTATAGGCTATATGGTTCAATCAGGGTTTCCACGACCGTCCATTTGAAGCCCAAGTGTGTAATACCACCCAATATAAGCTTTGATTTGATATATTATAGGCCACATGGTTCAACTAGCATTACCACGACAGTCCATTTGAAGCCCACGTGTGCATGCCCACTTTATCAAATCCATCCATAAATGCCAACACACTCTCATCTATAGGCCCCTAAAATTGGATTGTTATAGACAAAGTTTATAGCTCCTATCATGGGGCTTTAAGTTAGCTTCATTTTGATATACTATGAATCCTGTGGTTCAATTGGGATTTCCATGACTGTCATTTTGAAGACTAAGTGTGCATGCCCACTTTGTAAAATCCATCAATAAATGCCAATGTAATCTCATCCATAGGCCTCTAAATTTGTACTACTACAGATGAACTGTGTAATACACATTATGGAGATTTGAGTCAGCTTTGATTTGACATATTATGGGCAACATGTTTCAATTAGGGTTGCCATGATCATCCATTTGAAGCCCAAGTGTGCATGACCACTTTGTCAAATCCATCCACAAATGCCAATGCAGTCTCATCTATAGGCCCCTATATTTGGACTACAAATTCAGTCTCAACCATAAATAAATTTTAAAGCACCCACTATAAGGCTCTGACTCAGCTTCAATTTGATATATTATAGGCCCCGTGGTTCAATCGAGGTTTCCACGATTATCTATTTGTAGCCCAAGTGCGTACATCCACTTTGTCAAACCCATCGAGAAATGACAATGCAGTCTCATCTATAGGCCCCTAAATTTAGAATGCTACAAACAAAGTTTATATCTCCTAATATAGGGTTGTAAGTTAGCTTTGATTTGATATATTATGGGCCCTGTGGTTCAATTTGGGTTGCCATGACCATCCATTTAAAGCCTAAGCGCGCATGTCTACTTTGTTAAATCCATCCATAAATAAAAATGCAGTCTCATCTATGGGCTCATAAATTTGGATTGCTATAGAAGAAGTTTTTAACACTCAATTAGCCCTTATTGGATATATCATGGGTAACATGGTTCAATCAGGGTTGCCACGGTCGTCCACTTGAAGCACAAGCACGCACTCCCACTTTGTCAAATCCATCTATAAATGCCAATGCAGTCTAATCTATAGGCGCCTAAATTTTTCCTACTATATAAAAAGTTTATACCACCTATTATATGTTTTGAGTCAGGTTTGATTTGATATATTATGGGCCCTGAGGTTCAATAAGGTTACCAGGACCATCCATTTAAAGCCTAAGTGTGCATACCCACTTTGTCAAGTCAATCTATAAATGCGAATGCAGTCTTGTCCATAGGCCCCGAAATTTGGATTACTACAGAAGAAGTGTAGAGCACCTATTATAGGGCTCTATGTCAAGCTTAATTTGATATATTATGGGATTTATAGTTCAATCGAGGCTTCCACGATCGTCCATTTGAAGCCCAAGTGCACACGTCCACTTCATGAAATCTATCCATAAATGCCAATGCAGTCTCATCCATAAGCCCCTAAATTTGGATTGCTAGAAATGAAGTGTGTAGCACCCATTGTAGGGCTCTAAATGAGCTTTTATTTGACATAATATAGGCCTGTGGTTTAATTTATGTTGCTATAACTGTCCATTTGAAGCCTATGTGTGCATGCCCTTTTTGTCAAATCCATCCATAAATGGCAATGCAATCTCATCCATATGCCCCTAAATTTTGACTGCAACAGACTTAATTTTCAGTATCTATTATAAGGCTCAAAGTCAGCTTTGATTTGATAATTTATGGGCCCCATGGTTTAATTGGGGTTGCCATGACCATCCTTTTGAATCAAAGTGTGTATGGCCACTTTGTTAAATCCACCAAAAAATGCCAATGTAGTCTTATACATAAACCCTAAAATTTGGATAACTATAGATAAATTCTATAGCACACATTATAAGGCTTCAAGTTAGCTTCAATTTGATTTATTATAGGCTTTGCAATTTAATCGAGGTTACCACAACCGTCCATTTGAATTCCAAATGCATACGCCCACTTTGTCAATTCCATCCATAAATGCTAATGTAGTCTCATTTATGGGCTCCTAAATTTGGATTGTTTCATATAAAGTTTGTATCTCACTTTATAGGGCTCTAAGTCAACTTCAATTTGATATATTACAGGCCCAATGGTTCAATTAGGATTGCCACGATTGTCCATTTGAAGCCCAAGTACACGCACCCAATTTTTTAAATCCATCCATAAAGGCAAATGCATTATCATCCATAGGCCTTTAAATTTTTACCGCTATCAAAAAGTTTATAGCACTATTAGAGGGCTCTAAGTCAACTCTAATTTGATATATTATAGGCCCCATATTTCAATTGAGGTTGCCATGACCGTCCATTTGAAGCTTAAGTGCACACACCCACTTTGTCAAATCTATACATAAATGCCAATGAAATCTAATCCATAGCCCCCTAAATTTGGATTCCTACAAAAGAAGTATGTAGTACCCATTATAGAGCTCTAAGTCAGCTTCAATTTGATACATTATAGGCCCTAAGGTCCAATTGGGGTAGACACAATCGTCCATTTGAAGCCCAAGTGTACATGCCCACTTTGTCAAATCCATCCACAAATGACAATACAGTCTCATCTACAGGTCCCTAAATTTGGCTTGCTATATATAAAGTTTATAACTCCCATTATGCAGCTCTAAGTCAGCTTCAATTTAACATATTATTGGCCATATGGTTCAACCAAGGTTGCCACGACCATCCATCTAAAGCCCAAGTGCACATGCCCACTTTGTCAAATCCATTTATAAATGCCAATGCAATCTCATCCATAGGCCTTAAATTTATACTACTGCAAATGAACTATTTTGTGCCCACTATAAGGCTCTATGTTAGCTTTGATTTGACATATTATGGGACCCATGGTTCAATCAAGGTTGCCACGACCATCCATTTGAAGCCATAAAAGCCAATGCAATCTCATCCATAGGCCCCTAAATTTGGACTGCCTATGCAGTCTCATCCGTAAACCCTACAGTTTGTAGCACCTACTATAGGCCTTTGACTCAACTTTGATTTAAAATATTATGGGCACCATGGTTTAATTGTGGTTGCCATGACCATCCATTTGTAGCCCAAGTGTGCATGCCCACTTAGTCAAATCCATCCATAAATGCCAATGCATTCTCATCTATAGGCCCCTAAATTTGGATTGCAATAAATAAAGTTTATAGTTCCAATATGGGGCTCTAAGTCAGCTTCGATTTATATTATGGGCCTTGTGGTTCAATTAGGGTTGCCATGACCATCCATATAAAGCCTAAGTGCGCACGCCCAATGAAGTTTAATCCCTAGCCCCCTAATTTTGGAATGTTAAGAAAGAAGGTTTTAGCACCCAATATAGGGCTCTGAGTCATGCTCAATTTGATATATTATGGGCCCTATGGTTCAATCAGGGTTGCCACAACTGTCCTTTTGAAGCCCAAGTATGCATGCCCACTTTCTTAAATCCATTCATAAATGCCAATGCAGATTCATCCATCGGTCCCTAAATTTGGATTGCTATAGAAGAAGTGTCTTATGCTCATTATAGGTTTCTAAGTCAACCTAGATTTGATATATTACCATGGTTCAATCAGGGTTGCAATGACCGTCCATTTGAAGCCCATGTGCACACACTCACTTTATCAAATCCATCCATAAATACCAATGCAGTCTCATCCATGGGCCCTTAAATTTTTATTGCTATAGAAAATTTTTATAGCAACCATTATAAGGCTTTGAGTCAACTTCAATTTGATATATTATGGGCCCCATGGTTCAATCCGATTTTCCATAACCATCTATTTGAAGCCTAAGTGAGCACTCCCACTTTGTCAAATCCATCCACAAATACTAATCCAATATCATCCATAGGCCCCTAAATTTGGATTGCTATAGAAGAAGTGTGAAGCACCTATTATAAGTATTTGAGTCAGGCTCGATTTGATATAATATGGGCCTTGTGGTTCAATTGGAGTTGCCATGACTGTCCATTTAAAGCCTAAGTGCGCACACCCACTTTGTCAAATCCATCCATAAATGTTAAAGCAGTCTCATCCATGGGCCCCTAAATTTGGATTATTACATAAGAAGTGTGCAGCACCCACTATAAGGCTTTAGGTCAGCTTTGATTGGATATATTATAGGGTGGTGGTTTAATTAGGGTTTCCATGATTGTCCATTTGATGCCCAAGTGCACATGCTCACTTTGTTTCCATCCATAAATGCTAATGTAGTCTTTTCCATAAGCCCCTAAATTTGGATTACTATAGATGAAATCTATAGTACCAATTATAGGGCTTCGAGTTAGCTTTGATTTGATATATTATGGTTGATTCAAAGTTTCCAAGACCGTCCATTTGAATTCCAAGTGCATACGCCCACTTTGTCAAATCCATCCATAAAACCCAATACAGTCTCTTCTATAGGCCATTAAATTTGGATTGTTATAGATAAAGTTTATAGCTCTTTTTGGGGCTCTAAGACAACTTCAATTTGATATATTATAGGCCTCGTGGTTCAATCAAGGTTTCCACGACTGTCCATTTGAAGCCTAAGTGCGCACACCCAATTTGTCAAATCCATCCATAAATGCCAATGCAGTCTCATCAATAAACCCCTAAATTTTTATAGCTATAGAAAAAGTTTATAGAACTAATTATAGTTCTCTGAGTCAGCTTCCATTTGATATATTATAGGCCCTATGGTTCAATCAGGGTTGCCATGACTATCCATTTGAACCCAAGTGCGCACACCTACTTTGTGAAATCTATCCATAAATTCCAATGAAGTCTAATCCATAGCCCTCTAAATTTGGATTATTGTAGAAGAAGTGTATAGCACCCATTAGAGGGCTTTGACTCATGGTTAATGTAATATATTATGGGGCTCGTGGTTAAATCTGGGTTGCCATAAGTGGCACTCCAATTGAAGCCCAAGTATGCACGCCCATTTTGTCAAATCCATCCATAAATGCCAATGTAGTCTCCTTAATAGTCACCTAAATTTTTATTGCTATAGAAAAAGTTTGTTACACCCATTATAGGGCTATGAGTAAGAATTGATTTAATATATTATGGGCCCTATGGTTCAATCAAGGTTGCCATGACTGTCCATTTGAAGCCCAAGTGCGCATACGCACTTTATCAAATCCATCCATAAATTCCAATGCATTCTTATCCATAGGCCCCTAAATTTGGATTGCTATAGAAGAGGCATGGAGCACCTAATATAGAGCACTGAGTCAAGTTTGATTTGATATATTATGGGCCTTGTGGTTCAATCAGGGTTGCCATGTTCATGCATTTGAAGCCCAAGTGCATACCCCACTTTTTCAAATCCATCCATAAATGCCAATGCAATCTCATCCATAGGCCCTTAAATTTGGATTGCTATAAATGAAGTTTATAGAACCTATTACTGGGCTCTAAGTCATATTTGATTTGATATATTATGGGTCTATGGTTCAATTGGGGTTGCTATGACCGCCCATTTGAAGCCCAAGTGTGCACGCCCACTTTGTTAAATCCATCCATAAATGCCAATCCAGTCTCATCCAAAGGCCCTTAAATTTGGACTGCTACAAAATTTTTCTTTAGCACTAATTATAGGGATTTGTGTTAGCTTTGATTTAATATATTATAAGACCTGTGGTTAAATTTGGGTTGCCATGATCGTCCATTTAAAGCCTAGGTGCACATGAAAACTTTGTCAAATCCATCCATAAATGTCAATGCAATCTCATCCATGGGCCCTTAAATTTTTACGACTATAGAAAAAGTTTGTAACACCCATTATAAGGCTATGAGTTAGTTTTGATTTGATATATTATAGGTTTGGTGTTCAATCAGGTTTGCCAGGACCGTCCATTTAAAGCCTAAGTGGGCACACCATTTTGTCAAATCCATCCATAAATGCCAATGCATTCTCATCCATAGGCCCCTAAATTTGGAGATAGAAGAAGTGTGGAGCACTATTATAGAGCTTTGAGTTAGGTTTGATTGGATATATTATGGACCTTGCTGTTCAATCGGGGCTGCCATGATCATCCATTTGAAGCCCAAGTGCGCACACCCACTTTGTCAAATCCATCCACAAATGCCAATGTTGTCTCATACATAGGCCCCTAAATTTGGATTGCTACAAATGAAGTATGTAGCATCCATTATAAGGCTCTTAGTTAGCTTTGATTTGATTGGGGTTGCCATGACCGTCCATTTAAAGCCCAAGTGTGCATGCCCACTTTGTTAAATCCATCCATAAATGTCAATGCAGTCTCATCCATAGGCCTCGAAATTTGGATTGCTATATAAAAAGTGTATAGCACCCATTATAAATCTCTGAGTTAGACTTAATTTTATATATTATGGGCCTAAGGTTCAATTGGGGTTGCCATGACCATCCATTTGAAGCCCAAGTGCGCACGCCCACTTTGTCAAGTCCATCCATAAATGGCAAAGTAGTCTCATCCATATGCCCCTAAATTTGCACTGCTATAGACTTTGTCTTTACTATCTACTATATGGCTATAAGTTAGCTTCAATTTGATATACTATGGACCCTATGGTTCAATCGAGGTTGCTATGACTGTCCATTTGAATCCAAGTGCACATGCCCACTTTGTTAAATCAATCCATAAATGCCATTACGGTCTTATTCATAGGCCCCTAAATTTTGATTGCTATAGATAAAATCTATAGCACCCATTATAGAGCTCTAAGTTAGCTTTGATTTGATACATTATGGGCCCACATTTCAATTGGGGATGCCATGACTATCCATTTGAATCCCAAGTGTGCACATTGACTTTGTCAAATCCACCCATAAAAGCTAATGCAATCTCATCCATAGTCCTTTAAATTTGGACTGCTAAAAAATTTATCTTTATCACCAATTATAAGGCTCTGAGTCAGCTTTGATTTGATATATTATGGGCCCCATGGTTAAATCATGGTTGCCACAACCATCCATGTGCATGCCCACTTTGTCAAATCCATCTATAAATGTTAATGCAGTCTCATCCATTGGCCCATAAATTTGGATTGCTACACATTTTGTTTATTGTACAAACTATAGGGCTCTAAGTTAGCTTTGATTTGATATATTATAAGCCCTATGGTTCAATCAGGTTCCATGTTCATCCATTTAAAGCACACATACGCACACCCACTTTGTCAAATCCATCCATAAATCCAATGCAACCTTATCCATAAACCCTTAAGGTGCTGAGTCAACCTTGATTTCATATATTATGGGCCCTATGGTTCAATTAAGGTTTCCATAACCATCCATTTGAAGCTCAAGTGTGCACACCCACTTTGTCAAACTCATCCACAAATGCTAATGTAGTCTCATCCATAGGCCCCTAAATTTGGACTGCCAATGCAATCTTATCCATAAACCCAAAGTCTAAGCACCCACTATAGGGCTCTAATTTAGCTTTGATTTGATATATTAAGAGCCCCGTGGTTCAATCATGGTTGCCACGACCATCCATTTTTACCCTGAGTGCGCATGCCCACTTTGTTAAATCCATCTATAAATGCCAATGTAGTCTCATCTATAGGCCTCTAAATTTGGATTGCTATAGAAAAAGTTTGTAGCTCCTAATATTGGGCTTTAAGTTAGCTTCAATTTGATATATTATAGGCCTCATGATTCAATCGGGATTGCCATGACTGTCCATTTGAAGCCCAAGTGCACACACACACACTTTGTCAAATCCATCTATAATTGCCAATGCAGTCTCATCCATAAGCCCTTAAATTTAGAATACTATAGAAGAAGTATGAAGCACCTTTTACAGGGCTATGAGTCATGCATGATTTGATATATTATGGGCCTTGTGGTTCGATCAGATTATAATAACCATCCATTTGAAGCCCAAGTGCACATCCCACCTTGTCTAATCCATCCATAAAAGCAAATGCAGTCTCATTTATAGTCCCCTAAATTTGTATTGTTGAAGATAATGTTTGTAGTTCCTTTTATATAACACTCTGTTAGCTTTGATTTGATATATTTTAAGCCCCTAAATTTGGATTGCTATTGACAAAGTTTGTAACTCTTTTTATAATGCTCTAAGTCTGCTTCAATTTGATATATTATGGGCCTTGTGGTTCAATCAGGGTTACCACAACCATCCATTTGAAGTCCAAGTGCACACACCTACTTTGTCAAATCCATCCATAAATGCCAATACAATCTCATCCATAGGCCCTTAAATTTTCACTACTACAAATGAACTATGTAGTACCTAATATAGGGCTCTGAGTGAGCATCAATTGACATATTATGGGCACCATGGTTCAATCGGGGTTACCGCAATGGTCGATTTGAAGCTCAAGTGTGCATGTCCACTTTGTCAAATCCATCCATAAATTCCAATGCAATCTCATGTATAGGGCCCAGATTTAGCCTCAATTTGCCACGACGATCTATTTAAAGCTCAACTTTGGATTGCTACTGAAGAATTGTGTAGCACCCATTATAGGGCTCTCAGTCAACCTCGATTTGATATATTATGGGCCTTATGGTTCATTTTGGGTTTCAATGAACATCCATTTAAAGCCCAAGTGTGCATGCCCACTTTGTCGAATCCATCCATAAATGCTAATGCAGTATCATCCACAGGCCACTAAATTTGGACTGCCAATGCATTCTCATCCATAAACCCTAAAATCTATAGCACCCACTATATGGCTCTGACTTAGCTTCTATTTGATATATTAAGGGCCCTGTGGTTCAATTAGGGTTGCCACGGCCGTCCATTTGTAGCCCAAGAGCACACACCCACTTGATCAAATCCATCCATAAATGCTAATGTAGTCTCATTGATAGGCCATTAAATTTGGATTACTACAGACAAAGTTTATATCTCCTAATATAGGGCTCTAAGTTAGCTTTGATTTGATATATTATAGGCCCCATGGTTCAATCAGGGTTGCCACGAATGTCCATTTAAAGCCCTAGTGTGCATGCCCACTTTGTCAAATCCATCCATAAATGCCAATGATGTCTCATCTATAGGCCCCTAAATTTAGTTAGCTACTGAAGAAATGTGTAGCACCTATTATATGGCTTTGAGTTAGCCTCAATTTGATATATTTTGGGCCCAGTGGTTCAATCAGGGTTGCCACGACCATCCTTTTCAAACCCAAGTGTGATCGCCCACTTTGCCAAATACATCAATAAATGCTAGTGCAATCTAATTCATAGACCACTAAATTTGGACTGCTATAGATAAAGTCTATAGATCCTACTAAATGGCTTTGTGTTGATATATTATGGGCCCTATGGTTCAATCAGAGTTGCCATGACCATCCATTTGAAGCCTAAGTGCGCACACCCAATTTGTCAAATCCATCCACAAATGCCATTGTAGTCCCACCTATAGGGACCTAAATTTATATTGCTATAGACACAGTTTGTAGCTCTTATTATAGGGCTTTGAGTCATCTTCTATTTAATACATTATAGGCCCCATGGTTTAAACGGGGTTGCTACGACCATCCATTTGAAGCCTAAGTCTGCATGCCCACTTTGTCAATTCCATCAATAAATGCCAATACAGTCTCATCCATTGGCCCTTAAATTTGGTTAGCTACTGAAGAAATGTGTAGCACCTACTCTATGGCTATGAGTTAACCTTGATTTGTTATATTATGGGCCCCATCATTCAATTGGGGTTGCCACGATCATCCATTTGAAACCTAAGTGTGCACACCTACTTTGCCAAATTCATTAATAAATACCAATGCAACCTCTTTGGACTACAACATATGAAGTCTATAGATCCCACTATAGGTCTCTAAGTCAACTTTGATTTGATATATTATGGGCCCCATGGTTCAATCAAGGTTGCCACAACTGTCCATTTAAAGCCTAAGCGCGCATGCCCACTTTGTCGTATCTATCCATAAATGTTAATGCAGTCTCACCTATAAGGCCCTAAATTTATATTGCTTTAGAAAAAGTTTGTAGCTCCTATTATAGGGCTATAAGTCAACTTCCATTTGATATATTATAGGCTATATGGTTCAATTAGGGTTTCCATAACCGTCCACTTGAAGCCCAAGTGCGCACATCCACTTTGTCAAATCCATCAATAAATGCCAATGCATTCTTATCCATTGGGCCCTAAATTTGGATTGCTACATATTTTTTCTATAGTGTCAACTATAGGGCTCTGAGTCAGCTTTGAATTGATATATTATGGTCCCCATGGTACAATCGGGGTTGCCACGATCGTCTATTTAAAGTCCAAGTGCGCACTCCCACTTTGTAAAATCCATCCATAAATGTCAATTCAGTCTCATCCATAGGCCCTTAAATTTTGATTGCTATAGAAGAAGTGTTTAGTACACATGATAGGGCTCTCAGTTGGACTCAATTTGATATATTATGCACCACATTATTCAATTGGGGTTGCCACGATAGTCTATTTGAAGCCTAATTGCTCACACACACTTTGTTAAATCCATCCATAAATGCCAATGCAGTCTCATCTATAGGCCCCTAAATTTTTACTGCTACATAAAAATTTTATACCAATCATTATAAGGCTTTGAGTTAACTTCAATTTGATATATTATGGGCACATGGTTCAATTGGGGTTGCCACATCCATCCATTTAAATCCCAAGTGTGCTCTCTTACTTTGTCAAATCAATCCATGAATGCTAATACAGTCTCATCCATAGGCCCTCAAATTTGGATTGGTATAGAAAAAGTGTGTAGTGCATATTATAGAGCTCTGAGTTAGCCTTGATTTGATATATTATAGGTTGCATGGTTCAATCAGGGTTTCCATGACCATCTGTTTAAAGCCCAAGTGCACACACTCATTTTGTCAAATCCATCCATAAATGGCAATCCATTCTCATCCATATACCCCAAAATTTGGATGGCTATAAATAAAGTGTATAGCACACATTATAAGTCTCTGAGTAAGCTTCAATTTGATATATTATAGGCCCTATGGTTCAATTGGGGTTGCCAAAATAGTCCATTTGAAGCCCAAGTTCACATGCCAAGTTTGTCAAATCCATCTATAAATACTAATGTAGTCGTATCCACAAGCCCCTAAATTTAGATTGCTATAGATGATGTGCGTAACACTTATTATAGGGCTCTGAGTCATATTTTATTGGACATATTATGGGCCTTGTAGTTCAATTGGGGTTGCCACAACCGTCCATTTGAAGCCCAAGTGTGTACACCAACTTTATCACATCCATCTATAAATGCCAATGCAGTCTCATCCATAGGCCCCTAAATTTGGATTGGTATAGAAGAAGTGTGTAGCACTTATTATAGGGCTTTGAGTCAGCCTTGATTTCACTTATAATAAGCCTTGTGCTTCAATCAAGGTTGCCACAACTGCCCATTTGAACCTAAATGTGCACACCCACTTTGTTAAATCCATCCATAAATGCCAACACAGTCTCATCCATAGGCCCTTAAATTTTTGCTGCTATAGAAAAATTTTATAGTATTGAATATAGAGCTCTGAGTCAGCATCAATTTGATATATTATGAGCATTGTGGTTCAATTAGGGTTGCCACGAATGTCAATTTAAAGCCCAAGTGTGCATGCTAACTTTGTCAAATCCATCCACGAATGTCAATGTAGTCTCATCCATAGGCCCCGTCATTTCGATCGCTATATATGATGTATGTAACTCTTGTTATAGAGCTTTGAATTAGATTTGACTAGATATTATGGGCCTCATAGTTTAATCAGGGTTGCCACAACCGTCCATTTAAAGCCCAAGTGTGCATGCCCACTTTGTCAAATCCATCCATAAATGCCAATGCAGTCTCATCCATAGGACCTCAAATTTGGATTGATATAGAAATTTTTTTTATATGCATTATAGGGCTCTAAGTCAGCTTAGATTTGATATATTACAGGCTCTGTGCTTCAAACGACAATGCCACGACCGTCCATTTGAAGCCTAAGTGTGCACACCCACTTTGTCAAATCCATTTATAAATGCCAATGTAGTGTCATCCATAGCCCCTAAATTTGGACTGCTATTGATAAAGTTTGATAGTAATCATTATAGGGCTCTGAGTTAGGTTTAATTTGATATATTATAGGCCATATGGTTCAATCGATGTTGTAACGATCGTCCATTTGAAACCCAAGTGTGTACACCCACTTTGTCACATCCATTTATAAATGCCAATGTGATCTCATTCGTAGGCCCCCAAAACTGGATTTCTGCTGAAGAAGTGTGTAGCACTTGTTATAGGGCTTTAAGTTAGCCTCAATTTGATATATAATAAGACCTATGCTTCAATCAAGATGTCCATGACCGTCCATTTAATGCCTAAGTGTGCATGCCCACTTTATCAAAGGCATCCATAAAATGCCAATGCAGTCTCATTTGTAGGCCCCTAAATTTGGATAGCTATGAATGAAGTGTATAGCTCCCATCATAAGTCTTTAAGTCAACTTTAATTTGATATATTATGGGCCTCGTGATTCATTCGAGGTTGCTACGACCGTCCATTTGAAGCCCAAGTGCGCATGCCCACTTTGTCAAATCCATCCATAAATTCCAATGTTGTCTCATCCATAGGCCCTTGAACTTAGATTGCTACGGATGAAGTGTGTAGCTCATATGATAAGGCTCTAAGTTTGCTTTGATTCAATATATTATGGGCCTTACAGTTTAATCAGGGTTGCTACGGCCATCAATTTGAATCCTAATAGCACATGCCCACTTTGTCAAATCCATCCATAAATTCCAACACAGTCTCATCCATAGGCCCCTAAATTTAGACTGCTAAATAAAAAGTTTATAAAACCCAATATAAGGCTTTGAGTCCAATCAAGGTTTCCATGACCATCCATTTGAATCCTAGGTGCACATGCCCACTTTGTTAAATACATCCATAAATGCCAAAGTAGTCTCACCCATAGGCCCCTAAATTTGTATTGGTATATAAGAAGTGTGTAGGACCCATTATAATTCTCTCAGTCAACTAGGATTTGATATATTATGGACCCTATGGTCCAATTGAGGTTGCCATGACCGTCCATTTGAAGCCCAAGTGTGCATGCCCACTTTGTCAAATCCATCCATAAATGCCAATATAGTCTCATCCGCAGGACCCTAAATTTGGATTACTACAGATGAAGTTTGTAGGTCATATTATAGGGCTCCAAGTTAGCTTCAATTGATATATTATTGGCCCTATAGTTCAATCATGATTGCCATGACTGCCCATCTAAATCCCAAGTGTGCACGCCCACTTTGTCAAATCCATCCATAAATGCCAATGTAGTCTCATCTACAGCCCCCTAAATTTGGATTGGTATAGATGAAGTGTGTAGCACCCATTATAAGGCCCTAAGTTAGCCTTGATTTGATAGATTATGGGCACTGTGGTTCAATCAGGTTGCCATAATCGTCCATTTGAAGCCCAGGTACGAACGCCCACTTTTTCAAATCCATCAATAAATGGCAATGCAGTCTCATCCATAGGCCCCTAAATTTGCACTGCTTTAGACAAAGTTTATAGCACTTAATATAGGGCTCTAAGTCAGCTTTGATTTGATATATTATAGGCCCTATGGTTCAATCGTGCTTGCTAGGACCATCCATTTAAAGCCCAAGTGCGCACAGCCACTTTGTCAAATTCATCCATAAATGCCAATGCAGTCTCATCCATAGGCCCCTAAATTTGGACTTCTACTAATAAATTTTTCTAGCAACCATTATAGGGCTCTGAGTTTGGTTCAATTTGATATATTATGGGCCCTATGGTTCAATTGGGGTTGACATGACCATCCATTTGAAGCCCAAGTGTGTACACCCACTTTGTCACATCCATCCATAAATGCCAATGCAGTCTCATCCATAGACCCTTAAATTTGGATTGGTATATAAGAAGTGTGTAGCATAAATTATGAGGCTCTAGGTCAGCCTCGATTTGATGTATTATGGGCCTCATAGTTCAATCAAAGTTGCTAAGACCGTGCATTGGAAACCTAAGTGTGCACGCCCACAATGTCAAATCCATCCAAAAATGGCAATGGAATCTCATACATAAGCCCTAAAATTTCACTCCTACAAACAAAGTTTATAGAACTTAATATAGGGCTCTAGGTCAGATTTGATTTGATATATTATGGGCCATATGGTTCAATCAGGTTTTCCACGACCATCCATTTAAAGCCCAAGTGTGCTTATGCACTTTGTGAAATCCATCCGTAAATGCCACTGCAATCTCATTCGTAGACCCCAAAATTTTTATTTCTATGGAAGAAGTATAGCACTTATTATTAGGCTTTAATTCAACCTCCATTTGATATATAATGAGCCCTGTGCTTCAATCAAGGTGGCCATGATCTTCCATTTAAAGCCCAAGTGTGCACATCCACTTTATCAAAGGCATCCATAAAATGCCAATGTATTCTCCTTTGTAGGCCCCTAAATTTGGATAGCTATGAATGAAGTGTGTAGCTCCTATTATGGATTGTTAAGTTAACTTTAATTTGATATATTATAGGCCCTGTGGTTCAATTGAGGTTGCC
This sequence comes from Mallotus nudiflorus, assembly GCA_947683625.1. Classification (NCBI taxonomy): domain Eukaryota; kingdom Viridiplantae; phylum Streptophyta; class Magnoliopsida; order Malpighiales; family Euphorbiaceae; genus Mallotus; species Mallotus nudiflorus. Next base: position 2,402,522 of record CANTUR010000061.1, read on the forward strand.
ACAATTGTCCATTTGAAGCTCAAGTGCTCATGCCCACTTTATCAAATCCATCCATAAATGCCAATGTTGTCTCATCCATAAGCCCCTGAACTTGGATTGCTACTGACTAAATGTGTAGCTCTTATGATAAGGCTCTGAGTCTACTTTGATTGGATATATTATGGCCGCCACAGTTTAATCAAGGTTACCATGGCCATCAATTTGAATCCCAAGAGCACATGCCCACTTTGTCAAATCCATCCATAAATTCCAATGTAGTGTCATCCATAGGCCCCTAAATTTAAACTACTACAAACAATGTTTATAGCACCCAATATAGGGCTTTGAGTCTAATTGGGGATTCCATAATTCTCCATTTGAATCCCAAGTGCACATGCCCACTTTGTTAAATCCATCCATAAATACCAAAGTAGTCTCATCCATAGGCCTATAAATTTGGACTGCTACTGATAAAGTTTGGTAGCACCCATTATAAGGCATTGAGTTAGGTTTGATTTGATATATTATAGGCCCCATGGTTCAATCGAGGTTGCCAGGATCATCCATTTGAAGCCCAAGTGTGTACACCTACTTTGTCACATCCATCTATAAATGCCAATGCGGTCTCATCTATAGGCCCCTAAATTTGAATTGGTATAGAAGAAGTGTGTAGCACCCATTATAAGGCTCTGGGTCAGCCTCAATTTGATATATTATGGGACCTATGGTTCAATCAGAGTTGCCAAGACTGTGCATTTGAAGCCCAAGTGTGCACGCCCACTACATCAAATCCATCCATAAATGGCAATGCAGTCTCATCCATAAGCCCCTAAATTTGTACTGTTGCAAACAAAGTTTGTAGAATTTAATATAATGCTCTAGGTCATATTCAATTTGATATATTATAGACCCCATGGTTCAATTGGGTTTGCCACGACTGTCCATTTAAAGCCTAGTATGCTTGCACACTTTGTCAAATCTATCCATAAATGTTAATGCAATCTCATTCTTAGGCCCCCAAACTTGCATTGCTATGGAAGAAGTGTTACACACTTATTATAAGGCTCTGAGTTTGCCTCGATTTGATTTATAGTTAGCCCCATGCTTTAATCGAGGTTGCCAGGACCTTCAATTTAAAGCCTAAGTGTGCACGCCCATTTAATGAATGGCATTCACAAAATACAATACAGTCTCATTTGTAAGCCCTTACATTTGGATAGCTACAAATGAAGTGTGTAGCTCCCATTATGGCTCTTTTAGTTAGCTTTAATTTCATATATTATGGGCTCCGTGGTTCAATCCGAGTTGCCACGATCGTCCATTTGAAGCCTAAGTGTGCATGTCCACTTTGTCAAATCCATCCATAAATGCCAATGTTGTCTCATCCATAGGCCCCTGAACTTCGATTACTATGGATGAAGTGTGTAGCTCTTATGGTAAGGCTCTAAGTTGGCTTCGATTGGATATATTATGGGCCCCACGATATAATCAGGGTTGCCATGACTATCAATTTGAATCCTAAAAGCGCATGCCCACTTTGTCAAATCCATCCATAAATTCCAACATAGTCTCATCCATAGGCCCCTAAATTTAGATTGCTACATAAAAAATTTATAGCACCCAATATAGGGTTATGAGTCTAATTGAGGTTGCCATGACCAATCAATTGAATCCTAAGTGCACATGCCCACTTTGTTAAATGCATCCATAAATTCCAAAGTAGTCTCATCCATAAGCCCTTAAATTTGTATTGGTATATAAGAAGTGTGTAGCACCTATTATAATTCTTTTAGTGAACTAGGATTTGATATATTATGGGCCCCATGGTCTAATCAAGGTTGCCACGACAGTCCATTTGAAGCCCAAGTGTGCACACCCACTTTGTTAAATCCATCCATAAATGCCAATGTAGTGTCTTCCATAGGACCCTGAATTTGGATTGCTATAGATAAAGTGTGTAGGTCATATTATAGGGCTCAAATTTAGCTTCAATTTGATATATTATCAGCTCCACAACTCAATTGTGATTGCCATAACTATCCATTTAAATCCAATGTGCACATGCCCACTTTGTCAAATCCATCCATAAATGCCAATGCAGTCTCATTCATAGCCCCCTAAATTTGAATTGGTATAGATGAAGTGTGTAGTACCTATTATATAGCTCTAAGTCAGCCTCGATTTGATATATTATGGGTACTTTGATTTAATCAGGGTTGCCACAACTATCCATTTGTAGCCCATGTGCACATGCCCACTTTGTCAAATCCATCCATAAATGGCAATGTAGTCTCATCCATAAGCCCCTAAATTTACACTACTATAGACAAAGTTTATAGTAATTAATATAAGGCTATAAGTCAAGTTCAATTTGATACATTATGGGCCCTATGGTTCAGTCATGGTTGCCAGGACTGTCCATTTAAAGCCCAAGTGCGCATGCCCACTTTGTCAAATCCATCCATAAATGCTAATGCAGTATCATCCATAGGCCCTTAAATTTGGATTGGTATAGCTAAAGTGTGTAGCACCCATTACAGGGCTCTGAGTTAGTCTCAATTTGATATATTATGGGCACTATGGTTCAATCAAGATTGCCATGACAATCCATTTGAAGCCCAAGTGCGCACGACCACTTTTTCAAATCCATCTATAAATGGCAATGCAGTCTCATCCACAGGCCCCTAAATATGGACTACTATAGAAAAATTTTATAGCACTTAATATAGGGCACTATGTTAGCTTCGATTTCATATATATTATAGGTCCCATGGTTCAATTATAGGTGCCATGACCGTCTATTTAAAGCCTAAGTGCACACACCCACTTTGTCAAATCCATCCAAAAATTCCATTGCTAGTCTTATCCATAGGCCCCTAAATTTAGACTGCTATAGATAATGTTTGTAGCACTTAATATAGGGCTTTAAGCTAGCTTTGATTTGATATAATATAGGCACCATGATTCAATCATGGATGCCAGGACCGTCCACTTGATGCCCAAGTGTGCACGCCAACTTTGTTAAATCCATCCATAAATGCCAATGCAGTCTTAACCATAGGGCCCTAAATTTAAAGTGCCATAGAAGAAGTGTGTAGCACCCATTATAGTTCTTTAAGTCAACCACAAGTCGATATATAATGTGCCTTAAGGTTCAGTACAAGTAGCCATGACCGTCCATTTAAAGCTCAAGTGCGCATGCCCACTTTCTCAAATCCATCCATAAATGCCAATGTATTCTCATGCATAGGCCCTAAATTTAGATTACTATAGGTGAAGTCTATAGCTCATATTATAAGGCTCTGAATTAGCTTCGATTACAAATATTATGGGCTCTGTGGTTCAATCGTGGTTACCACGACCGTCCATTTGAAGCCTAAGTGCGCATGCCCACTTTGTCAAATCCATCCATAAATGCCAAAGTAGTCTCATCCATAAGCCCCTAAACTTGGAATGCTACAAATGAAGTGTGAAGCTATTATTATAAGGCACTAAGTCAGCTTCTATTGGATATATTATAGGCCTCATGGTGGTTGAATTGTGGTTTCCATGACCGTCCATTTGAAGCCCAAGTGCGCACGCCCACTTTGTTAAATCTGTCCATAAATGGGAATAAACTCTAATCCATAGCCCCCTAAATTTGGATTGCTATAGAAGAAGTGTATAGCACCTAATATAGGCTTTGAGTTACCCCTAATTTGATAAATTATGGGCCCCGTGGTTAAATCAAGGTTGCCATAACTGTCCAATTGATGTCCAAGTGTGCATGCCCACTTTGTCAAATCCATCCATAAATGGCAATGCAATCTCATCCACAAGCCCCTAAATTTTGATTGCCACAAATGAAGTGTGTAGCACACATTATAAGGCTTTGAGTTAGCTTTGATTTAATATATTATGGGCCCATGGTTCAATTTGGATTGCCATGACTATCAATTTGAAGCCCAAGTGCGCACACCCACTTTGTCAAATCCATCCGTAAATGCCAATCCATTCTCCTCCATAGGCCCTTTAATTTAGATTGCTACATACTTTATCTTTAAAATTAATTATAGGGCTCTAAATTAACTTTGATTTGATATATTATGGACCCCATGGTTCAATCGGGGTTGCCATAACTATCCACTTAAAGCCTAAGTACGTATGCCCACTTTGTCAAATCCAAATGCCAATACAGTCTCATCCATGAGTGCCTAAATTTTTACTGCTATAGAAAAAGTTTATAGTACCCATTATAGGGTTATAAGTCAGCTTTGATTTAATATTTTATGGGCTCTGTGGTTCAATCAGGATTGCCAAGCTGTCCATTTAAAGCCCAAGTGCGGACACCAACTTTGTCAAATCCATCCATAAATGCCAATTAATTCTCATCTATAGGCCCCTAAATTGCTACAGAAGAAGTGTGGAGCACCTAATATAGAGCATTGAGTCAGGCTTGATTTGATATATTATGGGCCTTATGGTTCAATCGAGGTTTCCACGATCGACCATTTAAAGCTAAAGTGCGCACCCCACTTTATTAAATCCATCCATAAATGCTAATGCAGTCTCATCCATAGGCCCTTAAATTTGGATTGCTACAAATGAAGTGTATAGTACCTATTATAGGACTTTGAGTCATCTTTGATTTGGTATATTATGTGTCCATGGGTCAATTGGGGTTGCTATGACTGCCCATTTGAAGCCCAAGTACGCACGCCCACTTTATTAAATCCATCCATAAATGCTAATTCAGTCTCATCCAAGGGCCCTTAAATTTGGACTGCTATAGACTTTATCTTTAGCACTAATTATAGGGCTTTGAGTCAACTTTAATTTAATGTATAATAAGAGCCATGGTTCAATCGAGGTTGCCATGACCGTCCATTTGAAGCCTAGGTGCATATGCCCACTTTGTCCAATCCATCCATAAATGCCAATGCAGTCTCATCCATAGGACCCAAAATTTTTACTGATATAGAAAACATTTGTAGCATCCATTATAAGGCTCTCAGTCATCTTTGATTTGATATATTATAGGCTCATTGGTTTAATCAGAGTTGCCACAACCGTCCATTTAAAGCCCAAGTACGCACACCCACTTTGTCAAATCCATCCATAAATGCCAGTGCATTCTCATCCATAGGCCCTAAAATTTGGACTCCGATAGAAGAAGTGTAGAGTAAATATTATAGAGCTCTGAGTTAGGCTCGATTTGATATATTATAGGCCTTATGGTTTAATCGAGGTCACCACGACCGACCATTTGAAACCCAAGTGCATACACCCACTTTGTCAAATCCATCCATAAATGCCATTGCAATCTCATACATAGGCCCCTAAATTTGGATTGCTATAAATGAAGTCTGTCACATCCATTATAGGGCTCTAAGTAAGCTTTGATTTGATATATTATGGTCCCATGGTTCAATTGGGGTTGCCATGACCATCCATTTAAAGCCCAAGTGTGCATGCCCACTTTGTTAAATCCATCCATAAATGTTAATGAAGTCTCATCCATAGGCCTCTAAATTTGGATTGCTATAGAAGAAGTGTATAGCACCCATTTTAAATCTCTAATTTAGACTCAATTTGATATATTATGGGCCTATGTTTCAATTAGGGTTGCCATGACCATCCATTTGAAGCATAAGTATGCACACCCACTTTGTCAAGTCCATCCATAAATGGCGAAGTATTATCATTCATATGCCCCTAAATTTGCATTGCTACAGACTTTATCTTTAGTAACTATTATAGGGCTCTAAGTTAGCTTCGATTTGATATATTATGGACCCTATAGTTCAATCGGGGTTGCCACGACTATTGATTTGAATCCAAATGTTCATGCCCACTTTGTTGAATCCATCCATAAATGTCAATGCAGTCTCAACCATAGGCCCCTAAATCTGGATTGCTATAGATTAAACCCATAGCGCCCATTATAGGACCCAGAGTCAGGCTTGATTTAATATATTATAGGCTTGTAGTTCAATTGGGGTTGCCATGACTATCCATTTGAAGCCCAAGTGTGCACACCAACTTTGTCAAATCCATCCATAAAAGCCAATGTAGTCTCATCCATAGGCCTTTAAATTTGGCCTGCTATAGACTTTATCTTTAGCACCAATTATAGGGCTTTGAGTTAGCTTCAATTTAATATATTATGGCTCCCATGGTTTAATCGGGGTTGCCACGACCATCCATTTGAATTCATGTACGCATGCCCACTTTATCAAATCCATCCATAAATGCCATTGCAGTCTCATCCTTTAGCCCATAAAAGTGGACTGATACATTTTTTTAATTGTACAAACTATAGGGTTTTAAGTTAGGTTCAATTTGATGTATTATAGGCCCTATGGTTCAATTAAGGTTGCCATGACTATCCATTTTAAGCGTAAGTGCGCACGACCACTGTGTTAAATCCATCCATAAATGCCAATGCAGTCTTATCCATAAGCCCCTAAATTTAGATTGCTATTAAAGGAGTGTTTAGCATTCATTATAAGGCTCTGAGTCAGCCTCAATTTAATATATTATGGACCCTCTGTTTCAATCTGGGTTGCCATTACCATCCATTTGAATCCTAAATGTGCACACCCACTTTATCAAATTCATCCATAAATGCTAATGCAGTCTCATCCATAGGCTCCTAATTTTGGACTGCCAATGCAGTCTCATCCACAGGCTCCTAATTTTGGAATGCTAATGCAGTCTCATCCATAAACCCCAAAATCTATAGCACCCACTATAGGATTCTAGCACAGCTTTAATTTGATATATTAAGGGCCTTATGGTTCAATCGGGGGTTGCCATGACCGTCAATTTGTATCCTAAATGTGCATGCCCATTTTGTTAAATCCATCCATAAATGCCAATACAGTCCAATCTATAAGCCCTTAAATTTGGATTACTTTAGACAAAGTTTATAGCTCCCAATATGGGGTTCTAAGTAAGCTTCAATTTCATATATTATAGGCCCTATGGTTCAATCGGGGTTACCACCACCATCCATTTGAAGCCCAATTACGCACGCATACCTTGTCAAATCCATCCATAAATGCTAATGCAGTCTCATTCATAGGCCTTTAAATTTGGATTATTATAAAAGAAGTGTGAAGAACCTTTTATATAGTTATGAGTCAAGCTTGATTTGATATATTATGGCGCTTGTGGTTCAATCGGGGTTGCCACGACCATCTATTTGAAGCCCAAGTGTGCACACCCACTTTGTCAAATCCATCCATAAAAGCAAATGCAGTCTCATCTATAGGCCCCTAAATTTGGATTGTTGAAGGCAATGTTTGTAGCTCCTTTTATAAGACTCTATGTTAGCTTTGATTTGATATATTATAGGCCCTGTGGTTCAATCGGGGCTGCCATGGCTGTCCATTTAACACCTAAGTGTGTAGATAATCTATCCATAAATGCTAGTGCAATCTCATGTATAGGCCTATAAATTTGGATTGCTATTGATAAAGTTTATAACTCCTATTACGGGGCTCTAAGTCAACTTCAATTTGATATATTATGGGCCCCATGGTTCAGTCAGGGTTACCATGACTGTCCATTTAAAGCCCAAGTGTGCATACCCACTTTCTCAAATCCATCCATAAATGCCCATACAATCTCATCCATAGGCCCTTAAATTTTCACTGCTACAAATGAACTGTGTACATCTAATATAGGGCTTTGAGTCAGCTTCAATTTGACATATTATGGGCCCTATGGTTCAATCAAGGTTGTCATCATGGTCAATTTGAAGCTCAAGTGTGCATGCCCACCTTGTCAAACCCATCCATAAATGCCAATGCAATCTCTTCTATAGGGCCTAAAGTCAGCCTCAATTTTGCTATGACAGTCTATTTGAAGCTTAACTTTGGATTGCTACTAAAGAAGTGTGTAGCACCCATTCTAGGGTACTAAGTTAGCCTCGATTTGATATATTATAGACCACATGGTTCAATTAGGATTTCCACAACTGTCCATTTGAAGCCCAAGTGCGCACACCCACTTTGTCAAATCCATCCATAAATGGTAATGTAGTATCATCCATAGGCCCCTAAATTTGGACTGCCAATGCAGTCTCATCCATAAACCCCAAAGTCTATAGCACCCTCTATAGGGCTATGATACAACTTTTATTTGATATATTAAGGGCCCCGTGGTTCAGTCGGGGTTGCCACGATCATTCATTAGTAGGCCAATTGTGCACATCCACTCTATCAAATCTATCAATAAATGCTAATGTAGTCTCAGCCATAAGTCCCTAAATTTGGATTGCTACAGACAAAGTTTATATGTGCCAATATAGGGCTTTAAGTTAGATTTGATTTGATATATTATGGGCCCCATGCTTCAATTGGGGTTGCTACAACTGGCCATTTAAAGCCCTAGTGTGCATGCCCACTTCGTCAAATCCATCCATAAATGCTAATGATGTCTCATCCATAAGCCCTTAAATTTGGTTAGCTACTAAAAAAATGTGTAACACCTATTATATGGCTCTGAGTTATCCTTGATTTGATATATTATGGGCCCCATCGTTCAATCGGGGTTGCCATTACTGTCCATTTGAAACCCAAGTGTGCATATCCACTTTGCCAAATACATCAATAAATGCCAATGCAATCTCATTCATAAGCTACTAAATTTGGACTACTACAGATAAATTATATAAATACCACTATAGGGCTCTGAGTAAGCTTTAATTTGATATATTATGGGCCTTGTGGTTCAATCGGAGCTGCCATAACCTTATATTTGAAGCCTAAGTGCGCATGCACAATTTGTCAAATCCATCCATAAATGCCAATGCAGTCTCACCTATAAGACCCTAAATTTATATTGATAGATTATAGGCTTCATGGTTCAATTGGGGTTACTGCAACCATCCATTTGAAGCCTAAGTGTGCACGCCCACTTTGTCAATTCCATCAATAAATACCAATGCAGTCTCATCCATTGGCCCTTAAATTTTGTTTCCTACTAAACAAATGTGTAGCACCTACTATATGGCTCTAGGTTAGCCTTGATTTGATATATTATGGGCCTTGTGGTTCAATCAGGGTTTCCATGACAATCCATTTGAAACCCAAGTGTGCATGCCCACTTTGCCAAATTCATCAACAAATGCCAATGCAATCTCATCCATAGGCCTATAAATTTGGACGATTACATATGAAGTCTATAGTTCTCACTATAGGGCTCTTAGTAAGCTTTGATTTCATATATTATAGGCCCCATGGTTCAATTGGGGTTGTCATGACCGCCCATTTAAAGCCTAAGTGTGCATGCCCAATTTGTCAAATCCATCCGTAAATGGCACTGCATTCTCATCCATAGACCCTAAAACTTGGATTGCTATAGATAAAGTGTATAGCACCCATAATAGGACTCTGAGTAGGCTTCAATTTGATATATTATGGGTCCTACAGTTCAATCAAGGTTGCCATAGCCATCCATTTGAAGCCCAAGTTTGTATGCCAAGTTTGTCAAATCCATCCATAAATGCTAATGTGGTATTATTTATAGGCCCCTAAATTTAGATCGCTATAGATGATGTGTGTAATAGTTATTGTAGGGCTCTAAGTTAGATTTGATTTGACATATTATGGGCCTCGTGGTTCAATCGAGGTTGCCACGACCATTCATTTGAAGCTTAAGTGCGCATGCCCATTTTGTCAAATCCTTCCATAAATGCCAATGTAGTCTTATCCACAAGCCCTCAAATTTGGACTTCTACAGATAAATTTTATAGCACCCAATATAGAGCTCTGAGTTAGCTTTAATTTGACATATTATGGGCCCTGTGGTTTAGTTAAGGTGGCCATGATCATCCATTTAAAGTCTAAGTGTGCACACCCACTTTATCAAATCCATCCATAAATGCCAATGCATTCTCATCCATAAGCCCCTAAATTTTTACTTTTATAGACAATTTTTATAGTACCTAATATAGAGCTATGAGACAACCTGAATTTAACATATTATGGGCATAGTAGTTTAGATAGGGTTGTAATGACTGTCCATTTGAAGCCGAAGTGCGCATGCCAGCATTATCAAATCAATCCATAAATGCCAATATAGTCTCATCCATAGGCCCTTAAATTAGGATTGCAATAGATGATGTATGGAACTCCTGTTATAGGGGTCCAAATTATATTTGACTAGATATTATGGGCCTCATGATTCAATCAGGTTTTCACAACTGTCCATTTGAAGCCCAAGTGCGTATGCCCACTTTGTCAAATCCATCCATAAATGCCAATGCAGTCTCATCCATAGGCCCTTAAATTTGGATTGCTAAAGATAAATTTTTTTTACCCATTATAGGTCTCTAAGTTAGCTTCTTTTTGATATATTAGAGGCTCTATGGTTCAATCGAGGATGCCACAACAATCCATTTGAAACTTAAGTGTGCATGCCCACTTTGTAAAATCCATCCATAAATGCCAATGTAGTCTCATCCATAGGCCCCTAAATTTGGGTTGCTACTAATAAAGTTTGGTAGCACCCATTATAGGGCTCTGAATTAGGTTTGATTTGATATACTATAGGCCCTGTGGTTCAATCGGGGTTGCCATAACCGTCCATTTAGAGCCCAAGTGTGTATACCCACTTTGTCATATCCATCCATAAATGACAATGTAGTCTCATCCATAAGCCCCTAAATTTGGATTGGTATAGAAAAAGTGTGTAGAACCCATTATAAAGCTCTAGGTTAGCCTTGATTTGATATATTATAGGCCTAGTAGTTTAATCAAAGTTGCCAAGACCGTCCATTTGTAGCCCAAGTGTGCTCACCCACTATGTCAAATCCATTCATAAATGGCAATGCAGTCTCATCCATAAGCCCCTAAACTTGTATAGCTACAAACAAAGTTTATAGGGCTTAATATAAGGCTCTAGGTTAGATTCTATTTGATATATTATGGGCCCTATGGTTCAATCAGGTTTTCTATGACCGTCCATTTAAAGCCTAAGTGTGCTCACCCACTTTGTCAAATCCATCCATAAATGCCAATGCAATCTCATCCGTAGGCCCATAAATTTGGATTTCTATGGAAGAAGTGTGTAGTACTTATTATAGGGCTCTAGGTTAGCTTAATTTGATGTATAATGAGCCTCGTGCTATGATCGAGGTTGCCACAACCATCCATTTGAAGCCCAAGTGCTCACACCCACTTTGTTAAATCCATTCATAAATGCCAATGTAGTGTCATCCATAGGCCCCTAAATTTACATTGCTACAGACAAATTTTATAATACCTAATATAGAGCTCAGAGTCAGCCTCAATTTGACATATTATGGGCACCATGGTTAAGTTAGGGTTGCCACGACTGTCCATTTGAAGCCCAAGTGCAGATGCCAACTTTGTCAAATCTATCCACAAATGCCAATGTAGTATCATCCATGTAGCTCTTAGAATAAGGCTTTGAGTCTCTTTCGATTGGATATGTTATAGGCCCCACGGTTCAATCAGGGTTGCCATGGCCATCAATTTAAATCCTAAGAGCGCATGCCCACTTTGTCAAATCCATATATAAAATCAAACACAATCTCATCCATAAGCCCCTAAATTTAGACTGCTATAGACAAAGTTTATAGCACCCTATATAGGGCTTTAAGTCCAATCGGGGTTGCCATGACCATCCATTTGAATCCCAAGTGCACACGCCTACTTTGTTAAATCCATCCATAAATACCAAAGTAATCTCATCCATAGGCCCCTATATTTGTATTGGTATAGAAGAAGTGTGTACCACCCATTATAGGGCTCCAAGTTAGCTTCAATTTGATATATTATGGGCCCCGTAGTTCAGTCTTTATTACCACAACCATCCATTTAAACTCCATGTGCACACACCCACTTTGTCAAATCCATCCATAAATGCCAATGCAGTCTCATCCATAGCCCCCTAAATTTGGATTAGTATAGATGAAGTGTGTATCAGCTATTATAGGCTCTAAGTTGGCCTCGATTTGATATATTATGGGCACTATAGTTCAATCTGTTGGGATTTTATGATACAAACGTAGTGGAAAAATTAAAATTTTATCATATTCCCAAATCTGGATCCATGTAATTCGACTACTTGATTAAATCTAGGGTTTCAAGAATCTCACCAAAATGCAGAAGAGGCAAGATTTTTTGGAAGGATGAGAGGAGGTTCACACTGGTGACACCTGACCTTAAGCTTTTTGCTTTGGTTGTTTGGATCAAGACATCTCCAAAAGTATGTGTCCTCTATAGGTATCCACACAAATAGCCCTTCATAAAATGAATTGGAGTGTGTGCTAGCAACCTTTTTGATTGTCTCACAAATCAAGAACAAAAGAAAAACTCTATGTTTGTTTTCTAGGAAGAGAGAAAACCATTTTTGGAGGCAGGAAAAACAAAACTATATTAAACCCTAGAGAATATAACATAATTATAAACTCCAAATTAAGGTTTCACCTACCAATGACCTTTTTGGTAATTTCCCATTATATTCTGATTTTGTTTTGAAAACAAATCATAAATAATATCTTATTTATTTATTTATTTAAAAAAACATTTATCTTAAATAAATAAATAAATAAAACACTTTAATTATTTATTTCCATAGAGTTTATTTTGGGTTTATTAAACCCATAATCATTTTGGGCTTATTCTAAGTGTGTGACCCTATAGGTTCATATAACATTGGCAGTGGGCCTAAATCTCTATTTTGGCCTACAAGTCATAAGTGGCCTCTAGCAAGACATTATGACTACCCAAGTCATGTGAAGTCAATAATCCGATATAACCTAATTACAATGAATTTTATCACCCCTTTATCACATGATATCTTAATTGAACATAAGGCATAGAATGTCATCCTTATATAGTTCAATATTATGACTTGATTCCAAGTAGACTGAAAATGATAACTCTTTATCAATTCATTTTAGCATGGCCATGCATTTTCCTTCAATCTATCTCATCAAGTGGCCCATAGATATCTTTCTCATATTAGTGAGGGATAAATTCCTTCTGAATCACTCACATTCCTCACATAACTAATTTCATATCCAACAACATCCTATTTAATCATCTGGTTAAAGACAATGTTAGAATGTGTCAAAACATAAAATAGCTATGTAGAAATCCATGATGATTTCAAGGTAAAAGGACCGAAATAAAATTACTATGATGAGAAATACATATGACAATAATCTATGCAGTATTCTCATAGTGGGTCAATCCAGTACATGATCTCTCATCATATACCTATGAGTTGACTTTATACCTTATATTCATGATTAGTAAAACATAACCATCAGTCAACATCATACTAGCCTTAATAATTTAATATTTATATAATGAATAAATGGCTAGGGATAATTAGAATAGAACTCTTATTTTAATCTAAGGGTTTTACTATTAAGTCACATACTTGATGGCCTTAGTAAGAATTCACCATTCATATAATTATCATAAAATCAAATGATAATGAAATACCTTCTTATTAATAAAATAAGAAAGTCAATACATAATCAAATGATTGACCTAGTGCATATCACTAACAATCTCCCACTTACACTAGGCCCAATCAACATCCTATCGAATACCCATGGACCTAGTATGACTCTCATGTTTAGGCTGTGGAAGAGGCTTAGTCAGTGGATCAACAACATTATCATTTGTAGGTACTCTGCATATCTTGATGTCTCCTCTCTCAATGATTTCTCGAATGAGATGATAATGCTTGAGTATATGTTTGGATCTCTGATGTGATCTGGGCTCCTTAGCTTGGGCTATAGCTCCATTATTGTCACAATACAAGTTCACTGGATCTGATATACTAGGAATAACAACTAGTCCAGTTATGAACTTCTTGATCCAAACAGCCTCCTTAGCTACTTCTGAGGTAGCTATGTACTCAGCTTTTGTTGTAGAATCAATAATAGTGTCTTGCTTGGAACTCCTCTAGCTCATTGAACCTCCATTCAAATAAAACACATATCATGACTGTGATAAAAAATCATCCTTGTCAGTTTGGAAGCTAGCATCTATGTAACCATTTACAACTAGCTCATCTTCCTGACCACCATATAGTAAAAATGCATCCTTAGTTCTTCTCAAGTACTTAAGGATATTTTAAACTACTATCCAGTGACTTTCACCTAAGTCTAACTGGTATCTGCTCGTTATGCTTAAGGCATATGAAACATTAGGTCAAGTACACAACATTGCATACATGATAGATCCAATAGCATAAGCATATGGAATCTTACTCATGGGGTCTCGCTCATCTTGTGTCATAGGACACTAAGTCTTGCTGAGACTAATGCCATGTGACATTAGCACGAATCCTTGCTTGGAATCTTGCATACTAAACCTATTTAATACCTTATCAATATAAGTGTTTTGACTTAGGCCAATAAGCCTTTTAGATCTATCTGTATAGATCTTGATGCCTAATATATAATCAGCTTCACCTAAGTCTTTCATTGAGAAACAATTCCCTAACCATGATTTGACATTTTGTAAAATAGGTGTAAGCACCCAATTTTGGGATGCAATTGCACACAATTGTGACGTAAGCCCTTATAATGAAATTTATTAAAAATTTGAACTTGATAATTGATTTTCTGGACTTTATGGACTAAATTGCAATAATTTTTTAGGATTTGATTGCAAATAAGTCATTTTTTTAGAGGTCTTTTGGTAATAATAAAAAATAAAAAAAATTAGGATCGGCATTGGTGTAATGTCGACTTGCATTACACAATGCCGACCAGAATTGTGTAATGCCGATCGGCATTATACAATGCCGGTTGGCATTATATAGTGTCGATGCCCATTAATTCTTTTTTTTTACTTTTTCGCATATTTTTCCTTATTTTTATCAATTTTTTTAGTGTTTTGATTGGTTGAAAATTCAAATTTTCATTTGATAAGTTTTTTTTTAAGAAACGCAGAGGATATTTTTTTTTGAAATGAAAAAAAATGCTATCTAATCTGATCAGATAGGTATGTTCCTCCATTAGAGGAAGTTCAGTACGCGCAGACTCTGCATTTAAAAGCAGAGTCTACATGTGTGTAGGGAGAGGTTTTGGCTAGAGGGACTTCTTTTTTTTCTTCTGGTTTTCGAAAGGATTTTTAATAGGGAGAGACTAAGAGAAAGAAGACACAGTGAGAAAAAAGAGAGACTGCGAGCATAAAACCCTACTTTTCGATACTGAAATTTTCAAAGGCAATAGTCCATAATCAACAATATCTTAATTTTAATGGTGATAATTCAATCTAAGGGGCTCAAAAAGAGGCATTTGCACAACATCTAAATCTCTAGTGTTATTTTTCTATTTCTTTTATTACTCTTTTTAATTTTCTATTTATGATTTTTCTTTTATTTCTGTTATTATTTTGATTATTTGATTTCATTGATAATTTTCTTTTGTTTTTGTTTTGATGTCCGTATGTGGATTGAGGAGGAGGATAATGCCTGTGTTTAATTGAACAAAAGATCCATGGAATGCCATGGATGAACTTGTATTGTTTTAATAATAGTGCTTAGGATTTTAATTTTTATTCTTCATTTTTGGTATCCTATGTAGTTTATTTTTAATTCATGGATGTATAATTATTAATTTTAATTATGTACATAGTTTGTAATAGCCCATGTAGTGGGAATAGTAAAAGATTTAAATTTCTACACTTTAAAATTAATTAGTAATTAGGTTCAATTGGATAAAAATTAATTAAAATTAATGGTGGCTTTAGTTAATTAGGGTTTGTATGTAATTAAATTAGGTTTTTTAGAAATCATATATGAATGTGTGTTTGATTTGATATTGTTATGTTTTTATATTTTTTATGTTTTTTTAGGGTGTTTTATGTTTTTATGTTTTTTTTTTTGGGCCTCAAGCCCACGTTTAGGTCTAACCCACTAAATAAATAGGTTTAAAAATGGTTTAGGACTTTAAATAATTAAAATCAATTTAGGCTCATTAGATTAATTAGATTTTAGGCCCACTTTGTTAATTAAAATTGTTTAGACTTAGCTCAGCCCATTTAATTGCATTTCTTTTAAAATAAATATATCTAGACACACATTTCATTTAAAATAAAACTAGATTAAGACTTAGGCCCACTAATTTAATTTCTTCTTTAAAACTTGAATAGACTTAAGCCTATATCTTAGAAAGACTAAAAGATAGATTTAGGCTCATTAATTATTAAAATGTAGGCCCACTTTTATTCTATTTTCATTTGTAAATAAAATGTAGATTTAGCTAACTTATTTAATAAAATTAACATAGCTTGGACTTAGGGACGACGTGATATTGAGTACATTTTTACTTGTAATTTTATTGACTTGTTGCCTTTTTGGGTAGATGGATGTTAATTAGGGTTTAATAAAATTGCATGTAATTAGAGGATGAAATAATTATTTATAAAATTATTCTAAATGAACACGAGACTAAAAAAAGTTAGTATTTTGTATCCAGAATCTCCTAGTTGTGGTGCTAATTTTCTTTTAGAGAATCGAGTACCACCAATCAAATTGTCCTAGTTATTACCCTGGGTGGTGACTCCTCATTTCCATGCCATGTCTTTACGACAGTGGTTAGTGTGTTCTCTAAGGCCCTGAGCCTCAAGAGTGTCACGGTTGCTAAAATCTTGGATGCACTGTTTATAGTGGCAACTCCACTAGGGATAAAAGATACTGATTCTACTTGTGTTCTTTAGAATTATTTTATCGATTATTATTTCATTCTTGCATTCATTCTGCATGTCCATACTCAACTGATGGCGTTGATTTATGATTCCATGATTCCACTAGCTTCATGGGGTTGTAGATTGGCTAACCATCACTCTTAGCCTTAACTCAGTTCAAGAGAGATTACCAGGCTCATCTGACCAGAGTCTGTAACCCAAGTCCCTAAGGGGGGTAATCTTCTCTCGAGTTGGTAAAGGATGATGGGCCCCTCTGACCTTGGCTGGTAACTCAAAGTCCATAATGGAGAGCATCTTGCTAAGGGAACCTTAACTTTTCACTGGACCCTAACCACATATAATGGCCTAGTTACTTTCCCTAGGATCTTCACCCAAAGTGCTTGTTTGTTTGAATTGCCATGAGGTATTTCTATTTATAAAAGCCCATGACTATACCTTTGAAGCTCATTTAGGCTAATAAGGATTAGGCTAGACCTTTATATTTAAAAATGCTACTTCTATGCTTTTTCTTTTAAGAGAAATTTGGCATTCACGTCGGCTCTTAATATCCCCTGTTGATATGAAGGCCAAGACCAAAAATCCTAGGAAAAGAAACTCACTATTGAACACATGTGTGGGAGGAATAAGGTTAGAAGGCTTATGCTTGCATGTTGCTTGTTGATTGCTTCCTGATACTTGCTACTTGCTAAGTGCTTGCCTGCTACTTGTTGCATAGCACGTGCATCATGCATACATACAGTCCATGCATCATACTAATACCTTATTTTTCAGCCATCATACATTCGTCTGGGTCTTCTCGTGTTTGGGGACGAAGAGGTGGCAGATTGACCATAGTTGATTTAAGTCTAAAGTCTATAGCTCAAGGCATTCTTCATAGACTGGAGAGACTAGAGGGGAGTCCAATTAACCCACAATTCCTAGAAGTTGAATCAACTCAGACTAAACAAACTAAAATGGAACAACAACTAGAGATGTGGACCTTAGAGGACATTAAAGGAGCTTTGATGGATGACATGAGAGCTATGATGCAAGAAGAACTGAGACAGGCTTTGGCCAGACTAGTGTAACCTATTATTAGATAACCACCTGCTACTATTATTGAACAACCACCTGCTGTTACTGTTGAACAGCCACCTGTTGTAGGAACTCCACCTATTGTTGTAGCTCCTCCATTTACTGCTAACAATATTGGGGGGCAACTTGCTCTTAAAAATGTGTCTGCTACTGATGTGAGAATGGAAGATATTGAAAACTACATGGTAGAAAAGGCGAAGAGAGAGTCACTTGAATTGGTTCAAGACCTTGAGTCCAAGTAGATGCAAGCATTGACTCAGAAAATGTCCAAGATGGAAGAGCTAATTAAAGGACAAGGAATGGGATACTTTTTTGACTTTGATGACATGCTATAAATGGATGGAGATAAGTTGCCTAAAAAATTTAAAATGCCTTAACTACAAAAGTTTAATGGGAGAGGAGATCCAAGGATTCATTTGAGTCAATACACTACAACCATGAGCACTACTAAAGCACCATTATCAGTAATTGCTAGGTTGTTTGTGTTATCCCTGGAAGGAATGGTTGTAAACTGGTGCCATGGGTTAGAAAAGTCTGTTAGAGCTTATTGGAAGGAACTATATATTGCATTCTTGAAGCAATATGATTATAACATTCGATTGGAAGTGCCAATTAGGGATTTGGAGTTGACTAAGCAAAAACCAAATGAGTGCTTTTCTAATTTCCTCACTAGATTCATGAATAAAGCAGGACTGATGAAAAATAAACTAGCTGAAAAGGATCAAGTTAGGATTATTGTTCATAATGTATCACCAAATTTGGTTAAAAGACTGCAAATGATGAACCCAAAGACCTTTATAGATCTATATGATGATAGTCTACAAGCTGAAGGGATAGAGAATGAGAAAAAGAAAACTATTAGAAGCACAGGAACCCGAAATTACTTAACTGGGGGCACACAACAGGGGAGCACTAGTTAGATTATGGAGGTCTATGTAGTTCAGCAACCCCAAAGGTTCTCTAACTTCAACCAACCACTCTCCAAACTTCTAGAGAGGCTAATCCAAAAAGGCCTATTCAGACCCTTAACCTTTTCTAAGCCAAACCCAAATATCCCTGGTTTTGACCCTAACAGTTACTGTAAATTCCACTAAGTTGTTGGCCATCCCATAGACAATTGTATTCGCCTAAAACATAAGATCCAAAACCTGATAGACTCTGGAAAAATCACTGACCTTAAGAAATACAACTCTAACCCAAACACCAAAAATAACCCTTTCCCAAACTACCAAAATGTTCCATCACCAACCACCATGATGATCAACTCAGGAGTTAGTAAGGAAGAAGTGCTAAGCTCCTTTGAGGACCTAAACCCTATATCCAATGGAGAACCTTTTGGACAGTCACAGATAGAATTAGAAGACTTATTGGGCCAGCCCTCAGGCAAGTTTAATTGTAAGGTATTCTACTCGAAACCACCCTCTGCTGATATCCTTATTGAATCAATTGAGCCCTTAGGTTGGGGAGATGAGTTTGATGATAAGCCAGTAAAAGAAGAGATTGAAATTCCTGAGCAGTCGCTAAGAGTAGTTGAAGATCTATTGGGACAACCTTTGGGCAAGTTCAATTATAATTATTCTATTCTAAACCTACTTCTGCTGACATCCCCATTGAATCGATTGTGCTGATAGGATGGGGTGATGAATTTGAAGAAGATAAATTCATAACCCCATAAATGTCCTAAGAAGAGGTTGAAGAGCTACTAAGTCAACATATGGACAAGCTGAGGGAGTTGAAGGGAAAAGAAACATGCACAGTGGAAGTTTGGAAAAATGGGAAAAGAGAACGAATCGTAGGGGTCATAGACATCTGGTATGATTTTGATGAAGAAAAACCCACTGGAGTCGATGTATGGAGTGATACTCCAAATGTTCATCATGTTACTAGAAGCGGGAGGAATTACTGGGTAGGAGAATTGTAAAATGAGAGAGTAGCAGAAAGGGAAGAAACAGAAGATGCAGAAGTAGAGGGAGGACAGAAAGAAGACCTGATCCTGGAACAACTCAAGAAAGCTAAGGCAAACGTCAGCATTTAGGAATTACTGATGCATTCAGGAAGCCATAGAAGGGCTTTAGTTAAAGCTTTGTCGAACATGAGCATTGAAACAATCGCTACTCCAAAAGTTATGGTGGCAAAGGTTACAAAAAATAAACATGGGTTGGTAGCATTCTCAGATGATGACTTGCCTTTGGAAGGAAGAAATCATAACAAGGCATTATTTATCCTAGCTGAAGTAAAAGGGAAGAGAACCAACTTTATGATAATGGATGATGGTTCAGCTATAAATGTATGCCCACTAAAAATCCTACCTAATTTGGGTCTGAAAGTAGATGACTTGACGGCTTCGAACCTCATAATCAAAGCTTACAATGACAGTACTAGGAATGTGGAGGGAACATTTCAAGCTTTGGTCAAAATAGGGCCTGTAGAGTAAACTATTGAATTTACTGTATTGGACATCCCTGTTACCTATGCCCTACTATTGGGAAGGCTGTGGTTTCATGCCCTAGGAGGAGTACCTTCAACAGTGCACTAAAAAATAAAATTCCTTCATGAAGGAGATTTCGTGACAATAGAAGCTGGAACCAATGCAGTTGTGGCAGCCATACTTGATAAATAGAAGCAAGTGTGTGTTCCGCCTGGTTTCTAAGTCACTGGAATATTTGATGAGATGGATCCCAGGGTTGCAAAAATGATGGAAAGCATGAATTATTGACCTGGATAGAGGCTTGGGAAGAATGAACAAGGAAGCCCTAAGCCCCCGAACATTAAAACCCAAGACCATATGAAGGGTTTGGGATATACTGAGGTAGGATCGGTTAGTATATGAGCAAAGAACAAAGAGAAAGCAAAAAGAAACAAGCCCTTGGGAAGGATTGGACCACTAAGTGAGAATTTCATCAAGCCAGGGGAAGACAAGTATTATTTGGGCACCAAAGAATATGTTAATGTTGTTGGAGCAGATGTCCCTAGGTTTGAGATCTTCAAAGAGCAGATTGTGGAGAATTTGATGAAGGACAACAAAGAGGAAGTGATGAAACTAGCAGCTGAGAGGATGGGTAGTACTATTGTTAAAGAGTTGTTATGTCAACCACCTCAAGGACAACCACTATAAGACTCAACATCGCTAGCATCTAGAATAGGAAATAAACTTTCTCATTGTCTCATTGAATAAAATTTTAGTTTCTAGTGATCGATGATATAAATTCTGACCATGCTTACTTACATAATGTACATCCTAATAGTACTGTGCATTATGGTATTGATTGCATCTACTTTTTTGACATAAATTCAATTCAATTAGATTCATTCAGCATGGGCACAAATGCAAATTTAATGAACATCCATATATCACATAATGTAACTTTTGAAGATAGGAAATGTAAGAAAAAAATAATAAAAAAGGAAAGAACAAAGAGAGAATAAAAAAGATGAAAAAAAAGAAAAAAAGAGAAAAAAAGAACAGTAAGGTAAAAATTAGAAAGGAAAATTAATGACTGACTAATAACAGGAGTTATATCATGTGATGTAATGAATGTTCTCATTTTTGCCCTACTGAATGATTAAAATTGAATTTTAAATTTTTGTTCAAACATCGCATATTGGTCTTTATCATACTGCATAAGTATCTGAATGGAAAAACAATACATGATAAAAGCTAAATTAGAGCTATAAGATCACTATTTTAGTTACATTTTCTTTTTTCCACCTCTTTTGTAATTTTCCTTGTAAGCCTAGCATCCTTTATACCTTAAGAATTTAGGTGCCACAATCGCTTTTTCAAATCCATCCATAAATGCCAATGCAGTCTCATCCATAGGCCCTTAAATTTTGATTACTATAGAAGAAGTGTGTAGCACCCATTATAAAGCTTTGAGTTAGCTTTGATTTGATATAATATAGGCCTTGTGGTTCAATCGGGGTTTCCACAACCATCCATTTGAAGGCCAAATGCACACACCCACTTGTTCAAATCCATCCGTAAATGCCAATGTAGTCTCATCCATAGGCCACTAAACTTGGATTGTTATAGATAAGTAGCTCTCATTATAGGTCACTAAGTTAGCTCAATTGGATATATTTTGGGCCTTGTGGTTCAATCAGGGTTGCCATGAGCATCCATTTGAAACCTAAGTGCGCATGCCCACTTTGTCAAATCCATAAAAAAATGCTAATGTTGTCTTATCAATAGGCTTCTAAACTTGGATTGGTATAGAAGAAATGTGTAGCACCCATTATAAGGATATGAGTTAGCCTCGATTAGATATATTTTAGGCCCTGTGTTTCAATTGGGGTTACCACAACCGTCCATTTGAAGCCTAAGTGCACACGCCTTGTTTGTAAAATCCTTCAACAAATGCCAATGCAGTATCATCCATAGGCCCCTACATTTGGATTGCTATAGAAAAAGATTGTAGGAATTAATATAGGCCTCTAAGTCTACTTTGATTTGATATATTATGGGCCCTGTGCTTCAATCAATGTTGCCATGACCAACATTTGAAACTCAAGTGCACATACCCATTTTGTCAAACCCATCCATAAATGGTAATACAGTATCATCCATAGGCCCCTAAATTTAGACTGCTATGAAATAATGTTTAGTACCCAATATAAGGCTCTAATTTAGCTTTGATTTGATATATTATGGGCCTCATGGTTCAGTCGGGGTTGCCATGATCATCCATTTTAAGCCCAAGTGCACACGACTACTTTATCAAATCCATCCATAAATGCCCATGCAGTCTTATCTATAGGCCTCTAAATTTTCATTGCCATAGAAGAAGTGTGTGGCAACCATTATAGGGATCTAAGTTAGCCTTGATTTGATACATAATAGGATCTATGGTTCAATCGGTGTTTCCATGAATGTCCTTTTGAAGCCTATGTGTGCATGCTCACTTTGTCAAATCCATCCGTAAATGCCAAAGTAGTTTCATCCATAAGTCCTTTATTTTGGATTGGTACACATAAAGCATATCACACCCATTATAGGTCTTTGAGTCAGCTTCGATTCAATCTATTATGGGCCCCATGGTTCAATCAAGGTTGCCACGACCGTCCATTTAAAGCTTAAGTGTGCATGCCCACTTTGTCAAATACATCTATAAATGCCAATGCAATCTCATCCATAGGCGCCTAAATTTTGGTTGCTATAGAGGAAGTGCATGGCACCCATTATAGGGATCTAAGTCAGACTTGATTTGATATATAATAGGCCCTATGGTTCAATTAGTATGTCCATGATCATCCTTTTGAAGTCCATGTGTGCATGCCCACTTTGTCAAAAACATCCATAAATGCCAATACAGTCTCATCCATAGGCCTTAAATTTGAATTGGTATAGATAAAGCATATAGCACCCATTATAGGGCTCTTAGTCAGCTTCAATTGGATATATTATGGCCCCCATTGCTCAATTGGGGTTGTCATGACCATCCATTTGAAACCCAAGTGCACATGCCCATTTTGTCAAATCCATCCATAGGGATATATTATTATCCCTATGGTTCAATCAGAGTTTCCACGACTATCCATTTGAAGCCTAAGTGCACATGCCTACTTTATCAAATCCATCCATCAATGCCAATGCAGTCTCATCCATATGCCCCTAAATTTGTACTACTATAAATGAAGTGTGTAGCACTTACTTTAGGGCACTAAGTCAGCTTTAATTTGATAAATTATAGGCCCTATGGTTCAATTGGGATTGCCACGACCATCCATCCCAAGTGCGCATGCCCACTTTGTCAAAGACACCCATAAATGCTAATGCAGTCTCATTCATAAGTCCATAAATTTGGATTGCTAAAAATAATGTGTGTAGCACCTATAATAGGGCTCTAAGTCAGCTTCAATTTAATATACTATGGGCTTCATGGTTCAACCTGGGTTGCCATGACTGCCCATTTGAATCCCAAGTGCACATGCTCAATTTATGAAATCCATCCATAAATGCCAATCCAGTCTCATCCATTGGCCCTTAAATTTATATTGCTACAAATAAAGTTTGTAGCACCCATTATAGAGCACTAAGTTAGCCTTGATTTAATATATTATGGGCCTTATGCTAACATCGGGGTTGCCATGACCATCCATTTGAAGCCCAAGTGCGCATGCCCACTTTATGAAATCCATCCATATATCTCAATGCAATCTCATCCATAGGTTCTTAAATTTAGATAGCTATAGATAATGTTTATAGAACTAATTATAGGGTTCATAAGTAAGCTTTGATTAGATATATTATGGGCCCCATGGTTTAATTTGGGTTACCATGATTGTCCATTTGAATCCTATGTGCGCACACCCATTTTGTCAAATCCACCCATAAATGCCAATGCAGTCTCATCAATAGGCCCCTAAATATGGATTGCTACAGACAAAGTGTGTACTAACCATTATAGGGATCTAAGTTAGCTTTGATTTGATATATTATGGACCCCATGGTTCAATTGGGGTTGCCACGACCATCCATATGAATCCCAAGTGTGTACGCCCACTTTGTTAAATCCATCCATAAATGCCAATGCAGTCTCTTCCATAGGCTGCTAAATTTGGGTTGCTACTAAAGAAGTGTGTAGTAGCTATTATACGGCTCTTAGTCAGCCCTGATTTAGTATATTATGGGCCCCGTGGTTCAATCGGGGTTGCCACGATCATCCATTTGAAACTCGAGTGCGCATGCCCACTTTGTCAAATCCTTCCATAAATGCCAATGCAGTCTCATCCATAGGCCCCTAAATTTGAATTGGTACATAAGAAGTGTGTAGCACTCCTGATAGAATACTAAGTAAGCCTTGATTACATATATTATATTCCCCATGTTTCAATCAGGGTTGCCACAACCGTCCATTTGAATACCAAATGTGCATGTGCACTTTGTCAAATCCATCCATAAATGCCAATGCAGTCTCTTCTATAGGCTGCTAAATTTGGGTTCCTACAGAATAACCATGTAAATATAATTCAACCTTGATTTGATTTATTATAGGCCTCATGGTTCAACCAAAATTTTTCCACCACCGTCCATTTGAATCCTAAGTGCACATGCCCACTTTGTCAAATCCATCCATAAATGCAAATGTCATCTCATCAATAGGCCCCTAAATTTGGATTGCTATAAAAAATTATGTAGTACCAATTATAGGGATCTAAGTCATCTTAAATTTGATATATTAGAGGCCCCATGTTTCAATAAAGGTTTCCATGATAGTCCATTTGAATCCTAATTGCACACAACCACTTTGTCAAATCCATCCATAAATGCCATTGCAGTCTCATCCATTGGCCGGTAACTTTGGGTTGCTATAGTAGAACTGTGTAGCACTTATTATAGGGTTATGAGTGAGCCTTAATTTGATAAATTATGGGCCTCGTGGTTCAATCAGGGCTGCCACCATCCATTTTAATCCCAAGTGCGCACACCCACTTTGTCAAATCCATCTATAATTGTCGTTGTAGTCTCATCCATGGGCCCCTAAATTTAGATTGCTATAGGTGGAGTTTGTAGCTCCCCTTATAAGGCTCTGAGTTAGCTTTGATTTGATATATTATAAGCCCCATAGTTCAATCAGGGTTGCTATGATAGCCCATCAAGTACGCATGCCCACTTTATCAAATCCATCCATAAATTCTAATGTATTCTCATCCATCGGCCCCTAAATTTGGATTATTACAAAAACTATTATAGGGCTCTAAATCAAATTTGATTTGATATATTATGGGCCCCATGGTTCAATTGAGGATGCCATGACCATCCATTTGAAGCCCATATGTGCATTCTTACTTTGTCAAATCAATCCGTAAATGCCAGTGCAGTCTCTTCCATAGGCCCCTAAATTTGGTCTGCTAGAAAGAATGTTTGTAGAACACATTATAGAGCTTTGAGTCAACTTTTATTAAATATATTATCGGCTCCATGATTTAATTGGGGTTGCCATGACCGTCCATTTGAATCCCAAGTGCGCACGCCCACTTTGTCAAATGCATCCATAAATACCAATGCGGTCTCATCAAAAGGGCCCTAAATTTGGATTGCTATAGATAAAGTGCATAGCACCCATTATAGGGATCTAAGTCAATTTTAATTTGAGATATTATAGGCCATGCAGCTGAATCGGGGTTGCCACAATCGTCCATTTGAATACCAGGTGTGCATGCTTACTTTGTCAAATCCATCCATAAATACCAATACATTTTTATCCATAGGCCCCTAAATTTTTATTGGCATATAAGAAGTGTGTAGCAACCATTAGAAGAGTCTAAGTTAGCCTCAATTAGATATATTATAGGCTTTATATTTCAATCAGGGATGCCACGATCATCCATTTGAATACCAAGTGCGCATGCACACTTTGTCAAATCCATCCATAAATGCAAATGTAATCTCATCCCTCAACCCTTAAATTTGGATGACTACAGATGAAGTGAATAGTACTTATTATAGGGATCTAAGTCAAGTTTGATTTGATATATTACAAGCCTTTTGGTTTAATTGGGGCTACCATGACCGTCCATTTGAAGCCCAAGTGCACACCCCTACTTTGTCAAATCCATCCATAAATGCCAATGCAGTCTCATCCATAGGCCCTTAAATTTGGATTGCTACACCTGAAATCTATAACATCCATTATAGGGCTCTGAGTTAGTCTTGATTTAATATATTATTAGCCCCATGGTTAAATTGGGGTTGCCACAACCATCCATTTGAATCCTAAGTTTGCAAGCCCCCTTTGTTAAAACCATCCATAAATGCCAATGCAGTCTCATTGGCCCCTAAATTTAGATTGGTATAGAACAAGTGTGTAGCACCTACTTTAGGGCTTTTAAGCAACCTCGATTAGATATATTATGGGCCTCATGTTTCAATCGGGGTTGCCACGACCATCCATTTGAATCCTAAGCGTACAAACCCACTTTGTCAAATCTGTCCATAAATGCCCCTAAATTTAGATTACTACAAATGATGTGTATAGTAGTTATTATAGGGATCTGAGTCAGCTTTGATTTGATATATTATGGGCCCTATGGTTCAGTCGGGGTTGCCATGACCATCCATTTGAAGTTGAAGAGCACACACCCGATTTGTTAAATCCATCCGTAAATGCCAATGCAGTGTCATTCATAGGCCCCTAAATTTGGATAGCTACAGTTGAAGCCTATAGCACCCATTATAGGGCTCTAATTTAGCCACAATTTAACATATTATGGGCCCCATGCTTTAATCAGGGTTTCCATAAACATCCATTTAATGCCCAAGTACACACGCCCACTATATCAAATCCATCCATAAGTGCCAATGCAGTCTTATCTATAGGCCCCTAAATTTATATTGCCGCATAAAAAGTTTATAGTACCCACTATATGGCTCTAAGTTAGCTCTTATTTCATATATTATGAGCCTGTGGTTCAATTAGGGTTGCCACTACCACCCATTAAAAGACCATTTTATCAAATCCATCCATAATTGCCAATGCAGTCTAATCCATAGCCCCTAAATTTGGAATGCTACAAGAAAAGTTTATAGCTCCCACTATAAGGCATTGAGATAGCTTTGATTTGATATATTATAGGTCCCATGGTTCAATCGGGGTTGCCATAACTATCCATTTGATGCCTAAGTGCACACGCCCATTGTGTTAAATCCATACATAAATGCTAATACAGTCTCATCCATACACTCCTAAATTTAGATTACTATAGAAAAAGTTTATAGTACCCATTATAGGATTTGACTCAAGTTTGATTTGATATATTATGGGCCCTATGGTTCATTTGGAGTTGCCACCACTACCCATTTGAACCCTAAGTGTGCACACCCACTTTGACAAATCCATCAACAAATGCCAATACAGTCGCATCCATAGGCCCCTAAATTTGGATTGGAACAGAAGAAGTGTGTAGCACTTATTACAAAACGCTGAGTTAGCTTAGATTTGATATATTATAGGCCTCATGGTTCAATCAGGGTTGCCAAATGCATCAATTTGAATCCCAACTGCGCATGCCCACCTTGTTAAATCCATCCATAAATGCCGATGCAGTCTCATCCATAGGCCCTTAAATTTGGATTGCTATAAACAAAAAATGTGTCACCCATTATAGGGCTCTAAGTTAGCCTTGATTTGATATATTATAGGCCCTATTTTTCAATCGGGATTGCCACAACCGTCCATTTGAAGCACAAGTGCGCATACCCACTTTATCAAATCCATCCATAAATGCCAATGCAATCTCATCCATAGTCCCTTAAACTTTGGTTGCAACAAACAAAGTGTGTAGCACCTATCATAGGGCTCTGAGTTAGCTTTAATTTGATATATTATGGGCTTCATGGTTCAATCAAGGTTTCCATAACTATCCATTTAAAGCCTCAGTGTGCACGCCCACTTTGTCAAATCCATCTATAAATGCCAATGCAATCTCATCCATAAACCCCTAAATTTGGACTGCTACATATGAAGTGTGTAGCACCCATTATAGGGCTTTGAGTCAATATTGATTTGATATATTATGAGTCATGTGGTTCAATTGGGGTTGCCAAGATCGTCCATTTGAACACTAAGTACGCACGATAACTTTGTCAAATTAATCCATAAATACCAATGTATTCTCATCAATAGGCCCCTAATTTTGGATTTCTACAGAAATAGTGTGTAGTACTAATTATGGTATTCTGAGTTAGGCTTTATTTCATATATTATAGGCCTTGTAGTTTAATCAAGGTTGCCACAACCGTCCATTTGAAGCCCAAGTGCGCATGCCACTTTGTCAAATCCATCCTTAAATGCCATTGTTGTCTCTTCCATAGGCCCTTAAATTTGGAAAACTACAGATAATGTTTATATCATTCATTATAGGGCTCTGAGTCAGCTTTGATTAGATATGTTATAGGTCCTATGGTTCAATTGGGGTTACCACGACCATCCATTTGAATCTAAAGTGTGCATGCCCACTTTGTCAAATGCATCAATAAATGCAAATACAATCTTTTCAATAGGCCTGCAAATTTGGATTGCTATAGATAAAGTGTGTAGCACCCATTATAGGGATCTAAGTCAGCTTTGATTTAATATATTATGGGCCCTATGGTTCAATTGGGGTTGCCACGACCGTCCATTTGAATCCTAAGTGTGCACGCCCACTTTGTCAAATCCATCCATAAGTGCCAATGCATTCATACCCATAGGCTGCTAAACATGGGTTGCTATTGAAGAAGTTTTTACTACTAATTATAAGGCTATAAGTCAACCTTGATTTGATATATTATGGGCCCCCTGGTTCATTTGGAGTTGCCACGACTGTCCATTTGAATTCTAAGTATGCACGCCCACTTTATCAAATCCATCCATAAATGCTAATGTGATCTCATCCCTCGGCCCCTAAATTTGGATGACTACAGATGAAATGCATAGTACTTATTCTAGGGATATGAGTCAACTTCAATTTGATATATTATAGGCCTCGTGGTTCAATCGGAGTTACCATGATCGTCCATTTAAAGCCTAATTGTGCACCCCCACTTTGTCAAATCCATCCATAAATGCCAATGCAGTCTCATCTATAGGCCCTTAAATTTGGATAGCTATAATTAAAGCCTATATAACCCACTATAGGGCTTTGAGTCAGTCTTAAATTGATATATTATTGGCATCATGCTTCGATAGGGGTTGCCACAATTGTCCATTTGAATCCTAAGTATGCATGCCACCTTTGTTAAATCCATCTGTAAATACTAGTGTAGTCTCTTCCATAGGCCCCTAAATTTAGATAGCTACAAAAAAATGTTTATATCATTTGTTATAGGACTTTGAGTTAGATTTTATTAGATATATTATGGGCCTTATGGTTCAATTGGGGTTGCCATGATCGTCCATTTGAATTCCAAGTGCGCACACCCACTTTGTCAAATGCATCCATAAATGCCAATACAGTCTTATTAATAGGCCCTTAAATTTGGATTACTATAGATAAAGTGTGTAGCACTTATTATATGGATCTAAGTTAGGTTTGATTTGATATATTATGGGCCCTGTGGTTCAATTGGGGCTACCATGATCATCCATTTGAATCCTAGTTGTTCACACCTACTTTGTCAAATCCATCCATAAATGCCAATGCATTCTCATCCATAGGTCGCTAAATTTGGGTTTCTATGGAAGAAGTGTTTACTAATCATTATAGGGTTCTAAGTCAAACTCAATTTGATATATTATAGGCTCCCTAATTCATTTGGGGCTGCCACGACCGTCCATTTGAATCCCAAGTGTGCATGCCTACTTTGTCAAATCCATCCATAAATGCCAATGTGATCTCATCCCTTGGCTACTAAATTTGGATGACTATAGATGAAATGTATAGTAATTATTATAGGGATATGAGTTAGTTTCAATTTGATATATTATGGGTCCCATGGTTTAATCGAAGTTACCATAACCATCCATTCGAAGCCTAAGTGCGCACCCCTACTTTGTCAAATCCATCCATAAATGCCAATGCAGTGTCATCCATAGGCCCCTAAATTTGGAATGCTACAGCTAAAGTCTATAGCACCCATTATAGGGATATGAGTTAGTGTTAAATTGATATATTATTAGAATCATGCTTTGGTTGGGTTGCCATAACTGTCCATTTTAATCCCAAGTGTGCAAGCCCACTTTGTCAAATCCATCTATAAATGCTAATGCAATCTCATCCATAAGCCCCTAAATTTGGATTGGAACAAAAAAAGTGTGTATCACCTTTTATAGGGCATTGAATCTACCTCGATTAGATATATTATGGGCCCTGTGTTTCAATTGGGGTTACCATGACCATCCATTTGAATCCTAAGTGCGCATGCCCACTTTATCAAATCCATCCATAAATGCAAAGCAATCTCTACCCTACTCCCATAAATTTGGATTACTATAGATGAAGTGTGTAGCAATTACTATAAGAGTCTGAATCAGCTTTGATTTGATATATTATGGGCCCTGTGGTTCAGTCGGGGTTGCCACGACCATCCATTTGAAGCCCAAGTATGCACGTCCACTCCATAAAATCCATATATAAATGCCAATGCAGTCTCATCCATAGGCCCCTAAATTTGGACTTCTACAGCTGAAGTCTATAACACCCATTATAGAGCTCTAAATCAACCACTATTTGACATATTATAGGCCCCATGGTTCAATTGAGGTTGCCACGACTATCCATTTGATGCCCAAGCATGCACGCCCACTATATCAAATCCATCCATAAGTGCTAATGTAGTATTATCTATAGACCCCTAAATTTGTACTACCATAGATAAAGTCTGTAGCACCCACTATAGGGCTCTAAGTTAGCTTTGATTTCATATATTATGGGCCCTGTGGTTTATTCAGGTTTTCCATAACTATTCATTAGAAGCCCACTTTGTCAAAGCCATCAATAATTACCAATGCAATAGATAAAAAGTGGGCTTCTAATGAATACCTAGATTTGGACTGCAATATATAAAAAGTGTAGTAAACATTGTAGGGCTCTGAGTGAGACCAGATTTGATATATTATGGGTCTTGTGTTTCAATCAGGGTTACTAAGAATGTCCATTTAAAGCCTAAGTGCGCATGCCCACTTTGTTAAATCCATACATAAATGCCAATGCAGTCTTACCCATAGTCCTCTGAATTTTGATTGCTACAGAAAAATTTTATAGCACACAATATAGGGCTTTAAGTCAGCATTGATTTGATATGTGATGGGCTTCATGGTTCAATCAAGGTTGCCACGACAGTCACATTTGAAGCCTAAATGCGCGTGCCCACTTTGTTAAATCCATATATAAATGTTGATAAATTCTCATCCATAGGCCCCTAAATTTGCACTATTATAGATAAAGTGTGTACCATCCATCATAAGGCTCTAAGTCTGCTTTGAATAAATGTATTGTGGGCCCCATGGTTCAATCAGAGTTGCCATGATTGTCCATTTGAATCCTAAGTACGCATGCCTACTTTGTTAAATCCATCCATAAATGCCAATGCATTCTCATATGTAGCACCCATTATAGAGCTCTGACTCAACTTTAATTTAATATATTATGGACCCCATGGTTCAATCGAGGTTGCCACAACTATCTTTTTGAAGCCCAAGTACACACGCCCACTTTGTCAAATCCAACCATAAATGCCAATGCAGTCTCATCCATAGGCCCCTAAATTTGGATTGTTGTAGATGAAGTGAGTTGCATGTATTATATGACACTGAGTCAGCTTTGATTTGATATATTATGGGCCTTATGGCCCCTAAAGTTGGATTGCTGTAAATGAAGTGTGTTGTATGTATTATATGACATTGAGTCAGCTTTGATTTGATATATTATGGGCCCTATGGTTCAATCAGGGTTGCCACGACTGTCCATTTAAAGCCTAAGTGTGCATGCCCACTTTGTCAAATCCATCTATAAATATTAATGCAGTCTCGTAAATATGCCCCTAAATTTCGATCGCTATAGACATAGTGCATAGCACCAATTAT
The DNA here is from genome assembly GCA_947683625.1 of Mallotus nudiflorus. NCBI lineage: Eukaryota > Viridiplantae > Streptophyta > Magnoliopsida > Malpighiales > Euphorbiaceae > Mallotus > Mallotus nudiflorus. Next base: position 2,434,770 of record CANTUR010000061.1, read on the forward strand.
AGGGCTATGAGTCAGCTTTAATTTGATATATTATGGACCTCGTGGTTCAATCAAGGTTGCCATGACCATCCATTTAAAACCTAAGTCCATATGCACACTTTTCAAAATCTATCCATAAATGCCAATGTAGTCTCATCCATACGCCCTAAATTTGGACTGCTATAGATAAAGTTTATAGTACCCATTATAGGGCTTTTAGTCAGATTCGATTTGATATATTATGAGCCCCATGGTTCAATCATGGTTGCCATGACCATCCATTTGAATCCAAAGTGTGCACACCTAGTTCATCAAATCCATCCATAAATGCTAATGCATTCTCATATATAGGCCACTAAATTAGGATTGCTATAAATAAAACGTGTAGCACCCATTATAGGGATCTAAGTCAGCTTTTATTTGATATATTATAGCCCCTATATTATAGGACCCGTGCTTCAATCGGGGTTGCCACAATCGTCCATTTAAAGCCCATGTGTGCACACCCACTTTGATAAATCCATCCATAAATGCCAATGCAATCACATCCATAAATGCCAATGCAGTCATATCCATTGGCCTCTAATTTTGGATTGCCACAAACATATTTTGTAGCACCAATGATAAGGCTCTAAGTCAGGTTTGATTTGATATATTATAGGCCCTATGGTTCAATTATGGTTGCCACCACCATCCATTTAAAGCCCAAGTCTGTACGCCCACTTTGTCAAATCCATCTATAAATGCCAATGCAGTCTAATCCATAGCCCCTAAATTTGGATTGGTAGAAAAGAAGTGTGTAGCACTTATTATAGGACTCTAGGTTAGCTCAATTTGATATATTATGGGCCTCATGGTTCAATCAGGGTTACCACGACCTTCCTTTTGAAGCCCAAGTGTGCATGCCTACTTTATTTAATCCATTCATAAATGCCAATGCATTCTTATTTATAGGCCCCTAAAATTGGATTGCTATAGACAAAGTGTGTAGCATATTTCATAGGGCTCTAAGTTAGCTTCGATTTGATATATTATAGGCCCCGTGGTGTTAGTGATATGCACTAGGTCAATCATTTGTGATTATGTATTGACTTTCTTATTTTATTAATAAAGAGGTATTTCATTATCATTTGATTTTATGATAATTATATGAATGGTTAATTCTTAATAAGGTCATCAAGTATATGACTTGATAGTAAAACCCTTAAATTAAAATAAGTGTTCTATTCTAATTATCCCTAGCCATTTATTCATTATATATAAATATTAAAGTATTAAGGCTAGTATGAAGTTGACTGATGGTTATGTTTTACTAATCATGAAAATGAGATATTAAGTCAACTCATAGGTACATGATGAGAGATCATGTACTGGATTGACCCACTATGAAAATACTACATACATTATTGTCATAAGTATTTCTCATCACAGTGATTTTATTTTGGTCCTTTGACCTTAAAATCATCATGGATTTCTACATAGCTATTTTATGTTTTGACACATTCTAACATTGTCTTTAATCAGATGATTAAATAGGATGTTGTTGGATATGAAATTAGTTATGTGAGGAATGTGAGTGATTTAGAAGTGATTTATTCCTCATTAATATGAGAAAGATATCTATGGGCCCCTTGATGAGATAGATTGAAGGAAAATGCATGACCATACTGAAATGAATTGATAAAGAGTTATCATTTTCAGTCTACTTAGAATCAAGTCATAATATTGAACTATATAAGGATGACATTCTATGCCTTATGTTCAATTAAGATATCATATGACAAAGGGACGATAAAATTCATGGTAATTAGGTTATGTCAAATTATTGACTTCACATGACTTGGGTAGCCATGATGTCTTGTTAGAGGCCGCTTATGGCTTGTAGGCCTAAATAGAGATTTAGGCCCACTACCAATGTTATGTGAACCTACAGGGTCGCACACTTAGAACAAGCCCAAAACGAATATGGGTTTAATAAGCCCAAAATAAACTCTGTGGAAATAAATAATTAAAGTGTGTTATTTATTTATTTAAGATAAATGTTATTTTAAAAAAATAAATAAGATATTATTTTTGACTTGTTTTTAAACAAAATCAGAATATAATAAATGGAAATTACCAAAAGGTCATTGGTAGGTGAAACCCTAATTAGGAGTCTATAAATACGTTATATTCTCTAGGGTTTCACACACTTGTTTTTCCTGCCTCCAAATTCATTTTCTTTCTTCTTAGAAAACAAAGACAGAGTTTTTTCTTTTGTTCTTGATTTATGAGACAATCAAGGAGGTTACTAGCACACACACTCCAATTCATTTTGTGAAGGGCTATTTGTGTGGATACCTATAGAGGATGCATCCTTTTGGAGACGTGTTGATCCGAACAACCAAAGTAAAAGGTTCAAGGTAAGGTGTCACCGGTGTGAACCTCCTCTCATCCTTCTAGAAAATCTTGCCTCTTTTGCATTTTGGTGAGATTCTTGAAATCCTAGATTTCATCAAGTAGTCGAATTACATGGATCCAGGTTTGGGAATGTGATAAAATTTTAATTTTTCTACTGCGTTTGTATCACAAAACCCAACAGTGGTATCAGAGCCACTTGTAATTCAGTTAATTAATTCTGTGTATATGTGATATATGTTAGGGTTTATGATTTATTTTGAAAAGGGTTTTCAAAATTATCAAAAAGGGTTTTGATTTATTGTGTGACAATTCTTAGTAATCTATTTGAAGACAAAATTAAAACATGAATTTGATTAATGTTTATAATGGTTTAATGTGATTAAACTAAAAGCAGTTTTTGATTTTATGAATTCAGAATGCTATTTCATAAAAGAAAAATGAATTCAGTATGTTGTTTTACTGAAAACAAATGATATATGATGTTTTTATGAAAAATGAATTAAGTATAATGTTTTATTAATGTGATTTAATGAAACCGAATTTTTGTTTTCGAAAACCTAATCACCTAAGGATATATATCCGTTATGTATTCTGTTTTGATTAATATGATTAATTGAAACAACACATTTGTTTTCTGTTTTAATTAGGAAAATCGTTTTCTATTTTGATCAGGAAAATCATATTTTATTAAATCTGAAACAAAAATTTTATGATTATGCAGATTATGTGTTAAGGACAATCTATTAAAATATTAAATAGATTATGCAGAATGGATCTATTTTATATATATTTGTTCAAGCTGTAATTTTGATTATAGAAATTATGGTTCTTTTAAAGGATGCGTCTGTATAAAAACAATTAATTATTTTGATCTATTTTGAACGGATTTTTCAGTCTGTAAAATGCTTACAGAAAGTGATGTTTTTAGGCAACAGCTGATTCAGTAATATGATTATGAAAATTAGTTAGTTGCTTCCTTGACACAAATTAGGGTTTTAAAGGTGGCTGTTTAAATTGAGCATTTTTGTCTATTTTGAACAAATTGATTTTATAGTAATTTGATTACGAAAATTCATTAATGTTCAAAAATTTGAAAGGCAATTCACCGAAGAGCTAAGGTAAAGTGTTTACCATCGATGGGACCGCCACTTGGGGCGCTACCCCCGGACCCCGCCAGGGGCGCTGCCCCTTGGACCCCGCAAGGGGCACTGCCCCTTCACCCCGAAAGAATTGTCACATTATTTTATTTTTAACATAATAATTGGATTTAATGACTAAATTGGTTATTATGTTATACATGTTGTTGTTTTATGCATGGTGCATAGCATGGCCCTTAGACGAATATGATTGGATTTTATTTTTATGGGTTGTAATTTTAAATACGGTTTGTGAGTCATTTTTTTTTTGTTGTATTTATTTTATTAGAATAGTGCATAATAAATTACAACAATTTTTCTAAATCAAGACCCATGTTGCAATTCAAGTTGGAGGCCCAAGATGGAGATCCAAAGTGGGAACCAAAGAAGGAGATCCATGGTAGAAGATGGAGATCCAAGTTGGAGGCTCAATTTGTAATTGTAATATTACCTAGGTTTGACTTTTGATCTTCATATTGGCTTATGAAGATCAACTTAGATTTGGGCCATGCTATGTCACATTTTTTTTGTTCTGTATGTGATGCCATGTGATGCCATATGATGCCATGCAATGCAACATAATAATAACTAAATAAGATTAAATAAAGACGAACCCTCATTTAATATTAAGTCATTATAATGCATTCCATAAGTTCAACACTTGTCAAGCCTTAGATTATTATATATAAGCCTGCCAAAGCAAGGTGAATAAATTTATCTAGGGAAGGCAAGTTGGATAATGGTGCTATCCAAACGTTTGATATGGTTTGACTTAACTAGGTTATCAAAATGGTTTTAGACCTAGGGTATTAGATGGGATTTTTAGCCATGACATGTGATGTTAAATCCCATACCATCCAAGAGTTGCATGAGATGTAATTGATAAGAGTTGTCTACCTAAATAACCATATTTTAGGCAATGCGCTAAAGCTCACTTAGAGTATGGTGAAATATGTGAAATATGGATCTTGGCCCACTAAAATTTGTAAAATCAACTTAGTGGGTTATTGATTTGAGTAAATTTAGTGGGAGTTTTTTTATTATGCCTCATACATATTTAATAAAATACTTATTGGACTTTGCATATATTGTTCTAGATAATGACTTCAAACACTACACCTACCATGTCACTATGATCGATCCTTGAGAAGGATAAGCTCAATGAGACTAACTTTCTTGACTGGTACAAAAACCTAAGAATTGTTCTTAGGCATGAGAGAAAGGAACACATCCTTGATCAACCCATCCTTGAGGAACCAGTTGCCAATGCTCTTAGAGCACAAAGGGATGCTTATACTAAGCATCTCAATGATTCTACTGATGTCACTTGTGTTATGCTTAGATGTATAGAGTCTGAGCTACAAAAGTAGCTGATGGAAATGGAGGCTTATACTATGATAGGCCATCTCAAGGAAATGTTCCAAGAGAAAGCTAGAATTGAAAGGTTCAATACCATCAGGGCATTGCTTTCCTGCAAGCTTACTACTAGTGGCTCTGTCAGTCCTCATGTTCTCAAGATGAAGGGTCATCTTGATCACTTGGACAAGCTTGGTCTTAATATTGAACAAGAACTGGATGTGGATATTATTCTCTAATCTTTGCCTAAAGCTTATGATAGCTTTGTTATGAATTTCAATATGCATAGTATGGAGAAGACTATTTCAGAATTGCATGGGATACTGAAAACTGCTGAAAAGAACATCAAGAGTAACACTAAGGATGTTCTCATGGTCAATAAGGGAAAGGGGATGAAAAGGGTTGGAAAGGCAAGGGCAAGGTTCTTAAAGGCTTTCAGAAGCCCAAGCCAAAGCCTAAACCCAAATCCAAAGCTGAACCCAAAGCAAAGGAAGGAATTTGCTTTTTCTGTAATGAGCTAGGCCATTAGAAAAGAAATTGCAAGCTCTATTTGGATGATCTGAAGAAGAAAAAGGGTGGTGAGATTACCTGTTCAGGTATTCATATTATAGAATTAAATTTATCTACTTCTAATTCTGATTCTTGGGTATTAGATATTGGATCAGGATCTCACATTTGTACAAATGTGCAGGGTCTAAAAAGGAGTAGATCATTGGCAAGAGGCGAAGTGTACCTACGAGTTGGCAATGGACCAAGAGTTGCTACTTTAGTTGTAGGAACTTATGAGTTACCTTTGCCTAGTGGACTTGTTTTATCTTTAGAAAATTATTATTATGTACCTACTATGCGTAGGAATATTATTTCTATTTCTTGTTTGGACAAGAAAGGGTTTGAATTTATTATTAAGAATAATAAATGCAGTATTTATCAGGATAACATTTTCTATGGATATGCTCCATGCACTAGTGGACTTTATGTTTTAGATGCTAAAGACACTAATGAAATTCCAATCTATAACATAGATACAAAGAAGTCTAAATCTAATGATTTAAACTCAACCTATCTCTGGCATTATCATTTAGGCCATATAAATGAGAAACGCATTTCAAAGCTACACCAAAATGGGCTTTTAAATTCATTTGATTATGAATCATTTGATACATGTGAATCTTGTTTACTTGGAAAAATAACTAAAACACCTTTTACTGGACAAAGTGAGAGGGCTAATGACTTATTGGGCTTAATACATTCTGATGTATGTGGACTATTAAGCTCAACTGCTAAAGGAGGTTTTCAGTACTTCATAACTTTCATAGATGATTTTAGTAGATATGGTTATCTCTATTTAATGAAACATAAATCTGAATTTTTTGAAAAGTTCAAAATTTTCAAGAATTAAGTACAAAATCAACTTGGTAAATATATTAAAATAGTAAGATCTAATCAAGGTGGTGAATATTTAAACCAAGAATTTATAGATCATCTTAGAGATTGTGGGATTGTTTCACAATTGACTCCTCCAGGTACACCACAATGGAATGGTGTGTCTGAATGCAGAAATTAGACTCTATTGGATATGGTTTGATCTATGATGAGTCAATCTGATCTTCTAATCTCTTTTTGGGGATATGCTTTAGAAACTGATGCATTCATTTTGAATAGAGTTCCATGGAAGGCAGTTGAAATGACACCATATGAGATATGGACTAGAAAAACTCCCAGTTTGTCTTTTCTAAAGATTTGGGGATGTGATGCTTTTGTCAAGCATCAAATCTCAGATAAACTAGCACCCAAATCTAACAAATGCCTTTTTGTGGGATATCCTAAAGAAACTAAAGGATATTACTTCTACAATGCGTCTGAGAACAAAGTGTTTGTATCTTAGAATGGTGTATTTTTGGAAAGAGAGTTTATTTCCAAAGGAACCAGTGGGAGCATAGTGCAACTTGAAGAAATTCAAGGCCTACAAAATAGCATTGTACCTAATATGGAACTGCAGCTAAATCAATAAGAAGTTATTGAGCCTGCACAAGTACCAGAAGGCCCAAGGAGGTCTGGTAGGACACGTCAAATCCCCATGAGATATGGATTTCTCATAATTGGTGATAATGATGTGTTAATTATGGATCAAAATGAGCCCACATCCTATCAAGAGGCCATAAATAGTCCTGACTCTGAGAAATGGCTTAAAGCCATGAGATAAAAAATACAATCCATGTATAATGATCAAGTATGGACCTTGATTGACCTAAATGATGGTTTAAAAAAATATTGGGTGCAAATGGGTTTTCAAAAAGAAAACTGACATGGATGGCAATGTGCATACCTTTAAGCTAAGACTGGTTGCAAAAGGTTTCAAACAAACACATGGTACAGACTATGATGAAACCTTTTCACTAGTGGCTATGGTAAAATCTATTCGAATTCTCCTTGCCATAGCTGCATACTATGATTATGAAATATGGCAAATGGATGTCAAAATAACATTTCTCAATGGAAACTTACTTAAGGATGTGTACATGACACATCCAGAGGGTTTTGTTAGTCTTGAGAATTCTAGAAAGGTATGCAAGCTTCAAAGGTCCATTTATGGATTGAAGCAAGCATCTCGGAGTTGGAATCTTCTTTTTGATGAAGTAGTCAAAGAATTTGGCTTCATTAAAAATGAAGATGAACCTTGTGTTTACAAGCAAGTTAGTGGGAGTGCTATTGTGTTTTTAGTGTTGTATGTGGATGACATACTACTCATTGGAAATGATATCCCTATTTTACAAAATGTTAAATCATGGTTAGGGAATTGTTTCTCAATGAAAGACTTAGGTGAAGCTACTTATATATTAGGCATCAAGATCTATAGAGATAGATCTAAAAGGCTTATTGGCCTAAGTCAAAGCACTTGTATTGATAAGGTATTGAACATGTTTAATATGCAAGATTCCAAGAGAGGATTCTTGCCAATGTAGCATGGCATTAGTCTCAGCAAGACTCAGTGTCCTATGACATAAGATGAGCGAGACCGTATGAGTAAGATTCCATATGCTTATGCTATTGGATCTATCATGTATGTAATATTGTGTACTCGACCTGATGTTAAATATGCCTTAAGCACAATGAGCAGATACCAGTCAGACCCAAGTGAAAGTCACTGGACAGTAGTTAAAAATATCCTTAAGTACTTAAGAAGAACTAAGGATGCATTTTTACTGTATGGTGGTAAGGAAGATGAGCTAGTTGTAAATGGTTACACAGATGCTAGCTTCCAAATTGACAAGGATGATTTTCGATCACAATCAGGATATGTGTTTTGTTTGAATGGAGGTGTAGTGAGCTGGAGGAGTTCCAAGCAAGACACCGTTACTGATTCTACAACAAAAGCTGAGTACATAGCTGCCTTAGAAGTAGCTAAAGAGGTTGTTTGGATCAAGAAGTTCATAACTGGACTTGGTATTGTTTCTAGTATATCAAATCTAGTGAACTTGTATTGTGACAATAATGGAGCTATATCCCAAGCTAAGGAGCCCAGATCACATCAAAGATCTAAACACATACTCAGGCGCTATCATCTCATTTTTGAGAAATCATTAAGAGAGGAGACGTCAAGATATGCAGAGTACCTATAAATGATAATGTTGCTGATCCACTGACTAAGGCTCTTCCACAACCTAAACATAAGAGTCATACTAGGTCCATGGGTATTCGATACGATGTTGATTGGGCCTAGTGCAAGTGGAAGACTGTTAGTGATTTGCACTAGGTCAATCATTTGCAATTATGTATTGACTTTCTTATTTTATTAATAAAGAGGTATTTCATTATCATTTGATTTTATGATAATTATATGAATGGTTAATTCTTACTAAGGCTATCAAGTATGTGACTTGATAGTAAAACCCTTAAATTAAAATAAGAGTTCTATTCTAATTATCCCTAGCCATTTATTCATTATATATAAATATTAAAGTATTAAGGCTAGTATGAAGTTGACTGATGGTTATGTTTTACTAATCATGAATATGAGATATTAAGTCAACTCATAGGTACATGATGAGAGATCATGTACTGGATTGACCCACTATGAAAATACTAAATAGATTATTGTCATAAGTATTTCTCATCATAGTAATTTTATTTTGGTCCTTTGACCTTGAAATCATCATGGATTTCTACATAGCTATTTTATGTTTTGACACATTCTAACATTGTCGTTAACTGAATGATTAAATACGATGTTGTTTGATATGAACTTAGTTATGCGAGGAATGTGAGTGATTTAGAAGGGATTTATTCCACATTAATATGAGAAAGATATCTATGGGCCCCTTGATGAGATAGACTGAAGGAAAATGCATGGCCATGCTAAAATGAATTGATAAAGAGTTATCATTTTTAGTCTACTTGGAATCAAGACATAATATTGAACTATATAAGGATGACATTCTATGCCCTATGTTCAATTAAGATATCATGTGATAAAGGGACGATAAAATTCATTGTAATTAGGTTATGTTGGATTATTGACTTGACATGACTTGGGTAGTCATAATGTCTTGCTAGAGGCCGCTTATGACTTGTAGGCCTAAATAGAGATTTAGGCCCACTACTAGTGTTATGTGAACCTATAGGGTCATACACTTAGAACAAGCCCAAAATGAATATGGGTTTAATAAGCCCAAAATAAACTCTGTGGAAATAAATAATTAAAGTGTTTAATTTATTTATTTATTTGTTTATTTTTATTTAAGATAAATGTTATTTTAAATAAATAAATAAGATATTATTTCTGATTTATTTTTAAACAAAATCAGAATATAATAAATGGAAATTACCAAAAGGTCATTGGTAGGTGAAACCCTAATTAGGAGTCTTTAAATATGTTATATTGTATAGGGTTCACACACTTGTTTTTCTTGCCTCCAAATTCTTTTTCTTTCTTCTTAAAAAACAAAGACATAGTTTTTTCTTTTGTTCTTGATTTGTGAGACAATCAAGTAGGTTGCTAGCACACACACTCTAATTCGTTTTGTGAAGGGATGTTCATATGGATACCTATAGAGGACGCATCCTTTTGGAGACATTTTGATCTGAACAACCAAAGCAAAAGGCTCGAGGTAAGGTGTCACTGGTGTGAACCTCCTCTCATCCTTCTAGAAAATCTTGCCTCTTCTGTGTTGTGGTGAGATTCTTGAAATCCTAGATTTAATCAAGTAGTCAAATTACATGGATCCAGGTTTGGGAATGTGATAAATTTTTAATTTTTTTGCTGCATTTGTATCACAAAACCCAACACGTGGTTCAATCAGGGTTGCCAGAACTATCCATTTAAAGCCCAAGTGTGCACACCCACTTTGTCAAATCCATCCATAAATGCCAATGCTGTCACATCTATAGGCCCTCAAATTTGGATTGCTACAAAAAAAGTTTGTAGTACCAATTATAAGGCTCTGAGTCAGGTTCAATTTGAAATATTATGGGCCCTATGGTTCAATCATGGTTGCCACCACCATCCATTTGAAGCCCAAGTGTGCACGCTACTTTGTCAAATCCATCCATAAATGCTAATGTAGTCTCATCCATAGGCCCCTAAATTTGGATTGATATAGAATAATGTGTAGCTCCCATTATAGGGCTCCAAAATAGCCTTGATTTGATATATAATGGGCCCTATGATTAATTTAGGGTTGCTATAATCATCCACTTAAACCTACAGTGCGCACGCCCACTTTGTCAAATCCATCCAAAAATGTCAATACAGTCTCATCCATGGGCCCCTAAATTTGGATTGCAAACAAAAAGAGTGTAGCACTTATTATAGGGCTCTAAGTCAAGTTTAATTTGATATATTATGGGCTTTGTGGTTCATTCGAGGTTGCCATGATCGTCCACTTGAAGCCCAAGTGTGAATGCCCACTTTCTCAAATACATCTAAAAATCCAATGCAGTATCATCCATAGGCCTTGAAATTTGGACTCCTACAGACAAGGTTTATAGCAATCATTATAGGGGTTATGAGTCAGCTTCAATTTGATATATTATGTGAATTGTGGTTCAATCAAGATTGCCACAACCATCCATTTGAAGCCTAGGTACGCATGCCCACTTTGTCAAATCCATCCATAAATGCCAATCCAATCTCATCAATAGGCCCCTAAATTTATATTACTATAGATTATGTGTTTAGCACCCATTATAGGGCTTTGATGTAGCTTTTATTTGATATATTATGAGCCTTATGGTTTAATTGGGGTTGCCACAACTATCCAAATGAAACCTAAGTGCACACACATACTTTCCCAAATCCATCCATACATGCCACTGTAGTCTCATCCTTACACCCATAAATTTGGACTACCAAAAAAAAATTCTATATCTCTTGTTATTAAGCTTTGAGTCAGCTTTGACTTGATATATTATGGGCCCCGTGGTTCAATCATAATTGCAATGACTGTCCATTAGAATCCTAAGTGCATAGGCCAACTTTGTCAAATTCATCCATAAATGCCAATGAATTGTCCTCAATAGGGGATGCCACGACCGTCCATTTGAAGCCCAAGTGTGCATGCACACTATGCCAAATCTATCCACAAATGCTAATGTAGTCTCATCCATACGCCCCTAAAGTTAGACTACTACAGATAGAGTTTGTAATACCCACTATAGGGCTTTGAGTCAGCTTTGATTGATATAATATGGGCCCCATGGTTCAATTGGGGTTGCCATGACTATCCATTTGAATCCTAAGTTTGTCAAATCCATCCATAAATGCCAATGTAGCCTTATCCTTAGGCACTTAAATTTGGAATGCTACAGACAAAGTTTGTAGCACTCATTATAGGGCTTTGAGTCAGCTACAATTTGATATATTATGGCCTCCATGGCTCAATTGTGGTTGCCATGATCGTCCATTTGAATCCTAAGTGTGCATGCCCACTTTGTTAAATCCATCCATAAATGCCAATGCATTCTTATATGTAGGCCCCTAAATTTGGATTAGTACAAACAAAGTGTGTACCACTCATTATAGGGCCCTGAGTCAACTTTGATTTGATATATTATGGACCCCATGGTTCAATCAAGGTTGCCACAACCATCCATTTAAAGCCCAAGCACAAAAGGCCCACTTTGTCAAATCCATCCATAAATGTCAATGCAGTCTAATCCATAGGCCCCTAAATTTGGATTGCTACAGATGAAGTGTGTGGCATGTATTATAGGCCCCTAAGTTAGATTTGATTTGATATATTATGGTCCCTATGGTTCAATTGAGGTTGCCCTAACTGTCCATTTGAATCCCAAAAGAAAACGCCCACTTTGTCATATCTTTCCATAAATGCCAATGCAGTCCCATCAATAGGCCCCTACATTTGGATTACTGCAGACAAAGTGTTTAGCACCCATTATAAGGCTCTGGGTTAGCTTCAATTTAATATATTATGGGCTCTATGGGACAATTGGGGTTGCCATGACCATCCATTTGAAGCCCAAGTTCGCACGCACACTTTGCCAAATCAATCCATAAATGCGAATGCAGTCTTATCTATAGGCCCAAAAAGTGTCATTAGTACAGAAGATATGTGTAGCACCTATTAGAGAGATTTGAGTCAACCTCAATTTCATATGTTATGGGCCCTATGGTTGAATCAAGGTTGCCACAATCATCCATTTAAATCATAAGTGCGCATGCCCATTTTGTCAAATCCATCCATAAATGTTAATGTAGTCTCATCCATAGGCCCTTAAATTTGGATTGGTACATATAAAGTTTGTAGCACCCATTATAAGGCTCCAAGTTAGCTTCAATTTAATATATTATGGCCCCCATGGTTTAGTCATGGTTATGATGATTATCCATTTGAATCCCAAGTGTGCACACCTTTATCAAATCCATCCATAAATGCCAATGCATTCTCATCTATAGGCCCTTAACTTTGGATTGGTACAGATGAAGTGCATAGCACTTGTTATAGGGCTCTGAGTCAGCTTCAATTTAATATATTATGGACCCTATGGTTCAATCAAGGTTGCCACGACCGTCCATTTAAAGCCCAAGTGTGCATGCCCACTTTGTCAAATCAATCCATTAATAGTAATGAAGTCTCATACATAGGCCCCTAAATTTGGATTGCTATATATGAAGTATATAGCATGCATTATAGGGCTCTGAGTTAGATTTGAGTTGATATATTATGGGCCTTGTAGTTCACTCGGGGTTGCTACGATCACCCATTTGAAGCCCAAGTCTGCACACATAATTTGCCAATTCCATCCATAAATGCCAATGTAGTCTTATCCATAGGCCCCTAAATTTCAATTGGTACAAAAGAAGTGTGTAGGACATATTAGAGGGCTCTAAGTTAGACTCAATTTCATATATTATGGGCCCTGTGGTTGAATCAAGGTTGCCACAACCATCCATTTGAAGCCCAAGTGTGCACGCCCACTTTGTCAAATCCATCCATAAATGCCAATGCATTCTCATCTATAGGCCTCTAAATTTTGATTGTTATAGATGAAGACTCTAATACCCAGTATAGGGCTCTAAGTTAGCTTTGATTTGATATATTTTGTGCCTCATGGTTTAATCGGAGTTGCCACAACCCTCCATTTGAAGCCTAGGTGTGCAAGAACACTTTGCTAAGTCCATCCATAAATGCCAATGCATTCTCATCCAAAGGCCCCTAAAATTGGATTGGTACAAAAGAAGTGTGTAGTACCCATTAGAGGGGTCTAAACCAACCTTAATTTCATATATTATAGGCCCTGTGGTTGAATCGGGGTTGCTATGACTATTCATTTAAAGACTTTCTCAAATCTATCCATAAATGCCAATATAGTCCTATCCAAACGCACCTAAATTTTGGCTACTATAGATGAAGTCTCTAGTACCTACTATAGGGCTTTAAGTTAGCTTTTATTTGATATATTATGGGTGCAGTGGTTAAATCGGGGTCGCCATGACCATCCATTTAAATCCTAAGTGTGCACGCCCTCTTTGTCAAATCCATCCATAAATGCTAGTGCAGTCTCATCCATAGGCCCTTAAATTTGGACTGTTACAAATAAAAAGTATAATAACCACTATAAGGCTCGGAGTTAGCTTTGATTTAACAAATTATAGGCCCTATAATTCAATCAGGATTTCAATAACTATCCACTTCAATCACAAGTGCGCATGCCCACTTTGTCAAATCTATCCATAAATACTAATTCATTCTCATCCATAGGCCCTCAAATTTGGATTGTTACAAAAGAAGTGTGTAGTGCTTATTATAGGGCTCTGAGTTAGCCTTAATTTGATATATTATAGGCCCTATGGTTCAATTGGGGGTACCATTACCGTCCACTTGAAGCCAAAGTATGCAAGCCCACTTTATCAAATCCATCCATAAATGCCAATGCAGTCTTATCAATAGGCCCTTAAATTTGGATTGCTATGGACATAGTATCTTAAACCCATTATAGGACTCTGAGTCAACTTTGATTTGATATATTATGGGCACCATGGTTCAATTGAGGTTTCCACAACCATTCATTTGAAGCCCAAGTGTGCATGCCCACTTTGTCAAATCCATCCATAAATGCCAATATATTCTTATCAATAGGCCTTTAACTTCGGATTGCTATAGACGAAGTGTGTAGCATTCATTATAAGGCACTGATTCAGCTTCTATTTGATATAGTATAGGCCCCATGGTTTAATTAAGGTTGCCACTATAGTCCATTTAAAGCCCAAATGCGCATGCCCACTTTATTAAATCAATCCATAAATGACAATGCAGTCTCATCCATAGGCTGTTAAATTTGTATTGCTACAGAGGATGTGTGTAGCATTCACTATAGGCCTCTAAATCTACCTCAATTTATTATATTATAGGCCCTGTGGTCCAATCGGGGTTGCCATGACCGTCCATTTGATGCCTAAGTGCGCACACCCACCTTGTTAAATCCATCTGTAAATGCCAAAGCAGTCTCATCCATAGGCCCCTAAATTTGGATTGCTATAAAAGAAACATGTAACACCCATTATAGGGCTATGAGCCATACTCAAATTGATATATTATGGGCTTTATAGTTCAAACAGGGTTGCCACAACCGTCCATTTGAAGCCTAAGTGCACACACCCACTTTGTCAAATATATCTATAAATTCCAATGCAGTCTCTTCCATAGGCCACTGAATTTGGATAATTACAAATGAAAGTTGTAGTACCCATTGTAGGGCCCTCGGGTTTAATCAGGGTTTCCACGATCATCCATTTGAAGCCCAAGTGTGCACCCCTACTTTTTCAAATCCATCAATAAATGCCAATGCAATCTTATTCATAGATCCCTAAATTTGGATTGCTATATAAAAAATTTATAGGATCCATTATAGGGTTCTAAGTCAGCTTTGATTTGATACCTTAAGGGCCCCACAGTTTAATTAAGGTTAGCATGACCATCCATTGGACGCCCAAGTACGTACCCTTACTTTGTCAAATCCATCCATAAATGCCAATGTAGTCTCATCCATAGGCCGTTAAATTTGGATTGGTACAGAAGAAGTATATAGCACCCATTATATGGCTCTGAGTGAGTTTAGATTTGATATATTATAGGTTATATGGTTAAATTAAGGTTGCCACGACTGTTCATTTGAAGCCCAATTGTACACACCCACTTGGTCAAATCCATCCATAAATGCCAATGCAGTCTCATACTTAGGCCCCTAAATTTAGTTTGCTATAGACAATGTGTGTAGTAACTATTATAGGGATTTGAGTCAACTTTGATTTGATATATTATGGGCCCTATGGTTCAATCAGGGTTGCCACGACCATCCATTTAAAGCCCAAGTGTTCATGCCCACTTTATCAAATCCATCCATAAGTGCCAATGCAATCTTAATGATAGGCCCCCAAATTTGGATTGCAATAGGAAAAATGTATACCACCTAATACAGGGCTCTGATTCAACCTTAATTTGGTATATTATAGGCCCTGTGGTTCAATTGGGGTTGCCATGACTGTCCATTTGAATCCTAAGTTTGTCAAATCCATCCATAAATGCTAATATAGTCTTATCCTTAGACACTTAAATTTGGATTGCTGCAGATAAAGTTTGTAGCGCCCATTATAGGCCTTTAAGTCAGCTATAATTTGATATATTATGGCCTCTATGGTTCAATTGTGGTTTCCATGATCATCCATTTGAATCCTAAGTGTGCATGCCCACTTTGTCAAATCCATCCATAAATGCCAATGCATCTTATCTATAGGTCCCTAAATTTCGATTAGTACAAACAAAATGTGTACCACTCATCATAGGGCTCTGATTCAACTTTTATTTAATATATTATGGACCTTGTGGTTCAATCAAGATTGCCATGACCATCCATTTAAAGCCCAAGTGCAAAGGCCCACTTTGTCAAATCCATCCATAAATGTCAATGCAGTCTAATCAATAGGCCCTTAAATTTGGATTGCTACAGATAAAGTGTGTGGCATGTATTATAGGGCTCTGAGTTAGCTTTGATTTGATATATTATGGGCCCTATGGTTCAATTAAGGTTGCCCTGACTGTCCATTTGAATCCTAAATGCAAACACCCACTTTGTCAAATCCTTCCATAAATGCCAATGCAGTCCCATCAATAGGCCCCTACATTTGGATTACTATAGACAAAGTGTTTAGCACCCATTATAGGGCTCTAGGTCAACTTCAATTTAATATATTATGGGCCCCATGGTACGATCGAGTTTGTCATGACCATCCATTTGAAGCCCAAGTCCGCACGCACACTTTGCCAAATAGATCCATAAATGCAAATGCAGTCTTATCCATAGGCCCATAAATTTTCATTGGTACAAAAGATGTGTGTAGTACCTATTAGAGGGCTCTGAATCAACCTCAATTTCATATGTTATGGGCCCTGTGGTTGAATTGAGGTTGCCACAACTGTCCATTTAAAGCACAAGTGTGCATGCCATTTTGTCAAATCCATCCATAAATGTTAATACGCCTCATCCATAGGCCCCTAAATTTGGATTGCTACAGATAAAGTTTGTAGCACCCATTATAGGGCTCTAAGTTAGCTTCAATTTGATATATTATGGTCCTCATGGTTTAGTCATGCTTGCAATGACTGTCCATTTGAATCCCAAGTGTGCGCACCCACTTTATCAAATCCATCTATAAATGTCAATGCATTCTCATCTATAGGCCCTTAAATTTGGATTGGTACAGATAAAGTGCATAACACTTGTTATAGGGCTCTGAGTCAGCTTAAATTTGATATATTATGGACCCTATGGTTCAATCGAGTTTGCCACAACCGTCCATTTAAATCCCAAGTGTGCATGCCTACTTTTTCAAATCAATCCATAAATAGTAATGAAGTCTCATACAAAGACCCCTAAATTTGGATTGCTATAGATGAAGTATGTAGTATGCATTATAGGGCTCTAAGTCAGCTTTGACTTGATATATTATGGGCCATGTGTTCACTCAGGGTTGCTACAATCACCCATTTGAAGCCCAAGTCTGCACACATGCTTTGCCAAATCCATCCATAAATGCCAATGCAGTCTTATCCATAGGCCCCTAAATTTTAATTGGTACAGAAGAAGTGTGTAGCACATATTAGATGGCTCTATGTTAGACTCAATTTCATATATTATAGGCCCTATGATTGAATCAAGGTTTCCACAACCATCCATTTAAAGCCCAAGTATGCATGCCCACTTTGTCAAATCCATCCATAAATGTCAATGTATTCTCATCTGTAGGCCCCTAAATTTTGATTATTATAGATGAAGACTCTAGTACCCAGTATAGGGCTTTAAGTTAGCTTTGATTTAATATATTTTGTGCCTCATGGTTCAATCGGGGTTGCCACGACCCTCCATTTGAAGCCCAAGTGTGCGAGAACACTTTGCCAAATCCATCCATAAATGCCAATGCATTCTCATCCAAAGGCCCCTAAAATTGGATTGGTATAGAAGAAGTGTGTAGTATTTATTAGAGGGATCTAAGCCAACCTCAATTTAATATATTATAGGCCCTATGGTTGAATCGAGGTTGCTATGACAATTCATTTAAAGCCCACATGCACATGCACACTTTCTCAAATCCATCCATAAATGCCAATATAGTCCTATCCAAAGGCACCTAAATTTTGGCTGCTATAAATGAAGTCTCTAGTACCCAGTATAGGGCTCTGAGTCAGCTTGTATTTGATATATTATGGGTGTCATGGTTCAATCAGGGTCACTATGACCATCCATTTTAATCCTAAGTGTGCATGCCCACTTTGTCAAATCCATCCATAAATGCTAGTGTAATCTCATCCATAGGCCCTTAAATTTGGACTGCTAAAAAAAAGTATAGCAACCACTATAAGGCTCTAAGTTATCTTTGATTTAACATATTATAGACTTTATAGTTCAATCATGGTTTCAATAACTGTCCATTTCAATCACAAGTGTGCATGCCCACTCAAATCCATCCATAAATGATAATCCATTCTCATCCATAGGCCCCTAAATTTGGATTGCTACAAAAGAAGTGCGTAGTACTTATTATAGGGCTCTAAGTTAGCCTTAGTTTGATATCTTATGGGCCCAATGGTTCAATTATGGGTACCATTACCATCCATTTGAAGCCAAAGTATGTAGGCCCACTTTGTCAAATCCATCCATAAATGCCAATGCAGTCTCATCAATAGGCCCTTAAATTTGGATTGCTATAGACATAATATCTTAAGCCCATTATAGGACTTTGAGTCAACTTTGATTTGATATATTATGGGCCCCATGGTTCAATCAAGGTTTCCACAACCATTCATTTAAAGGTCGAGTGTGCATGCCCACTTTGTTAAATCCATCCATAAATGCCAATGTAGTCTCATCAATAGGCCCCTAACTTCAGATTGCCACAAAGGAAGTGTGTAGCATTCATTATAAGGCATTGATTCAGCTTCTATTTGATATATTATGGGTCCCATGGTTTAATTAAGGTTTCCACTATAGTCCATTTAAAGCCCAAGTGTGCACGCCCACTTTTTTAAATTAATCTATAAATGCCAATGCAGTCTACCCATAGGCCCTTAAATTTGTATTGATATAGAGGAAGTGTGTAGCATTCACTATAGGCCTCTAAGTTAGCCTTAATTTGTTATATTATGGGCCCTGTGGTCCAATTGGGGTTGCCATGACCATCCATTTGATGCCCAAGTGTGCACACCCACTTTGTCAAATCCATCTATAAATGCTAAAGCAATCTCATCCATAGGCCCCTAAATTTGGATTACTACAAAAGAAATACGTAACACCTATTATAGGGCTCTGAGCCATACTCAAATTGATATACTATGGGCTTTATAGTTCAAATAGGGTTGCCACCACCGTCCATTTGAAGCCTAAGTGCACACACCCACTTTGTCAAATCTATCTATAAATTCCAATGCAGTCTCTTCCATAGGCCCCTAAATTTACAATGCTACAAATGAAAGTTGTAGTACCCATTGTAGGGCCCTTAGGTTCAATCAGAGTTGCCATGATCATCCATTTGAAGCCCAATTGCGCACCCTTACTTGTTCAAATCTATCGATAAATGCTAATGCAATCTCATGCATGGGTCCCTAAATTTCTATTGCTATAGACAAAGTTTATAAGATCCATTATAGTGTTCTGAGTCAGCTTTGATTTGATACCTTAAGGGCCCTACAGTTCAATCGAGGTTGGCATGACCATCCATTGGAAGCCCAAGTATGCACCCCTACTTTGTCAAATCCATCCATAAATGCCAATGCAGTTTTATCCATAGGCCCTAAAATTTGGATTGGTACAGAAGAAGTATATAGCACCCAATATAGGGCTCTAAGTTAGTCTATATTCAATATATTATAGGTTATGTGGTTAAATTAAGGTTGCCATGACTGTTCATTTGAAGCCCAATTGTACACACCGACTTGGTCAAATCCATCCATAAATGCCAATGCAGTCTCATACTTAGGCCCCTAAATTTAGTTTACTATAGACAATGTGTGTAGTAACTATTATAGGAATTTGAGTCAACTTTGATTTGATATATTATGGGCCTTGTGGTTCAATCAGGGTTGCCACAACCATCCATTTAAAGCCCAAGTGTTCACACCCACTTCATCAAATCCATCCATAAGTGCCAATGCAAACTTAATGATAGGCCCCCAAATTTGGATTGCAATAGGAAAAATGTATACCACCTAATATAGGGCTCTAATTCAGCCTTAATTTGGTATATTATAGGCCCTGTGGTTCAATTGAGGTTGCCACGACTGTCCATTTGAAGCCCAAGTGTGCATACCCACTCTGTGAAATCTATCTGTAAATGTCGATGCATTCTCATCCATAGGTCACTAAATTTGGATAGCTATAAATAAATTATGTAGCGCCCATTATAGGTCTCTAAGTAGGCTTTCATTTGATATATTATAGGCCCTATGGTTCAGTAGTGGTTGCCACGATCTTCCATTTGATGCCCAAGTGTGCATGCCCACTTTGTCAAATCCATTCATAAATGCCAATGCTATCTCATCCATAGGGCCCTAAATTTAGATCAGTATAGAAAAGTGTGTAGCAACCATTATAGGGCTTTAATTCAGGTTTGATTTTATATCTTATGAGCCCTATGGTTCAATCAGGGTTGCCATGATTGTCCATTTGCATCCTAAGTTTGCATGCCCACATTATCAAATCCATCCATAAATGCCAATACAGTCTTATTTGTAGGCCACCAAATTTGGATCTCTATGGATAAATTGTGTAATTTTCATTATAAGGCTCTAAATCAGCTTTGATTTGATATATTATAGCCTCATGGTTCAACCCAGGTTGCCACAACTGTCCATTTATAGCCCAAGTGCGCACGCCCACATTGTCAAATCCATCCATAAATGCTAATGTAATCTCATCCATAGGGCACTAAATTTGGATTTGTACAGATAAATTGTGTAGTGCCTATTATAGAGCACTGATTTAGCTTCAATTTGATATATTATGGGCCTTATAGTTTAATTGGGGTTGCCATAACCATCCATTTGAATCCCAAGTGCGCACGCCCACTTTGTCAAATCTAGCCCTGAATGCCAATGTAGTCTTATCCATAGGGCCCTAAATTTGGATTGCTATAGATGAAGTGTGTAGCATGTATTATAAGGTTCTGAGTTAGCATTGATTTGATATATTATGGGCCCTATGGTTTAATCGAGGTTGCCACAATTGTCCATTTAAAGCCTAATTGCGCAAGCCTAATTTGTCAAATCCATTTATAAATACCAATGCAATCTCATCCATAGGCCTTTGAATTTGGATGGCTATAGACAAATTTTGTATCACCCACTATCAGACTCTGAGCTAACTTTGATTTGATATATTATGGACCCCGTGGTTTAATCAGGGTTACTACGAGCATCCATTTGAAGCCCAAGTGCGCACACCCACTTTGTCAAATCCATACATAAATGCCAATGTAGTCTCTTCTATAGGCTCCTAAATTTGGATTGCTATAGACAAAGTTGGTAGTAATTGTTATTAGGATTTGAGTCAGCTTTGATTTGATATATTATGGGCCCTATGGTTCAATCCGGGTTGCCATAACTATCCATTTGAAGCCCAAGTGTGCCCTCCTATTTTGTCAAATCCATCCATAAATGCCAATGCAATCTCATCCATAGGGCCCTAAATTTAGAGTACTGCAGATGAAGTGAGTGTCATGTATTATAGGGCATTAAGTCAACTTCAATTTGATATATTATATGCTCTACAGTTTAATCAGGGTTGCCATGACCATCCATTTGAAGCCCAAGTACACATGCCAACATTATCAAATCCATCCATAAATGTCAATGCAATCTCATCCGTAGGCCACTAAACTTGGATTTCTATAGAAAAAGTGTGTAGTGCCTATTATAGGGCTCTAAGTTAGATTCGATTTGATATATTTTAGGCCTATGGTTCAATTGGGATTGCCATGACTATCCATTTGAAGAAAAATTATGCACACCCACTTTATCAAATCGATCCATAAATGCTAATGCAGTCTCATCCATTGGCCACTAAATTTAGATTGCTATAGATAGTGTGTGTTATGACTACTATAGGGCTCTGAGTCAGCTTCATTTTAATATATTATGGACCCCATGGTTCAATTATGGTTGCCATGACCATCCATTTAAAGCCCTAGTGGGCACGCCCACTTTGCCAAATCTATCCATAAATGCCAATGTTGTCCCCTAAATTTGCATTGGTACAGAAGAAGTGTGTATTAACCATTATAGGGCTCTGAGTCAGCCCTGATTTGATATATTATAGGCCCCATTATTCAATTGTGGTGGCCACAATTATGCATTTGAAGCCCAAGTGTGCATGCACACTTTGTCAAATCCATCCATAAATGCCAATGCAATCTCATCCCCCCTAAAATTGGATTGCTACATGTAATGCTTGTAGCACCTATTATCACGCTCGTAGTCAACTTCAATTTGATATATTATTCACCCTGTGGTTTAATCAGTATTACCATGACTATCTAATTGAATCCCAAGTGTGCATGCCCACATTGACAAATCCATCCTTAAATGCTAATGCATTCTCATCCATAGGCCCCTAAATTTGGATTACAACTAATAAAGTGTATAAATAGTATTATAGGCTCTAAGTCAGGTTTGATTTGATGTATTATGAGCTTTGTGGTTGAATCAGGGTTGCCACGACTGCCCATTTGAAGCCCAAGTGCGTATGCCCACTTCATTAAATTTATCCATAAATGCTAATGTAGTCTCATCCATAGGTCATTAAATTTGGATTGCTATAAACAAGGTGTGTAGCATCTATTATAGGGCTCTGAGTCAACTTTGATGAGATATATTATAGGCCCCATTGTTCAATTGGGGTTGCCATGACCGTCCTTTTAAAGCCCAAGTGCGCATGCACACTTTGTCAAATCCATCCATAAATGCCATGCAGTCTCATCCTTATGCCTCTAAATTTGGACTGCTATAGACAAAGTTTGTAGCATCCATTATAAGGCTCTATGTCAACTTTGATTTAATATATTATTTGCCCTGTGGTTCAATTGGCATTGCCATGACTATCCATTTGAATCCCACGTGCGCACAACCACATTATTAAATCCATTCCATAAATGCCAATGCATTTTCATCTGTAGGCCCCTAAAGGATTGCTAGATATAAAGTGTATAAAAAGTATTATAGGTCTCTAAGTCAGCTTCGATTTGATATATTATAAGTCTCATGGTTCAATCAAAGTTGCCATGACCGTGCATTTGAAGCCCAAGTGCACACACTCACTTTGTCAAATCCATCCATAAATGCCAATGTGGTCTCATCCATAAGGCCCTAAATTTGGAGTGCTACAGATGATGTGAGTGGCATGTATTACAGGGCTCTGATTCAACTTCAATTTTATATATTATGCACCCCGTAGTTCAATCAGGGTTGCCACAACCATCCATTTGAAGCCCAAATGGGCATACCCACTTCGTCAAATCCATCCATAAATGCCAATTTGGTTTCATCCATAGGCCATTAATTTTTTATTGCTACAAAAAAAGTGTTTAGTGCCCATTATAGGGCTCTGAGTCATCTTTGATTTAATATATTATGGGCCCTACAGTTCAATCAGGGTTGCCATGACCATCCATTTGAATCTCAAGTGCGCATGCCCACTTTGTCAAATCCATCTATAAATGCCAATGCAGTCTCATCCATAGGCCACTAAATTTGGATTGCTATAGAAAATGTGTATAATGCCCATTATAGGGCTCCGAGTTAGCTTTGATTTGATATATTATGGGCTTTATGGTTCAATCGAGGTTGCCATAATCGTCCATTTGAATCCTAAGTGCACATGCCCACTTTGTTAAATCTATTCATGAATGCCAATGCAGTCTCATCCATAAGGCCCTAAATTTGGATTGCTGTAGATGAAGTGTGTAGCATGTATTATAAGGCTCTAAGTTAGCATTGATTTTATATATCATGGGCTCTAGGGTTCAATCGGTGTTTCCACAATCGTCCATTTGAATCCTAAGTGCCCATGACCACTTTGTCAAACCCATCCATAAATGCCAATGTAGTCTCATCAATAGGGCCCTAAATTTGGATTACTACAGACAAAATGTGTAGCTCTTATTTTAATTTAATATATTATGGGCCCTATGGTTTAATTGGGGTTGCCACGACCATCCATTTGAAGCCCAAGTGCGCATGCCCACTTTATCAAATCCATAAAAAAAATGCAAATGCAATCTCATCCATAGGCCCCTAAATTTGGATTGGTATAGAAGAAGTATGTAGCACCCATTATAGGGCTATAAGTCATCCTTGATTTGATATATTATGGGTCCCATTATTCTATTTGTACTGCCACGACCATCCATTTAAAGCCCAAGTTTGCAAGCACACATTGTCAAATCCATCCATAAATGCCAATGTAATCTCATCCATACACCTATAAATTTGGACTGCTACAGACAATGTTTATGGTACTCATCATACGGCTATAAGTCAACTTCGATTTGGTACATTATTAGCCCAATGGTTCAAGCAACGTTGCCATAACTATCCATTTGAATCCCAAGTGCACATTCCCACATTATCAAATCCATCTTTAAATTCTAATGCATTCTCATCGATAAGTCCCTAAATTTGGATTACTATAGAGGAAAAGAGTAGCATGTATTATAGGGCTCTAAGTCAACTTCAATTTGATATATTATGGGCCCTATTTTTCAATCAAGGTTGCCATAACTATCCATTTAAAGCCCAATTATGCACGCCCACTTTATTAAATCCATCCATAAATGCCAATGCAATCTCATCTACAGGCCATTAAATTTGGATTGTTGTATACGAAGTGTGTAGCACCTATTATAGAGCTCTTATTTTTTTAATTTTGATTTATTATGGGCCTCATGGTTCAATCAGGGTCACCACGACCATCCATTTGAATCCTAAGTGCGCATGCCCACTTTGTCAAATTCTTCTATAAATACCAATGCAGTCTCATCCATAGGCCCCTAAATTTGGATTGCTATAGACAAAGTTTATAGCACCCATTATCAAGCACTAAGTTAGCTTTTCTTTGATATATTATAGGCCCTATGGTTGAATTGGGGTTACCATGACCGTCCATTTGAAGCTCAAGTGTGCATGCCCACTTTGTCAAATCCATACATAAATGCCAAAGTAGTCTCATTCATAAGGCCCTAAATTTGGAGTGCTATAGATGAATTAAGTATCATGAATTATAGATCTCTGAGTCAAATTTAATTTAATTGTTATAGGCTCTATGTTTCAATCATGGTTGCCACGACCGTCCATTTAAAGCCTAATTGTGCACACCCACTTTGTCAAATCTATCCATAAATACAAATGCAGTCTCATGCATAGGCCATAAAATTTGGATTGCTATAGACAGAGTGTGTAGCACTCATTATAGGGATTTGACTTAGCTTCAATTTGATACATTATAGGCCCCATGGTTCAATTGGGGTTGCCATAATAGTCCATTTGAATCCTAAGTGCGCATGCCCATTTTATCAAATCCATCCATAAATGCTAATGTAGTCTCATCTATAGGCCCCTAAATTTGGAGTGCTATATATGAAATGAGGAGAATTTATTATAGGCCTCTGAGTTAGCTTCGATTTGATATATTATGACCCATATGTTTCAATCAAGATTGCCACGACCATCCATTTAAAGCCCAATTACGCATTCCCACTTTGTCAAATCAATCCATAAATGCCAATGCACTTTCATTCATTGGCCACTAAATTTGGATTGCTATAGATAAAGTGTGTAGCACCTATTATAGAGCTCTAAGTCCACCTTAATTTGATATAATATAGGCCCCATGGTTTAATGAAGGTTGCCATGACTATCCATTTGAATCCCAAGTGCGCATGCCCACATTGTCAAATCCATCATTAAATGCCAATTCGTTCTCATCCATAGGCCCCTAAATTTGGATGGCTACAGACAATGTTTGTAGCACCTATTATAGGACACTAAGTTAACTTTAATTTGATATATTATTAGTCATACGGTTCAATCAGGGTTGCCATGACTATCCATTTGAATCCTAAGTGTCCATGCCCACATTGTCAAATCCATCCTTAAATGCCAATGCGTTCTCATCCATAGGGCCCTCAATTTGGATTGCTATAGATTAATTGTATTGTAAGTATTATAGGGCACTGAGTTAGCTTCAATTTAAAGTATTATGAGGACTGTGTTTCAATCGGGGTTGCCACGATCATACATTTGAATCCCAAATGTGCATGCCCATTTTATCAAATACATACATAAATGCCAATTCAGTCTCATCCATAGGCGACTAAATTTGGAATTGTATAGACAAGTTGTGTTGTACTTATTATAGGGCTATGAGTCAGCTTTAATTTGATATATTATGGGCCTCATGGTTCAATTGAGGTTGCCACCACTGTCCATTTGAAGCCCAACTGTGCATGCCCACTTTATCAAATCCATCCATAAATGTCAATGCATTCACATCTATAGGGCCCTAGATTTGGAGTGATATAGTTGAATTGAGTAGCACATAATATAGGGCTCAGACTATACTTTAATTTGATATATTATAAGCCATGTGGTTCAATCAGGGTTACCACAACTGTCCATTTAAAGCTTAATTGTGAGCCCAATTGCACACGATCAGTTTTTGTCAAATCCATCCTTAAATGCCAATGCAGTCTTATCCATAGGCCATTAAATTTGGATTGTTACAGACAAAGTGTGTAGCACCCATTATAGGGTTATGAGTCAGCTTCCATTTGATATATTATGGTCCCCATGATTCAATCGGGGTTGCCTTGGCCATCCATTTCAAGCCTAAGTGCGTACGCCTACCTTGTCAAATCCATCCATAAATGCTAGTGTAGTCTCATCCATAGGTCCCTAAATTTGGATTACTTCAGATAAATTTTGTAGCACCCATTATTAGGCTCTGACTTAGCTTTAATTTTATATATTATAGGCCTCGTGGTTCAATTAGGATTGCCATGACCGTCCATTTGAAGCCTAAGTGCGCATGCCCACTTTGTCAAATCCATTTGTAAATGTTAATGTAGTCTCATCAATAGGCCCTTAAATTTGGATTACGATAAAGTATTTAGCACCCATTATAGGTCTTCGAGTTAGCTTTGATTTGATATATTATTTATGCCATGGTTCAATCGGGGTTGCCACGACCATCCATTTGAAGCACAAGTGTGTGCTCCCATTTTGTCAAATGCCAGTGCATTGTCATCCACAAGCTCTTAATTTTGGATTGCTATAGATGAACTATTTAGTAAGTATTATAGGGCTCTGAGTTAGCATTGAATTAATGAATTATAAGCCCTGTGGTTCAATTGATGTAGCCATGACTGTCCATTTGAAGCCTAAGTGTGCATGCCCATATTGTTAAATCCATCCATAAATGTCAATGCAGTCTCATCCATAGGCCACTAAATTTGGATTGCTATAGATAATATGTGTAGCACCCATTTTAGGGCTTTGAGTTAGCTTCAATTTGATATATTATGGGCCCCATGGTTTAATCAGGGTTGCCATGACTGTCTATTTAAACCCAATTGCACATGCCCATCTTGTCAAATCCCTCCATAAATGCCAAAGTAGTCTCATATGTAGGCCACTAAATTTGAATTGCTGTAGAAAATGTGTTCAGTGCCTGTTATAGGACTCTAATCCAACTTTGGTTTAATATATTATCAGCCTTATGGTTCAATCAAGGTTACCACAACCATCCATTTGAATCCCAACTATGCACGTCCACTTTATTAAATCTGCCCATGAATGCCAATGTAGTCTCATACATAAGGCCTTAAATTTGGATTGCTATAGATAAAGTGTGCAACAACTATTATAAGGCTTTGAGTCAGCATCAATTGGATATATTATGGGCCTCGTGGTTCATTCTAGGATTCCACGACCGTCCATTTAAAGGCCAAGTGCGCATGCCCACTTTGTCAAATCCATCCATAAATGCCAATGTAGTCTCATCAAGAGGCCCCTAAATTTGGATTGTAATGGAAAAAGTGTGTAGAAGCCATTATAGGGCTCTAATTTAGCTTTGATTTGATACACTATGGGCCCTGTGGTTCAATCAAGGTTGCCACAATCATCCATTTAAAGCCTAAGTGTGCACGCCCACTTTGTCAATTCCATACATAAATGTCAATGTAGTCTCATCCATAGACCCCTAAATTTGGATTGGTACAGAAGAAGTGTGTATCACCCATTGTAGGGCTTTATGTTAGCCTTGATTTGATATATTATAGGGTCATTGTTCAATTAGGGTTGCCATGACCATCCATTTGAAGCCTAAGTGAGCATGCACACAATGCCAAATCCATCCATAAATGCCAATGTAGTATGAAATATATGTCCCTAATATATATATATATATATATATATATATATATATATAGACAATGTTTGTAGCACCTATTATAGGGGTCTAAGTCAACTTTGATTTTATATATTATTAGCCTTGTGTTTCAATTGACATTGCTATGACTTTCCATTTGAATCCCAAGTGCGCACACCCACATTATCAAATCCATCCTTAAATGCCAATGCATTCTTATCTATAGGCCACTAAATTTCTATTGCTACATATGAAGTGAGTAGCATGTATTATAGGGCTCTGAGTTAGCCCCGTGGCTCAATCAGGGTTGCCATAACTGCCATTTGAAGCCAAACTATGCATGCCCACTTAGTCAAATCCATCCATAAATGTCAATGTTGTCTCATCCATATGGCCTTAAATTTTGAGTGTGCATGCCCACATTGTCAAATCCATCCATAAATTCCAATGCATTCATATCCATAGGCCTCTAAATTTGGATTTATACAGATGAACTATATAGCAAGTATTATAAGGCTTTGAGTCAGCTTTGGTTTGATATATTATGAGCCTCGTGATCTAATTAGGGTTGCCACAACCCTCCATTTGAAGCACAAGTGTGCATGCCCACTTTGTTAAACCCATCCACAAATGTAAATGCAGTCTCATCCATAAGTAATAAATTTTGGATTGCTACATACAAGATGCTTAGTACCAATTTTAGGGCTTTAAGTCAGCTTCAATTTGATACATTATGGGCCTTGTGGTTCAATTAGGGTTGCCTCAACCATCCATTCAAAGCTTAAGTACACACACCAACTATACCAAATCCATCCATAGATGCTAATGTATTTGCATCCATAGGGCCCTAAATTTGGAGTTCTACAGATGAAATGAGGACCATGTATTGTAGGGCTATAAGTCAGCTTCGATTTAATATATTATGGGCCTCGTGGTTCAATTAGGGTTGCCATGACCATCCATTTGAAGCCTAATTATGCACACCCACTTTATCAAATCCATCCATAAATGCCAATGCAGTTTTATCCACATGCCACTAAATTTGGATTGCTATAGAAAAAGTATATAGCACCTATTATAGGCCCTGAGTCTACCTCAATTTAATATATTATTGACCTCGTGGTTCAATTGGGGTTGCCACGACCATCCATTTGAAGCCTAAGTGCACACACCCACTTTGTTAAATCCATCCTTAAATGCCAATGCAGTCTCACTCATAAGCTACTAAAATTTGATTCCTATAGATAAAGTGTGTAGTACCCTTTATAAGGCTCTAAGTCAGCATCAATTTAATATATTATGGCCCCATGATTCAAACAGGGTTGCCATGACTATCCATTTGAAGCCCAAGTGCACAAGCCCACTTTATCAAATCCATACATAAATGCTAATGCAGTCACATCTATAAACCCCTAAATTTGGACTGCTATAGACAAAGTGTATAGTACACATTATCATGCTCTGAGTCAACTTCAATTGGATTTACCCCTATGACTTAATTAGGGTTGTCACGATCGTCCATTTGAAGCCCAAGTGCACACGCCCACTTTGCCAAATCCATCCATAAATGCTAATGCAGTCTCATCAATAGGCCCCTAAATTTGTGTTACAATAGATAAGGTATATAGCACCTATTATATGTCTCTGATTTATCTTTGATTTGATATATTATGGGCCCCTGGTTCAATCAGGGTTGCCACAACCGTCCATTTGAAGCCCAAATGCACACTCCCATTTTGTCAAATCCATCTATAAATGCCAATGTAGTCTAATATATAGGCCACTAAATTTGGATGGCTACAGACAATGTGTGTAGTACCTATTATAATGCTCTGAGTTAGCTTTTATTTGATATATTATGGGCCCCATGGTTTAATTAGGGTTGTCATAACCATTCATTTGAAGCCCAAGTGCACACACCTACTTTGTCAAATCCATACATAAAAGCCAATGTAGTCTCATCCATAGGCCCTAAATTCGGATTGGTACAAAGGAAGTGTGTGGCACCCATTATAGGGCTCTGAGTCAACTCTAATTTGGTATATTATAGGCCCCATTGTTTAATTAGGGTTGCCTCGACCGTCTATTTTAAGCCTAAGTATGCACACACACTTTGTCAAATCCATCCATAAATGCCAATGCATTCTCATCCATACGCTCCTAAATTTGGACTACTATAGACAATGTTTATAGCACCTATTGTAGGGCTCTAAGTCAACTTCAATTTGATATATTATTAGCCCTCTAGTTCAATCAACATTGCCATGACTATCCATTTGAATCCCAAGTGCATACGCCCGCATTTTCAAATCCATACTGAAATGCCAATCCATTCTCATCCATAAAACCATAAATTTGATTACTACAGATGAAGTGTATAGTAAGTACTATAGGGCTCTAAGTTATACTTAATTTGATATATTATAAGCCCCATGATTCAATCGTGGTTGCCACAACTGTCCATTTGAAACCCAAATGTGCACCCACTTTGTTAAATCCATCCATAAATGCCAATGCAGTCTCATCCATAGGCTACTAAATTTGAATTGCTACAGACAAAGTGCATAGCACTTATTATAGGGCAATAAATAATCTTTGATTTGATATATTATGAGCCTCATAGTTCAATCAGAGTTTCCATGACCGTCCATTTGAAGC
The DNA here is from genome assembly GCA_947683625.1 of Mallotus nudiflorus. Taxonomy (NCBI): domain Eukaryota; kingdom Viridiplantae; phylum Streptophyta; class Magnoliopsida; order Malpighiales; family Euphorbiaceae; genus Mallotus; species Mallotus nudiflorus. Next base: position 2,465,729 of record CANTUR010000061.1, read on the forward strand.
CTAAGTACGCATACCTACTCTATTAAATCCATTCATAAATGCCAATAAACTCTCATCCATAGGGCTCTAAATTTTGTAGTGCTATAATTGAAGTGAGTAGCATGTATTATAGGGCTCCGAGTTAGATTCAATTTGATATATTATGGGCCCTGTTTTTTAATTAGGGTTGCCACAACTGTCTAATTGAACCCAATTATGCATGTCCACTTTTTCATATCCATCCATAAATGCCAATGCAATCTCATCCATAGGCCACTAAATTTGGATTGCTACATACAAAGTGTGTAGTACCCATTACAAGGCTCTAAGTCTACTTTGATTTGATTTATTATGGGCCCTATAGTTCAATCAGGGTCGCCATGACTGTCCCTTTAAATCCCAAGTGTGCACACCCACTTTGTCAAATCCTTATATAAATGCCAATGCAATCTCATCCATAGGCCCTTAAATTTGGATTGTTGCAAACAAATTTTATAGCATCCATTGTCAAGCTCTAAGTTAGCTTTGATTTGATATATTATGGGCCCTATGGTTCAATCGGGGTTGCCATGACCGTCCATTTGAAGCTCAAGTGCACACGACCACTTTGTCAAATTCCTCGATAAATACCAATTCTCTCATTAATAAGCCTTTAAATTTGGATTTCTATAGACAGAGTATGTAGCACCCATTATAGGGCTCTAAGTTAGCTTCGATTTGATATATTATGGGCCCTACGGTTTAATTGGGGTTGCCACGACCATCCATTTGAAGCCCAAGTGTGCACACCCATTTTGTCAAATCCATCCATAAATGCCAATGAATTATCATCCATAGGACTATAAATTTGGATTGCTATAGGTGAGGTGTATAGAAACTATTATAGGGATTTAAGTAGCTTTGACTTGATATATTTTAAGCCCCATGGTGCAATCGGAGTTGCCACGACCATCCATTTGAAACCCAAGTACACATACCCACTTTGTCAAATCCATCCATAAATACAAATGCAGTCTCATTTTTTATTCACTAAATTTCAATTGCTATAGATAAGATGTTTAGCACCTATTATAGGGATCTGAGTCAGCTTTATTTTGATATATTATGGGCCTTATGGTTCAATCTGGGTTGCCACAACCTTTCATTTAAAGCCTAAGAGTGCACAAGCCCTTTATAAAATCCATCCATAAATGCCAAGGCAGCCTCATCCATATGCCACTAAATTTAGATTGCTATATATAAGGTGTGTAGTACCTATTATAGGGATTTAAGTCAACTTTGATTTGATATATTATAGGCCCAATGGTTCAATTAGGGTTGCCATGAAAATTCTTTTAATGTCTAAGTGTGTACGTGCACTTTATCAAATCCATCCATAAATGCCAATGCATTCTCATCCATAAGGCCCTAAATTTGGAGTCCTACAGATGAAGTGAGAGGCATTCATTATAAGGTTTTGGGTCAACTTCAATTTGATACATTATAGGCCCCCTAGTTCAATCGGGGTTGCCATGACCGTCCACTTGAATCCTAATTATGCACGCCTACTTTGTCAAATACATCCACCAATTCGAATGTAGTCTTATCCATAGGCCACTAAATTTGGATTGCTATGGATAATGTGTGTAGCAACCATTATAGGGCTCTGAGTTAGATTCAATTTGATATATTATGGGCCCTATTGTTTAATTGGGGTTACCATGGCCATTCAATCGAAGCCGAAGTGCGCATGCTCACTTTGTCAAATCCATCCATAAATGCCAATGCAGTCTCATCTATAGGCCCCTAAATTTGGAGTGCTATAAATGAAGTGAGTGGTATGTATTCTAGGGCTCTAAGTCAACTTTGATTTGATATATTATGGGCTATATGGTTCAATCATGGTTACCACGATCATTCATTTGAAGCCCAATCGCGCATGCCCACTTTATCAAATCCATCAAAAAATGCCATTACAGTCTCATCCATAGGTCGGTAATTTTGGATTGCCACAGAGAAATTATGTAGCACCCATTATAAGGATATGAGTTATCCTTAATTTAATATATTATAGGTCCTATTTCAATTAGGATTGCCATGAGAATCCATTTTGAAGCCTAAGTGCGCATGTCCACTTTGTCAAATCCATCCCTAAATGCCAATAGAGTCTCATCCACTAAATTTGGATTGCCATAGACAAAGTGTATAGTATCTATTATAGGGCTCTGAGTCAGCTTTAATTTGATATATTATGCACGTACTTTTATCGGGGTTGCCATGTCCATCCATTTGAACCCAAGTGCACACACACACTTTGTCAAATACATCCATAAATGCAAATTCAGTCGCATCCATAGGCCCCTAAATTTGGATTGCTATAGACACTCTTTATAGCACCCATTATTGAGCTCTGAGTCAACTTTGAGTTAATATATTATAGGCCCTATTGTTTAATTAGCATTGTCGTGACCGTCCATTTAAAGCTCAAGTGTGCACACCCACTTTGTCAAATCCATCCATAAATGCCAATGCAGTCTCATCAATCGGTCCTTAAATTTGGATTGCTATAGATAAAGTGTGTACACCTATTATAGGGCCCTGATTCAACTTCACTTTGATATATTATGAGCCCCATGGTTTACTTAGGATTTCCACGACCATCCATTTGAAGCCCGAGTGTGCACGCACACTTTATCAAATCCATCAATCAATGCTAATGAAGTATCATCCATAAGACCCTAAATTTAGATTAGTACAGAAGAAGTGTGCAGTACATATTATAGGGCTCTAAGTCAACCTCGATTTGATATATTATAGGCCCCATGGTTCAATTAGGGTTGCCACGATCATCCATTTGAAGCCCAATTATACATGCCCACTTTGTCAAATCCATCCATAAATGCCAATGCAATCTCATCCATAGGCCACTAAATTTGGATTGCTATATAGAAATTGTGTAGCATCTATTATAAGTCTTTAAGTTTGCATCGATTTAATATTTTATGGCCCATATGATTCAAATAGGGTTTCCATAATTGTCCATTTGAAGTCCAAGTTCACAAGCCCACTTTGTCAAATCCAAACATAAATGTCAATGCCATCACATTTGTAAACCCCTAAATTTTGATTGCTATAGATAAAGTTTATAGTACCTATTATCGGGCTCTGAGTTAGCTTTAATTTGATATATTATGGGCCCCATGGTTCAATCAAGGTTGCCATGACCATCCATTTGAAGCCTAAGTGCACATGCCCACTTTGTCAAATCAATCCATAAATGCCAATGCAGTCTTATCCATAGGGCCTTAAATTTGGAGTGCTATAGATAAAGTGAGTGACATGTATTATAGGCTCTGAGTCAACTTAGATTTGATATATTATAGGGCATGTGGTTCAATCAGGGATGCCATAACCATACATTTGAAGCCTAACTATGCATGCCACTTTGTACAATCCATCCATAAATGCCAATGCATTCTCATCCATAGGCCACTAAATTTAGATTGCTATAGACAAAGTGTGTAGTACCTCTTTTAGGGCTCTGAGTCAGACTAAACTTGATATATTTTTGCCCCATGGTTCGATTGGGGTTGCCACACCATCCATTTGAACCCTAAGTGTGCACACTCACTTTGTCAAATCCATCCATAAATGCCAATGCATTGTCATCCATAGGTTGATAAATTTGGATTACTACAAAAAAAAGTTTTTAGTACCTATTATAAGCCTCTGAGTTAGCTTCAATTTGATATATTATGGGGCTCATGGTTTAATCGACATGGTCATACCGTCCATTTGTAGCCTAAGTATGCAGCCCACTTTGTCAAATCCATCCATAAATGCCAATGCAATCTCATCCATAGGCCCCTAAATTTTGATTGCCATAGACAATGTCAATAGCACCTATTATTGGGCTCGAAGCAAGCTTCAATTTGGTATATTATAGGTCCCGTGTTTTAATCGAGGTTGCCATGATCATCCACTTGAAATGCAAATGTGTATGCCCACTTTGTTGAATCTAATAATAAATGCTAATGTTGTCTCACCAATAGACCCTTAAATATTGATTGGTACAGATAAAGTTTATATATCCTATTATCAAACTCTGAGTCAGCTTCAATTTGATATATTATGGGACCCGTGGTTTGTTCTGGGATGCCGCAACCATCCATTTGAAGTCCAAGTGCACATGCTCACTTTATTAAATACATCCATAAATGCCAATGCAGTCTCATCAATAGGCCCTTGTATTTGAATTGGTATAGAAAAAGTCTGTTTCATTTATCATAAGCTCTAAGTTAGCTTTGATTTGATATATTATGGATCCCATGGTTCAATTGAGGTTTCCACGACCGTCCATTTGAAGGCCAAGTGTGCACACACACTTTGTCAAATCCATCCATAAATGCCAATGCCATCTAATCTATAGGCCCTTAAATTTGGATTGGCTTAGAAAATGTGTGCACCACCAATTATAGGGCAATGAATTAGCCTTAATTTGATATATTATGGGTCTTATGGTTTAATTAGGGTTGCCACGACCGTCCATTTGAAGCCCAAGTGTGCATACACTTTGTTAAATCCATCCATGAATAATAATGCTATCTCATCCATGCCCCTAAAATTCAATCGCTATAGAATTTTTCTTTAGCACCCAATATAGGACTTTGAGTCAACTTTGATTTGATGAATTATGGGCCCCGTGGTTCGATCGGGTTTCCCATGATCGTCCATTTAAAGCCCACTTTGTCAAATCCATCCATAAATGCCAATATAGTCTCATCAATAGGTCTTTAAATTTAGATCGCTATAGACAAAGTTTATTTCACCTATTATAGGGCTCTAAGTTAGCTTCTATTTGACATATTATAGGCCTCATGGTTCAATCGGGGTTGATATGACCATCAATTTAAAGCCCAAGTGTGCATGCACACTTTATCAAATCCATCCATAAATGCCAATGCAGTCTAATCCATAGGCCCTTAAATTTGTATTGTTATAGAAGAAGTGTGCACCACCAATTGTAGGGCTATAAATTAGCCTTAATTTAATATATTATATGTTTTATGGTTCAATTGGGGTTCCCATGACCATCCATTTGAAGCCCAAGTGCGCACGCACACTTTGTTAAATCCATCCATAAATGCCAATGTAGTCTTATCCACACGCCCCTAAATTTGGACTGCTACAGAGAAAGTTTATAGCACCCATTATAGGGCTCTGAGTCAACTTCTATTTGATATATTATGGGCCATGTGGTTCAATCAGCATGGCCAAGACTATCCATTTTTATCCCAAGTATGCACCCCCACTTTGTCAAATCCATCCATAAATATAAATGTAGTCTCATTCATAGGCCCCTAAATTTGGATTATTATAGATAAAATGCGTAGTATATATTATAGGGTTCTGAGTCAGCTTCGATTTGATATATTATAGGCTCTGTGGATCAATCAGGGTTGTCACTACTGTCCATTTGAATCCTAAGTATGCACACCCACTTTATTAAATCCATCCATAAATACTAATGCAATCTCATCCATAGGGCCCACAATTTGGATTGCTACAAACATATTTTGTAGCATATATGAAAGGGCTCTGAGTCAACTATGATTTAGTTTATTATGGACCTCGTGGTTTAATCAGGGTTGCCATGACCATCCATTTAAAGACCAAGTGTGCACGCCCACTTTGTCAAATCCATCCATAAATGTGAATGCAATCTCATCAATAAGACCCTAAATTTGGTCTGCTACAGACAAAGTGTGTAGCAATCATTATAGGGCCCTGAGTTTACTTTAATATAATATATTATGGGGCCCATGGTTTAATCGGGGATGGCACGACCATCCATCTGAAGTCTAAGTGTGCATGCCCACTTTGTTAAATCCATTTAAAAATGCCAATGTAGTCACATCAATAGGCCCCTAAATTTGGATTCCTACAGATAAATTTTTGGGCACCCATTATAAAGCTCTGAGTCAACTTTGATTTCATATAATATAGTCCCCCTAGTTCTATCAGGGTTGCCGCACACTTTGTCAAATCCATCCCTAAATGCTAATGCAATCTCATCCATGGGCCCTTAAATTTGGATTGGTATAGAAGATGTGTGTAGAAAAATTATAGGGCTTTGAATTAGCCTCAATTTGATATATTTTGGGCCTTATGGTTTAATTAGGGTTGCCATGACCATCCATTTGAAGCCTAAATGTGCACACACACTTTGTCAAATCCATCCATAAATGCCATTACAACCGCATCCACACGCCCCTAAATTTGGATAGCTATAGAGAAAGTTTATAACACCTATTATAGGACTTTGAGTCAAATTCTATTTGATATATTATAGGCCTAGTGGTTCAATCAGCGTGGCCACAACTATCCATTCGAATCCCAAGTATGCATGCCCACTTTAATAAATCCATCCATAAATGCCAATGTAGTGTCATCCAAAGGCCCTAAAATTTGGATAGCTATAGATCAAATGTGTAGTACGTATTATACAGCTCTGAGTTAGCTTTGGTTTGATATATTATGGGCCCCTTAGATAAATTAGAGTTGCCACTACTGTCCATTTGAATCCTAAGTATGCACACCCACTTCATTAAATCCATCCATAAATGCCAATGCATTCTCATCCATAGGGCCCTAAATTTGGATTGCTACAGATATAGTATGTAGCATATATTAAAGGGCTTTGAGTCAGCTTTGATTTGGTATATTATGGGTCTATTGGTTCAATCAAGGTTGCCACGATTGTCCATTTGAAGACCAATTGTGCACACCCACTTTGTCAAATCCATCCATAAATACCAATGCAGTCTCATTAATTGGCCCTTAAATTTGGATAGCTATAGACAATGTGTGTAGTCATCATCATAGTGCTCTGAGTCAAGTTCGATTTGATATATTATAGGCCCTATGGTTCAATCAGGGATGCCATGACTGTCCATTTGAAGTCTAAGTGTGCACGCCCACTTTGTCAAATCCATCCATAAATGCCAATGTAGTCACATCAATAGACCACTAAATTTGGATTGCTACAAATAAAGTATAAGGCACCTATTATAAGGCTCTAAGTTAGCTTTGATTGGATATATTATAGGTCCCCTAGTTCTATTAGGGTTACCATGATCATCCATTTAAAGCTCAAGTGCGCATATAAACTTTGTCAAATCCATCCATAAATGCCAATACAATCTCATCCATAGGCCCTTATATTTGGATTGGTTTAGAAGAAGTGTGTAACAAAAATTATAGGGTTGGAATTAGCCTTAATTTGATATATTATGGGCCTCATGGTTCAATTGGGGTTGCCACGACCATCCATTTAAAGCCTAAGTATGCACGCACACTTTATCAAATCCATCCATAAATACCAATGCAATCTCATCCACGCGCCCTTAAATTTGGACTACTATAGAGAAAGTTGATAGCACCCAATATAGGACTCTGAGTCAAATTCTATTTAATATATTATAGGCCTCATGGTTTAATAAGTGTGGCCACAATTTTCCATTTGAATCCCAAGTGTGCACGCCTACTTTGACAATTCCACCCATAAATGCTAATGCAGTCTCATCCATAGGCCCCTAAATTTGGATTTCTACATATGAAGTTTGTAGTAAATTATATAGCACTCTAAGTTATCTTTGAATTGATATATTATGGACCCCATGGTTCAATTGAGGTTGCCACTACAATTAATTTAAAGCTTAAGTACGCACGCCCACTTTGTCAAATCCATCCATAAATGCCAATGCAGTCTCATCCATAGGCCACTAAATTTGGATTGCTACAGACAAAGTTTGTAATACTAATTATAGGGCTTTAAGTTAACTTAATTTTGATACATTATGGGCTTTGTGGTTCAATTAGGAATGCCATGACCATCCATTTGAACTCCAAGTTTGCACGCCCACTTTGTCAAATCCAACCATAATTGCCAATGCAGTCTTAACAATAGGGCCCTGTATTGGATTGTTATAGATAGAGTACATGGCACCCATTGTAGGGCTCTTAGTCAACTTTCATTTTATATATTATGGGCCCCATGGTTAAAGCGCAGTTGCCATGACCATCCACTTAAAGCCCAAGTGCACACACACACTTTGTTAAATCCATCCATAAATGACAATGTAGTCTCATCAACACACCCTTAAATTTGGATAACTACAGAGAAAGTGTATAGCACCCATTATAGAGCTCTAAGTCAACTTCTATTTGATATATTATGGGCCTTATAGTTCAATCGACATGGCCACAACTGTCCAGTTGAATCCCAAGTGTGCAAGCCCACTTTGCCAAATCCATCCATAAATGCCAATGCAGTCTCACCCATAGGCCCCTAAATTTTGATTTCTATGGATGGAGCATGTAGTAAGTATTGTAGGGCTCTAAGTCAAATTTAATTTAATGTATCATGGGCCCTGTGTTTCAATCAGGGTTGCCATTATTGTCCATTTCAAGCTTAAGTGCACATGCCCACTTTGTTAAATCCTTCAATAAATGCCAATGCAGTCTTATCCATAGGACCCTAAATTTGGATTTCTATATATATAATGTGTAGCATGTATTATAGGGCTCTGAGTCAACTTTGATTTGACATATTATAGGTCTTATGGTTTAATCAGGGTTCCCACGACTGTCCATTTGAATCCCAAGTGTGCACACCCACTTCGTTAAATCCATCCATAAATGCCAATGCAGTCTCATCAATAAGCCCCTAAATTTGGATTGCTTCAGACAAAGTGTGTAGCAATGATTATAAGGCTTTGAGTGAGCTTCGATCTGATATATTATAGGCCCTGTGTTTCAATCAGGGATGCCACAACTGTCCATTTGAAGTATAAGTGTGCACGCCTACTTTGTTAAATCCATCTATAATTGCCAATTCAGTCTCATTAATAGGCCCCTAAGTTTGGATTGCTACATATAAAGTGTAGGGCACCCATTATAGGGCTTTAAGTATGATTTGATTTGATATATTATAGGCACTATGGTTCTATCAGGGTTTCCACATCCATCCATTTAAAGGCCAAGTGTGCACACACACTTTGTAAAATCCATCTATAAATGCAAGTGCAGTCTCATCCATAGGCCTATAAAATTGGATTAGTATAGAAGAATTGTGTAGCACTAATTATAGGGCTTCAAATCAGCCTTGATTTGATATATTACAGGCCTTATAATTCAATTAGGGTTGCCTTGACCATCCATTTGAAGCCCAAGTGCGCACACACACTTTGTCAAATCCATCCATAAATGTCAATGTAGTCTCAACCACAAGCCATTAAATTTGAACTGCTATAGAGAATGTTTATAGCACCTATTATATGGCTCTGAGTCAACTTCTATTTGATATATTATAGGCCTCATGGTTCAATCGGTGTGGCCACGACTATCCATTTCAATCTTAAGTGCGCAAGCCCATTTTTTTCAATCCATCCATAAATGCCAATGTAGTCTTATCCATAGGCCCCTAAATTTGGATTACTATAGACAAAGTGTGTATAACCCATTATCAGGCTCTAAATCAGCTTTGGTTTGATATATTATGGGCCTCATGGTTTAATTGGGGTTGCCATGACCATCGATTTGAAGTCCAAGTGTGCACACCCAATTTGTTAAATCCATCCATAAATGCCAATGCAATCTCATTAATAGGCCCCTAAATTTGGATTGCTATAGGAAAAGTGTCTAGCACCTATAATAGGGCTTTGAGTGAGCTTTGATTTGATATATTATAGGCTTTGTAGTTCAATCAGGGTTGCCACAAATGTCAATTTGAAGCCCAAGTGCACACACACACTTTGTCAAATCCATCCATAAATGCCAATCCATAGGCCTTTAAATTTGGATTGGTAGAGAATAAGCATGTACCACCAATTGTAGGGCTATGAATTAGCCTCAATTTGATATATTATAGGCCTCATGGTTTAAATGGGGTTTCCACGACCATCCATTTAAAGCCCAAGTGTGCACTCACACTTTATCAAATCCATCCATAAATGTCAATGCAATCTCAGCCGCATGCCCCTAAATTTGGACTGCTACAGAAAAAGTTCATAGCACCCATTATAAGTCTTTGAGTCAACTTCTATTTAATATATTATATGCCTTGTGGTTCAATCAGCATGGCCATGACTATCCATTTGAATCCCAAGTGCTCACCTCCACTTTGTCAAATCCATCCATAAATGCCATTGCAGTCTCCTCCAAAGGCCCCTAAATTTGGATTGCTATAGATGAAGTATGTAGTACGTATTATAGGGCTATAAGTCAGCTTCAATTTAATATATTATGGGCCCTATGGTTGAATCAAGGTTGACACTACTATCCATTTGAAGCCCAAGTGCACACACCCACTTTATCAAATCCATCCATAAATGTCAATGCAGTCTTATACATATAGCCCTAAATTTGGATTGCTACAAATATAGTTTATGACATGTATTATAAGGATCTAAGTCAATTTAGATTTGAAATATTATGGGCCTTGTAGTTCAGTTGGAGTTGCCATGATCATCCATTTGAAGCCCAAGTGCATACTCCCACTTTGTCAAATCCATCCATAAATGCTAACGCAGACTCATAAATAGGGCCCTAAATTTGGATTAGTATAGAAAAAGTGTGTAGGACCCATTATAGGACTTTAAGTTAGCTTTAATTTGATATATTATAGGCCTTATGGTTCAATCAGGGTTTCTATAACCATCCATTTGAAGCCCAAGTGCACACACCTATTTTGTCAAATCCATCCATAAATGCCTATGTAGTCACATCCATAGGCCATATAATTTAGATTGCTATAGGAAAATTTTGTAGTTCCCATTTTATGGCACTGAGTCAACTTTGATTTAATATATTATAGGTCCCATGGTTCAATTAGGGTTAGCAAGACTGTCCATTTGAAGCCCAAGTGCGCACACCCACTTTGTCAAATCCATATAGAAATGCCAATGCAGTCTCATCCATATGACCCTAAATTTGGATTGGTACAATGGAAGTGCATGTATTATAAGGCTTTGAGTTAGCCACGATTTGGTATATTCCAAGCCACCTAGTTCAATTAGGGTTGCCACAGTTGTCCATTTGAAGCAAGTGTTTAAATGCACACTTTGTCAAATCCATCTAAAAATGCCAATGCAGTCTTATCCATACACCCCTAAATTTTGACTACTACAAACAAAGTTTCTAGCACTCATTATAGGGCTCTGAGTCAACTACAATTGGATATATTATTAGCCTTGTGGTTCAATCAGCATTGACATGACTGTCCATTTGAAGTCCAAGTGCACACGCCCACTTTGTCAAATCCATCCATAAATGCTAATGCAGTCTCATCAATAGGCCTATAAAATCGGATTATTACAAATAAAGTGTTGTTAGGGTTTCATGATACAAACGTAACAAAAAAATTAAAATTTTATCACGTTCCCAAAACCTAAATCCATGTAATTCAACTACTTGATTAAAACTAGGATTTCAAGAATCTTACCAAAACGTAGAAGAGGCAAGATTTTCTAGAAGGATGAGAGGAGGTTCACAATGGTGACACCTTAGCTCAAGCTTTTTGCTTTGGTTGTTTAGATCTAGACATTTCCAAAAGGATGCATCCTCTATAGGTATCCATACGAACAACGCTTCATAAAACGAATTGGAGTGTGTGCTAGCAACCGTCTTGATTGTCTCACAAATCAAGAACAAAAGAAAAACTCTATGTTTGTTTTCTAGGAAGAGAGAAAATTATTTTTGGAGGTAGGGAAAACAAAAACTATATTAAACCCTAAAGAATATAATATATTTATAGTCTCCAAATTAGGGTTTCACCTACCAATGACCATTTGGTAATTTCCCATTATATTCTGATTTTGTTTTAAAAACAAATCAAAAATATTATCTTATTTATTTATTTAAAATAACATTTATCTTAAATAAATAAACAAATAAATAAAAAACTTTAATTATTTATTTCTATAGATTTTATTTTGGGATTATTAAACCTATAATCATTTTGGGCTTGTTCTAAATGTGTGACCCTGTAGATTCATATAACATTGGCAGTGGGCCTAAATCTCTATATAGGCCTACAAGTCATAAGTGGCCTCAAGCAAGACATTATGACTACCTAAGTCATGTGAAGTCAATAATCCAATATAACCTAATTATAGTGAATTTTATTGTTCCTTTATCACATGATATCTTAATTGAACGTAAGGCATAAAATGTCATCCTTATATAGTTCAGTATTATGACTTGATTCCAAGTAGACTGAAAATGATAACTCTTTATCAATTCATTTCAGCATGGCCATGCATTTTCCTTCAGTCTATCTCATCAAGGGGCCTATAGATATCTTTCTCATATTAATGAAGGATAAATTCCTTCTAAATCACTCACATTCCTCGTGTAACTAATTTCATATCCAACAACATCCTATCTAATCGTTCAGTTAAAGACAATGTTAGAATGTGTCAAAACATAAAATAACTATGTAGAAATCCATGATGATTTTAAGGTCAAAGGACCAAAATAAAATTAGTGTAATGAGAAATACTTACAACAATATTTTATGCAGTATTCTCATAGTGGATCAATCTAGTACATGATCTCTCATCATGTACCTACGAGTTGACTTAATATCTCATATTCATGATTAGTAAAACATAACCATCAGTCAACATCATACTAGCCTTAATACTTTAACATTTATATAATTAATAAATGGCTAAGGATAATTAGAATAGAACTCTTATTTTAATCTAAGGGTTTTACTATCGAGTGACATACTTGATGGCCTTAATAAGAATTAACCATTCACATAATTATCATAAAATCAAATGATAATGAAATGCCTCTTTATTAATAAATAAGAAAGTCAATACATAATCAAATGATTAACCTAATGCATATCACTAACAAGTGTATGACACTTATTATAGGGCTCTAAGTTAGATTTTATTTGATATATTATGGGCCCCGTGGTTCAATTGGGGCTGCCATGACCATCCATTTGAAGCCCAAGTGTGCACACACATATTGTCAAATCCATCTATAAATGCCAATGCATTCTCATCCATAGGCCCTTAAATTTGGATTGGTACAAAAGAAGTGTGTACCACCAATTATAGGGCTATGAATTAGCCTTAATTTGATATAATATAGGCCTCATATTTCAATTAGGGTTCCCACGACTGTCCATTTGAAGCCCAAGTGTGCACACATACTTTGTCAATTCCATTCATAAATGCTAATGAAGTCTCATCCATAGGCCCTTAAATTTGGATTGATATAGAAGAAGTGTGCAAGACAAATTATAAGGCTATTAATTAGCCTCGAATTGGTATATTATGGGCCTTATGGTTCAATTAGGGTTCCCACGACCGTCCATTTGAAGCCTAAGTGCGCACGCATAATTCATCAAATCCATCTATAAATACCAATGCAGTCTCATCCACAGCCCCCTAAATTTGGACTGCTACAGAGAAAGTTTATAGCACTTATTATAGGGCTCTGAGTCAGCTTCATTTTGATATATTATAGGCCCCGTGCTTTAATCCGGGTAGCCATGACTGTCCATTTGAATCCCAAGTGTGCATGTCCACTTTGTGAAATCCATCTATAAATGTCAATGCAGTCTCATCCATAGGCCCTTAAATTTGGTTTTCTATAGATGAAGTGTATAGTACATATTGTAGGGTTCAATCGGGGTAGCCATGACTATCCATTTGAATCCCAAGTGTGCAGGTCCACTTTGTGAAATTCATCTATAAGTGTTAATGCAATCTCATCCATAGGCCCTTAAATTTGGATTGTTATGGATGAAGTGTATAGTATATATTGTAGGGTTCTAATTCAACTTCGATTTAATATATTATGGGCCTTATAGTTCAGTCAAGGTTGCCACTACTGTTTATTTGAAGCCTAAGTGCACATGCCCACTTTGTCAAATCCATCCATAAATGACAATACAATCTCATCTATAAGCCCCTAAATTTGGATTGGCATAGAAGCAGTGTGTAGCACTTATTATAGAGCTCTGAGTTAGATTCAATTTGATATATCATAAGTCTTGTGGTTCAATTGGGGTTTCCATGATCGTCTATCTGAAGCCCAAGTGTGCATGCCTATTTTGTCAAATCTATCCATAAATGCCAATGTAGTCATATCCTTATGCCACTAAATTTAGATTGCTACATACAAAGTTTAAATACCCTATTTAAGAGCATTGAGTTAGCTTCAATTTTATATATTATGGGCCTTATGGTTCAATCGGGGTTGCCACAACCATTAATTTGAAGCTAAAGTGTGCACACCTACTTTGTCAAATCCATACATAAATGCCAGTGCAATCTCATCCATAGGACCCTAAATTTGGATTGGTCACGAAGAAGTGTGTAGTACATATTATAGCGCTCTGAGTCAGCCTTAAATTGATATATTATGGGCCACCTGGTTCAATTAGGGTTTCCATGATTGTCCATTTAAAGCCTATGTGCCCAAGCACATTTTGTTAAATCCATCAATAAATGCCATTGCATTCTCATCCATACGCCCCTCAATTTGGATTGCTACATACAAAGTGTGTAGTACTCATTATAGGAATCTGAGTCAACTTTAATTTGATATATTATTAGCCCCGTGGTTCAATCAACATTGCCACGACCATTCATTTGAAGTCATGCATGCCCACTTTGTCAAATCCATCCATAAATGCAAATGCAGTTTCATCAATAGGCCCTTAAATTTGGATTGCTACAAATAAAGTGTGTGGTACCAATTATAGGGCTCTGTGTCAGCTTGGATTTGATATATTATGGGCTCTATGGTTTAATTGGGGTTGCCATTGTTAGGCAAGACTGGTTGTAAAAGGTTTCAAACAAACACATGGTATAGACTGTGATGAAACCTTTTCACCAGTGGCTATGCTAAAATCTATTCAAATTCTCCTTGCTATAGCTGCATACTATGATAATGAAATATGGCAAATGGATGTCAAAATAACATTTCTTAATGGAAATTTACTTGAGGATGTGTACATGACATAGCTAGAAGGTTTTGTTAGTCCTGAGAATTCTGGAAAGGTATACAAGCTTTAAACATCCATTTATGGATTGAAGTAAACATCATAGAGTTGGATTCTTCATTTTGATGAAGCAATCAAAGAATTTGGCTTCATTAAAAATGATGATGAACCTTGTGTATACAAGAAAGTTAGTGGGAGTGCTATTGTGTTTTTAGTGCTGTATATGGATGACATACTACTCATTGGAAATGATATTCCTATTTTACAAAATGTTCAATCATGGTTAGGGAATTGTTTCTTAATGAAAGACTTAGGTGAAGTTGCTTATATATTAGGCATCAAGATCTATAGAGATAGATTTAAAAGGCTTATTGGACTAAGTCAAAGCACTTATATTGATAAGGTATTAAATAGGTTTAGTATGCAAAATTCCAAGAGAGGATTCTTGCCAATGTTGCATGGCATTAGTCTCAGCAAGACTCAGTGTCCTATGACACAGGATGAGCAAGACCGCATGAGTAAGGTTCCATATGCTTCTGCTATTGGTTCTATCATGTATGCAATGTTGTGTACTCAACCTGATGTTTTATATGCCTTAAGCACAACGAGCAGATACCAGTCAGACCCAGGTGAAAATCACTGGACAGTAGTTAAAAATATCCTTAAGTACTTGAGAAGAACTAAGGATGCATTTTTACTATATGGTGGTAAGGAAGATGAGCTAGTTGTATATGGTTACACAGATGCCAACTTCCAAACTGATAAGGATGATTTTTTATCACAGTCGGGATATGTATTTTGTTTAAATGGAGGTGCAGTGAGCTGGAGGAGTTCCAAGCAAGACACTGTTGCTGATTCTACAACAGAAGCTGAGTACATAGCTGCTTTAGAAGCAGCTAAGGAGGCTGTTTGGATTAAAAAGTTCATAACTAGGTGTTATTCCTAGTATATTAGATCCAGTGAACTTGTATTGTGACAATAATAGAGCTATAGCCCAAGCTAAGGAGCCCAGATCACATCAGAGATCCAAACACATACTCAAGCGTTATCATCTCATTCAAGAAATCATTGAGAGAGGAGACGTCAAGATACACAGAGTACTTACAAATGATAATGTTGTTGATCCACTGACTAAGCCTCTTCCATAGCCTAAACATGAGAGTCAAACTAGGTCCATGGGTTTTCGATACGATGTTGATTGGGCCTAGTGCAAGTGGGAGATTGTTAGTGATATGCACTAGGTCAATCATTTGATTATGTATTGACTTTATTATTTTATTAATAAAGAGGTATTTTATTATCATTTGATTTTATGATAATTATATGAATGGTTAATTCTTACTAAGGCCATCAAGTATGTCACTTGATAGTAAAACCCTTAGATTAAAATAAGAGTTCTATTCTAATTATCCCTAGCCATTTATTCATTATATAAATATTAAAGTATTAAGGCTAGTATGTTGTTGACTGATGGTCATGTTTTACTAATCATGAATATGAGATATTAAGTCAACTCATAGGTATATGATGAGAGATCATGTACTGGATTGACCCACTATGAGAGTACTGCATAGATTATTGTCATGAGTGTTTCTCATCATAGTAATTTTATTTCGGTCCTTTGACCTTGAAATCATCATGGATTTCTATATAGCTATTTTTTGTTTTGACACATTCTAACATTGTCTTTAACCGGACGATTAGATAGGATGTTGGATATGAAATTAGTTATGTGAGGAATGTGAGTGATTCAGAAGGAATTTATTCCTCATTAATATGAGAAAGATATCTATGGACCCCTTGATGAGATAGACTGAAGGAAAATGCATGGCCATACTGAAATGAATTGATAAAAAGTTATCATTTTCAGTCTACTTAGAATCAAGTCATAATATTGAACTATATAAGGATGACATTCTATGCCTTATGTTCAATTAAGATATCATGTGATAAAGGGATGATAAAATTCACTGTAATTAGGTTATGTCAGATTATTGACTTCACATGACTTGGGTAGTCATAATGTCTTGCTAGAGGCTACTTATGTCTTGTAGGCCTAAATAGAGATTTAGGCCCACTGCCAATGTTATGTGAACCTACAGGGTCACACACTTAGAACAAGCCCAAAACGATTATGGGTTTAATAAGCCCAAAATAAACTCTATGGAAATAAATAATTAAAGTTATTTATTTATTTATTTAAGATAAATGTTATTTTAAATAAATAAATAAGATATTATTTCTGATTTTTTTTTAAAACAAAATTAGAACGTAATAAATGGAAATTACCAAAAAGGTCATTAGTAGGTGAAGCCCTAATTTGGAGTCTATAAATATGTTAAATTCTCTAGGGTTTAACAATTTTGTTTTCCCTACCTCCAAAAACCGTTTTCTCTCTTCCTATAAAACAAACATAGAGTTTTTCTTTTGTTCTTGATTTATGAGGCAATCAAGAAGGTTGCTAGTACACACTCCAATTCATTTTATGAAGGGCTGATTGTGTGGATATCTATAGAGGAGGCATCCTTTTGGAGACATCTTGATCCAAACAACCAAAGCAAAAAGCTTGAGGTAAGGTATCACTGGTGTGAACCTCCTCTCATCCTTCTAGAGAATCTTGCCTCTTCTGCATTTTGGTGAGATTCTTAAAACCCTAGATTTATTAAGTAGTCAAATTACATGGATCCAGGTTTGGGAACGTGATCAAATTTTAATTTTTATGCTACATTAGTATCATGGAACCCCAACATCCAAGACCATCCATTTGAAGCTCAAGTGTGCATACACACATTGTCAAATCCATCCATAAATGCCAATGCCATCTAATCCATAGGCCCTTAAATTTGGATTGGTACAAAAGAAGTGTGTACCACTAATTATAGGGCTATAAATCAACCTTGATTTAATATATTATGGGCCTTATGGTTCAATTAGGGTTCCCACGACTGTCCATTTAAAGCCCTAGTGTGCACGCACACTTTGTCAAGCCATCCATAAATGCCAATGTTGTCTCATCCATAGGCCCTTAAATTTGGATTGGTATAGAAGAAGTGTGTACCACTAATTATAGGGCTCTAAATTAGGCTCGATTTGATATATTATGGGCCTCATGGTTCAATTAGGGTTCCCATAACCATCCATTTATAGCTTAAGTGCGCATGCACACTTTGTTAAATCCATCCATAAATATCAATGCAATCTCATCCATAGGACCTTAAATTTGGATTGGTATAGAATAAGTGTGTAGCAGCAATTATAGGGCTCTAAATCAGGATAGATTTGATATATTATGGGCCTTGTGGTTCAATTGGCGTTGCCATAATCATCCATTTGAATCCCAAGTGCGCACTCATACTTTATCAAATCCATCAAAAAATGCCAATGTAGTCTCATCCACATGCCCTTAGATTTGGACTGGTTTAGGGAAAGTTTGTAGCACCCATTATAGGGCTCTAAGTCAACTTCTATTTAATATATTATAGGCCTTGTGGTTCATTTGGCATGGCCACAACTATCAATTTGAATTCCAAGTGCGCATGCCCACCTTGTCAAGTCCATCCATAAATGCCAATGCAATCTCATACATAGGCCCCTAAATTTGGATTACTACATAAAAAATGTGTATTACATAATATAAGGCTCTAATTTCATATTTGATTTGTTATTTTATAGGCCCAGTGGTTTAATTGGGGTTGCCACTACTATCCATTTGAAGCCCAAGTATGCAGTCCACTTTGTCAAATCCATCCATAAATACTAATGCAGGCTCATTCATAGGGCCTTAAATTTGGATTACTATAGATGTAGTGTATAGAAAGTATTATAGGGTTCTAAGTCAGCTTTGATTTGATATATTATGGGGCCTATACTTCAATCGGGGTAGCCATGACGCATCCATTTGAAGCCCATGTGTGCACACGCACATTGTCAAATCCTTCTATAGATGCCAATTCATTCTCATCCATAGGCCCCTAAATTTTTACTGCTATAGATAAAGTGTGTACCACTTGTTATAGGGCTTTAAGTCAACTTTCATGTGATATACTATGGGCCTTGTGGTTCAATCGGGGTTGCCACGATCGTCCGTTTAAAGCCCAAGTGTGCACGCCCACTTTGTCAAATCCATCCATAAATGCCAATGCACTCTCATCCATAGACCCCTAAATTTTTAATGCTACAGATGAAACGTATAGTACTTATTATAGAACCTTGACTCAGCTTAGATTTGATATATTATGGTCCCCATGGTTCAATCGAGATTCCCACGATCGTCCATTTAAATCATAAGTGTGCACGCCCAGTTTGTTAAATCCATCCATAAATGACAATGCAGTCTCATCCATAGGCCATTAAATTTGGATTGCTATAAACAAAGTTTGTAGCTCCCATTTTGGGGCCTCAACCCAGCCTCAATTTGATATATTATAGGCCTCGTGGTTCAATTGGGGTTGCCACAACAGTCCATTTGAAGCCTAAGTGCACACATCCACTTTATCAAATCCATCCATAAATGCCAATGCATCCTCCCCTATAGGCCCCTAAATGTGTACTATTGTAGATAAAGTTTGCGGCACCCTGTGGTTCAATCAGGGGGACCACGACCATCCATTTGAAGCCAAAATGTGCACGCCTACTTTGTCAAATCCATTCATAAATATGAATGCAGTCCCATCCATTGGCCCCTAAATTTATACAACTATAGATGAATTGTTTAGCACCTATTTTAGGGCTTTGAGTTACCTTCAATTTGATATATTATGGGCTATGTGCTTCAATCCAGGGTGCCATAATTGTCCATTTAAAGCCCAAGTATGCACTCCCACTTTGTTAAATCTGTCGATAAATACCCATGCAATCTCATCCATAGGCCACTAAATTTGTATCTTACAGATGAGGTGTATAGTACCCATTATAGGTCTCTAAGTCAAGTTTGATTTGATATATGATAGGCCCCATGGTTCAATAGGGGTTTCCATGATCATCTATTTGAATCAAAAGTGTGCAGTCTACTTTATCAAATCCATCCATAAATACAATTGCAATCTCATCCAAAAGCCCCTAACTTTGGATTTCTATAGAAAAAGTGTGTGCCAACCAACATAGGTCTCTGAGTTAGCTTTGATTTAATATATTATGGGTTTTGTGGCTCAATTGACATTGCCACGACCATCCATTTGAAGGCCAAGCATGCACGCCCACTTTGTCAAATCCATCCATAAATGCACAACAATCTTATCCATAGGCCCCTAAATTTGGACTACTACAAAAGAGTTGTGTAGTACATATTATAGGGCTCTAAATTGGCCTTGATTTGATATATTATGGGCCTTATGGTTCAATTGCGGTTGCCATGATCATCCATTTGAATCTCAATTGCGCACGCCCACTTTGTCAAATCCATCTATAAATGCCAATGCAGTCCTATTCATATGCCCTTACATTTGGACTGCAATAGAAGAGGTGTGTAGAATATATTATAGGGGCCTGATTCAACCTTAATTTGATATATTATAGGCCCTGTGGCTCAATAGGGGTCACCATGACTATCCATTTGAATCCTAAGTGCACATGCCACTTTGTCAAATCCATCCATAAATGCCATTGTAATCTTATTCATAGCCCCTAAATCTAGACTACTAAAGACGAAGTGTGTAGGCACACATTATAGGACTTTAAGTCAGCTTTGATTTAATATGTTATAGGTGCCCTACTTTAATCAGGGTTGCCATGACCGTCCATTTAAATAACTAGTGTGCACACCCACTTTGTTAAATCCATCCATAAATGTTAATGTAGTCTGATCCGTAAACCCCTAAGTTTGGATAGCTATAAAAAAAATTGTGTAGTCGTCATTATAGCATTCTAAGTTAGCTTTGATTTTATATATTATGGGCTATGTGATTCAATCAGGGTTACCATGACCATCCATTTGAAGCCTAAGTGTGCACGGCCACTTTTTCAAATCCATCCATAAATACCAATGCATTCTCATCCATAGGCCCTTATATTTGTACTGCAATAGATAAAATGTGTAGGACCCATTATAGGGCCCTAAGTCAGCTTTGATTTGATATATTATGAGCCCCCATGGTTCAATCGGGGTTGACAAGACTATCCATTTGAATCCCAAGTGCGCATACCCACTTTGTCAAATCCATCCATAAATGCCAATGTAGTCTTATCCATAGGCCCCTAAATTTGGACTGCTATAGATGAAGTGTGTGGCATCTACTATAACGCTCTGAGCCAGCCTCAATTTGATGTATTATGGGCCCTATGGTTCTATCAAGGTTTCCACAATTGTCCATTTGATGCCTAAGTGCACACACCTGCATTGTCAAATCCATCTATAAATCCAAATGCATTTTCCTCCATAGGCCCCTAAATTTGTACTACTACAGATGAAGTGTGTAGTGCCATTATAAGGCTCTAAGTAAGATTCGATTTGATATACTATAGGCCCCATATTTTAATAAGGGGTGCCATGACCATCCAATTGAAGCCCAATTGCACACACTCACTTTGTCAAATCCAACCATAAATGCCAATGCAGTCATATCCATAGGTCCCTAAATACCGCTATAGATGAATTGTGTAGCACTCATTATAAAGCTCTAAGTCAGCTTCAATTTGATATATTATAGGCCCCATGGTTGAATTTATGGGGCCACAACCATCCATTTGAAGCCCAGATGTGCACGCTAACTTTGCCAGATCCAACCATAAATCCCAATGCAGTCGCACACATAGGCCCTTAAATTTAGACTACTATAGATGAAGTGTGTAGCATCTACTATAAGGCTATGAGCTAGCCTCGATTTGATGTATTATGGGCCCCATGGTTCTATCAGGGTTTCCATGACCGTCCATTTGATGCCCAAGTGCGCACACCCGCATTATCAAATCCATCCATAAATCCCAATGCATTCTCCTCCATAGGCCCTACATTTGTAGTATTATAGATAAAGTGTGTAGCGCCATTATAGGGCTCTGAGTAAGATTCAATTTGATATACTATGGGCCTTGATTTTCAATCAGGGGTGCCATGACCATCCAATTAAAGCCCAACTGTGCACGATCACTTTGTCAAATCCAACCATAAATGCCAATGCAGTCCTATCCATAGGTCCCTAAATTTGTACTGCTATAGATGAATTGTTTAGCACCCATTATAAAGCTCTGAGTTAGCTTTGATATATTATAGGCCCCATGGTTGAATCTGCGGTGCCATGACCATCCATTTGAAGCCTAGATGCGCACGCTAACTTTGTCAAATCCATCCATAAATGCCAATGCAATGTCATCCATAGGCCAATAAATTTGTACTGCTATAGATGAAGCGTGTAGCACACATTATAACGCTATGAGATAGCTTTGATTCAATATATTATGGGCCCCATATTTCAATCTAGGGTGCCATCACCATTCGATTGAAGCCCAAGTGTGCATGCCCACTTTATCAAATCCATCCATAAATGCCAATGCAGTCCCATCCATAGACCCCTCAATTTGTACTATTACAAATGAAGTGTATAGCACCTATTATAGGTCTTTGAGTTAGCTTTGATTTGATATATTATGGCCCCCATGGTTTAATCTAGGGTGCCAGGGCCATCCACTTGAAGACCAAGTACACATGCCCACTTTGTCAAATCCATCCATAAATGCTAATGCTATTTCATCTATAGGCCCTTAAATTTTCACTGCTACAAATGAAGAGTGTAACACTTATTAAAAGGCTCTAAGTCAGCTTTGATTTGATATATTATTGGCCCTATGGTTCAATCGGGGTTGCCATTATCATCCATTTGAATCCTAAGTGCACACACCTACTTTGTCAAATCCATCCATAAATGGCAATGCAGTCTCATCCATAGGCCCCCAAATTTGGACTACTGGAGAAGTGGTGTATAATACCCCTAATATAGCTCTAAGTTATCCTCGATTTGATATATTATGTGCCCCTTGCCCCAATCAGGGTTGCCATCACTGTCCATTTTAATCCCAAATGAACACACCTACATTATTAAATCCATCCATAAATGCCAATGCATTCTCATCCATGGCCCCCAAATCTAGACTGCTATAGATGAAGTGTGTAGCAGCCATTATAGGGCTTTGAGTAAGCTTCTATTTGATATGTTATAGCCATCATGGTTTAATAGGGGTTGCCATGAATGCCCATTTGAAGCCTAAGTGAACACACCCACTTTATCAAATCGATCCATAAATGTCAATGTAGTCTCATCCACATGCCACTAAATTTTTATTGCCATAGGCAAAGTTTATAGCTTTTATTATAGGGTTCTGAGTCATATTTGATTTGATATACTATAGGATCCATGGTTTAATTGAGGTTATCATGACCGTCTATTTGAAGCCTAAGTTCGCATGCCCACTTTATCAAATCCATCTATAAATGTTAATGCATTCTCATCCATAGGCCCCTAAATTTGGATAGCTACAGATGAAGTGTATAGTACCTAATATAGGGCTTTGAGAAAGATTTGATTTGATATATTATGGACCCTTTGGTTCAATCGAGGTTGCCACGACCGTCCATTTAAAGCCCAAGTGGGCATGCCCACTTTGTCAAATCCATAAATAAATGCTAATGCAATCTCATCTATAGGCCCCTAAATTTGGATAGTTACAGATAAAGTGTGCAGTACCCATTATAGGGCTCTGAGCCAACTTTGATTTGATATATTATGGGTGTCATGGTTCAATCAGGGTTTCCACGACTGTCCATTTAAAGCCCAAGTGCGCATGCCGACTTTGTTAAATCCATCCATAAATGCCAATACAGTCTCATCTATAGGCCCCTAAATTTGGACTGCTACAAATGTAGCACCCATGTAGGGCTTTGAGCCAATTTTTATATGATATACTATGGGTCCCATGGAACAATCGGGCTTGCCATGATGGTCCATTTGAAGACCAAGTGCACATGCCCACTTTGTTAAATCCATCCATAAATGCCAATGCAGTATTATCCGTAGGCCCCTAAATTTGGACTGCTATAAATGAGTGGTGTAGCACTCATTATAGGGTTTTGAGTTAGCTTTGAATTAATATATAATAGGTCCCATTCTTTAATCGGGGTTGCCACGATCGTCAATTTGAAGCCTAAGTGCACTCGCTCACTTTCTCAAATCCATCTATAAATGACAATGCAGTCTAATCTATAGGCCCCAAAATTTGGACTGCTGCAGACAAAGTTTATAATAGCCATTATAAGGCATTAAGTCATCTTTGATTTGATATATTATGGGCCTCCTACTTCAATTAGAGTTGCCACGATTGTTCATTTTAAGCTTAAGTATGCACGCCCACTTTGTCAAATCCATCCATAAATGCCAATGCGCTCTCATCCATAGGCCCCTAAATTTGGACTACTGCAGAAGAGGTGTGTAGTACCCATCATAGGGCTATGAATCAGCCTTAATTTGATATATTATAGGACCCATGGTTCAATCAAGGTTGCCACGACAATCCATTTGAATCCCAAGAGCGCATGCCCACCTTGTCAAATCCGTCCATAAATGTCAATGCAGTCTTATCCATAGGCCCCTAAATTTGAACTGCTATAGAGGAAGTGTGCAGCACCTAATTTAGGGGTCTGAGTTAGCTTTGATTTGACATATAATGGGCCCTATGGTTCAATCAAGGTTGCCATAACTGTCCATTTGTGCATGCCCACTTTGTCAAATCCATCCATAAATGCTAATGCAGTCTCATCCATATGGCCTTAAATTTGGAATGCTATAGAAGAGGTGTTTAGCACCCATTATAGGGGTCTGAGTTAGCCTATATTTGATATATTATAGGCACTGTGATTCAATTAGGGTTTCCACGACCATCCATTTAAAGCCTAAGTGCACACACCTACTTTGTCAAATCCATTTTATAAATGCTAATGCAGTCTTATCGTAGGCCCCTGAATTTGGATTGCTATTAAAGAAATGTGTAGAACCCATTATAAATCTATGAGTTAGCTTTGGTTTGATATATTATAGGCCCCATGGTTCAATTAGGGTTGCCACAATAGTCCATTTGAAGCGAAACGTCGCACACCCACTTTGTCAAATCCATCCATAAATGCCAATGCAACATCATCCATAGGCCCTTAGATTTGGATAGTTATAGATTAATAGCACCAATTATAGGGCTCTAAGTTAGCTTTGATTTGATATATTATATGCCCTATGATTCAATGAGGGTTGCCACGACCGTCCATTTGAAGCTTAAGTGTGCACTCCCACTTTGTCAAATCCACCCATAAATGCTAATACAGTCTCATCCATAAGCCCTTAAATTTAGACTGCTATGAATAAAGTGTGTATTATGCATTATAGGGCTATGATTTAGGTTCAAATTGATATATTATAGGCCCTAGGGTTTAATTGAGGTTGCAATAACTGTCCATTTTAAGCCCAAGTGCACATGCCAACTTTTACAAATCCATCTATAAATGCCAATGCAATCTCATCCATAAGCCTTTAAATTTGGACTGCTACAAATGAAGTGTGCTGCACCCATTAAAGAGCTATAAGTCAAATTTAATTTGACATATTATAGGCCCCATGGTTCATTCGGGGTTGCTATGACCGTCTAATTAAAGCCCAAGTGCACACATCCACTTTGTCAAATCCATTTATAAATGACAATGCAATCTCATCCATAGGCCCCTAAATTTGGACTACTATAGATAAAGTTTGTAGTACCCATTGTAGGGCTCTAAGTTAACTTTGACTTGATATAATGCAAGCCCCTTGTTTCAATCAGGGTTGCCACGACCATCCATTTGAAGCCCAAGTGTGAATGCCCACTTGACTAAATCCATCCATAAATGTCAATGCAGTCTCATCCATATGCCACTAAATTTTTATTATTAGAGGAAAAGTTTATAGCTTTTATTATAGGGTTTTGAGTCATATTTGATTTGATATACTATGGTCTTCGTGGTTTAATCGGGGTTTCCATGATCGTCCATTTGAAGCCTAAGTTTGCATGCCCACTTTGTCAAATCCATCTATAAATGTTAATGTAGTCTCATCCATAGGCCCCTAAATTTGGATAGCTACAGATGATGTGTATAGTACCTAATACTGGGCTTTGAGTCAGATTCGATTTGATGTATTATGGGCCCTTTGGTTCAGTCAGGGTTGCCACAACTATCCATTTAAAGTCCAAATGGGCATGCCCACTCTATTAAATCCATAAATAAATGCCAATGCAGTCTCATCCACAGGCCCCTAAATTTGGATAGTTACAGATGAAATGTGTAGTGCCCATTATAGGGCTCTGAGCCAGCTTTGATTTGATATATTATGGGTGTCGTGGTTCAATCAGGGTTGCCACGACTATCCATTTGAAGCCCAAGTGTGCATGCCTACTTTGTTAAATACATCCATAAATGCTAATGCAGTCTCATGTATAGGACACTAAATTTGGATTGCTACAAATGTAGCACCCATTATAGGGATTTGAGCCAGTTTTCATATGATATATTATAGGCCAGAGGATTCAATCGGCCTTGCCACGACGGTCCATTTGAAGACCAAGTGCGCATGCCCACTTTGTCAAATCCATCCATAAATGCCAATGCAGTCTTATCCATAGGCCCCTAAATTTGGACTACTAAAGATGAGGGGTGTAGCACTCATTATAGGGCTTTGAGTTAGCTTCGAATTAATATATTATAGGTCCCATGCTTCAATCAGGGTTGCCACAACAGCCCATTTGAAGCCCAAGTGCACTCGCTCACTTTGTCAAATCCATCAATAAATGACAATGTAGTATAATCCATAGGCCCCTAAATTTGGATTGCTACAGAAAAAATTTATAGCATCCATTATAGGCCATTAAGTTAGCTTTGATTTGATATATTATGGGCCTCCTACTTTAATCGAAGTTGCCACGACTATCCATTTGAAGCTTAAGTATGCATGCCCACTTTGTCAAATCCATCCATAAATGCCAATGCACTCTCATCCATAGGCCCCAAAATTTGGACTACTATAGAAGAGGTGTATAGTACCTATCATAAGGCTATAAATCAACCTCAATTTGATATATTATAGGCCCCATGGTTCAATCAGGGTTGCCACGATAGTCCATTTGAATCCCAAGACCGCTCACCCACCTTGTCAAATCCATCCATAAATGTCAATGCACTCTCATCCATAGGCACCTAAATTTGAACTGCTATAGAGGAAGTGTGTGGCACGCATTATAGGGCTCTGAGTTAGCTTTGATTTGACATATAATAGGCCCTATGGTTCAATCGAGGTTGCCACAACTATCAATTTGCGCATGCCCACTTTGTCAAATCCATTCATAAATGCCAATGTAGTCTTATCCATAGGGCCCTAAATTTGGACTGCTACAAAAAAAGGTGTTTATCACACATTATAGGGGTCTAAGTCAGCCTATATTTGATATATTATGGGCCCTATGATTCAATTAGGATTGCCATGATCATCAATTTGAAGCCCAAGTGTGCACATCCACTTTGTCAAATCCATCTTATAAATGCTAATGCAATCTCATCCATAGGCCCCTAAATTTGGATTGCTATAAAAGAAATGTGTAGAACCCATTATAAATCTATGAGTTAGCTTTGATTTGATATATTATGGGCCCCATGGTTCAATCAAGGTTGCCACAACAATCCATTTGAAGCACAAGTGTGCACACCCACTTTGTTGAATCCATCCATAAATACCAATGCAACATCATCCATAGGCCCTTAGATTTTGATAGCAATAGATTAATAGCACCAATTATAAGGCTCTAAGTTAGCTTTGATTTTTATATAATATGTGCCCCATGGTTCAATGAGGATTGTCACAATCGTCCATTTGAAGCTTAAGTGTGCACTCCTACTTCGTCAAATCCACCCATAAATGCTAATACAGTCTCATCCATAAGCCCCTAAATTTGGACTGCTATAGATGAAGTATGTACTGTGCATTATAGGAGTATGAGTTAGCTTCAATTTAATATATTATAGGCCCTACGGTTAAATCAAGGTTGCAACGACCGTCCATTTGAAGCCCAAGTGTGCATGCTAACAATTACAAATCCATCCATAAATGCCAATGCAATCTCATCCATAAGACCCTAAATTTGGACTGCTATAAATGAAGTGTATAGAACCCATTATAGGACTCTAAGTCAGATTTCATTTGACATATTATAAGCCCCATGGTTCATTTGGGGTTGCCATGACCATCCAATTATAGCCTAAGTGTGCACATCCACTTTGTCAAATCCATCCATAAATGACAATGCAATCTCATCCATTCGCCTCTAAATTTGGACTACTATAGAAAAAGTTTATAGCACCCATTATAGGGCTCTAAGTTAGCTTTAACTTGATCTAATGCAAGCCCCTTGGTTCAATCAGGGTTGCCACGATCGTCCATTTGAACCCTAAGTATGAATGCCCACTTTGTCAAATCCATCCATAAATGACAATGCAGTCTCATCCATAGACCCCTAAATATGGACTTCTATAAATGATATGTGGAGCACCTATTCTAGTTGTCTAAGTCAACTTTGATTTGATATATTATAGGCCCCATGGTTTAATCGAGGTTTCCATGACCATCCATTTAAAGCCCAACTGCGCATACCCACTTTGTCAAATCCATCCATAAATGCGAATGCAGTCTCATGCATAGGCCCATAAATTTGTACTATAATAAATAAAGTATGTAGCACCCATTATAGAGCTCTGAGTCAACTTCAATATGATATATTATTAGCCTCATGGCTCAATCAGTGTTGCCATGATTGTCCATTTGAAGCCCAAGTGCAGACGCCTACTTTGTCAAATCCATCCATATAGGCCAATGTAATCTCATCCATAGGCCCTTAAATATGGACTGCTATAGATGAAGTGTGTAGTAGCCACTATATTGGCCTAAGTTAGCTTTAATTTGATATATTATAGGCCCTATGGTTCAATGGAGGTTGCAGCAAATGTCCATTTGAAGCCTAATTGCGCACACCCACTTTGATAAATCCATCCACAAATGACAATGCAGTCTTATCCATAGGCCCCTATATTTAGACGGTTACAAAAAAAGTTTGTAGCACCTATTATAGGGCTTCAAGTAATTTTTTATTTGATATATTATGGGTCCCCTTGTTCAATTAAGGTTTCTAGGACCGTCCATTTAAAGCCCAAGTATGCACGTCCACTTTGTTAAATCCATCCACAAATGCCAATGCAGTCTCATCCATAGGCTCATATGTTTGGACTACTACAGATAAAGTCTATAGTACTTACTATAGGGCTCTAAGTTAGCTTTAATTTGATATATTATGGGTCCCCTATTTTAATCAGGGTAATCAACCATCCATTTGAAGCCCAAGTATGCACGCACACTTTGTCAAATCCATCTATAAATACTAATACAGTCTAATACATAGGCCACTAAATTTGGACTGCTACAAAAGAGTTTTATAGCACCCATCATAGGGCTCTGAGTTAGCCTCGATTTGATATATTATAGGCCCTATGGTTCAATTGGGATTGCCACAACCGTCCATCTAAATCCTAAGTGCGCATGTCCACCTTGTCAAATCCATCCATAAAAGCCAATGCAATCTCATCCATAGGCCCTTAAATATGGACTGCTACATATGAAGTCTACAACACCCATTATAGAACTATGAGTAAGCTTTGATTTGATTTAAATCCTAAGTGCGCATGTCCACCTTGTCAAATCCATCCATAAAAGCCAATGCAGTCTCATCCATAGGCCTTTAAATATGGACTGCTACAGATGAAGTCTACAACACCCATTATACAACTATAAGTAAGCTTTGATTTGATTTAATATGGGCCTAATGGTTCAATTGAGGTTTCCATGACCGTCCATTTGAAATCCAAGTGCGCACACCCTCTTTGTCAAATCCATCCATAAATGACAATGCAGTCTCATCCATCAGCCCCTATATTTTGATTGCTACAAATAAATTTTGTAGCACCCATTATAGGGCTCTAAGTTAGCTTTGATTTGATTTATTATGGGCCCCTAGTTCAATTAGGTTGCCATGACCATCCATTTAAAGCCTAACTACACACACCTACTTTGTCACATCCATCCATAAATGCCAATGCAGTCTCATCCATAGGTCCCTATATTTGGACTGGTACATACAAAGTTTGTAGCACCTATTATAGGGTCTAAGTTAACTTTGATTTGATATATTATGGGCCCCTAAGTTCTATTAGGGTTGCCATGACCGTCCATTTGAAACCCAACTATGCATGCCCACTTTGTCAAATCCATCTATAAATGCCTATACAGTCTCATCCATAAGCCCCTATATTTGAACTGCTACAGAAAAAATTACCAGTTATAAGGCTCTAAGCCAACTTTGTTTTTATATATTATAGGCCCCCTGGTTTAGTTGGGGTTGCCATGACCATCCATTTTAAGCCCAAGTAGGCACGCCCATTTTGTCAATTCCATCCATAAATGCCAATGCAGTCTCATCCATAGGCCCCTAACATTGGACTGCTATAGAAGAGGTGTGTAGCACCTATAATATGGATCTAAGTCAGCCTTAATTAGATATATTATAAGCCTCATGGTTCAATTAGGGTTGCCATAATCGTCCACTTAAAATCCTAAGTGCGCATTCCTACCTTGTCAAATCCATCCATAAAAGCCGATGCAGTCTCATCCTTAGGCCCCTAAATTTAGGTTGTGACAGATGAAGTCTATAGGACCCATTATAAGGATCTGAGTGAACTTTTATTTAATATATTATGGGCCCCATGGTTCAATCATAATTTCCATAACCATCCATTTGAAGCCCATGTACACATGCCCACTTTGTCAAATCCATCCAAAAATGCCAATGCAATCTCATCCATAGGCCCTTCAAATTTGACTGCAACAAAAGAGTTATGTAGTACCAATAATGGGGATCTGAGTCAGCCTCGATTTTATTTATTATAGGCCTCATGGTTCAACAAGGGTTTTCACGACCGTCCATTTGAATCCTAAGTGTGCATGCCCACCTTGTCAAATCCATCCATAGAAGCCAATGCAGTCATATCCATGGGCTTGTAAGTTTGGACTGCTACATATTAAGTCTATAAGACCATTATAGGGCTCTGAGTAAGCTTTGATTTATTATATTATGGGCCTTGTGGTTTAACCGGGGTTTCAGCAACTATCCATTTAAAGCCCAAGTGCACACATTATCAAATACATCTAAAAAGGCCAATGCAGTCTCATCCATAGGCCCTTAAATTTGTACTGGTAAAAATGAAGTGTATAGTACCCATCATAAGGATCTAAGTTAGCATTGATTTGATATATTATGGACCCAGTGGTTCAATTGGGGTTGCCACAACTGTCCATTTGAAGCCCAAGTGTGAATGCCCACTTTGTGAAATCTATTTACAAATACCAATGTAGTCTCATCCATATGCCTCTAAAATTGTATTACTATAGACAACGTTTGTGGCTCCAATTTTAAGGCTCTGAGTCATCTTTGGTTTGATATATTATAGGCCCCATCGTTCAATCAGGGTTGCCACAACCATCCATTTGACGTCCAAGTGTGCGTGCCCACTTTTTTAAATCCATCCATAATTGGCAATGCAGTCTCCTCCATAGGCCCCTAAATTTGGACTGCTATAATGAAGTGTATAGTACC
This sequence comes from Mallotus nudiflorus, assembly GCA_947683625.1. NCBI lineage: Eukaryota > Viridiplantae > Streptophyta > Magnoliopsida > Malpighiales > Euphorbiaceae > Mallotus > Mallotus nudiflorus. Next base: position 2,497,410 of record CANTUR010000061.1, read on the forward strand.
CATTATAGGGCTCTGAGTCAGTTTTGATTTGATATATTATAAGCTCTATAGTTCAATCGGGGTTGTCACTACCATCCATTTGAAGCCCAAGTGCGCACACCCACTTTGCTAAATCCATCCATAAATAACATTGTAGTCTCATCCATAGGGCCTTAAATTTGGATTGCTACAAACAAAGTTTATAGTACCCATTGTAAGGCTCTGAGTTACCTTTGAGTTGATATATTATAAGCCATGTGATTCAATTAGGGTTGGCACAACCGTCCATTTGAAACCCAAGTATGCACGCCCACTTTGTTAAATCCATCCATAAATGCTAATGCAGTCTCATCCATAGGCCCCTAAATTTGTACTGTTGCCAATCAAGTGTGTAGCATCCATTATAGGGCTCTGAGTCTAATTTGATTTGATTTATTATGCACCCCATGCTTTAATTGGGGTTGCCAAAATTCTCCATTTGAATCCTAAGTAAGCACACCCACTTTATTAAATCCATCCATAAATACCAATGCAGTATCATTCATAGCCCCCCTAAATCTAAAATACTATATATGAAGTGTGTAATGCCTATTATAGGGCACAAAGTTAGCTTTAATTTTATATATTATAAGCACCATGGTTCAATCAGGATTGCCACGACCATCCATTTGAAGCCCAAGTGTGCATGGCCACTTTGTCAAATCCATCCATAAAAGCCAATGCAGTCTCATCCATAGGCCGCTAAATTTGGATTGTTATATATGAAGTCTATAGCACCCATTATAGGGCTTTGTGTCAACTTTGATTTTATATATTATAGGCCCTATGGTTCAATCAGGGTTTTCGTGATCATTTATTTGAAGCCCAAGTGCACACACCCACTTTGTCAACTACATCCATAAATGCCAATCCAGTCTCATCCATGGGCCCCTAAATTTGTACTGCTATAGATGAAGTGTATAGTAACCATTTTAGGGCTCTGAGTTGGCTTTGATTTGATATATTATGGGCCCTATGGTTTAATGGGGTTGCCACAACTGTCCATTTAAAGGCTAAGTACGAATGCCCACTTTGTCAAATCCATTTACAAATGCTAACGTAGTCTCATACATAGGCCTCTAAATTTTTAATACTATAGAAAATGTTTGTAGCTCCAATTACAAGGCTTTGAGTAAGCTTGAATTTGATATATTATAGGCCCCATGGTTCAATTAGGGTTGCCACAACCGTCCATTTAAAGTCCAAGTACGCGTGCCCACTTTTTCAAATCCATCCATAAATGGCAGTGCATTCTTATCCATAGGCCCCTAAATTTGGACTTGTACAAATTAAGTGTGTGGCACCCATTATAAGGCTCTGAGTCAGTTTTGAATTGATATATTATAGGCCTTGTGGTTCAAGGGGTTGGCACAACCAGCCATTTCAAGCCCAAGTGTACATGCCCACTTTGTTAAATCCATCCATAAATGACAATGCAGTCTCATCCATAGGCCCCTAAAATTGGATTTCTATACAAAAAGTTTATAATAACCATTATAGGGCTCTAAGTCAACTTCTATTTGATATATTATTGGCCCTATATTTCAATTGGGGTTGCCACGACCATCTATTTAAAGCCTAAGTAAGCACACCCACTTTGTCAAATCTATCCATAAATGCCAATATAGTCTCATCCATAGGCACCTAAATTTGTACTACTGTAGATGAAGTGTGTAGCACCCATTATAGGGCTCTAAGTCTACTTTAATGTGATAAGTTATGGGCCCCATCATTCAATCTAGGTTGTCATGACTCTCTATTTGAATCCCAAGTATGTATGTCCATTTTATCAAATCCATCCATAAATACCAATGTAGTCTCATCCATAGGCCCCTAAATCTAGAATACTATAGATAAAATGTGTAAAATGTGTAGTACCTATTATAGGGTATAAATTCAACTTCAATTTGATATAGTATAGGCACCTTGGTTCAATCGGGATTTCCATGACCATCCATTTGAAGCTCAAGTATGCATACCCACTTTGTCAAATCCATCCATAAAAGCTAATGTAGTATTATCCATAGGCCCCTAAATTTGGATTATTGCAGATGAAGTCTATAGCACCAATTATAGGACTTTAAGTTAGCTTTGATTTGATATATTATGGACCTTGTGGTTCAATCAGGGTTTCCATGACAGTCCATTAAAAGCCTAAGTGCACACGCCCACTTTGTCAAATACATCCATAAATGCTAATGTAGTCTTATCCATAGCCCCTATATTTGGACTCGTACATATTAAGTGTATAGCACCTATTATAGGGCTCTAAGTAAGCTTTGATTTGATATATTATGGGTCCTATGGTCCAATCGGGGTTGCCATGACCGTCCATTTGAAGCCCAAGTGTGAAGGCCCTTTGTCATATCCATTTACAAATGCTAATGCACTCTCATCCATTGAACTCTAAATTTGCATTACTACAGAAAAAGTTTATGCTCTAATTATAAAGCTTTGAGTTAGCTTAAATTTGATATATTATGGGCCCTATGGTTCAATCAGAGTTGACACAACCGTCTATTTGAAATCCAAGTGTGCATGCCCACTTTTTCAAATCCATCTATAAATGACAATGCAATCTCATCCATAGGCCCTTAAATTTGGACTGCTATAAATGAAGTGTGTAGCACCATTATAGGGCTCTAAGTGAGTTTTGATTTTATATTTTGTAGGCCTCATGGTTCAATCGGGGTTACCATGACCATCCACTTGAAGCCTAAGTGCACACAACCGCTTTGTTAAATCAATTGATAAATGCCAATATAGTCTTATCCATAGGCTCCTAAATTTGGATTGGTGTAGAAGAAGTGTGCAGCACCTATTATAAGGCACTAAATCAACTTCAATTTGATATATTATGGGTCCCATGGTTCAATTGAGGTTGCCAAGACCGTCCATTTGAAACTCAAGTGTGCACGCCCACTTTATCAAATCTGTCCATAAATGTTAATGCAATCTCATCCATAGAGCCCTAAATTTAGACTGCTACAGGAGAGGTGTGCAGCACCCACTATAGGGCTCTGAATCAACCTCAATTTGATATATTATGGGCTCCATGGTTGTATCGGGGTTAGCACGATAGTCCATTTTAAAGCCCAAGTGCGCACGCCCACTTTGTCAAATCCATTCATAAATGCCAATGCAGTCTCATCCATAGGCCCCTAAATTCATATTACTACATAAGAAATGTGTAGTACCCACTATAGGGCTCCAAGCCTACCTTTATTTGATATATTATGGGCCCTATGGTTCAATCAGGGCTTCCATGACCGTCCATTTAAAGCATAAGTGCGTATGCCCACTTTGTCAAATCCAACCATAAATTCCAATATACTCTCATCGATAGGCCTCTAAATTTTTATTGCTATAGATGAAGTCTGTATCACCCATTATAGGGCTCTAAGTTAATTTTGATTTGATATTTTATAGGCCACATAGTTCAATCGAAGTTGCCATGATCTTTCACTTGAAGCCTAAGCGCGCATGATCACTTCATCAAATCCATCCATAAATGCCAATGCAGTCTCATCAATGGGCCACTAAAGTTGGACTGCTATAGATGAAATGTGTAGTACCAATAATAGGGCTCTGAGTCAGCTTTGATTTGATATATTATGGGGCCTATTATTTAACCGAGATTTCCATTATCGTCCATTTAAAGCTAAAGTGCGCACACCCACTTTATGAAATCCATCCATAAATATCAATGCAATCTCATCCATAAGCCCCTAAATTTGTACTACTATAAATGAAATTTATAACACACACTATAATTTTAGGGCCCCATGGTTCAATCGAGGTTGCCACAACCATCCATTTAAAGCCCAAGTGCACATGCCTACTTTATCAAATCCATCCATAAATGCCAATGCATTCTCATCCATAGGACCCTAAATTTGGACTGCTATAGATGAAGCTGATAGAACCTACTATAGGGCTTTGAGTCAGCTTTGATTTAATATATTATGGACCCTATGGTCCAATTGGGGTTTCCACAATCGTCCATTTAAAGCCCAAGTGTGCATGCCCACTTTGTCAAATACGTCCATAAATGCTAATGTAGTCTCAACTATAGGGCCATAAATGTATTCTGGTACTGATGAAGTGTATAGCACCTATTATAGGGCTCTAACTCAGCTTTGATTTGATATATTATAGCCCCTATGATTCAATAAGAGTTCCCTTGACTATCCATTTGAAACCCAAGTGCGCATACCTACTTTGTCAAAGACATCTATAAATGCCAATGTAATCTCATCCATATGCCCCTAAATTTGGACTACAATAGATTAAGCATGTAACACCTACTATAGGGCTCTGAGTTAGCTTTAATTTAATAGATTATATGCCCTATGGTTTAACTAGGGTTACCACGGCTGTGCATTTGAAGCCCAACTGCACACGCCTACTTTGTAAAATCCATCCATAAATGCCAATCCAGTATCATCCATAGGCCCCTAAATTTGGACTATTCCAAAAGAAGTGTGTAGCAGCCACTATAGGGCCATAAGTCAGCTTTGATTTGATTTATTATAGGCCTTGTAGTTCAATTAGGGTTGCCATGACCATGCATTTGAACCCCAAGTGCACACTCCCACCTTGTCACATCCATCCATAAATGCCAATGCAGTCTCATCCATAGGCCCCTAAACTTGGACTACTATAGATGAATTATGTAGTACCTATTATACAACTCTAAGTCAGCTTCAATTTAATAAGTTATAAGCATTGTGGTTTAATCAAGGTTGCATAGCCATCCATTTAAAGCCTAAGCACGCATGCCTTCTTTATTAAGTCAATCCATAAATTCCAATGCAATCTCATCCATAGACCCCTAAATTTGGGTTGCTATAAATGAAGCACGTAGCACCTATTTTAGGGCTTTGCGTCAACTTTGATTTGATATATTATGGGCCCCATAGTTTAATCAGGGTTGCCATGATAGTCCATTTAAAGCCCAAGTGTGCACACCTACTTTGTCCAATCCATCCAAAAATGCCAATGCAATCTCATCCATAGGCCCCTAAATTTGGATAGCTACAGATGAAGTATGTATCACCTATTATAGAGCTTTAAGTTAGCTTTGATTTAATATATTATGGACCCTATGGTTTAGCTAGGGTTGCCATAACTGTCCATTTGAAGACCAAGTACGTGCACCTACTTTGTCAAATACATCCATAAATGCCAATGCAATCTCATTCATAGGCCACTAAATTCTGGATTACTGCAGATTGTGCGAGTAGCACCTGCAATAGGGCTCTAGGTCAATTTTAATTTAATATTAAATGCCCTATGGTTTAATTAGGGTTACCATGACCATCCATTTAAAATCCAAGTGCACACACCCATTTTGTCAAATCCATCCATAAATGCCAATGCAGACTCATCAATAGGCCCTAAATTTGGATTGCTACAGATAAAGTGTATAGCAACCAGTACAAGGCTTTAACTCATCTTTTATTTGATATATTATAGGTCGTGTGGTTCAATTAGGGTTGCCATGACTGCCCATTTGAAGCCCAAGTATGCATGCCCACTTTGTCAAATCCATTTATAAATGCCAATACAGTCTCATCCATAGGCTATTAAATTTGGATTGTTATAGAAAATGTTTGTAGTACCCTTTTTAGGGCTTTGAGTCAGCTTTGATTTGATATATTATAGGCTCTATAGTTCAATTGGGGTTTCCACAGTCGTCCATTTGGAGCCCTAGTGCACACGCCTACTTTATGAAATCCATCCATAAATGCCAATGCAGTCTCATCCATAGGCCCCCAAATTCGAATTGCTATAAATGAAGCGTGTAGCACTTATTATAGGGCTCTAAGTTAGCTTTGATTTGATATAATATGGGCCTCATGGTTCAATCATGGTTGCCACAACTATCCATTTGAAGCCTATGTGTGTACACCCACTTTGTCAAATCCATCCATAAATGCCAAAGCAGCGTCATCCACATGCCCCTAAATTTGGCTGCTACAGATTAAGTGTGTAACACCCATTATAGGCCTCTAAATCAGATTTGATTTGATATATTATGGGTCTCATAGTTTAACCACGGTTGCCACAACCATCCATTTGAAACCAAAGTGTGCTCGTCCACTTTGTCCAATCTATCCATAAATGCTAATACAGTCTCATTCATAGTCCCTAAATTTGGACTGCTACAGATGAAGGGTGTAGCACCCATTATAGGGTCTAACTTAGCTTTGATTTAATATATTATTAGCCATGTGGTTCAATCAGGGTTGCCATGACCATCCATTTGAGGCCCAAGTGCACACTCTCACTTTGTCAAATCCATCCATAAATGTCAATGAAGTCTCATCCATAGACCCCTAAATTTGGATTGCTATAAATGATGTGCATAGCACCTAAAATAGGGCTCTGAGTCAACTTTGATTTGATACATTATGGGCCCGTGGTTCAATTGAGGTTACCACAATTATCCAGTTGAAGCCCAAGTGCACACACCCACTTTGTAAAATCCATCCATAAATGCCAATGTAATGTCATCCATAGGCCCCTAAATTTGGACTGCGACAGATGAAGTGTGTCACACCTATTTTAATCCATTAAGTTAGTTTTGATTTAATATATTATAGGCCTCATGGTTCAATCAGGGTTACCATGACTATCCATTTGAAGCCCAAGTACATGCCCACTTTGTTAAATCCATCCACAAATGCAAATGCAGTCTCATCCATAGGCCCTTAAATTTGTACTGCTAGAGATCAAGTACATAGCACCCATTATAGGATTCTAACTCAGCTTTGATTTGTTATATTATAGGCCCTATGGATTAGTCAGGGTTTCCATAATCGTCCATTTAAATCCCAACTGCGCACACCCACTTTGTCAAATCCATCCATAAATGCCAATGTAGTCTCATCCATAGGCCCCTAAAATTGGATTGCTATAGACAAATTGTGTAGCACTCCTCATAGGTCTCTGAGTCTGTTTTAATTGAATATATTATGGGCCCTAAGGTTCAATAGGGGTTGCCATTACTATCAATTTGAATTCCAAGTGTGCATGCCCACTTTGTTAAATCTATCCATAAATGCTAATGCAATCTCCTTCATAAGCTCCTAAATTTGGACTGTTGTATACAAAGTTTATTATAGCCATTATAGGTCTTTAAGTTAGCTTCAATTTGATATATTATGGGCCCCATGGTTTAATCAGGGATGCCACGACTGTCCATTTAAAGCCCAAGTGTGCGCGCCTAATTTGTCCAATCTATCCATAAATGCCAATGCAGTCTCATCCATAGGCCCTAAATTTGTATTGCTATAAATGAAGCGTGTAACACCCATTATAGGGCTCTGATTCAGCTTCAGTTTGATATATTATGGGACCAATGGTTTAATCAGGGTTGCACGATTGTCCATCCAAAGCCCAAGTGCACGCGCCCACTTTGTCAAATCCATCCATAAATGGCAATGCAATCTCACCCATAGGCCACCAAATTTGGACTACTATAAATAAAGCATGTAGTACCTATTATAGGGCTCTGAGTCAGCATTGATTTGATATATTATGGGCCCCATGGTTCAATCGGGTTGCCACAACTATCCATTTAAAGCCCAAGTGCTCATGCCCACTTTGTCCAATCCATCCATAAAAGCCAATGCAGTGTCATCCATAGGCCCCAAAATTTGGACTTCTATAGATGAAGTGTGTAGCACCTATTATAGAACTCTTAATCAACTTTGATTTGATATATTATAGGCCCTGTTATTGAATCGAGGTTGCCACGTTAGTCCATTTTAAGCCCAAGTGCGCACACCTACTTTGTCCAATTTGAAGTCCAAGTGTGCACGCCCACTTTGTTAAATCCATCCATAAATGCCAATGCAGTCTTATCCATAGGCCCTTAAATTTGGATTTCTATAGATGAGGTGTATAGTACCCATCATAGAGCTATGACTCACCTTTGATTTAATATATTATGTGCCTATGGTTCTATTAGGGTTGCCACGATAGTCGATTTAAAGCCCAAGTGCGCACCCCTACTTTGTCAAATCCATCCATAAATGGCAATGCAATCTCATCCATAAGCCCTTTTTTTTGGACTGTTAGAGATGAATTTATAGCACCTATTATAATGCATTGAGTCAGCTTTGATTTGATATATTATGGGCCATGTGGTTCAACCAAGGTTGCCAAGACCATCCATTTGAAGCCCAAGTGCGCACCCCCACTTTGTCAAATCCATCCAAAAATGCCAATGCATTCTTATCCATAGGCTCGTAAATTTGTAACACTATATATGAAATGTGCAGTACCTATTTTAGAGCTTTGAGTCAACTTTGATTTGATATATTATGAGCTCTGTGGTTCAATCAGGGTTGCTATGATTGTCCAATTGAATCCTAAGTGCACACATCCACTTTGTCAAATCCATCCATAAATGCCAATGTAGTCTTATCTATAGGCCCTAAATTTGGACTACTACAAGTGAAGTTTATTTCAATAATTATAAGGCCTTAAGTCAGCTTTGATTTGATATATTATGGTCCCTATTATTCAATTGGGGATGCCACGACTGTCTATTTAAAGCCCCAAGTGCACACACCCACTTTGTCAAATCCATCCATAAAGCCAATGCAGTCTCATCCACAAGCCATTAAAATTGGATTGCTACAGAAAATGTTTGTAACACCATTAAAAGGCTTTGAGTTAGCTTCGATTTGATATATTATGGGCTTTGTTGTTTAATCAGAGTTGCCACGACCATCCGTTTGAAGCCCTAGTGTGCATGCCCACCTTATCAAATCCATCTATAAATGCTAATGCAATCTCATCTATAGGCCCCTAAATTCAGACTGCTACAAATGAATCGTGCAACACTTATTATAGGGTTGTAATTTACCTTTGATTTGATATATTATGGGCCTCATGTTTCAATCATGGTCACCATAACCATCCCCTTGAAGCCCAAGTGCACACACCCACTTTGTCAAATCCATCCATAAATGCCAACACAGCCTCATCCACATACCCCTAAATTTAGCCGCTACAGATTAATCATGTAGCACCCATTATAGGGCTCTAAGTCATATTTTATTTGACATTTTACGGGTCCCATAGTTTAATCAGGGTTGCCATGATTGTGCATTTGAAACCCAAGTACGGCCACCCACTTTGTCAAATCCATCCATAAATGTTAATGCAGTATCATCCATAGGCCCTTAAATTTGGTCTACTACAGATGAATCATGTAGCACCCATTATAGGATCTAACTTAGCTTTGATTTAATATATTATAGGCCCTGTGGTTCAATCAAGGTTGCCACAATCGTCCATTTAAAGCCTAAGTGCACACTCTCACTTTGTCAAATCCATCCATAAATGTCAATAAAGTCTCATCCATAGGTCCCTAAATTTGGATTGCTATAAATGAAGTGCATAGCACCTAATTTAGGGGTCTAAGTTAGCTTTGATTTGATACATTATAGGCCTATGGTTCAATTGAGGTTGCCATGACTGTCCATTTGAAGCCTAAGTGCACACCCACTTTATAAAATCCATCCATACATGCCAATGTAATCTCATCCATAGGCCCCTAAATTTGGACTGCTACAAATGAATTTTATGACACCCATTATAGTTCACTGAGTTAGTTTTGATTTAATATATTATAGGTCTTATGGTTCAATCGGGGTTGCCATGACCATCCATTTAAAGCCTACATGTGCACACCCACTTTGTCAAATCCATCCACAAATGCCAATGCATTCTCATCCATAGGCCCCTAAATTTATATTGCTATAGATCAAATGCATAGCTCCCATTGTAGGATTTTGACTCAGCTTCGATTTGATATATTATAGGCATTATGGTTCAATCAAGGTTGTCATGACCATCCATTTGAATCTTAAGTGCGCACACCCTATTTGTCATATCCATCCATAAATGCCAATGTAGTCTCATCCATAGGCCCCTAAACTTGGATTACTATCGACAAAGTGTGTAACACTCCTTATAAGGCTCTTATTTAGTTTCAATTGAATATATTATAGGCCTCATGGTTCAATCAGGGTTTCCATGTCCATCATTTTGAATTCTAAGTGTGCATGCCCACTTTGCCAAATCCATCCAAAAATGCCAGTCCAGTCTTATCCTTAGGCTCCTATATTTGGACTGATGTAGTCAAAGTTTGTTATAGAAATTATAGGGCTCTAAGTTAGCTTCAATTTGATATATTATAGGCCCCATGGTTCAATCGGGGATGCCACGACCATCCATTTAAAGGCCAAGTGCGCACGTTCAATTTGTCAAATCCATCCATAAATGCCAATGCAGCCTCATCCATAGGCCCTAACTTTGTATTGCTATTAATGAAGTGTGTAGCACATATTATAAGGCTTTGAATTAGCTTTAATTTGATTTAATATAGGCCTTGTGAGTTAGGTTTAATCAGGGTTGCATGACCATCCATCTAAAGCCTAAGTGTGCACACCCAATTTGTCAAAACCATACTTAAATGCCAATGTAATCTCATCCATAGGCCACTAAATTTGGACTGCGATAAATGAAGCATGCAACACCTAATATAGGGTTCTGAGTCAATTTTATTTTGATATATTATAGGCCCTGTTGTTCAATTAGGATTGCGACGACCGTCCATTTGAAGCCTAAGTGTGCACACCTACTTTATCAAATACATCCATAAATGCCAATGCAATCTCATCCATAGGCCCCTCAATTTGGACTGCTATAAATTAAGCATGTAGTAGCCACTATAGGCCTCTGAATCATCTTTGATTTGATATATTATAGGCCCTATGGTTTAATAAGGGTTGCCACAACTATCCATTAGAAACCCAAGTGTGCATGCCCACTTTGTCAAATCCATCCATAAATACCAATGCAGTTTCATCCATAAGCCTTTAAATTTAGAGTGCTTTAAAGTGTGTTGTAGCCACTATAAAGCTCTGACTCAGCTTTAATTTGATATATTATAAGTCATGTGGTTCAATTGAGGTTTCCATGACCATCCATTTGAATCCTAAATGCATACACCCCCTTGTCAAATCCATTTATAAATGCCAATGCAGTCTCATCCATAGGCCCCTAAACTTGGACTGCTACAGATGAATTGTGTAACACCTATTATACAGCTCTAAGCCAACTTCAATTTAATATATCATGAGCCCCGTTGTTCAATTGGGGTTGCATGAACATCCATTTGAAGCCTAAGTGCACATGCCTACTTTGTCAAATCAATCCATAAATTCCAATGCAATCTCATCCATAAGCCCTTAAATTTGGACTGCTATAAATGAAGCATATAGCAACTATTATATGGCTCTGAGTCAGCTTTTATTTGATATATTATAGGCCCTATGGTTCAATTGCGATTGCTACAATTGTCCATTCAAAGCCCAAGTACGCACACTTACTTTGTCAAATACATCCGTAAATGCCAACGCAGTCTTATCCATAGGCCCCTTAATTTGGACTGCTACAGATTAAGCATATAACATCTATTATGAGGCTCTGAATCAGCTTTCATTCGATATAATATAGGCCCCAAGATTTAATCAGGGTTACCATGACCATCCATTTATAGCCTAAGTGCACACACCCACTTTGTCCAATTTATCCAAAAATGCCAATGCAGTCTCATCCATAGGACCCTAAATTTGGACGACTACAAATGAAGTGTGTATTATCCACTATAGGGCTATGACTCAGCTTTGAATTGATATATTATGGGCCCTTAAATTTGGATTGCTACCGATTAAGCATATAGCGCTTATTATAGGGCACTGATTCAGCTTTGATTTGAAATATTATAGGCCCTATGGTTTAATCAGGGTTACCAGACCCTCCATTTGTAGCCCAAGTGCACACCCCTACTTTGTCAAATCCATCCATAAATACGAATTCCATCTCATTCATAGGCCACTAAATTTGGATTGCTCGAGATGAATTATGTAGCACACATTATTATGCACTGAGTCAGCTTTGATTTGATATATTATGGGTCGTATGGTACAATCAGGGTTACCATGACTGTCCATTTGAAGCCTTAGTGCTCACGCCCACTTTGTCAAATCCATTTATAAATGCCAATATAGTCTTATCCATAGGCCCTTAAATTTGTATTACAATAGATGAAATGTGTAGCACCTATTATAGGGCTCTGAGTTAGCTTTAATTTGGTATATTATGGGCCCTATGGTTCAATCGGGATTGCCATGACACTCCATTTGCATCCCAAGTGCACACGCTCGCTTTGTCAAATCCATCCATAAATGCCAATGCAGTGTCATCCATAGGCCCTAAAATTTGGACTGCTAGAGACAAAGTTTGTTGTACCCATTATAGGTCTCTAAGTCAACTTCGATTTGATATATTATGAGCCCTGTCCTTTAATTGAGGATGCCACAAATGTCCATTTAAAGCCCAACTACGTATGCCTACTTCATTAAATCCATCCATAAAAGCCAATGCATTCTCATCCATAGGGCATTATATTTGGACTACTACAGGCAATGTGTGTAGCACCCATTATAGGGCTCTGAGTTAACATCGATTTAATATATTATGGGCCCTATGGTTCAATCGAGGTTGCTATGACCGTCCATTTGAAGCCCTAGCGAGCACACTCACTTTGTCAAATTCATCCATAAATCCTAATGCAGTCTTATCCATAGGCCCTTAAATTTGGACTGCTACAGATGAAGTGTGTAGCTCCCATTATACGGTCTAACTTAGCTTTAATATGATATATTGTAGGCCCTTTCATTCAATTAAGGTTGCCATGTCCATCCATTTTTAGCCTAAGTGCACACTCTCACTTTGTCAAATCCATCCATAAATGCTAATAAAGTCTTATCCATAGGCCCCTAGATTTGGATTGCTACAAATGAAGTGCATAGCACCTAATATAAGGCTCTAAGTCAACTTTGATTTGATACATTATGGGCCCACGATTCAATTGGGGTTATCACGATCGTCCATTTAAAGTCCAAGTACACATGTTTGCTTTGTAAAATCCATCCATAGGCCCCTAAATTTGGATTGCTACAAATGAAGTGTGTTACACCCACTATAGTGCACTGAGTTATCTTCTATTTAAATATTATGGGCCTCGTGGTTCAATTGAGGTTACCATAACTGTCCATTTGAAGCTTAAGTACGCATGCCCACTTTGTTAAATCCATCAAAAAATTCCAATGCAATCTAATCCATAGACCCCTAAATTTGGACTGTTATAGATGAAGTGTGTAGCGGCCACTATAGGGCTATGACTCAGCTTTAATTTGATATATTATGGGCCCTGTGGTTCAATCGAGGTTACCACAACCGTCCATTTGAAGCCTAACTACACACTCCCACTTTGTTGCATCCATCCATAAATAACAATGTAGTTTCATCCATAGGCCCCTAAACTTGGACTGCTATAGATGAATTGTGTGGCACCCATTATACAGCTCTAAGTCAAGTTCAATTTAATATATTATGAGCCCTATGGTTCAATCATAGTTGCATGACCATCCATTTGAAGCCTAAGTAAGCATGCCCACTTTGTCAAATCACTCCATATATTCCAATGTAGTCTCATCTATAGGTCCCTAAATTTGGACTGCTATAGGTGAAGTGTGTAGTGATCATTATATGGTCTTACCTAGCTTTGATTTAATATATTATAGGCCCCTAAATTTGGACCATTATAGATTAAACGTATAGCACCTATTATAGGGCTCTGAGTCAGCTTTGATTTGATATATTATAGGCCCTATGCTTTAATCAGGGTTAACACGACCATCCATTTGAAGCTCAAGTGCGCACCGCCACTTAGTCAAATCCATCCATAAATGCTAGTGTAGTCTCATCCATAGGCCCTTAAATTTGTACTACTCCATATCAATGTATATCATCCATTATAGGATTCTAACTTAGCTTCAATTTGATATATTATAGGCCCCATGGTTCAATCGGGGTTGCTATGACGGTCCATTTGAATCTTAAGTGCAAACACCCACTTTGTCAAATCAATATATAAATGCCAATGCAGTCTCATGCATAGGCCCTAAATTTTGGACTGTTATAGACAAAGTTTATTGCACCCATTATAGGTCTCTAAGTTAACTTTGATTTGATATATTATGAGGCCTATGGTTCAATCAGGGATGCCGTAACCATCCATTCAAAGCCCAACTGTGTATGCCCACTTCATTAAATCCATCCATAAATGTCAACACATGCTCATCCATAGGGCATTAAATGTGGACTGCTATAAATAATGTGTGTAGCACCCATTATAGGTCTCTGAGTCAACTTTAATTTGATATATTATAGGCCCATGGTTTAATCGAGGTTGCCATGACTGTCCATTTGAAGCCCTAGCACGCACGCCCACTTTATCAAATTCATCCATAAATCCTAATGCAATCTCATCCATAGGCCCCTAAATTGGACTACAATAGATGAAGTGTGTAGTGCCCATTATAAGGTCTAAATTAACTTTAATATGATATATTATAGGCCCTATTGTTCAATTGGGGTTGCCATGTCCATCCATTTGTACCCCAAGTGCACACTCTCACTTTGTCAAAATGCATCCATAAATGCCAATAAAGTCTCATCCATAGGCCCCTAGATTTGGATTGCTACAAATGAAGTGCATAGAACCTAATATAGGGCTCTAAGTCAGCTTTGATTTGATACATTATGGCCCATGATTCAATTGAGGTTTCCATGACAATCCATTTAAATTCCAAGTGCACACTCCTACTTTGTAAAATCCCTCCACAAATGATGATGTAATCCTATCCATAGTCCCTTAAATTTCGATTGCTACAGATGAATTGTGTCACACCATTATAGTGCACTAAGTTAGCTTCTATTTAATATATTATGGGCCTCATGGTTCAATTGGGGTTGCCACAACTGTCCATTTGAAGTCCAAGTGTGTACGCCCACTTTGTCAAATCCATCAAAAAATGCCAATGTAGTATCATCCAAAGGCCCCTAAATTTGGACTGTTATATTTGATATACTATGGGCTCTGTGGTTCAATCAAGGTTGTCATAACCATCCACTTGAAGCCCAAGTGCACACTCCCTCTTTGTCACATCCATCCATAAATGCCAATGCAATCTCATCCTTAAGCCCCTAAACTTAGACTGCTATAGATGAATTATGTGGCACCCATTATACGGCCCTAAGTCAGCTTCAATTTGATATATTATGAGCCCTGTGGTTCAATTAGGGTTGGATGACCATCCATTTAAAGCCCAAATATGCATGCCCACTTTGTCAAATCAAACCATAAATTCCAATGCAATCTCATCCATAGGCCCCTAAATTTGGACTGCTATAGATGGAGTGTGTAGCACCCATTATAGGGTCCAACCCATCTTTAATTTAATATATTATGGGCCCATAAATTTAGACTACTATAGATTAAGCATATAGCATCTATTATAAGGCTCTGAGTCAGCTTTGATTTGATATATTATAGGCCATATGGTTTAATTAGGGTTACTATGACCGTCCATTTGAAGCCCAAGTGCGCACCCCCACTTTGTCAAATCCATTCACAAATGCTAACGCAGTCTCATCCATAGGCCTCTCAATTTGTACTATTATAGACCGAATGTATAGCACCCATTATAAGATTTTGACTCAGTTTCAATTTTATATATTATGGGCCATGTGGTTTAATCAGGGTTACTACGACCGTCCATTTGAATCCCAAGTACGCACGATCACTTTGTCAAATCCATCCATAAATGCCAATGTAATCTTATCCATAAGCCCTAAAATTTGGACTGCCATAAACAAAGTTTGTTGACCCCATTATAGCTCCCTAATTTAGCTTTGATTTGATATATTATGATCCCCATTGTTCAATCGGGGACGCCACGGCTGCCCATTTAAAGCCTAATTGCGTACGCCCTCTTTGTCATATCCGTCCATAAATGCCAATGCATTCTCATCCATAGGGCATTAAATTTGAAATGTTACAGTTAATGTCTATAGCACCCATTATAAGGCATTGAGTCAACTTCGATTTGACATATTATGGGCCCTGTGGCTCAACCAGGGCTGCCATAACCATCCATTTGAAGTTCTAGCATGCACACCCACTTTGATAAATCCATCCATAAATCCCAATGCTATCTCATCCATAGGCCCTTAAATTTGTACTGCTACGAATGAAGTGTGTAGTGTCCATTATAGGGTCTGACTTAGCTTTAATATGATATATTTTGGGCCCTCTAGTTCAATTGGAGTTGCCACATCCATCCATTTGTAGCCCAAGTGCACACTCTCACTTTGTCAAATCCATCCATAAATACCAATAAAGTCTCATATGTAAGCTTCTAGATTTGGCTTGTTACAAATGAAGTGCATAGAACTAATGTAGGGCTCTAAGTTAGATTTGGTTTGATAAATTATAGGCCCGTGATTCAATTGGGGTTGCCATGACTATCCATTTGAAGTCCAAGTGTGCACGCCCACTTTGTGAAATCCATCCACAAATGCCATTGTAATTCCATCCATAGGCCCATAAATTTGGATTGCTATAAATGAAGTGTGTCGCACCCACTATAGTGCACTAAGTTAGCTTTGATTTAATATATTATAGGCCTCATGGTTCAATTGGGATTGCCATAACTGTCCATTTGAAGCCATAGTGTGCATGCCCACTTTGTCAAATCCATTAAAAAAAAGCCAATGCAGTCTCATCCATAGGCCCTTAAATTTCGACTGCTATAGATGAAGTGTGTAGTAACCATTATAGGGCTTTGACTAACTTTGATTTTATATATTATGTGCCTTATGGTTCAATCGAGGTTGGCATGACCATCCATTTGAAGCCCAAGTGCACACTCCCACTTTGTCACATCCATCCATAAATGCCAATATAGTCTCATCCATAGGCCCCTAAACTTGGACTGTTACAGATGAATTATATAGAACCCATTATACGGCTCTAACTCAGCTTTAATTTGATATATTATGAGTCTTATGGGTGAATTAGGGTTGCATGACCTCTATTTGAAGCCCAAGTGCACATGCCCATGTTGTTAAATGAATCAATAAATTCCAATTTAGTCCCATCTATAGGCCCCTACATTTGGACTACTACAGATGAAGTGTGTAGTGCCCATTATAGGGTCTGACCCAGCTATGATTTGATATATTATGGGCCATATGGTTCAATCAGAGATTCCATGACCATCCATTTGAAGCCCAATTGTGCACACCTACTTTGTCAAATACATCCATGAATGCTAATGTAGTCTCATCCATAGGCCCCTAAACTTGGACTGCTACAGATGAATTATGTAGCATCTATTATACTGCTCTAATATAGCTTTAATTTGATATATTATGAGCCCCATGGTTCAATTGGGGTTGCACAACCATCCATTTAAAGCCCAAGTGCGCATGCCCACTTTGTCAAGTCAATCCATAAATTCCAATGCAGTCTCATCCATAGGCCCCTAAATTTGGACTGCTACAAACGACCATATAGCACCTATTATAATGCTCTGAGTGAGCTTTGATTTGATACATTATAGGCCCTGTGGTTCAACTGGAGTTACTATGACTGTCCATTTGAAGACCAAGTGCGCACACCTACATTGTCAAATACATCCATAAATGCTAGTGCAGTCTCATCCATAGGCCCCTAAATTTGGATTGCTACAAATGAAGCATGTAGCACCTATTATAGGGCTCTAAATGATATTTGATTTAATATATTATAGGTCCTATGGTTTAATCAAGGTTTCCATGACTGTCCATTTGAAGCCTAAATGCACATACCTACTTTGTCGAATCCATCTATAAATGCTAATGCAATCTCATCCATAGGCCCTAAACTTTGGACTGCTATGGATGAAGTATGTAGAACACACTATAGGGATCTGACTCAACTTCGATTCTATATATTATGGGCCTATGGTTCAATCAAGATTTCCTCGACCGTCCATTTAATGCTTAAGTGTGCACCCCCACTTTATCAAATCCATCCATAAATGCCAATGCAATCTCATATGTAGGCCCTTATATTTGGGCTACTAGAGATGAATTTCATAGCAGCCATTATAGTGCACTGAGTTAGCTTCAGTCTGATATATTATGGGCCCATTATTAGACTACTGTAAACAATTTTTATTATACCCATTATAGGTTTCTAATTCAGCTTCGATTTAATATATTATGGGCCCCGTGGTTTAATATGAGTTTCCACGACCATCCATTTGATGCCCTAGTGCGCATAAATGCAAATGTAGCCTGATATATTATAGGCCCTGTGGTTTAACTAGGGTTGCCACAGCTGTCCATTTGAAGCCCAAGTGTGCACACCCACTTTGTTAAATCCATTAATAATTGGTAATGCAGTCTCATCCATATGCCCTAAATTTGGAATGCTAAAGATAACATGTGTAGCGCCCATTGTGAGGTCTAACTCAACTTTGATTTGATATATTATAGTCCCTATGATTCTATGAGGGTTGCCACGACTATCAATCTAAAGCCCAAGTGCACACTCCCACATTATTAAATCCATCTATAAATGCCAATGCAATCTCATTTATAGGCCCCTAAATTTGGACTGCTACAGTTGAAGTGTGTAGCGCCCATTTTAGTGAACTAACTCAGGTTCAATTTGATATATTATGGGCCTTATAGTTCAAGCAAGGTTACTAAGATTATGCATTTGAAGCCCAAGTGCGTACGCCTACTTTGTCACATCCATCCATAAATGCTAATGCAGTCTCATCCATAGGCCCTTAAACTTGGATGGCTACAGATGAATTGTGCAGTACCTATTATAAGGCTCTAAGTCAGCTTCAATTTAATATATTATAAGCTCTATGGTTCAGTCAGGGTTGCATGACCATCCATTTGAAGCCCAAGTGCGCACACCCACTTTGTTAAATCAATCCATAAATTTCAATGTAGTCTCTACCATAGGCCCCTAAATTTGGACTGGTACAAATGAGGCATGATGCACTTATTATAAGGCTCTAAGTTAGTTTTGGGTTGATATATTATGGGCCCTGTGATACAATTGAGGTTGCCATGATCATACTTTTGAAGGCCAAGTGCACACACCTACTTTGTCAAGTACATCCATAAATGCCAATGTAGTCTTATCCATAGGTGCCTAAATTTAGAGTACTACAGATTAAGGGTGTAGTAGATATTATAGGACACTAAGTTGGCCTTGATTTGATATATTATAGGCCCCGTGGTTTGATAAGGGTTGCCATGACCATCCATCTGAAGCCCAAGTTTGCACTCCCACTTTGTCCAATCCATTTATAAATGCCAATGCAGTCTCATCCATAGGCCCCCAAATTTGGATAGCTATAGATGAAATGTGTAGTGCCCATTATAGGGCTCTGACTTATATTTTATTTGATATATTATGGGCCCATGGTCCAATTAGGTTTGCTTAGAGCATCCATTTAAAGCTCACGTTTGCACACCCACTTTGTCCAATCCATCTTTAAATGCCAATGAAATCTCAACCATAGGCCCCTAAATTTTGACTGTCATAGACGAATTGTGTAGCAATTATTATAGTGCACTAAGTTAGCTTCAATTTGATATATTATGAGCCCTGTGGTTCAATCGAGGTTGCCACAATCGTCCATTTGAAGCCCAAGAGTGCACGCCCACTTTGTCAAATCCATTCATAAATGCTAATGCAATCTTATCCATAGGCCCCTAAATTTGTATTGCTATATATGAAACATGTAGCAGCTAGTATGTGGCTTTAAGTTAGCTTTAATTTGTTATATTATAGGCCAACTATCCATTTAAAGCCCAAGTGCGCACGCCCACTTTGTCACATCCATCCATAAATGCCAATGCAGTCTCATCCATAGGCCCCTAAACTTGGATAGCTACAGATGAATTATTTTAGAATGCATTATACAATTCTAGGTCATCATCAATTTTATATATTATGAGCCCCATCATTCAATTAGGGTTGTACGACCATCCTTTTGAAGCCCATGTGCGCACATCCACTTTGTAAAATCAATCCATAAATTCCAATGTAGCCTCACCCATAGGCCGCTAAATTTGGATTGTTACAAATGAAGCATGTAGCACCTATTGTAAGGCTCTGAGTCAACATTGATTTGATACATGATGGGCCCTATGGTACAATCAGGTTTGCCATGGTCATCCTATTAAAGCCTAAGTGTGCACACTTACATTGTTAAATACATTTATAAATGCCAATGCAGTCTCATCCATATGCCCTTAAATTTGTACTACTACAGATTAAGCGTATAGCACCTCTTATAAGGATTTGAGTTAGCTTTGATTTGATATATTATAAGCTGATGGTTTAATTAGGGTTTCTATAACTATCCATTTGAAGCCTAAGTGTGCATGCCCACTTTTCCCAATCCATCCATAAATACCAATGCAGTCTCATCCATAGGCCCTCGAATTTGGACTACTATAGATGAAGTGTGTAGTGCCTCCTATAGGGCTCTGAATCAGCTTTGATTTGATATATTATAGGCTCATGGTTCAATCGGGGTTGCCACGATCATCCATTTGAAGCCCAAGTGTGCACACCCATTTTGTCAAATCCATCCATAAATGACAATGCAATCCCATCCATGGGCCCCTAAATTTGTACTGCTACAGATGAATTATGTAGTATGCTAAGTGAGCTTCGATTTCATATATTATGGGTACCATGGTTTAATCAGGGTTTCCATGATCACCCATTTGAAGTCTAAGTGCGCACGCCCACTTTGTCAAATCCATCCATACATGCCAATGCAGTCTTATCCATCGGCCCCTAAATTTGCATTGCTACATATGAAATATTTAACATCCATTATAGGGCTTTGATTCAGCTTTAATTTGATATATTATGGGCTCTATGTTTCAATCAGGGTTGCCACAATTGTCCATTTGAATCCCAAGTGCTCATGCCCACCTTGTCAAAACCATCCATAAATGCCAATACAATCTCAGCCACAAGACCCTAAATATGGACTGCTATAGAAAAAGTTTGTTACACTCATTATAGGGCTCTAGGTTAACTTTGATTTGATATATTATGGTCCCTATGGTTCAATTGAGGATGCCACGACTGTTTGAAGCCCAACACGCCCACTTTGTCAAATCCATCCATAATACCAATGTAGTCTCATCCATAGGCCATTAAATTTAAAATGCTATAGACAACATTTATATCACCCATTATAGGGCTTTGAGTCAGCTTTGATTTGATATACTATGGGCTCCATGGTTCAGTTAGGGTTGCCATGATAGTTTATTTGAAGCCTTAGTCCGTACTAACACTTTGTCAAATCCATCCATAAATGCCAATGCAATCTCATCTATAGGCCCCTAAATTTGGATTACTACAATTAAAGCATGTAGTACCTATTATAGAGCTCTAAGTCTACTTTGATTTCATATATTATGGGCTCTATTATTCAATTAGGGTTGCCACGATTGTCCAGTTGAAGCCTAAGTGCACACACCCACTTTTTCAAATCCATCCATAAATGCCAACGCAGTCTCATCCATAGGCCCCTAAATTTGGACTGTTATAGATGAAGTGTGTAACACCCATTATAGGTCTCTGAGTAAGATTTGATTTGATATATTATAGGCCTTATAGTTTAATAAATGTTGCCACGACCGTCCATTTGAAACCCAAGTGCATATGCCCACTTTGTTAATTCCATCCATAAATGCCAATGTAGTCTCATCCATAGGCCCCTAAATTTGGACTTCTACAAATGAAGTGTGTAACGCCCATTATGGGGTCTGACTTAGCTTTGATTTAATATATTATGGGCCTTATGGCTCAATCAAGGTTGCCACGGCCGTCCATTTGAAGCCCAAGTGCACACTCTCCCTTTGTCAAATCCTTCCATAAATGCCAATGAAGTCTCATCCATAGGCCCTTAAGTTTTGATTGCTATAAATGAAGTACATATCACCTAATATAGAGCTCTATGTCATCTTTGATTTGATACATTATGGGTCTATGGTTTAATTAGGTTTGCCATGATCATCCATTTGAAGCCTAAGTGCACACGCCCACTTTGTCAAATCCATCCACAAATGCCAATGTAATATCATCCACATGCCTTTAAATTTGGACTGCAACAGATGAAGTGTGTCACACCCATTATAGTACACTTAGTGAGCTTTGATTTAATACATTATGGGCCCTATGGTTTAATCAGAATTACCATAACCGTCCATTTGAAGCCCAAGTGCACACACCCACCTTATCAAATCCATCCAGCAATGCCAATGCATTCTCATCCAAAGCCCCTAAATTTTTACTACTAAAAATCAAGCATATAGTAACCATTATAGGATTCTAACTTAACTTCAATTTGATATATTATGGGCCCTATGATTCAATCGGGGTTACCAAGTGTGCACGCCCACTTTGTCAAATCCATTTATAAATGCCAATGTAGTCTCACCACCCCTAAATTTGGATTGCTACATACAAGGTTTGTTACAACCATTATACGGCTTTGAGTCATCTTTGATTTGATTTATGACAAGCCTCACAGTTCAACTGAGGATGCCACAACCATCCATTTGAAGCCCAAGTGCACATATCTAATTTGTCAAATCCATCCATAAATGCCAATGCAGTCTCATCCATAGGCCTTTAAATTTAGACTTCTATAGAAAAAGTTTATATCAATCATTATAGAGCTCTGATTCAGGTTCAATTTGATATATTATGGGGCCTATGATAATATTAGAGTTGCCATGGACCTCCATTTGATGCCCAAGTGCATACGCCCACTTTGTCACATCCATCCATAAATGCCAATGCAATCTCATCCATAGGCCCCTAAATTCAAATTGTTATAAATGAAGCTTTTAGCACCTATTATAGGGCTCTAAGTTAGCTTTGATTTGATATATTATGGGTCCCGTGGTTTAATTAGGGTTGCCAGGACCATCCATTTAAAGCATAAGTGCATACACTTACTTTATCAAATACATCCATAAATGCTAATGAAGTCTTATCCATAGGCCACTAAATTTGGACTACTAAAAATTGAGCATGTAGCACCCATTATAAGGCTATGAGTAAACTTTGATTTGATATATTATAGGCCTTGTGGTTTAATCAGGGTTACCATAACTGTCCAATTGAAGCCCAAGTGCGCATGCCAACTTTTTTAAATCCATCCATAAGCCCCTAAATTTGGACTCGAATAGGTAAAGTGTGTACTGTCCATAATACGGCTCTGACTTAGCTTCGATTTGAAATATTATAGGCCCTATGGTTCAATTAGGTTTGCCACGACTGTTCATCTGAAGCCTAAGTGCGCATGCCCACTTTGTCAAATCCATCCATAAATGCCATTGCAATCTCATCCCCTAAATTTGTATTGCTATAAATGAAATGTGTAGCATTCATTATAGGGCTCTAAATTTTCCTTGATTTAATAAATTATAGGCCCCATGGTTCAATCAGGGTTTCCATGATAGTCCATTTAAAGCCTAAGTGCACGTGCCCGCTTTATCAAATCCATCCATAAATAGAAATGCAGTCTCATCCATAGACCCTAAATTTGGACTGCTACATAATTTTTTTATAGCACTCATTATAGGGATCTGAGTCAACTATAATTTGATATATTATAGACCCTGTAGTTTAATCGGGCTTGCCATGACCATCCATTTGAAGTTTAAGTGTGCATGCCCACTTTGTCAAAGCCATCCATAAATGCCAATGCAATCTCATCCATAGGCACCTAAATTTGTACTGCTATAGATGAAGTGTGTAGTAGTCATTATAGTGCTCTAACTCTACTTTGATTTGATACATTATGGGCTCGTGGTTCAATCAGAGTTGGCACAGTTGTCCATTTGAAGCCCAATTACCCTCACCCACTTTGCCAAATCCATCTAGAAATGCCAATGCAGTCTCATCCATAGGACCTTAAATTTGGATTGCTATAGACTTTGTCTATAGCACTCATTATAAGACTCTGAGTCACCCTTAATTTAATAAATTATGAGCCCTGTGGTTCAAACAGGGTTGCCACAACCGTCCATTTGAAGCATAATTATGCACGCCCACTTTATCAAAACCATCCATAAATGCCAATGCAATCTCATCCATAGGCCCCTAAATTTGTATTGCTACAGTTGTAGTGTGTAGCACTTATCATAGTGCTCCAACTCAGCTTTGATTTGTTATATAATGGGCCATATGGTTCAATTGGGGTTTCCACGACCATCAATTTAAAGCCTAAGAGCGCACACCCACTTTGTCAATTCCATTTATAAATGCCAATACAGTTTGATCTGTAGGCCTCTAAATTTGGATTGCTACAAAAAAAGTGTATAGCACTTATTATAAGGCTCTGAGTCAGCTTTTATTTTATTTATTATGCCCTTCATGGTTCAGTTGGTGTTACCACGACTATCCATTTAAAGCATAAGTGCGTACACCTACTTTATGGAATCCATCCATAACTGCCAATGCAGTCTCATCCATAGGCTCTTAAATTTGAATTGCTACTATTAAATTTTGTAGCACCCATTATAGTGATCTGAGTTAGCCTCAATTTGATATATTATAGGCCCCATAGTTCAATCGGGGTTGCCACAACCGTCCATTTGAAGCCCATGTGTGCACACCCATTTTGTTAAATTCGTCGATAAATGCCAATGCAATCTCATCCGTAGGCCCCTAAATTTGGATGGCTACAAAAAAAATGTGTAGCACTTATTATAGGGCTATGAGTTAGATTTGATTTGATATATTATGGGCTTTGTGGTTTAATTAGGGTTGCGATAACTATCCATTTGAAGCATAAGTACGCATGCCCACTTTGTGAAATCCATTCTTATCTACCAATGCAGTCTCATACATAGCCCTTAAATTTGGATTGGTACAGATAAAGTTTATTGTGTCCATTATTGGGCTTTGAGTTGTCCATGATTTGATATATTATAGGCCCATGGTTCAATCAAGGTTGCCATGGTTGTCCATTTGAAGCCTAAGTACGCTCGTCCACTTTATCAAATCCATCCAGGAATGCCAATGCAGTCTCATTCATAGGATCCTAAATTTAGATTGCTATAGACTTTGTCTATAGCACTCATTATAGGACTCCAAATCAACCTTGATTTAATAAATTATGGGCCCGTTGTTCAAACAGGGTTGCCACAACCATCCATTTGAATCACAATTATGCACGCCTACTTTATCAAAACCATCCATAGATGCCAATGTAGTCTCATTCATAGGCCCCTAAATTTGTATTGCTATAGTTGTAGTGTGTAGCACTCATCATAGTGCTTAGACTCAACTTTGATTTGTTATATTATGGGCCTTATGGTTCAATCGGGGTTACCATGACCATCGATTTGAAGCCCAAGTGTGCATGCCCACTTTGTCAATTCCATCCATAAATACCAATGTAGTCTCATCTATAGGCCCCCAAATTTGCATTGCCATAAACAAAGTGTACAGCACTTATTATAGGGCTCTGAGTCAACTTTAATTTTATATATTATGTCCTTTGTGGTTCGATCAGGGTTACCATGACCACTATAGGGCTATGAGTCATAAGTGCGCACGCCCACTTTGTGAAATCCATTCATAATTGGCAATGCAGTCTCATCCATAGGCTCTTAAATTTGGATTGCTACCGATAAAGTTTATAGCGCCCATTATAGGGCTATGAGTCAGCCTTGATTTGATATATTATGGGCCTCATAGTTCAATCGGGATTGCCATGGCCATCTATTTGAACCCCAAGTGTGCACACCTATTTTGTCAATTCCATCGATAAATGCCAATGCAGTCTCATCCATAGGCCCCTAAATTTGGATTGCTACAAAAAAATGTGTACCACTTATTATAGGACTTTGAATAAGCTTTGATTTGATATATTATGGGCTTCATGATTTAATCGAGGCTGCCACAACTATCCATTTGAAGCACAAGTGTGCATGCCCACTTTATGAAATCCATTCATATTTACTAGTGCAATCTCATATATAACCCTTAAATTTGGATTGCTACAGATAAAGTTTATAGCGTCCATTATAGGGCTCTGAGTTAGCCTTGATTTGATATATTATGGGCCCCATGGTTCAATAGAGATTACCATGAGTGTCCATTTGAAGTCCAAGTGGGCATGCCCTATTTATCAAATCCATCCATAAATGTCAATGCAGTCTTATCCATAAGCCCCAAAATTTAGACTGCTACAAAAAAAGTTTATAGTACCTAATATAGGGCTCTAAGTTAGCTTCGATTTGATAAATTATAGGCCCCATGGTTCAATCGAGGTTGCCACGACTGTCCATTTAAAGCCCAAGTTTGCATGCCCACTTTGTCAAATCCATCCATAAATGTCAATGTAGTCTCATGCATAGGCCCCTAAATTTGGATTACTATGGAAGAAGTGTACAACACCCATAATATAGCTCTAAGTTGGCCTCTATTTGATATATAATAGCTCTATGATTCAATCAGGGTTACCATGACCAACCATTAGAAGCCCAAGTGTGCATGCCCACTTTGTTAAATCCATCCATAAATACTAATGCAACCTCATCCATAGGCCCCTAAATTTGGATTACTATATATCAAGTGCATAGTATCTATTATAGGGCTTTGAGTTGGCTTTGATTTGAAATATTATGGGCCTCATGGTTCAATCGAGGTTGCCACGACCGTCCATTTAAAGCCCAAGTGCACACCTCCACTTTGCTAAATCCATCCATAAATGCTAATGCAGTCGGCCCCTAAACTTGGATTGCTATAGAGAAAGTATGTAGCAATCTTTATAGTGCTTTGAGTTAGCTATGATTGGATATATTATGGGCCTTGTGGTTCGATTGGGGTTGCCATGGATGTCCATTTGAATCCCAAGTCCACATGCCCACTTTGTCAAATCCATCCATAAATGCCAATGCAATCTCTTATATACACGCCTAAATATGGACTGCTACAAATGAATTCTATAGCACCCCTTATAGGGCTCTAATCTAGCATTGATTTGATAAATTATGGGCCTCATGGTTCAATTCAAGTTGCCACGATAGTCCATTTAAATCCTAAGTGCACGCCCACTTTGTCAAATTCATGTATAAATGCCAATGTAGTCTTAACTATAGGCCCCTAATATTGAATTGCGACAAACAAAGTTCATAGTTCCAATTATAGGGCTTTGATTCATATTCAATTTAATATATTATAGGCCCCATGGTTCATTTGGGGTTACCACAACCATCCATTTGAAGCCCAAGTGTGCACACCCACTTTATCAAATCCATACATAAATACTAATGCAGTCTTATCCATAGGCCACAGAATTTGTACTGCTACAGATGAAGAGTGCAACACTTGATATAAGACTTTGAGTCTTCTTTCATTTAATGTATTATGGGCCCCATGGTTCAATTGGGGTTGCCCCATGGTTCAATTGGGGTTGCCACTACCATCCATTTAAAGCCCAAGTGCATATGCCCACTTTGTCAAATCCATCCATAAATGCCAATGCAGTCCCATCCGTAGGCCCTTAAATTTGGATTGGTACAAATAAAGTTTGTGGTACTTATTATAGGGCTCTGATTCAACTTTGATTTCATATATTATGGCTTGATGGTTTAATTGGGTGCCATCATTGTCCATTTGAAGTCCAAGTGCGCACACCCACTTTGTCAAATCCATCCATAAATGCCAAAGCAGTCTCATCCATAAGCCCCTAAATTTGGATTGCTACAAATAAAGTTTATAGTACATAATATAGGGCTATGAGTCAGCTTTGATTTCATAAATTGTGGGCCTCATGGTTCACTCAGGGTTACCATGACTATCCATTTGAATCCCTAGTGCGCCCGCCCACTTTGTCAAATCCATCCATAATTACTATTGTAGTCCCATATGTAGGCCCTAACTTTGGATTGCTACAGAAAAAGTGTATAGCTTCCATTATAAGGCTCTATATCAACTTCAATTTGATATGTTATAGGCCCCATGGGTCAATTGCAATTTCCACGACCATCCATCCATGAATGCCAATGCAGTCTCATCCATATGCCCTTAAATTTGGACAGTTACAGACTTTATCTTTACATCCATAGAGATCTTTGACTTATCTTTAATTTGATATATTATGGGCCCATGGTTCAATCAAGGTTACCACGATTATCCATTTAAATCCCAAGAGTGCACGCCTACTTTGTCAAATCCATCCATAAATGCCAATGCAGTCTAATATGTATGCCTTTAAATTTGGATTGTTTTAGACAAAGTGTACAACTAGCATTGTAGGGCTTTAAGTCAGCTTCGATTTGATATATTATGAGTTTTGTGGTTCAATCGGAGTTGCCACAACCATCCATTAGAAGTCCAACTATGCACACCCACTTTGTCAGATCCATCCAAAAATGCCATTGCAGTCTCATCCATATGCCCCTAAATTTAGATTGCTATGGGCTTTATCTTTACATCCATTATAGAGCTTTAAGTCATCTTCAATTTGATATATTATGGAACCCATGGTTTAATTGGGGTTGCCATAACTGTCCATTTGAGTCCCAA
Organism: Mallotus nudiflorus; assembly: GCA_947683625.1. Taxonomy (NCBI): domain Eukaryota; kingdom Viridiplantae; phylum Streptophyta; class Magnoliopsida; order Malpighiales; family Euphorbiaceae; genus Mallotus; species Mallotus nudiflorus. The sequence goes on from CANTUR010000061.1 coordinate 2,526,010, forward strand.
GTGTGCATGCCCAGTTTGTCAAATTCATCCATAAATGCTAATGGAGTCTAATCTAGAGGCCGCTAAATTTGGATTGCTATAGATAAACTTTAGAGCTTCCATTATAGGGCTATGTGTTAGCTTTTATTTGATATTTTATGTGCCCTATGGTTCAATTGTTTTCCACAACCATCCATTTGAAGCCCAAGTGCGCACACCCACTTTGTCAAATCCATCCATAAATACCAATGCAGTCTCATCCATAGGCCCCTAAATTTGGATTGCTAGAAATGAACTGTGTAGCACCCATTGTAAGGCTCTGAGTTAACTTTAATTTGATATATTATGGGCCTGAGTTCAAATTGGGGTTCCCATGACCATCCATTTGAAGCCCAAGTATGCACACCCACTTTGCCAAATCCATCTATAAATGCCAATGATGTCTCATCCATATGCCCCTAAATTTATATAGCTGCAAACATTATAGCACCCATTATAAGGCTCTAAGTAAGCTTTGGTTTGATATATTATGGGCTTGAGGTTCAATTGGGGTTGCCATAACCATCCATTTGAAGCCCAAGTGTGCACACCCACTTTGTCAAATCCATCCAAAAATGTATATGCAGTCTTGTCCATAGGCCCCAAAATTTAGAATGCCACAGACTTTATCATTACATCAATTATAGAGCACTGATTCATCCTTAATTTGATATATTATAGGCCCTGCGATTCAATCGAGGTTGCCACGACCGTCCATTTGAAGTCCAAGTGCGCACGCCCACTTTGTCAAATCCATCCATAAATGACAGAGTAGTCTCATCCTTAATCCCCTAAATTTGGACTGATAGCACCTAACATAGGTCTCCAATTTAGGTTTGATTTAATATATAATGGGCTCTATGGTTCAATTGGGGCTACCATGACCGTCCATTTGAAGCCCAAGTGCACATGCCCACTTTGTCAAATTCATCCATAAATGCCAGTGCACCCTTATCCATAGGCCCCTAAATTTGGATTGGTATAGAAGAAGTCTATAGTGCCCATTATAGTTCTCTAAGTCTACCATAAGTTGATATATTATGGGTCCTATGGTTCAATCGAGGTTCCCATGACTATCCATTTGAATCCCAAGTGCACATGCCTACTTTGTCAAGTCTATCCATAAATGGTAATGTAGTCTCATCCATAAGCCCTAAACTTAGATTGCTACAAATGAAGAGTATAGCTCTTATTATAGGGCACTAATCCAGCTTTTATTGGATACATTATGGGCCCTGTGCTCCAATTAGGGTTGCTAAAACTATCCATTTGAAGCCCAAGTGTGCATGCCCACTTTGCCAAATCCATCCATAAATGCCAATGTTGTCTCATCCATATCCCCCTAAATTTAGACTGCTATAGATTTTATAACACCCATTATAGGGCTTTGAGTCAGCTTTGGTTTGATATATTACGGGCCTTAGGTTCAATTAGGGTTGCCATGACCATCCATTTGAAGCCCAAGTGCACACGCCCACTTTGTCAAATCCATCCATAAATGCCAATGCAGTCTCATCCTTAAGCCCCTAAATTTGGAATGCTACAAACTTTATCTTTACATCCATTTCAAAGCACTAAGTCATCTTTAATTTGATATAGTATAGGCCCTATGGTTCAATCAAGGTTGCTACGATCATCCATTTGAATCCCAAGTGTGCATGCCTACTTTGTCAAATCCATCCATAAATGCTAATGATGTCTCATCTATATGCCCCTAAATTTAGACTGCTACAAACTTTATAACACCCATTATAGGGCTCTGAGTCAGCTTTGGTTTGATATATTATAGGCCTTAAGTTCAATTGGGGTTGCCATGACCATCCATTTTAATCCCTAGTGTGCACACCCACTTTGTCAAATCCATCCATAAATGCTAATGCAGTCTCATCCATAGGCCCTAAATTTGTAATGCTATAGACTTTATCTTTACATCCATTATAGAGCACTTAGTCATCTTCAATTTGAAATATTATAGGCCCTATGGTTAAATTGGGGTTGCCACAATCATCCATTTGAATTCCAAGTGTGCACGTCTACTTTGTCAAATCCATCCATAATTGCCAATGCAGTCTAATCTATAAGCCCTTGAATTTGGATTTCTCTAAAAAAGTGTCTAGCTACAATTGTAGGGCTTTGAGTTAGCTATGATTTGATATATTATGGGTTCCATGGTTCAATTGGTGTTACCACAACCATCCATTTGAAGCCCTAGTACGCATGCTCACTTTGTCAAATCCATCCATAAATGCTAATGCAATCATATCCATAGCACCAGTACAGGGCTCTGAGTCAGCCTTGATTTGATATATTATGGGCCTTATGGTTTAATCAGGGTTGCCATGACCATCCATTCGAATCCCAAGTGCACATGCCCACTTTGTCAAATCCATGCATAAATGCCAATGCAATCTCATCTAAAAGCCCCTAAATTTTGGTTGTTGTAGATAGGTTGGGTAGCAACCATTGTAGGGCTCTAAGTCAGCTTTGATTTGAGATATTATAGGCCCCATGGTTCAATTAGGGTTGGCACAACCATCCATTTGAAGCCCAAGTGCACACACCTACCTTGTCAAATCCATCTATAATTGCCAATGTAGTCTATTCTATAGGCCCTTAAATTCAGATTTCTCTAAAAAAAGTGTGCATCTACCATTGTAGGGCTCTGAATCAACTTTGATTTGATATGTGATGGGCCCCATGGTTCAATCAGGGTTGCCACAACTATCCATTTAAATCAACAATGTGCACACCCACTTTGTCAAATCCATGCATAAATGCCACTCATCGATAGGCCCCTAAATTTGGATTGCTGTAGACAAAGTATGTAGCAAACATTATAAGGATCTAAGTTAGCTTCAATTTGATATATTATGGGTTTTATGGTTCAATTATGGTTTCCATGACCATCAATTTGAAACTCAAGTGCACACGCCGACTTTATCAAATCCATTGATAAATGCCAAAGAAGTATGTTCCAGTCTCATCCATTGGGCCATACATTTGGAGTGCTATAAATGAATTATGTAGCACCCATTATAGGGCTCTAATTTAGGTTTCATTTAGTATATTATAGGCCTTATGGTTCATTCATAGTTGCCACGACCATCCATTTAAAGCCTAAGTGCACACGCCCACTTTGTCTAATCCATCTATAAATGTTAATGCAGTCTCATCCATAGGTCCCTAAATTTGGACTACTACAAATGAAGTGTGTAGCACCCATTATAGGGCTCTAAGTCAGCTTTTTTTTAATATATTCTAAGCCTGAGGTTCAATTAGGGTTGCCATGACTGTCCATTTAAAGCCCAAGTGTGCTTGCCAACTTTATCAAATCCATCCATAATTACCAATGCAATCTCATCCATATGCCCCTAAATTTGGATTGCTATGAACTTTATCTTTAGCACTCATTATAAGGAACTGAGTTAGCTTTGGTTTGATATATTATGGGTCTTGAGGTTCAACCGGGGTTGTCACGACAGTCCATTTGAATCCCAAGTGTGCATGCCCTCCTTGTAAAATCCATCCATAAATGCTAATGCAGTCTCATCTATAAGCCCCTAACTTTGGATAGCTATAGATAAAATTTATTACTTTAATTATAGGGCTCTGATTCAGCTTTGATTTGATATATTATAAGCCATGTGATTCAATCAGGGTTGCCGCGACCATCCATTTGAAACCCAAGTGCGCATGCCCACACTATCAAATCCATCCATAAATGCCAATTTAGTCTCATCTATAGGTCCTTAAATTTGGATAGCTAAATAAAAAATTTAATATATTAATTGTAGGGCATTAAGTGAGCTTTGATTTGATATATTATGGGTGCCGAGGTCCAATCGAGGTTGCCACGACCGTCCATTTGAATCTAAAATGTGCATGCCCTCCTTGTTAAATCCATCCATAAAGGCCAATGCAGTCTCATCTATAGGCCCTTAAATTTGGATAACTATAGAAAAAGTTTATTATTTTAATTTTTGGGCTCTAACTTAGCTTTGATTTGATATATTATGGGTCTTAGGGTTGAATTGAGGTTTCCACGACCGTCAAATTGAATCCCAAGTGAGCATGCCCACTTTGTCAAATCCATTCATAAATGACAATGTAGTCACATCCATAGGACCCTAAATTTGGACTACTGGAATGAAGTTTATAACATCCATTATAGGGCTCTGAGTCAGCTTTGATTTGATATATTATGGGCCCCATGGTTCAATTGGGGTTTCCATGACCATCCATTTGAAGCCCAAGTGTGCATGCCCACGTTATCAAATCCATCCATAAATGCCAATACAATCTTACCATAGGTCCCCAAATTTGTACTGCTATAGATGAAGTGTATAGCACCCATTATAGGGCTTTGAGTGAACTTCAATTTGATATATTATGGGCCTCGTGGTTCAATTATGGTTGCCACAACCATCCATTTGAAGCCTAAGTGTTCACGCCCGCTTTGTCAAATCCATCCATAAGTGCCAATGCACTCTCATCCATAGGCCCCTAAATTTGGACTCTTACAAATAAACATCCATTACAGGGCTCTAAGTTAGCTTTGATGTGATATATTATGGGCCTCATGGTTCAATTGGGGTTTCCACAACTGTCCATTTGAAGCCCAAGTGTTCACGCCCACTTTGTCAAATCCATCCATAAATGCCAATGTAGTCTCATCGATATGCCTCTAAATTTGGATTGCTACAAATAAAGTGTGTAGCACTCATTATAAGGCTTTGAGTCAAATTTAGTTTGATGTATTATGGGCCAGGGGTCTAATTAGGGTTGCTGTGACTGTCCATTTGAATCCCAAGTGCGCATGCACACTTTATCAAATCCATCCATAAATGCCAATGTAGTCTCATCCATATGCCCTTAAATTTGGATTGCTACATACTTTTTATTTAGTACCCATTATAGGGCTTTAAGTTAGCTTTGATTCAATATATTATAGGCCCCATGGTTCAATCAGGGTTGCCACAACCATCCATTTGAATCCAATTGTGCACTCCCACTTTGTCAAGTCCATCCAGAAATGCTTGTACACTCTCATCCATAAGCCCTCAAATTTGGACTGCTTTAGATAAAGTTTATCACATATGTTATAGGCCTCTGAATTAACTTCAATTTGATATATTATGGGCCCCATGATCCAATCAAGGTTGCCACGACCGTCCATTTGAATCCTAAGTGCGCACTCCCACTTTGCCAAATCCATCCATAAATGCCAAAGCAATCTCATTGATAATCCCCTAAATTTGGATTGCTAGAAACAAATTTTATGGCTATTATTATTGGGCTTTGAGTTAGCTATGATTTGATATATTTTAGGCCCTATTGTCTAATTAGGATTGCAACGACCATCCATTTAAATCCTAAGTGCACACTCCCACTTTATTAAATCCATCCATAGATGCCAATACAGTCTCATCTATAAGCCCTTAAATTTCAAATGCTATAGATGAAGCCTGTAGTACCAATTATAAGGCTATGAGTTAACTTTGATTTGATATGTTTATGGGCCCCGTGGTTCTATCAGGGTTTCCAGGACCGTCCATTTGATTCGTAAGTGCGCAAGCCCACTTTATCAAATCAATGCATAAATGCCAATGCAATCTCATTTATAGGGCCCTAAATTTGGATTGTTATAAATAAAGTTTATAGGTCACATTATAAGGCTCTACATCAGCTTTGATATAATATATTATGGGCCCCGTGGTCCAATCGGGGTTGCCACGATAGTCAAGTTGAAGCACAATTGCGCACGTCCACTTTTTCAAATCCATTCATAAATTCCAATGCAGTCCCATCCATAGGCCCCTAATTTTGGATTGGTACAGAAGAAGTGTGTAGCACCCATTATAAGGCCTTGAGTTTGCCTCAATTTAATATATTATGGGCCCTGTGGTTCAGTCAGGGTTTCCACGACCATCCATTTGAAGCCTATATGTGCACACCCACTTTGTCAAATCCATCCGTAAATGGCAATAGAGTGTCATCCATGTGCCCTAAATTTGGACTGCTTCAAAAAAAGTTTATTGAACCTAATTTAGGGCTATGAGTCAGCTTTGAATTGATATATTATAGCATTATGGTTCAATCAGGGTTGCCACGACCGTCCATTTAAAGCCCAAATATGCACGCCCAGTTTGTGAAATCCATTTATAAATGCCAATATAATCTCATCCATAAGCCCCTAGAATTAGATTGCTAAAAATGAAGTATATAGAACTTATTATAGGGCTTTGAGTTAGCTTTAATGTGATATATTATGGGCTTCATGGTTCTATCGGGGTTGCCATGACTGTCCATTTAAAGCTCAAGTGTGCATGCCCACTTTGTGAAATCCATCCATAAATGCCAATGTAGTCTCATACATAGGCCATTAAATTTGGATTACTATAGATAAATTTTATAATGCCCATTGTAGGGCTCTTAGCCAGCCTTGATTTGATATATTATATGCCCTATGGTTCAATCGGGGTTGCCAAGACCATCCATTTAAAGCCCAAGTGTGCACACCAAGTTTGTCAAATCCATACATAAATGCCAAAGCAGTCTCATCCGTAGGCCCTTAAATTTAGATTACTATAAATGAATTGTGTAGAACTTATTATAGGGCTCTGAGTTAGCTTCAATTTGATAAATTATGGGCTTTATGGTTCTATCGAGCTTGCCATGACTGTCCATTTGAAGCCCAAGTGTGTACACACACTTTATGAAATCCATATATAAATGTCATTGCAATCTCTTTCATAGTCCCTTAATTTTGGATTACTATAGAAAAACTTTATAGTGCTTATCAAAGGGCTCTGAGTTAGTCGCTATTTGATTTTTTAATGGGCCCTGTGGTTCAATCAAGGTTGCCACGATCGTCTATTTGAAGCCCAAGTGTGCACATCCATTTTGTCAAATTCATCCATAAATGCTAATGCAGTCTCATCCATAGCCCCTAAATTTGGACTACAATAGATAAATTTTATAGCACCTAATATAGGGCCTTAAGTAAACTTTGATTTGATATATTATGGGCCCCATGGTTCAATCGAGGTTACCATAACTATCCATTTAAAGCCCAAGTGCCCAGACCCATTTTGTCAAATCCTTATATAAATGCAAATGCAGTCTCATCTATAGGCCCCTAAATATTGATTACTACTGATGAAGTGTATAGCACCCATTGTATGGCTCTGAGTCAATCTTGATTTGATATATAATGGGCACCGTGGTTCAGTCGGGGTTTCCATGACTGTCTATTTGAAGCCTAAGTGTGTACGCCCACTTTGTCAAATCCATTCATAAAAGCTAATGCAATCTCATCCCTAGGCCCCTAAATTTGGACTGCTATAGATGAAGTGTATAGTACCTATTATAGGGCTCTAAGCCAACTCTGATTTGACATATTATAGGCCCTATGCTTCAATCAAGGTTTCCATGACCATCCATTTGAAGACCAAGTGTGGACACCCACTTTGTTAAATCCATCCATAAATGCCAATGTAGTCTCATCCATATGCCCTTAAACTTGGATTGTTGCAAAAAAAATGTGTAGCAATCCTTATAGATCTCTAAGTCAACTTTGATTAGATATATTATGGCCCTATAGTTCAATCAGGGTTTCCTTGACCGTTAATTTGAATTCCATGTGCACAAGCCCACTTTGTAAAATCCATCCATTAATGCTAATGCAGTCTCATCCATAGGCCATTAAATGTAGACTACTACAGATGAAGTCTATAACACCTATTATAGGGTCCTAAGTTAGCTTTAATTTGATATAATATGGCCTCATGGTTTAATCAAGGTTGCCACAACAATCAATTTGAATCCCTAGTGTGCACACCCACTTTGTCAAATTAATCCATAAATGCTAATGTAGTCTCATCTATAGGCCCTTAAATTTGGACTGCTATAGACTTTGTCAGTAGCACCGATTATAAGGCTCTGAGTTAGCTATGATTTTATCTATTATGGGCCATGTGGTTCAATCATGGTTGCCATGATTATCCATTTCAATCCCAAGTGCACATGCCCACTTTGACAAATCTGTCCATAAATGCCAATGTTGTCTCATCCATAGGACCTCAAATTTGGATTGTTATAGATAAAGTTTGTAGTGCCCATTATAGGGCACTTAGTTAGCCTCAATTGGATATATTATGGGCCTTATGTTTTAATCGGTGCTACTACGATAGTCCATTTGAAGCCTAAGTGTGCACGCCCACTTTGTGAAATCCATCCATAAATGTCAATGCAACCTCATCCATAGGGCCCTAAATTTAGAATGCTACAGATAAATTTTGTAGCACCTAATATAGGGCCTTGAATTAGCTTCAATTTGATAAATTATGGATCCTGTGGTTCAATCGAGGTTGCCATGACCATCCATTTGAAGCCTAATTGTGCATGTGCATTTTGTCAAATCCATCCATAAATGTTAATACAGTTTCATCCATAGGCCCTTTAATATGGATTACTATTGAAGATGTGTATAACAACCATTATATGGCTCTATGTCAATCTTGATTTGATATAAAATGGGCTTAGTCGTTAAATCGAGGGTGCCATGATTGTCCATTTAAAGCCCAAGTGCGCACACTCACTTTCTCAAATCCATCCATAAATGCCAATTCAGTTTATCCATAGGCCCCTAAATTCGAATTGCTACATATGTAGTGTGTAGTACTTATTATAGGGCTTTGTGGTTTAATCAGGGTTGCCACAATAGTCCATTTGAAGTGGAAGTGCACACGCCTACTTTGTCAAATCCATCCACAAATGCTAATGCAGTCTCATCTATAGGCCCTTAAAATTGGATTGCTATAGAAAAATTTTATTGCACACATTATAAGGCTATGAGTTAGCCTCAATTTGATATGTTATGGGTCCCATGTTTCAATCAGGGTTGCCATTACCATACATTTGAAGCCCTAATGTGCATGCCCACTTTGTCAAATCCATCCATAATTTGCCAATGCAGTCTCATCCATACGCCCCTAAATTTAGACTACCACAAATAAAGTTTATAGAACCCATTATAGGGCTCTAAGTCAGCTTCAATTTGATATATTATATGCCCTATGGATCAATTGAGGTTGCCATGACCATCCATTTGATGCCCAAGTCCGCACGCCCACATTGTCAAATCCATCCATAAATGCCAATGTAGTCTCATCCATAGACCTATATATTTGGATTGCTACAAACGAAGTGTGCATCACCTATTAGACAGCTCTAATTTAGCTTTGGGTTTATATATTATAGGCTAAAGGTTGGATTGGGGTTGCTAGGACCGTCCATTTAAAGCTCAAATGCGCATGCCAACCTTGTCAAATCCATTTAAAAATGCCAATACAGACTCATCTATAGGCCCTAAAATTTGGATTGCTATAAATGAAGTGTGTAGCACCTAATATAGGGCTCTAAGTTAGCTTTAGTTTTATATGTTATAGGCCCTAGGTTGAATTAGAGGTGCCATGACCGTCCATTTAAAGCCCAAGTGTGAACACCCACTTTGTCAAATGCACCTATAAATGCCAATGCGCTCTCATCCATAGGCCCCTAAATTTGGATTGCTATAAATGAAATATATAGCACCCATTACAGGGATTTGAGTCAGCTTGGGTTTAATATATTAATGCCTAAGGTTGAATTTGGGTTCTCATGATCGTCCATTTAATGCCCAAGTGTGCATGCCCACTTTGTTAAATCCATCCATAAATGCTAATGCAGTCTCATCCATATGCCCTTAAATTTGGATTGCTACAGACTTTGCCTTTACCACATATTATAGGGCTCTAAGTTAGCTTCCATTTGATATATTATGGGCCTTATGGTTCATTCAGGGTTGCCATGAATGTCCATTTGAAGCCCAAGTGCGCACACCCACTTTGTCAAATCCATCCATAAATGCAAATGCAATCTCATCCATAGGCCCTTATATTTGGATTGATACAGATAAAGTTTTTTATGCCCATTATAGAGCTCTGAGTTAGCCTTAATTTAATATATTATGGGCATCGTGATTCAAATAAGTTTTCCATGACCATCCATTTGAAGCCCAAGTGTGCACACCCACTTTGTCAAATCCATTCATAATTGCCAATTCAGTTTCATCCATAAGTGCCTAAATTTGGACTACTACAAAAAAAGTTTGTATCACACATTATAGGCACTAAGTTAGCTTCAATTTGATATATTATGGTCCTATGGATCAATCAGGGTTGTGACTACTACCCATTTAAAGCCTAAGTGCGCACACCCACTTTGTCAAATCCATCCATAAATGTTAATGCAATCTCATCCACAAGCCCCTAAATTTGGATTGCTACAAATGAAGTGTACAGCACCTACTATAGGGCTCTAAGTCAGCTTTAGTTTGATATATTATGGGCCCAAGGTTGAATTAATGTTGCCAGGACTGACCATTTGAAGCCCAAGTATGAACGCCTAGCTTGTCAAATGCATATAAAAATGCCAATGCAGTCTCATCCATAGGCCCATAAATTTGGATTGCTACAAAGGAAGTGTGTAGCACCCATTATAGAGCTTTGAGTCAGCTTTGCTTTTATATGTTATGGGCCCAAGGTTGAATTAAGGGTGCCATGACCACCGATTTAAAGGTTAAGTGCGCAAGCCTACTTTGTCAAATCCATCCATAAATGCCAAGTCAGTCTCATCCATAGACCTTTAGATTTGGATTACTACAAACAAAGTGTGTAGAACCTATTACAGGGCTTTGAGTTAGATTTGGTTTGATATATTATAGTCCCAAGGTTGAATTAGGTTACTAGGACCATCCATTTGAAGCCTAAGTGTGTACGCCCACTTTGTCAAATCCATCCATAAATGCTAGTGCAATCTCATCCATAGAACCCTAAATATGGATTGCTATAAATGAAGTGTATAGCACCTATTATAGGGCTCTGAGTCTGCTTCAATTTGATATATTATGGGCCTCATTATTCAATCGGTGTTGTTATGACCGTCCATTTCAATCTAAGCACACATGGCCTCTATGTCAAATCAATCCATAAATGCAAATATAGTGTCATCCATAGGCTCCTAAATTTGTACTGTTATAGGTGAACCATGTAGCACTACTTATGGGGCTTTGAGTTAGCTTTACTTAGATATATTATGGCCCTGTGGTTCAATCAGGGTTGCCATGACCATTAATTTGAATTCCAAGTGCGCACAACCTCTTTGTCAAATCCAACCGTAAATGACAATGCAGTCTCAACCATAGGCCCTTAAATTTGGGATGCTATAGAATTTGTCTATAGTACCTACTATAAGCCTCTACGTCAGTTATGATTTGATATGTTATGGGCCCTATGGTTCAATCGGGGATGCCACGATCGTCCAATTACAACTCAAGTGTGCAAGACTACTTTGTCAAATCCATCCATAAATTATAATGTAGTCTTAACCACAAGCCCTTAAATTTGGACTACTATAAATGAAGGTTTAAGTGCCCATTATAGGGCTTTGAGTCAACTTTTATTTGATATATTATAGGCCTCATGGTTGAATCAGGGTTGCCATGACCATCCATTTAAATCCCTAGTGTGCATGCCTACTTTGTCAAATCCATCCATAAATGCCAATGCAGTCTCATCCATAGGTCCCTAAACATGGACTGCTATAAGCACCCAATTTTAGGATGCAATTGTGCACAATTGCGACGTAAGCCCCTATGATGAAATTTATTCAAAAATTGAACTTGGTTGTTGATTTTTTGGACTTTAAGGACTAAATTGCAATATTTTTTTAGGATTTGATTGCAAATAAGTCATTTTTTCAAGGGTGTTTTGGTAAAAAAGAAAAATATTTTTTAGAACCGACATTAGTGTAATGCCGATCGGCATTACACAATGCCGTTTGGCATTGCACGATGCTGATGCGCAATAATTCTTTTTTTTTTACTTTTTCACGTATTTTTCCTTATTTTTATCGATTTTTTCAGTAGTTGATTGTTTGAAAATTCAAATTTTATTTGTTAATTTTTTTTAAAAAAAAAGAAACATAGAATATATTTTTTTTAAATCAAAACAAATGCTATTTGATTTTATCAGATAGGTCTATTCCTCCTTTAGAGGAAGTTCAATATGCGCAAACTCTATATTTAAAGCAGAGTCTGCATGCATGTGAGAAGGAGGTTTTTTTTAGGAGGTTTTTTTAGGGGGAGGGTTTTTTATCTGGAGTCTTGGCTGAAGGTTTTTTTTGGCCGAAGGATTTTTTAAGGATGAAAAAAAAGCTTTGACTTTCTCTATTCTTTAAAAACCCTAATTTTGCAGTTCATTGGAGGAAGACGATACAACGATTTTTTAGTCTCAATCCATAATCAAATCAACACTTAATCAACATTATCGGTGAAAATCCTAATCCGAGGGGCCAAAAAGGGCATATGCACATCATTCATTTTTTCTTTCTTCTCTTCTGTGATTTTTATTCATGTCGTTAATTGTTTTATTATTTAATTTCACTACTAATTTGATTGTTTATTTTGTTTTTTTTTTTTGGATTAAGGAGGAGGATGCCACCTATGTTTAATTGAACAGAAGAACCATGGAATGCCATGGATGAACCTATACTATTTTAATAATAGTTCTTAGGATTTTAATTATTGTTCTGCATTTTGGTATCCTGTGTAATTTATTTTAATTTCTAGGTGAATAATTATTTAATTTTAATTCTATACGTAGTTTGTAATAGCCCCAGTAGTGGGAATATTGAAAGATTTAAATATCTATAGTTTAAAATTAATTAGTAATTAGGTTCAATTGAGTAAAAATTAACTAAAATTAATGGTGGCTTTAGTTAAATTAGGGTTTGCATGTAATTAATTTAGGGTTTTTTTTAGAAAATCACTGTAACGTTTGTTTGATCTATTTTTTGTGTTTTATTTATTTTGGGCTTGTTTTTTTATGTTTTTATGTTTTGGGCCCCAAGCCCATGTTTAGGTCTAACCTACTTAATAAATAGGCTTAAAAATGATTTAGGTTTTTTTAATAATTAAAATCAACTTAGGCCCATTAGGTTAATTAGATTTTAGGCCCGCTTAGTTAATTAAATTTGTTTAGACTTAGCTCAGCCCATTTGATTGCATTTCTTTTAAAAAAAATAGATCTAGGCCCACATTTCATTTAAAATAAAACTAAATTAAGACTTAGGCCCACTAATTTAATTTATTCTTTAAAATTGAATAGACTTAAGCCCATATCTTAGAAAGACTAAAAAAAAGATTTAGACTCATTAATTAATAAAATGTAGGCGCACTTTTATTCTATTTCACCTATAAATAAAATGTAGATTTAGCTAACTTATTTAAATAAAATTAACATAGTTTAGACTTAGGGACAACATGATCTTGAGTGCAGTTTTTCTTGTAATTTTGTTGACTTGTTGCCTTTTTGGGTAGATGGATGTTAATTAGGGTTTAATAAAATTACATGTAATTGGAGGATGAAATAATCATTTATAAAATTATTCTAAATGAACATGAGACTAAGAGAAGTTAGTATTCCGTATCCAGAATCTCCTGCTTGTGGTGCTAATTTTCTTTTAGAGAATCGAGTACAACCAATCAAATTGTCGTAGTTATTACCCTAGGTGGTGACTCCTCATCTCCATGCCATGTCTTTGTGATAGTGGTTAGTGTGTTCTCTAAGGCCCTGAGCCTAAACAGTGTCGCGATTGCTAAAATCTTGGACGTGCGCTAAACCCCGACGTCTATAGTGGCGACTCCACTGGGGATAAGAGATATTGATTCTACTTGTGTTCTTTAGAATTATTTTATCGATTATTATTTCATTCTTCCATTCATTCTACATGTCCCTACTAAACCGATGGCGTTGGTGTATGATTCCGTGATTCCACTAGCTTCATGGGGTTGTAGATTGGCTAACCATCACTCTTAGCCTTAACTCAGTTCAATAGAGCCTTAACTCAGTTCAAGAGAGATTACTAGGATCATCTAACCAGAGTCTATAACCCAAGTCCCTAAGGGGGGTAATCTTCTCTCGAGTTGGTAAAGGATGCTGGGCCCCTTTTACCTTGGCATGTAACTCAAAGTCCATAATGGAGAGCATCTTGCTAAGGGAACCTTAACTTTTCACTGGACCCTAACCACATATAATGGCCTAGTTACTTCCCCTAGGATCTTTACCCAAAGTGGTTGTTTGTTTGAATTTCCATGAGGTATTTCTATTTATCAAAGCCTAGGCCTATGCCTTTGAAGCTCATTCAGGCTAATAAGGATTAGGCTAGACCTTTATATTTAGAAATGTTGCTTCTATGCTTTTTCTTTTAAGAGAAATTTGGCATGTGCATTGGCTCTTAATATCCCTTGTTGATATGAAGGCCAAGACCAAAAATCCTAGGAAAAGAAACTCGCTATTGAACACGTGTGTGGGATAAATAAGGTTAGAAGGCTTATCCTTGCATGTTGCTTGTTGATTGCTTCCTGATACTTGCTACTTACTAAGTGCTTGCCTGCTACTTGTTGTATAGCACGTGCATCATGCATACATATAGTCCATGCATCATACTACTACATTATTTTGCAACCATCATAGATTCATCTAGGTCTTCTCGTGTCTAGGGACGAAGAGGTGGCAGATTTACCAGAGTTGATTTAAGTCCAGAGTCTATAGCTCAAGGCATTCTTCACATACTGGAGAGACTAGAGGGGAGTCCTATTAACCCACTATTCCTAGAAGCCGAATCAGCTCAGACTAAACAAACTGAAATGGAACAACAACTAGAGATGTGGACCTTAGAGGACATTAAGGGAGCTTTGATGGATGACATGAGAGCTATAATGCAAGATGAACTGAGACAGGCTTTGGTTGGACTAGTGCAACCTATTGTTGGACAACCACCTGCTACTGTTATTGAACAACCACCTACTGCTACTATTGAATAGCCACCTATTGTAGGAGCTCCACCTATTATTGTAGCTCATCCACCTACTACTAACAATGCTAGGGGGCAACTTGCTCCTAAAAATGTGCCTGCTACTGATGTGAGAATGGAAGATATTGAAAACTACATGGTAGAAAAGGCGAAGAGAGAGTTACTTGAATTGGTTTAAGACCTTGAGTCTAAGCATATGCAAGCATTGACTCAAAAAATTTCTAAGATGGAAGAGCTAATTAGAGGATAAGGAATGGGATATTCTTTTGACTTTGATGACATGCTATAAATGGAGGGAGATAAGCTGCCTGAAAAATTCAAAATGCCTCAACTACAGAAGTTTGATGGGAGAGGAGATCCAAGGATTCATTTGAGTCAATACACTATAACCATGAGCACTACTAAAGCACCATTGTCAGTAGTTGCTAGGTTGTTTATGTTATCCCTAGAAGGAATGGCTATAAACTGGTACCACGGGTTAGAAAAGTCTGTTAGAGCTGACTAGAAGGAACTATGTACTGCATTCTTAAAGCAATATGATTATAACATTCGATTAGAAGTGTCAATTAGTGTTTTGGAGTTGACTAAGCAGAAGCCAAATGAGTCCTTTTCTAATTTCCTCACCAGATTCATGAATAAAGCAGGACTTATAAAAAATAAACTAGCTGAAAAGGATCATGTTAGGATGATTGTTCATAATGTATCACCTAATTTGGTCGAAAGACTATAAATGATGAACCCAAAGACCTTCATAGATCTATATGATGATGGTCTACAAGCTGAAGAGATAGAGAATAAGAAAAAGAAAACTGCTAGAAGCACAGGAACTTGAAATTACTCAATTGGGGGCACACACCAAGGGAGCACTAGCCGAATTATGGAGTTACGTGTAGTTCAGCAACCTCGAAGGTTCTTTAACTTTAACCAACCACTCTCCAAAGTCCTAGAGAGGCTAATCCAAAAAGGCCTACTCAGACCCTTAACCTTTTCTAAGCCAAACCCAAATATCCCTAGTTTTGACCCCAATAGTTACTGTAAATTCCACCAAGCTGCTGGCCATCCAACAAACAATTGTATCTGCCTAAAACATGAGATCTAAAATCTGATAGACTCCAAAAAAATCATCGACCCTGAAAAATCCAACTTTAACGCAAACACCAGAAACAACCCTTTCCCAAACTACTAAAATGTTCCACCACCAACCACCATGATGATCAACTCAGGAGTTAGTGAGGAAGAAGTGCTAAGCTCCTTTAAGGACCTAAACCCTATACCCAATGGAGAACCTTTTGGACAGTCATAGAGAGGATTAGAAGACTTATTGGGCCAGCCCTCAGGCAAGTTTAATTACAAAGTATTTTACTCGAAACCACCCTCTGCTGATATCCCTATTGAATCAATTGAGCCCTTAAGTTGGGGGGATGAGTTTGATGATAAGCCAGTAAAAGAAGAGCCTAAAATTCCTGAGTAGTCGCTAAAAGGAGTTAAAGATCTATTGGGACAACCTTCGAGCAAGTTCAATTATAGAGTGTTCTATTATAAACCCGCTTTTGCTGACATCCCCATTGAATTAATTGTGCCGACAGGATGGGGTGATGAGTTTGAAGAAGATGAATTCTTAACCCCAGAAATGTCCCAATAAGAGGTGGAAGAGCTGTTAAGTCAACATACAGACAAACTGAGGGAGTTAAAAAGAAAATAAACATGCACAATGGAAGTTTGGAAGGATGGGAAAAGAGACCGAACCATTGGAGTTATTAACATCTGGTATAACTCTGATGAGGAAAGCCTAGGCGGTTTTTATGTTTGGACTGATGATCCTAAAGTGAATCATGTCACTAGAAGTGGGAAGAATTATAAAGCAGTAGAAAAGAAAACAAAAGGTGTAATAGAAAGAGAAGATGGAGAAGATGCAGAAGATGCAGAAGTAGAGGAAGAATAGAAGGAGGATCTGATTTTGGAACAACTCATGAAGGCAAAAGCGAGTGTGAGCATCTAGGAATTACTGATGCATTCGGGTAGTCACAGAAGGGCTCTGGTTAAAGATTTGTCGAACATGAGCATTGAAACAGCTGCTACTCCATAGGCTATGGTAACAAAGATGATAGAAAAGAAACATGGACTGATAACATTCTCATATGATGACTTGACTTTGGAGGGAAGAAATCATAACAAGGCATTATTTATCCTAGCTGAAGTAAAAGGGAAGATAACCAACTTTGTAATGGTGGATGATGGTTCAGCTATAAATGTATGCCCACTAAAAATCCTACCTAATTTGGGTCTGAAAGTAGATGACTTGATGGCTTCAAACCTCATAACCAGAGCTTACGATGATAGTACTAGGAATGTGGAGGGAACATTTCAGGCTGTGGTCAAAATAGGGCCTGTAAAGTCAATTGTTGAATTTACTGTACTGGACATCCCTGTTACATATGCCCTGCTATTAGGAAGGCCGTGGTTTCATGCCCTGGGAGGAGTACCTTCAATAGTGCACCAAAAAATAAAATTCCCTCATGAAGGAGATGTCGTCACAATAGAAGCTAGAACCAATGTAGCTGTGGCAGCCATACTTGATAAACAAAAACCAGTGTGTGCACCCCCTGGTTTCCAGATTGCTAGGAAATTTAATGGGATTGAAATGGATCTGAGAGTACCAAAAATGATAGAGAACATGAATTACTGGTTTGGACAAGGACTGGGGAAGAATGAACAAGGAGAATTCCCAAGATTCAAAAATCAAGATGACATAATAGGATTAGGTTTTATAGGGGAAGCAAAACCAAAAGGTAGAAGGGCAAGGAAGAGATTCAAAGCAAAAAAGAGGAAGCTTTATGCAAAAGTTAGTCCTTTGAGTCAGAACTTCATCAGGTCAAGGGAAGGCAAATACTATCTGAGAGCTAAAGAATCAGTCAGTGTTGCTGGAGCAGATGTCCCTAGGTTTGAGATCTTCAAGGAGCATATTGGGGAGAATTTAATAAAGGACAACAAAGAGGAAGTGATGAAGTTGATAGCTGAGAGGATGGGTAGCATTGTTGTTAAAGAGTTGTTATGTCAACCACCTCAAGGACAACCACTATTAGACTCAGCATCGCTAGCATCTAGAATAGGAAATAAAATTTCTCATTGTCTCATTGAATAAAATTTTAGTTTTGATGATATAAATTCTAACCATGCTTACTTATGTAATGTACATCCTAATGGTACTGTGCATTATGGTATTGATTGCATCTGCTTGTTTGACATAAATTCAATTCAATTAGATTCATTCAGCATAGGCATAAATGCAAATTTAAAGAACATCCATATATCACATAATGTAACTTTTGAAGATAGGAGATGTGAGAAAAAAATTATAAAAAAGGAAAGAACAAAGAGAGAATAAAAAAATAGAAAAAAAAAAGAAAAAAAAAGAGAAAAAAAGAATAGTAAGGTAAAAATTAGAGACGAAAATTCATGATTGACTAATAACAGGAGTTATATCATGTGATGTAATGAATGTTCTCATTTTTGCCCTAATGAATTATTAAAATTGAATTTTAAATTTTTGTTCAAACATCGCATATTGGTCTTTATCATACTGCATAAGTATCTGAATGGAAAAACAATACACCTTTTTTGTAATTTTCCTTATAAACCTAGGGTTTCCTTATACCTTGAGAATTTAGGTGGCTCAGTAACTTGCTTTTCAATCCATACATTGTAACTATCAATTATTGCATTAGCATCAAGCCTCATATTCTGCTCTAAATTTCTTCAAAGTGCAAGTCCAATTGATTTCATAATCCAGAATTCGTTTCAATCAATTCGCCCACTCCTATGCATCTTCAATTCATGAGATTGCAGCAAATAGGGTTAGTAAGACAAAGGGCCAACAATAATAAATGACCAAACTAAGTCTCTTGTGGACATGAAGAAAATGATTGCTAGGATGAATTCAAAACAAAGTCGGGGGAAAAATGTAACTCCTGGACAAGTTAGGGGCAAAATGGTAAAAATAGTAGAATTTCAAAGTTAGTGAAAATGATCTCAGGGCATAAAGGAGTATACTATAAGCATACAGATATAACAGTTGTCATACAGCAGAAGCAGTAATAAAAAGAAAACTTCAATAGTACATCGGTCAATCATGAGCTCTAGTGTAAAGCTATAGATCCCACTCACTAGCCTGGTTATTTGTTTAATAGACTATATCAGAAGCTTAAACATCAGAAGCACCAACAATGAAGCATCAAGTGCTCGAACCTATAAGCTATTGATAAGGCACCTCATTCTCACACTTCAAGCTGTGAACATAGCTTTGCTCCAAATAGAAGACCAATTAGGATCATGTATGCTATGCATAACATGCATACACTTGCATACATTTGTTGTGAAATACTTTCTTTGCATAATAAAGTCTTTTAGCCTAGAGATTGTCCAAACACTTTTGCTACTAACATTCAAGATTAGTGTTGTAAAATTGCAAAAAAGTAGTCAGAGTATTCATAGGTAAAGCATCTGAAGGAATGAAAATAAAAGAGTAACATTACCAATAAGCATCATCCTGGTGACCTCAAGAGGCTGGATAAGACTTTCAAGCTCCTCAAACTCAGTATCCATCTCTAGAATATCTCTCTATAATAGTTAGACCATTATAGGGTATGGAATATGGAACGAGAAGGTCGAACATGTCAACAATACATGTGCTCAGCCCTAAAAAGGGAAGAATGCACTCAAAACTTGAGAGACGAATGCACTCTGAAGACTTCTTTGATGGTGAAATAAAAACCTCTAACTTCCAAATCTTTTCTTTGGTAGGAAATATTAGGAAGAGCAATGAGGCCCTTTACCATAACATCAATATTTAGCCTAAAGCCATAACCTCAATGGTAGAATATCATGACCTTGCTATCAGAGACATCATGATTAAAAGGGAAGAATGCACTCAAAACTTAGGAAAAATGCACTCTGAAAAATTCTTTGATTATAAAATAAAAATCTCTAACTCATAAATCTTCTCTTTTGTAGGAAATGTTAGGAAGAGGAATGATGGAGCCCTCTACCATAGCATCAACAGAAGAAAGCCACAACTTCGATGGTAGAACAGCGTGACCCTGTAACTAAAGACATCATCACCACAATCAAAAAGGGAAGAATGCATTTTGACAAAATTTCTTCACTTGCAAAAACACCATACTAACTTGTAGTATTTTGTGCAGGGAAAATAAAAGAGAACGAAGAAGAGGAAAGGAATCGATACATCAATGACTAGGGTAGCAAATACTAATCACTCGTCAAAATCTCACTCTATGTGACAAATAGCCTGACAAATACCAAAGGGAAGTAGTATAACTCTATCTCTTTTTATTTTATAATAAAGTACAAATTGAAAGAAAATTTATAAAATTGAGAGTAAATTCATCCACTTCATGATATCATGTGCGAAAACTTATCTCATGACCTTTGATTTTAGTGGCTTTCTTTTATTAGCCTCGTAGAATTTAGATGTCTTCTTAACAATTCTATGCTGAGAGTTTCTAAAACTCTAATCAATCTAATGCTTACTTTACACCCAAATGAGGGGAAGAATGTGCAAAGACAAATTCTATGGACTTGCAGTATAAATTTGGTTGAATTTCAAAGTGTCATTTTAGTATTTTGAATAATAAATGTGCATATAATCTACTCCAATGCTCAGAAATGAGTATGAGTACAAATCCCTCAATGGTATCCACGCTAAGTAATATGAGAAAGGTAGGGGAACGCTAAGAGGAGAATTAGAACAAAAGCAAACATAATATACTCTAATGCCCAAAAATGAGCAAGATTATCAACGTGAACCTCTAGTGGTATCCACACTGAATAATACAAGAAAGGCAAGGGAATACTAAAAGAGAACCCATGCTAAACAAAAGTTGCTCTATTTACTCCAATGCTCTATAAGAGTATAAGTATCCAAAGGACCTTTCCAATGGTCTCCACGCTGAGTAAATGAGAAAGGAGGGCGAATACTTGGATAATGAAGAAAAGCATAAAAATAATTCAAAGACTGTTTTGATACTCCAAATTCAATATTTTTATGCTTAATTTCCATAAGTTTTGTTTAGCAAATTCTCCCTAAAATTAGGTGTGGAAGTAAGCTCTTCACTTGGTAAATGCTATACTCTTAACATAAAATTGTTAACGATGCCTCTGACCTTGGCAAATAAGTGACAGTCATGAAAATAAAAAAAAGGAATTGTAAATACAAAAAGAAGTGCATCCAACTTGTAAAGTTGGTGCAATAGAGAGCAGTCAGATACAGACACCCAGAAAGTCAGGAATACAGAAACTCTAAATCATTCATCTTGTGCTCTGGTATCAGGACATCAGCTCCATCCTTTGGTAAGGTCATCATAATGACGAGTGTTTAGAGATCTAATTGATGAAGTCCCAACACTATACGGATCAAAGCCCAAGGCTACAAGCTGTCGACGAAGCATCTCATTCTCCCACTCTAGATCGCTGGAATAGCTCTACATACACAGAAAACACCATGTCATATGCATTACATGCATACATTTGCATTGTCTCAATGAAGGCACTTACTGCCAACTATCTATAACCTACATCATAAATAATCTCTGGGATGAGGCAAGTCCATATAAATACTCTGCTTGTGTCCAGGGAATCTATTTTCTAAAATTTTGTTAATATTAATGTCAAGTGTATAGATCCATACAAGAAATAAAGCAAAAAGACTCACATGAGAACCATCTGGTGGATAAAAGCTAGGAAGTTGAGTGATGGGAATTGTAGGTTTCATCAATTAACTCCCCAATAGCAAGAATACTATGATAAGTTGAATTAGAAGAAAACTAGAAATTACCAATTTAATCCACAAATTCGGATCGTTCAAAGATTGAAGTAAGAAGATAGATGCTACTTAACCCCTTTACCAATAAGGATAAAGATACTAAGATAGAATTTCAATTTCCTCTTATGCCACAAACAAGAAAGTTTGATAAATAACAAGAAAACAAAGATTTAGATTTTGACACCACAAGCTAGAATAAAGCTTGATAAGTCACAAAGTTTATGTAAGAAATTAAAGACAAAATTCCTCACAATAAAACTCAAACAAAGTTATAATTCATATATCAAATTCATTCATGCTCCAAAAGAAAGAAAAAGGACTTGTTTATATAGAGTACAAGTCCATGCACACACTACTAAAATAGACTCACACACATAGGATTACTTTTACTCTTAAATGGCCTTAATAACCACCACCCACATTAATAGCCATTACTTGGAATTAATTACCCCATGAACTCTTAATAACCACTACCCATATTAATAGCCATTACTTGGTATTAATTACCCCATTAACTTGTATATGGTGGCTACATGTAACCCTAATTGTTATTAACACAAAAACAAGTTAAATATTATTCCTTGGGCCTCCATGGATGCTTTATTGGGTTAAAATTCTTGGGCTTTCCAAATGTCCCTAATTAAACCCAATATGGCTTCTTGAAGCTTCTTAGATTTGGACCTTGTGATTGGGCCTTCTTGTACTATTAATGGATCTTGGATCTCTTTAGGCTTTGAACTTGGATTCACATCATTCCCCCTTTCTTCAAAAGGATTTATCCTCAAATCAGCCCCATCATCTTTACCACCTACATCAAACAAAGACAAGTCACTAACATTGAAAGTAGCACTAACATTGCCATACTCACTTGGAAGTTCTAGCTTGTAGGCATTGTTGTTGATGTGTTGAAGCACTTTAAAAGGACCATCTCCTCTTGGCATAAGCTTTGATTTCCTTTGGTTAGGAAATCTTTCCTTCCTCAAGTGCACCCACACCCAATCTCCGGGCTCAAAAATGACTTGCTTCCTCCCTTTGTTGTGTTGCTTTTCATATTGGAGTGTCTTCTTCTCAATGTTTGCATGCACCCTCTCATGCAAAGTCTTGATGAACTTAGCTTTTTGTTTCCCCTCTAGATTAGCTTTGTCCATTGGCAATGGTAGCAAATCTAATTGAGTCAATGGGTTGAATCCATACACAACTTCAAATGGTGAGCAATTTATTGAACCATGCACACTCCTATTGTAAGTAAATTCCACATGTGGCAAACATTCTTCCCAATTCTTCAGATTTCTTTGGATGACAGCCCTCAAAAGTGTTGAAAGTGTCCTATTGACCACCTCCGTTTGTCCATCCGTTTGTGGATGACAAGTTATAGAATACGAAAGCTTTGTCCCCATCTTTCCCCAAAGAGTCTTCCAAAAGTGACTTAGGAATTTGACATCCCTATCACTCACAATGGTCCTTGGCACTCCATGTAGCTTAACAATCTCCTTGAAGAATAGATTGGCAATATGGGTTACATCATCCGTCTTGTGACATGGAATGAAATGTGCCATTTTGCTAAACCTGTCCACAACAACAAAAATGGAATCTCTCCCTCCCTTGGACCTAGGTAATCCTAAAACAAAATCCATAGAAATGTCTACCCAAGGTTCATTTGGTATGGTAAGAGGTGTATACAAACCATGAGGCATTGCTTTGGATTTGGCTTGTTTGCAAGTAATGCATTTCTCACAAATTCTCTTAACATCCCTTTTCATGTGTGGCCAAAAGAAATGGTCACCCAACACATCCAAAGTTTTCTTAATCCCAAAATGCCCCATTAAACCTCCGCTATGTGCCTCTCTCACAAGTAACTCTCTTAAAGAACTTTGTGGCACACACAATTTGTTTTCCCGAAAAAGAAAACCATCAAACTTATAGAACTTATCAAAACCCCCTTTCTCATATGCCCCATAAACATTAGCAAAATCAGGATCATTAGAATAAAGATCTTTGATGTATTCAAATCCTAATAATTTTGCATCAAGTTTAGAGATCAAGGCATACCTTCTTAACAATGCATCGGCCACCACATTTTCTTTCCCTTACTTGTACTTAATGATGTACGGAAAGGATTCAATGAATTCCACCCATTTTGCATGTCTCTTGTTGAGCTTTCCTTGTCCTTTGAGATACTTTAAGGACTCATGGTCAGTGTGAATTATGAATTCTTTGTAACCAAGGTAATGCTGCCATGTCCTTAGAACCCTCACCAATGCATAGAACTCCTTGTCATATGTAGGGTAGTTTAGACTTGCTCCACTTAGCTTTTTGCTAAAGAATGCTATGGGCTTGCCTTCTTGCATCAAAACTCCTCCAATACCTATGCCACTTGCATCGCACTCAATCTCAAAAGGTTTAGTAAAATTTGGCAAAGATAACAAGGGTGCAGAACTTAATTTGTCTTTTAGCAAGTTAAAAGCCTCATCTTGTTCAATTCCCCACTTAAACACAACATTCTTTTTGATGCATTCAGTTAAAGGTGTAGCTATGGTAGAAAATTTTTTAATGAACCTTCTATAAAAGCTAGCTAAACCATGAAAGCTTCTTGCATCACTTACACTTGTGGGTGTTGGCCATTCTCTAATTACTTTTACCTTTTTTTGATCAACATGAATGCCCTTGTCATTGACAATATATCCAAGAAAAGTAATTTCATTAGTGCAAAAACAACATTTCTTTAGATTAGCATACAACTTCTCTTCTCTAAGCACATCAAAAACACAAGTCAAATGTTGTACATGCTCATCTAAATTTTTGCTATAAACCAAGATATCATCAAAATAGACAACAACAAATTTGCCTATGAATGCTCTTAAAACATGATTCATCAATCTCATGAATGTGCTTGGTGCATTAGTTAAACCAAAAGGCATTACTAACCACTCATATAAACCATGTTTAGTTTTAAAAGTTGTTTTCCATTCATCACCTTCTCTCATTCTAATTTGATGATAACCAAATTTCAAATCAATTTTTGAAAACAAATATGAACCATGCAATTCATCCAACATGTCATCTAGCCTAGGACTGGGATGTCTATACTTCACCGTGATTTTGTTGATAGCACGACAATCAACACACATCCTCCAAGTTCCATCTTTCTTAGGCACTAACAAGACGGGTACGGCACATGGACTCATGCTTTCACGAACATAACCCTTCTCCATAAGCTCACTCACTTGCTTTTGGATTTCCTTAGTCTCCTCCGGATTACATCTATATACTGGTCTATTTGGAATGCTTGCTCCGGGTATGAAATCAATTTGGTGCTCAATGCCTCTTTTAGGTGGCAAACCATTTGGAATTTCTTTTGGGAATAAATCTTCATAAACCTGCAAAAGATCAACAACAACACTAGGCAAACCATTGGTTATTTCGTTAGAAATATGAAAAATCTCCTTGTACATAAGTACAAGAATGTGTTGCCTCAAAAGCATAGCTTCCTTCACATCACTCATTTTTGCATAAACACTCATTTTTCTTTCATTTGAACCTTTCTTGTTTTCTCTCACCATGTGTTTCCCATTTTGGTCAAGAGAATTGGAATTTTTAGGTTCACTCATCTCACCTTTTTCTTTACTCTCAAAGGTTTCCCTTCCCAAAGAATTTCCCAATGAAGAACTCGTTTCTTCATATTGTTGCTTGATGTGCATTTGGTCTTCAAAAATCTGTTTTGGAGTTAATGGTCCAAGGTAAACCTTTTTCCATCCATAGTCAAAGTATACATATTTTTGAATCCATCATGATTAGCCCTTCTATCATATTGCCAAGGTCTCCCCAATAACATATGTCTGACCAACATTGGTAACACATCACACAACACCTCATCCTTATATCTACCAGTTTAAAAAGAAATTAGAACTTGCTTATTTACCTTTACAACTCCACTTTCATTAAGCCATTGCAACTTGGATGGTCTTGGGTGCTTGGTAGTAGGCAACTTCAATTTCTCCACTAGCAAAGTGCTTGCTACATTAGTACAACTTCCACTATCCACAATCATGTTGCACAACTTGTTAGAAATCAAACAATAAGTATGAAACAAATTTTCCCTTTGCTCCCTATGGACATCATATTTATTTTGCAAACTCAATGTTCTTTGAACAACAAGATTATCTCCCTTAGCACATTCAACATCACTACAATCTTCTAAAGAAGGCATATCATCATCACTATCCCCCTCACTCTCCGATTCAATATCATCATCCCTTAGAATCATAGCTTTCTTATTTGGAATTCCCTAGCAATGTGCCCATGACCCAAACACTTAAAACACTTGATTCCCCTAGTTTGGGCTGGTTGATTCTCACCCTTTCCATTATTACCCAAGTCAATTTTAGGTTTAGTTTCTTCCACTGTTGACTTATTAAAAGGTTTATCATCCTTTTTCCCCCAAGAAGTTTTCCAAGAAGAAGAAGAACCCACATTTGGTTTAGAATCATACCTCTTTCCTTTCAATTGCCTTTCCACTTTCATGGCCAAATTCACCATATCTTCAATCTCCACATAATGTTGCAAATCAACAACATCAGCAATGTTTTTGTTTAGCCCTCTCAAGAACCTTGCCATGGTAGCTTCACGATCTTCTACCACATTTGCTCCAATCATAGCCTTCTCCATTTCTTTATGATACTCCTCAACACTCATGGATCCTTGAATTAGAGTTTGTAACCTTTGATGAAGCTCTCTATAGTAGTGGCTTGGAACAAACCTCTTTCTCATGATTTGCTTAATTTCCCTCCAAGACTCCATGAGTCTTTCTCCATATCTATGTCTTTCCTTACAAAATTGATCCCACCAAACAATTGCATAATCACTAAACTCAACAGCGGCAATTTTTACCTTTTTCTCCTTTGAATAATTGTGACATTCGAAGATGAGTTCCACTTTCCTCTCCCATTCAAGGTACACATTTGGATCATTTCTTCCTTGGAATGAAGGAATCTTCATTTTGATGCTTCCAAGGTTGCGATCAACATCATCATTAGGACGTCCTCTCCTAGCTTGTCTCCTAGGATTGATTTGTTGTCCCACCAAGGTGACTTGATCATCATCCAATTCATCCTCTCCTTCATAGTCCTCTTGGTCAATTGGTGGACGTCTCCTTTTTCTAGGCTCTCCTTGTAATTGGTTAAGGATGCCATCATGCCTCTCCAATTTCTCATTGACTCCCGCCATCATGTTAAACATTCTTTCGAATTGTTGTTGCATAGCTTGAATTACATGATCATTTGTAGAAGAAGAACTTGTGTCTTTTGACATGATTGTAAAACCTAAAATTTTAACAAAAGAAAATAGAAAGAAATAATCTCACAACACTCCCTCACGTGTTTCACTCAAAATTGATGTATACCACTCGTGTTTACACTCAATTTTGGCTTTTTCTATAATGATCTCACACTCTTGCCTTTTACCTCTCAAATTTGCCTTTCGATTTCTTAGATGAACTAAGTTTCTCAATCAAACAAAATTCAAGAATGTAGTAATTAATGATAAAAAAAAAGGTAGGCTAACAAGAAAATAATAAGGTAGGCTTAAAGAAAAGAACAATTTGTAACAAATAGGCTAATAGAAATGGATCATCAAAGAACACAAAGAGATAGAATTTTAAAGATAGATCTCAATGGAATATGAAGAGTGAATTTTTTTTTTATGTAAACTAAGATCTAATATAGGAATATCAAAGATAACATGCACGAATTGAAAGGTATCATAAAAATCTCAAAGATAACAACTTTTTTTTTTTTGATATCTGCAAACAAAATCTTGAGATAAGAAGAATAAAGATAAAAAAAATAACAAGAATAATAGATAGCAAGAAAGGTGCAAAATATAATATGAACACAAGATATTGAGAACTAAAAGATATTTTTGGATACACAAACCTTAATCTTGAGCCAATGCTTTGATACCACTTATGATGGGAATTGTAGGTTTCATCAATTAACTCCCCAATAGCAAGAATACTATGATAAGTTGAATTAGAAGAAAACTAGAAATTACCAATTTAATCCATAAATTCGGATCGTTCAAAGATTGAAGTAAGAAGATAGATGCTACTTAACCCCTTTACCAACAAGGATAAAGATACTAAGATAGACTTTCAATTTCCTCTTATGCCACAAACAAGAAAGTTTGATAAATAAAAAGAAAACAAAGATTTAGATTTTGACTCCATAAGCTAGAATAAAGCTTGATAAGTCACAAAGTTTATGTAAGAAATTAAAGACAAAATTCCTCAAAATAAAACTCAAACAAAGTTTTAATTTATATATTAAATTCATTCATGCTCCAAAAGAAAGAAAAAGGACTTGTTTATATAGAGTACAAGTCCATGCACACACTACTAAAATAGACTCACACACATAGGATTACTTTTACTCTTAAATGGCCTTAATAACCACCACCCACATTAATAGCCATTACTTGGAATTAATTACCCCATGAACTCTTAATAACCACTACTCACATTAATAGCCATTACTTGGTATTAATTACCCCATTAACTTGTATATGGTGGCTACATGTAACCCTAATTGTTATTAACACAAAAATAAGTTAAATATTATTCCTTGGGCCTCCATGGATGCTTTATTGGGTTGAAATTCTTGAGCTTTCCAAATGTCCCTAATTAAACCCAATATGACTTCTTGAAGCTTCTTGGATTTGGACCTTGTGATTGGGCCTTCTTGTACTATTAATGGATCTTGGATCTCTTTAGGCTTTGAACTTGGATTCACATCATTGAGCATCACCAAAATGCATCTACTGCTTAACTAGAGCCTGAATAACGGGAGCCCAGTAGAACATAGACTTGTCTAGAAGAGAGACATCACCAAGTGTAGCACCAATAAAGGCCCCATCATGACTAGACCCAACATGTTGAGCAGGATGACCAGGACTAGGTCTGGCGTTAGGGCTCTCAATCTCTGGAGCAATCTCAATCTCCTCATCGGTATAAATAAGAGAGCGAACCTCTTCAAACTATAAAGAGAAGGAGTGAGTCATAGGTTATAGAAATAGAAGTCAAAATAATGTGAAATTACCTCATCATCGTCAATAAGAACATGCTCCAGGAGCCTCTCATGGATAAACTACTGATAATGTCGAGAACGCTCAAGGAAATCTGAGGCAGCATATCCTTGTAGTGCATCTCTCAGCTCTGAACCCGTAAGATGTGAGCTGTGGAGCATAGAGGAATGCAACGTCAAGAAGGGCTAGCAGACCAGTGATACACTCGCTCTCCTAGATACCACATCAGACAGCCATAACTAGAGAGTAGGATCCTCATAGGCTCTAAGTGGGCTGTAGTCGCCATGAAATCATATCGCTGGATGTCCTCAGCACCCTCCAACTAATCAGAATTTATCTACAATTTATGTAAATTAAATCAAATTTCTATTAAACTGTAGCATACTAATGATTTTATTTTTTCTTACCAGGTGCCACTCGATAATGTTCAACTAATCACGGTACGTCTGTAAAGTGTTCCTGTTGCTAGTAAGGCGAGAAGAACCTCATCTCATCATCAAAGGAAAGGTCCTATCAGAAATGATAGCGTTAAAGCCTCGAATCAGCCCGATCTTTATGCTCTAGATCTAGAAAAAAGAGAACATATCAAAAAAAGGCAAAGAAGAGCAAAACCATAGAGATCAAATGAAGGAGAACATACATGCAAGACGTGCCAAAATCCACACATCATGATAGCACCTCTACAGATAGTGTCCAATCTGTAATAAATATAAGCAAGTGTAGCAGATCCCTAATCTAATGTGGCAACTTGATCTAAGTCACGAAGAGGACCCAACAAAGCGATACTGACCTCATGATCGGTCTTACAAAAAAGGGTCATGCCTAATAATATCAAGAGGAAACACCTCGCCTTATGAATAATCTGACAAGGAGTCAAAGTAGGAAGGCATTTAAATCCCTCAACTAATGATGAAAGAAGAATGTTCTTCCGATTCTTCCATGTTGGGGTGAATCTAATCAAATCTCGCACATATGAACTCCATGCATGCTCTGGAAGACTACAATAGCTGATGTCAAATGGAACTGAAGATCCCCCAAAGGCAATCTCGATGATAGCAAAGAAGCTCATAGGTGAAATGGTCAGCCCACCCATACGAGTATGAAAAGTGTGGGTAGTATCCATCCATCACTCGATCAAAACAAATAAAGAATAATGATCAGACCAGCCTCAAACAGTCAGAAGTGCAGCAATGAAATGCCTAAATCCAAAAGCCCAAATCAGACTATATGACTGAGTATACTCGGCATTGTATGACCAAGTGTAATGTATCTTCAATTGATTATACAATCAAGTATAATTAGCATCACACGACCGAGTGTGATGCCTTTTTTCAAATTAGACTATACAACCAAGTGTAGTCGGCATTGAACGATCGAGTGCAATGTAACTTCAATCAATTATACGATCGAGTAAAATCAACATCACAGACCGAGTGTGATGCCTTTTTTCAAATCATACTATACGACTGAGTGTAGTCGGCATTGTACGACCGAGTTCAATGTATCCTCAATCGATTATACGATCGAGTATAATCAACATCATATGATCGAGTGTGATGTTCCTTTTCAAAATAGACTATACGACTAAGTGTAGTCGGCATTGTACGACCAAGTGCAATGTATCCTCAATCGATTATACGATCGAGTATAATCAACATTATATGACCGAGTGTGATGTTCCTTTTCAAAATATACTATACGACCTAGTGTAGTCAGCATTGTATGATCGAGTGCAATGTATCCTTAATCGATTATACGATTGAGTATAATTAGCATCACATGATCGAGTGTGATGCCTTTTTCAAATCAGACTATACGACCGAGTGTAGTTGGCATTGTACGACTGAGTGTAATGTATCCTCAATCCATTATTCAATCGAGTATAATTAGCATCACACGACCGAGTGTGATGCCTTTTTTCAAATCAAACTATACGACCAAGTGTAGTCAGCATTGTACGACTGAGTGCAATGTATCCTCAATTGATTATACGATCGAGTATAATCAGCATCACACGATCAAGTGTGATGCCTTTTTTCCAATCAAACTATACGACTTAGTGTAGTCGACATTGTACGACCCAGTGCAATGTATCTTCAATCAATTATATGATCGAGTATAATCAGCATCACACGACCGAGTGTGATGCCTTTTTTCAAATCAGACTATACGATCGAGTGTAGTTGGCATTGTATGACCGAGTGCAATGTATCTTCAATTGATTATACGACCGAGTATAATCAGCATCACATGACTGAGTATGGTGCCTTTTTTCAAATTAGACTATACAATCGAGTGTAGTTGGCATTGTACGACCGAGTGCAATGTAACTTCAATCGATTATATGACCAAGTATAATCAGCATAATATGACCGAGTGTGATGCCTTTGTTCAAAGCAGACTATATGACTGAGTATAATTGGCATCATACGACCAAGTATGATGTAATTTATTTCAATTCATCTACACTAGATGTCCCACAAGGAATATAGTGTACATCGTTAGACGTCCCACAGGGAATATATTAAAATTCATCATTGGTAGACGTTCCATAGGAACTATAGCAAGTTTTCAACTTATCATCGCTAAACGTCCCACAAGGAATATAGCGAAACTCATTTGCACAAAGTCCACTAGATGTTCCATAAGAAATATAGTGTGACTTATCAAACACTACACCTTGCTTAACCATTTGAGCATTAATCCGTCACTTAGGATACAATCGAGTGTCTTAATTTCTTTCTTTTGAAATTGTGTGCTTCTATTGCTTTGCCACAATTTGTCAAGCAAATAATGACAAAGGGGGGCAACTGTAAGCACCTAATTTTAGGATTCAATTGTGCACAATTGCGACATAAGGCCCTATGATGAAATTTATTCAAAAATTAAGCTTGGTTATTGATTTATTGGACTTTAAAGACTAAATTGCAACATTTTTTTAGGATTTTATTGCAAATAAGTCATTTTTAGGGGTCTTTTGGTAAAAAAAATTATTTTTTAGGATCGGCATTAGTGCAATGCCGACTGGCATTGTGTAATGCCGATCAGCATTAGATAATGCCGATCGGCATTATACAATGCCAGTCAGTATTGCACAGTGTCTATGCGCAATAATTCTTTTTTTTTTACCTTTTCATGTATTTTTCCTTATTTTTATCAATTTTTTAAGTGTTTTGATTGGTTGAAAATTCAAATTTTTATTTGATAAGTTTTTTTTAAAAAAAAAAGGAAATGCAGAAGATATTTTTTTTAAATCAAAACAAACACTATTTGATATGATCAGATAGGTCTGTTCCTCCTTTGGAGGAAGTTCAGTATGTGTAGACTCTATATTTAAAAGCAAAGTCTGCATATGTTCGAGGAGGTTTTTTTTGAGGGAGGGTTTTTTTGGCTGGAGGCTTGGCTGAAGGTTTTTTTTAGCCGAAGGATTTTTTATAGACAAAAAAAAATCTTTGATTTTCTCTGTTCTTTAAAAACCCTAATTTTGCAGTTCATTGGAGGAAAACGAGACAATGATTTTTTAGTCTCAGTCCATAATCAAATCAACACTGAATCAATTTCATCGGTGAAAATCCTAATCTGAGGGGCCAAAAAGGGCATATGCACAACATTCATTTTTTTTCTTTCTTCTCTTCTGTGATTTGTATTCATTTCATTAATTTTATTATTATTTAATTTCACTACTAATTTGATTATTTTTTTGTTTTGTTTGGATTGAGGAGGAGGATGCCGCCTATGTTTAATTGAACAGAAGATCCATGGAATGCCATGGATGAACCTGTAATGTTTTAATAATAGTTCTTAGGATTTTAATTATTGTTCTGCATTTTGGTATCCTGTGTAATTTATTTTAATTTTTGGGTGTATAATTATTTAATTTTCATTTTGTACATAGTTTGTAATAGCCCCAGTAGTGGGAATAGTGAAAGATTTAAATTTCTATACTTTAAAATTAATTAGTAATTAGGTTCAATTGGGTAAAAATTAATTAAAATTAATGGTGGCTTTAGTTAAATTAGGGTTTGCATGTAATTAATTTAGGATTTATTTAGAAAATCACTGTAATATTTGTTTGATTTATTTTTTATGTTTTATTTCTTTTGGGCTTGTTTTTTTTATGTTTTTATGTTTTGGGCCCCTAGCCCACGTTTAGGTCTAACCCACTTAATAAATAGGCTTAAAAATGATTTAGGTTTTTTTAATAATTAAAATCAACTTAGGTCCATTAGGTTAATTAGATTTTAGGCCCGCTTAATTAATTAAAATTGTTTAGATTTAGCTCAACCCATTTAATTGCATTTCTTTTAAAATAAATAGGTCTAGGCCCACATTTCATTTAAAATAAAACCAAATTAAGACTTAGGCCCACTAATTTAATTTCTTCTTTAAAATTGAATAGACTTAAGCCCATATCTTAGAAAGACTAAAAAAATAGATTTAGGCTCATTAATTAATAAAATATAGGCCCACTTTTATTCTATTTAACCTGTAAATAAAATGTAGATTTAGCTAACTTATTTAAATAAAATTAACATAGTTTAGACTTAGGGACAACGTGATCTTAAGTGCATTTTTTCTTATAATTTTATTGACTTGTTGCCTTTTTGGGTAGATGGATGTTAATTAGGGTTTAATAAAATTGCATGTAATTAGAGGATGAAATAATCATTTATAAAATTATTCTAAATGAACACGAGACTAAGAGAAATTAGTATTCCGTATCCAGAATCTCCTACTTGTGGTGCTAATTGTCTTTTAGAGAATCGAGTGCCACCAATCAAATTGTCATTACCCTGGGTGGTGACTCCTTATCTCCACGCCATGTCTTTAGGACAGTGGTTAGTGTATTCTCTAAGGCCTTGAGCCTAAATAGTGTCGTGATTGCTAAAATCTTGGATGCATGCTAAACCCCGCCGTCTACAACTGCTACAGACTTTAATAACAACACCCATTATAGGGCTTTGAATTAGATTTAATTTGATATATTATAGCCTTTTGGTTCAATTGAGATTACCACGACTGTCCATTTGAATCCCAAGTGCACATGCCCACATAGTTAAATCCATCCATAAATGCCAATGCAATGTCATCCATAAGCCCTTAAATATGTACTATTACAATGAACTATCTAGCACCCATTATAGAGCTCTGAGCAAGCTCTGATTTTACATATTATTAGCCCTATGGTTCAATTGGGGTTATAATGACCATCCATTTGAAGCCCAAGTGTGCATGCCAACTTTGTCAAATCCATCCATAAATGCCAATGTAGTCTCATCCATAGGCTCGGAAACTTGGACTGCTACAGACTTTTATTACTAGTACCCATTATAGAGCTCTATGTCAACTATGGTTTTATACATTATGGTCCATATGGTTCAATTAGGGTTTCAACGATTTTCCATTTGAATCCCAAGTGCGCATGCCCACTTTATCAAATCCATCCATAAATGTCAATGCAGTGTCGTCCATAGGCCCCTAAATTTGGACTGCTAAAGATGAAGTCTATAGCACCCATTATGGGGCTCTAAGTCAACTTTGATTTAATATATTATGACCTTGTAGTTCAATCGGGGTTGCCATGACCATTCATTTGAATCCCAAGTGTGCATGCCTACTTTGTCAAATCCATCCACAAATGCCAATGAAGTCTCATCCATAGGCCCTAAAACTTAGACTGCTACAGCCTTTATCAGTAGCACCCATTATAGGTCTCAGATTCAACTATAATTTTATATACTACTGGCCATGTTGTTGAATCAAGGTTGCATCCATTTGAATCCTAAGTACACACATCCACTTTGTCAAGTCGATCTATAAATGCCAATGCAGTCTCATCCATAGGCCCCTAAATTTGGACTGCTACAAATGAAGTCTATAGCACCCATTATAGGGCTCTGAGTCAGCTTTGATATATTATGGCCCCTATGGTTCAATCAAGGTTGCCACGACTGTCCATTTGAGTCCTAAGTGCTTATGCCCACTTTATCAAATTCATCCATGAATGCTAATGCAATATCTTCTATATGCCCTTAAATTTATATTGCTAAAAATGAAGTGTATAGCAATTATTATAGGACTATAATTCAGCTTCAATTTGATATATTATAGGCATTGTGGTTTAATCAGGGTTGCCATGACTATCCATTTAAATCAGAAGTGTGCACGCCTACTTTGTCAAATCCATCCATAAATGCTAATGCAGTCTCATCAATAGGCCTTTAAATTTGAAATTCTATAGACAAAATTTGTTACACCCATTATAAAGCTCTAAGTCAACCTAGATTTGATATATTATGGGCTTTATGGTTTGATCAGGGTTGCCACGACCATCCATTTGAAGCCTAAGTGCGCATGCCCACTTTATCAAATCAATCCATAAATATGAATGCAGACTCATCCATAGGCCCATAATTTTGGACTACTATAGACAAAGTTTATAGCACTGATTATCAGGCTCTAAGTTGGCTTTGATTTCATATATTATGGGCTCCATGATTCAATCAGGGTTGTGACAACTGTCTATTTGAAGCCTATATGTGCATGCCCACTTTACCAAATCCATCCATAATTACCAATGCAATCTTATCCATGGGCCCCTAAATTTCAGTTACTATAGGCTTTGACTTTAGCAAATATTATAAGGCTCTGAGTTGGGTTCAATTTGATATATTATGGGCCTCATGGTTCAATTGGGGTTGCAATAACTGCCCATTTGAAGCCTAAGTGCGCACACTCACTTTATCAAATCCATACATGAATGCCAATGCAGTCTTATCCATAGACCCATAAATTTGGATTATTACAAATGAAGTGTGTAACATTGATTATAGGGCTCTGAATTAGCTTTAATTTGATATATTATATGCCTCATGGTTCAATCGAGGTTGGTACAACCGTCCATTTGAATCCAAGTGTGCATGACCACTATGTCAAATCCATCCATAAATGCCAATGCAATCTCATCCATAGGGCCCTAAATTTGTATTGCTATAGATTAAGTTTATAGCACCTATTATAGAGCTTACAGCTTAGATTTGATATAATTTAGGCCTCGTGGTTCAATTAGAGTTGCCACAACCATCCATTTGAATCCTAAGTGGGCACGCCCACTTTGTCTATTCCATCCATAAATACCAATGCAGTCTAAATTTGGATTGCTACAGGCTTTATCTTTAGCACCCATTATAGGGCACAGAGATAGATTCAATTTGATATATTGTGGGCCTCATGGATCAATTGGGGTTGCCATAACAGTCCATTTAAAGCCCAAGTGTGCACGCTGACTTTGTCAAATCCATCCATAAATACCAATCCAGTCTCATCCATAGACCCCTGAATTTGGATTGCTATAAATGAATTGTGTAGCATTTATCATAGGGCTCTAAGTTAGCTTTAATTAGATATATTATGGGCCTCATGGTTCAATCGGGGTTGCTATGACCATCCATTTGAATCTAAGTGTGCATAACCACTTTGTCAAATTCATCTATAAATGCCAATGCAGTCTCATCCACAGGCCTTTAAATTTGGATTGCTACAGATGAAGTCTATAGTACCCATTATAGGGCTCGAAGTCAACTTAGGTTTGATATAATATGGGCCTCATGGTTTAATTAGAGTTTCCATGATCGTCCATTTGAATCCCAAGTGCACATGTCCTCTTTGTCAAATCCATCAATAAATACCAATACAGTCTCATCCATAGGCTTCTAAGTTTGGATAGCCATTAATAAAGTGTGTAGCACTCCTTATAGGGCTCTGAGTCAGCTTTGATTGGATATATTATAGGCCTTGTAGTTTAATCAAGGTTGCCACGACCATCATTTTTAATTCTAAGTGCATATGCCCACTTTGTCAAATCCATCCATAAATGCCCATGCAGTCTCATCCGTAAGCCCCTAAATATGGAATGCTACATACATTTTTTATAACCATTATTATAGGGCTCTGAGTTAGCTATAATTTGATATATTATGGGCTCCATGGTTCAATCGGGATTACCATGACTGTCCATTTGAAACCTAAGTGTGCATGCCTACTTTTTCAA
The DNA here is from genome assembly GCA_947683625.1 of Mallotus nudiflorus. NCBI lineage: Eukaryota > Viridiplantae > Streptophyta > Magnoliopsida > Malpighiales > Euphorbiaceae > Mallotus > Mallotus nudiflorus. The sequence goes on from CANTUR010000061.1 coordinate 2,562,909, forward strand.
ATGCATCCATAAATTCTAATACAGTCTCATCCATAAGCCCCTAAATTTGGACTGCTACATATGAAGTTTAAAGCACCCATTATATGGCTCTAAGTTAGCTTAGATTTAATATAATATGGGCCCTATGCTTCAATTCGAGTTGCCACAACTGACCATTTGAATCACAAGTGCACACACCCACTTTGTCAAATCCATCCATAAATGCCAATGTAGTCTCATCCATATAACCCTAAATTTAGATTGCTATAGAATTTATCTTTAGCTCCCATTATAGGAATCTGGGTCAACTTTAATTTGATATATTATAGGCATTGTGGTTCAATTGGGGTTGCCATGATTGTCCATTTGAAGCCTAAGTGAGCATGCCCACTTTGTCAAATCCATCCATAAATGCCAATGCAATCCCATCCATAAACCCCTGATTTTGGATTGCTATAAATGAATTGTGTAGAATATATCATAAATCATTGAGTTAGGTTTAATTTGATATATTATGGGCCTTGTGGTTCAATCGGGGTTGCTACGACCATCCATTTGAATCCAAGTGTGCACAACCACTTTGTCAAATCCATCCATAAATGCCAATGTAGTCTCATCCATAGGCCCTTAAAATTGGATTGCTACAAATGAACTCTATAACGTCCATTATAAGGCTCTAAGTCAGCATAGATTTGATATAATATGGGCCCTGTGGTTCAATTAGAGTTACCATGACCGTCCATTTGAATCCCAAGTGAGCATGTCCTCTTTGTCAAATCCATCTATAAATACCAATGTAGTCTCATCTGTAGGCCCCTAAATTTGGATTGGTACAAATAAATTTTATCGCTCATATTATAGGACCCTAAATTAGGTTTGATTTGATATATTATTAGCCTTGTGGTTCAATTGAGTTTGCCATACCATCCATTTAAAGCCTAAGTGCGCACGCACACTTTATCAAATCCATCCATAAGTGCCAATGTTGTCTCATCAATAGGCTCCTAAATTTGGATATCCATAAATGAAGTGTGTAGTACTCCTTATAGGGCTTTGAGTTAGCTTCATTTGGATATATTATGGGCCTTGTGGTTCAACTGAGGTTACCACAACCATCATTTTGAATTCCAAGTGCACATACCCACTTTGTTAAATCCATCCATAAATGCCAATGTAATTTCATCCATAGGCCCCTAAATTTGGACTGCTACAGACTTTTTCTATAGCCCTATTATAAGGCTCTGAGTTGGCTATAATTTAATATATTATAGGGCCAGTGCTTCATTCAAGGTTGCCATGACTACCCAATTGAAACCCAATTGTGCACGCCTACTTTGTCAAATCCATCCATAAATTCCAATGTAGTCTCATCCATAGGCCCCTAAATTTGGACTCCTACAGATGAAGTCTGAAGCACCCATTATATGGCTCTGAGTTAGCTTAGATTTTATATAATATGGGCCTAGTAGTTCAATTAGAGTTGCCATGACCGTCCATTTGAATCCAAAGTGCACACGCCCACTTTGTCAAATCCATCCATAAATGCTAATGCAATCTCATCCATATGACCCTAAATTTGGATTGCTATAGGACTTTTCTTTAGTAACTATTATAGAGCTCTAAGTCAGCTTCAATTTAATATAATATAGGCCTCATGATTCAATCGATGTTGTCATGACTATCTATTTGAAGTCCAAGTTCACACACCCACTTTGTCAAAACCATCCATAAATGCTAATGCATTCTCATCCATAGACCCTTATATTTGGATTGCTACAAAAGAAGTGTGTAGCACCTATTATAGGGCTCTAAGTCAACTTTAATTTCATTTATTATGGGTCTCATGATTCAATCAAGGTTGCTACGACCATCCATTTGAATCCAAGTACGCATAACCACTTTGTCAAATCCATCCATAAATGCTAGTGCAGTCTCATCATAGGCCCCTAAATTTGGATTGCTACAGATAAAGTCAATATTACCCATTATAGGGCTCTATGTCAACTTAGATTTGATATAATATGGGCCCCATGGTTCAATTAGGGTTGCCATGACCATCCATTTGAATCCTAAGTGCGCACGCCCTCTTTACCAAATCCATCCATAAATACTAATGCAGTCTCACCTCTAGGCCCCTAAATTTTGATTGGTATAGACAAAGTTTATAGCTCCCATTATAAGGCTTTGAATTAGGTTTGACTTGATATATTATAGGCCTTCAGCTTCAATCAGGGTTGCCATACCACCTATTTGAAGCCTAAGTGCACATGCACAATTTATAAAATCCATCCATAAATGCTAATGCAGTCTCATCCATAGGCTCCTAAACTTGGACTACCACAAATGAAGTATATAGCACTCCTTATAGGGCTCTGAGTTAGCTTCAATTGAATATATTATGGGCCTTATGGTTCAATCGAGGTTGCCATGACAATCAATTTGAATTCCATGTGCACACGCCCACTTTGCAAATCCATCCATAAATGCCAATGCAGTCTCCTCCATAGGCCCCTATATTTCGATTTCTATAGACTTTGTCTATAGCCTCTATTATAGGGCTCTTATTCAGCTATAATTTGATATATTATGGGCCCTATGGTTTAATCGGGGTTGCCACAACCGTCCATTTAAAGCCCAAGTGTGCACGCCTACTTTGTCAAATCCATCCATAAATTCCAATGCAGTCTTATCCATAGGCATTTAAATTTGGACTACTACAAATGACGTCTAATGGACCCAATATAGGGCCTTATTTTAGCTTTGATTTGATATATAATGGGCCTTATGGTTTAATCATGACTGCAATAACTATCCATTTGAATCCCAAGTGCGCATGCCCACTTTCTCAAATCCATCTATAAATGCCAATGCAGTCTCACCCATAGGCCCTTAAACTTTGACTACTACAAATATTGCCAAAGTACCCACTATAAGGCTCTATGTCAGCTTCAATTTGATATATTATGGGACCTATGGTTCAATCAGGGTTGCCACGACCATCCATTTGAAGCCTTAGTGTGCATGCCCACTTTATCAAATCCATCCATATATGCCAATGTAGTCTCATGCATAGGCCCCTAAACTTGGACTGCTATAGACTTTGTCAGTAGCGCCTATTATAGGGCTCTAGGTCAGCTATAATTTTATATATTATAGGCCTTGTGGTTCAATTGGGGTTTCCATGATCATCCATTTGAATCCTAAGTGCCCTTGCCCACATTGTTAAACCCATTCATAAATGCCAATGCAGTCTCATCCATAGGCCCCTAAATTTGGATGGCTACATATAAAGTCTATATTACCCATTATAGGGCTTTGAGTTAGCTTTGATTTTATATATTATAGGCTAATAGTTCAATTAGGGTTGCCATGATCGTCCATTTGAATCCCAAGTGGGCACCTCACTTTGTCAAATCCATCCATAAATGTCAACGCAGTCTCATCCATAGGCTCTCAAACTTGGACTGCCATAGACTTTATCTGTAGCACCCATTATAGGTCTTTGAGTTAGCTATGATTTTATATATTATGGGGCATGTTGTTCAATTAGGGTTGCCATAATAGTCCATTTTAATCCCAGGTATGCATGCCCACTTTGTCAAGTCCATCCATAGATACCAATATAGTCTCATCCTTAGGCACGTAAATTTGGACTACTATAGATGAAGTCTATAGCACCCATTATAAGGCTTTAAGTCAGTTTTTATTTGATATATTATGGCCCTATGGTTCAATCAGGGTTTCCATGACTGTCCATTTGAATCCCAAGTGTGCACGCCCACTTTGTCAAATCCATCCATGAATGCAAATGCAGTTTTATACATAGGCCCCTAAACTTGGACTGCTACAAACTTTGTCAATAGCACCCATTGTAGGGCTATGAGCCAGCTAAGATTTTATATATTATGGACCATGTTGTTCAATCAGGGTTGTCATGACTGTCCATTTGAATCCCAAGTGCCAATGCAGTCTCATCCATAGGCCTTTAAATTTGGATTGCTACAAATGAAGTTCATAGCACCCATTATAAGCCTAGAGTTGATATATTATAGCCTTGAGCTTCAATCGAGGTTGCCATGATTGTCCATTTGAATCCCAAGCGCGCATGCTCACTTTGTGACATCCATCCATGAATGCCAATGCCATATCTTCCGTAGGCCTCTACATTTGTATTGCTACAAATGAAGTGTGTAGCAATTATTATAGGGCTCTGAGTCACCTTTAATTTGATATACTATAGGCTTTATGGTTTAATCGAGGCTGCCTAGACCATCCATTTAAAGCAGAAGTGTCCACGCCCACTTTGTTAAATTCATCCATAAACATCAATGCAGTTTCATCCATAGGCCCTTAAATTTGGATTGCTACATAAAAAGTTTATTACATCCATTATAAGGCTTTGAGTCAGACTTGATTTGATATATTATGGATCTCATGGTTCAATTAGGGTTGCCATGATCATCCATTTGAAGCCCAAGTGTGCACACCCACTTTGTCAAATCCATGAATAAATGCCAATGCAGTCTCATCCATAAGCCCTTAAATTTGGACTACTATAGACAAAGTTTATAGTGCTTATTATAGAGCTATGAGTCAGCTTTAATTTGATATATTATGGGCTCTGTGGTTCAATTTGGGTTACCATGATCATCCATTTGAAGCCCAAGTGTGCATGCCCACTTTGCCAAATCCATCTATAAATGTCAATGCAACCTCATCCATAGGCTCGTAAATTTGGATAACTACAAATGAAGTGTTTAGCTCTTATAACAAGCCTCTGAGTCAACTTTGGTTTGATATAATATAGGCATAAGGTTGAATTTGGATTACTACAGATGAAGTCTATAGCACCCAATATATGGCTTTGAGTCAGGTTATATTTAATATAATATGGGCCCTGTGGTTCAATCGAAGTTGCCATGACTGTCCATTTGAATCCCAAGTGGGCACACCCTCTTTGTCAAATCCATCCATAAATGCCAATGCAGTCTCATCTCTAGGCCCTTAAATTTGTATTGGTACAGAAAAAGTTTATAGCTCCCATTGTAGGGCTCTGAATAAAGTTTGATTTGATATATTATGGTCCTCATGGTTCAATCGGGGTTGCCATGCCATCCATTTATAGTCCAAGTATGCACGCACACTTTATCAAATCCATCCCTAAATGCGAATTCAGTCTCATCCATAGGCTCCTAAATTTGGACTACCATAGATGAAGTGCGTAACACTCCTTATAAGGCTCTGAGTTTGTTCAATTGCATATATTATGGGCCCCATGGTTCAATCATGGTTGCCTCGACCATTATTTCGAATTCCAAGTGCACATGCCCATCTTGTCAAATCCATCTATCAAATGCCAATGTAGTCTCATCAATAAGCCCCTAAATTTGGACTGCTATAGACTTTATCTATAGCATCTATTATAGGGCTCTAAGTCTGCTATGATTTTATATATTATGGGCCCCATAGCTCAATTGGGGTTGCCATGACCATCCATTTGACGCCCAAGTACACATGTCAATTTTGTCAAATCCATCCATAAATTCTAATGTAGTCTTACCCATAGGCCTATAAATTTGGACTGCTACAGATAAAGTATAAAGCACCCATTATAGGGCATTAAGTCTACTTTGACTTGATATATTATGGGCCCTATGGTTCAATTAGGGTTGCCATGACTATCCATTTGAATCCCAAGTGTGCACACCCACTTTGTCAAATTTATCCATAAATGCCAATGCAATCTCATCCATAGGCCCCTAAATTTGTAATGCTACAGGTGAAGTGTATAGTACCTATTATAGGACTCTGTGTCAGCTCCAATTGGATATATTATAGGCCCTATGGTTCAATTGCGGTCGCCACGATTTTCCATTTGAAGCCCAAGTGTGCATGCCCACTTTGTCAAATCCATCCATAAATGTCAATATAGTCTCATCCATTATAGGCCCCTAAACTTGGACTGCTACAAACTTTGTTAGTAGCACCCATTATAGGGCTCTAGGTCTGCTACAATGTTATATATTATGGGCCTTATGGTTCAATTGGGGTTGCCATAACTGTCTATTTGGATTCAAAATACCCTCACCCATATTGTCAAATCCATCCATAAATGCCAATACAGTCTAATCCATCAGCCCCTCAATTTGGATAGCTACAAATGAAGTCTACATCACCCATTATAGGGCTTTAAGTCAACTTTATTTTAATATATTATGGCCCTATAGTTCAACTAGGGTTGCCATGACCGTCCATTTGAATCTCAAGTCCACACGCCTACTTAATCAAATCCATCCATAAATGCCAATGCAGTCTCATCCATAAGCCCCTAACTTGAACTACTACAGACTTTGTTAGCAGTACCCATTATAGGTCTATGAGTTTGCTATGATTTTATACATTATAGGCCACGTGGTTCAATCGGGGTTGCCATAACCATCCATTAAATGCCATGTGCGCATGTCCACTTTGTCAAATCCATCCATAAATGCTAATGCAATCCCATCCATAGGCCCCTAAATTTTGACTACTACAAATGAAGTCTATAGAACCTATTATAAGGCTTTGAGTCAGCTTGGATTTGATATATTATGGCCCCAGGTTCAATCAGAGTTGCCATCACTATCCATTTGAATCCTAAGTGCACACACCCACTTTGTTAAATCCATCCATGAATGCCAATGTAATCTCTTCCGTAGGCCCTAAAATTTGGAATACCATAAATGAAGTGTACAACATATATTATAGGACTCAGAGTTAGCTTCAATTTGATATATTATAAGCTTTGTGGTTTAATTAGGGTTGCCACAATTGTCCATTTGAAGTAGAGGTGTGCACGCCCACTTTGTATAATCCATTCATAAATGCCAATGCAATCTCATCCATAGGGCCTTAAATTTGGATTACTATAGACCAAGGTTATTGCACCCATTATAAGGCTCTGAGTTAACATTGATTTGATATGTTATGGGCCTTATGGTTCAATCAAGGTTGTTACGACCAACCATTTAAAGCCCAAGTGTGCACACCCACTTTGTCAAATCCATCCATAAATGCCAATTTAGTCTTATCCATAGGCCCATAAATTTGGACTACTATATATAAATTTTGTAGCACCATTATAGGGCTCTGAGTTAGCTTCAATTTGATATATTATGGGCTCTATGGTTCAATCAAGGTTGCCATGATAGTATATTTGAAGCCCAAGTGTACATGCCCACTTTGCCAAATCCATCCATAAATGCTATTGCAGTCTCATCCATAGGCCCCTAAATTTGGATTACTACAAATGAAGTGTGTAGCACCTATTACATGGCTCTGAGTGAAATTTGGTTTGAGATAATATAGGCTCGAGGTTGAATTTGGGTTGCCATGATCATCTATTTGAAGCCTAAGTGCGCATGCCCACTTTGTTAAATCCATCCATAAATGCCAATGTAGATTCATCCATATGCCCCTAAGTTTGGACTGCTATAAATTTTGTCTTTAGCACCTATTAAAGGGCTTTAAGTCAGACTCAATTTGTTATATTATGGGCCTTTAGTTCAATTAGAGTTGCCTAGACCATCCATTTGAAGCCCAACTGTGCATGGCCACTTTATCAAATCCATCCATAATTGCCAATTCAGTCTCATCCATAGGCCCATAAATTTAGACTACTATTGTTTATAGCTCCCATTATAGGGCTCTGAGTTAGATTTGATTTGATATATTATGGGCCTAGTGGATCAATTAGGGTTGCCATGACTGTCCATTTGAAGCCTAAGTGTGCACTCATACATTATCAAATCAATCCATAAATGCCAATGCAGTCTTATCCATAGGCCCTTAAATTTGGATTCCCACAAATGAAGTGTGTAGCACTCATTACAGGGCTCTGAGTCAGCTTTGGTTTGATATATTATAGGCTTGAGATTGAACTAGGGTTGCTAGGACCATCCATTTGAAGCCCAAGTGTGCACGCCCACCTTGTCAAATCAACCCATAAATGCCAATGCAGTATCATCCATAGGCCCCTAAATTTGGATTGCTATAAATGAATTGTGTAGTACCCATTACAAGGCTTTGACTCAACTTTGGTTTCATATAATATAGGCCCAAGGTTGAATTTGGGTGCAATGACTATCCATTTGAAGCCCAAGTCCACTCACCCACTTTGTTAAATCCATCCATAAATGCCAACATAATCTCATTCATAGACGCCTAAATTTATATTGCTACAAATGAAGTGTGTAGCACCCATTACAGGGCTCTGAGTTAGATTTTTTTTCATATATTATGGGCTAGAGTTTGAATTGGAGTTGCTAAGACCGTCCATTTGAAGCCCAAGTGCACACGCCCACTTTGTCAAATCCATCTATAAATGCCAATGCAGTCTCATCCATAGACCCCTAAATTTGGATTGCTATAAATGAAGTTTGATCATCCATTATAGGGCTCTGAGTTAGCTTTTATTTGATATATTATGGGCCTCGTGGTTCTATCAAGGTTTCCACGACCATCCATTTGAATCTAAGTGCACACGACCACTTTGTCAAATCCATCCATAAATGCTGATGCAGTCTGACCCACAAGCACTTAAATTTGGACTACTACAGATAAAGTATAAAATACCCATTATGGGGCTCTAAGTCAGCTTTAATTTGATGTATTATGGCCTTTATGGTTCAATTGAAGTTGCCACTTTATCAAATCCATCCATAAATGCTATTGCAATCTCCCTCACACGCCCCTAAATTTGGATTGTTATAGAAAATGTTTGTAACTCCCATTATAAGACTCTTAGTTAGCTTCAATTTGATATGTTATGGGCTCTATAGTTCAATCGATGTTACCATGACTATACATTTAAAGCCCAAGTGCACATGCTGACTTTATGAAATCCATCCATAAATGCTAATGCAATCACATCAATAGGCCCCTAAATTTGGATTGCTATAGATGAAGTTTATAGTACTCATTATAGGGCTCTAAGTCAACTTCAATTTGATATATTATGGGCCCTATGGTTCAATCATAGTTGCCACATCCATCCATTTGAATCCCAAGTGTGCACACTCACTTTGTCAAATCCATCTATAAATGCCAATTCAATCTCATCCATATGCCCCTGAATTTGGACTACTATGGACATTGTCCCTAGTACTTACTATAGCTCTATAAGTCACCTTTGATTTGATATGTTATCAGCCTTGTGGTTCAATTAGAATTGCCATGACTGACCATTTGAATCCCAAGTGTGAATGCCACTTTATCAAATTCGTCCATAAATGCCAATGCAATCTCAACCATAGGCCCTTAAATTTAGATTACTATGGATGAGGTGTGTAGATCATATTATAGGGCTCTAAGTTCACTTTTATTTGATATATTATAGACCCTATAATTCAATCATGATTGCCATGATCGTCCATTTAAAGCCTATGTACACATGCCCACTTTGTCAAATCCATCCATAAATGACCATGCAGTCTCATCCATAGCCCTCTAAATTTGGATTTGCTATAGATGAAGTGTGTAGCACTTATTATAGGCCTTTTAGTCAGCCTTAATTTAATATATTATAAACACTATGGTTCAATCGGGGTTTCCATGATCGTCCATTTAAAGCCCAAGTGCACACATCCACTTTGTCAAATCCATCCATAAATGCTAATACAGTCTCATCCATAGGCCCTGAAATTTTGATTGCTATAAATGAAATGTGTAGCTACCATTATAGTGCTCTAAGTTAGTTTTGATTTGATATATTATAGGCCCTACGGTTCAATCGGGGTGGCCACAACCATCCATTTGAAGCCCAAGTGCACACACCCACCTTGTCAAATCTATCCATAAATGCCAATGCATTCTCTTCCATAGGCCCCTAAATTTGGATTGGTATAGAAGAAGTCTATAGTACTTATTATAGGAATATGAGTTAGCCTTAATTTGATACATTATGGGCATTGTGGTTCATTCAGGGTTGCCACAACCGTCCATTTGAAGCCTCAATACACATGCCCACTTTGTCAAATCCATCCACTAATGTCAATGTAGTCTCATCCATAGGCCCCTAAATATGGATTATGGTAGACAAAGTTTATAGCACTAATTATAGGGCTCTGAGTTAGCTTCAATTGGATATATCATGGGCCAAGTGGTTCAATCATGGTTGTGATGACCATTGATTTGAAGCCCAAGTGCATAAGCCCACATTGTCAAATCCACCCATAAAATGGCAATGCAGTCTCATCCATAGGCCCCTAAACTTGGAATATGGTAGAAAAAGTTTATAGCACTCATTATAGGGCTCTAAGTCAGCTTTGATTGGATATACCATAGGCCAAGTGGTTCAATTAGGGTTACCATGACCATTCATTTGAAGCCTAAGTGCACATGCCCACTTTATCAAATCCTTCCATACATGGCAATGCAATCTCATCCATAGGCCCAAAATTTTGATTGCCATTTTGGCCACAATTCAATATATTATAGGCCCTATAGTTCAATTGAGGTTGCCATGACCCTCCATTTAAAGCCCAAGTGCAAACGTCCACTTTGTCAAATCCATCCATTAATGCCAATGTAGTCTCATTAATAAGCCCCTAAACTTGGATTGCTACATATTAAGTGTATAGCACTCATTATAGGGCTCTGAGCCAGCTTTGATTGGATATATTATGGGTGTTATGGTTCAATCAGGGTTTCCATGACCATCCATTTGAATCCCAAGTGTAAATGCCCACTTTTTTAAATCCATGCATAAATGCGAATGCAGTCTCAGCCATAGGCCCCTAAATTTGGATTATTGCAAATAAAATTTATTGCCCTTATTATTGAGCTCTGAATTAGTTTTGATTTACTATATTATAGGCCCCGTGGTTCAATCGGTGTTGCCACTACCATCCATTTAAAGGCTAAATATGCACACCCACTTTGTTAAATCCATCTATAAATGCTAATATAGTCTCATCCATAGGCCCCTAAACATGGATTGCTATGGATGAAGTGTGTAGCACTCATTGTAGGGCTCTAAGTTAGCTTTAAATTAATATTTTATGGTCCTTACAGTTCAATCAGGGTTGCCATGACTATCCATTCAAATCCCAAGTGCGCATGCCCACATCGTTAAATCCATCCACAATTGCCAATGCAATCGCATCCATAGGCCCCTAAATTTGGATTACTATAGAGAAAGTTCATAGCACCCAATATAGGGCTCTATGTTAGCTTTGATTTTATATATTATAAGCCCTGAGGTTCAATTAGGGTTTTCACGATCATCTATTTGAATCCCAATTGTGCACACACACTGTGTCAAATCCATCCATAAATGCCAATGCAGTGTCATCCATAAGCCCTTATATTTAAATTGGTACAGAAGAAGTGTGTAGCACCCATTATAGTTCTCCAAGTCAACCACTATTTAATATATTATGGGCCTCATGGTTAAATTGAGGTTTCCACGACTATCCATTTGAAGCCCAAATGCGCATGCCCACTTTGTTAAATCCATCCATTAAAGCCAATGTAGTCTCATCCATAGGCCCCTAAATTTGGATTGCTATAGAAGAAGTTTGTGGCCCTCATTATAGAGCTCTGAGTTAGCTTAAATTGGATATATTATGGGAACCATGGTTCAATTAGGGTTGCCTTAACCGTCCATCTGAATCTCAAGTATGCACGCCCTCATTGTCAAATCCATCCATAAATGCCAATGTTGTCTCATCCATAAAGCCCCTAAATTTGGACTGCTATAGATGAAGTCCATAGCACCCATTATAGGGCTCTGAGTCAGCTATGATTTTTTATATTTTAAGCCCCATGGTTCAATCATATTTTTCATGACAGTCCATTTGAATCCCAAGTGCGCATGCCCACTTTGTGAAATCCATCCATAAATACCAATGTAGTCTCATCTATAGGCCTTTAAATTTGGATTGCTACAAATAAAGTTTATAGCACTCGTTATATGGCTTTATGTCATCTTTGATTTGATATAATATAGGCCCCGTGGTTTAACGGGATTGCCATGACTATCCATTTGAAGCCTAAGTGCATAAATGCTAATGTAGTCTCATTTATAGGCCCTCAAATTTGGATTGCTACAGATAAAGTTTCTATCACCCATTATAAGGCTCTAAGTCAATCTCAATTTGATATATTATAGGCCCCATGGTTCAATTAAGGTTACCATGACTGTCCATTTGAAGTTTAAGTATGCATGCTCACTTTGTCAAATCCATCCATAAATGCCAATGAAGTCTCATTCATAGGCCCTTAAATTTGGATTCCTACAAATAATGTTTGTAGTAACCATTATAGGGCTCTGAGTCAATCTTGATTCAATATATTATGGGTCCTATGGTTCAATCGAGGTTTCCACGACCATTCATTTGAAGCCTAAGTGTGCATGCCCACTTTGCCAAATCCATCCATAAATACTAATGTAGTCTCATGCATAGGACATTACATTTCGATTGCTATAGAAAAATTTTATAGGACCTAATATAGGGCTTTAATTTTGCTTTGATTTAATATATTATGGACCCTATGGTGCAATGACTATCCATTTGAATCCTAAGTGTGCACACCCACTTTGTCAAATCCATCCATAAATACCAATGCAGTCTCATCCATTGGCCCCTAAATTTTGTTTGCTATGGAAGAAGTGTGTAGTACCCCTTATAGGGATCCGAGTTGGTCTCAATTTGACACATAATGGGACCTATGGTTCAATAAGTATTTCCATGACCATCCATTTGAATCCCATCTACATATGCCCACTTTGTCAAATCCATCCATAAATGCTAATGCAGTCTTATCCATAGGCCCCTAAATTTGGATTGCTATAGATGAAGCATGTAGCACCCATTATAGGGCTCTAAGTCAAACTCAATTGGATATATTATAAGCCTTATGGTTCAATCGACATTACCATGACTATCCATTTCAACCCAAGTGCGCACACCCATGTTCTTGAATCCATCCATAAATGCCAATATAGTCTCATCCATAAGCCCCTAAATTTGGATTAGAACAAAAGAAATGCATAGCACTTATTATAGGTGTCTGAGTTAGCCTCGATTCACTATCTTATAGGCCCCATGGTTCAATTGAGGTTCCCATGACCATCCATTTAAAACCCAAGTGCGCACACCCACTTTGTCAAATCTATCCACAAATGCCAATGCAGTATCATCAATAGGCCCCTACATTTGGACTAATTCAAAAAAGTTTGTAGGACTTAATATAGAGCTCTAAGTTTTCTTTGATTTAATATATTATAGGCCCTATGGGTCAATCAAGGTTGCCACAACAATCCATTTGAAGCCTAAGTGCGCACGTCCACTTAGTCAAATCCATTATTAAATGCTAATGTAGTCTCATCTGTAGGTCATTAAATTAGTATTGCTACAAGAAATGTTTATAGCTCTAATTTTTAGGCTCTGAGTCAGCTTTAATTTCATATATTATAGGCCTCATGGTTCAATCAGTGTTTCCATCTCCGTCCACTTAAAACCCATGTGCGCATGCCCACTTTGTCAAATCCATCCATAAATGCCAATGCAGTCTCATCCATAGGCCCTTAAATTTGAATTACTACAAATGAAGCAAGTAGCATCCATTATAGGGCACTGAGTTAGTTTCAATTGGATATATTATGAGCTCCATGGTTCAATTGGCGTTGCCATGTCCATCCATTTAAAGCCCAAGTGTGCACACCCACTTTGTCAAATCCATCCATAAATGCCAATGCAGTCTCATCCATATGCCCCTAAATTTGGATTAGTATAGAAGAAATGTGTAGCACCCATTATAAGGACCTGAGTCATCCTTTATTTGATAAATTATGGGCCTTGTGGTTCAATTGAGGTTGCCACATTTAAAGCCCAAGTGCACATGCCCTCTTTGTCAAACCCATATATAAATGGTAATGCAGTCCTATCCAAAGGACCCTGAATTTGGATAGTTATAGACAAAGTTTGTAGCACCCAATATAGGCCTCTGACACAACTTTGATTTCTTATATTATGGTCCCTGTGGTTTAATTAAGGTTCCCACAACCTAGGCCTAGGTGCACATTGTCACTTTGTCAAATCCATCCATAAATGGCAATGTAGTCTCATCCATAGGCCCTTAAATTTGGATTGGTGCAAAAGAAATGTGTTGCACCCATTATAGGGCTTTGAGTCAGCCTCAATTCAACATATTATAAGCCCCATGGTTCAATTGAGGTTGCCATGATCATCCATTTAAAGCTTGAGTACACACGCACACTTAGTTAAATCAATCTATAAATGCCAATGCAATCTCATCCATAGGCCCTTAAATATGGATTGCTATGAAAAAAGTGTGTAGCACCCATTATAGGTTCTAATTCAGCCTTATTTTGATATATAATAGGCCCTTTAGGTTAATCAATGTTTCCATGACCATCAATTTGAAGCTTATGTGCGCACACCTGGTTTGTCAAATCCATCCACAAATGCCAATGCAATCTCATCCATAGGCCCCTAATTCTGTATTACTATTGATAAAGCATGTAACACCCTTTATGGACCTTTAATTTTGGATTACTACAGACAATGTTTATAGCACTAATTATAGGGCTCTAAGTCAACCTCAATTTGATATATTAAGGGCCCCATGGTTTAATCGGGGTTGCCACAACCATCCATTTGAAGGCCAAGTAGGCATGCCTACTTTGTCAAATCCATCCATAAATGCCAATGTAGTCTTATCCATTTGCACCTAAACTTGGATTGCTATAAATGAAGTGTGTACCATTCATTATAACGATCTGAATCAGCATCGATTGGATATATTATGGTCCCTATGCTTCAGTTGGGGTTACCATGACCTTCCATTTGAATCCCATGTGCGCACGCCCACTTTGTCAAATCCATTCATAATTGCCAATGCAGTCACATCCATAGAGCCCTGAATTTGGACTCCTATAAACTTTGTTTATAGCATCAATTATAGGGCTCTGAGTTAGATTTAATTTGATATTTTCTAGGCCTTGTAGTTCAATCAAGGTTGCCACGACTAAGTTAGCTTTGATTTGCTATAATATGGGTCCTATAGTTTAATCTCAATTGCCACGACCATCCATTTAAAGCCTAAGTGCATATGCTCACTTAGTTAAATCCATCCATAAATGCCAATGCAGTCTCATCCATAGGCCCCTGAATATTTATTGCTATAGATGAAGTGTATAGCACATATAATAGGGCTTTAAGTCTGCTATGATTTGATATATTATAGGCCCAATGGTGTAATTAGGGTTTCCATAACCATCCATTTGAATCCCAAGTGCACACGGTCACTTTGCAAATCCATCTATAAAGGCCAATACAATCTCATCTATAGGCCCCTAAATTTGGATTGGTACAGACAAAGATTATAGTTCCTATTTTAAGGCTTTGAGTTACCTTTGATTTAATATATTATAGGCCTTACGGTTCAATTGGGGTTGCCATGACTGTCAATTTGAAGCACAGATGTGCACACCCATTTTGTCAAATCCATCCATAAATGCCAATGCAATCTCATCTATAGGCCCCTAAATTTAGATTGGTACAGACAAAGTTTGTAGCTCCCATTTTAGGGCTTTAAGATAGCTTTGATTTGAAATATTATGGGCCTTGTGGTTCAATTGAGGTTGCCATGACCGTCCATTTGAATTCCATGTATGCACACCCACTTTGTCAAATCCATCCATAAATGCCAATGCAATCTTATCTATAGGCCCCTAAATTTGGATTACAACATAACAAGTTTATAGTAGTTATTATAGGGCTTTGAGTCAGCTTTGATTTGATATATTATAGGCATTGTGGTTCAATCGAGGTTGCCATGACCGTTCATCTGAAGTCCAAGTACACACGCCTACTTTGTCAAATCTGTCCATAAATGCCAATGCAGTGTCATCCATAGGCCCCTAAATTTGTACTACTACAGATCAAGTGTGTAGCTTATATTATAGGGTTTTAAGTCAAATTAGATTTGATATATTATAGGCCTTTTGGTTCAATCAGGGTTACCATAACAGTAATTTAGAGCCCAAGTGCGCATACCCACTTTGTTAAATCCATCCATAAATCCCAATGCAGTCTCATCCATAGGCTCTTAAAGTTGGATTGCTATAAATAAAGTGTGTAAGACTTATTATAGGGATCTTTAGCACCTATTATAGGGCTCTGACTCAGCTTTAATTTGATATATTTTGGGCCATCTGGTTCAATCGAGGTTGCCATAGTCATCCATTTGAAGCCCAAGTGTGCATGCCCACTTTGTCAAATCCATCCATAAATGCTAATGTTGTGTCATCCACAGGCCCCTAAATTTGGATTTCTATAAACCAAGTGTGTAGCACCCATTATAGGGCTCTGACTTAGCTTTAGCTTGATATATTATTGGCTTGAGTTTCGATTTGGGTTGCCATGACCATCCATTGGAAGCCCAAGTGTGAACGCCCACTTTGTCATATCCATCCACAAATGCCAACACGGTCTCATCCATATGCCCTTAAATTTAGATTGCTACAAACTTTTCCTTTAGTATCCATTATAGGACTCTAATTCATCTATAATTTGATATATTATGGGCTTCATGGTTCAATCAGGGTTGCCATGGCTGTTCATTTGAAGATCAAGTGTGCACGTCCCATTGTCAAATCCATCCATAAATGTTAATCCAGTGTCATCCATAAGCCCCTAAATTTGGATTTCTATAAATAAAGTGTGAAGAACCCATTATAGGGATCTGACTTAGCTTTAGTTTAATGTATTATTGGCTCAAGGTTCAATGGGATTGCAATGACTATCCATTTGAAGCCTAAGTATGCACACCCACTTTGTCAAATCCATCAATAAATGCCAATGTAGTCTCATCTATATGCCCCTAAATCTAGACTACTATAGGCTTTGTCATTAGCACCCATTATAGGGCTCTAAGTTAGCTTCATTTTGAGATATTACAAGCCCTGTGGTTAAATATAGGTTGCCACGACTGTCCATTTGAAGCCCAAGTGTGCACACCCACTTTGTCAAATCCATCCATAAATGCCAATGTAGTCTAAACCATACCCCCTAAATTGGGATTGCTACATAAGAAGTGTGCAGCATTAATTATAGGGCTCTAAGTCAACCTTAATTTGATATATAATGGGCCCTATGGTTCAATCTGGGTTTCCACGATCGTTCATTTAAAGCCCAAGTGTGCATGTTGACTTTGTCAAATCCATCCATAAATGCCAATATAGTTTAATCCATAGGCCCCTAAACTTGAATTGTATAGAAGAAGTGTGTAGTAAAATTATAGGGCTTTGATTCAACCTCAATTTGATATATAATGGGGCCCATCATTTTATCAAGGTTGCCACGACCATCCATTTAAAACCTAAGTGCGCACACTCACTTTATTAAATCCTTCCATAAATGCCAATACATTCCCATCCATAGACCTTATATTTAGATTGCTACATATGAAGTGTGTGGCATAGATTATAGGGCTTTGAGTCAGTTTTGATTTGATATCTTATTGGCCCCATGGTTTAATTAGGGTTGCCATGGCCATCCATTAGAATCCTAACTGCATACACCCACTTTGTCAAATCCATCCATAAATGCCAATATAGTCTCATCCATAGGCTCCAAAATTTGGATTGCTATAGATGAAATGTGTAGCATCCATTACAAGGCTCTGAGTTAGCCTTAATTTGATATATAATGGGCCTTGTGGTTCAATTGGAGTTGACATGACCATCCATTTGAAGCCTAAGTGCGCACAACCACTTTGTCAATTCCATGCATAAATGCCAATGCAATCTCATCTATAAGCCTCTAAATTTAGATTGCTACAAAAAATGTTTATTGCTTTTATAATTAGGCTCTAAGGTACCTTCAATTTAATATATTTTGGGTCACATGTTTCAATTGGGGTTGGCACGACCATTCATTTGAAGCCTAAGTGCTCACACCTACTTTATCAAATTCATTTGTAAATGGCAATGCAGTTTCATCCATAGGCCCCTAAATTTGTACTGCTATATATCAAGTGTATAGCATCTATTATAGGGCTCTGAGTTTGCTTTGATTTGATATATTATGGGTCATGTGGTTCAGTCAGGGTTACTATGATAGTAATTTGAAGCCCAAGTGAGCACTCTCACTTTGCTAAATCCATCTAAAAATGCCAATGCAGTCTTATCCGTAGGCCCCTAAATTTGGATTGCTACAAATAAAGTGTGTAGGACTTATTATTTAGCACCTATTATAGGGCTCTGAATCAGCTTCAATTTCATTTATTATAGGCCCTGTGGTTCAATCAGGGAAGCCCAAGTGCGCACGCCCACTTTGACAAATCCATCCATAAATGGTAATGCAATGTCATCCACATGGCCCTAAATTTGGATTTCTACAAATGAAGTGTGCAGCACCCATTATAGGGCTCTGAGTATTTGGCTTGATATATTATTGGCCTGAGGTTCAATTTGGGTTGCCATGACCATCCATTTAAAGCCCAAGTGTGAACACCCATTTTGTTAAATCCATCCACAAATGCCAACACAGTCTTATCCATATGCCCCTAAATTTAAACTGGTACAGACTTTATCTTTAGCATCCATTATAGGGCTTTTAGTCATCTTTAATTTGGTACATTATAGGCGTCACGGTTCAATCGGGGTTGCCACAATCATTCATTTAAAGATCAAGCGTGCATGCCCACTTTATCAAATCCATCCATAAATGCCAAAGCAGTGTCATCCATAAGCCCTTAAATTTAGATTTCTACAAATGAAGTGTGAAGCACCCATTATAGGGATATGAGTTAGCTTTGGTTTGATATATTATTGGCTAGAGGTTCAATAAGGGTTGCAATGACCGTCCATTTAAAGCCTAAGTGCACACATCCACTTTGTCAAATCCATCCATAAATGCCAATGCAGTCTCATCCATATGCTCCTAAATCTAGACTGCTATAGACTTTGTCTGTAGTACCTATTATAAGGCTCTTAGATAGCTTCATTTTGATATATTATGAACCCCATGGTTCAATTGGGCTTGCCATGACTATTCATTTGAAGCCCAGGTGTGCATGCCCACTTTGTCAAATCCATCCATAAATGCTAATATAGTCTAATCCATAGGTCCCTAAACTTAGATTGCTACAGAATACGTGTGTAGTGTTAATTATAGGGCTCTGAGTTAACCTTAATTTGATATATAATGGGCCCTATGGTTCAATCAAGGTTGCCACGACCGTCCATTTTAAGCCTAAGTGTGCACACCCACTTTGTCAAATCTATGCATAAATGCCAATATTGTCTAATCCATAGGCCCCTAAACTTAGATTGCTATAGAAGAAGTGTGTAGTGCCAATTATAAGCCTATGAGTCAGCCTTAATTTGATATATAATGGGCCCTATGGTTTAATTGGGGTTTTCATAACCATCCATTTAATGCCTAAGTACACACACCTACTTTGTTAAATCCTTCCATAAATACCAATGCAGTCTCATCCTTAGGCCCCTAAATTTAGATTGCTATACATGAAGTGTGTGGTACACATTGTAGGGCTTTGAGTGAATTTCAATTTGATATCTTATGGGCCCTATGGTTCAATTAGGATTGCCATGACTATCCATTTGAAGCCCAAGTGTGCATGCCCACTTTATCAAATCCATCCATAAATGCCAATGCAGTCTTATCCATAGGCCCCAAAATTTGGATTGCTATAGATGAAGTGTGTAGTATCCATTATAGGGCTCTGAGTTAGCCTTGATTTGATATATAATGGACCCCATAGTTCAATTAGAGTTGCCACAATCGTCTATTAAAGCCTAAGTGCACACACCCACTTTGTCAATTCCATTCATAAATGACAATGCAATCTCCTCTATAAGACCCTAAATTTGGATTGCTATAGACAAAGTTTATACCTACCATAATCAGGATCTGAGATAGCCTTAATTTGATATATTATAAGCCTTATAGTTCAATCGGGGTTACCACGACCATTCATTTAAAGCCCAAGTGTGCACACCTGCTTTGTCAAATCCGTCCATAAATGCTAATGCAGTCTCATCCACAGGCCCCTAAATTTGTACTATTACAGATCAAGTGTGTAGCACTTATTATAGGGCTTTGAGTTAGCTTTGATTTGATATAGGTTTTATGGTTCAACCAGGGTTACCATGACAATAATTTAAAGCCCAAGTGCACATGCCCACTTTGTTATATCCATCCATAAATGGCAATGAAATCTCATCCATTGGCCCTTAAATTTGAATTGCTACAAATAAAGTGTATAGGACTTATTATAGGGCACTTTAGCACCTATTATAGAGCTCTAAGTTACCTTCGATTTGATATATTATGGGTCTTATGGTTCAATCGGGGTTGCCACGACCATCCATTTAAAGATAAAATGTGCACGCCAACTTTGTCAAATCCATCCCTAAATGCCAATGCAGTGTCATCCACAAGCCCCTAAATTTGGATTTCTATAAATGAAGTGTGTAATACCCATTATAGTGCTCTGATTCAGCTTTAGTTTGATATATTATTAGCCCAAGGTTCAATTTGGGTTTCCATGACCACCCATTTGAAGCCCAAGTGTGAACGCCCACTTTGTCAAATCCATCCATAAATGCCAACACAGTCTCATCCATATGCCCCTAAATTTATACTGCTACAGACTTTGTCTTTAGCATCCATTATAAGGCTCTGAGTCATCTTCTATTTGATATATTATGGGCCTCATGGTTCAGTCGGGGTTGCCACAATCATCCATTTAAAGATCAAGTATGCACGCCCATTTTGTCAAATCCATCCATAAATGCCAATGCAATGTCATCCATAAGCCCCTAAATTTGGATTTATATAAACAAAGTGAAGCACCCATTATAGGGATCTTAGTCAGCTTTGGTTTGATATATTATTGGCTCGAGGTTTAATGGGGGTTGCGATGACCATGCATTTGAAGCCCAAGTGCGCACGCCCACTTTGTCAAATCCATCCATAAATGTCATTGTAGTCTCATCCATATGCCCTTAAATCTGGACTACTACAGGCTAGTCTTTAGCAACCATTATAGGGTTATGAGTCAGCTTCATTTTGATATATTATGAGCCCCCATAATCATCCATTTGAATCTAAGTGTGCACACCCACTTTGTTAAATCCATCCATAAATGCCAAAGCAATGTCATCCATAGGCCCCTAAATTTAGATTTTTACAAATAAAGTGCACCCATTATAGGGCTCTGAGTCAGCTTCGATTTGATATATTATTGGCCTAAAGTCCTAGGGGTAGTGCCCCTTCATGGGGTCCAAGGGGTAGCGCCCCTGGCCGGGGTCCTAGGGTAGCACCCCAGGTGGCGATCTTGTTGACTAGTCAGCGGGTCCGACGGTAAACACTTTACCTTAGCTCTTTGGTGAATTGCCTTTCAAATTTCTGAACATTAATGAATTTTCATAATCAAATTGCTATAAAATCAATTTGTTCAAAAATAGACAAAAACACTCAATTGAAACAACCACCTTAAAACCCTAATTTGCATCAAGGAAGCAACTAACCAATTTTTGGAATCATATTACTAAATTAGTCGTTGCCTAAAAACATCACTTTCTATAAACATCTTACAGTCTGAAAAATCCATTCAAAACATATCAAAATAATTTTTTTAAACAGACGCATCCATTAAGAAAACCCTAATTTCTGTAATCAAAATTATAACTTGAACGAATCTGTATCAAACAGATTCATTCTGCATAATTTGTTTAACATTTAAATAGATTGCCCATAACATATAATTTGCATAATCATAAAAATTCTGTTTTCGATTTAATAAAAAATGATTTTCCTGATCAAAATAGAAAATGATTTTCCTAATTAAAACAAAAAAGAAATATGCTATTTTAATTAATCATATTAATCAAAACAGAATACATAACAGATTTAAATCCTTAAATGATTAGGTTTTCAAAAACAGAATTTCTGTTTCATTAAATCACATTAATAAAACATTATACTTAATTCATTTTTATGAAACAACATTCTGAATTCCTAAAATCAAAAACTGCTTTTAGTTTAATCATATTAAACCATTACAAACATTAATCAAATTAATGTTTAATTCTATTTTCAAATAGATTACTAAGAATTGTCACAAAACAAATCAAAACCCCTTTTTGATAATTTTGAAAACCCTTTTCAAAATGAATCATAAACCCTAACATATATCACATATATATAAAACCAATTAATCAAATTATAAGTGGCTCTGATACCACTGTTGGGTTTCGTGATACAAATGCAGTGAAAAATTAAAATTTTATCACATTCCCAAACCTGGATCCATGTAATTCAATTACTTGATTAAATATAGTGTTTCAAGAATCTCACCAAAATGCAGAAGAGGCAAGATTTTTTAGAAGGATGAGAGGAGGTTCACATCGGTGACACCTTACCTCAAGCTTTTTGCTTTGGTTGTTCGGATCAAGGCATCTCCAAAAGGATGCGTCCTCTATAGGTATCCACAGGAACAGCCCTTCATAAAATAAATTGGAGTATGTGCTAGCAACCTCCTTGATTGTCTCACAAATCAAGAACAAAAGAAAAACTCTTATCTTTGTTTTCTAAGAAGAAAGAAAATGAATTTGGAGGCAAGAAAAAAAAGTATGTTAAACCCTAGAGAATATAACATATTTATAGACTCCAAATTAGGGTTTCACCTACCAATGACCTTTTGGTAACTTCCATTTATTATATTATGACTTTGTTTAAACACAAATCAAAAATAATATCTTATTTATTTATTTAAAATAACATTTATCTTAAATATATAAACAAAAAAATAAAACACTTTAATTATTTATTTCCATAAAGTTTATATTTGGGCTCATTAAACCCAAATTCATTTTTAGGCTTGTTCTAAGTGTGTGACCCTGTAGGTTCATATAACATTGCCAGTGGGCCTAAATCTCTATTTAGGCCTACAAGTCATAAGTGGCATTTAGCAAGACATTATGACTACCCAAGTCATGTGAAGTTAATAATCTGCCATAACCTAATTATAGTGAATTTTATTGTCCCTTTATCAAATGATATCCTAATTGAACATAAGGCATTTTATAGTTCAATATTGTGACTTGATTCCAAGTAGACTAAAAATGATAGCTCTTTATCAATTCATTTCAGCATGGCCATGCATTTTCCTTCAGTCTATCTCATCAAGGGGCCCTTAGATATCTTTCTCATATTAATGAGGGATAAATCCCTTCTAAATCACTCACATTCCTCACATAACTAATTTCATATCCAATAACATCCTATTTAATCATCCAGTTAAAGATAATGTTAGAATGTGTCAAAACATAAAATAGCTATGTAGAAATCCATGATGATTTCAAGGTCAAATGACCAAAATAAAATCACTGTGATGAGAAATACTTATGACAATAATCTATGTAGTATTTTCATAGTGGGTCAATCGAGTACATGATCTCTCATCATGTACCTATGAGTTGACTTAATATCTTATATTCATGATTAGTAAAACATAACCATCAGTCAACTTCATACTAGCCTTAATACTTTAATATTTATATATAATGAATAAATGGCTAGGGATAATTAGAATATAACTCTTATTTTAATTTAACGGTTTTACTATGAAGTCACATACTTGATGGCCTTAGTAAGAATTAACCATTCATATAATTATCATAAAATCAAATGATAATGAAATACCTCTTTATTAATAAAATAAGAAAGTCAATATATAATCGAAAATGATTGATCTAGTGCATATCACTAACAAAGGATTGGTATAGGAGAAGTGTATAGGGCTCTAAGTCAGCCTTGATTTGATATATTATAGGCCCCATGATTCAATCGATGTTGCCATGACCATCCATTTGAAGACTAAGTGCCCACGCCCATTTTTTCAATTCAATCCATAAATGTCATTGCAGTCTCATCCATATGCCCCTAAATTTGGATGGCTACAGAATTTTTCATTAGCACCCATTATAGGGCTTTGAGTTAGCTTCGATTTAATATATTATGCATCCTATGGTTTAATTAGGGTTGCCATGACTATCCATTTGAATCCAAGTGTGCTCATTCACTTTGTCAAATCCATCCATAAATACCAATGCAGTCTCATCTAGAGGCCTTAAAATTTGGATTGCGACAAAGGAAATCTATAGCACCCAATATAGTGCTCTAAGTCATCTTTGATTTCATATATTATGGGCCTTGTGGTTCTATCGAGGTTACCACAATCATCAATTTGAATCCCAAGTGCACACACCCACTTCGTCAAATCCATCCATAAATGCCAATGCAGTCTCATCCATATCCCCCTAAATTTTGACTACTATAGACTTGTTCTTTAACACCCACTATAGGGCTTTGAGTCAGCATTGATTTGATATATTATGGGCCTCATGGTAAAATCAGGTTTGCCATGACCATCCATTTGAATCTAAGTGCGGACGTCCACTTTGTCAAATCCACCCATAAATGCTAATGTAATCTCATCCATAGGCCCTTAAATTTGTATAGCTTCAAATGAACTCTACAACACCTAATATAGGGCTCTGAGTCTACTTCAATTTGATTTATCATGGGCCCTAAGGTTCAATGGAGGTTACCACGACCATCCATTTAAATCCTAAGTGTGCACACCCACTTTGTCATATCCATCCATAAATGCCAATGCAGTCTCATCCATAGGCCCCTAACTTTTGATTGCCACACATAAAGTTTATGGCTCTTATTATAGGGCAATATGTTGGCTTTGATTCTATATATTATGGGCCCCATGGTTCAATCATGGTTGCCACGACCGTCCAATTAAATCCTAAGTTTTCACACCCACTTTGTCAAATCCATCCATAAATACCAATGCAATCTTATACATAGGCCCCTAAATTTGGATTGCTACAAACAAAGTGTGTAGCACCCATTATAGGGCTCTGATTTAACTTTTTTTTGATATATTATTAGCTCAAAATTCAATTAGGGTTATCATGACCATCCATTTAAAGCCTAAGTGAACATACCCACTTTGTCAAATCCATACTTAAATGCCAATGTAGTCTCATCCATATGCCCTAAAATTTGGACTGCTATAGATTAAGTCTATAGCACCCATTATAGGGTTTTGAGTCAGCTTCAATTTGATATATCATGGGCCCCATGGTTCAATCAGGGTTACTACAACCGTCCATTTGAATCCCAAGTGCACATGTACACTTTGTCAAATCCATCAATAAATTCCAATGCATTCTCATCTATAGGCCCCTAAATTTGGACTACTATAGAGAAAGAGTGTAGCATCCATTATAGGGCTCTGAGTCAGCTTTGATTTAATATATTATAGGCCACATGGTTCAATTAGGGTTGCCATGACCGTCCATTTGATGCCTAAGTGCGCACATCCACTTTATAAAATCCATTCATAAATGCCAATGCAGTCTCATCCATAGTCCCTTAAAGGATTGGTGCAGAAGAAGTGTGTACCATCAATTATAGGGCTCTGTCTTAGCCTCGATTTGATATATTATAGGCCTCGTGGTTCAATCAAGGTTGCCAAAACTGTCCATTTAAAGCCAAAGTGAACATGCCCACTGTAAGCACCCAATTTTGGGATACAATTGTGCACAATTATGATGTAAACCCCTATGATGAAATTTATTCAAAAATTGGACTTGGTTGTCGATTTTCTGGACTTTAAGGACTAAATTGCAATGTTTCTTAGGATTTGATTACAAGGAAGTCAATTTTTTAAGGGTCTTGTCGGGGGTCAATTTTTTAGGGGTCTTTTGGTAATTATTTAATGTCGATCGGCATTCTATAATGCTAATCAGCATTATATAATGTCGATCAGCATTGCACAATGCCGATGTGTAAAAATTCAATTTTTTCAATTTTTTGCCTATTTTCATAATTTTTTCATTTTTTCAGTGTTTTGATTGGTTAAAAATTCAACTTTGTCATTATTATTATCTGATAAGTTTTTTTACACTTTCAAAATGCATAAGATTTTGAAATAAAAAATAAACACTATCAGATGTATTATGTTCCTCCAAAGAAGGAAGTCAATATGCGCAAACTCTATTTTAAAAAGCAAAGAGTTTGCATGCATACGGGGGGTTGGAGACTCACACACACAAACTAAAAAAAAGATGACAAAAAACACAAAGAGACATACAAACGCGAAGAACACCTCATACACAGCCTTGTCATTTCAAAACCTAATTTAGGATAATGTCAGTGTCTTCGAACGCAATCAAATCCTAGTCCATAATCAACAATACTCCAATTTCAATAGTGAAAATCATATTCTATGGGGATAAAAAAGGCATTTGCACATCATCTAAGATCATCATAGTTTTATTTTTTTTATTCTTTTCTTCCTCAATAATTTTTATTTTATTTTTGTTATTGATTTAAGTTTTAAATTTCACTAATTTGATTTTTTATTTTTTTTTGTTTTGATATTTGAGCAGGGATTAAGGAGAAAATAGTCTAATGTTCAGGAATTGAATAGAAGATCCATGGAATGCCATGGATGAACCTATACTGTTTTTCAATAGTTATTAGGATTTTAATTTTTATTCTGCATTTTGGTGTCCTTTGTAATTATTTTAATTCATGGCTGTCTAATTGATTAATTTTAAATTTTGCACGTAGTTTTTAATAGCCCCAGTAGTGAGAATAGTGAAATATTCAATTTTCTGCGTTTAAAATCAATTAGTAATTAGGTTCAATTAGGTAAAAATTAATTAAAATCAACGGTGGTAGTAGCTTAATTTAAGGTTTGTGTGTAATTGATTTAGGGTTTATAGAAAATCACTAAAATGTATGTTTGATCTTTTTTATGTTTTATTTGTTTTGGGTTGTGTTTTTGGGTTTTTATATTATTTTGGGCCCCAAGCCCACGCTTAGGTCCAACTCACTTTAAATAGACTTAAAAAAATGTTTTAGGACTTTAAATAATTAAAATCAATTAGTAATTTGGTTCAATTGGGTAAAAATCAATTAAAATCAACGGTGGTAGTAGCTTAATTTAGGGTTTGCATGTAATTAATTTAGGGTATCTAGAAAATTACTAAAATTTATGTTTGATCTTTTTTATGTTTTATTTGTTTTGGTTTATGTTTTTGGATTTTATATTATTTTGGGCCCTAAGCCCACGCTTAGGTCCAACTCACTTTAAATAGACTTAAAAAAATGTTTTAGGACTTGAAATAATTAAAATCAACTTAAGCCCATTAGGTTAATTAGATTTTAGGTTGACTTAGTTAATTAAAACTTGTTTAGACTTAGCTTAGCCCACTTAATTTCATTTCTTTTAAAATAAATAAACCTAAGCCCATTTTTCACTTAAAATAAAGCCAAGTTAGACTTAGGCCCATTAATTTAATTTTCCTTGAAAATTGAATAGACTTAAGCCCATTTTTTTAGATAAAGTAAAATAAATAGATCTAGGCTCACTAATTAATAAAAAATGTACGCCCACATTTAGTCCCTTTCTCACTTGTAAATAAAATGTAAATTTAGCTAACTTTTTAATAAAATTAATGTAGTTTAGACTTAGGGAAGATGCGATCTTGAGTGCATTTTTTATGTGTAATTTTATTTACTAGATGCTTAGGGTTAGATGGATGTCAAATAGGGTTTAGATAAAATTGCATGTAATTAGAGGATGAAATAATCATTTATAAAATTATTCTAAATGAACACAAGAGTAAGAGAAGTTAGTATTCCATTCTTAGAATCTCCTGGTTGTGGTGCTAACTTTCTTTTAGAGAATTGAGTACTACCAATCAAATTGTCCCAATTATTACCTTGGGTGGTGACTCCTCTTCTCCACACTATGACTTTGTGACATAATAGTATGTTCCCTAAGGCCCTACACCTAAACAGTTTCACAGTTGCTAAAATCTTGGACGCGTACTAAACCTCACCATCTACACCCACTTTCTCAAATCCATCTATAATTGCCAATGTAGTCTCATCCATATCCCTCTAAATTTGGACTGCTATAGACTTTTTCTTTAGCACCCACTATAGGGCTCTAAGTCAGCTTTGATATGATACATTATGGGCCCCATGGTTAAATCGGGATTGCCATGACCATCCATTTGAATCTAAGTACGAATGCGTACTTTGTCAAATCCATCCATAAATGCAAATGCAGTCTCATCCATAGGCCCTTAATTTTGGATAGCTTCAGATGAAGTCTATAGCACCTAATATAGCACTCTGAGTCTGCTTTAATTTAATATATTATGGGTCCCATGGTTCAATGGATGTTGCCACAATTGTTCATTTGAATACCAAGTGCACACACCCACTTTGCCAGATCCATCCATAAATGTCAATGCAGTCTCATCTATAGGCCCTAAAATTTGGATTGACATACATAAAGTTTATGGCTCTTACTACAAGGCTCTATGTCTTCTTCAATATGATATATTATGGGCCTCGTGGTTCAATCATACTTATCACGATCACTCATTTGAAGCCCAAGTATGCATGCCCACTTTGTCAAATATAGCCATATATGCCAAAGCAGTTTTATCCATAGGCCCTAAATTTGTACTGCTACATATGAATTGAGTAGAACTTCTAATAGGGATATGAGTTAGGTTCAATTTGATATATTATGGGCCCTATGGTTCAATCAGGGTTGCCACGACCGCCCATTTGAAGCCCAAGTGCGCACGCCCACTTTATCATCCATCCTTAAATGCCAAAGCAGCCTCATCCACATGCCCTTAAATTTTGATTGGTATAGAGGAAGTGTATAGCACTTATTATAGGGTTCTAAGTTAGCCTTAATTTGATATATTATGGGCCACATTATTCAATTGGGGTTGCCATGATAATTAATTTGAAACCTAAGTGTGCACACCAACTTTGTCAAATGCATTCATAAATGCCAATGCAATCTTATCCAAAGGCCCTTAAATTTGGATTACTAAAAATGAAGTGTGTAGCACATATTATAAGGCTCCGAGTTAGCTTTGATTTAATATAATATGGGTGATTCAATTAGAGTTACAATGACTATCCATTTGAAAACCAAGTGCGCACGCCCACTTTGTCAAATCCATAAATGCCAATGCAGTCTCATCCATAGGCTCCAAAATTTGGATAGTGTAGACTTTTTCTATTATAACCATTATAGGGCACTAAATTATCTTTGATTTGATATATTATGGGCCCTATGGTTCAGTCAGGGTTGCCTCGACCATCCATCTAAAGCCTAAGTGCTCAAGCCCACTTTATTGAATCCATCCATAAATGCCAATGTAGTCTCATCCATAGGCCTTTAAATTTGGATTGTTACAGATGAATTGTGTAGTGCAAATTATAAGGATCTACATTAACTTCAATTTGATATATTATGGGCCCTGTGGTTCAATCAGCGTTGCGATGACCATCCATTTGAAAACTAAGTGCCCCAACCTACTTTGCCAAATCCATCCATATATGCTAATGCAGTCCAATCCATAAACCCCTAAATTTTGATTTCTACAAATGAAGTGCATAGCACCTAATATAGGGCTCTAAGTCAGCTTTGGTTTAAAATATTATTGGCCTAAGGTTCAACTAGGGTTGCCATGGCCATCCATTTTAAGCCCAAGTGCATGCACCCACTTTGTTAAATCCATCCATAAAATGCCAATGCAGTCTCATCCATATGCCCCTAAATTTTGATTTCTACTATAGCACCTAAGATAGGGTTCTAAGCCAGCTTTGATTTGATATATTTTGGGCACCATGGTTTAAATGGGGTTGCCATAACCATCCATTCAAAGCATAAGTGCGCACACCCACTTCGTCAAATCCATCCATAAATGCAAATGTAGTCTTATCCATACGCCCTTAAATTTGTACTGCTACAGATAAATTGTGTAGCACCCATTATAGAGCTCTGAGTCAAATTTGATTTAATATATTACGAGCCCTATAGTTCAATCGTGGTTGCCACGACCATCCATTTGAAACCCAAGTATGCATGCCCACTTTGTTAAATCCATCCATAAATGCCAATGCATTCTCATCCATCGGCCCTTAAATTTGGATGGCTATAGAAGAAGTGTGTAGCACCCATTATAAGACTCTAAGTTAGCCTTAATTGGATATATAATGGGCCATGTGATTCAATCAGGATTGCCACGATAGTTCATTTGAAGCCCAAGTGCGCATGCTCACTTTGTTAAATCCATCCACAAATGCCAATCTAGTCTTACCTATAGGACCCTAAATTTGGATTGCAACGGATGAAGTATGTAGTGGGTATTATAGGGCTTTAAGTTGGCATTGATTTCATATATTATGGGCCTGGTGGCTCAATCAGGCTTGGCACAACCATCCATTTGAAGCCCTAATGCGCACACATAATTTGTTAAATCCATCCATAAATGCCATTGCAGTCTCATCCATAGGCCCCAAAATTTGGATTGCTCTAGATGAAGTGCACAACACTTATTATAGGGCTCTAAATTATCCTTGATTTGATAAATAATAGGCCCTATGGATCAATCGGGGTTGCCACGACTGTCCATTTGAAATCTAAGTGTGCACACCTACTTTGTCAAATCCATCCATAAATGCCAATGTAGTCTAATCCATAAGCTCCTAAACATGGATTACTACAAATGAAGTGTGTAGCATCATTATAGGTCTCTAATTTAGTTTCAATTAGATATATTATGGGCCTCGTTGTTCAATCGAGGTTGCCACAACCATCCATTTGAAGCACAAATGTGCACGTCCACATTGTTAAATTCATGCATAAATGCCAATGTAGTCTTATCTATAGGCCCTTAAATTTGGATTGCTATAAACAAAGTTTATAGCTCCCATTATTGGGCTCAGAGCTAGCTTTGATTTGACATATTATAGGCCCTACAGTTCAATCGAGGATGTCATGATTGTGCATTTAAAGCTCAAGTGTGCACGCCCACTTTGTCAAATCCATCCATGAATGCCAATGCAGTATCATCCATAGGCCCCTAAATTTGTACTGCTACAAATGAAGTGTGTAGCACCCATTATAGGGCTCTGAGTCAGCTTTGATTTGATATATTATGGGCCCCGTGGTTTAATTGGGGTTGCCATGATAGTAATTTGAAGCTCAAGTAAGTACACCTACTTTGTTAAATCAATCAATAAATGCCAATGCAGTCTCATCCATAGGCTCCTAAATTTGGATTTCCATAAATAAATTGTGTAAGAGTTATTCTAAGTCTCTTTAGCACCTATTATAGGGCTTTGAGTCAACTTCGATTTGATATATTATTGGCTTTGTGGTTCAATGGGGGTTGCCATGACTGTCCAATTAATGCCTAAGTGTGCACACCCACTTTGTCAAATCCATCCATAAATGTCAATGCAATCTCATCTGTAGGCCCGTAAATTTGGATTGTTATAAATATAGTGTGTAAGACTTATTACAAGTCTCTTTAACACCCATTATAGGCTCTGAGTCAATTTTGATTTGATATATTATGGGCCCTGTGGTTCAATTAGGGCTCCCACAACTGTCCATTTGAATCCTAAGTGTGCACGACAACTTTGTCAAATCCATCCATAAATGCCAATGTAGTCTTATCTATAAGCCCTTAAATTTGGTTTGTAATAGACAAAGTTTATAGCTATTATTTTAGGGCTTTGATTCAGCTTTGATTTGATATATTATAGGCCTCATGGTTTAGTTAGAGTTGCCACAACCGTCTATTTGAAGCCCAAGTGTGCATGCCCACTTTGACAAATCCATCCATAAAAGCCAATGCATTCTCATCCATAGGCCCCTAAAGGATTAGTATAAAAGAATTGTGTACAACCCATTATAGGGCTTTGGGTTAGCTTTGATTAGATATATTATGGGCCCGGTGGTTCAATTGGGGTTGCCATGACCATCCATTTGAAGCCTAAGTGCGCACACCCACTTTATCAAATCCATCCCTAAATGGCAATGCAGTCTCATCCAAATGCCTATAATTTTGGAATGCTATAGAATTTTTCTTTAGTACTCATTATAAGGCTCTGAGTCAACCTTGATTTGATACATTATAGGCCTCGTGATTTAGCCAGGGTTGCCATGACCATCCATTTGAATGCAAGTGCACATGCCCACTTTGTTAAATCCATCCATAAATGCTAATGCAATCTTATCCGTATGCCCTTAAATTTTTATTGCTACAGAAAAAATTTGTAGTAGCCATTATAGAGCTCTGAGTCAGCTTCAATTTGATATACTATGGGGCCCATGTTTCATTTGAAGCCTAAGTGTGCATGCCTACTTTGTTAAATCCATCTATAAATGCCAATGCAATCTCATCCATAGGCCCCTAAATTTGGATTGCAACAGAAGAGGTGTGTAGCACCCATTATAGGGCTCTGAGTTAGCTTAAATTTGATATATTATAGGCCCTGTAGTTCTATCAGTGTTGCCATAAATGTCCATTTGAATCCCAAGTGAACACACCCACCTTATCAAATCCATCCCTAAATGCCAATGCAATCTCATCCATAGCCCCTAAATTTGGATTGCTACAAATGAAGCAAGTACCACCCATTATAGGGCTCTAAGTTAGCTTTATATTGATATATTATGGGCCCAAGATTCAATTAGGGTTGCCATGACTGTCCATTCGAAGCCTAAGTACGCATGCCCACTTTGTCAAATCTATCCAAAAATGCCAATGCAATCTCATCCATATGCCATTAAATTTGGACTGTGACAGACTTTGCCTTTAGCAACTATTATAGGGCTTTGAATTAGCTTTGATTTGATATATTATGGGTCCTATGGTTCAATCAAGGTTGCCATGACCATCCATTTGAATCTCAGTGTGCACGACTATTCATTTAAATCCAAGTGTGCAAGCCCACTTTGTCAAATCCATCCATAATTGCCAATGCAGTCTCATCCATAAGCCCCTAAAATTGGATTCCTATAAACAAAGTGTATAGTACCCATTATAGGGCTATGACTTAGCTTTTTTTGATATATTATAAGCCCAAGGTTTAATTGGGGTTGCTATGACTATCCATTTAAAGCCCAAGTTTGCATGCCCACTTTGTCAAATTCATCAATAAATGCCAATGCACTCTAATCTATATGCCCCTAAATTTGGATTGCTATAGACATTTTCTCTAGCACATATTATAGGGCTCTGAGTCAGCTTTGATTTGATATATTATGGCCCTTATAATGCAATCGGGGTTGCCATGACCGTCCATTTGAATCCCAAGTGCATATGCCCACTTTGTCAAATCCATCCATAAATGCCAATACAATCCTATCCATAGGCCCCTAAATTTGTACTACTATAGATGAATTATTTATCTCCCATTATAGGATTCTAAGACAGCTTTGATTTGATATATTATGGGCCCTGTGATTCAATTGGGGATGCCACGATGGTCCATTTGAATCCAAGTGCGCACGCTTCCTTCGTCAAACACATCCATAAATGTTAATGTAGTCTTAACCATAGGCCCCTAAATTTGGACTGCTATGAATAAAGTCGATAGAAACCATCTGAGTTAGCTTTAGTTTGATATATTATGGGCCCTATGATTCCATTAGGGCTACTTCAACCGTCAATTTGAATCCTGAGTGCGTACACCTACTTTGTCAAATCCATCAATAAATTCGAAAGTAGTCTTATCTATAGGCCCCTAAATTTGGATTGCTACATACAAAGCATTTAGTAATAATTATAGGGCTCTAAGTTAGCTTCAATTTAATATATTATGGGCCCTATAGTTCAATCGAGGTTACCACAACCATCCATTTAAATCCTAAGTGCGCACGCCCAGTTTGTCAAATCCATCCATAAATGCCAATATAGTCTCACCCATAGGCCCTTAAATTTGCATTACTATAAATGAGTTGTGTAGTGCCAATTATAGGGCTTTAAGGTAGCTCTGATTTGATATATTATAGGCCCCATGGTTCAATTGAGGTTGCCACGACCGTCCCTTTAAAGCCCAAGTGCGCATGCTCAATTTGACAAATCCATCCATAAATGCAAATGCAGTCTCATCAATTGGCCCATAAATTTGGATTGCTACAGATTTTTTTCTATAGTCAACATCATAGGGCTTTGAGTTAGCTTTAATTTGATATATTATAGGCCCTATGGTTCAATCAGAGTTGCCACGATTGTCCATTTGAATCCTAAGTGCGCACACATACTTTGTTAAATCCAACCATAAATGCCAAAGTAGTCTTACCTATAGGCCCATATATTTGGATTGCTATAGACAAAGCTTGTAGCTATAATTATAAGGCTCTGAGTCAACTTCAATTTGATATATTATGGGCCTCATGATTCAATCGAGGTTGCCATGACCATCCATTTGAATCCTAAGTGCGCATGCCAACTGTGTCAAATCCATCCATAAATGCCAATGCAATCTCATCTTAAATTTGGACTGTTATAGACAAAGTGTGTAGCATATATTATAGGGTTTTGAATCAACATCAATTTGATATATTATGGGCCCCATGGTTCAATTGGAGTTCTCACGACCATCCATTTGAATCCCAAGTGTGCACGCCCACTTTGTCAAATCCTTCCATAAATGCCAATGTAGTCTCATCCATAGGCCCCTAAAGGATAAAAATAGAAGAAGTGTGCAGCACCCATTATAAGGCTCTAAGTCAACCTTCATTTGATATATTATAGGCCTTATGGTTTAATTGGGGTTGCCACGACTATCCATTTGAAGCCCAAGTTCACATGCCCACTTTGTCAAATCCATCCATAAATGCTGATGTAGTCTCTTCAAGACAAGCCTAAATTTGGACTGTTATAGATAACTTTTATAGCACTCATTATAGGGTTCCGAGTCAACTTCAATTTGATATAATATGGGCTCCATGGTTCAATCGGGGTTGCCATTACCATCCATTTGAAGCCCAAGTGCACTAGCCCACTTTATCAAATCCATCCATAAATGCCAATGCAGTCTCATCCATAGGCCAATAAAGGATTGGTACATAAGAAGTGTATAGCAACCATTATAGGGCACTGAGTCAGCTTTAATTTGATATATTATAGGCTTCATGGTTCAATCAGGCTTCCCATAACCATCCATTTAAAGCCTAAGTGCGCACACCTACTTTGTCAAATCCATCCATAAATGCCAATACAGTCTTATCCATAGGCCCCTAAATTTTATTTCTACAAATGAAGTGTGTAGCACCCATTATAGGGCTCTAAGGCAACTTTGGTTTGATATATTATTGGCATAAAGTTCAATTAGGGTTGCCAAGACCATCCATTTGAAGCCCAAGTGCGTATGACCACTTTGTCAAATCCATCCATAAATGCCAATGCAATCTCATCCATATTCCCCTAAATTTGGATTCCTATAGACTTTATCTTCGGTACCCATACTAGGGCTCTAAGTCAACTTCACTTTGATATATTATAGGCCCCATGGTTTAATTGTGGTTGCCACAACCATCCATTTGAATCTAAGTGTGCTCACCCACTTTGTCAAATCCAACCATAAATGCTAATGCATTATGATCCACTGGCCCCTAAATTTGGATTGCTACAGATAAAGTCTATAATTCCCATTATATGATTCCAATTCAACAATGATTTGATATATTATAGGGCCCATGGTTCAATCGGGGTTGCCATGACTGTCCATTTGAATCTCAAGTGCACACGCTCACTTTGTCAAATCCATCCATAAATGCCAATGTAGTCTTATCTATAGGCCCCTAAATTTGGATTGCTACAGACAAAGTTTAAATCTATTATTATAGAGCTTTGAGTTAGCTTTGATTTGATATATTATAAGCCTTGTGGTTTAATTACAGTTGCCATGACGGTCCATTTAAAGCCCAAGTGTGCAAGCCCACTTTGTCAAATCAATCCAAAAATGCCAGTGCAGTCTCATCCATAGGCCCCTAAATTTGGACTACTACAGATAAAGTATATAGCACCTATTATAAGGCTTTCAGTTAGCATTGATTTGATATATTATGAGCCCCATGGTTCAATTGGGGTTGCGATGACTGTCCATTTGAATCTCATGTGTGCATCCCACTTTGTCAAATCAATCCATAAATGCCAATGCAGTCTCATCCATAGGCCCCTAAATTTGGACTGCCATAAACAAATTTTGTAGCTTCCATTATAGGGCTATGTGTTAGCATCAATTTGATATATTATATGCCTCATTTTTTAATAGAGGTTGCCACATCTGTCAATTTGAAAACCAAGTTTGCACGGCTACTTTGTCAAACCCATCCATAAATGGCAATGTAGTCTTATCCATTGGCCCCTAAATTTGGATTTCTACAAATGAAGTGTATAGCACCAATTGTAGGGCTCTGAGTCAGCTTTAGTTTAATGTATTATTGGCTTGAGGTTTAATTAGGGTTTCCATGACCGTCCATATAAAGCCCAAGTGTGCTCGCCCACTTTGTCAAATCCATCCATAAATGCCAATCAAGTCTCATCCATATGCCCTTAAATTTGGATTGCTAAAGACATTACCTTTAGCACCCATTATAGGGCTTTGAGTTAGTTTCAATTTGATATATGGGCCTCATAGTTCAATCTGAGTTACCACGATCGTCCATTTGAATCTAAGTGCGCTCACCTACTTTGTCTAATCCATCAAGAAATGCCAATGACCATCCATTTGAATCCCATGTGCACATACCCACTTTGGCTCAGCCACAGGCTCTAAAATTTTGACTGCTATAGATAAAGTCTAAAGCACACATTATAGGGTTATGAGTCATCTTTGATTTGATATAATATAGGCCCCGTGGTTCAATCGGGGTTGCCACGACCGTCCATTTGAATCCCATGTGCACATGCCCACTTTGTCAAATCCATCCATAAATGCCAATGTAGTCTTATCTAAAAGCCCCTAAATTTGGATCGCTACTGATAAAGTTTATAGCTCTTATTATAGGGCTTTGAGTCAGCTTTGATTTGATATATTATGGGCCCCATGGTTCAATCAGGGTTGTCACGATGGTCCATTTGAAGCCCAAGTGTGTATGTTCAAATCCATCCATAAATGTCAGTGCAATCTCATCCATAGGCCCCTCAATTTTGGACTTCTACAAATAAAGTATGTAGCATCCATTATAGGGCTCTGAGTCAGCATTGATTTGATATATTATAGGCCCTATGGTTCAATTAGGATTGCCACGACGATCTATTTGAAGCTCAAGTATGCACATCCACTTTGTTAAATCCATCTATAAATGCCAATACGGTCTCATCCATAGGCCCTTATATTTGGACTGCTACAAGCAGAGTTTATAGCATCCATTATAAGGCTCAAAGTCATCATTGATGTGATATATTATGGGCCCCATGGTTCATTCGAGGTTGCCTACAACCATCCATTTAAAGCCTAACTTCACATGCTTACTTTGTCAAATCCATCCATAAATGACAATATAGCCTCATGCATTGGCCCCAAGATTTGGATTTCTACAAACAAAGTGTGTAGCACCCATTATAGGGCTTTGAGTTAGCTTTGGTTTGATATATTAGTGGCCCAAGGTTAAATTGGGGTTGCCATGACCATCCTTTTGAGGCCTAAGTTCACTCGCCCAGTTTGTCAAATCCATCCATAAATGTCAATGCAATCTCATCCATATGCCCTTAAATTTGGACTATTATAGACTTTACCTTTAGCACCTATTATAGGGCTTTGAATCAGCTTTTATTTGATATATTATAGGCATCATTGTCTAATTGGGGTCACCATGACTATCCATTTAAATCTAAGTGCACACGACCACTTTGTCAAATCCATCAATGAATGCCAATGCAATCTCATCCATAGGCCCTTAAATTTGGACTATTATAGATAAAGTCTATAGCACCCATTATAGGGTTCTAAGTAAGCTTTAATTGATATAATATAGGCCCCATGGTTTAATCGAGGTTTCCATGACTGTCCATTTGAATCCCAAGTGCGCATTTCCACTTTGTCAAATCTATCCATAAATGCCAATGCAGTCTTATCTATAAGCCTCTATATTTGGATTGCTACAGAAAAAGATTATAGCTCCTACTATAGGGCTCTAAGGCAACTTTAATTTTATATATTATAGGCCCTGTAGTTCAATTAGTGTTGCCACAACTATCCATTTGAAACCCAAGTGTGCACGCCCACTTTATCAAATCCATCCATTAATGCCAATGCAGTCTCATCCATAGGCCTTTAAATTTGGATTGCTATAGACAGAGTTTATAGTACCTATTAAAAGGCTTTGAGTCATATTCAATTTAATATACTATAGGCCCTAACATTCAATCAGGGTTGCCACGACCATCCATTTGAAGCCTAAGTACGCACGCCCACATTGTCAAATCCATCCATAAATGATAATGCAGTCTTAACCATAGGCCCTTAAATTTGTACTGCTAAAGATGAAGTATGTAGAATCCATTATAGAGCTCTGAGTCAACTTCTATTTGATATATTATGGGCTCCATGGTTCAATCAGGGTTGTCACAATGGTCCATTTGAATCCTAAATGTGTATGCCCTCTTTGTCAAATCCATCCATAAATGCCAATGTCGTCGCATCCATAGGCCCCTACATTTGGATTGGTATAGAAGAAGTGTGTAGCACCTATTATAGGGCATTAAGTCAGCCTCAATTTAATATATTATAGGCCATATGGTTCAATCGGGGTTGCCATGACTGTCCATTTGAAGCCTAAATGCGCATGCCCACTTTGTCAAATCCATCCACAAATGCCAATGCATGCTCACCCACCTGCCCCTAAATTTCGACTGCTATAGATGAAGTTTATAGCACCTATTATAGGGCATTGAGTCAACTTCATTTTGATATATTATGGCCCCCATGCTTCAATCAGGGTTGCCATGACAGTCCATTTGATTGCCAAGTGCACACGACCACTTTGTTAAATCCATGAATAAATGCCAATACATTTTCATCAATAAGCCCCTAAATTTGGATATTTACAAATAATGTTTATAACTGTCATTGTAGAACTCTAACTCAGCTTCAATTTGATATATTATAGGGCCTGTGGTTCAATTGGGGTTACCAAGACTGTCCATTTGAAGCCCAAGTGCGCACACCTACTTTGTTAAATTCATCCATAAATGCTAATGTCATGCCATCCATAGGCACCAACACTTGGATTGCTATAAAAGAAGTGTGTAGCTTTCATTATAGGGCTTTAATTAGCTTTGATTGGATATATTATAGGCCCCATGCTTTAATCGGGGTTGTCATGACCATCTATTTAAATCCAAAGTGTGCACACCCACTTTTTCAAATACATGCATAAATGCCAATACATTTTCATTTATAAGCCCGTAAATTTGGATTGTTACAAATAATATTTATAGCTACCATTGTAGAACTTTAAGTCAATTTCAATTTGATATATTATGGGCCCCATGGTTCAATCACGGTTGCCATGACAGTCCATTTGAAGCCCAAGTGTGCACGCCTACTTTATCAAATTCATCCATAAATACCAATGGAGTCTCTTCCATAGGCCCTTAAATTTGGATTCCTACAAATGAAGCTTGTATCACTTATTGTAGGGCTTTAAGTTAGCTTTGATTTGATATATTATGGGCTTAGTGGTTCAATCAGGTTTGCCATAAATGTCCATTTGAAGCCCAAGTGTGCACACCCACTTTGTCAAATCCATCTATAAATGCTTATGCAGTCTTATCCAGAGGCCCTTAAATTTGGATTGCTACAGAAAAAATGTGTAATGCCTATAATAGGACTCTGAGTTAGCCTCAATTTGATATATTATGGGCCTCGTGATTCAATCAGGGTTACCACGACCATCCATTTGAAGCCTAAGTATGCATTCCCACTTTGTCAAATCCATACATAAATGTCAATGCATTCTCATCCATAGGACCCTAAATTTGTATTGCTATGGAAAAAGTTTATAGCACTTATTATAAGGCTCTGAGTTATCTTTGATTTGATATATTATGGGCTCTATGGTTCAATCAGGGTTTCCACAACCATCCATTTTGTAGCCCAAGTGCACACACCCACTTTGTCAAATCCATTCATAAATGCCAATGCAGTCTCATCCATATGCACTTAAACTTGGATAACTACAGAAGAAGTGTGTAGCACCCATTATAGGGCTCTAAGTTAGCCTTGATTTAATATATTATGGACCTTATAGTTCAATCAAGGTTGCCACAACCATCCATTAGAAATCCAAGTGTGCAAGCCCACTTTGTCAAAACTATCCATAAATGCCAATGCAGTCTCATCCATAGTCCCCTAAATTCATACTGCTATAGATGAACTATGTAGTGTTCATTATAGAGCTTTGAGTCAACTTTGATTTGATATATTATGGGCCCCATGGTTCAGTTGGGGTTGCCAAGACTATCCATTTAAATCCCAAGTGAGCATGCCCACTTTGTCAAATCCATCCATAAATGCCAATGCAGTCTTATCCACAGGCCGCAAAATTGGATTAGTAACAATCGATATAGAGCTTTGAGTTAGCCTTGATTTGATAAATTATAGGCCTCGTGGTTCAA
This sequence comes from Mallotus nudiflorus, assembly GCA_947683625.1. Lineage (NCBI taxonomy): Eukaryota > Viridiplantae > Streptophyta > Magnoliopsida > Malpighiales > Euphorbiaceae > Mallotus > Mallotus nudiflorus. The sequence goes on from CANTUR010000061.1 coordinate 2,603,479, forward strand.
TCGGGGTTGCCACAACCATCCATTTGAAGCCCAAGTGAGCATGCCCACTTTATCAAATCCATCCATAAATGCGAATGAAGTCTCATCCTTAGGACCTTAAATTTGGACTACTATAGACTTTGTCTATAGTATCTATTATAGGGCTCTACATTAGCTACATTTTGATATATTCTGGGCCCCGTAGTTCAATCAGGGTTTCCACGACCTTCCATTTGAAACCTAAGTGCGCAAGCACACTTTATTAAATCCATCCATAAATGCCATTGTAGTCTTATTCAAAGGCCCCTAAATTTGGATTGCTATAGAAGAAATGTGTAGCACCCATTATAGGGCTCTGAGTTAGCCTCGATTTGATATATAATAGGCCCTATGGTTTAATCGAGGATGCCATGACCGTCTATTTCAAACCTAAGTACGCATGCCAAGTTTATCAAATTCATTCATAAATGCCAACATAGTTTCATCCATAGGCCCTAAAACTTGGATTGCTATAGAAGAAGTGTGTAGCTCCCATTATAGGGCTTTTAGTTAGCTTTAATTAGATATATTATGGGCCATGTGGTTCAATCGGGGTTGCCACGACTATCCATTTGAATGTCGTGTGTGCACTCTCAATTTATCAAAGCCATCCATCCAAAAATCCATCCATATGGCCCTGAGTTAGCTTCAATTTGATGTATTATGGGCCTTGTGGTTCATTCAGGGTTGGCATTACCATCCATATGAAGTGGGCACACTCACATTGTCAAATCCATCCATGAATGTCAATGCAATCTAATCCATAGGCCCCTAAATTTGATTTAGTATAGAAGAAATGTGTAGCACCCATTATAGGGCTCTAAGTCAACCTCAATTCCATATATTATCAGCCCCGTGGTTCATTCAATGTTACCACAACTATCCATTTAAAGCCTAAGTGCACATGCTCACTTTGCCAAATCCATCCATAAATGGCAATGCAATCTCATCCATGGGCCCCTAAATATGGACTGCTACAAACAAGTTTGTAGTACCCAATATTGTGCTCTGAATCAACTTTGATTTATTATATTATGGGCCCCATGGTTTAATTGGGGTTACCACGACTGCTCATTTGATGCCCAAGTGCCCACACCTGCTTTTTTAAATCCATCCATAAATGCCAATGTAGTCACATCCATAGGCCCCTAAATTTGGATTGCTATGAAAGAAGTGTGTAGCACCTATTATATCGATCAAAGTCAGCCTCAATTTCATATATAATGGACCATGGTTCAACCTGGGTTTCCATGACCATCCATTTGAAGCACAAGTGCGCAAGCCCACTTTGTCAAATCCATTTATAGATGCTAATGCAGTCTTATCCATAGGCCCCTAAATTTGGATTGGTATAGAAGAAGTGTGTAGCATTTGATATAAGGCTTTTGAGTTAGCCTTGATTTAATAAATTATGGGCACCATGGTTCAATCAGGGTTTCCACGATAGTCGATTTGAAGCCCAAGTGTGCACGCCCACTATGTCAAATCCATCCATAAATACTAATGCAGTCTCATCCATGGAACCCTAAATTTGGACTGCTACGGACTTTTTCTATAGGACCTATTGTAGGGCTCTAACTTAGCTATGTTTTCACATATTATGGGGCCCATGGTTCAATCAGGGTTGCCATAACTTTCCATTTAAAGCCCAAGTCTGAATGCCCACTTTATCAAATCCATCCATAAATGCCAATGTAGTCTCATCCATAGGCCCCTAAATTTGGAATGTTGTGGAAGAAGTGTGTAGCACCAATTATAAGTCTCTAATTCAGCCTCAATTTGATATATAATGGTCCTTATGGTTCAATTAGGCTTGCCATGACCGTGCATGTAAAGCCCAAGTGCACACACCCACTTTATCAAATTCATCCGTAAATGCTAATGTAGTTTCATCCATAGGCCCTAAAACTTGGACTGCTACAGAAGAATTGTATAGCTCTCATTATAGGGCTCTGTGTTAGCTCTGATTATATATATTATGTGCCCTGTGGTTTAATCGGGGTTGCCATGACTGTCCATTTGAATCCTAAGTGCGCACGCCCACTTTGTCAAGTCCATCCATCCATAAGGCCCTGAGTTAGCTTTAATTTCATATACTATAGGCCTTGTCGTTCATTCAAGGATGGCACAACCATCCATTTGAAGCCCAAGTGCACATGCTCACTTTGTCAAATCCATCCATAAATGTCAATGTAGTCTCATCCATAGGCCCCTAAATTTCGATTGGTGTAAAAGAAATGTGTAGCACACATTATAGGGGCTCTAAGTTAGCCTAATTCTATATATTATCAGCCCTATAATTCAATTGAGGTTGCCATGACTATCCATTTAAAGCTCAAGTGCACATGCCCACTTTATCAAATCCATCCATAAATGGCAATGAAGTCTCATCCATAGGCCCCTGAATATGGACTAGTACAGATAAAGTTTATAGTACCCAATATCGTGCTCTAAGTCAGCTTTGATTTGTTATATTATGGGCCCTGTAGTTCAATTAGGGTTACCACAGCCATCCATTTGATGCCTAAGTATGCATGCCTACTTTTTCAAAATCATCTATAAATGCCGATGTAGTCATATCGATAGGCCCCTATAATTGGATTGCTATGGAAGAAGTGTGCAACACTTATTATAGGGATCTAGTTCAGTCTCAATTTGATATATAATGGGCCCCATGCTACAATATGGGTTTCCATGGCCATCCATTTGAAGCCTAAGTGCGCATGCCCACTTTGTCAAATCCATCCATAAATGGCAATGCAATCTCATCCATCGGCCCATAAATATAGACTGCTACATATAAAGTTTACAATAACCAATATAGTGCTCTAAGTTAGCTTCAATTTGTTATATTATGGGCCCCATGGTTTAATTGGGGTTTTCATGATCATCAATTTGAATCCCAAGTGCGCACACTCACTTTGTCAAATCCATCTATAAACGCCAATGCAGTGTCATCCTTAGGCCCTTAAATTTGGATAGCTATAGAACTTTTCTATAGCCCCCATTATAAGGCTCTAGGTTAGATTTGATTTGATATTTTATGGGCCTTGTAGTTCAATCGGGGTTGCCACAACCGTCCATTTGAAGCACAAGTGTGCATGCCTAATTTTTTAAATCCATCCATAAATGCCAATGTAGTCTCATCCATAGGCACCTAAATTTAGACTACTATATATGAAGTTTATAGCACCTATTATAGGACTATGAGTAAGCTTTGATTTTATATGTTATGGCCCCCGTGCTTCAATTGGGGTTGCCATGACTATCCATTTGAAACCTAGGTGCGCACACCTACTTTACCAAATCCATCCATAAATTCTAATACAGTCCCACCCATAGGCTCTTAAATTTAGACTACTATATATAAATTCTATAGCACCCAGTTTAGGGCTCTAAGTTAGCTTTAATTTGATATATTATGGCCCCTATGCTTCAATTGAGGTTGCCACGATCATCCATTTGAAGCCCAAGTGCGCATACCTACTTTGTTAAATCCATCCATAAATGCCAATGTAGTCTCATACAGATGAAGTCTATAGCACCCATTATAAGGTTGTGATTTAGCCTCAATTTGATATATTATGGCCCCCATGGTTTAATTGAGGTTTCTGTGACTGTTCTTTTGAATCCCAAGTGTGCATGCCCACTTTGTCATATCCATGCATAAATGCTAATACAGTTTCATCTATAGGCCCCTAAATTTGGATTATTATAGAAAAATTTTATAGCTCCCATTGTAGGGTTCTAAGTTAGCATGGATTTGAAATATTATGGTCCCTGTGGTTTAATCAGGGTTGCCACAACCATCCATTTGAAGCCTAAGTGCGCATGCCCACTTGGTCAAATCCATCCATAAATGCCAATGCAGTCTCATCCATAGGCCCCTAAAGGATTGGTACAGAAGAAGTGTGTATCACCCATTATAAGGATCTGAGCCATCCTTAATCTGATATATTATAGGCCATGAAATTTAATTGGGGTTACCATTACCGTTCATTTGAAGCCCAAGTGCAAACTCCCACTTTGTCAAATCTATGCATAAATGCTAATGCAGTTTCATCCATATGCCCCTAAATTTGGACTGCCATAAAATTTTTCTTTAGCACCATTATAGAGCTCTAAGTCAACTTCAATTTGATATATTATAGGCCCTATGGTTTAATCGGGGTTGCCAAGACCGTCCATTTGAATCCAAGTGCGCATGGCCACTTTGTCAAATCCATCCATAAATGCCTATACAGTCTCATCCATAGGCCCCTAAATTTGGATTGCTACAAATGAAGTCTATGGCACCCATTATAGGACTCTTAGTTAGTTTTGATTTGATATATTATGGCCCCCGTGGTTCAAATGGGGTTACCATAACTGTCCATTTGAAACCTAGGTGCACATGCCTACTTTGTCAAATCCATCCACAAATGCCACTGCAGTCTTATCTATAGGCCCCTAAATTTAGATTGCTATAAATAAATTCTATGGCACCTAGCATAGGGCTATGAGTTAGCTTTAATTTGATTTATTATGGCCGCTGTGCTTTCATCAAGGTTGCCATGATCGTCCATTTGAAGCCTAAGTGTGCATGCCTACTTTGTCAAATCCATCCATAAATGTCAATGCAGTCTCATATAGATGAATTCTATAGCACCTATTATGGGGCTCTGATTTAGCCTCAATTTGATATATTATGCCCCCCATGGTTTAATTAGGGTTGTCATGACTGTTCATTTGAAACTGAAGTGCATATACCCACGATGTCATATCCATGCATAAATGTCAATACAATTTCATCTGTAGGACCCTAAATTTGGATTATTATAAATAAATTTTATAGCTCCTATTGTAGGGCTCGGAGTCAAAATTGATTTGAAATATTATGGGCCAAGTGGTTTAATTGGGGTTGCCACAAAGGTCTATTTGAAGCCCAAGTGTGCATGCCCACTTGGTCAAATCTATCCATAAATGCCAATTCAATCTCATCCATAGGCCCCTAAAAGATCGGTACAAAAGAAGTGTGTAGCACCCATTATGGGGCTATGAGCCAACCGCGATCTAATATATTATGGGCCCTATAGGTCAGTCGAGGTTGCCACGACAGTTCATTTGAAGCCTAAGTGCGCACTTCCATTTTGTCAAATCCATCCATAAATGATAATGCAGTCTCATCCATATGCCCCTAAATTTGAATAACCACAAACCTTTTATTTAGCACCATTATAAAGCTCTGAGTCAAATATGATTTGATATATTATAGGCTTTATGGTTCAATCGGGGTTTCCAAGACCGTCCATTTGAATCCAAGTGTGCGCGACCACTTTATTAAATCCATCCATAAATGGCTATACAATCTGATCCATAGGCCCCTAAATTTGGATTGCTATAGATAAAGTCTATGGCACCTATTATAGGGCTCTACGTTAGGTTCAATTAGATATGTTATGGGCCCATGGTTCAATCAGGGTTGCTATGACCATCCATTTGAATGCCAAGTCCGCACGCACATTTTGTTCAATCCATCTCTAAATTTCATTGCAGTCTCATCTACAGTCCTATAAAATTGGATTGCTATAGAAAAAAGTTTGTAGCTCCCATTATAGGGCTCTGATTCACCCTCAATTTGATATATTATAGGACCTATGGTTCAATCGAGGTTGCCACGAGTGTCCTTTTGAAGCCCAAGTGTGCACACCCACTTTTTCAAATCCATTTATAAATGCCATTGCAATCTCAACCATAGGCACTTAAATTTTTACTACTATAGATGAAGTGTGTGTAATGAGTTAGCTTTGATTTGATATATTATGGGCCTCGTGGTTCAATCAGGGTTGCCAAGACCATCAATTTGAAGCCCAAGTGTGCATGCCCACTATGTCAAATCCATCTATAAATGCCAATGCAGTCTCATCCATAGGCCCCTAAATTTGGATTGCAACAAATGAAGTTTGTAGCACACTTTATAGGGCTCTAAGTTAGCTTTGATTTGATATATTATGGCCCTATGGTTATGTTGGGGTTCCCATGACTGTCCATTTGAAGCTCAAGTGCGAACGCCCACTTTGTCAAATCTATGCATAAATGCCAATGCATTCTCATCCATAGGCCCCTACATTTGGACCGCTATAGATAAAGTCTATAGCAACCATTATAAGGCTCTAAGTTGGCTCTAATTTTATATATTATGGCCCCTATGGTTTAATTAAGGTTGCCACAATCGTCAATTTGAAATCTAAGTGCCCATGCCAACTTTATCAAATCCATCCATAAATACTAATACAGTCTCATCCATAAGCCCCTAAATTTGGATTGCTACATATAAAATCTATAGCACCCATTATAGGGCTCTAAGTTAACTTCAATTTGATATATTATGGCCCCCACGGTTAATCAAGGTTGCCATGATGGTCCATTTAAATCCCAAGTGCACACGCCAACTATGTCAAATCCATGCATAAATAGCAATGCAGTCTCATCCATAGGCCCTTAAATTTGGACCGCTATAGACTTTTTTTATAACACCCATTACAGGGCTCTGGGTTAGCATAGATTTGATATATTATGGTCCTCGTGGTTCAATCATAGTTGCCATGACCATCCATTTGAAGCCCAAGTGCGCACACCCACTTTATTATATCCATCCATAAATGCCAAAGCAGTATCATCCATAGACCCCTAAAGGATTGGTATAGAAGAAGTGTGTAGCACCCATTATAAGGTTCTAAATAAACCTTTATCTAATATATTATTGGCTCTATGGTTCGATCGAGATAGCCATGACCATCCATTTGAAGCCTAAGTGTGCACGCCCACTTTGTCAAATCTATCCATAAATGCCAATGCAGTCTCATCCAAATGCCCCTAAATTTGGACTGCTATAGACTTCTTCTATTGAACCCATTATTTGGATCTAATTAAGCTTTGATTTGATATATTATGGGCCCCGTGGTTTAATCAGTGTACCCAAGACTGTCCATTTGAATCCAAGTGCGCACCCCATATCCAAAAATGCCAATACAATCTCATCCATAGGCCCTAAATTTGGATAACTACATATTAAGCCCATAGTACCAATTATAAGGCTCTGAGTCAGCTTCGATTTGATATGTTATAGGCCTCATGGTTCAATCAAGGTTGCCACAACCATCCATTTAAATCCTAAGTGTGCATGAACACTTTGTCCAATCCATCCCTAAATGCCAATGCAGTCTCATCTATAGGCCCCTAAATATGGATTGTTATAGAAAAATTTTGTAGCTCCTATTATAGGGCTCAAAGTTAGCTTAGATTTGATATATTATGGGCCACATGGCTCAATTGGGGTTGTCATGACTATCCATTTGAAGCCTAAGTGAGCATGCCTAGTTTGTCAAATCTGTTGGGATTCATGATACAAACGCAGCGAAATATTAAAATTTTATCATGTTCCCAAGCCTGGATCCATGTAATTTGACTACTTGATTAAATCTAGGGTTTTAATAATCTTACCAAAACGTAGAAGAGGCAAGATTCTCTGGAAGGATGAGAGGAGGTTCACACCGGTGACACCTTACCTCAAGCTTTTTTTTTTTGCTTGCTTATTCGGATCAAGACATCTCCAAAAGCATGCGTCCTCTATAGGTATCCACACGAACAGCCCTTCACAAAATGAATTTGAATGTGTGTGCTAGCAACCTCATTGACTATCTCATAAATCAAGAACAAAAGGAAAAACTCTGTCTTTGTTTTCTAAGAGGAAAGAAAATGAATTTGGAGGCAGGAAAAACAAGTGTGTGAAACCCTAGAGAATATAACATATTTATAGACTCCAAATTAGGGTTTCACTTACCAATGACCTTTTGGTAATTTTCCATTTATTATATTCTGATTTTGTTTAAAATAAATCAAAAATAATATCTTATTTATTTATTTAAAATAACATTTATCTTAAATAAAAAAATAAATAAATAAATAAAACACTTTAATTATTTATTTCCACAGAGTTTATTTTGGGCTTATTAAACCCATATCCATTTTGGGCTTGTTCAAAGTGTGTGACCTTGTAGGTTCACATAACATTAGCAGTGGGCTTAAATCTCTATTTAGGCCTACAAGTCATAAGTGGCCTCTAGCAAGACATTATGACTACCCAAGTCATGTGAAGTCAATAATCTGACATAACCTAATTATAGTGAATTTTATTGTCCCTTTATCACATGGTATCTTAATTGAACATAAGGCATAGAATGTCATCCTTATATAGTTCAATATTATGACTTGATTCCAAGTAGACTGAAAATGATAACTCTTTATCAATTCATTTCAGCATGGCCATGCATTTTCCTTCAGTCTATCTCATCAATGGGCCTTTAGATATCTTTCTCATATTAATGAGGGATAAATTCCTTCTAAATCACTCACATTCCTCACATAACTAATTTTATATCCAACAACATCCTTTTAATTGTCCGGTTAAAGACAATGTTAGAATGTGTCAAAACATAAAATAGCTATGTAGAAATCCATGATGATTTCAAGGTCAAAGGAACGAAATAAAATTACTGTGATAAGAAATACTTATGACAATAATCTATGTAGCATTCTCATAGTGGGTCAATCCAGTACATGATCTCTCATCATGTACCTATGAGTTGACTTAATATCTCATATTTATGATTAGTAAAACATAACCATCAATCAACATCATACTAGCCTTAATACTTTAATATTCATATAATGAATAAATGGCTAGGGATAATTAGAATAGAACTCTTATTTTAATCTAAGGGTTTTACTATCAAGTCACATACTTGATGGCCTTAGTAAGAATTAACCATTCATGTAATTATCATAAAATCAAATGATAATATAATACCTCTTTATTAACAAAATAATAAAGTCAATACATATTCACAAATGATTGACCTAGTGTATATCACTAACAAAATCCATCCATAAATGTCATTGCAATCTCATCCATAGGCCCTTAAACTCGTATTGCAATAGATGAATTGTGTGAGATCCATTATAAGGCTCTGAGTCAACATCAATTAACATATTATGGGCCCTGTGGTTCATTTGGGGTTGCCAAGACCAACCATTTGAAGTGCAAGTGTGCATGCCCACTTTATCAAATCCATCCATGAATACCAATGCAGTCGCATCCATAGACCCCTAAATTTGGACTACTACAGATGAATTCTATAACACCCATTATAGAGCTCTAAGTTATCTTTGATTTGATATATTATGCCCTTGTGATTCAATTGGGGTTGCCACGACCATCCATTTAAAGCCAAAGTTCGCATGCCTACTTTCTCAAATCCATCCATAAATGCCAATGCAATCTCATCCATAGGCCCCTAAATTTGGACTACTATAGATGAGTTCCATAGCATCTAATATAAGGTTCTAAGCTAGCTTTGATTTGATATATTATGGCACTTTTAGTTCAATTGGGGTTGCCATGACGATCCATTTGAATCCCAAGTGCGCACACCCACTATGTCAAATCCATGCATAAATACTAATATAATTTCATCTATAGGCCCTTAAATTTGGATTATTACAGATAAATTTTGTATCTCCCATTGTAGGGCCCTGAGTTAGAATCAATTTGATATATTATGGGCCCTATTGTTCAATCGGGGTTGCCACAACCATCCATTTGAAGCCCAAGTGCACACGCCCACTTTGTCAAATCCATCCATAAGTGCTAATGCAATCTCATCCATAGGCCCCTAAATTTGGATTGGCATAGAAGAAGCGTGTAGCACCCATTATAGAGCTATGAGTTTGCCTTTATTTGATATATTACGGCCCTTATGATTCAATGAAGGTTGCCATGACCATCCATTTGAAGCCCAAGTGTGCACGCCCACTTTGTCAAATCCATCCATAAATGCTAATGCAATCTCATCCATAGGCCCCTAAATTTGGATAGTTATAGAATTTTTCCATAACAACCATGATAGCACTCTAGGTTAGCTTCGATTTGATATATTATAAGCTCCATGGTTCAATCGGGGTTCCCATGACCATCCATTTGAAGCCTAAGTGCGCATGCTTACTTTGTTAAATCCATCCATAAATGCCAATGCATTCTTATCCATAGGCCCCTCAATTTGGATTACTACAAATGAATTCTATAGCCCCTATTATAGGTTTGTGAGTTATTTTTGATTTAATATATTATGGACCCTGTGTTTCAATCATGGTTGCCACGATCGTCCATTTGAAGCCCAAGTGGACACGCTTACTTTGTCAAATCCATCCATAATGCCAATGCAGTCTCATCCATAGGCCCCTAAATTTGGATTGCTATAGAAGAAGTGTGTAGCTCCCATTGTAATAGTTTGAGTTAGCTTTGATTTGATATATTATAGGCCTTATGGTTCAATGGGAGTTGTCACGACCATCCATTTGAAGCCCAAGTGCGCATGCACACTTTGTCAAATCCATCCATAAATGTCAATATAGTCTCATCGATAGGCCCCTAAATTTGGATTGCTATAGATGAAGTCTATAACACCTATTATAAGGCTCTGATTTATCTTTAATTTGATGTGTTATGGCCCTTGAGGGTTCAATCAGGGTTGCCACAACGGCCCATTTGAAACCGAAGTGTGCACGCCTACTATGTCAAATCCATGAATTAATGCCAATATAATTTCATCTATAGACCCATAAATTTGGATTATTAAAGACATATTTTATTGCTCCCATTATAAGGATCTGAGTCAATTTCAATTTGATATATTATGGGTCCTATGGTTCAATCGGGGTTGCCATGACAATTCATTTGAAGCCCAAGTGTGCATGCCTACTTTGTCAAATCCATCCATAAATGCCAATGCAGTCTCATCCATAGGCCCCTAAATTTGGGATGCTACAAATGAAGTCTATATCACCCATTATAAGGCTCTAAGTCAACTTTGATTTGTTAAATTATGGCCCCTATGGTTTAATTGGGATTACCGCGATGGTCCATTTGAATCCTAAGTGTACACGCCCACTACATTAAATCCATGCATAAATGCCAATACAGTTTCATCTATAGGCCCATAACTTTGGATTGCTATAGATAAATTTCATAAATCCCATTGTACAAATATGAGTTAACTTTGATTTGATATATTATGGGCCCCATGATTCAATCGGGGTTGCCACGACCGTCCAATTAAAGCCTAAGTATGCATGCCCACTTTGTCAAATCTAGCCATAAATGTCGATGCAGTCTCATCCATAGGCCCCTAATTTTGGATTGATACAAATGAAGCAAGTAGCACTTATTATAGGGCTTTGAGTCAGTCTCAATTAATATAATATGGGCTTTGTGGTTAAAAAAAGGTTGCCACAACCGTCCATTTGAAGCCTAAGTGCACACACCCAATTTGTTAAATACATCCATAAATGCCAATGTCGTCTTATCTATAGGCCTTTAAATTTGGATTGCTACAAACAAAATGTGTAACGGCCATAATAAGGCTCTAAGTCATCCTTGACTTGATATATTATGGACCATATGGTTCAATTGGGGTTACCATGACCGTCCATTTGAAGCCTAATTGCGCATGCCCATTTTGTGATATCCATCCATAAATGCAAATGTAGTATTATCCATAGGCCCCTAAATGTTTACTGCTATAGAAAAAGTTTGATGCACCTATTATTGGGCTATGAGTTAGCTTAGATTTGAAATATTATAAGCCTTGTGGTTCAATCAAGGTTGCTACGACCATCCATTAGAAGCCCAAGTGTGCACACCCACTTTGTCATATCCATTCATAAATGCCAAAGCATTCTCATCCATAGTCCCCTAAATTTGGATTGATACAAATGAAGCATATACCACTTATTATGGGCTTCTGAGTCAGCTTTGATTTGATATTATGGGCTTCGTGGTTAAATTAGGGTTGCTACAATCATCCAATTGAAACCCAAATGCACACACCCACTTTGTTAAATCCATTAATAAATGCCAATGCAGTTTCATCTGTAGGCCTATAAATTTGGATTGCTATAGACAACATGTGTAGTGCTTATAATAGGGCTCTTAGTCAGCCTTGATTTGATATATTATAAGACACATGGTTCAATCAGGGTTATGATGACCATCCATTTGAAACCCAATTGTGCACACCCACTTCATAAAATCCATCTGTAAATGCCAATGTGGTCTCATCGATAGGCCCCTAAATTTGGAATACTATAGATGAAGTCTATAAAACCTATTATAAACTCTGAGTCAACTTTGATTTGTTATATTATAGCCCCCATTATTTAATCGTGGTTGCCATAACCGTCCATTTGAAGCTTAAGTGTGCACGTCGACTTTGTCAAATCCATCCATAAATGCCAATGTAGTATCATCCATAGGCCCCTAAATTTTGACTGCTATAGATGAAGTCTATAACACCCATTATAGGGCTTTGAGTCAGCTTTGATTTAATATATTATAGAACATGTGTTTCAATTAGCATTGCCACAACCATCCATTTAAAACCTAAGTGCACACGCCTACTTTGTTAAATCCATCCATAAATGCCAATGTACTCTCATCCATAGCCCCCTAAATTTAAACTGCTACAAATGCAGTATATAGAACCCATTATAGGTTTTTGATTCAGCTTTGATTTGTTATATTATAGCCCCAGTGGTTTAATAGGGGCTGCCACGATGGTTCATTTGAATCCTAAGTGCACATAGCCACTATGTTAAATCCATACATAAATGTCAATACAGTTTCATCTATAGGCCTATAAATTTTGATTATTATAAAATAATTTTATGGCTCCCTTTGAAGGACTCTAAGTCAGCTTTGATTTGATATATTATGGTCTATGTGGTTCAACCAGGTTGCCATGATCATCCAATTGAAGCCCAAGTGCGCACGCCCACTTTGTCAAATCCATCCATAAATGCCAATGCAGTCTCATCCATAGGCCCTTAAGTTTGGATTGATACAAATGAAGCATGTAGCACATATTATAGGGCTCTGAGTTAGCCTCAATTTGATATAATTTAGGCTTCATGATTAAATCAAGGTTGTAGCGACCATCCATTTAAATCCCAAATGCGCACGCCTACTTTGTCAAATCCATCCATAAATGCCAATACAATCTCATTTATACGCCCTTAAATTTGGATTGCTATAAATAAAATGTGTAGTGCCTATAATAAGGATCTAGGTCAACCTTGATTTGATATGTTATGGGCCATGTGGTTCAATCAGGGTTGCCACGATGATCCATTTGAAGCCCAATTGTGCACACCCACTTTGTGAAATCCATCTATCAATGCCAATGCAGTCTCATCCATAGGCCCATAAATTTTTACTACTATAGAAAAAGTTTATAGAACCTATTATATGGCTTTGAGTCAACTTGGATTTGATATATTATGGGCCCCGTGGTTCTATCTGGGTTGCCACGACCGTCCATTTAAATCCCAAGTACACACACCCACTTTGTCAAATCCATCCAAAAATGCCAATGCAATCTTATCCATACCCCTCTAACTTTGGATTGATACAAATGAAGCCTATATCACTAATTATAGTGCTCTAAGTTAGCTTTGATTTAATGTATTATGGGCTTTATAGTAAAATCGGTGCTGCCCACTTTATCAAATCCATCCATAAATGCCAATGTAGTCTCATCCATAGGCCTTTAAATTTGGATTGCTATAGAAAAAATGTCTAGCGCTTATGAAAGGGCTCTAAGTCAACCTTGATTTGATATATTATAGGCCATGTGATTCAATCAAGGTTGCCACAACCATCCATTTGAATCCCAAGTGTGCACGCCCACTTTGTCAAATCCATCCATAAATGCCAATGCAATCTCATCCATAGGCCCTTAAATTTTCATTACTACAAAAGAAGTGTGCAGCACCTATTATAGGGATTTGAGTCATCCTTGATTGGATATATTATAGGCTCCATGATTCAATTAGGGTTGCCACAAGTGTCCATTTGAAGCCTAAGTGCACACACCCACTTTGTCAAATCCATCCATAAATGCCAATGTAGTCTTATCCATAGGCCCCTAAATTTGGATTGCTATAGAAGAAGTGTGTAGTACCCATTATAGGACTTTGAGTTAGCATTGGTTTGATATATTATGGGTTCAAGGTTTAATTGGGGTTGCCATGATCGTCCATTTAAAGCCCAAGCGAGCATGCTCACTTTGTCAAATCCATGCATAAATGAAAATGCAATCTCATCCATATGCCCCTAAATTTGGACTGCTACAAACTTTGTCTTTAGTGTTTATTATAGGGCTCTTGATCAACTTAAATTTGATATGTTATGGGCCTTGTGGTTCAATCAGGGTTAACACAACTGTCCATTTGAATCCAAGTGCGCACGCCCACTTTGTCAAATCAATTAATAAATGCCAACACAGTCTCATCCATAGGCCCCTAAATTTGGATTGCTAAAAACAAAATGTATAGCACCCATTACAGGTCTCTAAGCCAACTTTGTTATGATATAATATGGGGTCAAGGTTTAGTTAGGGTTGACATGACCGTCCATTTGAAGACTAAGTGCGCATGCCCACTTTATCAAATCCATCCATAAATGCTAATGCATTCTAATCCATATGCCCTTAAATTTGGATTGCTATAAACTTTTTCTTTAGTACCAATTATAGGGATCTGATTCAGCTTTGATTTGATATATTATGGCCTCTGTGGTACAATCGAGGTTGCCACGATCGTCCATTTGAATTTAGTTATGCACGCCCACTTCGTCAAATCCATCTATAATTGCCAATGCAGTCTAATCCATAGCCCTATAAATTTGGATTCATACAGAATAGGTGTGTAGAACCCATTATAGGTCTCTGAGTCAGACTTGATTTAATATATTATGGCACTCGTGGTTCAATCGGGGTTGCCAAACCATCCATTTAAAGCCTAAGCGTGCATGCCCACTTTTCAAATCCAACCATAAATGCCAATGGAGTCTCATCCATGGGCCCCTAAATTTGGATTGCTACAAAAGAAAATCTTAGTATCATTATAAGGCTCTGAGTTAGCCTTAGTTTGATATATTATGAGCTCTATGGTTCAATTGGGGTTGCCATAACCATTCATTTGAAGCCCAAGTATGTACATCCACTTTGTTAAATCCATCCATAAATACCAATGCAATCTCATCCAGAGGCCCCTAAATTTTTACTGCTACAAAAAAAGTTTATAGAACCCATTATAAGGCTCTGAGTCAGCTTTGATTTAATATATTACAGTCCTCATGATTCAATTAGGGTTGCCATAACCATCCATTTGAAGCCTAAGTGCACACACCCACTTTGTCAAATCCATCCATAAATGCCAATGCAGTCTCATCCATAGGGCTTTAAATTTTGATTCCTACAGAAGAAGTATGAAGCACCTATTATAGGGCTCTGAGTTAAAATCAACTTGATATATTATGGGCCTTATGTTTCAATCAGGTTTCTATGACTTTCCATTTGAATCCAAGTGCACATGCCTGCTTTATCAAATCCATCCATAAATTCCAATGTAGTTTTCTCTATAGGCCCCTAAATTTAGACTACTATAGATGAAGTGTATAGCACCCTATAGGGTTTTGAGCTTGTTTCAATTTGATATATTATGGGCCTCATGTTTCAATTGGGGTTGCCACGACCATCTATTTGAATTCCAAATGTGTATGCCCACTTTGTCAAATCCATCTATAAATGCCAATGAAGTCTAATCCACAGCCCCCCAAATTTAGATTCATAAAGAATAGGTGTGTAGAACCCATTATAGGGCTTTGAGTCATACTCGATTTAATATATTATAGGACCCGTGGTTCAATCTAGGCTGCCATGATTATCCATTTGATGCCCAAGTGTGCACACCCACTTTGTCAAATCCATCCATAAATGCCAATGCATTCTCAACCATAGGCCCCTAAATTTGGATTGCTACAAAAGAAGTATTTAGTACACATTATAAGGCTCCGAGTTAGCCATAATTTGATATATAATAAGCTCTATAGTTCAATCAGGGTTGCCATAACCGTCCATTTGAAGCCCAAGTATGCATGTCCACTTTGTCAAATCCATCCATAAATACCAATGCAATCTCATCCATAGGCCACTAAATTTTTACTGCTACAGAAAAATTTTATAGCACCCACTATAAGGCTCTGAGTCATCTTCAATTTGATATATTATAGGCCCTATGGTTTAATCGGGGTTGCCATGACTGTCCATTTGAAGCCCAAGTGTGCATGCCCACTTTTTCAAATCCATCCATAAATGCCAACGCAGTTTCATCCATAGGCCCTTAAATTTGGATTGCTACAAAATAAGTGTGAAGTACCTATTGTAGGGCTTTGATTCAAAATCTACTTGATATACTATGGGCCTTATGGTTCAATTGGGGTTACCATGACTATCCATTTGAAACCCAACTGCACACACCCACTTTGTCAAATCCATCCATAAATGATAATGCAATGTCATCCATAGGCCCCTCATTTTGGATTGCTACAAATGAAGTGTGTAGCACCCATTATAGGGCTCTGAGTTAGCTTTGATCTGATATATTAAGGGGCTGTAATTCAATTGGGGTTACCATGACCATCCATTTAAAGCCGAAGTGCGAACGCCCAGTTTGTTAAATCCATCCATAAATGCCAATACAGTCTTATTCATAAGCCTACAAATTTAGATTGCTACATAAGAAGTGTATAACACACATTATAGTGATCTAAGTCAACCTCAACTTGATATATTATAGGCCCATGTTTCAATTGGGGTTGCCATGACCATCCAATTGAATCCCAAGTGCGCACCCCCACTTTGTCAAATCTATCCATAAATAGCAATGCATTCTCATCCATATGCCCCTAAATTTGAACTGCTATAGACTTTATCTTTAGTATCTATGATAAGGCTCTAAGTTAATTTGATTTGATATATTATGGGCCCTGAAGTTCAATTAGGGTTTCCATGACTGTCCATTTAAATCCAAGTGTGCACGCCCACTTTATCAAATCCATCCATAAATGCTAATGTAGTCTTCTCTATAGGCCCTTAAATTTAGACTATTATAGATGAAGTGTATAGCACCCACTATAGGGCTCTAAGTTTTCTTCAATTTGATATATTATGGGCCCGTGTTTCAATCGTGGTTCCCACGACCATCCATTTGAATTCTAAGTTCAAACACCCACTTTGTCAAATCCATCCATAAATGCCAATGCAGTCTCCTCCATAGGCCCTTAAATTTTTTTTGCTATAAAAAAGTTTATAGCACCCATTATAGGGCTCTAGGTCAGCTTCAATTTGATGTAGTATGGGCCTCGTGGTTCAATTGGGGTTGCCATGACCATCCATTAAAGCCTAAGTGCACACACAGACTTTGTTAAATCTATCCATAAATGCCAATAAAGTCTATTCCATAGCCCCCTAAATTTGGAATCATACAGAATTCGTGTGTAGAACCCATTATAGGGCTCTTAGTCATACTCGATTTAATATATTATAGGACCTGTGATTCAATCGGGGTTGTGACCACTATCCACTTAAATCCATGTGTGCATGCCCACTTTGTTAAATCCATCTATAAATGCCAATGCAGTCTTAACCATAGGCCTCTAAATTTGGATTACCATAGAAGAAGTGTTTAGTACTTATTAAAAGGCTCCAAGTTAGCCATACTTTGATATATAATGAGCTCCACATTTTAATTGGGGTTGCCACAACCGTTCATTTGAAGCCCAAGTATGCACGTCCACTTTATCAAATCCATCTATAAATACTAATGCAATTTCATCCATAGGCCACTAAAATTTTACTGTTATAGAAAAAGTTTATAGTAACCATTATAGGGCTCTAAGTTAGCTTTAATTTGATATACTATGAGCCCCATGGTTCAATCAGGGTTGCCACAACCATCCATTTGAAGCACGCCTACTTTATCAAATCCATCCATAAATGCCAATCCAGTCTTATCCATAGGCCCTTAAATTTGGATGGCCATAGAAGAAGTGTAAAGCACCTATTGTAGGGCTCTAAGTTAGAATCTACTTGATATATTATGAGCCTTATGGCTCAATCGAGGTTGCCACGACCATCCATTTGAAACCTAAGTGCACATGCCCACTTTGTCAAATCCATCCATAAATGCTAATGCAATCTCATCCACAAACCCCTCAATTTGGATTGCTATAAATGAAATGTGTAGCACCCATTATAAGGCTCTAAGTCAGGTTTAATCTGATATATTATGGGCTTGTGGTTCAATTAAGGTTGCCATGACCATCCATTTGAAGCCAAAGCGTACACACCTAGTTTATTAATTCCATCCATAAATGCCAATACAGTCTTATTCATAAGCCCCTAAATTTGGATTGCTATAGAAGAAATGTATAACACACATTATAGGGATCTAAGTCAACCTCAATTTGATATATTATAGGAACATTTTTAAATTGGGGTTGCCATGACCATCCATTTGAAGCCCAAGTGCGCATGCCTACTTTGTCAAATCCATCCATAAATGGCAATGCATTCTCATCCATATGCCCCTAAATTTAGACTACTATAGACTTCATCTTTAGTATCTACTATAGGGCTCTAAGTCCGTTTGATTTCATATATTATAGGCCTCGACCTTCAATCAAGGTTGCCATGACCGTCCATTTGAATCCAAGTGCACACGCCCACTTTATTAAATCCATCCATAAATGTCAATGCAGTGTTCTCTATAGGCCCCTAAATTTAGACTACTATAGATGAAGTGCATAGCACCCATTATAGGGCTTTGTGTTTGCTTCAATTTGATATATTATAGGTCCCGTGTTTCAATCGGTGTTGCCATGACCATCCATTTGAATTCCAAGTGCGTACGCCCACTTTGTCAATTCCATCCATAAATACCAATGCAGTCTCCTCCATAGGCCCCTAAATTTTTACCATTACAAAAAATTTTATAATACCCATTATAGGACTCTAAGTCAGCTTTGATTTGATGTATTATGGGCCTTATGGTTCAATCGGGGTTGCCATGACCATCCATTTGAAGCCCAAGTGCACACGCACACTTTATCAAATCTATCCATAAATGCCAATGTAGTCTAATCCACAGCCCCTTAAATTTGGATTCATATAGAATACGTGTGTAGAACCCATTATAGGGCTCTGATTCAGACTTGATTTAATATATTATAGGACCCATAGTTCAATTGGGGTTGCCACAACCATCAATTTAAAGCCTAAGTATGCATGCCCTCTTTATCAAATCCATCTATAAATGCCAATGCAGTCTCATCCATAGGCCCCTAAATTTTTATTGCTATAGAAGAAGTGTTTAGTACTCATTATAGGGCTCTAATTTAGCCATAATTTGATATATAATAAGCTCCATGGTTTAATTAGGGTTGCCACAACCGTCCATTTGAAGCCTAAGTATGCACATCCACTTTGCCAAATCCACCCATAAATACTAATATAGTCTCATCCATAGGCCACTAAATTTTTACTGCTACAGAAAAATTTTATAGCACCCATTATAGGGCTTTGAGTCAGCTTTAATTTGATATATTATAGGAATCGTGGTTCAATTAGGGTTGCCACGACCGTCCATTTGAAGCCCAAGTGCACACAACCACTTTGTCAAATCCATCCATAAATGCCAATGCAGTCTCATCCATAAGCCCTTAAATTTGGATTGCTACAGAAGAAGTGTGAAGCACCTATTGTAGGGCTCTGAGTTAAAATCTACTTGATATATTATGGGCCTTATGGTTCAATCGGTGTTGCCACAACCATCCATTTGAAGCCTAAGTGTGCACGCCCACTTTGTCAAATACATCCATAAATGCTAATGCAATCTCATCCGTAGGCCCCTAAATTCGGATTGCTACAAATGAAGTGTGTAACACCCATTATAGGGCTCTGAGTCAGCTTTGATTTGATATATTATGGGTTTATAGTTCAATTAAGGTTACCATGACTGTCCATTTGAAGCCGAATTGCACACACCCAGTTTGTTAAATCCATCCATTAATGCTAATGCAGTCTTATTCATAATCCCCTAAATTTGGATTGCTATAAAAGAAGTGTATAACACACATTATAGGGCTCTGAGTCAACCTAAATTTGATATATTATGAGTCTGATGTTCAATTGGGGTTGCCATTATTGTCTATTTAAAGCCTAAGTGTGCACGCCCACTAGGTCTAATCCATCCACAAATCGTAATGCAATCTCATCCATATACCCCTAAATTTGGATTGCTGTAGATTTTCTCTTTAGTATAAATTATAGTGCTATGAACCAACTTCGATTTGATATATAATTGGCCCCATGTTTCAATTAGGGTTGCCACGAGCATCCATTTGAATCCAAGTGTGCATGCCCACTTTGTCAAATCCATCCATCAATACCAATGCAATCTTATCCATAGGCCCCTAAATTTGGATAACTATAGATGAAGTCAGTAGAACCCATTATAGGGCTTTGAGTTTGCTTTGATTTGATACATTATCATTTTCATAGTTTAATCGGGGTTGGTACGACCATTCATTTGAATCAAAGTGCGCACACCTATTTTGTCAAATCCATCCATAAATGCCAATGTAGTCTCTTCCTTTAGCCTATGAATTTAGACTGTTATAGATTTTATTTATAACACTAACTATAAGGCTCTGAGTTAGATTCACTTTGATGTATTATGGGCCTTGTGGTCCAATCGGGGTTGCCACAACTATCCATTTAAAGCCCAAGTACGCACGCCCACTTTGTCGATTCCATCCATAAATGCAAATACAGTCTCATCCATAGGCTCCTAATTTTGGATTGCTATAAAAAAAAAGTGTTTAGCACTAATTATAAGGCTGTGACTCAGCCTTGTTTTGATATATTATGGACCTTGTAGTTCAATTGGGGTTGCCACGACCGTCCATTTGAAGCCCAAGTGTGCATGCCCACTTTGCCAAATCCATTCATAAATGCCAATGCATTCACATCCATGGGTCCCTAAATTTTCAGTGGATCAGGGTTGCCACGACCATCCACTTGAAGCCCAAGTGTGCATGCCACTTTGTCAAATCCATCCATTAAATACCAATGCAGCCCCATCCATAGGCCCCTAAATTTGGGTTGCTATAGAAGAAATGTTCAATACCTATTATAGAGCTCTGAGTTAGGCTTGATTTGATATATTATGGGCCTTTTGGTTCAATCGGGGTTGCCACGACCATCCATTTGAAGCCCAAGTGCACATGCCCACTTTGTCAAATCCAGCCATAAATGCTAATGCAGTCTCATCTATAGGCCCCTAAATTTGGATTGCTACAATTGAAATGTGTAGCACCAATTATAGGGCTCTGGGTCAGCTTTGATCTGATATATTATGGGTTTATTGTTCAATTAGGGTTGCCATTACCATCCATTAGAAGCCTAAGTGTGCACACCCAGTTTGTTAAAACCATCCATAAATGCCAATGTAGTCTCATTCATAAGCCCCTAACTTTGGATTGCTACAGAAGAAGTGTATAGCACCCATTATAGGGCTCTGAGTCAGCTTCAAATTGATATATTATGGAAATGAGGTTCAATTGGGGTTGCCATTACCATCCATTTGAAGCCTAAGTGCACACGCCTACTTTATTAAATCCATCCATAAATCGTAATGCAGTCTTATCTGTATGCCCCTAAATTTGGATTGCTATAAACTTTATCTTTACTATCAATTATAGGGCTCTGAGTTAGTTTTGATTTGATATATTATAGGCCCTGTGTTTTAACCAGGGTTGCCTTGACTGTCCATTTGAATCCAAGTGTGGATGCCCACTTTGTCAAATCAATCCATAAATGCCAATGCAGTCTAATCTAGAGGCCCTTAAATTTGGACTGCTATAGATGAAGTCTATAGCACCTATTATAGGGCTCTAAGTGATATTTGATTTGATATATTATGGGCCTTGTAGTTAAATCAAGGTTTCCATGACCATCCATTTGAATTCCAAGTGCGTACACCCAGTTTGTCAAATCCATCCACAAATGCCAATGCCTTCTCATTTATAGGCCCCTAAATTTGGATTTTCACAAACAAAACTTATAGTTCCCTTTACAAGGCTCTAAGTCAAATTCAATTTGATATATTATTGGCCCCGTGGTTCAATCGAGGTTGCCATAACCATCCATTTGAAGCCCAAGTGTGCACGCCTAGTTTGTCAAATATATCCATAAGTGCCAAAGCATTCTCATCCATAGGCTCCTAAATTTTTACAACCATATAGAACTTTTATAGTACTTATTATAGGGCTCTATGTCAGCTTTGATTTGATATATTATAGGATCCATGGTTCAATCGAGGATGCCATGAACCTCTATTTGAAACCAAAGTGTGCATGCCCACTTTGTCAAATGAAGTCTAATCTATAGCCCCCTTAATTTGGATTGCTACAGAAGAAGTGTGTAGCTTACATTATAAGGCTTTGAGTCGGCCTTAATTTGATATATTATGGGCCTTGTGGTTTAATTAAGGCTACCATGACCGTCTATTTGAAGCCCAAGTGTGCACACCCACTTTGCCAAATCCATCCATAAATTCCAATACAATCTCATCCATAGGCCCCTAAATTTGGATTGCTACAAATGAAGTGTGTAGAACCCATTATAGGGCTCTAAGTCAACTTTGATTTGATATAATATAGGACCCTAGTTCAATTGGAGTTGTTATGATCATCCATTTAAAATCTAAGTGCACACGCCCACTTTATCAAATCCATCCATAAATGCCAATACAGTCTCATCCATGGGCCATTAAATTTGTACAAATATAGATGAAGTTCATAGCACCCTTATAGGGCTCTGAGTTAGCTTTTAATTGATATATTACAGGACCCATGTTTTAATCAGGGTTTCTAGGACTGTCCATTTGAATCCAAGTGCGCATACCCATTTTTTCAAATCCATTCATAAATGACAATGCAGTCTCATCAATAAGCCCTTAAATTTGGACTAATACAGATTAAGTCTATAACACATATTGTAGGGCTCTGAGTTAGCTTTGATTTGATATATTATAAGCCTTGTGGTTCAATTAGGGATGCCATAATCGTCCATTTGAATCCTAAGTATTGATGCCCACTTTGTCAAATGCATCCATAAATGTCAATACAATCTCATCTATAGGCTCTTGAATTTGGATTGCTACAAACAAAGTTTATAGCTCCCATTGTGACACTCTAAGTCAACATATTATTCAATCGGGGTTGCTAAGACTGTCCATAAATGCCAATGCAATCTTATCCATAGGCTCCTAAATTATATTGCTATAGACAAACTGAGTATGATCTAAGTCATCTTTGATTTGATATATTATGAGCCTTGTTCTTCAATCAGGGTTGCCATGACCATCCATTTGAATCCAAGTGTGTACACCTACTTTGTTAAATCCATCCATAAATGCCAATGTAGTCTCATTCATAGGTCCCTAAATTAGGACTACTATAGATGAAATATGTAGTACCCATTATAGGGCTCTGAGTTAGCTTTGATTTGATATATTATAGGCTCTACAATTCAATCAAGGATGCCATGACTATCCATTTAAATCCCAAGCATGCATGCCCACTTTTTCAAATGCATCCATAAATGCCAATACAATCTCATCTATGGGCCCCTAAATTTGGATTGCTACCGACAATGTTTATAGCTCCTATTTTGACACTCTAAGTTAGCTTTGTTTTGATATATTATGGCCCCCATGGTATAATTAGGGTTGCCAACACCATTCATTTGAAGCCCAAGTGAGCATGTCCACTTTATTAAATCCAGCCATAAATGCCAATGCAGTCTCATCCTTAGGCACTAAAATTTGGATTGCAATGTAGTCTCATCCATAAGCCTCGAAGTTTATAGCACCCACTATAGGGCTTTGAGTCAGCTTCAATTTGATATATTATGGGCTCTATGGTGAAATCAAGGTTGCCACGATCATCCATTTAAAACCTAAATGCGCATGCCCACTTTGTTAAATCTATCCTTAAATGCCAATGCAATTTATCTATAAGCCCTTAAATTTATACTGCTACATAAAAAGTTTATAGTTACCATTATAAGGCTTTGAATCAACTTTAATTTGATATATTATAGGCATAATCATTCAATCAGGGTTTCCATGACCATCCATTTAAAGCCTAAGTAAGCATGCCCACTTTTTAAAATCCATCCATAATTGCCAATGTTGTCTTATCCATTGGCCTCTAAATTTTGACTGCTATAAAAGAATTATGTTGCATCCATTATAGGGCTATAAATCAGCCTTGATTTGATATATTATGTGTCTTGTGGTTCAATCGAGGTTGCCATGACCATCTATTTGAAGCCCAAGTGTGCACGTCCACTTTATGAAATCCATCCATAAATGTCAATGCAGTCTCATCCATAGGACCTTAAATTTTGACTGTAATAGACTTTATCTTTAGCACAAATTATAGGGCTCTAAGTTAGCTTTGATTTGATATATTATGGGCATAATGCTTTAATCAGGGTTGCCACAATTGTCCTTTTGAAGCCCAAGTGTGCATGCCTACTTTGTCAAATCCATCCATAAATGAAAATGCAGTATGATCCATAGGCCCCTAAATTTGGATTGGTACAGATTAAGTCTATAGTACCCTTTATAGGGTATAATCGGGGTTGCCATGACGTTCAATTTGATTACCAAGTATGCACGCCTACTTTATAAAATGCATCCATAAATACCAATGCAGTCTCATCTATAGGCCCCTAAATTTGGATTGCTACAGACAAAGTTTATAGTCCTATTATAGCACTCTAAGTTAGCTTCGATTTGATATATTATAGGCCCAGTGGTTCAATTGGGGTTGCCATGGCCATCCAATAGCTCCCATTATGGCAGTCTAAGTCATCTCCAATTTGATATATTATAAGCCCAGTGGTTTAATTGGGGTCGCCACAGCCATCCATTTAAAGCCCTAGTGTGCATGCCCATTATGTCAAATCCATCTATAAATGCCAATGCAATCTCATCCATAAGCCCCTAAATTTGTATTGGTACAGATGAATTGAGTCACACCCATTATAAAGTGTTAAGTCAGCTGAGCCCCGTGGTTCAATCAGGGTTACCACAAACATCCATTTGAAGCCCAAGTGCACACGCCCACTTTGTCAAATCCGTCCATAAATCCCAATGCAGTCCTATCCATAAGCCCCAAAATTTGGATTGCTACTAAAAAAGTGTGTAGCACCCATTATAGGGCTCTGACTCAGCCCTGATTTAATTTATTATGGGCCTCATTGTTCAATCAGGATTACCATGACTGTCCATTTGAAGCCCAAGTGTGTGCGCCTACTTCATCAAATCCATTTATAAATGTCAATGCAGTCTCATCCATAGGCCCCTAAATTTTGATTGCCAATGAAGTATCATCCATAAGCTTCAAAGTCTATAGCACCCACTATAGGGCTCTAAGTTGGCTTTGATTTGATAAAGTATGGGCCTCATGGTTCAATTGGGGTTGCCACGATTGTCCATTTAAAGTACTAGTGTGCATGCCCACTTTATCAAATCCATTCGTAAATGTCAATGTAATCTCATCTATAGGCCCCTAAAATTATATTTCTAAAGAAAAATTTTATAGCTCCTATTATAGGGCTTTGAGTCAGCTTCATTTTGATATATTATAGGCCTAGTGGTTCAATCGGGGTTGCCACAATCATCCATTTGAAGCCCAAGTGCACATGCCTACTTTATCAAATCCATTCATAATTGCCAATGCAGCCTCATCCATGTTAGTGATATGCACTAGGTCAATCATTTGCGATTATGTATTGACTTTCTTATTTTATTAATAAAGAGGTATTTCATTATCATTTGATTTTATGATAATTATATGAATGGTTAATTCTTACTAAGGCCATCAAGTATGTGACTTGATAGTAAAACCCTTCAACTAAAATAAGAGTTCTATTCTAATTATCCCTAGCCATTTATTCATTATATATAAATATTAAAGTATTAAGGCTAGTATGAAGTTGACTGATGGTTATGTTTTACTAATCATGAATATGAGATATTAAGTCAACTCATAGGTACATGATAAGAGGTCATGTACTGGATTGACCCACTATGAAAATACTATATAGATTATTGTCATAAGTATTTCTCATCACAATAATTTTATTTTGGTCCTTTCACCTTGAAATCATCATGGATTTCTACATAGGTATTTTATGTTTTAACACATTCTAACATTGTCTTTAACCAGATGAATAAATAGGATGTTGTTGGATATGATATTAGTTATGTGAGGAATGTGAGTGATTTAGAAGGGATTTATTCCTCATTAATATGAGAAAGATATCTATGGGCCCCTTGATAAGATAGACTGAAGGAAAATGCATGGCCATGCTAAAATGAATTGATAAAGAGTTATAATTTTCAGTCTACTTAGAATCAAGTCATAATATTGAACTATATAAGGATGACATTTTATGCCTTATGTTCAATTAAGATATCATGTGATAAAGGGATGATAAAATTAATTGTAATTAGGTTATGTCGGATTATTGACTTCATATGACTTGGGTAGTCATAATATCTTGCTAGAGGCCGCTTATGACTTATAGGCCTAAATAGAGATTTAGGCCCACTACCAATGTTATGTGAACCTACAGGGTCACACACTTAGAATAAGCCCAAAACGAATATGGGTTTAATAAGCCCAAAATAAACTCTATGAAAATAAATAATTAAAGTGTTTTATTTATTTATTTATTTATTTATTTATTTATTTATTTAAGATAAATGTTATTTTAAATAAATAAATAAGATATTATTTCTGATTTGTTTTTAAACAAAATCAAAATATAATAAATGGAAATTACCAAAAGGTCATTCGTAGGTGAGACCCTAATTTGGTGTCTATAAATATATTATATTCTCTAGGGTTTCACACACTCGTTTTTCCTGCCTCCAAATTCATTTTCTTTCTTCTTAGAAAACAAAGACAAAGTTTTTCTTTTATTCTTGATTTGTGAGACAATCAAGGAGGTTACCAGCACACACACTCCAATTCATTTTGTGAAGGGTTGTTCATATGGATACCTATAGAGGATGCATCCTTTTGGAGATGTCTTGATCCAAACAACCAAAGCAAAAGGCTCGAGGTAAGGTGTCACCGGTGTGAACCTCCTCTCATCCTTCCAGAAAATCTTGCCTCTTCTGCATTTTGGTAATATTCCTGAAATCCTAGATTTAATCAAGTAGTCGAATTACATGGATCCAGGTTTGGGAATGTGATAAATTTTAAATTTTTTCACTGCGTTTGTATCACGAAACCCAACAATGGTATCAAAGCCACTTGTAATTTGATTAATTGATTATGTGTATATGTGATATATGTTAGGGTTTATGATTTGTTTTGAAAAGGGTTTTCAAAATTATCAAAAAGGGTTTTGATTTATTGTGTGACAATTCTTAGTAATCTATTTGAAAATAGAATTAAAACATTAATTTGATTAATGTTTATAATGGTTTAATGTGATTAAACTAAAAGAAGTTTTTGATTTTATGAATTCAGAATGTTGTTTCATAAAAGAAAAATGAATTCAGTATGTTGTTTTACTGAAAATGAATTCTATATGATGTTTTTATGAAAAATGAATTAAGTATAATGTTTTATTAATGTGATTTAATGAAACCAAAATTCTATTTTCAAAAAACCTAATCATTTAAGGATATATATTTGTTATGTATTATGTTTTGATTAATATGATTAATTGAAATGACATATTTGTTTTCTATTTTGATTAGGAAAATCGTTTTCTATTTTGATCAGGAAAATCATTTTTTATTAAATCTGAAACATAAATTTTATGATTATGCAGATTATGTGTTAAGGGCAATCTATTAAAATGTTAAAAAGATTATGCAGAATGGATCTGTTTTATACAAATTCGTTCAAGCTGTAATTTTGATTACAGAAATTAGGGTTTTCATAATGGATGCATCTATACAAAAAAATTAATTATTTTGATATGTTTTGAACGGATTTTTCAGACTGTAAAATGTTTATAGAAAGTGATGTTTTTAGGCAACAGCTGATTCAGTAATATGATTATGAAAATTGGTTAGTTGCTCCTTTGATGCAAATTAGGGTTTTAAAGGTGGCTATTTTAATTAATCATTTTTGTCTATTTTGAACAAATTGATTTTATAGTAATTTGATTATGAAAATTCATTAATGTTAAAAAATTTGAAAGGCAATTCACCGAAGAGCTAAGGTAAAGTGTTTACCGTCGGCAAGACTGCCAACTGGGGCGTGGCCCCCGGTCCCCGCCAGGGGCGCTACCCCTAGGACCCCGAAAGAATTGTCACATTATTTTATTTTTAACATAATAATTGGATTTAATAACTAAATAGATTATTTGTTATTTTATGCATGGTGCATAGCATGGCCCTTAGACCAATGTGATTGGATTTTATTTTTATGGGTTGTAATTTTAAATACGGCCTGCAAGTCATTTTTGTTTTTTTGTATTTATTTTATTAGAATAGTTTAGAATAAATTACAATAATTTTTGTAAATCAAGACCCATGGTGCAATTCAAGTTGGAGGCCTAGGATGGAGATCCAAGGTGGGAACCAAAGAAGGAGATTAATGGTAGAAGATGGAGATCCAAGTTGGAGGATCAATTTGTAATTGTAATATTACCTAGGTTTGACCTTTGATCTTCATATTGGCTTATGAAGATCAACTTAGATTTGGGCCATGCTATGTCACATTTATTTTTGTTGTTATTTATGTGATGCCATATGATGCCATGTAATACAACATAACAATAACTAAATAAGATTAAATAAAGATGAACTCTCATTTAATATTAAGTCATTATAATGCCTTCCATAAGTTCAACACTTGTCGAGCCTTAGATTATTATATATAAGCCTGCCAAAGCAGGGTGTATAAATTTATCTGGGGAAGGCAAGTTGGATAATGGTGCTATCCAAACATTTAATATGGTTTGACTTAACTAGGTTATCAAAATGGTTTTGGACCTAGGGCATTAGATGGGAATTTTAGCCATGACATGTGATGTCAAATCCCATACCATCCAAGAGTTACATGAGATGTAATTGATAAGAGTTGTCTACCTAAACAACCATATTTTAGGCGATGAGCCAAAGCTCACTTAGGGTATGGTGAAATATGGATCTTGGCCCACTAAAATTTGTAAAATTAACTTAGAGGGTTATTGATTTGAGTAAATTTAGTGGGAGTTTTTATTATGCCTCATACATATTTAATAAAATACTGAATGGACTTTGCATATATTTGTTGTAGATAATGACTTCAAACACTACACCTACCATGTCACTGTGATTGATCCTTGAGAAGGATAAGCTCAATGGGACTAACTTTCTTGACTGGTACAAAAACCTAAGAATTGTTCTTAAGCATGAGAGAAAGGAATACATCCTTGATCAACCCATCCCTAAGGAACCAACTGCCAATGCTCCTAGAGTACGAAGGGATGCTTATACTAAGCATCTCAATGATTCTACTGATGTCACTTGTGTTATGCTTGGATGTATGGAGTCTGAGCTACAAAAGCAACTGATGGAAATGGAGGCTTATACTATGATAGGCCATCTCAAGGAAATGTTCCAAGAGAAAGCTAGAATTAAAAGGTTCAATACCATCAGGGCATTGCTTTCCTGCAAGCTAACTACTGGCGGCTCTGTCAGTGCTCATGTTCTCAAGATGAAGGGTCATCTTGATCACTTGGACAATCTAAGTCTCAAGATTAAACAAGAACTGGATGTGGATATTGTTCTCCAATCTTTGCCTGAAGCTTATGATAGCTTCGTTATGAATTTCAATATGCATAGTATAGAGAAGATTGTTTCAGAATTGCATGGGATGCTGAAAACTGCTGAAAAGAACATCAAGAGTAACACCAAGGATGTTCTCATGGTCAATAAGGGAAAGGGGATGAAAAGGGTTGGAAAGGGCAAGCGCAAGGTTCTTAAAGGCTTTCAGAAGCCCAAGCCCAAATCCAAAGCTGAACCCAAAGCAAAGGAAGGAATTTGCTTTTTCTGTAATGAGCCAAGCCATTGGAAAAGAAATTGCAAGCTTTATTTGGATGATCTGAAGAAGAAAAAGGGTGGTGAGACTACCTCTTCAGGTATTCATGTTATAGAATTAAATTCATATGCTTCTAATTATAATTCTTGGGTATTAGATACTGGATCAGGATCTCATATTTGTATAAATGTGCAAAGTCTAAAAAGGAGTAGATCATTGGCAAGAGGCAAAGTGTACCTATGAGTTGGCAATGGAGCAAGAGTTGCTGCTTTAGCTGTAGAAACTTACGAGTTACCTTTGCCTAGTGGACTTGTTTTATCTTTAAAAAAGTGTTATTATGTACCTACTATACGTAGGAATATTATTTCTATTTCTTTTTTGGACAAGAAAGGGTTTGAATTTATAATTAAGAATAATAAATACAATATTTATCAGGATAACATTTTCTATGGATATGCTCCATGCACTAGTGGACTTTATGTTTTAGATAATGAAGACACTAATGAAATTCTAATCTATAACATAGGTACAAAGAAGTCTAAATCTAGTGATTTAAACTCAACCTATCTATGGCATTGTCGTTTAGGCCATATAAATGAGAAACGCATTTCAAAGCTACACCAAAATGGGCTTTTAAATTCATTTGATTATGAATCATTTGATACATGTGAATCTTATTTATTTGGAAAAATGACTTATTGGGCCTAATACATTTTGATGTATGTGGACCATTAAGCTCAACTGCTAGAGGAGGTTTTTAGTACTTCATAACTTTCATAGATGATTTTAGTAGATATGGTTATCTCTATCTAATGAAACATAAATCTGAATCTTTTGAAAAGTTTAAAATTTTCAAGAATGAAGTACAAAATCAACTTGGTAAAAATATTAAAACACTAAGATCTGATCGAGGTGGTGAATATTTAAACCAAGAATTTATAGATAATCTTAGAGATTATGGGATTATTTCATAATTTACTCCTCCAGGTACACCACAATGGAATGGTGTGTCTGAACGTAGAAATCAGACTCTATTGGATATGGTTCGATCTATGATGAGTCAATTTGATATTCCAATCTCTTTTTGGGGATATGCTTTTAGAAACTGCTGCATTCATTTTGAATAGAGTTCCATCAAAGGCAGTTGAAAAAAAACCATATGAGATATGGACTGGAAAAACTCCCAGTTTGTCTTTTCTAAAGATTTGGGGATGTGATGCTTTTGTCAAAAGTCAAATCTCAGATAAACTAGCACTCAAATCTGATAAATGCCTTTTTGTGGGATATCCTAAAGAAACTAGAGGATATTACTTCTACAATGCATCTGAGAACAAAGTGTTTGTGTCTCGGAATGCTGTATTTTTGGAAAGAGAGTTTATTTCCAAAGGAACCAGTGGGAGCACAGTGCAACTTGAAGAAATTCAAGGCCCACAAAATAGTGTTGTACCTAATATGGAACTGCAGCTAAATCAACAAGAAGTTGTTGAGCCTACACAAGTACTAGAAGGCCCAAGGAGGTCTAGTAGGACACGTTAAATCCCCATGAGATATGGATTTCTCATAACCAGTGATAATGATGTGTTAATTATGGATTAAAATGAGGCCACATTTTATCAGGAGGCCATAAATAGTCCTAACTCTGAGAAATGGCTTGAAGCCATGAGATCATAAATGTAATCCATGTATGATAATCAATTATGGACCTTGATTAACCCAAATGATGATTTAAAAACTATTGGGTGCAAATGGGTTTTCAAAAAGAAAACTGACATGGATGGCAGTGTGCATACCTTTAAGGCAAGACTGGTTGCAAAAGGTTTCAAACAAACACATGGTATAGACTATGATGAAACCTTTTCACCAGTGGCTATGCTAAAATCTATTCGAATTCTCCTTGCCATAGCTGCATACTATGATTATGAAATATGGCAAATGGATGTCAAAATAGCATTTCTCAATGGAAACTTACTTGAGGATGTGTACATGACACAACCAAAGGGTTTTGTTAGTCCTGAGAATTCTAGAAAGGTATGCAAGCTTCAAAGGTCCATTTATGGATTGAAGCAAGCATCTCGAAGGTGGAATCTTCATTTTGATGAAGCAGACAAAGAATTTGGATTCATTAAAAATGAAGATGAACCTTGTGTATACAAGAAAGTTAGTAGGAGTGCTATTGTGTTTTTAGTGTTGTATGTGGATGACATACTACTCATTGGAAATGATATCCCTATTTTACAAAATGTTAAATCATAGTTAGGGAATTGTTTCTCAATGAAAGACTTAGGTGAAGTTGCTTATATATTAGGCATCAAGATCTATAGAGATAGATCTAAAAGGCTTATTGGCCTAAGTCAAAGCACTTATATTGATAAGGTATTGAACAGGTTTAATATGCAAGATTCCAAGAGAAGATTCTTGCCAATGTCGCACGGCATTAGTCTCAGCAAGACTCAGTGTCCTATGACACAAGATGAGCAAGACCGCACGAGTAAGATTCCATATGCTTTTGCTATTAGATCTATCATGTATGCAATGTTGTGTACTCGACTTGATGTTTCATATGCCTTAAGCACAATGAGCAAATACCAGTCAAACCCAAGTGAAAGTCACTGGACAGTAGTTAAAAATATCCTTAAGTACTTGAGAAGAACTAAGGATGCATTTTTACTATATGGTGGTTTGGAAGATGAGCTAGTTGTAAATGGTTACACAGATGCCAGCTTCTAAACTGACAAGGATGATTTTTGATCACAGTCAGGATATGTGTTTTGTTTGAATGGAGGTGTAGTGAGCTAGAGGAGTTCCAAGCAAGACACCATTGTTGATTCTACAACAGAAGCTGAGTACATAACTGCCTTAAAAGTAGCTAAAGAGGCTATTTGGATCAAGAAGTTCATAACTGGACTAGGTGTTGTTCCTAGTATCAGATCCAGTGAACTTGTATTGTGACAATAATGGAGCTATAGCCCAAGCTAAGGAGCCCAGATCACATCAGAGATCCAAACACATACTCAGGCACTATCATCTCATTCGAGAAATCATTAAGAGAGGAGACGTCAAGATATGCAGAGTACCTACAAATGATAATGTTGCTAATCCACTGACTAAGGCTCTTCCACAACCTAAACATGAGAGTCATACTAGGTGCATGGATATTCAATACGATGTTCATTGGGCCTAATGCAAGTGGGAGATTATTAGTAATATGCACTAGGTCAATCATTTGCGATTATGTATTGACTTTCTTATTTTATTAATAAAGAGGTATTTCATTATCATTTGATTTTATGATAATTACATGAATGGTTAATTCTTACTAAGGCCATCAAGTATGTGACTTGATAGTAAAACCCTTAAATTAAAATAAGAGTTCTATTCTAATTATCCTTAGCCATTTATTCATTATATATAAATATTAAAGTATTAAGGCTAGTATGAAGTTGACTGGTGGTTATGTTTTACTAATCATGAATATGAGATATTAAGTCAACTCATAGGTACATGATGAGAGATCATGTACTAGATTGACCCACTATGAAAATACTACATAGATTATTGTCATAAGTATTTTTTATCATAGTAATTTTATTTTGGTCCTTTCACCTTGAAATCATCATGGATTTCTATATAGCTATTTTTTATTTTGACATATTCTAACATTGTCTTTAACCGGATGATTAAATAGGATGTCATTGGATATAAAATTAGTTATATGAGAAATGTGAGTGATTTAGAAGCAATTTATTTCTCATTAATATGAGAAAGATATCTATAGGCCCCTTGATAAGATAGACTGAAGGAAAATGCATGGCCATGCTAAAATGAATAGATAAAGAGTTATCATTTTCAATCTACTTGGAATCAAGTCATAATATTGAACTATATAAGGATGACATTTTATGCCTTATGTTCAATTAAGATATCATGTGATAAAGGGATGATAAAATTCATTGTAATTAGGTTATGTCGGATTATTGACTTCACATGACTTGGGTAGTCATAATGTCTTGCTAGAGGTCGTTTATGACTTGTAGGCCTAAATAGAGATTTAGGCCCACTACCAATGTTATGTGAACCTATAGGGTCACACACTTAGAACAAGCCCAAAATGAATATGGGTTTAATAAGCCCAAAATAAACTCTGTGGAAATAAATAATTAAAGTGTTTTATTTATTTATTTATTTGTTTATTTATTTAAGATAAATGTTATTTTAAATAAATAAATAAGATATTATTTCTGATTTGTTTTTAAACAAAATCAAAATATAATAAATGGAAATTACCAAAAGGTCATTGGTAGGTGAAACCCTAATTTGGAGTCTATAAATATGTTATATTCTCTAGGGTTTCACACACTTGTTTTTCTTACCTCCAAATTCGTTTTCTTTCTTCTTAGAAAACAAAGACAAAGTTTTTCTTTTGTTCTTGATTTGTGAGACAATCAAGGAGGTTGCCAATACACACACTCCAATTCATTTTGCGAAGGGCTATTCATGTGGATACCTATAGAGGACGCATCCTTTTGGAGACGTCTTGATCCAAATAACCAAAGCAAAAAGCTCACGGTGTGAACCTCCTCTCATCCTTCCAGAAAATCTTGCCTCTTCTGCGTTTTGGTGAGATTCTTGAAATCCTAGATTTAATCAAGTAGTCGAATTACATGGATCCAGGTTTGGGAATGTGATAAATTTTAAATTTTTTCGCTGCGTTTGTATCACAAAACCCAACAATCCAGTGGCCCCTAAATTTGGAATGCTATATATTTTCTCTATAGCACTAGTTATGGGGCTCTAAGTCAATTTTGATTTGATATATTATGGGCCCCATGGTTTAATCGAGGTTGCCACGACTGTCCATTTGAAGCCCAACTATGCACGACCACTTTGTCAAATCCATCCATAAATGGCAATGTAGTCTCATCAATTGGCTCCTAAATTTGGATTGATACAGAAGATGTGTGTAGCATCCATTATAAGGTTTTGAGTCAGCTTTGATTTGATGTACTATGGGCCTGTGGTTCAATTGGGGTTGCCATGATCATCCATTTGAATCCCAAGTACGCACGCTTGCTTTGTGAAATCCATCCATAAATGCCAATGTATAGGCCCCTAAATTAGGATTGTTATAGAAGATGTTTTTAGCACCCATTATAAGGCTCTCAGTCATCTCAATTTGATATATTATGGGTCTCGTGGTTTAATCAGCACTGCCACCTCCATCTATTTGAAGCACAAGTGCTCATACCCACTATATCAAATCCATCTACAAGTGCACATGCAGTCTCATCCACAGGCCCCTAAACTCTTACTGCTATAAAAACATTTTATAGCTCTTCTTATAGGGCTTTGAGTCAGCTTTGATTTCATATATTATGGGTCTCGTGGTTGAATCGAGGTTGCCATGACCGTCTAATTGAATCCCAAGTGTGCATGCCCACATTCTCAAATCCATCCATAAATGCCAATGTAGTCTCATCCATTAGCCCTTAAATTTGGACTGCTATAGATTTTCTCTATAGCACTAATTATAGAGCTCTGACTTAGTTTCAACTTAGTATATTATGGCCCAAATGGTTCAATTGAGGTTACCATAACTGTCCATTTGTAGCCCAAGTGTGCATGCCCACTTTGTCAAATCCATCAATAAATGGTAATGCAGTCTCATATGTAGGCCCCTAAATTTGGATTGCTATAAAAGAAGTGAGTAGCACCCATTATAGGGCTCTGAGTTAGATTTGATTTGATATATTATGGGCCCGTAGTTCAATCAAGGTTGCTATGACCGTCCATTTGATTCCTAAGTGCACACGCCCACTTTTTCAAATCCATCCATAAATGCCAATGCAGTCTCATCCATAGGCCCCTAAATTTGGATTTATACAAAAGAAATGTTTAACACCCATTATAGGGCTATGAATCAGCCTTAATTTAATATATTATAGGCCCCAAGTTCAATTGAGGTTGCCACAACTGTCCATTTAAAGCCCAAGTGTGCATGCCCACTTTGTTAAATCCATCCATAAATGCCAATGCAATCTCATCCATAGGCCCCTAAATTTGGATTGCTATAGAAAAAGTGTATAGCACCCATTATAGGGCTCTAAGTCAACCTTAATTTGATATATTATAGGCTCGAGGTTCAATTGGGGTTTCCATGATCATTCATTATAGGGCTCTAAGTCATCTTTGATTTGATATATTATGTGCCCATGGTTCAATTAGGGTTTCCATTACTATCCATAGGCCCTTAAATTTAAACTGCTACAGACTTTATCTTTTACACCAAGTATAGGGCTCTAAGTCAGCCTCAATTTGATATATTATGGGCCCTATGGTTCAATCGGAATTGACACAACCGTCCATTTGAAGCCCAAGTGAGCATGCCCACTTTGTCAAATCCATCCATAAATACTAATGCAGTCTCATCCATAGGCTGTTAAACTTTTATTGCTATAGAAAAATTTATAGCACCCATTATAGGGTTCTGATTCAGCTTTGATTTAATATATTATAGGCCCCATATTTTAATCTGGGTTGCCACGACCGTTCATTTGAAACCCAAGTGCATGCACCCACTTAGTTAAATCCATCCAAAAATACCAATGCAGTCTTAGCCATAGGCCCCTAAATTTGGATTGGTACAAATGAAGTGTATAGCACCCATTATAGGGCTCTAAGTTAGCTTTGATTTGATATATTATGGGCCTATGGTTCAATTGGGGTTATCATGACCATCCATTTGAAGCCCAAGTGTGCATGCCTACTTCGTTCAATTCATCCATAAATTCCAATGCAGTCACATGCATAGGCCCCTAAATTTGGATTGCTACAGAAGAAGTGTATAGCACCCGTTATAGGCCTCTAAGTTAGCCTCAATTGGATATATTATGGGCCTGAGGTTCAATTAGGGTTGCCATGACCGTACATTTAAAGCCCAAGTGTGTAAGCCCACTTTTTTTAAATCCATCCACAAATGGTGATGTTGTCTCATCCCTATGCCCCTAAATTTGGACTGCTACATACTTTATCTTTAATGTCTACTATAGGGCCCTAAGTTAGCTTCGATTTAATATATTATGGACCTTTTCATTCAATTGGGGTTACCACGACTGTCCATTTGAATCCAAATGTGCACGCCCACTTTGTTAAATCCATCCATATATACTAATATAGTCTTATCCATAGGCCACTAAATTTGGACTGCTATGGATGAAATCTATAGTACATAGGCTCATAGTTAGCTTTGATTTCATATATTATAAACCCTATGGTTCAATCGAGGTTGCCATGACCATCCATTTAAATTCCAAGTGTGTATGCCCACTTTGTCAAATCCATTTATAAATGCCAACTCACTCTCATCTGTAAGCCCCTAAATTTGGATTGCTACAGACAAAGTTTATAGCTCCCTTTGTAGGGCTCTTAGTTTTCTTTGATTTGTTATATTATGGGCCCTATGGTTCAATCAAGGTTGCCATGACCATCCATTTGAAGCCCAAATGCGCACGCCCAGTTTGTCAAATCCATCCATAAATGCTAATGCAGTCTCATCCATAGGCCCCTAAATTTTTATTGCTATAGAAAAATTTTATAGCATTAATTATAAGGCTTTGAGTCATCTTTAAGTTGATATATTATGGGCCTCATTGTTTAATCGGGGAAGCCACGACCATCCATTTGAAGCCTAAGTACGCATGCCCACTTTGTTAGATCTATCCTTAAATACTAATGAAGTCTAATCCATAGCCCCCTAAATTTGGATTGTTGTAGAAGAAATATATAGCAGTTATTATAGAGCTCTAAGTTAGCCTCAATTTGATATATTATGGGCCCTATGGTTAAATCGAGGTTGCCTCAACCATCCATTTGATTCCCAAGTGCACATGCCTACTTTGTCAAATCCATCCATAAATGCCAATGCAGTCTCATCCATACGCCCAAAAATTTGGATTACTATAGAAAAAGTGTAGAGCACCTATTATAGAGCTTGGATTCAGGCTTCATTTCATATATTATAGGCCTTGTGGTTCAATCGGGGTTGCCACGACAGTCCATTTGAAGCCCAAGTGCACACAACCACTTATGCCAATGCAGTCTCATCCATAGGCCCCTAAATTTTGACTACTACAGACTTTATCTTTAGTGCCAATTATAGGGCTCTAAGTCATCTTTGATTTGATATATTATAGGCCATGTGGTTCAATCGGGGTTGCCACGACCGTCCATTTGAAGCCATCTATAAATGCCAATGCAGACTCATCCATAAGCCCCTAAATTTGGATTTCTATGGAAGAAGTGATTAGCACTCATTATAGAGCTTTAAGTCAACCTCGATTTGATATATTATAGACCCTATGGTTCAATCGGGGTTGCCACGACAGTCCATTTGAAGCCCAAGTGCGCATGCTCGCTTTGTCAAATCCATCCATAAATGCCAAGACATTCTCATCCATAAGCCCTTAAATTTGGACTACTAGATATTTTATCTTTAGTACCAATTATAGGGCTATGAGTCAGCTTCAATTTGATATATTATGGGCCTTGTGGTTTAATAAGGGTTGCCATAACCATCCATTTGAATCCAAGTGCGCACACCTACTTTGTCAAATCCATCCATAAATGCTAATATAGTCTCATCCATTAGCCCCTAAATTTGGATTGCTATGGATTTTTCCTATAGCACCAACTATAAGGCTCTGAGTTAGGTTTGATTTGATATATTATGGGCCCCATGGTTCAATCGGGGTTGCCACAACTGTCCATTTGAAGTTCAAGTGGGCATGCCCACTTTGTCAAATCCATCTATAAATGCCAATGCATTCTCATCCATAGGCCCCTAAATTTAGATTGCTATAGAATAATTGTTTAGCACTCATTATAAGGATCTAAGTTAGCCTTGATTTGATATATTATGGGGCCCATGGTTCAATCGGGGTTGCCACGATCGTCCATTTAAAGCCTAAGTGCGCACACCCACCTTGTCAAATCCATCCATAAATGCTAATGCAGTCTCATACATAGGCCCCAAAATTTTTACTACTACACAAGAAGTTTATAACACCTATTATAGGACTCTAAGTTAGCTTTAATTTGATATATTATGGGCCCTATGGTTCAATCGGGGTTGCCACGACCGTCCATTTGAAGACCAAGTGTACATGCTAGTTTGTCAAAGCCATCCATAAATGCCAATGCAGTCTCATCCATAGGCCCCTAAATTTGGATTCCTACAGAAGAAGTGTGAATCACCTATTATAAGGCTCTGCCTTAGGCTTGATTTGATATATTATAGGCCTTGTGGTTCAATCAGGATTGCCATGACAATCCATTTGAAGCCCAAGTGTGCATGCCCACTTTGTCAAATCCATCCGTAAATGCTAATGCAGTTTCATCCATAGGCCCCTAAATTTGGATTGCTACAAATGAAGTGTGTAGCACCCATTATAAGGCTCTAAGTTAGTTTTAATTTGATATATTATGGGCCATGGTTCAATTGGGGTTGCCATGAGCATCCATTTGAAGCCTAATTACGCACGCCTACTCTATTAAATCCATCAATAAATGCCAATGCAGTGTCATCCATAGGCCCTTGAATTTTGATTACTGCAGAAGAAGTGTATAGCACCCATTATATGATTTTGAGTTATCCTAAATTTGATATATTATGGGCCTAAGGTTCAATTAAGGTTGCCATGACCATGTTTTTGAAGCCCAAGTGCATACACCCACTTTGTCAAATCCATCCATAAATGGCAATGCAATCTCATCCATATGCCCCTAATTGTGGACTGCTATAGACTTTATCTTTAGTATATATTATAGGGCTCTAAGTCAGCTTTGATTTGATATATTATAAGCCCCATGGTTCAATCGGGGTTACCACAACCATCCATTTGAATCCAAGTGCGCACGCCCACTTTGTTAAATCCATCCATAAATGCCAATGCAGTCTCATCCATTGGCCCCTAAATTTTGACTGCTATTGATTTTTTCTATAGTACCATCTATAGCACTTTTAGTTAGCTTTAATTTGATATATTATAGGCCCCATGGTTCAATCGAGGTTTCCACAACCGTCCATTTGAAGCTCAAGTGCGCACTCACACTTTTCATAAATCTATCCATAAATACGAATAAAGTCTAATCCATAGCCCCCTAAATTTGGATTGCTATGGAAGAATTATGTATTACCCATTATAGGTCTCTGAGTCAACCTTGATTTAATATATTATGGGATCCATGGCTCAATTGGGGTTGCCACAACCATCCATTTGAAGCCTAAGTGTACACATCCACTTTGTCAAATGCATCCATAAATCCCAATGCAGTCTCATCCATTGGACCCTAAAATTGGACTACGATAGAAGAAGTGTTTAGTACTCATTATAGGGCTTTAAGTTAGCCTTAATTTCATATATTATAGGCCTCATAGTTCAATCAGGGTTGCTAGGACAGTCCATTTGAAGCCTAAGTGTGCATGCCCACTTTGTCAAATTCATCCATAAATGCCAATGCGGTCTCATCCACAGGCCCCTTAATTTGGATTTCTACAGACTTTATAGATAAAGTTTATAGTACCTATGATAAGGATCTAATTCAAATTCAATTTGGTATATTATAGGTTCCGTGATTAAATCGAGGTTGCCAACACTGTCCACTTGAATCCCAAGTGCTCACGCCCACTTTGTCAAATCCATGCATAAGTGCCAATGCAGTCTCATCTCTGAGCCCCCAAATTTGGATTGCTATAGAAAACATTTGTAGTTCCTCTTATAGGGCTTTGAGTCAGCTTTAATTTGATATATTATGGGCCCTATGGTTCAATTGGGGCTGCCACGATCTTCCATTTGAAGCCCAAGTGGCGCACACCCACTTTGTCAAATCCATCCATAAATTCCAATGATGTCTCATCTATAGGCCCCTAAATTTGGATTGTTACACACAACTTTTATAACTTTTATTATAAAGGTCTAAGTCAGCTTCAATTTTTTACATTACAGGCCTTATGGTTCAATTAGGGCTACCACGACTATCCATTTAAAGCCTAAGTCCACACACCCATTTAATTAAATCCATCTATAAATAGCAATGCAGTCTCATCCATTGTCAACTAAATTTGGACTACTACAAAAAAATTCTATAGTACTTATTATAGGGCTTTGAGTCAGCTTTAATTTGATATATTATGGGCCCTGTGGTTCAATTGAGGTTGCTATGATTGTCCATCTGAGTCCTAAGTATGCACGCCTACATTGTCAAATCTATCCATGAGTGCCAATACACTCTCTTCTACGGGCCCCTAAATTTGGATTGCTATACATAAAGTTTGTAGCTCCTATTATAGGTTTTTGAGTGAACTTTAATTTGACATATTATATGTCCCATGGTTCAATCAAGGTTGCCACGACTGTTCATTTGAAGTCCCAGTGCGCATGCCCACTTTGTCAAATCCATCCATAAATGCTAATGCAGTCTCATCCATAAGCCCCTAAATTTGGAATGTTATAGATGAAGTGTGTATTACCAATTATAGGGCTCTAAGTCAACTTTGATATGATATATTATGGGCCCCATGGTTCAATCAGGGTTGCTAGGACCATCCA
This sequence comes from Mallotus nudiflorus, assembly GCA_947683625.1. NCBI lineage: Eukaryota > Viridiplantae > Streptophyta > Magnoliopsida > Malpighiales > Euphorbiaceae > Mallotus > Mallotus nudiflorus. Next base: position 2,645,164 of record CANTUR010000061.1, read on the forward strand.
TTTAAAGCCCATTTTGTTAAATCCATCCATAAATGCCAATGCAGTCTCATCTAGAGGCCCCTAAATTTGGATTTCTATAGATAAAGTGTGTAGCACCTATTCTAGGGCCCTGAGTCAACTTTGATTTCATATATTATGGGCCCAAGGTTCAATTGGGGTTACCATGACCATCCATTTGAAGCCCAAGTGTGCACGCCCACTTTGTCAAATCCATCCATAAATGCCAATGCAGTCTCTTCCATAGGCCCCTAAATTTGGATTGCTACAAACAAAGTGTGTAGCACCCATTATGGGGCCCTAAGTCAACTTTGATTTCATATATTATGGGCTTGTGGTTCAATTAGGGTTGCCATAAATGTCCATTTGAAGCCCAAGTGTGCACTCCCACTCAATCAAATCCATCCATAAATTCTAATACAGCCTCATCCATAGGCCCCTAAATTTGGACTGCTACAGATTTTATATTTAGCACTAATTATAGGGCTCTGAGTCAACTTTAATTTGATATATTATGAGCCCCATAGATCAATCAGGGTTGCCATGACCATCCATTTGAATCCAAGTGAGCATGCCTACTTTGTCAAATGCATTTATAAATGCCAATGCAATCTCATCAATAGGTCCCTAAATTTGGACTGCTATAGCTGCTACAGGTGAAGTTTATAGCACCTATTATAGGGCTTTGAGTTAGTTTCAATTTGATATATTATAGGGCCTGTGGTTCAATTGGGGTCACCACGATCGTCCATTTGAATCCCAATTGCACATGCCCACTTTGTCAAATCCTTCTATAAATGCAATGCAGTCTCATCTATAGGTCCCTAAATTTGGATTGCTACTAAAGAAGTGTATAGCACCAATTATAAAGCTCTAAGTCAACCTTAATTTGATATATTATAGGCCCTATGGTTCATTAAGGGTTGCCATGACCATCCATTTAAAGCCCAACTGTGCACACCCACTTTGTCAAATCCATCCATAAATGCCAATGCAGTCTTATCCATAGGCATCTAAATTTGGACTGTTAATGCAGTCTCATCCATAAGCCCCAAAGTTCATAGCACCCACTATAGGAATCTAAGTTAGCCTTAATTTAATATATTATGGGCCCTGTGGTTTAATCAAGGTTACCACGATCGTCCTTTTGAAGCTTAAGTGCGCATGCCTACTTTGTCAAATCCACCCATAAATGCCAATGCAATCTCATCTATAGCCCCTAAATTTATATTGCTATAGAAAAATTTTATAGTTCATATTATAAGGCTTTGAGTTAGTTTCAATTTGATATATTATGGAACTAGTGGTTCAATCAGGGTTGCCACGACTGTCCATTTGAAGCCTAACTGCACACGCCCACATTGTCAAATCCATCCATAAATATCAATGCAGTCTCATCCATAGGCCCTTAAATTTGGATTGCTACAAATAAAGTGTTTAGCACACATTATAGCACTTTGATTCAACCTCAATTTGATATATCATATGCCCATAGTTCAATTGGCATTGACATGACCGTCCATTTGAAACCCAAGTGCGTACACCCACTTTGTCAAATTAATCCATAAATACCAATGTAGTCCCATCCATAGGCCCCTAAAATTTTACTACTATAGAAAAAGTATATAGTACATATTATAGGGATTTGAGTCAGCTTTGATTTGATATATTATAGGCCCTTTTGTCACGACCCAAAATAGGGGCCATGACCGGCGCTAGGGAACGGGAATTCTTTCGAATCCGGAACCCGTAGCAAGCCTAAAAATAAAATAAATATGCAATAATAACCATAAAAATATAATATGCAGCGGAAAATAAAATCATAAATATTACAATATCATCCATATCAACTGGATTCAATTCAAAACTCATCACATCACATATATAATCTCATAAATGTATAATCTTTATACAAATCCAGTTTTACTATAATACATCTCTTTAAAACAAATACTTTATTTCACAACTACTGAAAATCACAACTACTGCAGTGTCTAGATAAAATAAATAAGACTCAAGTATACAATTTACATAAAGAAGCCGGGGCGGAAGAAATCCGGCGTATCGACCTGCTACTGAGGTCTGAGGAAGTTGACTCTCCTGAAAAATAGTCAACGGAGGGGAGTCAGACCTCACTGAGTGAATTACTATAATATATATACATACACTCTAAGTGATAATGCATACAGTCAACAGTATATGAGTAATATGTATATATACAGGCAAGTTCATACAGATGCTGAAAAATCATTTTATATATTTTGTCTGAAAATCAACTTTTATGAAGGATCACATAGAACCCTAGAATATCGCAACCTCAGAAAAATAGTGTTAAACAACACTCTAGCCATACAGGCTCACTGATTCCAAATATATCCACTTAATCCATATGGACAGTAGACTGGCCCTGAGACACTAAGTCAACCGAGCTCCAGCAGTCTGACTGCCAGTGTGATTGGCCCCGAGACACTTGGTCAACCGAGCTCCAGCAATCACACCCACAAACCACATCTCACATATATCAATAATCATAATCAAATCGATATCCACAAATAAGTTAGTAATAAAGCCTAAATACTATAGGCGTACCGGTACGTACTCGGTCCTAGTGCTGCCCACTAGGTAGCACGTTCTATTGATATCCTTCATTCTTAAATATAAAACATTCATTCACAAAAATAAATGATGCATGGATATAAATGAAATAGCAATATAAACCATATATATATACCGAAAATATACCAAACATAAACCAAGTATATTTTGAGTATATATATGTCAAATAAATTCAATCAAATCATGAATTAAACTAAAAATATATTTAAAAACATTTTAAATATATTTTATTAATAAAACATGTATATAATTTATTATATACCAAAAATATACTTGAATATAAATCATGTTATTTATGCATATTCAGTCAAAATAAAACATGCATTTTCTAAATCATGCATCCTAAGCATATATATATAATATAGTAACTCACCTAATGCGCTCCACGAGACGGGTCCGACGGGCCTGGTCCACTAACCCTCGGTCTCGGCGCAACTAAACAAGAAATAATTAATCGACATCAGAATAACCCTAACAGAAATCCTAGAATTAAATCTAGAGTATTCCACACAGAATCGGAAATTAGGGTTCGATTGGATATCACGTTTTACGAGAATTCTACCGGAAATCCGGCAGAACCTCCCCTGTAAAACGGACATCTCTCTACTCAAAAGAGTAGAGCCGACCCTGCAAAGAAAATACACTTCGAAAAACGAGCTCAACACAATCAAAATCCCACGGTCGGACTCCAAACTACAGTCCACCGATCGGGGTCCACAAACACAGAATATATATTCAAATATACCAAAAATATCCTTAAATCATAAAAATACATTTCATACGTAGAAATTACATAATAAATCTTGAAACACTGTAAAAATCGATTAAAACTCATTTTATTAGAAAAACCGTATATTATATATATAATTGAAAATAATTCCCGAAAAATAGTTTTAATTAGTTAAAAATACTAAATAATTTGTAGAAATCATTTTTATACCTTAAATAAATATTAAAACCAATTAAATTACATTTTTAGACAATTTAGGATAAAATTACCAAAATACCCCTATATATATATATATACCTAAATTACTTCAAAAATTCACCAAAAATCATACAATTATCCAAAATTAATTTTCTCAACATATTTATCAATAATATCAATAATTAAACTCAATTAACCAATTAAATTCAATTTAAAACACAATTAACTTAATTTTACAAAATCACATAAACTTCAATAAATAAAAATAAATACTTAGAAATTCATAAAAATTCCAAATAAATTTCTATAATTCATTTCAACACCTAATTCAACCATAAACTCCAATTTCATAATTTAAATAATTAATTTCCGAAAATTAGAAAATAATATTAAAATATTCAAAAATACCCAAAAATCCAAACAATCTCCAAAAATTCTGTAAAAATTCATACATGAAGATTAAGCTACCAGGAACAACATTTGTGAAGGAAGTTTCCATGAATCATCCAAATCGAAGCTCAAAAAAATCAAAAACCAAAAGAGGCCGAAAACTTCAAATCAAAACCTAAGCAATTCTAGACCATTTTAGCTCAAACCAAAGCTAGAATAACACTCACCGGAGCTCAAGGAGAAGATAGAGACCGGCGGTGTCGAAAACGGTGGCCGGAGGAGGGAGAAACGGCGGTGAGAAAATGGTGGTGGTCGGCGCCCGCGGGAGAAGAAGAAGAAGAAGAAGAAAAAGAAAAAGAAAGAAAAAGGAAAGAGAAAGAAAAAGAAAAAGAAAGAAAAAGGAAAAGAAAAAAAAGAAAAAAAAAATAAAATAAATTAAAATAATTAAATATTAATAAATAAATAATAATAAAATAATAAATTTTAATAATTTAATAATAAATAAAATAATCAAATAATAATAAATAAATAATAAAATATTAGGGTAATAATAAACCCTAATTAAATAAATATACACACACAGGCTTTATTTAATAATTTAAAAATATGTATGAGTTCATGCAAATCCGTAAATACATTTAAAATAATTAATAATACATTGTTTACGTGGAAATTTCCCCGAAAATGAAAGTCCCGGGAAAATTTTACGTAAAATACTGAAAATAATAGACAGTAATTATAATAGGTTTAAAATACATATCAACTCATAAAAATATAGTATAATGCATAAAAATTATTGACACTGTATATCCCGGTACAGTGTAAAAATATTTTAAAAAAACACGGGATATTACAGTCTTCCCCCCTTACAAGAATTCGTCCCCGAATTCTAAAAACAAGATTACAGAATCAGGAAGGAAAGAGATACGGGTAAGAAGCTCGCATCTCAGCTTCAGTCTCCCACGTATGCTCTTCAACTCTGTCGCTACGCCACAAAACCTTGACCATCGGAATCTGCTTCGATCGCAACTGTCGAACTTGAAAATCTACGATCGCCACAGGTTCTTCCACAAACGTCAAATCTTCACTCACTTCCACACTGTCGGGCTGCAACACGTGTGAAGGATCTGAGATATACTTCCTCAACATCGAGATATGAAATACTGGATGCACTTGTGACATACTCGGAGGCAAATCCAACCGATATGCAACAGTGCCAATTCTCTCCAGAATCTCAAACGGTCCAATATATCTCGGTGCTAACTTACCCTTCCTGCCAAATCTCATCACACCCTTCATCGGAGATACTTTCAGAAAAACGAAATCTCCAACCTGAAACTCCACATCTCTGCGCCTAGGATCCGCATAACTCTTCTGTCTGCTAACTGCGGTCTCTAATCTACGCTTGATCACGGCGACTTTCTCTGCAGCATCTTGAACCATCTCTGGTCCAGTCAAAACTCTCTCACCGATCTCATCCCAACTCAACGAGGATCTACACTTCCTTCCATACAACGCCTCATATGGTGCTATGCCAATACTGCTATGGTAGCTGTTATTATATGCAAACTCAATAAGCGACAAATGATCATCCCAGCTACCTCTCAAATCCAAGACACACATCCTCAACATATCTTCCAGTGTCTGGATCGTCCTCTCAGACTGACCATCTGTCTGAGGATGAAAAGCAGTACTGAAATCCAACCTAGTGCCCATCGCTTCTTGCAACTTCTGCCAAAAACAAGAAGTAGACACCGAACCTCTGTCTGACACAATGGACACAGGTACTCCATGAAGGCATACAATATGCTTCACGTACAACTTCGCCAATCTAGCAACTGAATATGTGGCTTTCACAGGCAAGAAATGTGCAGACTTCGTCAATCTGTCTACAATCACCCAGATGGAATCGTATCCATCCTTCGAACGAGGTAAACCGACCACAAAATCCATAGCTATCCTTTCCCACTTCCACTCGGGAATAGGAAGAGGCTGAAGCTTCCCAGAAGGCTTCTGATGTTCGGCTTTCACTTGCTGACACGTCAAGCACTTAGCAACATAATCAGCAACATCCTTCTTCAATCCATCCCACCAGTATAGATCTCTGATACTGTGGTACATCTTGGTAACACCAGGATGAACGCTGTAGGCTGTAGAATGTGCTTCCTCTAAAATCTCCTCTCTCAATTCATCCACATCAGGAACACACAATCTACCACTGATCCACAACACACCATCATCATCAAGTGTGAAATCAGTGAACTTCCCTGCTCTGACATTCTCTGCAAGCTCTTCCAGAATAGGATCTCGGCTCTGAGCTGCTTTAATCCTATCCCTTAGCATAGATCGTACTTTAAACTGAGCTAACAGTCCACCTGATCTACTGATCTTCATCATTAGACCTTGATCCACCATCAGATGCAATTCTTGGATCAATGGTCTCCTCTCAACACCGATGTGAGCAAGACTACCTGAGGACTTCCTACTCAAGGCATCTGCTACCACATTAGCTTTACCCGGATGGTAAAGAATCTCACAATCATAATCCTTCAACAGTTCCAACCATCTTCTCTGCCTCAAATTCAAATCTCGCTGCTGGAAAATGTACTTAAGGCTCTTGTGATCAGTAAATATCTCACAAGTCACCCCGTACAAATAATGTCTCCAAATCTTCAAAGCAAAGATCACTGCAGCCATCTCTAGATCATGTGTGGGATAGTTCTGCTCATGCTTCTTCAACTGCCTCGAAGCATAGGCTATCACCCTTCCATTCTGCATCAACACACAACCAAGACCAATTCTAGAGGCATCACAGTAAACTGTGAACTTATCCACACTATTAGGCAAAGCTAATACTGGCGCTGTGGTCAACTTCTCCTTCAACAACTGAAAACTATTCTCACAAGCTTCTGACCACTCGAATCTAACATTCTTTTGAGTCAAGCGAGTCGTAGGGGCTGCTATCCTGGAAAAATCCTGCACAAACCGCCTATAATACCCGGCTAAACCCAGAAAACTCCGAATCTCAGTAACTGAAGTAGGTCTAGGCCACTCAGATACTGCTTCAATCTTCAGTGGATCAACCTGAATACCTTCTTTAGACACTATGTGTCCAAGAAAAGAAACACTCTCCATCCAGAAATCACACTTCGAGAATTTAGCATAAAGCTGATGATCTCTCAGTGTATGTAGTACAATCCTCAAGTGATATACGTGCTCTTCCATACTCCTCGAATATACTAGTATATCATCAATGAAGACTACTACAAACTGATCCACATACGGTCGGAATACTCTGTTCATCAGGTCCATAAAAGCTACTGGTGCATTAGTCAAACCAAAAGACATCACCAGAAACTCATAATGGCCATATCGAGTGTGGAATGCTGTCTTAGGAATATCAGCTTCACTGATACGCAGCTGATGATAACCCGACCTCAAGTCAACCTTAGAAAAGAACTGTGCACCTTGGAGCTGATCAAACAAATCATCTATCCTCGGGAGAGGATACTTGTTCTTCACTGTCACCTTGTTAAGCTCTCTGTAGTCAATGCACAGTCTCAGGGTACCATCCTTCTTCTTCACAAACAGGACTGGTGCACCCCAAGGGGAAACACTAGGTCTAATGAAACCCTTATCCAACAACTCTTGCAACTGCTCCTTCAACTCTCTCAACTCTGCAGGAGCCATACGATAGGGTGGCAAAGATATAGGAGTAATACCTGGAACCACATCTATACAGAACTCAATCTCTCTATGAGGTGGTAAACCTGGCAACTCCTCGGGAAAAACATCAGGAAACTCACAAGCAACAGGAACATCTATGAGTGACAACTTCTCCCCTGACGTATCCCTAACCAATGCCAAAAACCCCTGACAACCTTTCCTCAACAACTTCCTAGCTGAAATAACAGAAATAAGATTCTGAGGTGCTGAACTCCTGTCACCAACAAACTTAAATTCTACTTCACCAGGAATTCTGAAAATCACCTCCTTATTCCTGCAATCAACCACGGCATAATGCTGAGACAACCAATCCATTCCCAAAATAACATCAAACTCCATCACATCCAACAAAATCAAATCAGCGGGTAATTCTCTATCTCCCACGAGAACTGGACAACCAGAAAGAACAATATCGGTGTCCAAAGAATCACTCAGAGGAGTGGCAACAGACAAGGGAAAAGCCATCCTCGAAGCTTGCCAACAAGATTTAGAAGCAAAAATAGGAGAAACAAATGAATGCGTGGCACCCGGATCAAACAAAACCAAAGCATCCAGGTAACAAACAGAAAGAATACCTGCCACGACTGCATTAGATGCCTGAGCATCTTGCTGAGTCAGATGAAAAACTCTGGCCTGGCCTCGACCTCCCTGCTGACTGGTAGAAGCCTGGCCAACACCTCGGGTACCTCCTCTAGTACCTCTACCACGACTCTGCTGTGGAACAAACTGAGTAGAACTCTGATGCTGGGCTGGTGGTAACTGAAATGGCACGGGTGCTGCACTAGCAATCGACTGCTGTGGGAATCACGGAATCTGCTGCTGCTGATACCCAGAATAAGGACACGATCTGGCAAAATGTCCTGTCTGCCCGCATCTGAAACATGTCAGTGGTGTCAGATAACACGGTCCCTGATGGACTCTACCACAAGTCTGACAAACACTGGCCGCTGATCCAGAACTACGACCACTGCTGCTGCTCGAAGCACCTGACCCAAATCTGAATGATCTACGCTGACCTCCACGGCCATGTCTACTGCTCCGATGCACTCGCTGCTGCTGTCTCTGACTCTGCTGAGTCGAACCTCGCTGCTGACTACTCGAACCAACATGAAAACTCGAATACGAAGTAGCCTGCAATCCACTCGACTGAACTCCCAATTGGTAATAATCAGGCATCGCTCCCTGCCTAACTAACCTCAGCTCAATCGCATGCAGAAAATCTAAAGGATCAGAAGTCCCATCAAAAGCAATCCTGCCAACTCTGGCATAGAACAAAGCTGCCTCAGGGTCAGACATACCCTGCTGATAGGCAGGCTGAACAGGCTGAACAACTGGAGGAATAGGAACATCAAACTCAGGCTCAACAGGCTCCTCGTCCTGTAACTCTCTCTGCCTACGGCGACCTGCCGCTCCTCGAGGTCTACCCCTGCCACGACCTCTACGTCTAACTGGCTGCTCAGGAGGTAAAACCTCATCCTGAAAAGACTCATCATCCTCGGCCTCAACGACCGGTGGAGCGACACGCGCTCGCCTCCTCATTCTGAAAAGACAAACGGAAAAATTCAGACAAAACAGACAACGGAGGAATAACGCTGAAAACTACAGCAAGGAATACTCATCAAGACATACTCGAACCTAATACACTGCAGTAGTCCAACAGAAAACACAACTTTAAAACTAGGGCCACAACTCACAAAACTAAGCCCTGACACAGAACTCCATTCTGATACGAACTTCGCTCTGATACCAACTTTGTCACGACCCAAAACAGGGGCCATGACCGGCGCTAGGGAACGGGAATTCTTTCGAATCCGGAACCCGTAGCAAGCCTAAAAATAAAATAAATATGCAATAATAACCATAAAAATATAATATGCAGCGGAAAATAAAATCATAAATATTACAATATCATCCATATCAACTGGATTCAATTCAAAACTCATCACATCACATATATAATCTCATAAATGTATAATCTTTATACAAATCCAGTTTTACTATAATACATCTCTTTAAAACAAATACTTTATTTCACAACTACTGAAAATCACAACTACTGCAGTGTCTAGATAAAATAAATAAGACTCAAGTATACAATTTACATAAAGAAGCCGGGGCGGAAGAAATCCGGCGTATCGACCTGCTACTGAGGTCTGAGGAAGTTGACTCTCCTGAAAAATAGTCAACGGAGGGGAGTCAGACCTCACTGAGTGAATTACTATAATATATATACATACACTCTAAGTGATAATGCATACAGTCAACAGTATATGAGTAATATGTATATATACAGGCAAGTTCATACAAATGCTGAAAAATCATTTTATATATTTTGTCTGAAAATCAACTTTTATGAAGGATCACATAGAACCCTAGAATATCGCAACCTCAGAAAAATAGTGTTAAACAACACTCTAGCCATACAGGCTCACTGATTCCAAATATATCCACTTAATCCATATGGACAGTAGACTGGCCCTGAGACACTAAGTCAACCGAGCTCCAGCAGTCTGACTGCCAGTGTGATTGGCCCCGAGACACTTGGTCAACCGAGCTCCAGCAATCACACCCACAAACCACATCTCACATATATCAATAATCATAATCAAATCGATATCCACAAATAAGTTAGTAATAAAGCCTAAATACTATAGGCGTACCGGTACGTACTCGGTCCTAGTGCTGCCCACTAGGTAGCACGTTCTATTGATATCCTTCATTCTTAAATATAAAACATTCATTCACAAAAATAAATGATGCATGGATATAAATGAAATAGCAATATAAACCATATATATATACCGAAAATATACCAAACATAAACCAAGTATATTTTGAGTATATATATGTCAAATAAATTCAATCAAATCATGAATTAAACTAAAAATATATTTAAAAACATTTTAAATATATTTTATTAATAAAACATGTATATAATTTATTATATACCAAAAATATACTTGAATATAAATCATGTTATTTATGCATATTCAGTCAAAATAAAACATGCATTTTCTAAATCATGCATCCTAAGCATATATATATAATATAGTAACTCACCTAATGCGCTCCACGAGACGGGTCCGACGGGCCTGGTCCACTAACCCTCGGTCTCGGCGCAACTAAACAAGAAATAATTAATCGACATCAGAATAACCCTAACAGAAATCCTAGAATTAAATCTAGAGTATTCCACACAGAATCGGAAATTAGGGTTCGATTGGATATCACGTTTTACGAGAATTCTACCGGAAATCCGGCAGAACCTCCCCTGTAAAATGGACATCTCTCTACTCAAAAGAGTAGAGCCGACCCTGCAAAGAAAATACACTTCGAAAAACGAGCTCAACACAATCAAAATCCCACGGTCGGACTCCAAACTACAGTCCACCGATCGGGGTCCACAAACACAGAATATATATTCAAATATACCAAAAATATCCTTAAATCATAAAAATACATTTCATACGTAGAAATTACATAATAAATCTTGAAACACTGTAAAAATCGATTAAAACTCATTTTATTAGAAAAACCGTATATTATATATATAATTGAAAATAATTCCCGAAAAATAGTTTTAATTAGTTAAAAATACTAAATAATTTGTAGAAATCATTTTTATACCTTAAATAAATATTAAAACCAATTAAATTACATTTTTAGACAATTTAGGATAAAATTACCAAAATACCCCTATATATATATATATACCTAAATTACTTCAAAAATTCACCAAAAATCATACAATTATCCAAAATTAATTTTCTCAACATATTTATCAATAATATCAATAATTAAACTCAATTAACCAATTAAATTCAATTTAAAACACAATTAACTTAATTTTACAAAATCACATAAACTTCAATAAATAAAAATAAATACTTAGAAATTCATAAAAATTCCAAATAAATTTCTATAATTCATTTCAACACCTAATTCAACCATAAACTCCAATTTCATAATTTAAATAATTAATTTCCGAAAATTAGAAAATAATATTAAAATATTCAAAAATACCCAAAAATCCAAACAATCTCCAAAAATTCTGTAAAAATTCATACATGAAGATTAAGCTACCAGGAACAACATTTGTGAAGGAAGTTTCCATGAATCATCCAAATCGAAGCTCAAAAAAATCAAAAACCAAAAGAGGCCGAAAACTTCAAATCAAAACCTAAGCAATTCTAGACCATTTTAGCTCAAACCAAAGCTAGAATAACACTCACCGGAGCTCAAGGAGAAGATAGAGACCGGCGGTGTCGAAAACGGTGGCCGGAGGAGGGAGAAACGGCGGTGAGAAAATGGTGGTGGTCGGCGCCCGCGGGAGAAGAAGAAGAAGAAGAAGAAAAAGAAAAAGAAAGAAAAAGGAAAGAGAAAGAAAAAGAAAAAGAAAGAAAAAGGAAAAGAAAAAAAAGAAAAAAAAAAAAAAATAAATTAAAATAATTAAATATTAATAAATAAATAATAATAAAATAATAAATTTTAATAATTTAATAATAAATAAAATAATCAAATAATAATAAATAAATAATAAAATATTAGGGTAATAATAAACCCTAATTAAATAAATATACACACACAGGCTTTATTTAATAATTTAAAAATATGTATGAGTTCATGCAAATCCGTAAATACATTTAAAATAATTAATAATACATTGTTTACGTGGAAATTTCCCCGAAAATGAAAGTCCCGGGAAAATTTTACGTAAAATACTGAAAATAATAGACAGTAATTATAATAGGTTTAAAATACATATCAACTCATAAAAATATAGTATAATGCATAAAAATTATTGACACTGTATATCCCGGTACAGTGTAAAAATATTTTAAAAAAACACGGGATATTACACCTTTGGTTCAATTAGGGTTGCCACAATTGTCCATTTAAAGCCCAAGTGTGCATGCCCACTTTGTCAAATCCATCCATAAATGCCAATGCAATCTCATCCATTGACCCCTATATTTGTACTGCTATAGATTTTCTCAATGCACTAATTATAAGGCTTTGAGTCAGTTTCAAGTTAATATATTATGGGCCCCATGGTTCAATCAAGGTTGCCACGATTGTCCATCTAAAGCCAAAGTACGCACACTTACTTTGTCAAATCCATCCATAAATGGCAATGCAGTCTCATCCATTGGCCCATAAATTTAGATTGCTACAAAAGAAGTGTGTAACACCCATTATTGGGCTCTAAGTCAACTTTGATTTAATATATTATGGGCTTATAGTTTAATCAGGGTTACAGACTATCCATTTAAAGCTCAAGTGCGCATGCCCACTTTGTTAAATCCATCTATAAATGCCAATGCAGTCTCTTCCACAAGCCCCTAGATTTGGATTTTTATAAACTAATTTTTTAGTACCTATTATAAGGCTTTGACCTAGCCTCAATTTGATATATGATGGCCACCATGGTTCAATCGGGGTTGCCATAACCATCCCAAGTGTGCACGCCTACTTTGTCAAATCCATCCGTAAATGCTAATGCAATCTCATCCATAGACCCCTAAATTTGTATTACTACAAATGAACTATGTAACACCCATTATAAGGCTCTGAGTCAACTTTGATTTGATATAGTATAGGCCTTGTGATTCAATCAAGGTTGCCACAACTGTCCATTTTGAAGCCCAATTGTGCACGCGCACTTTGTTAAATCCATCCATTAATGCCAATGTAGTCTCATCCATAGGCCCCTAAATTTGGACTGCTACAGATTTTTTTCTATAGCACATATTATAAAACTCTAAGTTAACTTCAATTTAATATATTATGAGCCCTATGGTTCAAGTGGGGTTGCCATGATCGTCCATCTAAAGACCAAGTGTGCACACCCACTTTGTCAAATTCATCCATAAATGGCAATACAGTCTCTTGCATAGACCCCTAAATTTGGATTGCTACACAAAAAATGTATAGCACCTATTATAGGGCTCCAAGTTATCTTTGATTTCATATATTATCATCTTGTGGTTCAATTGAGGTTGCCATGACTGTCCATGTGAAGTCCAACTCCGAACACCCACTTTGTCAAATCCATCCATAATTAACAATGCAGTCTTATCCATAGGCCCTTAAATTTGGATTGCTATAGATTTTGTCTATAGCACTAATTATAGGGCTCTAAGTTAGCTTTAATTTAATATATTATAAGCCTTGTGGTTCAACTGAGGTTGCCAAAACTGTCCATTTGAAGCCCAAGTGCGCATGCCCACTTTGTCAAATCCATCCATAAATTGCAATATAGTCTCATCCATCAGCCGTTAAATTTGGATTGCTACAAATGAAGTGAGTAGCACCCACTATAGGGCCTTGAGTCAACTTTGATTTGATATATTATAAATCTATGGTTCAATCGGGGTTGCCATGATCATCCATTTAAATCCTAAGTACATATGTCCATTTTGTCAAATCCATCAATAAATGCCAATGCAGTATCATCCATACACCTATAAATTTGGATTGATATATAAGAAGTGTGTAGTACCTATTATAAGGCTCTGAGTCATCCTTGATTTAAGAAATTATGGGCCCATGGTTTAGTCGAGGTTGCCACGACCGTCCATTTAAAGCCCAAGCATGCAAGCCCACTTTATTAAATCCATCCATAAATGCTAATGCAGTCTCAGCCATAGGCCCCTAAATTTGGATTAATACAAAAAAAGTGTGTAGCATCTATTATAAGGCTCTGAATTAGCCTTGATTTGATAAATTATGGGCCCCGTGGTTCAATCGAGGTTGCCACGACTGTCCATTTGAAGCCTAAGTGCACACTCCTACTTTATCAAATCCATCCTTAAATGCCAATGTAGTGTCATCCATAGGCCCCTACATTTGGATTGCTATAAAATAAGTGAGTAGCAACTATTGTAGGGCTCTGAGTTAACCTTAATTTGACATGTTATAGGCCCCATGGTTTGATTAGGGTGGCCACGACCGTTCATTTAAAGCCTAAGTGTGCAAGCTCACTTTGTCAAATCCAACCATCAATGCCAATGCAGTCTCATCCATAGGCCCCTAAATTTGGACTATAGCACCCACTATAGGGCTCTAAGTCAGCTTTGATTTAATATATTATAGGTCTCATGATTCAATAGAGGTTGCCACAACCGTCCATTTGAAGCCCAAGTGTGCTCGCCCACTTTGTCATATCCATCCATAAATACCAATGTTGTCTCATCTATAGGCCCATAAATTTATATTGCTATAGATAAAGTTTATAGCTACCATTACAGAACTATGAGTTAGGTTCAATTTGATATATTATAGACCTTGTGGTTCAATTGGGGTTGTCACGACTATCCATTTGATGCTCAAGTGTGCATGCCCACTTTGTCAAATCCATCCATAAATGCCAATGTAATCTCATCCACAGGCCCCTAAATTTGGATTGCTACAGATCAATCATGTGGAAAATATCATAGGTCTTAGTTTTAGCTTTAATTTGATATATTATAGGCCCTATGGTTCAATCAAGGTTGCCATGACCGTCCATTTGAAGCCTAGGTGTGCATGCCCACATTGTCAAATCCATCCATAAATACCAATGTAGTCTCATCCATTGGCCCCTAAATTTGGAGATATAGAAGAAGTTTATAGCAATCATTATAGGGCTCTAAGTTAGCTTCAATTTGATATATTATGGGCCTTGTGGTTCAGTCAAGGTTACAATGATCGTCCATTTGAAAAACCAAGTGCGCACGCCCACTTTGTCAAATCCATCCATAAATGCCAATGCAATCTCATCCATAGGCCCCTAAATTTGGATAGTTACAGATGAAGTTATGAGCACCCATTATAAGGGTCTAAGTTGGATTTAATTTGATATATTATGAGTGTTATGGCTGAATTAGGGTTGCCACGACCGTCTATTTGAAGCCCAAGTGCACATGCCCACTTTGTTAAATCCATCGATAAATGCTAATGCCATCTCATCCATAGGCCCCTAAATTTGGATTACTATAGAAGAAGTGTTTAGTACCCATTATAGGGCTCTGAGTCAGCCTTAATTTGATATACTATGGGCTCTATGGTTTAAACGGGGTTGCCATGACCATCCATTGGAAGCCCAAGTGCGCATACCCAATTTGTCAAATCCATCCATAAATGCTAATGCAGTCACATCCATAGGCCCCTAAATTTTTGCTGCTATAGATGGAGTGTGAACCACCCATTATAGGGCTCTAAGTTAGCTTTGATTTGATATATTATAGGCCATGTGGTTCTAATGGGGTTGCCATAACCGTCCATTTGAATCCCAAGTATGAATGCCAACTTCATTAAATCCATCCATAAATGACAATGTTATCTCATTTGTAGACCCCTAAATTTGGATTACTAAAGACAAAGTTTATAGCTTTCATTTTAGAGATCTATATTAGCTTTGATTTGATATATTATAAGGCTTATGGTTCTATTGGGGTTGCTATGACTGTCCATTTGAAGCTTAAGTCCGCGCGCCCACTTTATCAAATCCATCCATAAATGCCAATGCAATCTCATCCATAGGCCCTTAAATTTGTATAGCTATAGATAAATTGTGTAGTACCCATTATAAGGCTCTAAGTCAGTATCGATTTGAAATATTGCAAGCCTTGTGGTTCAATCGGGGTTGCCACAACTATCCATTTGAAGTCTAAGTACACATGCCCACTTTGTCAAAACCATCCATAAATGCTAATGCAAACTCATCCATAGGCACTTAAATTTGGACTACTACATATTTTGTCTATAGCATTGATTATAGGGCTTTGAGTCAACTTTAATTTGATATATTATGGGACTTGTGGTTCAAGCGAGATTGCAATAACTGTCCATCTGAAGTCCAAGTGTGCATGATTACTTTATCAAATTCACCATAAATAGTAATGCAGTCTCATGCATAGGCCCCAAAATTTGGATTGCTACAGATGAACTATATAGCACCCATTATAAGGCTCTAAGTTAGCTTTGATTTGATATATTATGCCCCTATGGTTCAATCAGAGTTACCATGATCATCCATTTGAGGCCCTAGTGCACACAACCACTTTGTTAAATCCATCCATAAATGCCATTGTAGTCTCATCCATAGGCCCCTAAATTTGGATTATTACAGAAGAAGTGTGTAGGACCTATTATAGGTCTTTGAGTCAGCCCTAATTTGAGATATTATGGGCCCTATGATTCAATCGGTGTTGCCACGACCATCCATTTGAAACCTAAGTGTGCACGCCCACTTTGTCAAATTGATCCATAAATGCCAATGCAGTCTCACCTATAGGCCCCTAAATTTGGATTGCTACAGTAAAAGTGTGTAGCATTTATTATAGGGCTCTGAGTCAGCCTTAATTAGATATATTATGGGCCCTGTGGTTCAATCGGGGTTACCATGACCATCCATTTGAAGCCCAAGTGCGCATGCCCACTTTGTCAAATCCATCCATAAATTTCAATACAGTCTCATCCATATGCCCCTAAATTTAGACTGTAGCACCCACTATAAGGCTCTAAGTCCGCTTCGATATGATATATTATGGGTCTCGTGGTTCAATTGGGGTTGCCACAACCATCCATTTAAAGCCCAAGTGAGCACGCCCATTTTATCAAATTCATCCATAAATGTTAATGATGTCTCATATTATCTATAAATTTCATGAAAAAAGTTTGGGCAAATTCAAATTTCTTTATGAGAAAATCAGGGCTACAATGTTTTTATAGCTGTCTAACAGTATTCTGTATTTCAAATTGCATAGATCTTAGTATTTTGGACATATCTTGAGCTAAAGAAGTAAAATTAGGTGATTCAAAATGATATGGAAAAATAATTCAAATATCTACAATTTTCATTCAAATTCATTCAAGAGCAAATCACGGCTTCAACTTGGGTATAGTTGTTTGATAGTATTCTACATTTCAAATTGCATAGGTCTTAGTATTTTGGACATATCTTGAGCTAAAGATGTCCAATTTAGGTGATTTTAAATGATATGGAAAGATAATTAAAATATATACAACTTCTATGAAGAAAGTGTGGGCAAATTCCAATGTCTTGAGTAGCCAATCACAGATTCAATCCATGAATAACTATCTGACAACATCACTTTCAATGATTCAAAATATAGACATTGGACACATTATTTTCATATCCAATAGCTATATTTATAAGTATAAATACCTCTAAAGCTGAATGAAAGTAAAAGAAACTTGTTTATTATTCATTCTTTCTTAAGCATTCATTGAGCTCTCAAATTCTCTTAAATAATTCTTTATTTGTATAACTCTTGTGAGAGTTGGACGTGTGTTAGGAATAGAATTTCTCTTCTTGTTAAATCTTTGGTTAGATTAGAAGGGAAGTGAGATTTATTTTCAAAGCAATTGGTTTAAGTGTTGTCAATTAAAACACTTGGGTTTTGGTTTTTTTAGTGAGCCTTGAAAACTCATGTTGTAAGGTTATAAGAGTGAGACATAAAACACTTGTATAATCTCAATCCTATAAATAAGATTGTGGGTGATTGAAAATCCTAACTTAAGGATAAGTTAGGTGGAGACGTAGGATTGTTGTTGAATCCGAACTCCTTAAATCTTTGTGTTCTTCATTCTTCCTTCTCAACTTCTATTTAATTCTTACAAAAAATTCTTTTAATTTCTCATTTTTATTTGACCATCCTATTCACCCCC
The DNA here is from genome assembly GCA_947683625.1 of Mallotus nudiflorus. Classification (NCBI taxonomy): domain Eukaryota; kingdom Viridiplantae; phylum Streptophyta; class Magnoliopsida; order Malpighiales; family Euphorbiaceae; genus Mallotus; species Mallotus nudiflorus. The sequence goes on from CANTUR010000061.1 coordinate 2,663,495, forward strand.
CTCTAGGACTCTTTTCAATTGGTATTAGAGCTTGAATTCTAGGTACTTTATTGCTATAATACATTATCATGGGGAGTGAATCATAAAACATCTCTTGTCTTAGAATATTCTTTGATGGTAGTGACTATCCACATTAGAAATTCAAAATGGAATTATATCTTGATTGTGATTCCATCAAACTTTGGGACATTATCCTAAAAGGTTGGGAACCACCTACAACTATCATTGATGGCATGGTAACTAATCTTACAAGAAGCCAATGGAGTATTGATCAAAAGGAAGAAAATCACAAAAATAAAAAAGTTATGATTACTCTAGTCTCTTCAATGAAAAGAGAAGAAGGAGACAACCTTCAACATTGGATGTCAACCAAAGAAATATGGGAGATCTTAGAAAACCACTATGAAGGAAACATTCAAGTAAGAAGCAAGAAGGTTTAACTTCATATGTATGAATATGAACTCTTTAAATTGAAGCCTCATGTATCAATCACAGAGATGATAAATCGTCTCAATGCTCTCCTCCTAACCCTCAAGAAACTTAGAAAACATTTCTACAAGGAAGAAGTAAACAATAAGATTCTAAGAATCCTACCTAAAAAGGATTAGGAATCTCGTGTTACTTCAATTAAGGAGGCTTAAGACCTCTCCACCTTATTAACCGATGTGCTCATTGGTAAGCTCTTAACATATAAGCTCACTATCAAGCAAAGAGGTGAAGAATAAGAAGAGAAAGAAGAAAAGAAAAAGAGCATTACTCTAAAATCTCTTCAAGAAGGAAGTGAAGAGGAAAGCATCAAAGATTCTAGTGATGAAGATGGTGACATTGCCATGCTCACTAGGAACTTCAAGAAGTTTTTAAGAAAGAAAAACTTCTCAAGATTAAGCGACTTCAAAAAGAAGTTCAAAGGAGATGGGAAGAAGAAAAATAAGGAGGTTACTTGCTATAAATGCTAGAAATCGGGACATATTAGAAGTTAGTGTCCTAAACTCAAATTCAATAACAAGGAAGCAAAGGATAAGAATAAGGCATTCAAAGCTACTTGGGATGATTCTTCCAATTCCAAAGAGGAAGCGGAACAACAAAAAGTGGCTAATCTTTGCTCCATCTACTTCTTATTCTTCCTTTGATGATTGTGATAATTATTATGATAATGATAATGATGATGAGAGCTCTCATAAATGATGAAAATCATAAGCTTTCTAAGTACGTCTTAAAATTAAAGAATTCCATTGCTAAATTTAAGAGGGGAAAAGAAACTTTAGATAGTCTTTTTGACTCTCAAAAATTTCATGGAGATACCCATGGAGTTGGTTATAAGAATGGAATGTCTTCATCATCTTCATCATTTATTAATTTTGTAAAAGCTTTACATGATTCCACTCTTTCAACTACCAAATCAAATGAGACTTAAGCTTTCATAGCTAAAAGATCTCATGTGTTAAATAGCAAAGAAAAGTCTCATGAGATTCATCCTTCATTAACACAAAGAGGTAAGGCTCAAACTAGAGCACCTAAACCCAAGCATACTTATATGTACATTAGACACAATTATAATAGGCATGGTACACAATACAATGCACATAAATATGTTGCATAAAATTATCGAAATACACATCACCATTGCCAATGCATGTCTCACTTAATGACATAAAACAATAGGCGATACACACAACACCAAAGGCATGTTGCACACACTAGAAAAGCATTTCATCCTAGGAGGAATAAATTTGAAAATATTGTATGTTCTTATTGCATGATTAAAGGACATACTAATAATGTATGCTTCTATAGAAGACTGCATATGAATTTACTTTCTACATATTATCTTGACCTAGACCAAAAAAGATTTGAGTCCAAAAGAACACTTAAATTCTATTGTGTAGATGTGCTTGAAATCCACAAGAACAAAAAGCAAGTGGTATCTCAATAGTGGATATTCAAGGCACATGACAAGAGACAAAGAGCAATTCAACAAACTTGATGCTAAGGATGGAGGACATGTTACTTTTGGAGATAATGCAAAAGGAAAAATTATTGGCATTGGAGAAATAAGTAATCCTCAATCCTTATCTATACATCATGTGTTGTTTATTGATGATCTTAAACATAATATGCTTAGTATAAGTCAATTATATGACATGGGAGATAAAGTAACTTTTTATCCTAAAAGTTGCTTTGTTAGTAGTCTTGATGAAAATAAAGTTATTTTTAGTTGTGAAAGAGTAGACAATGTTTAAGTCATTGATTTGAATGAAATTGATAAAAAAGACATAAAATGCTTAGTTTTTATCTCCCATGACACATGGACATGGCATAAAAGATTAGGACATGCAAATTTTGAGCTTTTAAATGATCTTTGTAAACATGAACTTGTAATTAGTTTACCTAAGCTTGAATTCACTAAAGATAAACTTTATGATGCTTGACAAAAGGGAAAACAATCCAAGTCCTCATTTAAGCTAAAAAATATAGTGTCCACCTCTAACCCACTTGAACTTATACATATGGATTTATTTGAACCAATTAGAAATGCTAGTCTCGGTGGAATGCATTATGCTTATGTATTGGTTGATGACTACTCTAGATAAACTTGGGTGTGTTTTCTTGCTCATAAGAATGATGCATTTAAAGCTTTTGAAAATTTTTCAAAAAGAGTTCCAAAAGAAAAAGGATTTTGTATTTCATCCATTAGAAGTGATCATGGAACCGAATTTGAAAATGAATTTTTCAAAAACTATTATAATGAAAATGGTATTTCTCATACATTTTCATCTCCTAGAACTCCTCAACAAAATGGGGTAGTTGAAAGGAAAAATAGAACTCTTGTGGAAATGGCTAGAACAATGCTTTATGAGTATAATTTGCCTCTATACTTTTGGGCAAAAGCCATTGACACATCTTGTTATATTTCAAACCGAGTTTTTAAAAGACCAATTTTAAATAAAACATCTTATGAGCTATGGAACAATAGAAAACCCAAAATCTCATATCTAAGAGTATTTGGATGTAAGTGCTTTATATTGAACACCAAGGATAATCTTGGGAAATTTGATTCCAAAGCTGATGAAGGATTTTTCCTAGGCTATTCCATCTCTAACAAAGCATATAGGGTCTTAAATAAGAGAACTCTAGTAGTTAAAGAGTCAATGCATGTGGTATTTGATGAATCAAACTCACTTGATCCTAAAAAGGATGTTTGTAGTGTTGATTATCTTATAAGTGACAATGAGGTTGTGGAAACACAAGAAGAAAATGCTAGTAAGCCTTTAGAACTTGAAGATCCAAGCAAGAAGGAAAATGGGGAGACATCTCAACCTACCTTGAAGGATGAACTTCCAAAGGATTGGCAATTCAAGAAAGCTCACCCTCAAGACCTCATTATAGGTGACACTATAAAAGGGGTAACTACTATATCTCAATTAAATTCTATTGTTTATTTAGCCTTCATTTCTCAAATTGAACCCAAAAATATTAATGATGCTTTGTGTGATGATTTTTGGGTCCTTACTATGTAAGAAGAGTTAAATCAATTTGAGAGAAACAAGGTTAAGACCTTGGTTCCTAGACCTAAACATCATCCTATTATAGGCACCAAATAGGTGTTTAGAAATAAGATAAATGAATAAGGTGTCATAACTAGAAATAAAGCTAGAGTAGTAGCTAAAGGTTATAATTAAGAGGAAGGCATTGATTATGATGAAACCTTTGCCCCCATTGCAAGGTTAGAAGCTATTAGGATGCTACTTGCATTTGCATCATACATGGATTTTAAAATTTATCAAATGGATGCTAAAAGTGCATTTTTAAATGGTTTTATTAAAGAGGAGGTATATGTTGAACAACCTTTAGGTTTTGAAAATTTTGACTCTCTAAATCACGTGTTTAAACTTTTAAAAGCATTATATGGATTGAAACAAGCTCCAAGAGCTTGGTATGAAAGATTGAGTAACTTTTTACTAGAGAAAGGTTTCTCTAAAGGAAAGGTTGACACAACTTTATTTATAAATATATCTAAACACGATTTATTAATTATTCAAATATATGTTGATGACATTATATTCGGTGCAACTAACCATTGCTTGTGTGAGGAATTCTCTTATTTAATGTAAGGAGAATTTGAGATGAGTATGATGGGTGAACTCAAATTCGTTCTTGGACTATAAATCAAGCAATGCAAAAATGTGATTTTCATTAATCAAGCCAAGTATGTAAGAGACATTCTTTAAAATTTTAGCATGGATGGAGCTAAGATAAGTAAAACTCCAATGAGCACCATAACCAAACTTAATAAGGATAAGAATGGCAAACTAGTTGATAAAAAGCAATTTAGAGGTATAATCAGATCCCTTCTTTATTTAACCCCTAGTATACCTGATATTATGTTTGCTACTTGCTTGTGTGCTAGATTTCAATCAAGTCATAGAGAGTCTCATTTGAATGCTATTAAAAGAATTTTCAAATATCTTTATGGTACAATACATTTAGGACTTTGGTATCCTAGGAGTTCTTCTTTTGACTTGATTAGTTATTTTGATGCTGACTTTGATGGTAGCTTACTAGATAGAAAAAGTACTTCCAAAACTTCTCAAATTTTAGGAAATTACCTACTTGCTTGGTTTAGTAAAAAAAAAAGTTTCGGTTACCTTATCGACCATTGAAGCAAAATATGTGGTGGCTAGTTGTTGTTGTACCCAAGCTCTATGGCAAAAACAACAACTTTTGGACTATGGTATTGATATTAATCACATTCCAATTAAATGTGATGCCTTAGTCAAAATCCCATTCAACATTCTAGAACTAAGCATATTGACATTAGACATCATTTCTTACATGATCATGTGCAAAATGGTGATATTTTTCTTGATTTTGTTGATACTAATCATCAATTAGCAGACATCTTTACCAAGCCTCTTTATGAGGAAAGCTTGAATTTTATTAAGCATGAGCTTGGTATGATTGATGGCTCAAGCTTGTCTTGATCACTTGTTAAATTAATGAATTAATGTTTGGATTCTTATGTGATCATATGCTTTAGAAAAATTATTTTCATCATCGTGTATATATTTTGTTTTAAAGGTATTTGCTTTAGCAAATTTACTTCATATACATGATATATTGTATTTCCCATTTCTTGATCTTTGTATTAATTTTATTTGATTTTGATTTATATGGATTCATTCAATTTTTTTCAAAATCCCTCATATTTTTCAAATTAATAATTAATCATTGAGCTAAATTGAATTAATTAATTATTTTAATTTAGCAAAAATATTTCTCCTCCTCAGCAAGATTTTTTTAATATTTTTTAATTCATTTTATGTCAGTTTCTATTTGATTTATTTTCAGTATACTTTTTGTATCTAAGTTTTGAACTGTTAGTCTATTTTTTAATTCATTTTATGTCAGTTTTTATTCGGTTTATTTTCTGAATATTTTATGGATATAAGCCATGAGTTGTTTGTTTATTTTATAATTATTTTATGACAGTTTATGCTCAGTTTATTTTCTAGATATAAGACATGAGCTGTTAGTTTTATGTCTTGTCTACAATTGGTATTTTAATATCATTATAGCTCTCTCTTTTTAATTAGATTTTATTTTCATTCGGATAAGGGGGAAGAAATATTTGAGTTTGTTTATTTTTTTTATTGTGTTTATGCATGAATATTGTTTATTATGTTTATACATGCATAATTAATGTTTAATTTAGTCATGTATCAATTCCACTTAGTAATTGTTTTGTTCTTTAATAAGGCATGAATATATTTTTAAGATTTGGTCTATCTTTGCTTTTGTCAAAGGAGGCAAAAATAATTGAGTTTGCAAGGAAATTTTTTTTTTACAAAGATGTGTTTGTGTTAGTGATATAACTATGTGATAGTGTGTCTTTAATATCATTTTTTTTTTGTTCATTAAATTAGGGGGAGAAAATTGTTTGAATTTATTTCAAAAAAATTTTTTTATGCATGCATAGTAACAATGTAAGTGTGGCTAGTCTTGTCCTTGTGATAAAAAGCTTTTTTTTCCTTATTTTGTTTATATATGACATGAATTTTTTTAATTTATGCATGACTATCAATTATGCTTATACCTACAAAATTCATATTCATGTATAAATTCTTCTTAGGAATGGTTTTTATCTTTAAAAATGAAATGACTTTCATAAAGATTTTGAGTACCTCTGGTATTATTGGCTCCCTTAGGTCTATTTTCCCTTATATCTCTCTCTTTTCTTTTTATCTTTGACAAAGGGGGAGAAGAAGCTATGTACTTAGGGGATAAATAATTGTGTTTGTATTTAAGATATGCTAAGTACCACATGATTATGTATGATTGATTGACTAGCTAAACTTTCTATAATCATGTGATGTTTCAATATAGCATATGTACTATTTTGTGATGCATTATAATAGCACTATATGCATATATGTTTGAAATTATTTCCTTCATGTTGTCTAACATTTTTAAACAATTATGTTATCATCATTTGTTATGTTAGGCCAAGTTCTTGATAATATTTTTATGTTTTCCTTATTCTTGATAAGAAGGATAATAAAATTTATTTATATTTCTTATCATGTCCAAAAAGGAGGAGAAATAAAGAAATATATTTTTTTGAAGGAATAGATTTGTTAAACCATTATACATGCTATGATAATTCATTTATATATTCTGATATATGATAAATATTGAATTTATGCATATGTTAAAAGGGAGCAAAATACTTTCTCATTTTGCATCTAATTAATTTGAAAGAGGGAGCTATTTTAATTAGCATGCGTATACATGTTATTTATATACCAAGCATATACACTTTTGGATGAATAGTGACTTTTCGGGCAAATTGAACCTCTTAGATTGAAGAAGGCTTTTGACATCTTTAAAGCTCTTAAATGAGAAAATGACCTTCTTAACATTTTAAGTAGACATCTTAAGCTTTCTGAATTGGGCTTATTTGTCAAAAACTAAGTTCATTTGGTTATGCAAATTTTGAGTCAAAATCCATGTATATGTCTACCATCTTAGATTGCACATCTCTTAGTATTTTAGATATATATTGAGTTACATACGTAAAATTAAGGTGATTCAAAATTATATGAAAAGATAATCAAATATCTACAACTTTCATGAAGAAATTATGGGCAAATTCAAATTTCTTCAAGAGCAAATCACGGCTTCAACGTGTGTATAGCTGTCTAACAGAATTTTGCATTTTAGATTGCATAGCTCTTAGTATTTTGGACATATCCTGAGCTAAAGAAGTAAAATTTAGGTGATTCAAAATAATATGGAAAGATAATTCAAATATCTATAGTTTTATGAAAAAAGTGTGGGCAAATTAAAATTTCTTTAGGAGCAAATCACGGCTTCAACTTAGGTATAGCTGTCTGATAGTATTCAACATTTGAAATTGCATAACTCTTAGTATTTTAGGCATATCCTAAGCTAAATATGTCTAATTTAGGTGATTCAAAATGATATGGAAAGCTAATTAAAATATCTATAGCTTTTATGAAGAAAATGTGGGCAAATTCAAATGTCTTGAGTAACCAATTGTGGCTTCAATCCATGAATAGATGTCTAACAACATCACTTTCAATGATTAAAAATATAGATGTTGGACACATTATTTGCATCTCCAACAGCTATATTTTTAAGTATAAATACTTCTAGAGCTGAATGAAAGTAAAAGAAACTTGTTTATTATTCATTCTTTCTTAAGCATTCATTGAGCTCTCAAATTCTCTTAAACAATTCTTTACTTATATAACTCTTATGAGAGTTGGGTGTGTGTTAGGAACAGAATTTTGCTTCTTCTTAAATCTTAGGTTAGATGAAAAGGTAAGTGAGACTTATTTTCAAAGGAATTGGTTTAAGTTTTGTCCACTAAAAAACTTGGGTTTTGGTTTTTTTAGTGAGCATTGAAAACTCATGTTGTAAGGTTATAAGAGTGAGCCATAAAATGCTTGTATAATCTCAATCCTATGAATAAGATTGTGGATGATTGAAAATCCTAACTTGGGGATAAGTTAGGTGGAGATGTAGGATTGTTATTGAATCTGAACTCCTTAAATCTTTGTGTTCTTCATTCTTCCTTCTCAACTTCTATTTAATTCTTACAAAAAATTCTTTTAATTTCTCATTTTTATTTTATAGTCCTATTCACCACCCACCCCTCTAGGACTCTTTTTAAAATATTTTAAGGGCCTAAACATCTACTCACCAAATAGCCTATAAACACACAAAACTGGTTTGCCAAATTTGCTTAATTTGCACCTGCTTTTCCCTTGCCTTTTTTAGCAATTAACACATGCAATTTCATTCATAAATCATCAATATAACAATCTCATACACTAACCTAACCATGTAGCCCCCAAACTATATGCAAAATATACAAATTAACTTAACTCTACAAACTAGCCTTATTAACTCCATAGGGGCTATTTTTAGGCCTATATTAAAAAATTTTCACTGACCTATAGAAAAGGAATTTTAATCTTAAATTTTAACCAAACTTATGTCTTTGTGTCTAGTACCTTCAATAAAAATTTCACTTATAAGCAGCTCAATTACTTAGATAGATTGAGCAATAAAACATACAGGTCTATTAAACCACTATTAAAACATAATTAGATCTTTATAAAAAAATATAAAGTTTTAGAAAACTCTTTCAATTTTTCTTAGAATCAAAATAAATTCAATTTATAGTTTCCTAGCTCAAGATATACTAAAAGTATCTAGACTAGTTTTAACTTATGAACTTTGTAAACCTAGTTCACATAATCAAAATGGCTACTTTCATAGCTAACTTTGAAACATTTTTAGGACTTATAGAAAAGGAATTTTAAGCTAAAATTTTAATAAATCGTAGATATATATGTCTATGATATGCTATAATAATTTCACACCAATTGGACACCCACAAATAGAATTATATATAATGAATTATAACCTACTCTAAGAAATTGACAGACTGAGTAATAAAATGTTTTCTCTTATTACCCTAACATAGAGGCTAAATCAAATCAATCTCAAAGAGGAAAAATTTTAGATAATTATTCAAAGGTTCTAGATCATTAAATAACACTTAATTTGGACCTCTCTATATTAATATATGATCAAATTATAGAGACTAATAAATGAGACTTTAAAACCCCAAAATCTGCAATTTAAGAACCCTAAATTAAAAAAACCCAAACACTAAAATCACTTACCAATTCAATCACCAAGGTCTTCTAAGATAAATATTTTAGCCTTAATAATACTTTAGATCTTTAATTTTGCTTGAAAAATCAACTTCTTCAGGAGAAAATGAATCAGCTCTCTTTCGCCTTTTTCTTTTCTTTTCTTTTCTTTTCTTTTCTTTCTTTCTTTCTTTCTCTCTTTCTTTCTTTATTTCTTCCATTCTTTCTATTTATGGAAACTCCTTATGATATACCTAAAAAAATAACTAAATAATATGTAAAATACTCTTATTGGTCCTTAATGAAATTCTTAAGTTATCTATAAATCCTTAAGCTTTCAATTGTTCAATCAAGGACAATCATTTGCCACAATTGAGTTCTTTCCTCTATATATATATATATATATACATAATGCATAATGAATGTAAATGTATTAATAATTAGGGTATGGGTGTGACAGTTCTTCCCACCTTAGAAAATTTCATCCCTAAAATTGAGTTAAAATAAATAAGGGTATTGGTTTCTCATGTCTTCCTCTTACTCCCAAATAGCTTCCCCTCTCCCATGGTGTTTCCATAAGACTTTCACCAAAGGTATGATTTTATTTCTTAACACCTTGGTTTCCCTAGCAACATTTGCAATTGGCTTTCCTTCACAAGATAAGTTTTCTTTCAACTATATGGGTTAGGCTTGTAAAAGATGACTAGGATCACTCCTATACTTCCTCAACTTGGACACATGGAAAACATTGTGAATCTGAGACAATTCTGGAGATAACACCAACCTATAGGCTACTAGACCAATACTCTCAATCACCTTATATGGATGAATGTACTTAGGCTTAGTTTTCTCCTTTTACCAAATCGCAAGACTCTTTTCCAAGGTGAAATCTTTAGAAAGACCTTATCATCCACAGTGTATTCAATCAGTGCCCTTTTTAAGTCTATATAACTCTTTTGTTTATCTTGGGCTTCTTTTAGTCTATCTTGAATTAATTAAATCTTCTCTATTTTCATTTACACAATTTCTAAACCAACTAATTGTCTTTCCCAAACTCCATCCCAATAAACTCTCCATCCCAACAAACTGGAGTTTTGCACTTCCTACCATATAGTGCTTTATAGGGTGCCATTCCCAACCTAGAATGAAAGGTGTTGTTATAGGCAAATTCCATCAAAGGTAGATGTTTATCCTAGTTACCTTATAATTCCATCACACAAGTTTGAACAATTTCTTCTAATGTTTGGATTTTCCTCTCAGACTGACCATCTTTTTGGGATGAAAAGCTATACTAAACCTCAACTTTGTACCCAAATCATGTTGCAAACTTGGCTAAAATCTATATGTAAATCTTGGATCCCAATATGATACAGTAGAAAATGGAACACCATGCAATCTTATCACTTCTCTAATAGCAAGTTTATCTAGTGAATAACTCACTTTCATAGAAAGAAATGAGCTAATTTAGTGAGTTGATTGACAATCATTAAAATTACATCATTTCCCTGCTAAGTTCTAGACAATCCGATTACAAAATCCATCGTAATATGCTCCCTCTTCCATTCAGGAATAGGAAGAGGTTGCAATGTTCCCACTAGGTGTTAATGTTCCTACTTTAAATTTTTGGCAAACAAAACATTTGGCCACAAACTTTGTAATGTTTTTCTTCATCCTTGACCACCAATAATTATCTTTCAAAGTACGGTACATTTTGGTACTTCTAGGATGCATAGCATATGCTGAGTTGTGTGCTTCCTCCATTATCTCCCTTTTTAAAACCTTAACATTAGGTACATATCATATGTCCCCATATAGCAAAGTACCAACCTCTGAGATCATAAAGTTTGGGCCTTGCTAGACTTGCTCCTTGATTTTCACCATTTATTCATCCTGACCCTGTGCCTCCTTAACTCTATCAATTAACACTGGTTGAACTTTCAAAATAGCAAGCAATGCCCTTTTTTCACCTTGCGCTAACTCAATATTCAATGCCATCAACTTATGTAACAACGGAATTTGCACAGTCTGAATATAAGATAAGTTACCTAAGGACTTTCTGCTAAGTGCATCTACTACCATATTAGCTTTCCTTAGGTGATATTCAATGGTGAAATCATAATCTTTTAGAAGCTCAATCCATCTTCTTTTTCTTAAGTTCAACTCTTTCTAACTTACTATGTACTTCAAGCTCTTATAATATGTGAAAATTTGACACTTCTCACTATATAAGTAACGTCTCCAAATCTTTAAAGCAAAAAGAACTATTGCTAGCTCTAGGTCATATGTAGGATTGTTCAACTCATGTGGCCTCAATTGTCGAGAAGCCTACCACTTTACCTTATTGTATTAATTCATAACCTAATCCATTTCTTGATGCATCACTGTATACAATACATTCTAACCCCATCACCGGGAGTGTCAACACTGGTGCTGAAGTTAAACATGCCTTTAATTTATCAAAATTATATTAGCATTCTTCATCCCAGACAAACTTCACATTCTTCCTTAGCAGTTTGGTTAAAGGTGAAGCAATGATGGAGAAGTTCTACACAAATCTTCTATAGTGACCTATTAACCCCTAAAAAGCTACACACCTCATGTAAACTAGTAAGTGGTTTCCAATTAAGAATTGCTTTAATCTTCTTAGGATCAACATACACTCCCTCAGCTGAGATGACATGCCCTAAAAATACCACTTTTTCTAGCCAAAATTCACATTTTCTAAACTTGGCATACAATTGTTTTATCTCTTAATATCTATAACATAATCCTTAAATGCTTAACATGCTTTTCCTTTGACTGTGAATACACCAAAATGTAATCAATAAAAATAAAAACAAAGTTATCCATAGAAGACTTGAATACTCATTCATCAAATCCATAAATGTAGTACGAGCATTAGTTAACCCGAATGGCATTACTAGGAATTCATAATGCCCATATCAAGTTCTAAATGTTGTTTTAGACACATCTATTGCCTTAATCTTTAGTTGGTGATACCTAGAACTCAAGTTAATAGTTGAAAATACTTTAGCTCCTTACATTTGATCAAATAAGTCATTAATCTATGGCAATGGATACTTTTATGAATGGTCACCTTGTTTATTTGTCTATAACCAATGCATAATCTTATGATACCATCCTTCTTTTTCACAAAAAAAACTGGTGTTCCCCAAGGTGATACACTAGGTCTAATGTAATCTTTATCAAGTAATTCTTATAACTGCACCTTCAATTCTTTCAATTCTGCTGGAGCCATTCTATATGAAGCTTGAGAAATAGGAGTTGTTCCTAACTGTAAATCAATACTAAACTCAATCTCTCTATTAAGTGGCAAACCTAGAAGATCTTTAGGAAATACATCTATAAAGACTATTGAGCTTTTGCCCCTTTTTTAGTGTCAATGACATATGCCAAGAATGCTTTGCACCCTTTTCTCATCATTTTTCTAGCTATGAGCATTGAAACTATACTATAATGCTCTGAACCCTTTTTGCCTCTAAACATAATTTTACTACCCATAGACATCCAAAACTCTGCTTTCTTCTTATAGCAATCAATTATTGTCTGATATTTGGTTAAGACATTTATGCCAATAATCACATTAAACATTTATAATGGCAATGGCACGAAGTCTGCTTCTAATTTTTGAACCCCAAACTCTAATGCACAACCTCAATTAATATGTCTACAAACCACTTATTCACCCACTGGCATATCTATAGCCAAACCCTGGTCCATCTTACTTTTTTCTATTGGCATGCGTGATGCGAAAGATAATGCAATAAATGAATGAGTTGCACTTGGTTCAATTAAAGCATAAGCATTTTCATCAAAGATGGTTAACCTACCAAAAATGATGTCATATGATGATGTTACCTCTTATTATGTCATTCCAAAGACCTTAGGTTGCACTGAAGGTCTCTTTATCTATATAGGCTGAGTTGGTTGTATAGATGTAGATGCACCACCCTCTCTATTAACACTGGCTCTTAAACCTCTACTTGTACCTCTACTAAAGCCAAAAGTCCTACCACCTCTACCAGTTGTTCTCTAGACTCCTCTACCAATACTAGTGCCAAACTGCGCAAGATTAGCACAATCCCTCAGAATATAAAACAAGCCCTCATACTCCTCTCTATTACTTATGTGATGCGCATCCTAATAGTTCTGTGCATTATAATTTTGATCGTTCATGCATGTTTAACATTAATTCAATTCAATTTGATTCATTTAACATGGGCATGAATGATAATCCAAAGAACATTTCTATATCCCATGATGAAACTCTTGAAGAGAAGGAAAATTTTAAGAGAATATTAACAAAAGGAAAGGTAGTATTTGCTTAGGCTTACGAAGACATGCTAGGTTTAGATAGGGACATTGCAGAGCATCACATTCCAACTCATCCATAAATAAAACCAGTTAAATAGAAATTTCATAGGCTAAGACCAGAATGGACTGAAAAGATAAGAGAAGAAATTGCTAAACAAATTTAGGCTAACTTTTTAGAGGTAGTAGATTATCCCTAATGGCTAGCAAACCTAGTCCTGGTTCCTAAGAAAGATGGTAAATTGCAAATAAGTGTTGATTTTAGGGATTTAAATAAAGCATGTCCAAAGGATGACTTTCCTTTACCTCACATCGATGTGATAGTGGATAATGCAGCATCAAGTGCAATGTACTCCTTCATGGATGGGTTCTCTAGGTATAATCAGATAATGATGGCAGTTATGGATAAGATCAAGAAAACTTTCATCATATAATGGGTGATGTATTGCTACAAGGTTATACCTTTCGGGTTGAAGAATGCAGGTGTAACATATTAAAGGGTAGCCACCGCTCTCTTCAATAACATGATGCATAAGGAAGTGGAGGTATATATAGACAATATGATGGTCAAGTCAGAGACAATAGAGGGACATTTTGAAGCATTGGAAAAAATTTTAGCATGCATTGAGAGGTATAATTTAAGACTCAACTTGAAGAAATGCATTTTCAAAGTTACTTCAAGGAAGTTTCTGGGGCATATAGTCAGTAGCAAAGGAATCAAAGTGGATCCAAATAAAGTGAAAGCCATTTAGGAAATGCCAGCACCAATGACAGAGAAAGATGTTAGAGGGTTCGTAGGTAGGTTATAGTATATTAGTAAGTTCATTGCAAGGCTTAGTAATATTTGTGACACAATCTTTAAGCTTCTGAGAAAATATCAACCTGTAGAGTGGAATGATGACTGTCAAAGGGCCTTTAATAAGATAAAGGAGTATCTCACTGATTCTCCTGTACTTAAACCACTAAGGCTAGGTAAACCCTTGATCCTATATTTGGCTCTAAAAGAAAAGGTAGTAGGGGCAATGTTAGCACATGAAGGGTTGGATGGGATAGAGCATGTAATGTATTACCTCAGCAAGAAGTTCCTACCATATGAAGAAAAGTATGATTTGGTGGAGAAGATATGTTTGATAATGATCCGGGCAATAAGGAAATTGAGGCATTACTTTCAGTCTTATAGGGTTTAGGCCATTTAAAAAAATATACCCCTTAAGATACTTAGTGCAAGCACCTGCTCTTACGAGAAGGATGTCTCGATGGCTTGTTCTCCTGATTAAATTTGATATAGAGTTCATTACCATGAAGATTATTAAGGGAAGGGCAGTAGCAAAATTCTTATCTCAAAATGCAATAGAGGGCGACGAATGGTAGAGCCTAGAATTCGTAGATGAGAATCTAGCGGTTGTAAAGTATGAGGAATGGAAGCTTTATTTTGATGGTGCAGTAAATAACAAAGGAGTCGGGTTAGGAGAGATCCTCATCATGCCAGAGGGAGAAACCATACCAATGGCCAAAAAGCTATTTTTCAAAGTAACCAATAATATGGCTGACTATGAAGTTTGTATTCATGGAGTAGAAGTAGCAATGGCAGCTGGAGCAAAGGAGTTATTAGTATACGGGGATTCTATATTAGTTATCAGCCAGGCTAATGAGGAATGGGAAGTGAAAAAGGAAAAGTTAAAACCTTACGTTTGCTATTTGAAAGCTTTAACAAAGACTTTCACTAAGTGTCTCTTTATAAATCTATCAAGAAATGACAATCAAATGGCAGATACACTGGCAACACTCTCCTCAATGTGGGATAGTGTGACTTGATTGACCATGAGGCTGTTAGTGATCATAAAATCAAATGCTCTGTGTTATAGAGGTGAGCAGATTATAGGAATTCAGATAGGGCCTCAAGAGAAGCCATGGTTTTATGATGTTTAAAGGTTCATTGAGGAAGGAAAATATCTAGATGAGGCCACTTCAAAAGAAAGATATGCCCTGCGTGTGCTTGCACGTAATTTTTCAAGTCATAATGGAGTGTTGTATAAGAGAATGCTGAATGGGATACAACTCAGATGTCTCAAGAAAGATGAAGCAAAAGAGGTAATGAGGGAGATTTACGCAAGAGCTTGCGGTTCTCACATGGATGGAATAATCCTAGCAAAGAAGATAATCAGACAAGGGTACTACTGGATGAGCATGGAAAGAGATTCCATTAAGATAGTAAGGCAATGCCATCAGTGTCAAACCTATGAGAATCTCAACCATCTTCCTCCAATGGTGATGAATAGTTTATCATCTCTTTGGCCTTTTGCAGCATGGGAGATTGATATCATAGGAGAAATAAGGCGAACAACATCAAATGGGCATAAGTACATAGTTGTGGCAATTGATTACTTCTCTAGATGGGTAGAGGCTAAGTCTCTCAATTCTCTAAAGGCAAAACAGATGGCCTGATTTATTAAGAAGAATCTCATTTGTAGATATGGGGTTCACATTATATTGTGACAGACAATGGGGTTCAGTTTCAAGTAGAAATGGCAGAGTTATTGTAGAAGTATAGGATTGAGCATCATAAGGCTTCACCATATCAACCTCAAACTAATAGAGTAGTGGAAGCAGTATATAAAAATATTAAGAAAATCCTCTATAAGATGATCAAACTTACAAGAACTGGTATGAGTTTCTTCCCTTTTGCCTTATGGGGATATAGAACTATAGCCAGAATTGCCATAGGCCAAACTTTTTTCTCCCTAGTGTATGACTGTGAAGCATTTTTGCTAATAGAAACTGAGATTTAGTCTCTAAGAGTAGTTATGGAGGCCAAAATGCCTAAGAGTGAATGGGCATGAAAAAGATATGATCATCTGGTGTCTCTTGACGAGAAAAGGATGAATGCTTTGTTTCATACCCATATATAACATAAGAGGATAGCAAGGGCATTTAGCAAGAAGGTAAAGCTGGGGATATGGTACTAAAATAATCCAGAGTAGTGGTGTTCAATCCTAGAGGAAAGTTCAGACTAAACTAGGAAGGACCATACTTAGTCAAGTCAGTTCTGCTAAAGGGAGTTGCCAAGATATCTTATCTTGAAGAGAATGAGTTCATGGAGCTTGTCAACCTAGATTCCCTTAAGAAATACTATCTATAAAAATAAATAAAAGTAGGATAAAGAAAATAAAAGTTTGTTGACTAGAAAACCTGAAAAGGCTAATCAGATAAAACTTAGGACATTCCACTATTCAGAAAACCCGCAAAGGGCTGACAGGCAAAAATAAGGGAATAAATAAAAGAAAAAAGGTCCCACTGATTAGAAAACCCATAAAGGGCTAGTCAGGAAAAAGTTAAGAAAATAAAATATGAGCAAAAAATATTCAATTAGAAAATATGAAAGGACTAGCTGATAACAGAAGTTATGTCATGTGATGTAGTAAATGTACTCATTTTGGCCCTAATTAATTCATGACATTGCATGTTCTATCTTATTTATAATGCATAAGCACTAGAAAGGAATATCGAACATAAAAGCTTAAAATCAGCTCTATGAGACTATTTTGCTTCAGTCGTGCCTCTATTTCTTCTTCCTTTGAGATTCATCATGTAATGCTTGAATCCTCTTGTATATAGAAAATCAGGGTGGCTCTGTAGCTTGTATCATGACCCAGATTTAAAAAGTAAAAATAAGAAGCCTGCTAAGTTGAAAACTCGAATGGGTGGCTTGGGCAAAAGTTAGGGCATGCCTGTTAAGTTGAAAACCCGAAAGGGCGGCTTAGGCAAAAGTTAAGGCAAAAAAATCAATCAAAAAAATTCACTTAGGATTATCTATTCATCCAAGTCTAATTTCAAGAAAGGGAAGTTTGAAATAGAGCAGTACAAAAGATAGCTTGTCTTAACTACAAAACAAAAAATAGCCTGGAATCAGTTATCCCGAGCTCCAGAATCAGGCCATGGGCTCCATCCTCTACTAGGGTCATCAAGATGATAGGTATCTAGACGTCTAGCAAATGAAGTACCAGTACTGTAGGGATCAAGGCCTGAGTCAAAAAGTTGCTAGTAAAGCATCTCAATCTCCCACTCCAGATCCTGTGAATAACTCTGCACATATATAAAGCATTATATCATATGCACACCATGCATACATTTGCATAATAAGTGTATATATACTTACCCACCAACTATCTATGACCTGCATGGTAAATAACCTCTAAGACGAGGCTAGTCCATGTAAATACTATGCCTATGTCCAAGGAACCTATTTTGTAAAGTTGTACTAACATCAATACCAAGTGTATATGTAGTATAAGAAATAAGTCAGAAAAACTCATATGAGAAGCATCTATTGGGCTCCAGTTGAGTAGCATATACATTTTTTTGATGTTTAGCGCCCCATCTTTTCTTCAGCAGTAGGAGCCCAATAGAGCACGAATCTGTTAAGAAGGGGAACATCGCTAAAAATAGAATTGGTAAAAGCTCCCTCACATCTGGTCCCAACATACTGAGTGTGCTGTCCACGACTAGGACTGGACCCGAGGACCTCAAGTGCAATCTCAGTCTCAGGGGCAACCTCACTCTCCTGCGTAGTCTCAAACCCCTTAGTAGTCCTAGCTGCCTCATCCATCACTTCATCAGAAGGGGAACAAACCTCCTCAATTTGTGAAAAGAAAACTGTAAGAAAAGAATTAGTAATTGGAGAGTTCCAGAAAAGAAATGACCAGAAGTTACCTCAGCCTAATCAATAAGAACTTGCTCTAAGAGGTTCTTATTGACAAACTGTCGATAATGATGGGACCACTCTAGAAAAATAGTAGCATCATACCCCTGTAATGCCTCTCTCAACTCTGAACCCATCATATAAGAACTACAAAGCATCAAGCGAAGGACAACAATAGGAATATGGCATCAAGAAAGTCCAAAGCGCCACCAATATACTCGCTCTCCCAAATACCACATCTGACAGCCATAACCAGGGAGCAGAACCTTCATCTCCTCAAGTCGTGTTGCTGCATCCATGAAATTATATTATTGGACGTCATCAGCTCCCTCCAGCCAATCAGAATATATTTATAAAATCATAATTAATTAAGTTTTACTTATATTAAGTCATGAAGTACTAATGATTTTTTTTGTACTAGGTCCCACTCGACGGTGTTTAACTGATCGCGGTAGGTCTACAGAGTATTCATGACACTCACTAGAAGGGAAAAACCCCATCTTGCCATCAAAGGGAGACTCCTGTTAAAGCTGATAGCCTCAAAGCCATGAATCAGCCCAATCTCTATGCTCCAGATATGAAAGAGAGAATAAGTCAATAAAAAGAAAGAAAAGGAAAAGAAAAGAAAAGAAATGAAAAGGGAAAAAACTTAATGCAGGACATGTCAAAATCCTTACATGGTGACAGTGCCTCTATAGACATTGTCCAATATATAATACAAATAAGCCAATACCGCAGATCCCTAATTGAGGGTGATAACTTGATCTACGTCTTGAAGAGGGCTGAGAAGGGCAATGTTGACCTCATGACCAATCTCGTAGAAGAGGGTCGTGCCAAGCAGGATCAAGAGGAAGCACCTTGCCTTATGAGCAATCTGACGAGGTGTGGTGGTGGGAAGACATCTTAATCCCTCGACTAATGATGAAAGAAAAATATTCTTCCAGTTCTTCCATGTTAAGATAAATCCAATCAAGTCTCACATATAATGACTACGTGCATGCTCAAGAAGACTGCAGTAACTGATGTCGAAGGAAATGGGAGTCCCTCCAAAGGGGATCCCGGTGATCAAAGAAAAACCCATAGGCAAAATTGTCAACTCGCCTACAAAAGTATGGAATGTATGGGTGGTTTCCATCCAATGCTCAATTAGTGCGAATAAAGAATGGCGATCAGACCTCCCTTAAGCAGTTGGAAGCCTAGTAATAAATTGTCTAAAATCGGAGGCCCATACCAACTACACCACATTCTCTGGTAGCCCATGAAATAATTTATGAGCTATATGAAAACAGCCCGTGAATTTCATCGGTCCCTAAGAGACTTTTGAGGGAGAAGTAATAATTAATTGACAAAAAAAATTTGGATCAATAAAATAGAATGCCGATCGGCATTCCTCAATACTGAATCGCATTGTGTAATGTTGATTAGCATTATACAATGCCAGTCGGCATTACACAAATACCGACCAATTTTGGTCAGCCATTTAACTAAAATCCTATATTCCTAAGTTAAATTTGAATTTTTCATGCATTTTTAATTGATTTTTAATCTAATTTTAACAATATACACTAATTTACATTTTGAAATTAATTCTGATTACTAACTGTATGAATATATTTTTGCAAGAATAAATAAAAGTGTGGAAGTGTTACCTCATTGCCCACAGCTGTGCACCTATAAATGTAAAGGCAAGTCAAAGGAAGCACAATAGAACCTTTTCAGAGTTCAAGGTTGTTCTAAGGAAAATAGAGATGCACAATGGCCAGATCTACTGAAATCTCTACTCCTCTATGTAGCCTATATTGTGGGTCAACCATAGGATTTGACAGATCATGAATCTAACTTCGGATGAGCGAAAAATCAAAAGAATAAAATCAAAAAAAGAAGAAAGAAATGGAGAGGGAAATCAAAGAATAACATTGAAAATAAAGAGGGAAACTTCTTATAAATGAAAAATATCCATTTTAGCCCCTCCACTATGCATCCATTCAAAATCAAGTTTTTCTTTTCAATTTCATCCATAATTGCATCTAAATTAGGATTTGATTCCTATATTAATTCATTTAACTCATGTCATCAATAAATGAATTATTATTAATTATGTCTATATTTATTCTGAATTGTCTATTAAGTAAAGAATACAAAATATTACAAAATTCAACTTTGCATTTCTACATGCATCATTTCAATCAAATGTCAAAATTCATTTCATGTTACACAATAGCTTAAACATAAATTTTCAAAATTATCATGTTATATGTTTCACAATAGTCATGACATGAATTTCAAATTCCACATGTTATATGCTTCAATAATGATTATAACATGACCTTTTTTAGACTCTTTACCACTAGACACTACACGGTAGTTATGGTGATGTCGCTAGACATCCCATAGGTAATATAGCTGATTTTAAATCGCTAAACATTCCACAGGAACTACAACACCATTTTCAAATATCACTAGATATCCCATAAGGAATATAGCTAAGGTCATCATATTCATTTTGTTGAACATCCCACAGGGAATATAATAAAATTCATTATCACTAGATGTCCCAAAGGGAATATAATGCAGTTTACTAGACACTACACAACAATTATAGTATCATTGCTAGAGGTTCCATAGGAACTATAGCACATTTTTCAAATCATGAATCGCTAAACATCCCGTAGGGAATATAGCAAAATTTTAAATCACTGAATTGCTAGAGGTTCCATGGGAACTATAGCATTTCTTTCAAATCAAGGCTTGCTAGATGTCTTACAAGGAATATAGCAAGAATCATTACATTCATTTTGTTAAAACATCCCACGGGGAATATAATGAAATCCACCATCACTAGACATGCCAAAAGGAATATAGTGTAGTTCACCAGACACTACACAATAGTTACAGCATTATTGCTAAATGTTCCACAAGAGCTATAGCATATTCTTAAATCATGAAATGCTAAACATCCCATATGGAATATAACGAAACTCATTTGCATATGTCTCACTAGACGTTTTATAGGAAATATAGTGAAGTATGCCAAACATAGCATCTTGATTAAAATTGCTCAACAATTTAAGCATCAGCATATCGATTAGGATACAATGAAGTACCCTAATTCTTTCTTTCAAAATTGTGTGCAACTATTGCTTTGCCTCAATTTGTCAAGCAAACAA
Source organism: Mallotus nudiflorus (assembly GCA_947683625.1). NCBI lineage: Eukaryota > Viridiplantae > Streptophyta > Magnoliopsida > Malpighiales > Euphorbiaceae > Mallotus > Mallotus nudiflorus. The sequence goes on from CANTUR010000061.1 coordinate 2,684,881, forward strand.
TGATGAAGGGGGGGAACTATAAGCACCCAATTTTAAGATGCAATTATGTACATGTGCAACAAAAGCCCCTATGATGAAAATCTAATTGAGCAAATCTCTGGTGTCAAGTTTTGCAATTTAAAGGACTAAATTGCAATATTTTATGGATTTAATTACAAAATTAGTTTTTTTAGGGATTTGATTATAGAAATTAGAAACTTCCAAGGATCTTTTTTGTAATTTAGTTAAAAAAAATGGTCGATTGACATTGTATAATGCCGATTAGCAGTATGGGGTGAAAATCGACATTTTTGAATGCTGATTTTTGTTTAAAAGTGATTTTTACACAATTTTTTACTTTGATTTTGTCATTTTTCAACTTTTTAATTGATCCAGGACACCACGTGTTTGATTTTTTTAAAACGTTATCACTTATCATCTCATTATCTTGATTTTGAAAATTAAAAAAATAAAATGCAGAGACTCCTGATCTCACTCCTAATTATCATGCAACTTCCCTGCGTAATCACAGGAGCTGGGGTTGCATGGCCAGGCTTTAAAAACTGAGAGACGGAGTCTGTGATGAAAAAAAGGCTATAAAAAAGGGAAAAAAGCTACAAGAAAACCCTAGAAAAAAAAAGCTGCAAGAAAAACCTTAGAAAAAGAACTACAAAAAATCAGAGAAAAAAAAACCGTAATTAGCTACTGCAAAAAAATTAAAAAAAAAAACCTTTTAAGAAATACATTCTTTACTTTTAAAGTCCAGAAGATCAAGAAAAACAACAAAGTCAACCTCAAAATAGTGACAATCACAATTTGATGGGCATTCAAATAGCATTTGCACAACATCTTCTACTCTCTCTTTTTTCTTTTATTTTGATTTGATTTCTTGTTTTATTTTTTGAATGATTCATTACTAATTCTTTATATGGATGTTTTGTGGTGCTCTAGAGATGAGATTGGAGATATGTGATTTTGGGCAGTGACCATTTAAAGAATCCATGGAATGTCGTGGATAAAGATATGTAAAACCCCCACAGGATTTAGGATTTAGGATTTAGGATTTTTATGTTCTTTTAATTTGCTTTTGAAAAGAGTCCTCGAGGGGGTGAATAGGACTATCAAATAAAATGAGAAATTAAAATAATTCTTTGCAAGAATTGAATGGAAGTTGAGAAGCAATAATGAAGAACACAAAGATTTAAGGAATTCAAATTCAATAACAATCCTATGTCTCCGCCTAACTTATCCCCAATTTAGGATTTTCAATCACCCATTATCTTATTCACAAGATTGAGATTACACAAGAGTTTTATGACTTATTCTTATAACCTTACAACATGAGTTTTCAAGGCTCACTTAAAAAAAAAAAAACAAAACCCAAGTGTTTCAATGGACAACACTTAAACCAATTCCTTTAGAAATAAATATCAATTCCCTTCTAATCTAACCCAAGATTTAAGATGAAGATAAATTCTATTTCTAACACACACCCAACTCTCATAAGAGTTATACAAAACAAAGAATTATTTAAGAGAATTTGAGAGCTCAATGAATGCTTAAGAAAGAATGAATGATAAATAAGTTTATTAACTTATATTCAGCTCTAGAGGCATTTATGCTTAAAAATATAGCTTTTGGAATGCAAATGATGTGTCTAACATCTATATTTTGAATCATTGAAAGTGATGTTGTTAGACAACTATTCATGGATTGAAACCATGATTGGCTGCTCAAGACGTTTGAATTTGCCAGAACTTTCTTCATTTAAACTGTAGATAATTGAATTATCTTTCCATATCATTTTAAATGACCTAAATTGGATTTTTTTTATCTCAGGAAATTTCCAAAATACTAAGAGATGTGCAATTTAAAATGCATAATACTATCAGACAGCTATACCCAAGTTGAAACCATGATTTTATCCTAAATAAATTGAAATTTGCCCATAATTTTTTCATGAAAGTTGTATATATTTTAATTTTATTTTCATATCATTTTGAATCACCAAAATTTGTCTTCTTTAGCTTAGGATATGTACAAAATACTAAGAGTTGTGCAATCTAAAATGCAAAATACTGCCAAACAACTATATACAAGTTGAAGCTATGATTTTATCCTGAAGAAATTTAAATTTTCCTATATTTTCTTCATGAAAGTCTTATATATTTTACTTATCTTTCCATATCATTTTGAATCGCCTTAATTGGACTTCTGTAACTTAAGATATGTCTAAAATACTAAGAGATGTGCAGTTTGAGATGGCAGACATATATGTGGATTTCAACTCAAATTTTTCATAACCAAATGAACTTGGATTTTGAAAAATAAGCCTAATTCAAAAAGCTCAAGATGTCTACTTAAAATTTGAAGAAGATAAATTTTATGAAGCTTTAAGGATGTCAAAAGCCTCCTTAAATCTCAAAGGTCCAATCAACTCAAGATAATTATATTTCATTTTAACTCCCAATAGAGTCCTAACTTATACACACTTAAATAAACAAATTAAATGCTCAAAATTAAGTTTTTTAAGATCAAAATTAAGATTAATTATTAATAAGGTTAATAGCTTTGTTTTTAGGTTGTAATTAATTTGATTTTAATTTTCTACACATTATTAGTTTGTAATAGCTTCAATAGTGGGAAATAGTAGAATTTTATATTCTCTGCACTAAAATTGATTAATAATTTAAGTTTAATTGGGTAAAAATCAATTAAAATCAATTATGGGTTTATATTAATTTAGGGTTGCATGTAAATTGATTTAGGGTTTTTTTAGAAAATCACATAAATCTTGTGTTTGATATGATTTCGTTATGATTTTTTGTTTGGGTTTTATTTTTAGATCTTTTAGTTATTTAGGCTCCAAGCCCACATTAGGTTCTAACCCATTAAATAAATGGGTTTTTAATTAGATTTTTAGTTTTAATTAATTTTAAAATCAATTTAGGCCCAATTAGATTAATTTATACTTAAGCCCATTTTTAGGTTAACTAAAATTAATTTAGACTTAGTTTAGCCCATTAATTTCATTTCTTTTAAAATAAATAGATTTAGGATGACATCACATAATTTAAAATTAAGGAGAATTAATCCCACTAATTTATTTTTATTTTATTTCTTAAAATTAATATATTTAGGCCCATTCCTTTAGTTAATTAAAAAAGTATATTTATGCTCACTAATTCAATTAAAATGTAGGACCATCTCTAGTCCAATTCACTTGAAAATAAAAATGTAGAATTAGCTAACTTTAATAAAATTAATCTAGCTTAGATATAGGGACGCTGTCTTTTGTATGCATTTTTTACATGTAATTTTATTACTTGTTGCCTTTTTGGGTTAAATAGATGTTTAATTTGGGTTTAAATAAAATTGCATGTAATTAAAGAATAAGATATTAATTCATAAAGTAATTCTAAATGAACACAAGACTGAAAGAAGTTAGTATTTCGTTCCCAGAATCTCCTGGTTGTGGTGCTAGCTTTCTTTTAGAGAATCAAGTACCAACTTTCGATTTGTCCCTATTATTACCCTAGGTGGAAACTCCTCATCTCCATGCCATGTCTTTGTGATAATGGTTAATGTGTTCTCTAGGGCCTTGAGCCCAAACAGTGTTGCGATTGCTAAAATTTTGGACGTACGCTAGACCCTGCCATCGACACTCTTGCTCTATTTCCTCTCTCAGCTTCTCTTTCTCTATTGCTTTCTCAACCCAAACCTTAAAATTCTAGCCTTCATATAATAAAAATTCATTCTTCAACATAGTCTATAGGCCCTCCTTAAACCTATAACATTTTTTAGCTTAACTTGGGAAAATATCTAAAGCATACCTATATAACTCTTTAAATTTATCCATGTATTCTCTCACTGACATTGCCCCTTGTTTCAAAGCAATGAACTCATTTTGCCTTTTAGCCTTGAATGCATCTGTCAAATATTCCTTGTAAAACTCAATCTTGAATACGTCCTAAGTTAACTAATCTCTATGTAATAATCTAACCCGAGCAAAACCAAGCATCTGTTATATCATGTAGAAGGCCATACACATTATAAAATTTATGTGTTTCAGTTAAGGCAAGAGTTTTAAATGCTTTCTTTGTAGCTCTTAACCATTTGTCTATCTCTCGAGAATTAATAGAGCCATGAAAGTCGAATGCCCCATATTTCTTAGGATGTTCAATTATATGTCCAGGCCATCTCTAATGTTCTTAGGTTGCCAAAGTAGTGACAATAGTCTCTGTAAGTACTATGGGATCAAGCTATAAAATAAGTACTACATGGGGTGGGGTAGTGGAGGTTGTTCAACAATAGGGGTTCTAACTTCAAACTCTATTTCTGGATTGGCACTACCCCTAGACTCTGCCTTGTCACTACCCCATTAGCCAACACTACCTCGTCTAGGCGGCCTACCACAGTTCCTTCTTGGTGGCATCCTATAAAAATAACAAAAATATTTTTAGAATTCCATCAAACTATAGCAAAAGCATAGTTTAAAGGACCATTTAATGAAGCTTTCATACCAAAATTTTCACACTTCGTCTCACATAGCCCAAGATGGAAATTTAAAATCAATCATCAAACAAATTGCTCAATTTAATCAATTTTTATTATAATATCATCATATTTGTAAGAGGATTCAAAATTAATCTCTTATAAAAGTTTAGTATTGTACATACGTTATATTTAGAGAATAAGAACTTTTATAAGTATTACATACTTTTGAATAGTAAAATATGTATTTATGAATAGTAAAATACATATTTATGAATAGTAAAATAGTATTTATTAATAGTAAAATACATATAAAATAATTGGATAATATAAAAATTAAATTTTTAAATATGGCTTAGCCACTAATGTTTTACAACACTTATATAACAATCTTAAGAAATAAAGGAACCAAGCTACTCTAACGAGGATGTTGGCCAACCTTATTCTGAAACTTTTATCCACACTCACTCAACTCTATTCACTAACTAACAACTCCTGCTATCTGAAATTGTTTATAAAACAAAGTAAAATGAGTACAAAATCACTCAATGAATAGATATATCAAGAAGAAAATAATTTGATTAAACTAAACACATTTAACATCTCAAATGATAATAATAGAGTATTTGAAATCATATTATAATCCAATTAAAACATTAAATCCTTTTTCACTTTCAAACTTGTGCAAAGCATATCTAAGTAAAACACATGCCTTTTTAAACATCAATACAACATTTTACATATATTAACCATCTCTATAATAAGCATCACAACCCAAATAGGCCATCACAAACTCATTCTCTGTGCACACTTGAAGGCTAACCCTTCTACTACATTAGCATTGAACAACCCTTCTCCCTTCACTGTTCTGCAATCAAGTGCCCTATTATTTATTATGCAATAACAACTAAAAAATCTCAAATGTGCATACATCAACTCAACACATTAACATAACTCATATAGGGTGGTAATACACAAATCAAATACCATTTTCATTAAATAACTAGTCAAAGCATTTCTATCATAATTGTTATTCAACAAAATATTCAAATTCAAAACACCACTCATCATAATCCAAATTAAGAAAAAAAAATTGATCTTGAACTATCAAATAACTAAAATAATCTCAAATCAATTTACCAAAACAAGCGTATAGTAATAATATATATAACTTGTAAATTGAATCCTTGAAAGCTTAAAATTAAAACATGTAATTGTATCAATAAGCTTATCTAAAACAATTGTAATCACCAATTCATGTTCATGAAACAACATCAAATACCTCATTTCATTTTTGATATAAAAATATTTTAAGGGCTTGAACATCTACTTACCAAACAACCTATAAACATACAAAACTGGTTCACTGAATTTACTTTACTTGCACTTGCACTTCCCTTGCCTTTTCCAAAAACTAACACATGCAATTTCATTTATAAATCATCAATATAACAATCTCATATACTGACCTAACCATGCAGCCCCCAAACTATATGAAAAATATGCAAATTAACTTAACTCTACAAACCAGCCTTATTAACTCTACAATGGTTATTTTCAAGCCTATATTAGAAAAGTTGCTCTCACTTGTAGAAAAGGAATTTTGATATCAAATTTTAACTAAACTTAGGAATTTGTGTCTAATACCTTCAATAAAAATTTCACTTCCATTCAATAACTAAAAATAAAATTATAAAAGTCACATTACAAGTAACTCAATTACTTAGATAGATAGAGCAATAAAAAGTACAAATATGTTAGACCACTATTAAAACATAATTAGATCTTAATAAAAACTATAAAGTTTTAGAGAACTCTTTTAAGTTTTCTTAGAAGCAAATTAAACTCAATTTCTAGTTTCTTAGCTCAAGATAGACCAAAAGTATCTAGACTAGTTTTAACTCATGAACTTTGTAAACCTGGTTCACATAATCAAAATGGCTGCTTTCAAAGCAGAATTTGAAACATTTTTGGAAATTATAGAAAAGGAATTTTGAGTTGAAATTTTAATAAGTCTTAGATATATATGTCTAAAATATTCTATAAAAATTTCACACTAATTGGACACCCACAAATAGAGTTATATATAACAAATTATAACTAGCTCAAAGAAATTGATAGACTGAGCAATAAATGTCTCCTCTTATTACCCTAACATAGACACTAAATCAGATTAAGCTCAAAGAGGAAAAATTTTAGATAATTCTTCAAAAGTTCTAGATCATCAAATAAGCACTCTATATCAATATATGATCAAATTACTGAGACTGATAAACCAGACTTTAAGAACCAAAATCTATAACTTAAGAACCCTAAATTAAATCAACCAAAACACTAAAATTACTTACCAAATCAATCACCAAGGTCTTCTAAAATGAATATTATAGCCTTAATTGTACTTTAGATCTTCAATTTTTCTTGAAAAATCAACTTTTATAAGAGGAAATGAATCAGTCCTCTTTCCTTTTTTTTTTCTTTTCTTTTCTTTTCTTTCTTTCTATCTATCTTTCTTTCTTTCTTTTTTTCTTTCTTTCTTCCTTCCTTTATTTCAATCTATGGTAGCTCCTCACGATATACCCAAAAAAAAATTAATTAATATGTAAAATGCTCCTTTTGGTCCTTAATAAAATGCTTAAGTTACCTATAAGTCCTCAAGCTTTCAATTGTTCAATCAAGGACAATCATTTGCTAAAATTGAGTTCTTCTCTCTCTCTCTCTCTCTCTCTCTCTCTATATATATATATATATATATATATATATATATATATATATATATATATATATATACACAATGCATAATGAATGTAAATGTACTGAGAATTAGGGTACGGGTGTGACAACCGGAGTTACTTATGCCAATATTAGCCCTTTTAAGTACCCAGTCTCTAACCTTAAACTATTTTGGTCAGAGGTGTCAGTTATGATACTCCATAACCCTTTGTTTCTAGGCTTCTATTATAATGGATGCATGTTCTCTCCTCTCTTCAAGTAGGTCTAGACATATTCGAGCATTAATGTTGTTAACTTAATGATCCAGATTCTCAGTTACTCGATGTTAAATATCACCAATGTTAAATATTGTCATCTCATATTTTCATTTCTATTGTTGATTCTTCTAAACTACTTTAACTATGGAAATCATTTTATTTCACAGTACATTCTAATCCTTAACTATGTAGTCCTTATACACATTCATACATGCTATATATTATATAACTCCTTAAAGTAATATAGACAATAATTACTACATTTATAAGAATAACTTTCAAAAATTATTCCTTATGAGATTTGATAACATCTATAATTCTAAGGTCTTCACCATGGTTGCCACCATGAACTTTATCAATAAACTAATCCTAGCTTTATGGATTCCTACCCTAAAATAAGCCAAATTTTTAACTCTGAGCCATGCGGTGTGTCTAAGAACATTGACTATGTAATACATCAATATTCTTAGCTGATAAAATATTAAATCATCAACTATTGTCCATAAAATTTCTATTTCCTTCAAAGTGGAATACCTTTAAAACATCATGTAGACTTTCAAAATGATATTTTAGAATATCACTTTTAACTCGATCTCATTCTTTTTTTTTTGTTAAATCATGTTTTAACTCCTATATTATAAAAGAAAATTTTACTATACCACTAAACATATATAATTCCATCCACTAATAAATGTTGAGTTTCAAGAAGACTCAGTATTGTCTTCAATGTCTATCAACTATATATTTATAACTAGCCTTAAATTCTTAATCATAATATCTCAAAAAATAATCAACTTTTAAATCTTACTTTTGTTCTTACAAGTTATATTCTTATAAATCATTTCTACCAACACCTTATCTTTCACCACAATTCATTCATGTATCTCATAATGTAATAAATCAAATGTTACACCACTAAATAAAATTTTCACCCATTTCTCTTTTACTTTCCTTAAATTTTACCTTCCTATGAAATTCATCAATTTTCTTATACACTTCTTTCATAATAAATTGTTTTTTTAACAATAATTCCTCCCTTAGGATAACTAACACCCTTTAAACTATGTTATAGTTCCATAAGATCAATCAGTTAAATCCTCCATTCGGCCTTCTAAGACTATACTTTTTGTTTCCTTGAGCTAAACAACTCCAACTATAGATTTGAATGTCAAATTTTATTTCCTATTCAACATGCTTATCTGTGCAACTACCATTCTATTATGCAAATTTCTTGGATAATCTATTAATTTTATACTTACCACTATATAATAGTCCTTTTAGAGTTTGGTACCAATAAGTAACATTAACTCATCTTTGTTCATCATCTTATTAGCATTTGATTACACCATGTGATAAGTTCAAGCTTCCTAGTGTGCTTTATTTCCTATCCACCTTTCATACATCCATTTTTTTTATTGATGAAATACACACTCTCTTAATATATAGACCTATATATAATTCCCATAAATGATATTTGGATAAACTACTTCTAGTTTAACAACATTCTTTATTATAGCTTAGCTCTATCCTTCAATGAAATAAATTAACATGGTGATTTATTAAATAAAAATTCAACTCACTACAAGCAAGAAGTTCTTATATTTCCATTACCGTCCACAAAATTTATCAAATATAACCACATTTTGATTTCAAATCCTTAAATCATCAATTTCTCAAATATTATTCTATTTCTAAATATTTTTATTATTTGATAAACTATATTTCTATAAGTTATTCCTACTAGCACTTCAACTGCTAATCATCCATGTATGAAAGATAGAATAAATCAACTCTAATAAATACAAATTCCATCTCTAACATGATCATCACTCCATAGACTTATTATCAACCCCAGATTTTAAACCATAATCATATTAAGATCTCATATCCTTATTACTAAATTCTCTAAGATAACTAATCTTTGTAGCATTCTTTCATTCTCATTCTATAAATACCTTAGAATCAATTAAACTTAAGGTCTAATATAAAGGTGCCATTCGATATAGTGCAATTGATTATAGTGTTACCCCTGATAAAGTTCCTATCTCAAAGTTAGTCTCTCGATGTGGAGGTAAACCTAGTAGATCTTCTAGAAATACATTTGCAAATTCCTTCACTATGAAAACATCAATTACTCCTAGACCAGCTTTAGATACATTTACCACAATAGCTAAATAAGCTTCACACCCTTTTTAATTAAATGAAATAGATGGTAGCCAAAACCAAAAACCAATTCACCTTAAAATCTCATAGAATACACATTTTCAATCAAACTGTAACTTATCCATCAAATGTTCACACCTATATCAATCACACAATTTCACCCAAGAATTCAGTCGATACTTATACTTACCTTTTAGTTGTCAATCACTCTATGGATAACTAGTATCACCTTCTCGAGCTTTACCAATGCTTTAAGATCCTAAAATATGAAAAATATTTGATTAAGAATATACCTGCAATGATTTTTTATGCTTAGTATTTAATTAGGATATGTTCTATATATGTAAGCCTAACATTTATGCATATTTCTTTCTTGTTGGACAACTTGACCTTGCTTGACCTAAGAGTGAATAGCTCTCTCACCATCTCACCACACAATTCCAAATTACTTGATTTTCTCTTTTTATATAAAATAAGACACATATGGCTATAACATATCCAAAAATCAACATAATATAAGTTTTGTACAATTAATGGTGAAATTTTGCATCCAGACCTATGTTTTGCAGAAAAATAGTTAGAGCAGGTCATTTTCAATTTAGAATTTCTCAAGTTATATAAGTCCAATTGAAAAAACCTATTTTAGGCACTTCATTAACACATAAATTAACAACTTTCATGTTTTTTTACTTCATTTAATTTAGCCTCTAAGGCCATCATATTATCTAGGAAAGATAGGACTGCCTATAGACATAGCAAGCATAACCAACCCCACTCCCAAGGACGAGTTCTCTTTACACACACATTATTTAATCAAACTACATTATAGGGTTCTTGTTAATATAAAGGAACACACTTTATGTTTAATAATTTTCCTAATTCAGCTTCTAAGGGTCTCATATTTATTAGGCAAAAGAAAGCTACCTACAGCAGATACAATGTAAACCAGTCCCAATCAAAGAGGAATTTCTCATCACACACATCAAATCTCATAATGTAACTTTATAAGAATGTAGATAAGACATAAATCTACAAGTTTCATGTTTATATTTCTATTAATTCTTCTTCTATGGCCACAAAAAATATAGGCGTAAAAATGTCTACTCTAAAACATAATTCAAAAGCTATATAATCATTTTCACAGCATCACCATAAAATTTCAAATATAATTTACAAGAAAAATAATTAATTTACCAAATTAGTAGCTAAAATCATCAAGATTTAAGTTTAGAAGTTTAAGAGATAAAGAAAGGACTTTTTTTTTTATGGCAAGAGAACTATGGCTTATGGTTGATATATATATATATATATATATATATATTTATTTATTTATTTATTTATTTATTTATTTATTTATTTATTTATTTATTTATTTATTTATTTTTTATTATTATTATTATTATTATTATTATTATTATTACTATACTTTAATCAACTATCAACCCAAAAGTTCAAATCAATCCTTGTAAACAAGTCAAATACATTTAATTTCCTACATATTTATTTATTGACTAAACATTCAATTTTATAATACCCCAAATACATCATGTATTACACATACTCAAATATACCATTGAAATGCACTTTGGCAAATACAAAACAAATGAAAGTATGTAAAATATACATAGTCAAATAGAATGATTTGAGATGCATATGTTTGAGTGAATTATATGCATTGTTAGTGGTAATTCTTGAGCTGGTAGTGGTGGTGAATTTGTATGTTCAACTCCATACACAAACTCAAACTCACTTAGGTCAGCAGGATCTTCAGTTGGACTCTCCTTAATCATCCTATTCAAAATACAAACACTTAAACTTAAGTATTAACATATACATGCATTCACATTTTTATCCTGAGGGATTTTAAACCACGCTCTTATACTAAAATTGTCACACCTCATCTCACATAGCCCAAGATGAACATTTAAAACTAACCATTAACAAACTATTTAATTTATTCTAAATATATCATAAATATTTTTATATTTGGAAAAGAATTTAAGTTAAACTCTCTTAAAAGCTTAATCTTGTTCATATGTTATATTTAAAGAATAAGAAATTTTTAAAATAATATGTATTTATGAATAGTAAAATATGTATTTATGAATAGTAAAATATGTATTTATAAATATTAAAAATACGTATATATTGATAATAATCTTTGTAAACCAAAAATAAATAGTGAAAACATCATTAAGATAATATAAAATACATTTCCAAATAGTTATATTATATATAACTTAGCCACCATTATTTAAACTTAAACATATACTCTTTTTCAATACTTCTCTAACAAGATTAAGAAATAAAGGAACAAGGCTTCTCTAACGAGGATGTTGGCCAACCTTATTCTGAAACTTCTATTCACACTCACTTAAATCTATCCACCAACTATCAAGCCTACTATCTAAAAATATTTATAAAATAGAGTAAAATGAGTACAAAAATACTCGATGAATAGATATATCAAGCAGAAAAGAATTTAGTTAAACCAAATAAATTTAACTTCTCAAATGATAATAATAGCATATTTGAAATCATATTATAATCCACTTAAAACATCAAATCCTTTCTCACTTTCAAACTTTTACAAAGCATAGCCAAGTGAAACACATGCCTTTTTAAACATCAACATAACATTTCACATGTATTAACCATCCCTATAATAAGCATCATAACCCTATCATAACATACAATTCATCACAAACTCACTCTCTAGGCATACTTAAAAGGTAACCTTTCAACTACATTAGCATGGAATGACCCTTCTCCCTTCACCATCCTGTAATCAATTACCATGTTTTTTGTTGCATAATAATAACCAATACAATCTCAAATGTGCATATAACACCTTAGTATATTCACAATCTCACATAGGGTGGTAATACACAAATCAAATACCATTTCCACTAATAATCAATCAAAACAATATTATCGTATTTATGGTTCAATAATCATTCAAAATCAAAAAATCTTCACCATAATTCAAAGAAGAGAGAAACCATGTAGAGCATAAATTTATCACCAAGTAAATAAAATGACTTCAAATTAGGTTACAAAATAAAGTATGTATTAATAATAGATTTAACTTGCACACTTGAAACCATTATTGTTTCAAAGCTTAAATACTTCAAGTAATTCAAGTAGTAACCAAACTTAACTAAAACATTTCTTACACGTCATTTAGGTTTAAAAAACATCATTAAAAACTCATTTTCTTGCTGTTATAAAAATATTTAAAAGGCTTGAAAATCTACTAACCAAAACAACCTATAAACACATAAATTTGGTTCATTGAATTTGCTTAACTTGGACATGCACTTCCCTTGCCTTTTCCAGCACCTAACATATACAATTTCACTTATAAATCATTAATATAATAATCCATATACTACTATAACCATGCATCCCCTAAATGATATGCATAAAATTCAATTTAGCTTAATTCTATAAATCAACTTCATGGACCCTAAAATAGCTATTTTTAAGCCTCAATTAGAAAAATTGCTTTAACCTGTAGAAAATGAATTGAACCTCAAATTTTAACCAAACATAGGTATTTATGTCTAGTACTTTTAATAAAAAAATTTCATTTCCATTCAATAACCATAAATAAAATTATAAAGGTTGCATTGCAAGCAGCTTAATTACTCAGAAAGATTGAGCAATAAAAAGTACAGGTATGTTAGACCACTATTAAAACATAATTAGATCTTCATCAAAACTATAAAGTTTTAGAGAACTCTTTCAATTTTTATTAAAATCAAACTAAACTTAATTTTGAGTTTCCTATCTCAAGATATACTAAAATTATATAAACTAGTTTTAACTTATGAACTCTGTAAACCTTTCATATAATCAAACTGGCTGCTTTCAAAGCTAATTTTGAAAAAATTCTAGGATTTATAGAAAAGTATATTTAAGCTAAAATTTAATAAGTTCTTAGTTATATATGTCTAGAATATGCTATAAAAATTTTACACCAATTGGACACCCACAAATAGAGTTATATATAATGAATTAAAACCAACTCAAAGAAATTGATAGACTGAGCAATAAAATATTCTCTTTTATTAGTCTAGCTTAAAAATTGAATCAGCTCGAGCTCAAGTAGAAAAATTTTTAGATAACTCTTTATAGTTTCTGGATCATCAAAGAACACTCAATTTAGATCTTTCTAGCTCAAGATATAATCAAATTATAGAGACTAATAAACCATACCTGAAGAACCCAAAATCTACAACTTAAGAACCCTAGATTAAATTAACCAAAACACTTAAAATTATTTACCAATTCAATCAATAAATTTTTAGGGAAGATGATTAATGGCTTCAAATTACTTTACACCTTTTGATTCAACCTGAAAAAGATTAGCTCCCTAGAAGAATCAAGTGGTTTTCTAGTTCTCCCCTCTTTTTTTTCTAAGTGATCTTTTTTTTATTGGCTACACCTAATTTGGATAGGATGTAGCTCCAATTTGGATAAATCAACATATAAAATATCCATTTAGACACTTAATAAAATGGTTTTGTTACCTATAAAAATGTTTTAATCTAGGCCAATCATTATTTCAATTTGAGTCCTCATCTTTTACTAACATTTAAGTTATTGTCCTTTTCTCCGATTTAACTTCATATCCCTTTTATTCTCATTATTTTATTCATTTGGAGTGTCATCAAAATTTTAAAATTCTTACTCTTAAATCAACTACAAATCATTGCTAGACCTGATACATTAACCTACTATATACACTAGCATATACTCAAATTAAATCAATATATATATAAATGAAATGCATAATTAATGCAAATATACCTAGAAGTTCTAGGCACAGTTCTGTAGGCCCAAACAATGTTGTTAATTTCATCAACCCAATTCCCTTTTTTTCATCTAATCTTTTCTTTAGCCCTTACATGATGATCTTGTTAGTGACTTTCGTCTAGCCATTTATTTATGGATGAGCTACTGAAGTAAACTGGAGCTTTATCTTAAGATCTGAATAGAACTTTCTATTTCTTATTGCTTAACTACTTCCCCTTGCCTATTATCAGAGTGTGTGGTATTCTAAATCTGTAAATGATTTCTTTCTAAAAAAATTATTGGATCCAGGCTTCAGTGATGGTTAGTACAACTTTGACTTCTATCCACTTGGTGAAGTGATCTATGGCCACTATCAGGAACTTCTTCTGGGAGGTTGAAATAGGAAATGGGCCCAAGATATTCATTCCCTATATTGTAAAAGGCTAGTGACTCCAATTTGGATGCTAAGGATTATAAGGCTTGTGGCTGAGGTGAGTAAACTGTTGATATTTGTGGCATTCTTCAGCCAGTTTCTAAGCATCTCAAGACATGGTAGGCTAATAGTATCCCTGGAGCAATGCTTTTCTGATCAATGAATGATGAGATTTATGGGCTACATAAATTCTTTGATGAATTTCTCTAAGCACATAATTTCCTTTTTCTAGTGATACACACTTAGACCATGGATGCGAGAGAGACCTTTTATAGAGTTCCTCGTGGCATATCGAGTAGTGAGCAGCTTTTATTTTCAACTTCTGAGCTTTTAATTTATCATATGGAAGTATCCTATGCTCAAGATATTGAATGATTAATTTCATCCATTCTGATGCTTCTTGTATGTCCATGATCTCTGCTTCCTCGGTGCTTGGCTTTATTAATTCCTCAATAAGCTCTAGTTCTTTGATTGTTTGACTATCTTCCATTAATGATTTGGCTAGTGAATATGCTTCTAATTTTTTGCTTATGGGGATTTGGATGATTTCCTATTATCCCCCATCCTGCTCGAGCTTCTTTAGGAGCTGCCTGACTTTCTTGACATATTTGGTGATGCTTGGATCTTTGATTTAGTATATTCCTCTTACTTGGATTACCACCAGTTGTGAGTCATAGTATATCTTGAGATGCTCAGCTTTAATTTTAGTGGCTAACTTTAATCTCATGATGAGTGCTTCATATTCGACTGCATTATTAATGGCATTGTAATTTATCTAAACTGCATATATAATAGTGACTTTGTATGGCCCTCTAAGAATGATTCTAACATTGGATCCTTAGATGGATGAGGCTCCATCAGTGTACAACTTCCATTCTAGGCATTTAAAATGAGCAAAATCTTACACTATCATCTCTTATAAAAAATTCACTAGGGTCTGAGCTTTTATTTGTTGTTGAGGTTCATAGCTTATATTGAATTCTCTAAGAAATATTAACCATTGAACTAGTCTGCCAGATGTCTCAGGTCTTTGTAAGATTTTCCTTAGGGGGAAGATATATCTTACGATGATTGAGTAGGCCTAAAAATAGTGTTACAGTTTTTGAGACGTGTGTATGACGGTTATAGCTAACTTATCCAGTTTGGGATAATGGACTTCTAAACCTCTAAGTATTTTACTGATGTAGTATACTGAATTTTGCTAACTTCCTTCTTCCCTCACCAGTACCGATGTAATCAACTCTTAACCAATAGAGAGATATACGTACAGTGTTTCTTCGGGGATTGGCCAGCTAAGTAGAGGTGGTAAGGATAGGAATTTTTTTATGTCCTCAAAAGCTACATAGCATTCTTCATTCAATGAAAAATTCTTGGAATTTTTTAAGGCTTGGAACAGTGGCAGACACCACTTGGTTGAACAAAAGATGAAATGCCTTAAGGCTGTTATTCTACCATTTAGCTTTTATGGCTCGTTGATTGATGTTAGAGCTTTCATCTTAAGAATGGCCTCCATCTTTTTTGGATTAGCTTTAATCCCTCCATGGGATATCATAAATCCCAAGAATTTGCCTACTTTTACTCCAAAAACATACTTCTCTGGATTAAGCTTGTTCTAGTATTGGTTCATTATTCGAAGGATTTGATCAAGGTCATTAAAATGTTGCTCTACATATTGGCTCTTAATGATGATTTCATCCATATATACCTCTATGTTCTTTCCAATTTGATCTTGGAACACATGATTCATCAGCCTTTGATATGTTGCTCTGGCATTCTTCAACCCAAAGGGCATAACTTTGTAGCAATAAAGATGTTCGTGGGTGATAAATGATGTCTTTTCCTAATCTTCTTTCTTCATTGGTGTCTGATCGTACCCTTGAGCAGCATCCACAAAGCTATGCAAACAATGATTAATAGTTGAGTCTACTAGTTGATCTATCGTTGACAATAGATAACTATCTTTGGGGCATGCTCTATTGAGATCAATATAGTCCATACACATTCTATACTTTCCATTAGAATTTTTTTTACCAGCACCATATTGGCTACCCATTCTGGGTGTGTTACCTCTTTAATGAATTTGGCTTTTAGCAATTTATTTATTTCCTTAGTGATTACCTTATGTCTTTTGTCTACAAAGTTCCTTTTTTTTAATAACTAGCTTTACTCCTAGTTCAATGTTCAAACTATGCAAGGCAATTTGAGGATCTACTCCAGTGATCTCAGATGCTTGAGAAGCAAAGATGCTTGAACATTTAATAAGGACCTTGCTTATTCCATTCTTAACTTTGCTTTCAAGCTCATTGTTGATCCTTACTATCTTTCCTTTATCAAGCTGTAAGGTCTAAACCTGGTTAACTTATTTAGGATTAGCTCTTTGTTTCTCCACTTCCTATGATTCTGGAGGGAATGCTTCCATTTGGGGTTTGACTATCATCTAGTAGGATTTTCTGGCCATGTGTTGATCTCCATAAATTGTTAGCACCCGGCCCTCAAAAGGAATTTTCATGATCAGATGCCGGATACTTATGACTGCATCAATCTCATAGAGTGTTGGTCAGCCTATGATGCCATTGTACGTGAGAAAAAGATTTACCATATTAAACTAAGCTTTGACATCTTTCACTTCCTCAGTGTCTCAGTCACCAAATTCTAGACTTAGCTCTACTAATCCCATTAGTTAGGTGGTTCCTCTGCAAAAGCTTATAGTGGGATTCTGAATAGCTTTCAAATCAATAATAGAACCTCCCATTGCTTTCCAAGCATTCCAATAGAGTGTGTTGATAGCACTTCCATCATCGATCAGTAATCTTTTTACCAAGTAATTGTTAATGAAAGCATTCAACACTAAGGCATCATTGTGAGGGTGATGAACATATTTCTCATCTTTTGGATAAAATATTATAGCTTTCTTTTTTTCATAGGTGAACCCTTCTTCTATGTGAGATCTCTTAAACCTTTTCCCAGTTGCCTCTCCTCTAACAATCATGTTGATAACTCCTGATACCTTAATCTGAGCTTTTTTTGGCTCCAGCTTATCCTTATCTTGACCATTCGGATCTTTGTTCCTTCTAGTTACATTAGTGAAGTTTCCAAGTTTACCATTTTGTATTAATCTTTCTATAACATTCCTCAATTCATGGCATGCCTCGATTTCATGCCCATAATCCCAGTGGTATTGATAGTAACACCTCCTATCCTGCATGGCTCTTATGGTTGGACTCTACCTTCTAGCTGGGGTTAAGCCTAAACCATTTTGTCTGACCAATAATAGGATTTTGGATCTGGAAGTGTGTAGTGGCGTATACTTCTATGCCTCATTTTTGAATCCTCTTACCGGGTTTCTGAAGTTTGATCACTGGAAGTGAACCTTATTGATCCTAACCTTTCATCCTTCCTGATCGGTGCTTTCTCATAATCTTAATGCATCCTCCTATCTTTATCTATCTTTATTCTCATAGCCATTACCTCAAAAAAGGTGATGGGTTCTTTGGTCATTATCTTATCTTTCATCTTTCCCAATTGGGGTCCCATTCTTTAAAGCCTCTATGGCTACTTTATCGATCAAATTTTTTATCTGTATGGCTAATTTGTTAAATTAGTCCAAATAGATTCTTAGTGATTCGGTGACCTCCTGTCTTTACATCCAAAGATCATTGATGTTTTTGGCAAGAGGAACATTAGTGATGAATTGAGTCCATAATTTCTTAGCTAACTCTTCAAAAGAGGAGATAGAATTCTCAAGAAGCTGATGGAACCACTTCTGAGCATTCTTGATAAGTGTACTAGGAAAGACCCTGCACATCATTCCATTATTTATATTTTGAAGCAACATATTAGTCCTGAACAAGGATATGTGGTTGATGGATCTCTAGTTCCATCGAATTGATCTAATTAAGGCATTCTAAACTTAGTTGGGATCTCTATTTGGATTATTCTACTTATAAAGGATGTCTTTCCTTCCAGAACACATTCATCTTCTTTCCTCGGTCCATTACGAGCTTTATGCATGACTTCTTCAACTTTTTGAGCTATCTTTGAGTTATCTAGTGTCAAGATTGTTGAGCTAGATTCTCCTTTTAGAGCTTTATGATTTTCTCTATTTTTACTATTTTCACCAGATACATTCAGAGCTGCTAGTGGTAGTGCTATATTATTTTTTGGTTGAGTTGCTTTAGGATTGTCGCTTTGAATCAAGGCATTCAACTATTGTTGCATCAGGGTCACATGGGTTTGAATATTTTGAATCATTGCTTCTTTGCTCATCGGGGATAGGTTGAGTGTCTAGGTTATCATGTTCAAGTTTGGTGTGTTTATGGCAAGAGTTTCTGGTAGGCTTCAAAAAGGTATGGAAGGTATGGGTCTTTTATTATGCTGAAGAGAAGCATAATAAAAGAAGTTTGTGCCTAGAGCTGGCCACCCTTGAGTATTACTAGGTGGAGTGTATGCTCTAATTAGGGCCTAAGATGAGGGTCCAACATGTTAAAAGGGAGCCGATGGAATTATTGTCTCAAAGGGTGTTGATAGGTTAATTAAAGGAATTGGAGTAGATGGATTAATATGTGTGTCTGGAGTTGAAATCAGTGGTGAACTGGAAGTCATAATCCTAATATTTTATTCAGTAGATGCTTAATGGCTTTTAACTCAAGAGATTTCCACAGACAACACCACTTGATAACTTATTTTTGGAACTCTTAAGCTAGTACCCTATAAGGGATTAAAGAAAGGTAAGGTGAGAGGTAAAGAGGATCCCTACAAACCCTTCGATGCCTAGGTTAGAGAATGTAGAGAGAGAGTTATAGAGAGATAAAGAGAATAAGGAGTATAAGAGAATATAATGAATGAGAATGAAGGATATAGAGTTCTATTTATAGGGATAGTAAAGCTCAAACCTGAGAGGAATATAATTCCTCTTTGATGAATGTCTTGTACCTATTTCGAGAGTGTATCTTCTTATCCAGGAGTCTCCTCAATTGGGAATCTTTTTCGTATTCGGTTTGGGCATCCTCCTTCTACAAGTAACCCCTGTATAGGAAAATAAAGACCTTAGTTAAATAGGAATATGTATATAGGGCATCGGGCATTACTCAATTTTACTTAGAGATTGCATCAATTTTAATTAGTTTGATTAAATTTCAAATTTTAAGCATAATTTTTCAATCTATACATTTATATGCAATTTTTTATTTTTGCTTTATATAGTTTACTCTTAATTTTAATGAATTTTTGCTTTAAATTTGGTTATATGTTAATTTATTTCATATTTATTTTTTATTTTTCTTTTAATTTTTCTAGGTGATGTTCTTGGCTTTTAATTTCTCATGTGCTTATTGATTTCCCACCACCACAAGGCAAAGAGTAGAGCGTCACACTAGGGGAGCATTAGTTTTATTTCTTTTTCTTTAATTTTATTATTATTATTATTTCTTTTTCTTTATGTGTTTGTTTGCTCCTTTCACATTGAGGACAATGTGGAGTTTAAGTGTGGGGGGTAGCTTGTCACTTTGTGTTTTGTCTTTTTTATTGCATTTGTGTTAATTATAAATGTTTCATTTATGTTTTTGCATTATTTTCATTTTTTTTAGTCTTATGGATTGCTAAATTTATAATTAGGGACAATGACTGGAAAGTGTGTAGTTTTGATAGCACCAAAATTAAGGGTGTCTATTAATAAGGATGGATGAACATAATTCTTATGTGCAAATGATTTAGTTTTCATAATTTAAGCAAGGCTTTAAAATGATGATATGCACATAGTTTTTCATTTAAAAATGGATATTGATTGGGTTTGTAGAAAAAAAAAAAAGAAAAAAAAAAGACAAGATAGAGTGTAAAACACACTTGCCATAAAAAAAAAGAAAAAAAAAGCAAGACGGAATGTAAAACACAATCCTATAAAAAGAAAAAAAGAGAGGGTGAGATGGAGCGTAAAACACACTCACAAAGTCAAAAAAAAAAAATTGCAAGTCCCATGCATGATATATCCATGAAATTGCTTTATTTTTTTAATGCCTATTGAATTTTTATATAAGTTAGTGCTTGGGTTATGTTTTCTAAATTATTTGCATATAAAATATTTTTGTCTAATTATCCTCATTAATAAGCATTTTTAGGTTTAGTGTTGTTGAGGTTGTATATCTTGGAAGTTTAATGCCCTTGGTTGTGGTTGAGTAATCTATGATTTAGTGTTTGTTATTTCTGTTGCTTGGGGACAAGCAAGGTTTAAGTGTGAAGGAATTTGTTAGTGTCAATTATTGCATAGTTTCTCTATTTAATTTTCATTGGATTTATTAGTATTTCTTTATATTTTATTTAATTTATTATTTATAATTAGTGTTTTAGTTGATTAGTTTGTTTTTATTTTCTTTTTAGTTTCCTAGTTAATTTATGCATTTTTTATAGGAATTTTGCTTTCCTAAAGAGTCTGGGATTCAAGCCAATAATTAAAAAGCTATTTTGTGGAGTTATTTTCCTAATTGAAGGAGGTTTTGAAGGAGAAAAATTATGATTTTGGTCTTTGGACAAAATTTGCATTATTTTCTCTATAAATAAAGAATTTTAGCTCTAAGTAAAAGGAGAGAGCCGAAGGAGTGGATTAGACACCAAAAATACAAACAAAAGCTCAAGAAAGTGAATAAGGGTTTGAAGATTGAAGCACACTAAAATGAGTTTTATCTATTCTTCTTCTTCTTTATTCTCTTATTATTTATTTTATATTTGTAATTCATTTTAAAGTCATGTTTGGCTAAACTTTATTTTAAGGTTTGGCTTTGGAGTAGCTAGTTAGACTTATTTGAAGTTTTATTTCTTTATTAATGATTTGATTTTCAATCAATTCTATGAGTTGTGCTTAATATCTTGTATTCAATTAAGGGTCTGATTTTTTGCATGTTTATGGGTAAATTGCTATCAATGAAAGATAAGTAATTTACTAGCTTATAACTCATAAGACTTAGGAACCTCGGTCACAAAAGTAGACGAATCCTTCAGGGATCAATAAATTGTTAAGGAACGTAATGAGCCTTAATTAATTTACTTGACCATGAAAATAGGCAGTAATTAGTTTTGATACGCTTGAATGATCTCGAAAGAGACTTTAAATAATTTAGAGGAGTTTGTCATTGACTATGATCAATAAAATGGTCGAATTTAATTTTGAAATTCATGTCTTAACTAATGAAATAAACTCAATCTCCAGTTCATACCCATTGATTTAATTAGATTAATTAGAGTATATCATTTATTTTAATTCATTTAATTTAATTTGATTTGTGCTAGTTAGGAAAAATTGAATGACAATTAGTACTTAATATCCTTATCTAGTGGAAAAGATACTCTATATATCACTTTTGTTACTTGTCATGATTCATACATGTGCAGAGTTGTACTAACACAGATTCAATTTATTTTATAAAAAAAATTTCATTAACCCCACCCAAAGCATAAATAATATATTTTCACATAACTGAATAAGGAATTAAATATATAATATTTACTGATGATATATTACTTTTTTTGTATTGATGTTTTTAGGTGTCAATGACTCTAAGTGATTAAAGAATATAAGTATCTATATACCAAATGAGGGACCAATTATTTTAGGCTTCCATCTTCATATCTGAAGTAGAGATCTAATATGTGTTGGGGTTTTGTGATTCAAACGCAGCAAAAAAATTAAAATTTTATCACGTTCCCAAACTTGGATCCATGTAATTCAACTTCTTGATTAAATATTAGATTTTAAGAATCTCACCAAAATGCAGAAGAGGCAAGATTTTCTGGAAGGATGAGAGGAGGTTCACACTGATGACACCTTACCTTGAGCCTTTTACTTTGGTTGTTCGGATCAAGACATCTCCAAAAGGATGCGTCCTCTATAAGTATCCACACCAATAGCCTTTAACAAAATAAATTGGAGTGTGTGCTAGCAACCTTCTTGATTGTCTCACAAATCAAAAACAAAAGAAAAACTATATGTTTGTTTTATAGGAAAAGAGAAAACCCTTTTTGGAGGCAGGGAAAAACAACTGTATTAAACCTTAGAGAATATGACATATTTATAGACTCTAAATTAGGGTTTCACCTACCAAAAACCTTTTTTGGTAATTTCCATTTATTACATTCTAATTTTGTTTTAAAAATAAATCAAAAATAATATCTTATTTATTTATTTATTTAAAATAACATTTATCTTAAATAAATAAACAAATAAATAAATAAAACACTTTAATTATTTATTTCCATAGAGTTTATTTTGGGCTTATTAAACCCATAATCATTTTGGGCTTGTTCTAAGTATGTGACCCTATAGGTTCACATAACATTGGTAGTGGGCCTAAATCTCTATTTAGGCCTACAAGTCATAAGTGGCCTCTAGCAAGACATTATGACTACTCAAGTCATGTGAAGTCAACAATCCGACATAACCTAATTACAATGAATTTTATTGTCCCTTTATCACATGATATCTTAATTGAACATAAGGCATAGAATGTCATCCTTATATAGTTCAATATTCTAACTTGATTCCAAGTAGACTGAAAATGATAACTCTTTATCAATTCATTTCAGCATGGCCATGCATTTTCCTTCAATCTATCTCATCAAGGGGCCCATAGATATCTTTCTCATATTAATGAGGGATAAATTCCTTCTAAATCACTCACATTCCTCACATAACTAATTTCATATCCAACAACATCCTATCTAATAGTCCGATTAAAGACAATGTTAGAATGTGTCAAAACATAAAATAGCTATATAAAAATCCATGATGATTTCAAGGTCAACGAATCGAAATAAAATTACTATGATGAGATATACTTATAACAATATTCTATGCAATATTCTCATAGTGGGTCAATCCAGTACATGATCTCTCATCATGTACCTATAAGTTGACTTAATATCTCATAATCATGATTAGTAAAACATAACCATTAATCAACATCATACTAGCCTTAATACTTTAACATTTATATAATTAATAAATGGCTAGGGATAATTAAAGTAGAACTCTTATTTTAATCTAAGGGTTTTACTATCAAGTCACATACTTGATGGCCTTAGTAAGAATTAACCATTCATATAATTATCATAAAATCAAATGATAATGAAATACCTCTTTATTAATAAAATAAGAAAGTTAATGCATAATCAAATGATTGACCTAGTGCATATCACTAACAATATGAACTTCCAAGATCCACACATCGAACTAGTTCAAAGTTAGATCATGCAAACATATAGAAAACAAATACAAAACCTATTAAGAATACATCAAAAAACAAACATGCAAAAAAAAAGTTGTCTAATAGAAACTTTACCGAATTTCATTCATCTATAATAGATCTTTCTATCAAGAACTTTACATGTTGATTTTTTCACAATAAATGTCAAATTTTGAACACTAACAGTAACAAAATCAACAACAAAGTAATGAATCACTATTTTTATATCACTCACTCAGAGTCAAATGGTTGAATAACAATCAAAACATTAAAAGCTTCAAAGAACGTATAATATAGATGGATATGAACAAATTAGGGATGAGAAGAAAGAATGCTTCAAATATAGCAGTTCATAAAACACATACACAAGAACAAGGGAAGATGGAGATAACTAAGAGAAGAATTATGCATCAAAGATTTAGAGAAAGTTAAGGCTATATTTTTGTTAGGTTTGAGCAATAATGAAGGAGAGCGTCGAGTTTGTTGACTAAGGGTTGAGAGGAAATGAAAGAGAGCAGTAGGGGTAGGGTTACAGAAAATAAATGGTTAGGGTTAGGAAACAAAATATGATGTATATATAATAAGAGGGGAATGGCAATTAAACAACATCATTTTATACCCTTATCAAACTAAGTTCGCTTTTCGATTCGGTATAATGGATATATCAACCGAACTAAAAATCAAATCTCGAAAACCCTATACTCATTAAACCAAACTAACTACTTACTCTTCCATGTAACCAAACTGATGCAACATTTCATCTCAGAATAGTTTAGGTCTGTTAGTTCGGTTGATATTTGTTATTCCCTAATGAAGTTGTTAAAGATAATTTTATACCAGCTTATATAAAGTTGTATTTTATGCCATTGAAAAAGTGTCTACTGGCCATTTTTCTTCAAAAATATGTTAAAATAAATTGTTCAAATTCTACTATTATTGATTTATAAAGTTAATTTTTCATCTAAGTCTTAGTAATTTGTAAAATTACTTTTTACCTAATATAAACAAAATGGTACTCTATATTTTAAAATCCATTGATATTTAATTTATTTCACCATATATATATATATATATATATATATAAACGAACCAATTTTTTTTAAATGTGCTTTCTTCATAGTCATTATTATAGATATATATACATATTGTGTCAGAAACTTTACTTATGTTTAAATTATAATATGAAATGTAATTGATATCTCATCTCTACATCCTATCCTAAAAGGAGACTCTTAAGTGTTGTTTACTTGTAGAGAATAATTTTCTGTTTTCTAACATTGATTTTCTTAGAAAACTGATTCATTTTCTAAAGAAAATTGTAGAAAACTTAGGATATTGTGTTCATTTGTTAAAATTTAGAAAACTGTTTTTCAAATTTCAAAAATTATATTAATTATTAAAATATAATATTTATTTTTTACATATTTTTATATTAGTACAATCCATGGTTCTCATATAATTCTATATATATATATATATGTGTGTATGTGTGTGTGTAAGGGGAAAGAGAGAGAGAGAGAGTTTAGCAAAACTAAATGTTAGAAATAACAAAAGAAGTAGGAAAAAATTTTGAAAATAGATGATTATTTGCTTAAAAAATAGGTAATAGCTAACAATTATATTGTTACTTTAAAATAGGAATTCTAATTTAAAAAAAAAAATCGTATATACAGTCCATTGCTAAAAAATAGGTAATAGTTAGGGATTTAATGTTATTACATATATATACAATTATTGTTATTTTTATGTTTCAAAAAAATTAAAAATTATGTATATAAATTCATTGCTAAAAAATAGGTACTAGTTAACAATTCTATTGTTACTAAAATTGATAAAATAATGTATATGTAAACAAAGAAATGTTGCAATAATTTTAAAAAAAAAAACTAAAAAATAATAAAAGTGATTGGCTAATAATTGAATTGTGGTTGAATTATATAAATCTCTGTGTTTTCCAATTAGAAAACAATATAAATTAGGTTTCCAAATTCTATTAAAATTTTGAAAATAAAAAAACTGTCTTCTTTGGAAATATTTAGAAAATTGTGGCATTTGAACATAAAACTCTATTTTTCATTTTTTATAGAAAATTTTTATGAAAAACACCTCTTGTTTTTCACAAGTAAACAACCCCTTAACCTTCTGAGGAAAGGATCTAGAAGCAAAAAAAAAAACTCAACTCTATAAAGAAAAGAATATTAAGTCCTGCAAAGACAAGAATTTCCGTTCTTTGCATAAATATTTTCTCCATATATATCTCTTTATCTCCTCACAATTTATTCATTTCATTCCCTACAATCATAACATATTCAAATAATTTGCTCTTTATTACCATCACTAACTTAAGCATTGAAATCCATGTATGAATTATCCCCCAAACTCTCTTTGTGCTCTCAAATTCGAAGGCACGATTTCGGAACAAATTACCAATAATCAAGTTACAATTTAGTAATTGTTTTAATTTTATGCACTATAAAACATACCATAAAAGTTCCCATGTCGATAATTGAAACTTATTTCCTTTAACATCGGACAAAAAAAAATGAAATTAGGACACATACAACAATAGTATTTCTTCTTTCTTAAATAGATAAAACAAGTAAAACATTAGCCTCTAGCTTCGATGAGACAAGTCCAAGTAGGGAGGTCGACTATTAACAGCAGCAACCCTACACACAAGCTGAAGCAATTCTTTGCTGGTATCATCTCTATGAACAATCACTTCTATAAAACAGAAGCACTCCTTTTTATCTATTGTTGCTGTTTCGATTGCTGCAATAAGTTCCTCCTCACATCGAACCTTGTAACGGACCCAACATTAAAAAAAAAAAAATTATTATATGTATGTATATATATGCATATGCATGTATACCTTAGTAGTCATACTCATTGGTAAAGACATTAAATTGTTGGTTTAGATATATATATGAATATAATGAATTACCTTAGTAGTCCAACACCGTTGTCCATTGCATTAACCAATTCAGAATAGTTCCAGTTATTGATAACATTGTAGGGTAGGGTCCATCATGAATCTCAACTTCTATTTTATATCTCCCATTATTTATCAAGAAGATTATGCTCTTATGTTCACATCGCAGCATTGTTGACAAGTCTTGAGGGCACATCTGCCATCATTTATTTTTTCTGTAGCATTTTGTTTTTTCAAAACTGAGTTTCACAATAATCCCAAACAGAGCAGACCCTTAGTAAACCAGAAAAAATTATAAATAGCTCATGGGTGCCTGAAAACCTCCATCTCCAATACAGGCAATAACTCGCTTATCTGGTTCAGACTGAGCATACCCAAGGGTTGCACCTATTGACCATCCAATTGATGCATATAGCAGTTGAGTCTCAAACCTGTGTGTCCATGCATGAACTCTCAAATTCTTACTTCTCTATCACATGTAACTTAACGGACTAGGACTAATTTTTGTAGAACTCAATTGTTAACAAATTTTTTTTTAGGACTAAATTGTAAAAGTCATTATCCCTATTTAATATCCAAACATAATCAATCACTGCGGATATTGCTCACCTGCAACCCTGGGCTTCAGCCTCTCGCAATGAAACCAGAAGTCACCTGCCTCAGCAATCACAGCCATGCCTCCCAACAGCATCTTCTGTATGTGCCTGAAAAGAACATTGGCCTTCAGGGCCTCTTTAGGCTCAGCCTGTAGAGGTTCCTTCTGCAACATATATCCTCTTGTAATTCTGATTAGAAGTTGCATGATGATCAAGCCTTTTGGCCAGTCTTTTCAAGAAGTCCTTTAGCAGTACGGGTCCTAATACAGGCATTTCAGGAATTATTACGCGTTCAGGTTCTGCAATAACGGTCTTTTTCTTGTCAAACAACAGTGAGTAACCAAGAGAGCTCAAATCATCAAAGATTGGTCCTGCAAAGAGAGATGCGTCAGCAGTTTCTACTATCTCTCCGCAGAAGGCAGTACAAGCTGCACCCCAATATGTTCCAATAAAATGGTGAGTAGAATTCTCTAGCACAAGTCCTTTTGCTGCTGGCATGACTGGAAATGCATAGCCGCAAGAATCTGATAACGGAACAAAGGCATTGCAGGCTTTAGCAGCTCAGAGGTTTGATCCGGCCACTAGGACTGGCTTCACTGCCTTGTTTAAGATTTCTGCCGCTGCTTCCACTGCTACTTCGAGAGCCATCTGGTTACTCATTCTGAAAACACCACCCAAACCCCGAAAGAAAAACAAAGGATTAGTTATTGCAATCTTATTATCTTGTATAAGCTGATATATTATCAAAACGGTTCAATTAGAAAATTCAGGAACCAACTTTTTGAATAATCTAAAAACTTTTATTCATCAAACTATATAAAAATTGTTGAAGTAAACGCTATTTAGTGACCGAGCCGAGCTTACCTTGTCATGGTTCAAAGGATTTTGAAATTATTTTCTGTTTCTGTAACTTGTTTAATAATGAGACTTATGAAAATAGAATTAAGTATCATAATGATTTTTCTAGTAGCCCACAATACAAAATACGCCGTGAATTTACAAAAAATAAAATCACAAATCATACTACCCCTGCTCATGGGGTAGTAGTCTTTAGAAAAGAACTCTCATCATTTAGCGACTTCCTGCATCGTCATGAATTTACAAAAAATAAAATCACAAATCATACTGTCCCTCTGCTCATGGGGTAGCAGGCTTTAGAAAAGAACTCTTGTCATTCAGTGACCCCCTGCATCACATGTCTACCTAGTGTCACGACCCGAACCCAAAGGTACATGATCGATACTAGAGAATGGAAAATACAAAAATACAACTGAAACTCGTAGTAAACCTTAAAACTTTTTTGTAAATAAATAACAATCACTTAACAATAATCTCATGAATAAATCATTAATATCAAATACATAAGTCATTACAACAATATTTCAACACAACACAAATCTATAATAATAATAATAATATAAGTTTCATAATCAATAACTGCAGAATCTAGAATTTGATTACATAATGTCCAAATCAAATAGACATACATAATGCAGCCGACGAAAAAGAAACCCAGCATAGACGATAACTAGAACTAGGCTGACTGTGAGGTCCTAAAAAAAATAAATTGAGGGGAATCAGACCTCACTGAGTGAATTAATTTTAAGGAATGCATACTAGTTTGAAAACATTTGTTAAAACTCTTTTTAAAAATAAAAATAAAATAAAGTAAAATAAATATAAATATAAATATTAAAAATTATTTACTTTAATATAAAACTATAGTACAAAATCATATAAATTTGTCATTTTATCAGAAAATCTAGTAGAACACCTAGACCATCAAATTCTAATAGCTACTTAGCTCACTTATTCCAATTAACTGTCGGTCCTATAGAGCAAGCTTGACTAGGGTCCAATCACAGCCGTTCTCTTATTCCAAATGATCACTAGCGCCCAGAGAGCATGCTCGACCAAGGTCCAACTAGTATCATACCTTTGCCCAAAGAGCAAGCTCAACCAGGGCTCTAAAAAATAATCACACATCTACCCAGAGAACAAAGCTTAACTAGGGCTCTCATTCCACAAATCTTGCCCAAAGAGCAAAGCTCAATTAGGGCTCATAAATCAATCAATGGCCATATAAACAATTATTACTTGTGCACACACAGTCCTAATGACACCCACCAAGTAGCATGTTTTACCATTATTTACAAATCATTTAAATCATAATAAATAAAATAAAATAAACGAATAAAACATAATAAAACAATTTCCATAAAACATTATTCAAATACTGATCATGATGAATAAGGAAATAATCATGCTTATAGTAATACAAATAAATTCATAAACCATTCATATCATCATTTCATTATTATTTAAATCATACAAAAATATAATTAAAATCACCACAACACACATTCTATAGAATCAACTCACAGGTTGAGCGTGTTGGGCAACATGTCCTTTGCTGCCCAAATGCTACAGCTATGGTTCCGAAGTTCTCTAAAATAAATAATATTTATTTAAAATATGTTTACATAAATAAATTCATAAAATTCTCTAAATTTAATAAAATCATGAGATGATGAGGTTGCCTCAATCTAAGACTTAATGCTATACAGGCTCGGAATTAATACATACTGATGTCACATTTTACGAGAAATCTACCAAACTTCAAAAAAGTCTCCTTTGTAAAATGAATATCTCTCTATCGAAGTAGAGTCGTTTCTGCATAAAAACAACACTTCTAACAGTCTCACAACTCAACAACTTGAGTTGGGCCCCCACACTACGCTTATGCCCAATCGAGAACCACAATTCATAACATGTATCAAAATAATATAATTTTCTCAAATCACCAAAAATATACATAAACTTTAAAAATTCATATCGTAAATTCTATACATAATTTCACAAAATTTTATTCACGAAGTTTAATCTACATAATATATAGAATTTAATAAAAATATAAAAATTACCCAACTCGGGACTATCCGAAACAGTGTCATTAACAGTACCCGACACCCGAAAAATTTTAAAAATTAAATAAAAATCATAGCAAGCAAAATCACAACCTCTAGATCATTTCATTTCAAAGCAACTATATCTAATAAAATCAAAATTAAAGTTCAATTTAACCAATTAAGTAAAAATAAACTAAAATTAATTACTCAAAATTGAGGAGCTTACGAAAGTTGGAGTTTGAAATTGATGGAGAGCTTTTGAAGCCCAAAGGGTGAGGAGCATTTTAGGATCGGCGTCGAGTCTTGGAGTGGGCGAAGGCTACGCCGACGAAGCTCAAAGCAAGCTGGCAAGAAAATGGAACCGAAAAGAAGAAGAAAGAGAGGGAGGGGAGGTGACGCAAGTGGCTGGAATGCTGTAATTATGGTGGTCGATGCTGATAGTGATGGTGGTGGGTAGTGGCAATGTGGGAAGGTGAGGGAGGAAAAGGGAAGAAAAAAAAGGAAAGAAAAGGAAAACAAAAAGGGAAGGGAAAAAAGGAAAATAAAAAAACATGTTGTCATTTTTTTTTTTACAAAAAGTACAAAATATACAAAATAATTATTTTAAAAATTATAATAGCTCCCCTTTAATTATTCACACACACTTAAACATATATATATACTATTTAACACTTAATTAAAAAAAGAATTTTACTAAAATTACACAAATATTATCAATCTCATAATAATTAACACTAATTAATTAAAGTAATAATTAAAATTAATAATTCACATTTATTAATAATTAAAAATTCATGACTTTACAATCTTTCCCCTTATAAAAAAACTTGTGCTCAAATTTTAACCAAAAAAAAAAAAGAAAATGTAAACATTTTTACTGATGAAAAAGGGAAGGGTATGCCACCTGCATCTCTACATCTGTCTCTAACGTACAATCCTCCACCGCATGGTTGCTCCACCGTACTTTAACCATAGGGATCTCTATAGTGTGGAGCTGACAAACTTATCGATCCACTATCACTACAGGGTACTCCTCATAAGTCAAGTCTTCACTGAGCTCCACTGCCTAAGGCTAAAAAATGTGTGAAGGATCGGAGATGTACTTCCACAACATCGACACATGGAACACTAGATGAATATGCGACAACTCTGGTAGTAACACCAATCTGTAAGCCACATCTTTTTCCCTTGAATGAATTCAAAGATTCTTATATATCTGGGAGCAAACTTACCCTTCTTACCAAATCTCATCACTCCCTTCATTAGAGACACCTTAAGAAACACCATATCTCCAACGAAAAATAATACATCTTTCCTCTTAAGATCAGCATAGCTCTTTTGTCATCTAAAAGTTGTCCTTAATCTCTGTTGGATGATAAGAATCTTCTCTGAAGTCACTTGCACTAATTTTACACCTGTCAACTATCTCTCGCTAACTTTCCAACATAAGGGTGATCTACACTTCCTTCCATACAATGCTTTATATGGGGCCATCTTAATACTTGCATGGTAATTGTTGTTATATGTAAATTCAATCAATGGAAGGTGCAAATCCCATTAACCACCAAAATCTATCATAAACATTCAAAGCATATGCTTTAAAGTCTAAATGGTCAGACTGGCCATCAGTTTGAGGATGAAAAGTTATATTGAAGTCCAGTCTCATGCCTAAAGCCTTCTACTATTCTTATTAAAAAACTGAAGTAAAGGTTATTCCTTTATTCGATACTATGCTTTCTAGCACTCCATGAAGACAAATAATTCAGCCGATGTACAACCTAGCCAACCTATTTATAGTATAAGTCTTCTTAATTGGTAAGAAGTAAGCTAACTTAGTCAATCT
Organism: Mallotus nudiflorus; assembly: GCA_947683625.1. NCBI lineage: Eukaryota > Viridiplantae > Streptophyta > Magnoliopsida > Malpighiales > Euphorbiaceae > Mallotus > Mallotus nudiflorus. The sequence continues at coordinate 2,717,247 of CANTUR010000061.1, forward strand.
ATCAACTATCACCCATATGGCATCATAACCACTCGATGTGCAAGGCAAACTAGAAACAAAGTCAATCGCAATCATGTCCCACTTCCACTATGGGATGGGCAATTGTTGTAACAATCCCAATGGTCTCTAATGTTCTAACTTTACCTACTAACAAGTGAGACACTTTGATACAAATTTTGCAATATCTCTCTTCATCGCATTCCACCAATATACATCATTCAAATCATGACACATCTTAGGAAAACCTGGGCGAACACTATAAGCAAAAAAATGAGCTTCCTCAATTATCTCCTTTCTTAAATCACTTACATCCGGCACATACAACCTAGTGCCCAAGCATAAAATGCCCTCACTGTTGATTATAAAATCCTGAGATCGACCTTGTTGTACCTCCAACCTTATCTTCTGTAATTATAGGTCCCTTCTCTATATTGCTTTAACTCTATCCAAGTACACAAAATGTACCCTAAATTGATCTAAAAGATATTTCTTAGTTAACTTAAATTGTAACCCCTGATCAACCAGCTCATGTAACTCATTAACAATTGGCCTCTTTTTTGAGCTAATATAAGCAAAACTTCTTAGTGACTTCCTACTCAAAGCATCAGCTACCACATTAGCCTTACTTGGATGGTAAAGAATGGAGCAATCATAATCTTTCAAGAGTTTCATCCATCTCCTCTACCTCAAATTCAAGTCTCTTTGCTAGAATATATACTTCAAACTTTATAATTAGTGTAGATTTCACAAGTCACACCGTATAAGTAATGTCTCCAAATCTTCTTAACAAACACTACAACTACCATTTCCAAATCATGAGTAGGACGGTTCTATTCATGGTTCTTCAACTGACATGAAGCATAAGCAACTACCCTACCATTTTGCATAAATACACACCCAATCCTACTCGAGAAGCATCATAATACACCATATACCCTTCATTCCTCGAAGATAGAGTTAACATTAGAGCTGAAGTCAACCTATCCCTAAGCATTTAAAAATTATCCTTACACTTGTCTATCCACACAAACTTAGCATTCTTTTGGGTCAACCTTATCAAAGGTACAGCTATCTCAGAGAAATCATTCACAAATCTCCTATAGTAGCCAGCTAAACCTAGAAAACTCCTTACTTCTATCACTGTAGTAGGTCTCGACCATTCTGTAATAGCTTTTATCTTCTTTGGATCCATTTATATGCCATCTCTCAACACCATATAGCCTAAGAATGCCACTTAATCCAACCAAAACTCACATTTAGAGAACTTGGCATACAATTAATGCTCTCTCATAGTCTAAAGCACCATCCTCAAGTGCATGGCATGCTCAGTTTTACTCTTAGAATACACCAAAATATCATCAATAAAGACTATCACAAATTGATCCAAGAATAGGCTAAACACTCAATTCATTAAGTCCATAAAGGCTACTGGGGCATTAGTCAACCCAAAGGACATCACCATAAATTCATAATGGCTATACGTCATCTAAAAAGCAGTCTTGGGTACATCCCCACTTCTAATTCTACACTGATGATGCCCAAATCTTAAATCAATCTTAGAAAAACACTAAGCTCCTTAAAGCTGATTAAACAAATCATCAATCCTTAGGAGAGAATACTTGTTCTTGATGGTGACTTTATTCAATTGTCTGTAATCGATATATAGTTAAAAGCTACTATCTTTCTTCTTTACAAACAATACCAGAGCACCCCAAGGAGATGAATTGGGTCTAATGAAACCTTTATCAAACAACTCTTATAACTATTCCTTAAGCTTCTTCAATTCTGCTAATGCCATTCTATAAGGCAACGTTGAGATAGGATTTATACTCGGTACAACATTAATATAGAATTTTATCTCTCTATCCGATGGTAATCCTGGTAATTCTCAGAAAAACATCAGGAAATTCACACACTATTGGCACATTCTCAACTATCCCCTTATCTACCTTCATATCTCTAACCATAACTAAATAACCTTAACACCTTCTTTTAAGCATCTTTTTAAATGTGATTACGAAGATAATATTCTGAGGCACCAAACTTTTATCGCCTCTAAAATGAAACTCTTCATGATTAAGGATTCTAAAAATCACCTTTTTTTCTCAAAAATCCAAACTAGCAAAATGTCGAGCTAACCAATCCATCCCTAATATCACATCCAATAAAACTAAGTCTGCCAATAACTCTCTACCTTCCACCAATACTGGACAAGATGGAAAGACTATATTGGTCTCCAACTCGTCACTAAGTGGAGTTGCTACATACAATAGAATCAATAACTTGGATGGTTACCATTCCATTTTAGAAGCAAACATAGGAGAAATAAAGGAATGAGATACACCAGGATTAAATAAAACTCTACCATCCATAAAATAAACTGAAAGAGTACCTGCCATAACCACATTAGATGCTTGAGCATCCTGAGGTGTCAAAGTGAATACCCTAGCCTGACCATGGCTAGCCTACTAAGAAGTGGATGGCAATCCTCGGCCACTTGGTCTCCCTGGTGGCCTACTCCTTACACCTCGGCTCTGCTAGCCCATAAACTAAGTCGATCTCTGTTAAGGATACACAGGTGATTGATAAGGCTAATGCACTTACTGAAATGGCTAAGCAACTAAATCTGAAGATCCATGTGAAAATGATGGCTGATAACTAGTGTTAAGACAAGCTCTAGCAAGATGTCCTATTTTCTCACACTTGAAACACGCTCTAGATAACAGGTGGCATGGCCTTTAATGTACACAACCATAAGTAGGACATGCATTAGGCCCTGAGCCCATGCTACCGTACCCAAAACTTTGATTACTGTTACCACTACTGGCTCCAAGTCCAAATCTCAAAGGTTTGCTCTACTTGCTATTATGGCTCCTAGATCTATGTCCCCTTTGACCTCTATACTGCTAGGAGGTACTAGCAGTTTGAATGCCCAAACTACCCATCAGGAGCATAGGCTGCTGAATCCCTTGAGCTATCATTGATCCACTACTACTGCTCAAGCAAAGGTCAAGAATAGTACCATACCTGATGTGTTGCCTCTCAAGTTGTCTAGCCTCTTCCATTACACTTTCCAAGTTCTAGTCTTCAGTCTGAATACTAATATGAGTTGGGCCTAACCCAATCATAAATAAGTCCATAGCTCTCTGCTCATCTTGCATCACATCCACAGCATGACGTGATAGCCTGAAAAACTCACAGGTGTATTTCTCAATTGATCTATCACCACTGACTATATGCATTAACTATCATCTGTAATTATCTCTTATGGAAGCAGGGCAAAAATATCTCAAAAATTGCTCCTTAAATTCTAGCCAAGTCATAGTAGTTATATATAATTGAATAGTCTACATAAACTAGTCATGTGCCGCAATTTGTAATAATAACTCCACTATCATGATCCTCTGATAATCAATGTATATGGTCTTAGTTCTAGCCTCAATGTTGTTTATAAAGTCCAAGCCATCACCTATACCATCGAAAGAAACTCTTCCAACTCTCAAATATAACAAAGTTGCATCTGCTACAAGATCCACTTCTGGCTCAACTTACTATTGTTGCATTTGCCTATCAACTACAACAACTTTAGGTCTACCCCTTCCTCTATGATGTAGGGGCAAATGGAACTTCATTCTGAATGGATTGCTCACCCTCATCATAAGATGCATTCGTAGGAGCATTTTATGCTCTTTATCTCATTTTGAAAAGACAAAACCAATGAAATTCAAAACTCGATAAGGAACTGACAAATACATAGAATTCTAGAAACAACAGTGATGAAAATTGGCATATAACACCTATTTACCGTAATAGTTTAGGAAAAGACATATTCCAATGACTTAAAGATCAAATAAATTAACCAAAAGCTCTAATACCAACTTTGTCATGACCCAAATATAAAGGTACGTGACCGACACTAAGAAATGGGAAATGCAAAAATGCAACTAAAACTCGTAGTAATCCTTAAAAAAATTTCACAAATAAATAACAATCACTTAACAATAATCCCATGAATAAATCATTAATATCAAATACATAAGTAATTACAATAATATTTCAACACAACACAAATCCATAATAACAATAATACAAGTTGCATAATCAACTACTGCAGTATCTAAAATTCGATTACACAATGTCCAAATCAAATAGACATACATAATGTAGTTGGTGAAGAAGAAACCCAGCATAGACGATAACTAAAACTATGCTGACTATGAGGTCTTGAAAAAATAAATTAAGGGGAATCAGACCTCACTGAGTGAATTGCATGTTGGTTTGAAAAAATTTGCTAAAACTCTTTTTGAAAATAAAAATAAAATAAATATCAATATTAATATTAAAAATTATTTCCTTTAATATAAAACTATAGTACAAAATCATATAAATTTGTCATTTTATCAAAAAATCTGGTAGAATACCTAGACCATCAAATTCTAATAGCCACTTAGCTTATTTATTCCAATTGACTGTCGGTCCTAGAGAGCAAGTTCGACTAGGGTCTAGCCACAGTCAATCTCTTATTCTAAATAATCACTGGTGCTTAAAGAGCATGCTTGATCAAGGCCCAACTAGTATCATACCTCTACAGAAAGAGCAAGCTCAACCAGGGCTCTCAAAAATAATCACACATCTGCCCATAAAGCAAAGCTCAACCAAAGCTCTCATTCCACAAATCTTGCCCAGAAAGCAAAGCTCAACTAGAGCTCACAAATCAATAAATGGCCATATAAACAATTATTACTGGTGTGCACACAGTCCTAGTGACACCCACTAGGTAACACATTCTACCATTATCTTTAAATTATTTAAATCATAACAAATAAAATAAATGAATAAAACGGAATAAAATAATTTCCATACAATATTATTCAAATACTGATCATGATAAATAAGTAAATAATCATGCATATAGCAATACAAATAAATTCATAAATAATTTATATCATCATTTTATTATTATTTAAATCATACAAAAATATAATTAAAATCACCACAACACACATTCTATAAAATCAACTCACAGGTTGAGTGTACTAGGAAACATGTCCTCCATTGCCCAAATACTACAGCTTTGGTCCCTAAGTTCTCTAAAATAAATAATATTTATTTAAAATATGCTTATACAAATAAATTCATAAAATTCTCAAAATTTAATAAAATAATGAGATGATGAGGTTGACTTGATCTAAGACTCAATGCTAAATAGACTCGGAATTAACACATATTGATGTCACATTTTACGAGAAATCTACCAAAAAATTGAAATAGTCTCTTCTGTAAAATGGACATAACTCTACCGAAGTAGAGTCATTTCTGCATAAAAACAACACTTCTAACAGTCTCACAACTCAACAACTCGAGTTGGGCCGCCCAACTAAGAACCACAATTCACAACATGTATAAAATATATATATATATTTTTCTCAAATCACTAAAATATATCATAAAAATATTAAAGAAATTATTTTCCAAATAAATAATGAAATTCTATTTTATAAATAATATTTTACTAATAAAATTCGTTAATGGAATAAAATTCCCTTTTTATAATTAAATTAGCATAACTTGTAAATAATTATCAAAATCACCCAATTTTACTATAAAAATAATAAAATGCTCATTTAAGCTCAAAAATAATAAATAAATTTATTATTTGTTTAATTTCCCAAAATTACTACTAATTAACTAATAATTGAAAATTATAAAAATTATTTTTATACTTTTATTATTCAAAATAGTCAAAAACATAATAATTAACAATAATTTCAATTAAAATTAAATAATTTCCAACAATTTCTCAAAAATACATATTTATACATAAATTTTAAAAATTCATATCTTAAATTGTATACAAAATTTCACAAAAAATTTCTTCATGAAGTTTAATCTACATAATATATAGAATTACATAAAAATTACCTCACCCAGTACTGTCCGGAATAGTATTGTGAATAGTACCCAAAGCCCAAAAAATTTTAAAAATTAAATAAAAATTACAATAAGCAAGATCACAACCTCTTGATTATTTCGTCTCAAAGCAACCATATCTAATAAGATTGAATTAAAGCTCAATTTAACCAATTAACTAAAAATAGCCTAAAATCAATTACTCAAAATTGAGGAGCTTACCGGAATTGGAGTTCGAAATTAATGAAGGGCTTTTGAAGCCCAAAGGACAAGAAGCATTTTGAGACCGACGGAGAGCCTTGGAGTGGTCAGAGGCTGCGCTGGTGAAGCTCAAAGCATTCCGGCAAGAAAATGGAGCTAAAAAGAAAGAAGAAAGAGAGGGAGGGGAGGTGACACCAGTGGCTGGAGGAGCTGCTGGGGGCTGTCGTCAATGGCTAGAATGCTTCAGTGGTGGTGGAAGCATGGGAAGGTGAGGGAGGAAGAGGGAAGAAGACAAGGAAAGAAAAGGAAAAAGAAATGGGAAAGGGAAAAAGAAAAAAAAAAACGTGCTGCCTTCTTTTTTTACAAAAGGTACAAAAGGTGAAAAATAATTATTTTAAAAATAATAATATCTCCCCTTTAATTATTCACACACACTTATATATATATATATATATATATATATATATATGGACACACACACACACACACTCTTTAACAATTCATTTAAAAAAATAATTTTACTAAAATTACACAAATATTATCAATCTCATAATAATTAATACTAATTAATTAAAATAATAATAAAACTTAATAATCCACATTTAATATTAATAATCAAAAATTCGGATCATTATACCTAGCCCCCTATACTTGTAGTGAAAAATTCATTGGCTCCTTGTACTTAAGGTTTTATCCTATAGACAGCTCAACTTGTAAAATTTAACTTTATAGACACCTCCATACTTATGGTGATGACACGCGCTCCTATTGAGATTGTGGCTCAATTTGTTTTTAATTGACAAATTTCTTCGTAGTCTTTGAATTTATATTTAAAATTTAAATAGGATCAAATTGATTATTGTACACAAAAAAATTATTTAAACATATACTTTTTAGTTCAATTAATTTTATAATCTATTAAAATAATAAAAAATATTATTTACAACATTTTACAAATAAATAAGTTATTTTAAAATAAAACTAAAATAAATTAAAAAAAGTTTAAAAATATTTTAATATTTATAAAATCATAAAAAATTTATATTACAAAAATAATAAAATTTTAAAATATTATGAATTATGCATTGTAAACTGTAAAAATTTAAAATTAATAATAAAATAACTAGCAAATGTTGATTATGTAAATATAAATTTTATTTTAATTTTAAATCGATATTATTCAAAACTATGTATATATAAAATATTTTTAAGTTTTAATTAAAAAAATGAATATTATAATGTTATATTGACAATTTATTACTCAAATTCATTTAATTACTGCAAATAAAAATTCTTTTAAATTTTTAATTTCTCTTAATTAAGTTAATAACCGAAAAATGATAATTATTAATTTATAATGTTTGTTCATAAATATTTTATTATTTATTGATTATTTATTTTGTTAATTATTTGTATAGAACTGGTATATCTCATAATAAATTTTTATAATCTAATAATCTTAATTTATTAATAATTTTTAAATTATAACTAAAAATAAAAAAATAAAATTAATAATAGTTGAAGACCACATTATATTTATAAATATTATAAACTTTATAATTTAAATTAAAAAATTTTAAAAATAAGCTAAATAATCAATAAAATTATTTATAAAGATATAATTTTTATTTTACTTTTAAATATACATTATTCAAGTTTATGCATGTAAATAAAATATTTTTTATTTTAAAATTAAAAATATATTTATCATTCTAATTTCAATATAATCATAATATATGAGTGCAAATAAATTAATAATATTAATAACAAATATGTCTTAAAATAATAAAAGAATATTAAAAATGAAAGGATCAAAATGATAATTTATAAGGTATTTAAAGAATACAAAATTTACAAATTTAGATATTTATAAAGTCAAATTTTATAAATTAAGATATTTATAAAGTGAAAATTTAAGTACAAAAAGTCAATAGTTTTTTACTATAAATACAAGAGATTAGATATGTATTTTGCCTTTTGCTGAATTTCATCATTATGTCATATTGACTTTTGTTTATAATTTTTTTTATCTCCATTATCAGTAGCTAGCTATAAGACTTTAATTAATTTAGAGTTCAAATAAAGTGAACCCACAAAAGGGAACAAATCTCCTTTAGCATTTATTTTTTCGTCCAAAACTTTATTAATGCGAATTCAAACTATTTATCATTTACACTAGCAGATTAGACATGCATTATGTTGAATTTGATATTTTAAATATAATGGATAGGTCATGATATTATTTTATTATATAGAACATTGCATGTTGCAATTTATTATATTTAATACTAAAAGCATAATATAATTTTTTTTCGTAATTACGATTTAACTCCAATTTAATTTGAGTTGAATCTTAAACTCTTGATCATTGGTTAGTTTTGACAATAATGGTTCTTAATCTTAAACTCAACCACAGAAACTCTTAATCGTTAATTTTTGTAATCTCTTCTACCTTAAGAATGTTTTTGGGAGTGAGTTAGTGAGCGTTTAATTCATTTATTCAATAGTTTAATAGTGAGATTGAGTGAGTTGGATTAGAATTTTGAATACTTGTAAACTAAGAGGATTACTCTTTGCATTTGGGTTAAAACGCGAGCCTTAGAAAACACTTAGATTTGAGTGTAAACCTTGTGTAAAACACTTGGGTGGGTTATTTCAAACTTATAAGGATTTAATCTACATCTTAAAATAAATTGATAATGAATTAAAATTCTCAACAAGTGGTTAAGGAGATGACGTAGGTTTTTAAGGCTGAATTTCTATAAATCCTTATGTTTTATTACTCATAATCTTCATTTATTTCAACTCTAATACTGTTTTAAGTTTGCTCTTAGGTGTAAAATTAAAATTACTCATATTTCTTAAAAAGCCAATTCACCCCCTGTTGGTGCTTATGAAATTACATAACTAATAAAAAATATTTTTTAAAATTAAATGCACAAAATAATTTTTATAATTCATGATAAAATAAAAATTATTTTAAATTACAATTAGAAATTAAACAATTATAATATTTACATGTATGTTTTTTCGAAAAATATGTATTGGTAAGATTTATGTTTTAAAGCTAACTTTTAAATAATTTTTGTTAATAATTTTGATAATATATAAATTAAATATTATAAATTATTATTTATTATCATATGCTATTTTCAAATAATTTACATAACAAAAAATTTATTAATATCAAATTATATTTAAAAAATAAATTACATCCTTTATGGTTATTTGATATCCTAATGGCAACAACTAACAAAATTTTAGCACATAGTTCATTTTCTTATCATTTATTAGCTAATTGCAATAGTTATCAACTATTAAATGTTATAAATAATTAAATCAAATTGGTCTTAATTTTGTGTTTAGTATAAATGAATTTTACAAAATTTTTTAAAATTTATTTACAAAATCAAATGAATATATTTGATTTAAATGAAAATTTTAAAGAATTCATTTTCAAATTTTAATTTCTTAATTTTATAGAATTATTAATTATTAAACTAAATATTTATTTTTTTTAAATAATTTATGTTATAAAATATACATTTAAAATTGAACCAAATAAAGGTAATATAATAATAAATTCTCATCATATTTAATACCAACTTTTATTTATTATCGAATTTGCACATAATACACATTTCAAGTATTTTACATAATCAATAAAAATCTGACATATGTATACAAATTAGTATAAATTTGATCATTTAATGTGTTTCCTCTAGAATAGACAAGATTTTTTCTAATTTTTTTTATTAAAATAAATAACCCCTGACTTTTTATACTGTCAATGTCCTCATTATACAATATTATTAATATTTTACCAGCTACAATTATAAGTAAAACAAGTTTATTTTTCTCAAAAAAATATATAACAGGTAATGATTGAGTCACTCATCAGCTACAATTATAAGTAAAATATTTTTAATATTTCATAAACATAAAATTTTTTTTACCACTAGTACAAATAGTTTAAAAATATACATATAATATGATACATATGTCAGTGCAGTATGCCATACAAAAATATGAACAAAATGAATAAATAAAATATGATAAGAGGGATTAAACCCTCCTTTTACATTTAATGTGCATCTTGTATCATTTCAGCTATTCACAAACGTATATATATTAAACTTAATACCAAAAGTAATTATTACTTTAAATCACTCACTTTACGGCATTTTGGTGTCGTGATATTTTTGGAGGCAGATTTTTTTATGAAGAGAAAATGTTCAAGACACACGCGTGTATGTCCGTGTGCGCATATATATATATAACCTGATATTTGTGACTTAATACTAAAAAAATTAACCCTAAATTAATAATAAATTTCGACTGCTACCTACCTGCAACCTGAAGAGCAACCTTCCAAGAAAAAAGTTGACATGACCAGGCTCAAGGTATAGGCAAATTAAGGCCTATGCAGATGGCTCCCCATTTAAATAGGTCCATTCAATTGACCCTAAATTTTATCTAACAAATCTATGTAAATTTTGTTAATTATAAAAGAAAAATATAGATAAACTAATAAAAAGATAATTTTAACAGAAAATTTATTTTTCAGCATGATTTCATTAACTTTATTCATTAATTTCAAATAAGAAATTATTAATTAATTTTCTAAAAAATATTAACATTATATAATTAATTTTTGTCTCTTATTTTTCTAAGTTGTAGGTCCGTGTTTTTCAATTTTTCCAAATAAATTATTTGTTTGATATTATTTTTAACTTTCAATTTTTTATCTTTTGAATTCCACAAAAAATTTGCAAAAATTTAATATGTGTTAATATTGAATAAAATATTAATTTATTTGATTCTAATAGTATTTTATTTTAAAAATGTCATGACTCAAACTAAGAAGTCATGACCGATGCTAGGGGATGAAAATTTGTAAGATTTTAGATCCTATAGCAAGCCTAAAATATAGAATCATCTCAACAAAACATAAACATAAATATACCTCAAAATTAAAACTTTTTAAATCAAGATAACTTTCATATCATATCACAATAAAATATGTTCATACAAATATTCAAATACAAAACCTCAGTCAATAACAATATAAAATACTACAACAAGACATACTACTTCTGCAGCATCTAATGAATACAAGAAGTGATAGTTCAAAATTTACATAAGTTAGCCAGTGAAAAAAGGGTCCGATGAAGAGAACTACTATGAGAGGTTTAATGAAAAGGATTTTGAAAAAAATAATTGAGGGATGTCAAATCTCACTGTGTGAATCATTATTATATATATACATGTAATCTAAGCATACAAGCAATTAAGCATTAGTATAGTATTTATATATTTATATTTATGTAATTTATACACACATTTTCAAGTACATGATTAAAAACAATTTTTATATCAGTACACTAATGGAAATTAAATGGAGGATCGGAGCAAAACCCTAAAATTTTCTACAACCTCAATCACTGAACCTCACTAGCCAACAGGCTTATTTAAATAAAAAAATATTTCCCTTTTCAAAATTTGACAGTGGATTGGCCCTTAGACATGAGTCAACCAAGTTCCCACAGTCTCATTGTTAGCATGACTAGCCCCGAGACACTAAGTCAACTGAGTTTCCGCAGTTACACCACTCTCTATTCACAATCTCAATAATCATCTTAACCATAACTCATATCAATAAAAATTTCATAGTCTAGCATCTAGTGTACTACCATGCAACAGTCCTAGTGTAGCCCATTAGATAGCATGTTCTACAGTTATCTTCCAAAACATCATATCAAAAATAAAATAATAAAATTATATTAAAATATGAGCAACATCCAAATTACACAATTAAATATTCATCTTATATAGATGTGCAAACAAATATATATCAACAATAACAATTAATATTTAATGCAACATAGCATAATAAAATTCATATTTATTAAAATATGGATGCCAATAATATTTTCTAAATGCAATGCATACATATAATAATAACTCACAGGTGGAATGCGCTCCTCTACGATACTTGACTGGCCTTGTCCTGTAGGCCTTTGGTTCGGCGCGGCTTTAGGAAAAATAATAATAAAATAATTAATTAGGATAAAAAATGCTAATCTTATATATTCTAGATTTCTAAGGAAGACTCGATCTAAAACACGACTCTAATAAAAGACTAAAAACTTAAAATAGACTGATGTCATGTTTTACAAAAAATCTATTGAAAATTTGACGAAATCTCCTTTGTAAAACATATATCTCTCTACTAAAAGTAGAGTCATTCCTACACAAAAACACACTTCAAAATATTTTAAAGCTCAACATCTCAGGTTGTACCCGTGAACTACAATTCACGCCCAATCAAATACCAACATCACCAAATATATAATAAAATATTATACCTCAAATCACCAAAATATATCATAAAATTATTAAAGTAATTTATTTTCCAAATAAATAAAAAAAAATTCTAGTTCACAAATAATTGCAAATAAAATCCATTAATGGAATAAAATTTCCATTTTAAAAATAAATTAGCATAAATTGTAAATAATAATTAAAATCACTTATTATTATCATAAATATCATAAAATGCTCATTTATGCTCAAAAGATAATAAACAAATTTATTATTTGTTTAATTTCTCAAAATTATTACTAATTAACTAATAACTGAAAAATAATCATAAAAATTATTTTTATACTTTTATTATTTAAAAATAGTCTAAAACAATATAATTAACAACAATTTTAATTAAAATCAAATAATTCACCAATTTCTAATATTTTCTCAAAAATACATAACCTTTAAAAATTCATATTTAAATTTCCATGCATAATTTCATAAAACTTCCTTTACAAAGTTTACTCTACATAATTAATAGAATTTATTAAAAATATAAATTTTTCTAGGCTGAAATAGTAACTAGAACCCGAAAATTTTAAAAAATTCAAAAAAATAAATAAAAATCACAATTAGCAAGATCTCAACCTTAATTTCAATTTATCTCAAAGAAACTATAATTGATTCAATTGAATTCAAGCTCAAATTAAATAAAAAACCTGAAAAATAAATTACCCAAAATCATATTTGTTCCTAGAGTTGCCCAGCCAAATCAAGTTAGGGAAACGAAGCCCAAAGAGAGAGCTTTCAATAAAGGCTAGTGGTGTTGTCAATGGTGGTCAGAATCATCATCAATGGTCGTGTCTTCAATTCGACACTAAGCGAAAATCGAGAAGAGAGAGAGAGAGAAGTAGCCGATGGTGGAGATGAGCTGCTGCTGGCGATTAGTAGCTTCCGATGACAATGTGGTAGTTGGAGTGGTGGTGGTAGGTGGGTGGTGGCTCTAGTGACGTGTGGGGAGAAGAAGGTAGAAGAAAAGAAAAAGGAAAGAAAGAAAAAGAAAGGGAGGGGAAGAAAAAAATAATCATTTTTATCCCTTTTTTTACATATATAATAATAATAATAATAATAATAATAATAATAATAATAATAATAATAATAATAATAATAATAACTCTTCCCAAATACTTATACGCATAATATACTCCAATAATTATTAAGAAGTATTAAAATATTCCATTTAACACTAATTAAATAAAATAAAAATAAAAACTCAAGAATTTCCCTTTTAATTTAATAAATAAAAATATGGGTCATAACAATCTTCCCCCTTACTAAAATTCATCCTCGAATTTTAATAAGTAAAATGAATTCAAAGTTTATTAAGGAAATAGATAAGGATATGTTGTTCGCATCTTTGCCTCAATCTCCCACGTGTGCTCTTCCACATTATTGTTCCTCCACAAGACTTTGACCATTAAAATCTGCTTAGAATGCAACTGTTGAATATGATATTCAACAATCGCAAATGGTTCTTCCTCGTACATCAGATCTTCATTCACTTCCACACTCTGGGATTGTAAAACGTGCTAAGGATCTATAATATACTTCATGAGTATCGAAACATGGAACACTAAATGCACCTAAGAAAAATTTGGAGGCAAAGCCAATCAATATATAACCTGTTAACTCTCTCCAATATCTCAAAAGGCCTTATGTATCTCGGTGCCAATTTTCTCTTCTTATCAAATCTCATAACATCCTTCATTAGTGACACCTTCAAGAATACATAGTCTCCAACTTGAAATTTCACATCCTTGCACTTCGAGTCTACATAACTCTTATGTCTGCTATCTACTGTTTCCAATCTCCTTTTGTTCAAAGAAACCTTCTCAAATGCATCCTGGATAATTTCTAGTCCAGTTAATTCTCTTTCCCTGACTTCATTCTAACATGGAGGGGATATATATTTTCTTCCATGCAAAGCTTCATATGGTGCCATCTCAATACTACTATAGTAGCTATTATTATAAGCAAACTCTACTAACGGCAGATGATCATCCCAACTGCCTTCAAGATCCATTACATATATTCTCAATATATTTTTAAGTGTTTGGATCATTCTCTCAGACTAATCATCTGTCTGAGGATGAAAAATAGTATTGAAATCAAGCTTGGTACCCATTGCTTCTTACAACTTCCAAAAAAATTGAGAGGTAAATACCAAACCTTTATCATAAATAATTGAAACATGCACCCTATGAAGATACACAATATTCTTAATGTACAACCTAGCCAACTTGGCCATTGAAAAAGTAGCTTTAACTAGAAGAAAGTGAACTGACTTGGCTAACCTATCCATTATCACTTAGATAGCATCATAACCATCCTTTGAACGAGGTAACCCTATCACAAAATCTATGGTGACTCTCTCCCATTTCCACTCAGGAATCAGAAGAGATTGAAGCTTCCCATAAGGTTTTTGATGCTCTGTTTTCACTTACTGATAGGTCAACCACTTAGAAACAAATTCAACTACATCTTTCTTCATTCCATCCCACCAATAAAGATCCTTAATATTGTGATACATCTTAGTGGAACCAGGACGTACATTGTAGGTTGTAAAATGAGCTTCTTCTAATATCTCTTCTCTCAAATTATCCACATCAGGAACACACAATCTCCCATTAATTCATAGCACACCTTCATTATCGAGATTAAAATCAATGAACTTCCCTTCGTGAAATTTCTCCATAAGCTCAACCAAATCAGGATCTCAGCTCTAAGCTACTTTGATCCTATTCCTCAATACTCATCTAACTCTGAACTGAGCTAACAATCTTCCTGACCTGGTTGTCTTCATCATCAACCCTTGATCCACCAACTTGTGCATCTTTTGGATCAAAAGTCTCCTTTCCATACTAATGTGAGTAAGACTACTTGAGGACTTCTTACTTAGGGCATCTGCTACCACATTAGCCTTGCCTTGATGGTGTAAGATATCACAGTCATAATCCTTCAAAAGTTCTAGCCATCTTCTCTATCTAAGATTCAAATCTCTTTGCTGAAAGATATACTTTAGACTTTTGTGGTCAGTGTAGATTTTGCAAGTTACACCATACAGATAATATCTCCAAATCTTGAGAGCAAAGATTACAGTAGCCATCTCTAGGTCATAAGTAGGTTAATTTTACTCGTGCTTCTTCAACTGCCTGGAAGCATAAGTCACTACCCTTCCATTATGCATCAAAAAACAACTTAGGCCAACTCTGGAAGCATCATAGTACACAGTGAACTTGTCTACTCCATTGGGCAAAGTCAACATTAGAGTTGTAGTCAACTTGTCCTTTAATAATTAGAAGCTATTCTCACAGGTGTCTGACCATATAAACTTCACATTATTCTAATTTAAGTGGGTTATAAGTGTTGTAATCCTTGAGAAATCCTTAAAAAAACCTCTTATAATACCTTGCCAAACCTAAAAAACTCTGAATCTCTATAACTGTTTTCAATCTAGCCCACTCAGACACTCCTTCAATATTTTATGGATCAACCTGAATGCCATCCTTAGACACTACATGCCTAAGGAATGCTATACTTTTCAGCAAAAAATCACACTTTGAGAATTTAGCATAAAGTTGTTGCTCCCTTAATGTCTGCAACATTGTTCTCAAGTGATGCACAAGCTCTTCCATGCTCTTTGAATACACCAATATATCATCAATGAAAATAATCATGAATTGATCCAAGAATGTTCTAAATACCTATATATGGCGGGGTTTAGCGTGCGTCCAAGATTTTAGTAATCGTGACACTGTTTAGGCTCAGGGTCTTAGAGAACACACTAACCACTGTCACAAAGACATGGCGTGGAGATGAGGAGTCGCCACCCAGGGTAATAACTGGGATAAATTGAAAAGGTGGTACTCAATTCCTTAAAAGAAAGCTAGCACCACAACCAGGAGATTCTGGATACATAATACTAACTTATCTTAGTCTCATGTTCATTTAGAAAAATTTTATCAATGATTATTTCATCCTCTAATTGCATGCAATTTTATTAAACCCTATTTTGACATCCATCTAACCCTAGGCATCTAATCAATAAAATTACACATAAAAAATGCACTCATGATTGCGTTGTCCCTAAGTCTAAACTATGTTACTTTTATTAAAAAGTTAACTAGATTTACATTTTATTTACAAGTGAGAAAGAGACTAAAAGTGGGTCTACATTTTTAATTAGTGAGCCTAGATCTATTTATTTTATTTTTTCTAAGGAATGGGCTTAAGTCTATTCAATTTTAAAGAAAAGTTAAATTAGTGGGCCTAAGTCTAACTTGGTATTATTTTAAGTGAAAAGTGAGCTTATGTCTATTTATTTAAAAAGAAATGAAATTAAATGGGCTGAGCTAAGTCTAAATAAGTTTTAATTATCTAAGTGGGCCTAAAATCTAATTAACCTAATGGGCCTAAATTAATTTTAATTATTTAAAACCCTAAATCATTTTTAAGCCTATTTATTAAGTGGGTTAGACCTAAACGTGGGCTTTGGGCCTAAAACCAAATAAAAAAGCCCAAAAACATAAAAAAAAACATAAAAACATAACAAAATCAAATCAAAACACATTCACATATAATTTCTAAAAAAACCTAATTTAATTATATATAAACCCTAAATTAAGCTACTACCACCATTGATTTTAATTTTATTTTTACCCAATCAAACCTAATTACTAATTGATTTTTAAATGCAGAAAATGAAATCTTTTACTATTCCCACTACTGGGGCTATTACAAACTGCATACAAAATTAAAATTAAATAATTATACACCCATGAATTCACAGAACACCAAAAATGAAAAAATAAAGATAAAACCCTAAATTCTACTGGAAAACAACACAGGTTCTTCCATTGCATTCCATGGACCTTCTGTTCAGTTTAAACACAAGCAGCATCCTCCTCAATCCACATTCGCATATCAAAACAAAAGCATATAAATATTCAGATTAGTAATGAAATTGAATAATAAAATAATAACAAAATAAAATAAAAATCACAAAAAGAGAATAGAAGGAAAAAATGAATATTGTGTATATGCTTTGAGATAGCCCCTCAGATTGAGATTGTCACCATTATTTTTGACTCGTTGTTTGATTCTGGATAGAGGCTTAATTGCATTCCAAACACATAATGTTATTTTCAAAGCTTTAAAGAACGATGTCAAGAAATTAGAGTTTTAGATAGGACCAAAGAAATCAAGATTTTCTTGCGCAATAGGATTTTATCATGCAATTCTCTAAATATTTTCTCTCCTTTTTTCATATTTTTTCTTTTTTTCTCTCACTGTGTGTCTCTATGTGCCTCCCCCTCGCACACGCATGCAGACTTTGCGTTTAAATGCAGAGTCTGCCTGCGTACTAACTTCCTCCTTTTGAAGAACAAACTCATCTGATATGATGATAGCGTTTATTTTTTATTTCAAAAACTTATGCATTTAAAAACCTTATCAAATAATAATAAAGATAAAATTGAATTTTCAACCAATCAAAACACTGAAAAAATAAAAAAAAATACGTGAAAAATTGAAAATAGGGACTTTTACACGTTGGCATTGTGCAATGTCGATCGACATTGTCTAATGTCGATCGGCATTGTTTAATGTTGATCAGCATTACACAATGTCAATCGACATTGTGTAATGCCGACCCTTTTCTTTTTACTTTTAATTACTAAAAGACCCCTAAAAAATTGACTTATTTATAATTAGATCATAAAAAATATTACAATTTAGTCCTTAAAGTCCAGAAAATTGACAACCAAGTTCAATTTTTGAATAAATTTCATCATAGGGGCTTATGTTATAATTGTGAACAATTGCATCCTGAAATTGGGTGCTTACAATACCCTATTCATCAGATCCATAAAGGTTGTTGGTGCATTGGTTAATCCAAAGGACATCACCATAAACTCACAATGGCCATATCTAGTATGAAATGCAATTTTAAGAACATCAGCTTCACTGATGTGTAACTAATGATAGCCCGACCTCAAGTTGATCTTAGAAAAGAACTGTTCATCCTGAAGTTGATCGAACAAATCATATATCTTTGGAAGAGGATACTTGTTCTTAATAGTCACCTTGTTCAATTCTCTATAATTAATGCACAATCTTAAAGTACCATCCTTCTTCTTCATAAACATGACCGGTGCACCCTAAGGAGAAGTACTAGGTCTTATGAAATCCTTGTCTAGCAAATCTTGCAACTACTCATTTAACTCTTTTAACTCTATATAAGCCATCCTATAAGGTGGCATAGAGATAGGAGTTGTGTCTAGAACCATATTACTATAAAATTCAATCTCCATGTGGGGTGGTAAACATGGCAATTCATCAAGGAAGACATCTGGAAACTCACATGCTATAAGAACATCTAAGATGGATGTTGGCTCTACTGTAGTATCTCTAACCAATTCCAAGTATCTCTGACACTTTTTTCTCAGCATCTTTTTTGTCGTAATAGTAGAAATAAGATTCTAAGGTGTTAAACTCTTATCACCCATAAATTTGAATTCCTCTTCACTTGGAATTCTGAAATTCACCTCCTTACTATGACAATCCATAATAGAATGATGCTAAGAAAACCAATCCATACCCAAGATTACATCCAATAATACCAAATTTATAGGTAGCTCTCTACCTTCTACCAACACAGACACCCAAGAAGAATCGCGTTGGTGTCTAATGAATCACTTAGAGGAATGGCAACTGATAAAGGAATTGCCATCCTCACAACTTGCCAACCTAATTTTATAGCAAACACATGGGACATAAAAGAATGGGTAGCACCCAAATCAATCAGAACTTTAGCATCAATAAAACATATTGGGAGTGTACCCACTACCACTGCATTAGATGTTTGAGCATCCTGCTACATGAGAGTAAAGACTTTGGCCTAGCCTCTACCTCCCTACTAGCTGGTAGAAGCCTGTCCAAATCCTTTAGCATTGCCTTTACCCCCTTTGCCTTACCCTTATTAGGCTATGAACTGAGAAGTGCCCAGGTACTTAAATGGCAACAGTTGAAACTGAGTTGGAGCTACACTAGCTGAAGATGACTGGGGAAACTACTGCTAAAACATGAATAAGGGTAAGATCTTGCAAAATGTTCTGTCTATCTACATTAGAAATGCCCTTAGAGCCATATAACACGATCCCTTATGGACTCTCCCACATGTCTGGCAGGCAGTGGCTGTAGATCCTATGCTACCATATCCAGAACTCTACCCACTACTACTATTGATAGCACCTGAACTGAATCTTATAAGTTTTTGGGTCCTACTATGACCATGTCTATTGCTCCTATGGACTTTTTATTAGGGTCTCTGGCCCTACTAAATAGATCCTCTAGGCTAACTATTGGAGCCAATCAAAAATGTCAAATACGAAGTATCCTAATATCCTCCTACTCTAGTACCTCCCATATAATAGAAATCAGACATAACTCCTTACCTAATAAGCCTAAGCTTAATCTCTTTAGCTAACTCTATGACTAACTCGAGAGTCAAGCTTGCAACAAGCATCATAGCGAATGCAAAACCCAATCTAGTAACATATATGGTGACAATAAAATACTGGTCCCTCATCATGTCTTTGGCATATCTAGATAATCAAAGAAACTCTCTAGTGTACTACTCTACTGACTTATTACCTTTGGAAATATTCATAAGCTAGAGTCTGTAGCTCATCCTCATCGACTCTAGGCAGAATCATCTCATGAACTGCTCTCTGAACTGAGCTCACATGAGTGTATTCATATGGGGCTGGATCACCCAAACAAACTAATCTAACGTTGGCCCCTCAATTGACAACTCGACAATTAGAATCCACTGATACTTGGTGTATGCAGTCCAAGTCCTTGACTCAATTATGTAAAGAAAATCAAGCGAGTCTGAAGTCCCATCAAAGGAATCTTATGTCGACTCTTATATAAAACAAAGTTACATATGGGTCTAACATGCCCTGAACTCCCTGCTGATATAGAGTAGGCCTGGCCATAGGCTAGTTCACACCCTGAACCCGAATTTAAATTGGTCAAACCTAAAACTGACCCAAAACCATAGAGAGAACCAGTTCCTCTCTAGATAGAATCGTGAGCCGATGGTTCCGAACCAATATTTTCAATATATATATACACATACATACATACTCATTTAATTCTCTTTAAATTTTAAATTTCAAGTCATAGTCAGATATATATATATATATATATATATATATATATATTGTAACATTTTTTATTTCAATTAGTGTTATATAAAAACTAATATAAAATAATTTTATTTCTATCATTTTGAATTTTTTTTTATCTAAAATTAACTAGTTAATTTATTTTAAGTTAACTAGTCAAAGTAAAATATAATTTGTTATATTTTATATTTTATTTTCAACTAAAAAATTACTTATTAAAATGTCATAATAAATTTTTATTTCAACTTTATGCCATAAAAAAAATTATACCAAATCGAACAAGTTCAAAATTGGAACCGACCTTGAACCAATCCAGTTCTCGGTTCTGGTCCAATTCCATTGACCCTAGAACCATGAACTGCTGGTTCATGAACCATCGCTAGGCCTAATATAGAGGCTGCATAGGTGGTACAGCTTAGGGTATAGTTGTTGTATCCTATTGAACCTCTGGTGCAAAAGCATTTTCCTTAAAATCCTAGCCTGCAGGTTCCTCCTCCTACAACTCTCTTTATCTATGGTGACCTATCGTTCCTCTGGATTTATCTCTACCTCTACCCCTACGCCTAGCTAGCGATTTAGGAGGTAGAACCTCATTCTGGTAAAACTCTCCATCATTGGCTTCATAGACCTGTGGAGCGACTCGCACTCACCACATTATAGAAAGGACAGAAATAAAAAATACAATATACAATTCATACAAAAATAGACATCCTAATGGTTACACAAAATTTTAAAGTAAGGAAAATTTTTCAAAGACATAATTGAACCTAATTGCTACAGCAGTTTCAAAGAAAACTCAAACTCTAGCAACCTAGGTCCAACCATAATAAACCTAGGCTTTGATACTAACTTTGTCACAACCCAAACCCAAGAGTCATGACCAGCACTAGGCAATTCTCAAGAATCTGAAACCCGTAGCAAGCCTAAAATATAAAATCTCAACAAAACATAAACATAAATATACCTCAGAATTAAAACTTTTTAAATCAAAATAACTTTCATATCATATCATAATAAAATATGTTCATACAAATATTTGAATACAAAACCTCAGTCAATAACAATATAAAATACTACAACAAGACATACTACTACTATAATGTCTAATAAATATAAGAAGTGATAGTTCAAAATTTACATAAGTCAGCTGGTAAGGAAAGGGTCCGATGATGAGAACTACTATAAGAGGTCTAGTGAAAAGAATCTTAAAAAAAATAATTGAAGGGATCAAACCTCACTGAGTGAATCATTATTATATATATACATGCAACATAAGCATACAAGAAATCAAGCATCAATATAGTATTTATATATTTATATTTATATTTATGTAATTTATACACGCATTTCAAGCAGATGATTAAAAATAATTTTCATATTAGTACATCATTGGAAATTAAGTGGAGGATCAGAGTAGAACCGTAAAATTTTCTGCAACCTCAATCAATGAACCTCACTAGCCAACATGCTCACTTAAATCTAAAAATCTTCCCTTCTCAAATTTGATAGTGGACTGGCCCCGAGACACTGAGTCAATCAAGCTCCTGTAGTCTCATTACCGTCGTGACTGACCTTGAGACAGTAGGTCAACTAAGTTTCCACAGTCATACCACTCTCTATTCACAATATCAATAATCATCTTAACCATAACTCATATCAATAAAAATTTTATAGTCTAGCATCTAGCATACTATTGTGCAATCATCCTAGTGTAGCCCACTGGATAGCATATTCTACAGTTATTCTCTAAAACATCATATCGAAAATAAAATAATAAAATCATATTAAAATATGAGGAGCATCCAAATTACACAAATAAATATTCACCTTATATATATGCAAACATATATATAACAACAATAACAATTAACATTTAATGCAAACATAGCATAATAAAATTCATATTTATTACAAATATGGGTGCCAATAATATTTTCTACATGCAATGTATACATATAATAATAACTCATAGGTGGAATGCTTTTATGACCTGAAATTTTCATATAAACTATAAAAATTAAATTATGAGATATGTAGTGTTAATAAATATTTTTATTAATGATTTTTTAAATTTTTAAATTTTTTTATTATTCTAATTATTTATTTTATTAAATTGTAGTATTTGGTTATTCATGAAAAATTATTTCAAGATTTCAAAGTTTATTTATTTTTGGAATTTGTTATTAAGTGAGTTAATTTATTATTTGTGGATTATTAAGTTATTAATAATTTTATTGAATTAGTGTTTTGATTCATAAATTATGATTATTATTGTTTTTGTAATTGTATTAGATCAAATTAATAATATATATATATATATATATTTGTGTGTGTGTGTTAGAGATTAAAAAGGGAAAATATATTTATTTTATTTTAATTTAATTTATTTTTATTTTAAATATGTATTTGTATAGTGTTTTGATGGGAGAGTTAGTATTTTATTATTATTATTATTATAAAAAAATTAAAATATTATTTTTATATACTATGTTGTCTTTTTCTCATTTAAAAAAAAAAGCTATAAAAGTTAAAAACGTTAATAGCCCTCCCTACCCAAACTACTTCTTCTTCCTCAATTTTTTTATTCTTTCTTTCTTTTCATGCACAAAGTGCACCACCACCTAAACCAGCACCTCACCACCATCTGCAATGCCGGTCAGCACCACCTCACTGCCATTAGTCCGAGCAACAACAGTAGCAGCTCCAGTAGCAGTGGAAGACTGTATTGTGTGAACAATAGTCTGAGCTAATCGAGCATGGGCTCATTTCAAAGCTCGCACTACGAACTTCAATAATACGTATTTATTTTTTAATAAATCAACCAGTAAGGGCTCCGAAAACTCAATTTTATATTTATGTCAATATATTTAATTTGATTTTTCTTATTGAATTTAGTTTTATTTGGAGATGTGGTAGTTAGATAAATTGATTTTTGATCTAACATCTACCTAAATATTATTTTTATTTAATTTTTTGAAATTATTTAAATAGAAATATGTATTTTTCGGGTTCAGTTACGGTTCACAGTCCTGGGTCTGAAATTTTTCTTATTTTTATTAAATTTAATATACTATTTAGAGCAAGTTTTATGAAGAAAGTTTACTTAAGTTACCTACCAAATTTTTATTACGAATTTTTGAATGTTTATATAAAAAATAGAATTTTTGGAGAAATTAATATAAAAGACTAAATTTTATATTTTAATTGAAATTATTAGTAATTATTGTGTTTTAGACAATTTTTGAATAATAGTTGGTATTAAAATAATTTTTATAAATTAATTACTGTTTTTAGCTAATTAATATTAATTTCCGGAATTATATCCGAATAATCATTTTAATTATTAATTTTGAACTTAAATGAGTTTTAATTGTTTAAATTAGATAATTTAATAATTTAACTAATTATTGGTAATTAAATGCTATTTAATTTAGAATATTTAAAAGAATGGTTTTCATTAATATTATTTACTTATATTTGAAATTTTATTATTTAATTTGGAAAATAAATATTTTTGATGCTTTTTTTATATAAATAAGTTGATTTTGATATTTAAATGAGATTTTTATAATTTTGGATGAATTAATGGTATTTATTATTAGTTTATTTATTGTGGTATTTGATTGAGTTTTTGATAGTTTATGTCTACATATGTATTTTTGGAAGTTAGAAAATTATTTGATTTTAATTGAAATTGTTGTTAATTATTTTGTTTTAAACTATTTATGGATTAATAAAAATATGATATGTAATTTTTAATATTATTTCTCATTTATTAGTTAATTTGTGATGATTTTGGAATAATATGTAAATAATAAATTTATTTATTATTTTTGAGCTTAAATGGGTATTTTATTATTTTTATGATATTAAATTGTGATTTTAATAATTATTTGTGACCAGTGCTAATTTAATTGTAAAATGGGAATTTTATTCCATTTATGAATCCTATCAACAAATGTTATTTAAAGCTAGAATTTTATCATTTAGTTGGAAAATAAAGGTTTTAAATATTTTATGAGACATTTTTGTGATTTGAGAAGTTATTATATTTTTATATAGATTTTTATGATTTTTGGATGAATTATTATAATTATTTTCTTTATATACATTTGAGGATTGTTGAGGTTTGGTTGGGCATTGTAGTAGTTCAGGGGCCCAACCCAAGATGTGGTGTTGTGGAATTATTTGAAATGTATTTCTATGCAGGATCAGCTCTACTTTTAGTAGAGAGACGTCCACTTTATAGGGGAAAATTTACCGAATTTTTGGTAGATGTCTCATAAAACATGACAACCGATCTAAGTTTAGCTTTAAAATTTTGGTCAAGTCGTGTTTAGATCGAGTCATCCTTAGAAATTTTAGAGTTATTAAATTAGGAATTTTATTCTAATAATAAGATTACTATTTTTCTTTAGCTGTACCACGTGCTAGGCTGATTGAATCAGGCCAGTCGAACTAGAACAACAGAGCACAATAGTACTTTGAGTTATTATCATATATATGCATTGCATGTAAAATACATATTTATGAGCAACCATATTTTTATAGTGTACTTAAGTATGATTTATTTTATTAAATGATTATATATATGTTTTGGTACATGTTTGGTATATTGCTTTTAAAATGGATGGTACTATGTTTAAAATTATGCATTTCAGTATTTTTAATAATTATAAGATTTATTTGAAGGATATCATTAGAACGTGCTACCTAGTGGGCTGCACTAGGATTGTGTGTGCATTAGTGCATTAGATTTTAGGTTTGATATTATGAAATTATTAATGTGAGACTTGATTAATTGACTATTGAGGTTTGTTGTGAGTGAGTTGTGTGATTGCGGGAGCTCGATTGACTTAGTGTCTCGGGGCCAATCATGTCGACAGTGAAATTATGATAGCTCGGTTGACTTAATGTCTCGGGGCCAGTCTACTGTCTAAAAATGGAAAAAAAATATTTTGAAATTACGTGAGCCTGTTGGCTAGTGAGGTTCAGTGATTAAGTTTGTGAAATATTTTAGGGTTTTGCTCCGATCCTTCACCCAAAAATAAAATTTTATGCATCTATTATTATATAAAGTAATTCACCCAGTGAGGTCTGACCCCTTTCAATATTTTTTTATGACATTCTACTTCGTTAGACCTCAGTAGTAAACCCCTTTGTTGGTCTTCTTCTGCCCCAACTAGATTATGTAACTTTTATATCTGAACTTTTATTCATATTCTAGAAGCTGCAGTAGTAGTACTCGAGTGTTCTAGTATTTATTATTATTTTATAATAGAGATTTGTATTTGAAAGATATTGTATTGTTATATTTTAATATATGATATGAAATTTCCTTTAATATTATCTTAAGTTTTTAAGTCTTTAATATTCTTATATTAAATTTCTGTGTGTTTTTATTTTTAAGACTTGCTATAAGTTTCGAATTCGAAAGAACTCTCATTCCCTAGCGCCGGTTATGATTCCCCAGTTTGGGTCATGACAAATGTGCTCCTCTATGACGAGTGGACTAGCCCTGTCTTATAGGGCTCGATCTCGGTGCAGCTATGGGAAAAATAATAATAAAATAATTAATTAGGATAAAATCCTACGCTTATATATTCTATATTTATAAGGAAAGACTCGATTTAAAGCACAACTCTAATAAAAACACTCAAAACTTAAAACAGGCCGATCTCACATTTTACGAAAAATCTACCAAAAATTTGACAGATTCTTTTTTGTAAAATGCATATATCTCTGCTGAAAGTAGAGTCATTCATGCACAAAAACACACTTCAAAATATTCCAAAACTCAACATCTCGGGTTGAGCACCCGAACTACAATTCACGCCCAACTAAGTACCAACATCACCAAATATATAATAAAATAGTATAATTTCCTCAAATCACCAAAATATATCATATATTAAAGTAATTTATTTTCTAAATAAATAAAAAAATTCTAGTTCATAAATAATTATTGCCAATAAAATCCATTAATGGAATAAAATTTCCATTTTACAAATAAATTAGCATAAATTGTAAATAATTATTAAAATCACTTATTATTATCATAAAATGCTCATTTAGGCTCAAAAGATAATAAATAAATTTATCATTCATTTACTTTCCCAAAATTACTACTAATAAACAAATAACTGAAAAATAATCATAAAAATTATTATTATACTTTTTTTATTTAAAAATAGTCTAAAATAGTATAATTAACAATAATTTTAATTAAAATCAAATAATTCATCAATTTCTAATATTTTCTCAAAAATACATATTTAAACATAACCTTTAAAATTCATATTTAAATTTCCATGCATAATTTCATAAGACTTCATTTACAAAGTTTACTCTACATAATTAATAGAATTTATTAAAATTATAAAATTTTCTAGGCCATAACAATAACGAAACAGTAACCCGAACCCGAAAAATTCAAAAAGTTCTGAAAAATAAATAAAAATCACAATTAGCAAGATCTCAACCTCATTTTCAATTTATCTCATAGTAACTATATCTAATTCAACTGAATTCAATCTCAAATTAAACAAAAACCCTAAAAATCAAATTTCCCAAAATTGGATTCTTTCCCGGAGTTGCCTGACCAAACCAAGTTAGGGTAATGAAACTCGAAGGGAGACCTTTCAATCAAGATTGGTAGTGTTGTTAGTGGTGGTCAGAATCGTCACCGATGGTCATCTCTTCAATCTGGCACTGAGAGAAAATCGAGAAGAAAAAGAGAGAGAAGCAGCCGACGGTGGAGATGAGTTGCTGGTGGTAATTGGCAGCTTTTGACCATGACATGGTGGCTGGAGTGGCAGGTGGGTGGTGGCGCTAGTGACATGTGGGAGAAGAAGAAAGAAGTTAAAAAAAAAAGGAAAGAAAGAAAAAGAAAAGAAGGATAAGAAGAAAAAAAGAAAAAAATCATTTTTGTCCCTCTATATATATATATATATATATATATATAGAATAATAATAATAATAATAATAATAATAATAATAACTTTTCCCAATACTTATACATATAATTTATTCCAATAATTATTAAAAAGTATTGAAATATTCCATTTAACACTAATTAAATAAAATAATAATTAAAACTCAATAATTTCTCTTTTAATTTAATAAATAAAAATACGGGTCATAAGAAAATAATTAATATTGAAAATAGTTAATTAATAATTTTACATCTTAAAAAGAAAAAAAAATTGCCTAGACCACATACCTTTGAGGCTTGTCCTGTCAGTAAAGACTACATCAATTCTAACTTCTTATTCTTTAGAAAGTGAAAGAAAGAAACAATGAGTTGAAGAGGAATAACCATTAAAAAGAAAAACCTTTTGCTCATATTAAAAACAAAGATTATTAAATCTAATATTGATACCCATTATAGTAACATGGAAGTAAAAACCAAGAATTTTAGACTAAATATCCCTTTTCGATAGTTAAAATGGTAAAAAGTATGAGCATTAAATGTAAAGAGTAAAATATGATTTTCTAAGGGTGAGTATGGATCTGTTAACCAAACCATATCTATCAGTTTAATCATATTCAGAACCATAATCAAACCAATTATTTTAGTTATCCAACCAATCAGTTTACCAATTAAACTGGTTTGGTTACATCAATTTTTTAAATTTTTTATTTGTAATAATTTTTATTATATATAATATTGAACTCAACCAAAAAACCACATGTTTTCTATTATCAAATTAAATTCAGAATATATATATATATATATATATATATATATATATATGATAACTGGTTTCCGGAACTCTTGGGCTTGGCGTCCTGCAAAGCACGAACAGAAGGTAAGGTGAAAGGTGGGGAGGGTCCCCACTAACACTCCGATGCCTAAGTTAGAGAACATAAGCAAGAAGAATACAAGATAGCTAGAATATATGAGAATGAGATGATCCTTTGTGAGGGATGTAGG
The DNA here is from genome assembly GCA_947683625.1 of Mallotus nudiflorus. Classification (NCBI taxonomy): domain Eukaryota; kingdom Viridiplantae; phylum Streptophyta; class Magnoliopsida; order Malpighiales; family Euphorbiaceae; genus Mallotus; species Mallotus nudiflorus. Next base: position 2,745,855 of record CANTUR010000061.1, read on the forward strand.
GCTCTATATATAGTAATACTCAAACCTAGAGGGAGTTAGATTTCGTGTGGAATAGTGAATCATAATCTTGGTAGGAGAGTGTTCCTTTTGTGCTTAGGACTATACTTTGGGGTAGTCCCCATTCCAAATGGTTCTGCTTTCTTGCTGACCTAAATGTCCCTAATTAGGGGGTAAGGGGCCCCTAATTAGGCGAGAACATTTTGGATGGTATCAAGAGTCCCCCCCGGGGCATTTGGATATTTATGTCTGTTGCATCTGGGTAGGATACTGATGCTCTCATATAAGAATAAAATGGTAATAGAGGCCAGTTAGCTGAGGTGGCCAGCCTCAGTTATGAGTAGAGCTCGATGCCGAGTATCTGGATGGTCGTCGCTGAATCGTAATCTGTAGAGCTGGGTTATCCACCAAGTGCGTATGAGCACAATAATAGATTAACCCATCAGTTTGGAAATGATATGATGGAACCAGTCGTCACTGGATTTTTGATGCTCGGTGCATGGACGCGAGGCTTTACGAGCTCAGAACCTCAGTACTACAGAAGCAACCTGAGGGTGCCAGCTTCAGTCACTGGACTTAGATGCACGAGACTTAGACACTTAGTTTAGGGACGTGAGGCTTACATGCTCGAAACCTTAGTACTACAAAAGCGACCTGAGGGTGCCAGCTTCAGTCACTAAACTTAGATGCATGAGACTTAGATGCTCGGTGCAGGGATGTAAGGCTTACATGCTCGAAACCTCAGTACTACAGAAGCGACCTGAGGGTGCCAGCTTTAGTCAATGGACTTAGATGCGCGAGACTTAGTGTCACGACCCAAAACAGGGGCCATGACCGGCGCTAGGGAACGGGAATTCTTTCGAATCCGGAACCCGTAGCAAACCTAAAAATAAAATAAATCATGCAATAATAACAATAACCATATAATATGCAGCGGAAATAAAAATCATAAATATAATAATAACATTTTCATCACTGGATTTAAATCAAATCTCATCTCATATATATAAATCTTTCAGTACAAATCCAATTTCAATATAATACAACTCTTTAAATAAAATACATGAAATCCCACACTTTAATTCATAACTACTGTAGTGTCTAGATTATAAAAATAAGACTCAAGTAAATAATTTACGCAAAGAAGCTGGGGCGGAAGAAATCCGGCGTATCGACCTACTACTGAGGTCTGAAGAAGTTGACTCTCCTGAAAAATAGTCAACGGAGGGGAGTCAGACCTCACTGAGTGAATTACTATAATATATATACATACACACTAAATGATAATGCATACAGTCAACAATATATATCTAATATATATATACATGCAATTACACACAGATGCAATAAAATCATTTTTATATATTTTATTGAAAATCACAGTTTATGAAGGATCACATAGAACCCTAGAATATCGAAACCTTGGAAATAGTGTTAAAAAACACTCTAGCCATACAGGCTCACTTATTCCAAATATATCCACTTAATCCATTTAGACAGTAAACTAGCCCCGAGACACTAAGTCAACCGAGCTCCAGCAGTCTGACTGCTAGTGTGATTGGCCCCGAGACACTTGGTCAACCGAGCTTCAGCAATCACACCTCCAAACCATATCTCACACATATCAATAATCACATCAAATCAATATCCACAAATGGTTAGTAATATAGCCTAAATACGATAGGCGTACCGATACGTACTCGGTCCTAGTGCTGCCCACTAGGTAGCACATTCTATTGATATCCTTCATTAATGAATAATATAAAACATTCATTCACAAAAATAAATGATGCATGAAGTTCAATAAAATATCAACATAAACCATATATATACTAGAAATATACCAAAAGTAAACTAGGTATATTTCGAGTATATATATATGTCAAATAAATCCAGTCAAATCATAAATTAAACCAAAAATATATTTAAAAATATTTTAAATATATTTTATTAACAAAACATGTATATAATTTATTATATAACAAAAATAAACCAAAAATATACTTAATATAAACTTAAGAAATAATCAAATTATTTATGCATATTTAATCAACATAAAACATGCATTTCTAAATCATGCATCCTAAGCATATATATATAATATAGTAACTCACCTAGTGCGCTCCACAATATAGGTCCGACGGGCTTGGTCCACTAGCCCTCGGTCTTGGCGCAACTAAACAAGCAATAAATAATCGACATCAGAATAAACCTAATAGAAATCCTAGAATTCGATCTAGAGTATTAAACACAGGAACAAAATTAGGGTTCGACTGGATATCACGTTTTACGAGAATTCTATCAAAAATCCGACAGAACCTCCCCTGTAAAATGGACATCTCTCTACTCAAAAGAGTAGAGCCGACCCTGCAAAGAAATACACTTCGAAAAACTACATAAAGCACAATCAAAATCCCACGGTCGGACTCCAAACTACAGTCCACCGACCGGGGTCCACAAACACAGAACAAATCATGAAATTCCAAAAATGTCCTTATAACATAGAAATGCATTTTATAAGTAAAAATTACATAATTAACCTTAAAACACTATAAAATCCGATAAAAACTCATTTTATTTGAAAAACCGTATATTATATATATAATTGAAAATAATTCACGAAAAATAGTTTTAATTAGTTAAAAATACTAAATAATTTATAGAAGTCATTTTTATACCTTAAATAACTATTAAAACCAATTAAATTACATTTTTAGCCAATTTAGGGTAAAATTACCAAAATACCCATATATATATAAATATACTTAAATTACTTCAAAAATTCACCAAAAATTATAAAATTATCCAAAATTAATTTTCTCAATATATTTATCAATAATAATAATAATTAAGCTTAATTAACCAATTAATTTCAAATAAAAACACATTTAACCTAATTTTCCCAAAATTACATAAACTCAAATAATTCAAAATAAATACTTAGAAATTCATAAAAATTCCAAGTAAATTCCTATAATTCATTTCAACACCTAATTTAACCATAAAACACAATTTCATAATTTAAAAAATTAATTTACGAAAATTAGAAAATAATATTAAATATTCAAAAATACCCAAAAATCCAAAAAATCTCCAAAAATTCCACAAAAATTCATACATGTAGATTAAGCTATAAGGATCAACATTTGTAAAGGGAGTTTTCATGAATCAATCAATTTGAAGCTCAAAAAAATCAAAAACCCTAATATGGCCGAAGTCGAAAAATCGAAACCTAAGCAAATCTAAACCATTTTAGCTCAAACCAAAGCTAGAATCACACTCACCGGAGCTCAAGGAGAAGAAAGAGACCGGTGGTATCGAAAACTCACGAGGGAAGAAGAAAATGCAAACTCTCGGCTTCCGACGATATCAAGCTTCCCCGACGCCGGAAATGAGCTCTGCAGGCAGCGGAACGGCTAGAGGAAGGTGGTGGCACACCGGACGGCACACCAACGGCGAGAAATCGATAGTAGCAGCGACCGGACGGCGAGGGAAACGATCGGGAGGGAGAAGAGGTTCGGGTGGCAGTTTCATAAATAAACCAAACTTTATAATTTTGACAATTTTTTAATGTATATATGTATATATATATACTTTACACTATATAATAAAATAATATAAAATTGCACACATTAAATATACACCACACACATAAAATTTAATATTTTAATAATTTAATAATAAATAAAATAATTAAATAACAATAAATTAACAAACAAATAATAAAATATTAGGGTAATATATTAAACCCTAATTAAATAAATACACACACACATAGGCTTTATTTAGTAATTTAAAAATACGCATGAGTTCATGCAAGTCCGAAAATATATTCAAAATAATTAATATTAAAATATTTACGTGAAAATTTCCCCGAAAATGCAAGTCCCGGGAAAATTTTACGTAAAGCACTGTAAATAAAACACAGTATTTAAAATAGGTTTTAAATACACATCAACTCGTAAAAATATCATATATATATTTAAAATTTATTAACACTGCATATCCCGATACAGTGTAAAAATATTTAAAAACACGGGATATTACACTTAGATGCTCAGATACTCGGAACGGGCTGGAAACGATGTTTGAAATGCCATCTGAGTCACTTGATGAAGCGGCCCAGTCGAAATGTTGGCGGGCCGATACGTGGTGGTATCACTTCAACCCTTAGGGATTCATAATTGAACTCGTGTGAGTGATGCATAATTTCATATGTCAGTAAACAAAATGCTTGTGCTGCCACTATTATGACTCCTCATCTAATGGGCTATTTTATTCCCAAAAGGCCCTTGGTGGCCTAGGGAGGAATGCAGCAATAATGAGGGCAATTAATGGTGTGCTTCCAAAGCCTTCCATGTCTCTATAAATACTGTTGCGCTTGTTAACTGGCATATTTTGCTTCTTTTGCTTTTTTGTCTTTTTTGCATTGCTATCGCCTCCACCGTTTCCATTTCTTCCTATCGTAGTTCTTGTTTATGGTGACCAGGTGATTCTTTTCATCTTTTCTTCCTTCTCTTTTTGCCCTTTTCTGGTATTGCATTTTTCCTTTCTCTACTATGGCTTCAAGGGAAGAAATTAGTTCTAACCTTTTTGTCTCCAATGTAGATAGTAAGTTACTAGGGTGGTACTAGCAGTGGTTCTGTATCCCCGTCGATTACACCCTCCACACCGTAGATAGGAGGTTTAGGGCTCATACCCCCTTATTGGGGCTAAGTAGGTTAGTTGTATATTCTAACCAGTTAGAGGGGGGTCTAAAATTTCCCTTGGATCCTTTTGCAAAAGAATTTCTTAATAGGAATAACATAACGCCTGGCCAGCTTCATCCAAATAGCTATAGGATACTGGTCGGGTTCATCCAACTGATGTATAAAGAGGGTAAGGACCCTGATCTAAATGTCTTTTGATACTTGTACAGGCTAACTAGGAAGAAAGGAGAGCTGATGTTCTCCCTGTTGGTCGTACCCAATCATACACTCTTTGTTAAGCTTTCAGATCTCCATAAGAAGTTGAGACACCATTTTTTTATTGTGGAGCATCAATCGGACTTCTTGGACGTTCGGAGGATGTGGTCGTATGAGTGTCATAAAGTGACCTGTCCAGCGAAACTTTCTGACCCTGAGATAGAGCTAGTTTTGTGGCTACATCTCGATGGACTTGTCGAAGCTCGATCAACAGAGGATGCATCCCGGAGGTACCTATGGAGAGTCTGTTCGAGTCGCGATCACTCCCCCGGTATGTTTGTTTTTTTCTTTGAGCTATCTTTTTGACTTGCTTTACTTTTCAATCTGTAGATGGCTGACTTTTTTGATTTTTCGGGTAGGATTTCCTTAGTGGATGAGCCAGCTGCTATGGAGGAGGTTCGGGTCTCTCCTTCTCTGGAACCTAAAGCTCCTACGGCTCCAGAAGCTATTCCAGCCAACCCCAAGGGCAAAGCTCTGGTGGAAAGTGAACGAATGGAGTGGGTTGGGAGAAGGAAGAGGCGGCTGATCGACCCAGGGTCAGATGCGGAGGGTCTAGATGAAGAGATCTATGTTCAGCGCCCACGATTATCTGGGTATCTGGATATGAGGGGCTAGATATTGAAAAGGATGAAGCCCCCAAGCATTTCTAATAGCCAAGTACGGGACCAGTACTCCGAGTTACTGTGGCTACCCGATGATATACAATGTTGGTCGAGGAGGGCTCGGACGGGTTGCTGGACTCTATGATTAGCTAGTCATTTGAGGTATTTTAGTTTTTACTGCTTTGATATATTTATCGTACGTGTTTCTTATTTAAATTATTTGTTTGTTTTCGACAGATGACTCAGGCCTTGCTACTAGCGAAGGATCAGTACTTCTACTTAAAGAGCCAGTACAACTTAAAAGAAACTGAGGTGGGGACAATAGCGATAGATTTTGAGAAGAAGCTGGATAGCGCAAAGGTAGCTCTGGAGCACTACCAAACAAGATACACTGAGGCTAAATTCAATACTGAGGTAAATCAGAAGAAGGTTTCTGAGCTAGAACATAGCCAGGCCCAGCTGATGAAGAGGATCGAGGAGTAGCATCTTCAGATTGCTGAGCTCCAAGGGAGGTTGGCGAAGCTTGAGAAATCCCACGTGAATGAAAAAAAGGTGTATCAAAGCATGGTAGGGGGGTTTCTCAAAGCTTACTGGGCTGAGTGCAAGAGGATCCTACTCTCCCAAGACTTAGGACTAGACTTAGGGGCATTATACCAGATAACTCCAGCAGATCTTGCTAAGCTTGCAGCGGAGGAGGATGCCCGTCGAAAGGCCAGTTCTATTCCTGTGAGGGAGTCTGAAGAGGATGCTATTACTGCTGGGTCTGCAGAGCATCTAGAGACTGCTGATGCTATTTCCCCCTCCATTTTTTGGCCTGGGGGTCCAGGTGTACATATAGTAGAGTATATATGTATAGGTTTTTTTTCCTCCTTTTTTTTTGTAACCAATCACATGTAAAGGCATTCTTATCAATGAAGAGACTTTATTATTGAATCATATCATATGTTCAAGTACAAGTTTATTGATAGTATTTCCTGAGAGAGTTTGAGTTCCAAAACCTCGATCGTTCTTTGCCTCCTCTTTCTCTTAGTTTGTACGCTCCATTCGTTGTGCATTCTGAGATCTGGTATGGACCTTCCCAGTTTAGACCTAATTTGCCAGTTCCTGAGGTGCCTTTACCAATAACTGCTCTTTTGAGTACCTAGTCTCCCAACTTGAATTGTTCTATTCGATGCCGCTGATGGTGGTACCAAGTTATTCTTTGCCGATGTGCCTCAGCTGTGGCCGTCGCTTGTTCTCTTCATTCCTCTAGTAGGTCCAGGCATATCCGGGCATCGGCATTGTTGATGGTGTGATCGAGATCTTGGCTTACCCAGTAACTTGGTGACCCAACCTTCATGGGAATTACTGTGTCCATGCCATAAGTTAGTCTGAATGGTGTTTCGCCAATGGATGATCGGGGTGTGGTTCTATAGGCCCAGATTACATTGTTGAGCTCTTCGACCCAATTCCCTTTTTTCTCGTCAAGTCTCTTCTTCAACCCTTGCATAAGGATTCTATTTATGACTTCGGTTTGTCCGTTTATCTGTGGGTGAACTACTGAGGTGAAGCGTAGCTTTATACCAAGGTCCGAGTAGAAACTTCTGAATTTATGGCTGTCGAACTATTTTGCCATTGTCCATAATTAAAGTATGGGGGATGTTGAACCTGCAAACGATCTCCTTCTAGAAGAAGTGCTGTATCCGGTCTTATGTGATGGTTGGGACCGCTTCGGCTTCTACCCATTTGGTGAAATGGTCAATGGCTATAATTAAAACCTTTTTCTGTGAGGTAAAAGGAGGGAAAGGACTAAGGATGTCCATTCCCCACATAGTGAATGGCCAAGGGCTGCCGATGGGATGCAGAGGCCGAGAAGATTTGTGACTAAGTCAGGCGTAGTGTTAGCACTGGGGACATGCTTGTGTTAGCTGCTGGGCATCTTTGGACATGGTGGGCCAGTAATACCCTTGGAGTAGTGCCTTTCTAGTGAGCGAATAATGGGATTCATATGCTCCAAAAATTACTTCATGGATTTCTCAGAGCATATAATTTCCTTCCTTCGGGGAAATGCACTTCGTCTATGGGTGCAAGAGGGATTTTTGGTAGAGATCCCCTCGATGGATGGAATAGTGGAATACTTTATTTTTGAGCTTTTGAGCTTGCAGCTTGTCTTATGGGAGTGTTCCATGCTCAAGATATTGGATTATGGGTCGCATCCATTCCAAGATTACCTGTGTCTCCAGAACTTCGATGTCTTCTGAGTTGGGACTAGTTAGTGACTCGATGAAATTCATATCCCTAAATGCTTGACTGTACTCGGCTATGGATTTGGCAAGGTAGTTAGCCTCACTATTGTCTTCCCTAGGAATCTAGACGATCTTCCATTAGCCTCCATCCCATTCAATGTGCTATAAAAGTCGCTTAGCCTTGTCTACGTACTTGGCAATGTAGGTGTCTTTGACTTGAAATGCTCCATTGACTTGGTTGACTACTAGTTAGGAATCTGAGTGTATGATGAGATGCTTGGCCTTTACTTCAGCGACCAACTTTAAACCTGTAATGAGCGCTTCGTACTCGACTACATTGTTGGTGGCGTTATACTCAATACGGACTGCGTACCGGATATGAACCTTGTGCGGTCCTCTGCGGATTATTCACCTTGAGCTGAGGATGCTCCATCAACATAGAGCTTCCATTCCTGTGGTTTGGTCAAGGCTACGTCTTCCAGAGCCATTTTTTGCACAAAATCTAGTAACGCCTAGGCTTTCATCTGTTGTCGGGGCTTGTAGTCAATATCGAATTCACAGAGTAAGACCGACACTAGCCTACCTGAAGTCTCTGGTCTCTACAAGATTTTTTGTAATGGGAAGTGGGATCGGACCACAATATGGTGAGCTTGGAAGTAATGCCGAAGCTTTCGAGATGCGTGGACCACGGCCATGGCTAACTTGTCCAGCATAGGGTACCGAATTTCAGGTTCTCAGAGCATCTTACTGACATAATAAATAGGGCTTTGCTAGCTTCCTTCTTCTCTTACTAGTACTGAAGTGATGCATTCTCGGCCAATAGAAAGGTACAAATACAAGGTCTCATTCGGTATCGATCGGCTGAGTAAGGGTGGTAAAGACAATAATCTTTTAATTTCTTCAAATGCTGCTTGGCAATCAGTGGACCACTGAAACTTCCTGGAATTTTTGAGAGCTCAAAATAATGGTAGACACCGCCTAGCCGAGTGAGAAATAAAATGCCCTAGTGCAGTGATTCTACCATTTAACTTTTGTATATCATGGATGTTCTTCGGTGCCTCCATGTTGAGTATGGCTTCCATTTTTTCTAGGTTGGCTTCAATGCCCTAGTGAGATGTCATGAACCCCAAGAATTTTCCTGCCTGGACTTTGAAGACACATTTATCAGGATTTAACTTGATCTTGGATTTACTCAGTAGCCGGAGAACTCGATCCACGTCTGCTAGGTGATGCTTCGAGTGCTTGCTTTTGATGATGATGTCATCCATGTAAACTTCTACTCTTGTTCCAATCTAGCCTTGGAGTACTTAGTTTATCATTCTTTGGTATGTGGCTCCAGCATTTTTCAGTCTGAAGGGCATCACCTTATAGCAGTACAACCCTTTATGAGTGATGAAGGACATTTTTTCCTGATCCTCTTCCTTCAACGAAATCTGGTAATAACTTTATGCAGCATCAATGAAACTGTATAAGTCGTGACCAGTGGTGGAATTGACGAGCTGATCAATTGTGGGTAACGGGTAGCTGTCCTTAGGGCATGCTTAGATGAGGTCGGTGTAGTCTACATATATTATATACTTCCCATTTGCTTTTTTAACAAATACCATGTTGGCTACCCATTCCGGGTGAGTAACCTCTTTAATGAAACTAGCTGCTAACAACTTTTTTATTGCCTCAGCAATGATCTTTTTTCTTTCATAGGCAAAGGTTCTTTTCTTTTATGCTACTGGCTTGGCTCCCGGTTTAATGTTTAGGCAGTGACAGGTAACTCGTGGGTCCATGTCGATGATTTCGAAGGCTTGAGAAGCGAAATCCTCTGAGTTTCTGGTAAGGACATCCCTTATTTTGTCTCTGATGTTTTGGTTGAGGGCATTGCCAATTTTCACGATCTTTCCTTCAATGATTTGTAATGTCTCCATGTCTTCCACCGGTTGTGGGTCAGCACCTTGCTTTTCAACTTCCCATGCCTCTAAAGGAAAAGCCTCCACTAGAGGCCTCATGGCCATCTGAAAGCATTGTCTAGCCATGTACTGATCTCCCCTAATAATAAGGGTCCCATTCTTGATCAAAATTTTCATGGTTAAGCACTGGATGCTGGTGACTGCATCTGCTTCATAAAGTGTTGGCTGTCCTATAATCCCATTATAGGCTAGTGGTATGTCTACCACGTTGAATAGAGTCCAGATGACTTTTGTTTCCTCATCATCTTGGCTTCGAAATTCTAGGTCCAGATTGACAATCCCCATTGGTTGCACTATTTCCCTATAAAAACTAGTGATGGGGTTCTGGATGGCCTTCAGGTTGATGACGGAGCTGCCCATATCTTTGTACGCATTCCAAGATAAAACATTGATAGCACTCCCATTATTCACTAGTAGCCTTTTGACTCGATACTTATTTACGCATGCAGTTATCACCAAAGCATCACTATGGGGGTGAAGTACATGCAAATCATCTTCCAAGTTGAAAACAATACCGCTTCTCCTATATATCGATTTTTCTCCTCTACTACACTTTAATCTTTTTCTGGTGTTTTCTCCCCCTATAATCATGTTGATCGTCCTAATAAACTCTTTCCTGGCTTTCTTTACTTTGGCTCTGTCTCGTTCCTAACTTTCTGAGTTTCCACTTCTCCTCAGTGTGTCCATGAAATTATCAAGCTTTCCCCACTACACTAGTCTCTCTATGGCACTCTTCAGTTCTCTACAGCCCTTCGTGTCATGTCTGTAGTCTCGGTGGTACTCGCAGTACTGGACTTTATCCCGGGTAAATCTCCGATTTTGGCTGATTCTCTTGGCCTATGTGATCCCCACTCCATTTTGCTTGACCCACATGAGGATTTTGGATCGAGAGGTGTTCAAGGGTGTATATTTGTCTGCTTCCCTGTCAAATCTCTTTGTCAGATTTCTAAAATTCATTTTTGGGAAACTCGTTGGTCTCTGTTTTAGCCATTCATCCTTGATCGATGGCCTGTCTTCTTCCCGACGCATCCTCCTGTCTTCATCCATTTTATCATCCAGACTGCTATTGCCATTGCCTCTGCAAAGGTACTTAGCTCTTTAGTCATTATTTTGTCTTTAAGCTTTCCGAGTCTAGTGCCATTTTTTAAAGCTTTTATGGCGACTTCATCAACAAGATGCTCAATCTGCATGGCTATTTTATTAAAACGATCAAGGTAACTTTGTAAAGATTCATCAACTTCCTATCGGCACATCCGCATGTCGTTAATGTTTTTTATAGGGGGAATATTGTTGATGAATCTGATATGGAACTGCTCCACTAAGTCTTCAAAAGAAGTGACTAAATTTTTCGGGAGTCGATGAAACCATATTTGAGCATTCTTTATGAGTGTGCTTGGAAAGACTCTGCACATGATTCCATCATTTACGTTCTAGAGCAGCATCTTTGTCCGAAACGTCGATATGTGACTGATAGGGTCTCCTGTCCTATCGTACTGATCAAGCTACGGGATTCTGAACTTACTAGGTATCTTTCTTTGAATTATTCTGTTAACAAACGGAGTTCTACTATCCATAACCCATTCCTCTTCCTTTTTAGGTTTGGTCCGGGCTTTGCACATTGCTTCCTCAACCTTCTGCGCTAATTTTGAATCGTTAAGGGCTGGAATAGTTAAACTGCACTCCCCTTCTGGCACTTTACCCTTCCCTATACTCATCCCTGGGGCCTGTCAGGGTGCTATGTTATCATCATTTTAAGTCGACTTAGCGCGCCCGCTCTGTATTATAATATTTAGCTATTGTTACATCAAAGCTATCTACGCTTGAATATTTTTTATCATGGCTTCCCTGCTAATTTGATCAAGGCTGAGTGTTTGGGTCACATTGTTTAGGTTTGGAGTGGTTATTGTTGGCGTTTCTGGTAGACTTGGAAAAGGTATTGATTGATGGTGTTGTAGTAGAGTGAAATATGGGAGATCTGTGCCCAAGGACGGGTATCTTAGGGTGTTCTCCAGAAGTGAAGGTACATGTCTGGATGAGGCTCCAGCATGCTGCAAAGTGGGTGGTAGTATTTTTACTGGGAGAGGGTCTAAAAGGTCGGTCGAAAGGATAGTTGCAGAAGGGTTGGTGTCGGCTTCAGGAATATGGGCTGGTGGTGGGCTAAAAGTCATAGTGAAGGTGTCTTTAGCTTAGCAAGTAAATGAATGGCTTTTCCTAAGGAGTTCCCACAAACGGCGCCACTTGATAACTGGTTTCTAGAACTCTTAGGCTTGGCATCCTGCAAAGCATGAATAGAAGGCAAGGTGAGAGGTGGGGAGGGTCCCCACTACCACTCCGATGCCTAAGTTAGAGAGCACAAGCAAGGAGAATGCAAGATAGCTAGAATATATGAGAATGAGATGATCCCTTGTGAGGGATGTATGACTCTATATATAGTAATACTCAAACCTGGAGAGAGTCAGATTCCGTGTGGAATAGTGAATTATAATCTTAGTAGGAGAGTGTTCCTTTTGTGCTTAAGACTCTAATTTGGGGTAGTCCCTATTCCGGACGGTTCTACTTTCTTACTGACCCAAGTGTCCGTAATTAGGGGGTAAGGGGCCCTTAACTAGGCGGAAATATTCTGGATGATATCAATATATATATAGTGCAACTTATTTCAAATTAAAATTACCAATCTTCAAAATTAAATATATAGAAAATAAGTTTCTCAATCAAACATTAATACAACTTAAAAGTATGTAGGATAAATGTTTAACAAGTAATAAAATAATTCTATAAATGATGAGTTTTTCAAATGATGACTACTCCAACATTTCATATATTTCCAATCCTATAAATTTAAAACAAAAAATAATTAAAATAAAATATTTTTAATCTCACAATTATTAATATACTAAAAGTTTAAAATATATCTTCACATTTAATTTTTGGTATTAATGATTCAATTAACTAACTAACTAACCAAATCATTTTTTATATTTTTGGTCGGATCAGTTAATCATGGTTCTACAAAATTAGAAACCTAGCTAAACCAAACCATTATTATTTGAAGTGGTTTTAGAAACCAAACCAAAACCTAAGTTTACTAGTTCAATTAACCTTCATTTTGGATTGAATTTTCAATTTTCGATTGGTTTTTCAGTTTTATTTGCTCAGCTCTACGATTTTCCACTCCCTTTTACTTTTTCCCTTGCGGTAAGAAATTAAAACACTTGTACACTCATGCCAAAAAAAATAAAAGGAGGATTAAAATAAGTTTTTATGCGTTTGAAATTCTCTAACAACTATTCAATCCGAGTATTGTCTGCAATATAATAACAAATCAATTATGCTATACTTAATTAGGTATAATTTTTTTTTTTTAGTATTAGAGTGTGTATCATACGAAAGATAATTTATTTCTCAATCACTAAATTTTAAAATTAAAATTGAACTAAGTCTTTCCTTGATATAAATAAATTTTATAAAATTTATGATCAATTCTAATTTTTTTTAATTTTTATGGAATTCCTTGTGTTTAGTCTAAATAAATTTAAAATTCATTTACAAATAAATTTTATTAAAATAAAATGAATTTTTTAATGGTGGATAAAACTCATCTCTACATATTTTTTTTCAAATATAAAAAAGGTATATTTTATAAGCATAAAAAAGGTACACAAATTTTAAATTATGAAATGAGTTTGTGTTTAATAAATTAGCAAAGATATTTAAATTATTTAAAAATAGATACTATGAGCCAAATCACAATAATGACAAAAGTTGAAGAACAAAGGACAAATAATTTATTGTCAGGGTGAAAATAAAAACTAAAAAAAATTCTTAACCCTTTTAACCTGCAAAGAATTTAGTTTGCTCGAAGTAATAATTCCTTTATTCTTCTGAAAATAACATTTAACTACTGTATTAAAAAAAATTGAATCCAAATAAAAGACTTAAGTTAGCCAATCCTGCCCTAAATCAAACTCTACACCATCCAGACTAAGCTAATTCATCCAGAAAATTTAAAAAAAAAATTAAAAAAAAAACTTTTTAAATGTTTTTAACAAAAATATCCAAATTTTCATTAATTATAAAATTACCATGTAGTAATTACAAGAATGTCTTTCATATTTTCAAAAGAATAAGTACAAATAAGTACCTTGTGATTTAAGCATTTTAACATTAAAGGTCTGTAATTTTTTTTTTTTGGTAACACTTCAATACCCTATGATTTCATATATATATAGCACTTAAGTGATAAATTTTGTTACAACTTCTGATTTCTCTTTCCTCAAGCATCCAAAAATCAAAATTTTAATACAACTAGATAGAGGAGGGGAAAATAAACTTATTCATAGTAATTTTAAGTAGTAATAGTAACATAAATAAAAGAAAAAATAAAAACAAATTTTCATGCTTTTATTTTTTAAAAAAAGATTCTAAACACTATGAATGATGACACTATTGTTGAATTCATGTTAAAAATATGAAACTTTGATTAAAATTAAAAATCAATTTTTTCGGATGCTAGAAGTGATAGAAATTATGAGTTGTAACAATTTTTGTCACTTAAGTGTTATTAATTTGGAATCATATGGTACTAAAATGTCACAAAAAAAATCACAAGATCCGATGCTAAAATGCTTGAACCATAAAGTACTTATTCGTACTTATCCCTTTTCAAAATTGCACCCATATTTTTCTTTTTGGTTTTTTTATTTCTTGACATCTTTCTTTTGTTTTTATCAATTTCTAGATAGTTTTCATTCTCATTTTTTTTTATTTTTTTTATTTTTTTTTTGTTTTTATAAATTTTTATTTTATCATTTTTTTATTTTTCATCTTTTTATTTTAAATTTTTTTCCTTCCTTTTTTCTTTTATTCTTTTTATTTTTATTTTCTCTTTCTTTTTCCGTTTCCTCTTTTTTTATTAAATTTTATTTTATATTTTTTCTTTTACTTTCTTTTTTATTTTTCTCTTTTTTCCTTTTCCTCTTTTTTTAATTCTTTTTCCTTAATTTTTCCTTTTTTTTTTTTAATATTAGTGAAGCATTAATCAATATGTTTTTGGGAATTTTATTTTGTAAATTTCTCAAGTGAGTTATAAGAATACACAGAATGTGATGGCCAAAATATAAGCAACTCACATGTAGCAAATTTCATGTACATAATCGATTACTCAAGTTCTTAAAAGATGTAACATTCATTATGATTGAACCAACATAACTATTTCTAAAAGGCGATAATATAACTTTGGGTAAGGAAAATAAAATCATAATTTCAATTTCTAATGGTTTTAAAATAGAATCAATTTTAACATTTTTAAGATTTCAAGTAGTCTAACGTGTTTGTAAAATAAAAAATAATGCCTTATAACTTCAAATTGAAGAACCAATCCCGAAACATAAATTCATATAAAAGAGGTAACTTATCAAATACTAAAAATTAAGAGAGTTATGTTTATATTTCAAAATATTTTCTTTTGTATCAAATATTTTCTTAAAATTCTATATATATATATATATATATATATATATATATATATATATATATATATATATATATATATATATATATATATTGTCAATTTAAAAATACCTTATGTTTATTTTATGTTTTCGATACAAGAATTCTGTATATATTTTCGTCAATTTGGGATACTTTTCATGTATTTACAATAATAATATAGCATTTATGAGAATTAGGTTAGTTTTGGTTCTCTTCAAACAATCATAATCTAATTTAATAATTTGTCAGTAAATAAAAGATGAATATGAGTGTAGCTCAGATGGTAGAGCACTTGCTTAGCATGTGAGAGGTACAACAATTGTTACCACACATCTCCATTCAATTATTAGGTAGCAAGTATTTAATTTTGTTGTTTTTTGGTTTACTTTTAGTTTTTGGTTTTGTTTTAAATGTGCAAGGAAAGGTGGAGGTGCTTTTAGTTCAGGTTTAGGAGATGGCTCTAGTTGTGAAAATAATGCTTAAGATAAAGAAAGTGAATATAAATACACTAAAGGTGGAAGGGATGGTGAGAAGAAGGAAGCTTATGATTCATAATTTGTTAAAACTATTAGTGGTGGTTATGAGTTAAAGGATTTTGTGGGATATGTTCTATTTTATTATTTTTGTATCTTTTTGGTTTATGATACTTTATTTTAGAAGTGATAAGCAATTGTCTGAGGATATTGGTTTTAATTCCAATATTAAAGATAGTTATGTTAAAAATGGTATTGATGGTGATGAAGTATGAAAGGAGTCTAATTTGGTGTGTCTTTTTGTTATATTAATATAGTATCTTTTTTGTTTCGTTTTGTTTTCTAATTTTTCTTTTTATGTGTTGTTTTATCTTTAAGGTGAAGAGACTATATTTGATGATGTTGATTATCTTTTTAGTGTTATTTATTCTGATATAAATGCTACTTTTGGTTTGAGTGGAGATGCATGTTTTTTATTTTTTATTTGTTTTATTTATGGTTGACTTTTTTTGTTTGAATAGGCTATTGAAAAGGGTGATTTTGTGTCTGTTTCTAACCAATCTAGTGTTATTGGTGGACAAAGAGTTAAGCATGTTAGTGTGACTTTTAAAAAAAAGTTTTTTTTTTATGTATGATTTATTTCTATGGCTTTTTTGTTTATATTTGGTTTCTAATATTGTTTTATATATGTAGAAAATAATAATAATAATAATAATAATAATAATAATAATAATAATAATAATAATAATAATAATAAGAAAAATATAATTAGCTGAATAAAAGTATATGAGATTGTTGCATATACGAAAAATAAACCAAAGGTAAACCAATAATATTCAAAAAGTAAATTTATTTTTGAAAGTATTATATTCTAATTATTAAATTTATAATATACAAAAAAATTTAACAAAATTATTGAGGGTAAAAGTTTCTTGATAAAAAATATTTATTGAAAATTTTATCAGAAAATATAAATTGTTTTAAAAGTCAGTTTTTAATAATGAATGTAATTAAACTATTGTATCAGAAATGTAAAATATACATAAAGTATTATAAATTGACAAAAACATATGTGATCATTTTTATAAGTTAGTTAAATTTTAATTATTAATTAATCTTTATTTTTGTTCAAAAAGGTGAAAAAATATCATTTTATTTGATTGTATATATAGTTATATTTTAAATATTTATATTTAACATTAATAAAATTATGATAGTGTATATACACACACATACACATTTGCAGCATCACACATTATTGTATATATAGTTTTTTCAATTTAGAATATTTTCCGTTTATTTTACGTTTTTGTTACAGTAAGTATATATTTTTTTGTCAATTATTTTTTTATTTATTGATGTTTTGAAATATATAATTTGAATAGATATATCGTTATTCTTATCCTATAAATTTTAAAAAGCTACTATTAATATATATATATATATATATATATATATATAGAAGGGTGCAACAAAACTGGCTACTGATGTCATCTTCAACTCAAAACTTCAAAATTCAACAAATTTTACTCCAAAATGCATCAGCTACAGTAAATTTACTCTAACAAATTACTTCATTTTTAACTCCAAAAAGAATATTCTGCCTATATTCTTATCCAATACTAATATTATATTATTTATACATTTTACATATTATGCCCATAATTTATTTAATATTTACCATATACACCCATATATTTATTTATAATAAAATTTATTATTTTAATATATTTTAAAAATAAATAATATATGAATAAAATAAGTAATATATTTTAATAATAAATAATATAAATACATCTACAAATTTTTAAAATTAAATAATATAATATAAGGAGAGAACTAAAAAACATTAAAATAAATTTATTGAAAAAACATAAAATTACATCTTAAAATTAAAGTAGTCTATTACAAACGCCAATTAAATTCAAAAATACAAATCACTTTATTAATAATTTAATCATTTGAATTAGAATATTTTTTTCACAAATATTCAATTAATGCATTGCGAAGTGTAATATAAGCATCTTTGTCCTTAATTCGTTTATGATGAGCAAGAAATTGTTCAAACTGGATGTTATCATAAACCGTCATTTCAACATCTGAAGTTGAAGCTTTTATTGCATCAACAATTGGTGCATTTAAATCACATGCATTGTCAATAATCATATTGTGGAGAATAATGCACGATCATTATGTCATACAAGTTTTCGTTTCTCTAAAAATATATTGGTCATGCTACAATTGCAAAACATGACTGTAGAACTCTAAAAGCATGCTCGACATCTTTTATGCACGATTCTTGTTTCATTTCAAAAAAAATTTCTTTGGACCTCGAGGTTCATGAATTGTTTGAATAATATTGCTCCATTTTTGGTATACACTATTAGTTGAATAGTAATCCATATCATAATCGTCTCCTTCTATCATATAATGTATTGGGGAGAGCAATACCTTGTTCATGATAAAAAAAAAAAGATGAGATGATTCCAAAACATTGATATCATTATTAGTTCCTACCATACCAAAATAAGCATGTTATATCCAAAGATCATAACTGGCAGCAACTTCCAAAATTATTATTAGTGATATACTATAGCCTGCAAACTATCCAGCTCATGCTATTGGATAATTTTTCCACTTCTAATGCATGTAATCCAAACTGCCCAACATTTCAGGAAAACCACGTTCTTCACTAATATGGAGTAGCATAGCAATATCAATATTATGAGGTCCTCTTAAATATTGCTATGAAAAAATTTCCACAATGGTAAAACAAAATTTCTTCATGTTTTCAATCATTGTATACTTACCAATTTCTATATATTCATATGTTGCAGCAGTAGGTAGGCCATATGCCAACATTTAAAATACTGCTGCTATTTTTTGTAGAGGCAATAATCTAAGTCTAATAAGAGCATTAGTCATTGTTCGAAATATGGGTTATGACTTTTGATTGCATCAACTATATAAAGAAATAAAATTCGTGACATTAGAATGTTAGTGATATACACTAGGTCAATCATGTATGACCATATTTTGACTTTATCATTTTATTTAATAAAGAGGCATTTTTCATTGTCATTTTATGTTATGATAATTACTTGAATAGTCAATTCTTACTAAGGTCATCAAGTATGTGACTTGATAGTAAAACCCTTAGATTAAATATGAGTTCTATTCAAAATATCCCTAGTCATAACAATATGTTATGGCTAGTATGATGTTGATTGATGATTATGTTTTACTAATCATGAATATGAGATATTAAGTCAACTCATAGGAACTTATTTGGGAATAATGTACTGGATTGACCCATTATCAGAATACTACATAGATAATTGTCATAAGTAATTCACATTATAATAATATTGATTTAGTCCTTTGACCTTGAAATCGTCATGGATTTCTACATAACTATTATATATTTTGACATAATCTAACATTGACTTTAACAAGATGATTAAATAGATTGTTATTGGATATGAAATGAGTTATGTGAGGAATGTGAGTGATTAAGAAGGAATTTGTCCTTCATTTAATCTGAGTAAGATATCTATGGGCCCCTTGATAAGATAGATTAAGGAAAATGCATGGTCATGCTAAAGTGAATTGATAAAGAGTTATCATTCTCAGTCTACTTAGATTCAAGAAATAATATGATTGAATTATATAAGGATGACAGAAACTATGCTTTATATTCAATCAATATATCATGTGACAAAGGGATTACAATATTTATTATAAATTAGGTTATGTTGGATTATTGACTTTACATGACTTGGGTAGTCATAATGTCTTGCTAGAGGCCACTTATGACTTGTAGGCCTAAATAGAGAATGAAGGCCCACTGCTAATGTCTTGTGAACCTACAGGGTCACACACTTAGGACAAGCCTAAAAACGGATATGGGTTTAAGAAGCCCAAATATGCTTTGTGTAAATAAATAAATAGTTTATTTATTTAAGGTAAAGGTTATCTTAAATAAATGGGATATTATATCTTATTTAATTTTAAATAAAATCATAATAATAATTATTGAGAAATTACCAAAAGTTGTTTTAGTAAGTAAAACCCTAATTAGAGGTCTATAAATATGTTATACTCTCTAGGGTTTCACTAACTCAATTATTAGCCACCAAAATTCATTTTTCTCCTCTTAGAAAAATAAAAACACAAAGTCTTTTTGTTATTGATTTATGAGAAATCAAGAGAAGTGCTAGCACACAAATTTGTCATTTTAATCAAGGGCTATTCGTGTGGACGCTTATGAAAGAAAAATTCTTTTGGATACGTCTTGATCCAAACTACCAAAATCAAAAGCTCGAGGTAAGGTGTCAACGGAGTGAACCTCCTCTCTGCGTTCAAATAGTCTTGCCTCTTTTACATTTGTAGTAAGATTTGAAAACTCTAATTTTTAAATCAATTAATTGAATTACTTAGATCTAGGTTAGGGTTTATAGTTAAAATTTTTAATTTTCGCTGCGTTTTTGAATCACAAAACCCAACATAGAAATCATCAACAAAAAAGATCCTTACCATATCGTGGATTATCAAAAAAATAATCATTGAATAAATTATAGTGTGCAGCTTCACGATCTCATCAAACAAAAATATGATCAGGATTTGATCCAACATGTAGATACCTTTGTTTGTGATGTTGATTTTAATAATATTCAATCATCACATTATTAGTAGAGAGAATTTGCAACATTGCTTGATATTCTTCGTTTGATAACCCAATTATTTTATCATTATCAAAATATGAACTTGATGAGCTCTGGACTAATGGACCACCAATATCAAAATTTATTTTGGGAATGGTTTTTAAGTATACAAGTAGAGTTTTGGCAAAGAGTTTTTCAAAGAGCTTTGGATAAGATTTTCATATAGTCTTTGAGTTTTACATTTATAATGCATTACTTTATAAACTAAATTTTGATAGGTTGCTAAATGTTTACAATCTCATTCAATGATATAGATAATATTGCATACCATCCAATAGTTGAAATTAAAAGTAGAAATATAATTATTGTCTTGCCTTTGTATTTTTTCAAAAAGACAATAAGATGTCCTATCTTTTTATCTAATGGTTGAGATGATCTTGCATACCATCTAAGGGCTAAAATTAAATGCAAAAGATAATAATTGTCTTGCCTTTGTTTTTTTCAAAAAGATGATAAGATTTCCTGTCTTTTTATCCAATAGTTGAGATGATCTTGTATACTATCTAAGTGCTAAAATTAAATGCAGAAGATATTATTGTCTTGCCTTTGTTTTTTTCAAAAAGATGATAAGATATGGTAATCATTTTATCCAACAGTTAAGATGATCTTGCATACCATCTAAGGGTTAAAATTAAAAGCAAACAAATAATGAATGTCCTAAGGTTTTCTTTTTTCAAAAAGATGATAAGATATTGTGAGTATTTTTAATCTAACGGTTGAGCTGATTTTGTGTACCATCCAATGGTTAAAAATAATGCAGAAGGGATTCCCTTTCTATAAATAAGTGTCATATCCATAAGATTTTTTCACAATATATTGCAACATCTTATGAAATTTCCAAACTCATTTTAAGCACAAACACTTCAATAATTTGAAAATGTCAATTCAATTATTTGGAAACAATAATGCAGAAGATGTGCTTTTATGTAAAGTATATATGAAAATTTCATAAGACCCAATTATTGGTGTTTATCAATCTTCAGATTGATTTTGGTAATGGGTAGAAGAAAAATATAATGCAGACAAAGAATAAAATTGCAAGGAGCATACCAAGCGCTCATTACAATGTCAATACCAAAAAATTGAGAAAGATGTAAGAAAATTAACTAGGTGTATTAGACAACTAAAAATTATGTATCCTAGTGGCACTTTAAATGCAGACATTGTAAGTATTTCATTGTAATAATTATATTTTAATATTATTAATATTATCTATAATGTTTTCTTCATTTGGATTATATTAATTCTAACAATATTTTAATAAATTATTTTCAATTAATTCAAGCAAAAGCATTAATGCAGCAAGATGTGCATTATAAAAGAGGTTTTAAAATTGATAACGTGTGGCACATAATCAAAGATTTCAAAAAATTTAAAAATAATAGCCACACTTTGAGGCAAGCTAATAACATTGTGAATGAATCATCAGGATCTGAGACTCCTACTCTTGATTCTGCAGTTCCACCATCTCTTACTCTTTTAGGATTTTCAATCAATTTAGATGCATTTAATATAGGTGGTTCTTCAAGTGGATGTCCCATTGGCATAAAAAAAAAGGCAAATTGAAGAGAAGAAAGGAGGAACAATTAATTGAATAAAAAATGGATCTTCTTCTAGAAGAAAATTGACATGTTGTTGATATGCTGAAAAAGGCTAACACAAGGATGGAAAAAAGTTGGCCATCTAGGAATTCAAAGAAGAAAATAAGATTTTTTTTACAGGTCTTAATTCTATAGAAAATCATGAATTTCGTGCGTTTATGGTAGCTGAAAAAAGGAGGATTGTGAATAAAAGAGCTTAACAACACCAACCACCACCTCCTACATCTAATGTTTTTGGTGAATATTATAATGATGTTGGTGGATCTGTATCTGATTTGCCAAATATTATTAAATGTATGATTTTGGATATTATTAATTTTAATTTTTTTGTTGACCATTTTCTTAAACCAATTGTTAAATTAATACAAATCTATGGTTGTTAAATTTTTTCTATCCAAATATTAAAATTATTTAAGTAAAAAAATTTAATATTATTTAAGTGAAATTTTTATTTAATTAAAAAATTAATATTATTTAAGTAAAAAAATAATATTATTTTAAGTGTCAATATTAATATTATTTAAGTAAAAAAATTAATATTATTTTAAGTGACAATATTAATATTATTTAAGTAAAAATAATTAAATCAAATTTATATGCATTTGGTAATAATATGATAAATATAATATAAATTTGGATTAAATTGAACAAAGTTATTTGGACTATATTGAAACAAATGATAAAAAAGTGATTATTATTAAATTTTTTTAAAAAAAGTAAAAAGTAAAAAATTGGATGCATACATGCAACCAACTATACAAAATATGCAAATTGCTGAAAGTGACACTCCATTGGAGCAAAATGCATCGCAACCTACTGCAAAGAAGCAAATTTAGTAGGTTGGAGATGCCCTAAAGCCATTGTCTACATTAGCATTAGATTTGATAAGCAATGTACACACAAAAAGAAAATTATTATATTTATAAAGTTCAAAAAGTGAAGGCCATGAATAATGTTTAGTAGAAGGTTACACAAATACCTTTTTAGAAACATTACATTTAGTAAAGCAACAACAACAATTCAAAAGTGAATGAGCTAATTACTTATAATGAGATTGAAAATATTGATTAGAAGGGGGACGTGAGCTTTTTCAGTTGTTAAAATATAAATAAAACAAACAAAATTAAGTTAAAAGTAAAACAAACAAAATCAAGTAGAAAGTAAAGACATAACGACAATGCAAGCGATTGGGAGAAGGAATTAAACTATATTGGATATATGGACATGGGATCTTCAAACTTTAGTTGTACAATTTAATAGTTTATAAACCATTAGAACTTTTACTTTGGCAGAAGATAAATCAAACATAATTGTTTGTCTAATTTTTTCTTGTGATATTCTGCTATCAACTGGTTATTTTATTGATATAATTTTTGTCATAATTTCCTATTTTAGTTAATTTTTGTATTATTTTAAAGTAATTAGTTTGATGGTTGGAATAGAAAAATATGTATTTCTTGATGAAAACATCGCCTAATAGATTAGTAAAAGAGATAGCAATTGGTTGGTCACATATCTCACAAAAGCTATTTTCAATGGCAAGCTAATGTTGCCTAAGTACTTGCTTTTGCATTATGCTGTATAATACAATTAAGAATCACTCAGGCACCTTTCTCCATCTAAACCCCTTCATGGTTACTATCGACCACTAACTCACAACTAACATATTTATATCTGAGGCAAGTGTTGATTGAGGTATGTTCTTATTTGTCAGTTTAAACTTAATTAATACTTGCTCTCACATGCAAACATCTTATTAGTGAAAATAGTTGGTTCTAAACTGATGACTTGTTTCCAAAACTCCTGAGTTGGTAACCCTACAAGTGATCAATGAAAGGTAAGGTGAGAGGTAGGGAGTATCCCCATAAACCCTCTGATGCCTAAGTTAGAAAATATAGAGAGATAAAGAGAGTAGGGAGTGTAAGAGAATAAAATGATTGAGAATGAGGTATATGAGATTTTATTTATAAGGATAGTGATGCTCAAATTTGAGAGGAATAGGATTCCTCTTTGGTGAAAGTCCTATGCATATTGAAAGAGTGTTTCTTCCCATCCGGGAGTTTCCTTAATTAGGAGACCATTTATTTTAGGTGTCCTTCTTCTACAAGCAACTCTATATAAGAAAATAAAGACCTTGGTTAAATAGGAATATGTATATGGGGTATCAAGAGTCCCCTCAAAAGTATGTTCAGATATTTATGTCCAATGTATTTAGGTCTATATGGTGATGGAAACTTCATTCTTCTGCCTAGAGAGAGATTGCTTGAATCATTGCATCTGATATGGAAGGGTAAGTTGCGGTGGCTAGCCTCAGTTATGGGAAAAAATGAAACTTGGTTCCGAGTCATGAAATTATCATATAAGAACATCGTTGAAGTGCCAACTAGACTTGAGGATATAAAACCTACAATAAAAATGCTCAGTGTAAGGGATTAACCTGCCAGTATAGAGACAACCTGGCAAAACTAGTCGTCACTAGAGTTTTGATGCTCAATGCATTAAAAGCATGGCCCAAGTGTTGAACCTCAATACTATCGAAGTGACCTGAGGGTGCCAGCTTCAGTCACTAGACTTGGATGCTCAAGGCTTAGATGCTCAGTGCTATAACTCGAGGCTTACATGCTCAGAACCTTAATACTATCAAAGTGATATGAGGGTGCCAGCTTTAGTCATTGGACTTAGATGCTCAAGGCTTAAATGCTCAGTGTTATGACCTGAGATTTACATGCTCGAAACCTCAGTACTATTGAAGTAACTTGAGGGTGCCAGCTTCAATCACTGGACTTAGATGCTTAGTGTTATGACCCAAGGCTTACATGCTCAAAACCTCAGTACTATTGAAGTGATATAAGAGTGCCAGCTTCAATCACTGGACCTAGATGCTCAATGCTATGATCTAAGGCTTACATGCTTGAAACCTTAATACTATTAAGGCGACCTAAGGGTCCCAGCTTCAATCACTAGACTTAGATGCTCGATGCTATGACCCGAGGCTTACATGCTCAAAACCTTAGTACTATCGAAGTAACTTGAGGGTGTCAGCTTCAGTCACTAGATTTACAATCATGATGCATTAGAAGTATGGCCCGAGTGTCAATGGAGGAGACAACTGGTAGCAAGAGGAACGAGATTATCAATCGCCATGTCTTTTCATTTTCCTTTGAATTTTGAATTATGTAACTATCATGCCTATTAATGCTTCAGAAGATTAGACGTTTTAGCTATCATAATAATAACTGCTTGATTAGTGGGCTTTTCTCTTACTCGGAATTACCCTTGTTGTTATAAAAGAGACAAAAATGTTCATGAGGGCAATGATGGTCATTCCAGAACCTTCCACTGTGCTTTAAATAGATCATACCCATTTATTTGTTGCACTTCTCACTTTACTTACTGCCTTTTTTCCTTGCTAAGTTCTCTCTCGCATGTTTTAGAGCCTTATTTATTAAACTTGCATCATTCTTTTCCAGGTGAAACTTCTTCTCTCCTCTATATTCTTCTTTTTCTTATTTGTTGAATAGGATCCATGGCTCCATGAGAGCAAGTTAGCTCTGATTTGTTCACTTCTAGGATAGAAGAGGATTTGCTAAAATGGTATCGGAGACATTTTAGCATTTCAGTAGACTTTTCTCTGCACACTGTACATAAGAACTTCAAAGCCCATACCCTCTGTTGGATTTTGATAGATTAGTTGTATATTTTGATAAATTAGAGTGGGGATTAAAGTTCCCCTTAGATCTTTTTATTAGGAGTTTTCTAAGTAGATACAATATAGCTCCTAGGAAACTCTATCCTAATAACTATTGGATCTTGATTGGTTTTATAAAATTGATGCATGAGGAATGCAGAGAGCCAGATCTAGATGTCCTGTGATATCTCTATAGCCTGAATAAGAAAAAGGAGAGCTGATGTTCTCTCTATCAACTATTCTAAACCATAGCCTCTTTGTAAAGCTTTTGAATCTTCATAAGAAGTGGAGGCATAGGTTTTTCATTGTTGAACATCCATTGAACTTTATCTATATCTGACAGATGTCGTTTGATAATTGCCATAAGGTAAAGTATGCTTTAAGGCTTTTCGATGAGGATACAGAGATGGCCATAAGGCTTTATCTCCATAGCATAGCTAATGCAAAATCTGCCAATAATTTAGCTAAAGGACATCTTTGAAGAGTTTGTCTTAACTGTATATAACTCAGTGGTAAGTTCTAAAATTCGGAAGGTATCACTCTGACTTCTATTTTTTCTTTTTTATTTATAGATGACTAAATTTTTTGCCTTTGCACATAGAATTCAACTTGTAGATGACGAGATAAAGACTTAGGAGGATATGCATATCTTTTCTCCTACATCTAAGCCTCTTTATCTGGAGTTCCCATTTAAAGCTGCACCAAGCCCGAAAGGAAAAGATGTGGCTAAATCTTCTTAAGTGGAAAATTCTTAAGGTTGGAGGAAAAGGTCCCTGAACAAGGACTCGGATGTCGAAGAGTTATATGAGGAGGTCATCATAAAGTGCCCAAAACTATCCAGGTGTCCAAACATGAGGTCCTGGATCTTGAAAAAGATGAAGCCTCTGAGTGTCTTGAATGGTTAAGTGACTGACCAATATGTCAAGTCTCTATGGCTTCTTAAAGATATCCAATGCTGGATGGATGTGGATAAAGAGGAGTTGTACAATTCCATAATCGGGCACTTGCTGGAGGTAATTGTTTTCCACTTTGCTCACTTCATGCTCATGTGTACCTCAATTGATAATGTTTGTCTTTCCTTTTAGATTACTGTCACGACCCAAACCGAGGAGTCATGACCAGTGCTAAGGAATGAGAATTTTTTCGAATCTGAAACCAATAGCAAGCCTTAAAATAAAAACATAAAAAATAAGAACACAAAAATACACCATAATTAAAATTTTAATTAATATAAAATAAATCCTTATATTATAACAGTAAAATATCTTCATACAATATTCAAATCTCTATAAAACAGACGTCACTCTACTAAAAGTATAGCTGATTTAGTATCCAAAGACACTTCAAATATACACAAAATGCTCAACTTCTCATGTTGGACCCCCAAACTATATAAATTGCTCAACTGAGAACCAATATACTCAAAGATCAATCATTTAATAATAAATATTAAAAATCACTAAAATCCACAAATATAAATAAAAATAAATAAAATACCACTATTCAACTTATTTAAATAACAAAAACATTAATGATATTTATTTTCAAAATAATTACTAAAATCTCAATATAATTAAATAATATTAATAAAAATCCATTTTTTCAAATATTCAAAATTAAATAGCATAATTTACCAATAATTATTTAAATTGTTCAAATATATAATAAAAATAGCAAAAATTTCATTTAATCATAAAAATAATAAATAAAACTATTATTTGAATATATTTCCGGAAATTATTATTAATTAGCTAAAAATAGTAAATAATTCATAAAAATTATTTTAATATTATTTATTACTCAAAAATTATCCAAAACATAATAATTAACAATAATTTCAATTAAAATATAAAATTTACCATTTTATAGTAATTTTTCCAAAGATCCAATTTTTACATAAACATTCAAAAATTCATAATAAAAATTTGGAATACAATTTTAATGAACTTTCTTCACGAAATATACTCGAAATAATTAATAGAATTTATTAAAAATATAATTTTTCTAAGCTCAGAACAGCATATGAATAGTAACACGAGCCCAAAAATTCAAAATTTTTAGAAAAATAAATAAAAATAACATTTAGCTTCCTCACAAACTCTACAACAATTAATCTCAAAGAAAAAAATAGCTAATGAAATCAAATAAAGGCTTAAATTAATAAAAACTCAAAATACTAAAAATAGAAATATACAAAAAGGGATAGTTACCAGAGTCAAAACTCGAAATGGTTAGAAAATTTGAAAAGCTCGGAAGATGAGCTTTCAAAAGAACCCAACGTTAGCTTTCGTCGTCACTGGAATCATTTCTAGTGAGCAAAGGAAGTTCTGGCCAAAACAAATGAAAGAAGAAGAAAAGGAAAAGAAAGAAGGAAAGAAGAAAATGGGGGGCAAGGGGCTACCGACATTTTTGACCAATTTTTTTTATTAAAGGAGAAAATGACAAATTAATATTTTAACCTTTTTTTAACCAAAAAAAAATACAAAAGGACAAAGAATTAGTAATATTAAAACAACAATATCTTTCTTAAATATCTCTAACCACAAATGTATAACTTCACATAATATATATGTGATGTCACAATATTTTCAATTATTAAAAATTATTTTGAGATATGTAGTATTAATAATATTTTAAATTTATATATATTATTATTATTTTATGCGATTTAATTAAAATCAAGTATTGTAGTTTAATTTATTTTATTATGGTTTAATATTAAGTTGTGATTTAAAAGTTAGTTCATTGTTAAATATTATTTATTTATTTAATAATTATAATAATATTATTATTAAATTATGAATAGTGTAACTTCAGTATATTTATTGTATTTAGATATTTGTGATATATATATATATAAAGAGGGTAGGATCAATTTTTTTCAGGTATTCTCTCCTTCTTTCTATTTTTCTTTTCTTTTCCTTTCTTTCTTTTTTTCTTCTTCTCCTTCTTCCTCCTCCCAGTACTGTGTAGACCCACCGTGTGCCACCAGCCACCACCACGCCTCCCCATCACCTCTCCTCCTTCCCTTATTCCCTCAACTGCCATCAAAAGCCCTCTTTCTCCCCAGTTTCCTATAAGAAACAACAGCAGCTTCTTCATGTCGCTAGTGACATTTTTGGCGGCAAGAGCTCGTGATCCTGGGCTCTTTCAAATCCTCTTGATCCGAGCAAGTTTCTTCTTAGCTTGGTCCAAGCTTAGAACATCCAAATTATGAGTTTTCTTCAAGTTTTAGTTTAGGCATATTTTAGTTTTTATTTTTTTTTTAGCTTGATTTCCTGTGATTTAAGCTTAATGCCTTTAGAAATATTATTATTTGTAGCTTGGGCTATTTAAATATATTTTTTATTGATTTTTTTTCAATTATTTTAATTTTTGAGTTTTGAGTTTCCCGACGAGTCACAATTTCAGTGACCCTCGTCGGGAAATTTTTGTATTTCTAATAAATTGATTATAATATTTGGAAAATAGTTTGTTAAGGAAGTTTATTGAAATTGTGTTCAGATTATTTATTGTGAAATTTTGAAAGTTTATGTAAAAAATTAATTTTTGGAAAAATTATTAAAAATTAGTGAATTTGGTGTTTTAATTGAAATTTTTGTTAATTAGTATGTTTTGAATAATTTTGGAATAATAAATTGTACTAAATAATTTTTACGAATTATTTACTATTTTTAACTAATTAATAGTAATTTTCGGAAATATATTCAAATAATAATTTTATTTACTGTTTTTGTGATTAAATGAAATTTTAACTATTTTTATTACATATTTGAATTATTTATGAATTTTACTATTTAATTTTGAATAATTTAAAAACGGATTTTTATTAATATTATGTAATTTATTTAAGATTTATTAACTAAGTTGAAAAATAATTAGCTTTTAGGTATTTATTATTTAAATAACTCTAAATGATTTATTTTATTGATTTTTATGGATTTTAATGATTTTTTAATATATTATTATTAAATTGTTGATTGTTGTGTAATTTGGTTCTTGGTTGGGTGAAGTGTGTAGTTCGGGGTCCCAACTTGAGGTATTATGTTTTTTAATATTATTGAAGTGTGTTTGCTTGCAAGATCGACTCTACTTTTAGTAGAGAGATGTCTATTTTATAGAGGAGACTTGTCGAATTTTTGGTAGAATTCTCGTAAAATGTGACGTCAGGTCAATCTTGGATTTTTGATTTGTGGTCGAGTCGTGTCCTAAATCGAGTCATTCTTTAGAGTTCCTAGAAGTATAAAATTAGGAGTTCAATTCTAATATTGTTATTATTATTTATTTCCTATAGTTACACCGACATCAAGGCCTATCAGACCAGGCCAGTTTACTCTGTTTATAGAAGTGAACAACTGTGAGTTATTACTTTATATATGCATTGCATGTAGAATTATTAAGTATGAGCATCCATGTTTTCATAATGTATTTAAACATGAATTATTTTACCAAATGATTATGTATATGTTGGTATACTTTCGGTATATATTTAATATGTATGTGACATATATGTTTGGTATGTTTTTAGTATTTACTCAGTATATTTTTAATATGTACTCAGTATATATATTTGGTATATTTTGGTATACAATTGGTATATATTCCATATATGCTTGGTATATGTTTGGTATATAAGTGGTATATTTCTTTAAAAATGGATGTCATTTATGTTTAAATTATGCATTTTATTATTTTAATAATTATACAATTTATTTGAAAGATATTATTAGAACGTGCTACCTAATGGGCTGCACCAGGACTATTTATGTACCAGTGCGTTAGATTTTAGGGTTAAGATTATAAAATCATTTGATGTGAGACTTGATTATTCAATTATTGAGAATTGTGGTGAGAGAGCAATGTGATTACGGGAGCTTGGTTGACCTAATATCTTAGGGCCAATCACACTGACAATGAGATTGTGGGAGCTCAGTTGACTTAGTGTCTTAGGGTCAGTCTACTATCTAAAAATTGAAAAAGAGAATTATTTTGGAATTAAGCAAGCCTGTTGGCTAATGACATTTATTGATTGAGGTTGCATAATATTTTAGTGTTCTATTTTGATCCTTCACTCAAATAAATTTTTGTGCATTTATTATTATATAAAAGTGGATTTTAGCATCTGTGTGAGATGCCTATATATATGTATGTATGTATGTGTATATATATATATATATTGATGCTTGACTGTATATGGTTTTTGGTTGCATGTATATGTATTATAATGATTCACTCAGTGAGGTCTGACTCCCCTCAATATATTTCTATAGGATCTTCTTCCTCAGACCTCCCTCATAGAACTATTCACTAGACCCTTTCCTCCCTAACTGATTTGTATAAATACTAAACTATTATTTTCTTTTATTCTTAGTAATCACTATAGTAGTAGTGTTATTATATTGGTAGTATGCTATAATATTAGAACCTTGTACCCAGATATTGTATGAAGAGATATTTTTATTATGTTATAAAATAAGGATTTGCTTTTACATTCTTTAAAGTTTTAATTCTAACATATTTTTATATTATCATTGCATGTATTTTTATTTTTAAGGCTTGCTATGGGTTCCAGATTCAAAAGAATTCTTATTCCCTAGCACTGGTCATGAGTCCCTGGTTTAGGTCGTGATAAAGTTGGTATCAAAGCCTAGGTTACTAGTGTTGTGGACCTAGGTTATCAGAGTCGTGTTTTCTTTGAAAATATTGCAATAAATTAGGTTCAATTCTGTGTTTGATAAGTCTTCCTTGATTTAGTTTTCCATGTAATCATTAGGATGCCTGTCTACTATCTATTTTGTCTGAATTTCATTAGTTTTATCTTTCTAAAATGAGGAGGCAAGCGCATTGTCTATTTTGTCACTCCATCAGTTGTTGAGGCCAAGGATGATGAGTCCTTTCAAGATGATGTTTTACCTCCAGAGCCACTAGCCAGATGCAGAGGTAGAGGTAGACCTCAAGGAGCAGCAGGTTACCATAGGCAGAGAGATCTACAGGATGAGGAACCTATAGAGCAGGAGTTTCAGGAAACTGTTATACCTCTAGTTACACCACAGATGCAACCATCCATTAGCAGGGTATGTCTGACCCTGAGGTAGCATTATTTTACGCTAGGGTCGGCAGGATATCCTTTAATGGGACTACAGACCCTCTAGATTTTCTACATGCCATTGAGATAAGGGCTCAGACTTCTCACATGAAGTATCAACGGATTATAATAGTTGAGCTGTCTATCGAGGGACTAGCCCTGGATTGGTTCATTTAGGTCATGTAGCTGCACATGACGACACTCACTTGGGCTCAATTCCAAAAGAGATTTATGAAATTTTTTGTCTAGAGCCTATGTGGATGAGTTATAAACTTCGGCTGATGAGCATTACCAGAGGTGACAAATCAATAGAGGACTACACCAAAGAGTTCCTCATATTGGGTCGATATGCAGAGGACCTAATAAGGGATCAATATTTCACAATTACGACATATATTACTGGACTGGGTTCTACATTCGCTAGGATGCCTACTACAGGCCTTACTCTTGAGTTGGTGATAGATTTAGCTAAGGAAATAGAGCTCAAACTAGTCAGGTAGGGAGTTATGCCTGATTACTATTAGTTGGGAGGTGTACAGTTAAGAGGATCGCAAAGTACTCAAAACACTACTTTTCATATTGGCTTTAGCAATCGGTAGAGAGGATCCTATCAACAGAGTTAGAGATCTCAATAGAGAGTCCACAGGAGTAGTAGACATGGCCATGGTGGATCGCATAGACCTATCAGATTTGGTTCTAGAAATACCAGTAGTAGCAGTGGTCAAAGTTTGGGTTATGGCAGTATGGGATCAACAGCCAGTGCTTGTCAAATATATGGGAGAGTCCATCAAGGACTAAGCTACATGACTCCTAGAGCTTGTTTCAAATACAGATAGATGGGACATTTTGCCAGAGTGTGTCCATATTCTCACTATCAGCATCAGTTTTCTCAGTAGTCCATCGCTAGTTCAACTCCAACTCCTTATTAGTTACCCCTAGCTTAGTATTTGAGTACGACACAGATTGTTGCCTAGTAGGGGCATGGCAGAGGTAGTAAAGGGGGTGTCGGCGATTTTGGTCAGGCTTCCACCAGCTAGCAGGGAGGTCAAGGTTAAGCCAGAGTTTTCACTCTCACCCAGCAGGATGCTCAGAAATCCAATGTCAATGTTGCAGGTATACTTCCAGTTTGTTGCTTAAATGCTAGAGTTTTTATTGATCTGGGTGCCATATATTCTTTTGTGTCCCCTATTTTTACTTTGAAGTTATGTTGGCAAGCTTCAAGGATGGATTTTCCTTTATCTATCACCACTCCTCTAAGTGATTCGTTAGACATCGACATGGTTCTTTATAGATGTCCAATGTTAGTGGGGGGTAGGGAATTGCCAATAAAATTAGTGTTATTAGATGTGATCCTTAGTATGGATTGGTTATCTTAGCACTGTGCCATTTTGGATTTTTAGAGTAAAAACGAAATTTTTAGAATTCTGGATGAAGAATAGTTTACGTTTATGGGTAATAAGAGTTCTACACCTCAGAATCTCATTTCTACTATTACAACTACGAAGATGCTGAGGAAAGGCTGTTAGGGATACTTCAATGGAGAAGTTATCTCTCATAAATGTATTAATAGCTTGTGAGTTTCTTGATGTTTTTCCTAAAGAGTTGCTAAGTTTACCACCTCATAAAGATATCAAATTCTGTGTAGATGTGCTCTCAGGCACAACTCCTATTTCAATATCGCCCTACAGAATGGCTCCTGTAGAGTTGAAGGAATTAAAAGAGTAGTTATAAGACTTACTGGACAAGGGTTTCATTAGACCTAGTGTTTCTCCTTAGAGTGCACCATTCCTGTTTATGAAGAAGAAGGATGGTACATTGACACTTGCATAGATTACAGAGAGCTGAATAAGGTGATAATGAAGAACAAATATCCTCTTCTGAGGATAGATGATTTTTTTATCAACTTTAGAGTGCATAGTTCTTTTCTAAGGTTGACTTAAGGTTGGGTTATCATCAGTTATGGATTAGTGAAGCCGATGTTCGTAAAACAATATTTCACACTCAATATGGCCACTATAAGTTTTTGGTGATGTCCTTCAGGTTAACTAATGTACCAATTGCTTTTATGGATATGATAAATAGGGTATTTAAACTATTTTTGGATCAGTTTATAATAGTCTTCATTGATGATATACTGGTGTATTCGAAGAGTATGGAGGAGCATGTATATCACTTAAGGATAGTATTGTAGACACTAAGAGAACATCAGTTTTATGTTAAATTCTCGAAGTGTGATTTTTGGTTGGTGAGTGTTGCATTCCTAGGACAAGTAGTGCCTAAATATGGTATTTAAGTTTATCCACAGAAGATAGAGGTAGTGTCTAAGTGGCCCAGACTAACATCAATCTTAAAGATTCAAAGTTTTCTAGGTTTGGCTGGGTATTATAGTTGGTTTGTGTAGGATTTCTTGAGAATTGCAGCTCCTATAACTTGCCTAACTCAGAAGAATGAGAAATTTGTGTGGTCAAATAATTATGAGAACAGTTTTCAATTACTAAAGGAGAAGTTGACCATAGCTCCAGTTATATCTTTGCCTAATGGAGAAGATAAGTTTATTGTATATTATGATGCCTCTAGAGTCGGCCTAGGTTATGTGTTGATGCAAAATGGTAGGGTGATAGCTTATGCTTTGAGGCAATTGAAAAAGCATGAATAGAATTATCCTACTCACGATCTAGAGTTGGTTGTAGTGATCTTTGCTCTCAAGATTTAGAGACATTATTTATACGGGGTGACTTATGAGATTTTCATAGATCATAAGAGCCTGAAGTACATTTTTTAGCAGAGAGATCTAAACTTGAGGTAAAGGAGATGGTTAGAACTCCTGAAGGATTATGACTGTGATATTCTTTATCATCCTGTCAAGGCTAATGTGGTAGCAGATACCTTGAGTAATAAGTCCTCGGGTAGTCTTGCTCACATTAGTGTGGAGAGGAGACCTTTGATCCAAGAGTTGCATGAGTCAGTGGATCAAGGTCTGATAATGAAGATTAGCATATTAAGTGAATTGCTAGCTCAATTCAGAGTCATATCAGTGTTGAGAGATAGGATTAAGGCAACTCAGGACTGAGAGCCTATCTACTAGCTACAATTTCTATTCTTCTTCTAATTAAAGCAACCTTCTCAACTGCATCCTGAATAATCCTAGCTCTAGTCAACTCTCTCTCTCCAATCTCATCCTAACACAAAGGGGATCTACACTTCCTTCCTTATAGAGCTTCATATGGTGCCATTTTAATACTGCTATGGTAGCTATTATTATAAGAAAACTCTTCTAATGGCAGATGATCATCCCAACTACCTCCAAGATCCATTACACACATTCTCAATATATCCTCAATTTTCTAGATCATCCTCTCAGTTTGACCATATCATCCTCTTAGTTTGACCATCTGTTTAAGGGTGAAAAGCAATACTAAAATCAAGCATAGTGCCCATTACTTCCTGCAACTTCTGCCAAAATCAAGAGGTAAACACCGAACCTCTATCAGATACAATGGAAACAAGCACTCCATGAATGCACACAATATGCTTGACATATAGTTTAGCCAATTTAGCTATAGAATAAGTAGCTTTAACTGGTAAAAAGTGAGCTGATTTGGTTAACTAATCCACAATCACCCAAATGGAATCGTATCTATCCTTTGAATGAGGTAGCCCTGTCATAAAATCCATAGCAATTCTCTCCCATTTCCACTCAGGAATAGGAAGAGGTTGAAGCTTCCTAAAAGGCTTTTGATGTTCAGTTTTCACCTGCTGACAAGTCAAGCACTTAGAAATATAATTAGCTACATCTTTCTTCAATCCATCCCACCAATACAAATTGTTAATGATGTGGCACATCTTAGTAGCACCCGGATGTACACTGTAAGTTGTAAAATGTGCTTCTTTAAGGATCTCTTCTCTCAAATTATCCACATCAAGAATGCATAATCTACCACTGATCCATGAAATACCTTCATCATTAAGTGTAAAATTAGTGAACTTTCCTTCACAAACATTCTCCTCAAGCTCTATCAAAATAGGATCTTGGCCCTAAGTTGCCTTAATCCTATCTCTTAACACTTATATGATTTTGAACTAAGCTAGCAGTCTACATGATCTACGTATCTTTATAACTAATCCTTGATCCATTAACTCGTGTAACTCTTAGATCAAAGGTCTCCTCTTCATACTAATATGAGCAAGACTACTTAAGGACATTTTACTTAAGGCATCTGCTACCACATTAGCCTTGCTTTCATGGTATAGGATATCATAATCATAATCCTTCAGCAATTCCAACCATCTTCTTTGCCTTAAGTTCAGATCTCTGTGATAGAAAATGTACTTCAAGCTTTTGTGATCTGTGAAAATCTCACAAGTCTCTCCATACAAATAATGTCTCTAAATCTTGAGAGCAAAGATCACTATAGCCATCTCTAGGTCATGAGTAGGATAATTTTGTTCATGCTTCTTCAACTGCCTTGAAGCATAAACTATCACCCTACCATTCTTCATAAACATACAACCTAGGCCGACTCTAGAGGCATCACAATACACAATGGACCTGTCTTCTCTATTTGGCAGAATCAAAACTGGAGCTGTGGTCAACTTCTCCTTCAGTAACTGAAAACTATTCTCACAAGCATCAGACCACACGAACTTCATATTATTCTGAGTTAGGTGAGTCATAAGTGCCGTAATTCTCAAGAAATCTTGCACAAATCTCTTATAGTACCCAACCAAACCCAGGAAACTTCAAATCTCAGTGATTGATGTTGGTCTGGGCCATTCAAACACTACTTCAATCTTTTATGGATCAACTTGAATACCATCTTTAGACACCACGTGTCCAAGGAATGTAACACTATATATCCAAAAATCACACTTTGAGAATTTAGCATAAAACTAATGTTCTCTTAATGTCTGCATTACTATCCTCAAGTGATATACGTGATCCCCTATATTGTTTGAAACACTAGTATATCATTAATGAAGACTACTACAAATTGATCCATAAACAGTCTGAATACCCTATTCCTAAGATCCATATATGCAGCTGGTGCATTAGTTAATATGAAGGACATCACTAAAAACTCATAGTTCCCATATCTAGTACAGAATGCCATTTTAGGAACATTGGCTTCACTGATCTGTAACTGATGATAGCCCGACCTCAAGTCGATCTTGGAAAAGAACTGTGTGCCCTAAAGTTGATCAAACAAATCATCTATCCTCAAAAGAGGATACTTGTTCTTCATTGTCACCTTATTCAACTTTCTATAATCAATGTACAGTCTCAGTGTACCATCTTTCTTCTTTATAAACAGGACTGGTGCACCCCAAGGAAAAACATTGGGTTTAATAAAACTCTTATACAATAAATCTTACAACTACTCCTTTAACTCCTTCAGCTTTGTAGGAGCCATTCTATAGGGTGGTATCAAAATAGGAGTTGTGCTTAGGACCAAATCAATATAGAATTTGATTTTTCTGTAAGGTGGTAAACCTGGCAACTCATCAGGAAAGACATCTGGAAACTCACAAGCTACTAAAACATTTAAGATAGATGTGTTCTCTACTATAGTATCTTTGACTATGGCCAAGTATCCCTGACAACCTTTTCTCGACATCTTCCTAGCCGTGATAGTAGAGATAAGATTCTGAGGTGCAGAACTCTTGTCACCCACAAACTTAAACTCTTCATCATTCAAAATTCTAAAACTCACCTCTTTACTCTGACAATCAACTATGGCATGGTGCTGAGACAACCCATCCATTCCAAGGATCATATCAAAATCCATTCTCAGAATCACATCAAAATTAATTACAACTAAAAGGACTGAATTCATAAATAACTCTCTAAATTTTAGTCCTCAACTTAGATGCTAATATATATTGGACTTCATCCTATAACATACAGTTCTACCAGACTTTACTTATATTGTATCACGTCTATAGTATGACGTAATAGATTGAAGAGTTCACAGGTATTCTTCTTAACTGACCGCTCTTCTCTTACTCTATGTAATAACTGCCATGTGTAATTATCCATCCTTGAAGGTGGATGGAAGTATCTTAAAAATCACTCTCTAAACTCCAATCATGTCATAGTAGTCACTTAAAGCTAATTTGACTACATGTACCAATCTTATAATGCAATCAAAACTGACAACTTCACCATTAAAAGTACAAAAGTGTTTTGTCTACATTAGACATCTTTTAATTCCTTCATCAAATCGTATTCAAAACAATTGTCATGCTTGGTTAAATGCTACTAAGTCCACACTAACCCTGGTTATCCCAACCATAAATGTTGTAAGTTTGAGTTCAAAGGCTGACTGTACCTCTTACAATAACTACTTTGGCCTTTAAGTTATAGTTGCTTCTGACCTACCCCTCTACTAAATAGGTCTAGTAAGGATTGAAATTAGAATCATAACTTCAACTTAAAAGGACTACTTCTCAATATATATTGTCCCTATGGTAAAAGCAATTCGTGTTCACCTCACTTGAAAAGATGTGGAAATCAATAAGATTCAAAACATAGAATATACGCAGAATTGACATATCCTGAGCTCTTTGCTGAAATAGATGTTGTACTTATGGTATGGCTGGAGGTATCAGCACTGCACCCTACGAAACTCCTGGTGCATAGGCAGCATCATTGAAACCCTAAGCCACAAGCTCCTCATTATGTTGTTTTCACTGTCTAAGGCGACCACCTAGCCCTCTAGATCCACCTCTACCCCTACACCTAGTTAGCTACACATGGGGTGGAACCTTATCCTTAAAAGACTCTCTATCATTAGTCTCATCGACGGATGGAGCAACTCACACTCGCCACAATCAGAAAAGAATAAAAGAAAAACTTACAATTCAGACATAAACAAACACCCTAATGGTTATGTAGAATTTCAAAAAACAACAAAGACTTTTCAAAGACATAGTTGAACCTAATTACTACAGTAGTTTTAAAGAAAACACAACTCTACTAACCAAAGTCCACAACACTAAAACCTAGACTTTGATACCAACTTTGTCATGACCCAAACCGAGGAGTCATGACCGATGCTAGGGAATGGGAATTCTTTCGAATCCGGAACTCGTAGCAAGCCTTAAAATAAAAATGCAAACAATAAGAACACAAAAATACACTAGAATTAAAACTTTAATTAATATAAAATAAATCCTTATATCATAATAATAAAATATCTTCATACAATATTCAAATACAACAACACGATCTAACACAATATAGATACTAAACTAAGAAGTACTACTACTACAGTGTTTACTAAAATATAAGAAAAACAATGGTTCAATATTCACATATATTTCTCAGAGAGGAAAGAGTCCGATAAATAAGTCTAATAAGGAGATCTAAAGTAGAAGATCCTAAAAAAAATATTGAGGGGGGTCAGACCTCACTAAGTGAATTATTATTATTATATATATACATGCAACCTAACAATACATACATTCATATTTATTAAAAACATATGGATGCTCATAATAGTTATCTACATGCAATGTATAAATAATAACTCACAATTGTGCACTCCTTTAAAATGACTAGACTGGCCTCATCCTATAAGCCTCGATCTTAGTGCAACTATAGAAAAATAAATAATAATGATAATATTAGAATCAAATTCCTAAGTTTATAAATCTAGAATTTCTAAACAACTCGATCTAGGACACGACTCAACAACAATTCAAAATCCAGGATCAACCCGATGTCACATTTTACGAGAATTTTAACGAAAATTTAGCAGAGTCATCTTTGTAAAACAGAAGTCTTTCTACTAAAAGTAGAGTTGATTCTGCACATAAACACACTTTAAATATACACAAAATACTCAACTTCCCAAGTTGGGCCCCCGAACTACATAAATTGCCTAACTAAGAACCAATAAATCAAAAATCAATCACTTAATAATAAATATTAAAAATCACTAAAATCCATAAAAATAAATAAAATACCACAATTCAACTTATTTAAGTAATAAAAAGATTTATTTTCAAAATAATTACTAAAATCTCAATACAATTATATAATATTAATAAAAATCCATTTTTCAAATATTCAAAATTAAATAGCATAATTGACCAATAATTATTTAAATTTCTCAAATATATAATAAAAATAGCTAAAATTTTGTTTAATCATAAAAATAATAAATAAAACTATTATTTGAATATATTTTCAAAAATTATTATTAATTAGCTAAAAATAGTAAATAATTCATAAAAATTATTTTAATACTATTTATTACTCAAAAATTATCCAAAACATAATAATTAACAATAATTTCAATTAAAATATAAAATTTACCAATTTGTACTAATTTTTCCAAAAATTCAATTTTTACATAAACATTTGAAAATTCATAATAAAAATTTGGAATACAATTTCAATAAACATTCTTCACAAAATATGCTTGAAATAATTAATAGAATTTATTAAAAATATAATTTTCCTAAGCTCATAACAGTTTGTAAACAATAACCCTGAGCCCGGTGTAGATGGCGGGGTTTAGCGCACGTCTAAGATTTAGCAACCGTGACACTGTTTGAGCTCAGGGCTCTAGAGAACATACTAACCACTGTCATAAAGACATGATGTGGATATGAGGAATCATCACCCGGGGTAATAACTGAGATAAATCGAAAAATGGTGATACTCGATTCCTTAAAAAAAAGCCAGCACCAAAACCAGGAGATTCTGGGTATAGAATACTAACTTCTTTCAGTCTCATGTTCTTTTAGAATTACTTTATGAATTACTATCTTAATCTCTATTTACATGTAATTTCATATAAACCCTTATTAAAACAATCAACTTCATGCTAACTAGTCATGAAATTTACAAATAAATAATGCATTCATTCAAATCACAATCCTTAAGTTAGTATAATCTACATTAATTTTAATTAAATGAGCTAAATCTATATATTTTAATTTACAAATGAGCCTAAAGACTAATGGGCCTAATTTACAATTTAATTTTAACTAAGTGATCCTAAGTCTATTTGTTTTAATTCTAAAAAGTGGGCTTAAATCTACAAATTATGAAGTTTTTAAATTAGTGGGTCTAAATCTACATGTTTTAATTCTAATGTGATCTTATATTTACAAATTATGAAAAAGGGCTTTAATTTAATGGGCTAAGTCTAAATGGGCCTAAATTGATTTTAAAATTAAACTTAAAAATCCAATTAATAACCTATTTATTAAATGGGTTAGAGCCTAAACGTGGGCTTGGGGCCCAAAACACACAAAAATAAAAAAGAACCCAAAAACATAAAAAATCAAAACAAACAAATAAAAAAAGATCAACCATGCAAATAAATTATTTATTCTAAAAAACCCCAATTTTAATTAACTTGCAACCTAAATTAATATACTACCTCCATTGATTTTAATTAGGATTTACCAAATTGAACCTAATTTACTAATTAATTTTTAAGAATAAGAGAACTAAATTTTCATTATTCCCATTATCGGGGCTATTATAAAATGTACCAAAATAATAAAGAAAATAAAATTAAAATACAACCTTTAAGAAGACAAATTAAACAAATTCAAAACCTAAATAAAATAAAATACAATAAACTATAGTAAATAGAGCAAAATTATATTAAATTTGGCATCTTAACTCTTGGCTTTCATTCATGGGTTCTCTGTGAATTTCCTTGGTTCAATCATGTATTCATCACTAGAATCATAAAACACAAAGAATCAAAAAAAAAGAAAATAAGATTAGAATTAATGAACAAAGAAAATAAAATAATGAAAATAAAACCTGAATAAAAAAACACAAAAATAATAAAATAATAAATAATAAAAAGAAAATAATGATATAAAAGAAAGAACTAATAAAAAGAAAGGAGTAAAAGATGAGTAATATTGTGCATATGTTGTTTGAATGCTCCTCACAATGAGATTTCACTGTTTTGAGAAAATTAACTCTGCGCTCTCTTGATTTTTGGACTTTTAAAAGAATGTACTTTGTTTCTTTTTTAAAAAAAGGTTTTTTTTAAATGGCAGTATCATATTAGGCCTCCTTTTTTTTCTCAATCAACCTCTATTGTAGTAGTTGATTAAGGTTTTTTTTCTTTTTTTTCCCCAGTTCTCTCCCCTTCTTCTTCTCTGCCAATATTTTCTTTTTATATCCCATTCCTAAGCTAACCACTTACATGATCACAGGAGTTACGTGATCACAGTAGCTCTGATCTCTCCCTTCCCAAAAAACAGGATAAGAATTTTAGCTTAAAAAAAAAAGAAGATTATACATGTACTGGACCGGGATCGAAACCTACAGATAAATATTCAAATCAATTTATTTATAAATTAAATTTGGACCAATCATAGTGAGAAAAGAAAATTTTTACTGAATTTTTTAGCGTCTCAACATTCCAAAATGTCAACTAGCATTGTGTAATGCCGATTGGCATTGCATAATGTCGATCGGCATTATGTAATGTCAATTGGCATTACATAATATTGGTTGCCCATTTCCAAATATACCCCTGCAAAAGTTAATTTTTTACAATTAAACCTAAAAATATTGCAATTTAGTCCTTAAAATCATGAAACTTAACACTAGATGTCAATTTTTTATTAAATTGTCATCATAGAGGCTTTCATCACATTCATGCACAATTACATCCTAAAATTAGGTGCTTACAGATACCCCCCTTTGTCGTAATTTGCTTGACAATTTGCAGCAAAGCACTAGAAGCACACAATTTCGAAGGAAAGAATTAGGGTACCTAATTGTATCCTCATTGATGAATTGATGCTTAAATTGCTATGTAATTTTTAAGGAAGATGCTATGTTTATGTCACGACCCAAACCAGGAGTCATGACCGGC
The DNA here is from genome assembly GCA_947683625.1 of Mallotus nudiflorus. Lineage (NCBI taxonomy): Eukaryota > Viridiplantae > Streptophyta > Magnoliopsida > Malpighiales > Euphorbiaceae > Mallotus > Mallotus nudiflorus. Next base: position 2,788,527 of record CANTUR010000061.1, read on the forward strand.
ACTAGGGAACGGGAATTCTTTTGAATCTGAAACCCGTAGCAAGCCTTAAAAATAAAAACATGCAATAAATAAATAAAATATGCACCATAATTAAAATCTTAAATCAACATAATAATAAAAACTTCAATCAAATCATATAATAAAAATATTTCATACAATATTCAAAGAAAGGCCTCTAAAATAACAACCAACATTCTACAAATACAAAATACGACTACTATTGTAGTTTTCTAGAGTACAATAAAAATCAAGTAAGTAATTTATATAGACAAGCCAGGGCGGAAGAAGTCCGGTGGATGGGCCTACTACTGAGGTTTGAGGAAGAAGAATCTCTTGTAAAAATCAACAACTGAGGGGAGTCAGACCTCACTGAGTGAATTGTTATATTATATATACATGCACCTTCTAATGTCATATGCAATCAATCAATCATATATCACCTCAAGTGATTCATAACTCAACCCTAAATCTATCGCACTGGTACGTACACGGTCCTAGTGCTGCCCACTAGGTAGCACATTTTATTAATATCCTTCAAATAAAATTAAACATTCATATGGGAAAATAAATAATAAAATAATAATAAAATAATAACCAAATAAACCATATATATACTAGAAATATACCTAAAATATACTAAGTATGTTTCAAGAATATATATGTTAAATAAATTCGAAATCAACCACAAAATATGCCAAACAAAACCAATAATATACTAAAATCATGCTAAATATATATAAAAAATATAACATGTATTTATTTTAAAATATACCTAACATTTAATAAAATAATTCATGAATAAATACATATTAAAACATGTATATTTTAAATCATGCATCCTAAATGTGATGTATATATAAGATAACAACTCACAAGTTTGCGCTCCTCCAGACTGGCTCGACGGGTCCGGTCCAATAAGTCTCGGTCTCAGCACAACTAGAAAATAAAATAATAATGACAATCAGAATAAATCTAACTAAATATTCTAAGAATTTCTAAAAAAAGACTTTAACGAAGGATTGGAAACTCAGACGAACATAGAATTTAAGGATCAACCCGATGTCACATTTTACGAGAATTCTACAAAAAATTCGGCAGAACCTCCTATGTAAAACGAACATCTCTCTACTAAAAAATAAAGCCGATCCTACAAGAAAACACACTTCTAATATATAATACTCAACACCTTCGGTTGGGACCCCGAACTGCACAATTTTCCAACTAAAGTTCATAATTTCACAAAAAATACATTTAATATAATAAATATATTAAAAATCAATAAATACCACAAATATCCTCAAAATATCAAAATATAATATATTTAAACATTAAAACACTAAATATAATTATTTTCACAATAATTAAATAAAAATCCCAAATAATAATATAATATTATTAAAAATCTAATTTTTCAATAATTCAATATAAAATATTAAAAATTCACTTTTATATTTTCAAATAGCTTACATAGCCTAAATATATATTAAAAGTTATTAAAATCCATTTAATCACCAATTCAGTAAATAATATATTATTTGAAAATAATTTTCAAAAATTAGTATTAATGAGTTAAAAATAGTAAATAATTTATAAAAATCATTTTAATACCCTAAATAATTCCAAAACCATCTAAAACATAATATTTAACTATAATTATCACAAAATTACACAATTAACTCAACAAATCAAAATATACATAATATAATTAATATTCCTAAAAATTATATAAATTCACCAAAAATTATTTTAAATATTCTAAAATTATTAACTCACATTATAAACACTAATTTAACAAAATTTGAATTAAAACTAATTAATTAACGTAATTATCAATAATTCAATATTAAATATTAAAATAATAAAAAATTAACCAAAATTCAAATTAATTCAAGAAAAATATATTTGTGAATCCTGAGCTACCATAAACAACATTTGTTAAGCAACTTTTCAAGAATCAAACATAATCAAGCTCAAAAAAAATCAAAAACTCAAAATCACATAAATTAAAAATTGAAGATATCTAAAAATCTAGAGGTTTTGAGCTCAAACGGAGCTCATAAATGGATTCACCGAATGAAAATCTATTGCAAGAGACCGGTCCGACATCAAATGGTGGCCATAATCTTCACTGGCGACCAAAGCTTCAATTTTGGTCTTCAACATTTTTTGGTGACTACAGGCGGTGACAGGCGGTGCTGGTGGCGGCGGGCAACTGCTAGAAGCTCCCTAAGTCAATGGTGGCCAGTGGTTGTAGGTGGGGCAGTCCGGTGGTGGTCCGATGGAAAATGGCCGAAGGTGGAAGAAGGAAGAAGAAGAAGAAAGAGAAAAGAAAAAAAAAGAGAAGGAAAATTTGTTGACCGTTTTCTACTTTTGACTTTGTACTTTTTTTAATTTGTAAAATTATCAAAATACCCTCCAACCAAATTTAATAATAATAATAATAATAATAATAATAATAAAATAATGTAACTATAATAATATTAATAACAATAATAATAACGAAATAACAACAATAATAAATACAATAATATTAATAACAAAAACAATAATAATAACCTCATGTAAAATAAATTATTTTTACGTAAATAATTCCTCAAAATAATATACGTAATTATTAATAGAAATTTAACAATAATAATATAAAATAAAATTTAAAATTATTAACATTGCATATCCCGGAATAATATTATTTAATTTAAAATTTAGGGTCATTACAATTTAGCATGCTTCACAATATTTTTTGTAGAACGTCTAGTGAGATATATGCAAATGAGTTTCATTATATTCCCTGTAGGACGTTTAGCGTTTCATGATTTGAGAACATGCTAGGGCTCTTGTGGAACATCCAACAATAATACCATAACTACTATGTAGTGTTTGGTGAATTTCACTATATTCCCTTTGGGACATCTAATGACAATGGATTTCATTATATTCCCTGTGAGACATTTAATGAAATATATGTAATGATTCTAGCTATATTCCTTATAGGATGTTTAGCGATTTATGATTTGAGAACATGTTATAGCTCCTGTGGAACGTCTAGCAATAATACCATACCAACTGTGTAGTGTCTTGTGAACTACACTATATTCTTTTTGGGACATCAAGTGATAATAGATTTCATTATATTCCCTGTGAGATGTTTAACAAAATATATGTAATGATTCTCATTATATTCCCTATGGGACATTTAGCGATTTATGATTTTTTTTTATAAAATGTTATAGTTCCTGTGGAACATCTATCAATCTGTGATTTAAAACTTCACTATATTCCCTATGAGATGTTTAGTGATTCATGATTTGAAAAATGTGCTATAGTTCTTATGAAACATCTAGCAATGATACCATAACTACTGTGTAGTGTCTGGTAGATCAAAAGATTTGAAAATTCATGTTATAACTACTTTGTAGCATATAACATATTGAATTTGAAATTCATGTTATAACTACTGTGCAATGCATAACAAAATAATCTAAAATTTCTGTTATAACTACTGTGTAGCATATAACAAAATAGATTTAAAATCCTTAAAAAAAATGATGATGCATGTAAAATGCAAAAATCAAATTCTGTAATTATATTTTATATTATGTACTTGATAAAGGATTCAAAATTTTAATATAGACTAACTATGTAATTAATAATTCCATGAATTATTAATTAATGATATGAATTTCATAAGTTAATTATGAATGGACCAAATTGTAAGGAAGAAATTTGGACTTGAATGCAAGCAAATTTTGGATGATGAAAATGGATATTTTCCATCCTATATACTTCACTTTTGCATGTCACGTTCCGTTTCTCATCTCATCTTCATTTTCTTTTCCTTTCATTTTCTCTTTGCATTGATTTTTTCTTTCTTTGATTACTTGATCATCTGACGTCCGATTTGCAATCCATTAAATCCTATGGCTACCCTGTGATACATACCACATAAGGGAGCAGAAATTCTAGTAGATCTGATATTTTGTCTCCCCATTTTCCTCATAATAGTCTTGGACTTTGAGAAGGCTCCACAATTCTCCCTCTGACTTACTTACATCCTCATAAGTGTACAGATGTGGGTAATGAGGTAATATTTCCTCATTTCTATTTATTTCTATAAAAAAATTATTTATAAAGTTAGTAATCAGAACTAATTTCAAAATTCAAATTAGTATGCACATTATTCAAATTAAATTAGAAACTGGTTGAAAATGCTTTAAATTTTGAAATTAAACCTTGAAAATATGAAAATTTTAGCTCGAGTTTGCTATAGGTCCAATCGAATGTTTGGAATCTTGATCAGAAGTCTAAATTTTCAATTGCTATCCCAATTTCCAGTTGGTATTGCCCAATGTCGATCGACATTATATAATGTCGATCGGCATTACGTAATGTCGATCGGCATTATATAATACCAATAGACATTCCATTTTACCGACCAAAAAAAATTATTTATCTTTTTTTTATTATTTTTTATTTTATTTTATTTTTTATTCTTGAATTTCATCCAACGAATGATGAAATTCATGGGTTGTATGCACATAGATCGAGAATTATTCCATGGGCTGCCAATGAATGTGGCACAACTGATATGGGCCTTACGTTTCAAACAATTCATCACTATGCTTCTGATAATTCAGGGCTGATCTGACCGCTATTCTCTATTTTCATTGATTAAGAGGTGGATGGACACCACCTACACTTTTCACACTCGCATAAGAGAACTGACTATTTCTCCTATGAGCTTTTCTGCCATCATTGGGATTGCCTTCAGAGGAACTCCTGTTCCTTTCGACATTAGTTATTACGGTCTTCCTGAAGATGCACAGAGTTAGTACATGTGTAACTTGATTGGGTTCATCCTGATATGGACGAATTAGAAAAATGTTCTCCTTTCGTCTCTAGTCAAGGGATTCAAACATCTGCCCACTTCTACTCCTCCTTATACTGCTAAGCATGACTTTTTTTGCAAGACTAGTCATGAGGCCAGCATTGCTTTACTCAACCCCCTTCGTGACTTAGTTTGAGTTGCTACCATTGATTGGGGATCTACTGCATTAGCCTATCTTTACTATAAATAGGATACAGTCTGTAGAGGCGCTATCATAATGTGTGGCTTTTGGCACATCTACATGTATGTTCTCTTTCTTTTTTTCATGATTTACTGATTTATTTTTTCTTTTGGAGTATAGAGATCAAGTTAGTATGGGGTTTTCACGCTATTAGCTCTAACAGGAGTCTCCCTTTGATGTAGAGATGGGGCTCTTCTCATTTGGATAGCGTCAGAAATATTCTTTAGACCTATCATGATCAGATAAACTCTATTGAGTGGCAGATTAATTCTGATTGGCTAGAGGGAGCTAACGATGTCTAGATATACGATTTTATAGTTGGAGTAGTACGTCTTGAGTTACTCCTTAGATATGGTTGTCAGATGTGGTATCTAGGGGAATGACTATATTACTAGTATTCTAGACCTTCACAACATCATATTCCTTTTAATATCCCTCCTTCGATATTACATAGCTCACACCTGACAAATTCAAAGCTGAGAGAGGCGCTATAAGGATATATTGCCTCGATTTTACTTAAGTGATCTCACCATTATCGACAGTTCATTCATGAGAACCTCTTGGAGTTGATTCCTACTAACCATGCTAAGGTAACTTCTAAACATTTCATTTATTCTTTTAGAATCTATAAATTACTCATTCTTTTTCACAGTTTGAGGAGATTGGTTCCCTGCTACCAAAGCGATGGGGGAAGAGACTGAGATTGCTTAGAGGATAGAGACTGCTCCTGATACTGAGAGATTTAAGCCCAAACCTAGTCATACATACTATACCCAACACTTTAGGGGGGCTTTTATTGGTGCTATCCTTGGCAATGTCTCTCTTCTGGACAGGTCCATGCTTTATTGGGCTCTTGCTATTCTTATGTAAGTCTATCTGACTTATTTCTTGCATGATCTATACACTTAACATGGATGTTAGTAAAAAATTTTACAAAAAAGATTCCCCGGACACAGGCAGAGTATTTCCATAATCTTGCCTCATCTTAGAGGTTATTTACTATGCAGGTCATAGATAGTTGGCAAATAAGTATATACACTGAAAAATGTAAAGTGTATGCATGTTATGCATGAAATGCATATGATATGACATTTCCCATATATGCAGAGTTATTCCAGTGGTCTAGAGTGCAAGAATGAGATACTTCACTAACAGCTTGCAGACTTGGGCATTAATCCTCATAGTGCTGGGACTTCATCTGCTAGACCTTCAAATACTTATTAGCATGATGATCTGATTGGAGGATGGAGGCCTTGGCCCAATTTGGGAGCTCATGATGATTGATTGGGACTATTTTTATTCCTGACTCTCAATGTGCTGGTATCTGACTATTTATATAGTACTGTTTCTTTCTGGATTCTACACTATTTTAAGTACTGTTATATATCACTTGAACTGGTAGCTGCTTTTAAGTAAACTTCTTCCATTAAAATCCTTCTAACAATGGATAATGATGAATAATTAAATAAATAACTAATTAATTAAAAAGATAAATAATAAATATTATCCCTTTAATAATTATTTATTTATCCTTATCTCTTTTAGATTCCATCACCTCATCTTATCCATATTCCTTGAGCAAATAGAATCCTTTTCTCATATGGACTCATTTTCCTTCTTTATATAAAGAACACACAAGGGGCATTGTTCCTCATTCTCTACACTTTCAATCATGATGCAAGCATCTCTCCAATTGATGAAGAAATTCCTTAAGAGCCTCGATGGAAATAATTGGAAAAACTTTCTCCCTTTTCATTGTAAGTCACTAAAATCCCTTTAGCATTTGAATATTGATAATAACTTTTTGCATGCTACCGTAACTTTTTAGGATGCTAAAGACCATATGTTAAGATTCAATAGATAAGATTTATGCCTAATGATTGAAGAATTTCCTGCTATCTTGAGGTGCTCATTAGACTCAACTACCATGATTTCTCTTCCTAATCTAACCATGCAGTTTCCTAATAAGCTAGTAGCATTCTTTGATTTGCCCCTAAATGACATTTATCTGTATGCTCATAACCCTGGGACCATTGATCTATCTTCTCTTATTACTATCTATGAAACTAAAGATAAGAACAGTGCTGCTTGTACCAGAACTATTGCTTTTTATCTTTATGCACAGTTTTTACTAGTTTCATCTCATACAAATGTTGACATACAAATTATGAGTATTTTAGAGCAGGTACAAGCTGGAGCTAACCCTATGCCCATTATTCTTGCTGAAACTATTATAGGACTGGACAACTTTAAAACTCAAAATTATCTTTCAAGCAGTTTACTTCTCCTGCAGGTGTGTAACTAGATTCCTTTATTGTTTTCTTTCTCTTTTATTTGCCTTAACTTTTGCCTAAGTTACCCTTTTGGGTTTTCAACTTAGCAGGCTTGCCCTAACTTTTGTCTAAACTACCCTTTTAGGTTTTTAACTTAACGGGCTCCTTTTTTTTAGATCTGGCTATAGGAAAAGTTGAGTTTTCTTATCGTTCCTACCAACCCTTTAACTTATCAACCTCATCAGCTATAGTCTCATCCATTGAAGATAAAGGATAAGCTTACTATAAACCAATGGGTTGACTGGTTGAGGGGCATTACAGATGTTGAGATCAAATGGGTTTACCCTTGGTGGAAATTAAAGTTCATGGCCATTGAGTTATATGATCATAGTGCTCCTATTCCTAGGCTATGTTTCTCTACCTTTTTCTCCCCTTCACGTCTTTGTCATCAGTATGGTCACCCACAGTTCATTGTCACTATTCTTACTGACTTTGAAGGCTTCCCTTTGAGATAGAACTTTCTGGACAAGGTTAGGAGCTTGTGGCCTCGTAGGAACTTTAAGCGAAACATGCATTTAAATGCCAATATGACTACTAATGATAACTACAATGCTTGGGTTATCATGCAAAATATAGAGCCACCCAGATTTTCTAAGTATAAGAGGACTCAAGTGTTGCTGGATGAATCATAAAAGAAGAAACCAAGACATATTTAGATTAGTGATCTCATAGATCTAGTTTTTTATGCTTTTCATGATTTGTTTTTTACTTTAAGTAATTATGCCTTATAATAAAGATAGGATATGCAATATTCAAACAAAAATTTTATTTCAATTTGCTTCATTAATTAGGGCCAAAATGAGTACATTTATTACATCACACAATATAACTCCTATTATCAACTAATCCTTTCGAATTTTCTAACTGAATATTTTTCTCTCACTTTTATTTCCCTAATTTCTGCCTAACTAGCCCTTTATGGGTTTTCTAATCAGTGAGATCACCTCTTTTCTTTTATTCCCTAATTTTTGTTTGCTAGCCCTTTGTAGGTTTTCAGAACAGTAGGAATGTCCTAATTTTTGTCTGATTAGATTTTTCAGGTTTTCTAGCCAGTGGACTTTTATTTCTTTTATACTATTATTATTTTCTTTTTTTACAAATAGTATTTCTTGAGACAATCTAGGTAGATTGGCTTAGTGAACTCATTCCCTTCAAGATCTTATATTTTTGTAGCTCCCTGAGGTAGAATTGACTTGACTAAATATGGTCCTTCCTAATTTGGTCTAAACTTTCCTCTTGGTTCAAATACTACTGATCTATATTATTTTAACACCATGTCCCCAACCTTTATCTTTCTAGGCTTAACCTTCTTGTTAAATGATCTTGTTATCCTTCTTTGATATATCTGAGTATGAAACAAAGTATTCATGCTCTTTTCATCTAGAGATACCAAATGATCATATCTCTTTTGTGCCCATTCATTCTTAGGTATTTTAGCTTCCATAACCACTCTCAAAGATTTGATCTCAATTTCTATAGGCAAAACTGCTTCACAACCATACACTAAAAAGAATGGTGTTTGGCCTGTGGTGGTTTTAGCTATAGTCCTATACCCCCACAAAGCAAAAGGAAGAAACTCATATCAATCCTTGTAAGTTTTGACCATTTTAGAAAGAATCTTCTTAACATTTTTATTAGCTGCTTCTACTGCTCCATTAGCCTAAGGGCAATAAGGTGAAGACTTATGATGTTCAATCCCATACTTCTATAATAACTCTAATATTTTTGCCTGAAATTGGACACCATTATCTATTAAAACATGGTACGGGACCCCATACCTAAAAATAAGACTCTTCTCAATAAACTATGATATTTGTTTCGCTTATGCCCATTGGATCTTATTAGTCTTAATTCTCCTATAATATCAATCCCCTATGCTGCAAAGGGCCAAGGAGATGATAAACTATTTAGCACCACAAGAGGAAGATGGTTAAGATTCCTATAGATATGGCACTGATGGCACTGTCTTACTGTTCTGATACAATCTTTTTCTAAACTCAACTAATAATACCCCTGTCTGATTATCTTCTTAGCCAATATCATTCCATTCATGTGAGAACCATAAGCTCCTACATGAATCTCTTTCATCACCTCTTCAGCTTCATCTTACTTGAGACATTTGAATTGCATTCCATTCGGCATTCTTTTGTATAATACTCCATCGTGATTTGCATAATTACATGTGAGAACATGAAGAGCATATTTCTCTTTTGAAGTTACTTCATCTAGATACTTTCCTTCCTCAATAAACCTCTGAATGTCATAAAACCACAGCTTCTCTTCAGGTCCTATTTGAATACCCATAGTTTGCTCTCCCCCATAACATGGAGCTCTAATTTTATGATTACCAAAGGCTTTATAGTTAATCCAGTCACATTATCCCATAACGAAGAGACTGTTGCTAGTAGATCTGCCAAATGATTATCATCTCTTAACAAATGGATGAAGAGACATTTAGTGAAGTTCCTTATTAAAGTCTTCAAATAGCAGATATAAGGCTTCAACTTTTCCTCTTTCACTTCCCATTCTTCATTAGCCTGATTGAAAACCAACATTGAATCCCCATATACCAACAACTCTTTGCTTCAACTACTATTGTTGCCTCTACTCCATGAATGCATGCCTCATACTCAGCCATATTATTTGTTACCTTGAAATCTAACTTCTTGGCCATTGGTATGGTTTCTCTTTCTGACGTAATAAGAATCACTCCTAATCAGAATCCTTTATTTTTTATAGCCCTATCAAAATAAAGCTTCCATTGTCGATGCTCTACAACTACTAAGTTCTCATTTAGAAACTCTAAATTCCACTATTCATCACCTTCTACTGCATTCTAAGCTGGGAATTCTGCTACTGCCTTTCCTTTGATAACCTTTATGGTAATATACTATATATCAAATTTAGTCAAAAGTATGAGCCATTGAGACATTTTTTCAGTTAAAGCATATGCTTAAAATAGATATCTTAAAGGATCTATCTTTGAAATAGCTTGCACTTTATAGGACTAAAAATAATGCCTCATTTTTCTTGTTGCCTAGATCATTATCAAACTTGTCTTCTCTACTAAATCATATTTTTCTTCATATGGTAGAAATTTCTTACTAAGGTAATACATCGCATGTTCTACGTCATCCAATCCTTCTTGTGCTAGCATTGCCTCCATTGCATTTTCCTCTAGAGCTAAGTACAGGATCAACGACTTACCTTGCCTTGGCAGCATCAATACAAGCAAATTGGTAAGATATTTTTTAATCCTATCAAAAGCCTTTTGACAATCATCGTTCCACTTCATAGGTTGATCTTTCCTTAAAATCTTGAAAATAGGGTCATAAAAATTAGTAAGCTTTGCAATGAATCTACTAATATACTACAACCTGCCAATAAATCCTCTTACTTCTTTCTCTATCTTTGGCACCGACATTTCCTAAAGGCTTTCACTTTATTTGGATCTACTTTAATTCCTTTGCTACTAACTATATGCCCTAGTAGCTTTCCTAAAGTAACCATAAAAATACATTTTTTTGGATTGAGCCTTAGATTATACCTCTCAATTCGAGCCAAGAACTTATCTAAAGCTTCAAAGTGTCGCTCTCTTGTCTCTGACTTGACCATCATGTCATCTACATATACTTCTACTTCTTTATGCATCATGTCATGGAAAAGAGCAATAGCTGCCTTTTGATATATTGCACCTACATTCTTCAATCCAAAAGGCATAACCTTATAACAATACATCCCCTATTATGTGATGAAAGTTGTTTTGATCTTGTCCATGATTGCCATCATTATCTTATTATATCCTGAAAACCCATCCATAAAAGAATACATTGCGCTTAACACCACACTGTCCACTATCACATCAATATGAGGTAAAGGAAAATCATCTTTTAGGCATGCTTTGTTTAGATCCCTGAAATCCACACACATACATACTTTACCATATTTCTTAGGTATTAGTACTATGTTTGCCAACCATTGAGGATAATCTACCAATTCTAGAAAATTAGCTTAGATTTGTTTAGCAATTTCCTCTTTTATCTTTTTAGTCCACTCTAGTCTTAGCCTGTATAGCTTATGTTTAATAGGTTTAATTTTTTGATAATTTAGGAAATGATGTTATACAATTTCCCTGTCTAAACTCGACATATCTTTATAAGTCCAAGCAAACACTACCTTTCTTTTTATTAATATTCTCTCAAAATTTTCCCTCTCTTTAGGAGATACATCATGTGATATATAAATGTTCTTAGGATTATCATTTGTACTCATGTTTAATGAATCTAATTGAATGGAACTAATGTTTAACATACACATATGATCAATATTGAAATGCACAGAATCATCAGGACAGACATCACACAAGTAAGCCAAACTAGAATTCATATCATTGACCATATAAAACATAAAGTCTTCATCCTCATAAAGGTCAAACATTATTACATTTGTTTCTTCATAAAAACATCACTAAAACTATTAGTAAAGATAGTAGCTAAATCCTGAGGTGGCTCCTCTACAGGTGGCAGACACATCAGCTCTTCAATAGCAGTATCACCCATCCTCTCAGCTACCTACTTCATCACTTCCTCTTTGTTATCCTCTACTAGGTTCTCCATAATCTACTCCTTAAAGATCTTGAACCCAGGAATGTCTTTTCCAGCAACATTAATAGATTCCTTAGCACCTACATAGTACTTGCCTTCCCCTGACTTGATAAAATTCTCACTCATCAGCTTGATTCTCCCCAAAGGGCTTATTTATCTTGGCCTTTCCCTTCTTCCTTCCTATTTTGCTACCACATTCTATCTCAGTGCACCCTAATCCCCTAGTGTTGCCCTAACTTCTGAATTTCAAGGGTTTAGGGCTTCCTTTCTCATTCTTTCCTAGCCCCTTTCCAGGTTGATAATTCATACTCTCCATCATCCTCGCAGCTCTCAAATCCATTGAATATTCCAGTAACTTGGAAACTAAGGGGAACACATACTTATTTCTGTTTATCCTGTATGGCTGCCACAACTGCACTGGTTCCAGCTTCTATAGTCATAACCTCTCCTTTATAAAGGAATTTTATCTTCTGGTGCACAGATCAGGGTACTCCTCCTAGAGCATGGAACCATGGCCTTCCTAAAAGTAAGGCATATGTGACAAGGATGTCTAATACAGTGAACTCAATAGTTGACTCTACAGGTCATGTTTTAACCAAAGCTTGGAATGTGCCCTCCACACTCCGGGTGTTATCATCATAGGCTCTAATTATAAGATTTGAACCTTTCAAATCCTCATCTTTTAAAACCAAATTAGGCAGGATTTTTAATGGACATGTTAATAGCAGAATCGTCATCTACCATTACAAAATTGGTTCTCTTTCCCTTTACTTCAGCTGGGATAAATAGCGCCTTGTTATGATTTCTACTTTCCAAAGGCAAATCATCATCCAAGAATGTTATCAAGCCATGCTTCTTTTCTGTGACCTTTGCTACCATAGCCTTAGGTGTAACTGTTGTTTTGATACTCATATTTGATAGAGCCTTGATAAGAGCTCTTCGGTGGTTGCCTGAATGCATCAATAATTCCCAAATGCTCACATTTGCCTTAGCTTTCTTTAGCTGCTCTATGATCAGGTCTTCTTTGTGCCCTTCCTCTACTTCTACATCCTTTGTCTCTTCTCTTTTTGTAACTCCCTCAATTTTCTTTATTGCTGCTTTATAATTCTTTCCATTTTTTATGACATGGTTCACATTCGGATTATCACTCCATACATCAAGACCAATAGGGCTCTCTTCATTAGAGTTATACCAAATGTCAATAATCCCAATAATTCAATCCCTCTTTCCATCTTTTTATACTTCCATTATGCATGTTTCTTTCCCTTTCAACTCCTTCATGTTAAGTTTGCCTAAATATTGGCTCAGTAACTCTTCAACTCCCTCTTGAGACTATTCAGAGGTAAAAGATCCATTGTTCCTTCCTTTTACATCATCATCTTTGAAATATTCACCCCATCCTGAGGGCACAATCTCCTCTAATGGTATATCACCTGAAGCAAGCTTAGAGTAAAATACTTTATAATCAAATTTGCCTGAAGGTTACCCCAATAAACCTTCAACCCCTCTCAATGGTTGCTTAGGATTTTCATATTCTCTTTCTTCTTTTATTAGCTCATTATCAATCTCATCACCCCATCCTGAGGTCACAATTAATTCAAAGGGAATATCAGCAAAGGGTGGCTTTGAATAGAACACCTTAAAGTCAAATTTACTGGAGGGTTGCCCTAATAAATCTTCTACTCCTCTAGAGGCATCAAGAGATTCCTCACTATCCGTAAGGTTTAAGTTTTTAAAGGAGTCCAGCACTTCCTCTTTGCTAACTTTTGAGTTGATTATCATGGTGGCTGGTGGTGGAACATTTTGGTAGTCTAGGAAAGGGTTGTTTCTAGTGTTTGGGTTAGAATTGGACTTTTCATGGTCTATGTTTTTTTAGAGTCTATAAGGTTTTGGATTTATGTTTTAAGCAAATATAGGTGTCTGTGGAGTGGTCAGCTACTTAGTGAAATTTATAGTAGTTGTTGGGGTCGTAGCTTGGAACATTTAAGTTTGGTGGTTTGGAAAAGGTTAAGGGTCTAAGCATGCCTTTTTGGATCAAATGATTTAGGAATTTGGAAAGTGGTTAGTTAAAATTGGAGAATCTCCTAGGCTACTGAACTGCATGCACCTCTATAACTTAGCTAGTACTTCCCTGTTGTGTGCCAATAATTGGGTAATTTTGGGTTCCTGTACTTCTAAAACTTTTCTTCTTCTTGCTCTCAATCTCTTCAACTTGCAAACCATCATCATATAGATCTATAAATTTTTTAGGATTCATGATTTATAGTCTCCTAACCAAATTAGGCGACACATTACAGACTATCATCCTAACCTGATCTTTCTCAGCTAACTTGTTTTTCATTAACCTTGCCTTGTTCATAAATCTGGTCAAGAAATCAGAAAAGGATTCATTTGATTTTTGCTTAATAAGTTCCAAATCCCTGATGAACACTTCCAATCTAGTGTTATAATCATTTTCAAAAAAGCAGTACATAATTCTTTCCAGTCAACCCTAACAGACTTTTCTAACCCATGATACTAGTTTATAGCCATTCCCTCTAAAGACAGTACAAATAACCTAGTGATCACTACTAATGGAGCCTTAGTAGTGCTCATAGTTTTTGTGTACTGACTGAGATGAATCCTAGGATCTCCAATTCCATCAAACTTCTACAGCTAAGGCATTGAACTTCTCAGGTAGCTTATTACCCTCCGTTAGCAACATGTCATCAAAGTCAAATGAATATCCCATGCCTTGTCCTCTAATAAGCTCTTTCATCTTAGACATTTACTAGGTTAGTGCTTGCATCTACTTGGACTCATAGTCTTGTACCAGTTTAAGTGATTCTCTCTCTGCCTTTTCTATTATATAGTTCTCAACATCATCAAGCTTTACATCAACAACAGGTGGGTTTCTAGCAACAGTTTGCCCCCCCAACATTATTGGTAGTAGGTGGAGCATCTACAATAAGTGGGATAGCTGTAGCAGCAAGTGGTAGCTCAATTGCAGGTGGTGGTATGACAGTAGCAGCGGGTTGCATCAATCCAGATAAAGCCTGTCTCAATTCATCTTACTTCTAAGGTCCAGTTTCCTCTTTGTTATTGTTCCATTTCTATATACTCAGTTGGAGTTAGTTCAACTTCCAAGTAAAGCAGATTAATAGGACTCTTCTCTAGTATGTGAATGATCTCTTTTACTATGGCTTTAGGACATAAATTTATTCTTCTTGGTCTGCCACCTTTTAGTCCCCAAATATGAGAAGACCCAGATGAATCTATGATGATTGCAAAATAAAGTGTTAGTATGATGGATGAAATGCATGTATGCATGATGCACGTGCTATGCAATAAGTAGTAAATAGCAACTATCAATTAAGTGTATAACATTCATCCTTCCAACCTTATTCCTCCCACACACATGTTAAATGGTAAGTCTCTTTTCCTTGGATTTTTTATCTTGGCCTTAATATCAGTAGGGGATATCAAGAACTTATGTGCATGCCAAATCTCACTTAAAGCAATAAAAGCATGGAAACAATATTTCTAGGTATAAAGGTCTAACCCAATCTTTATTAGCCCAGATAGGCTCTTTAAAGTATTGGCTTAGGATTTTATATATAGAAATACCCCATGGAAACATACACAATCAATTTTGGTAATTTTAGGGGAAGTAAATAGGCAATTTTATGTGGTTAGGGTCCGGTGAAAAGTCAAGGTTCCCTAGGCAAGATGCCCTCCTTTAAGACTTGAGTTACAGGCCAAGGTTAGAGGAGCAGCCCAACATCCTTTATAAACTCAAGAGAAAACTACCCCCCCTTTAGGACTTGGGTTATAGACTTTGGTTAGATGAGCCTAGTAATCTCTCTTGAGCCGAGTTAAGGCTAAGAGTGATGGTTTGCCAATTTATAACTCCATAAAGCTAATGGAATCATGGAATCATAAACCAACGCCATTGGTTAATAAGGACATGCCGAATGAATGCAAGAATAAAATAATAATTAAGAAAATAATTCTAAAGAACATAAGTAGAATCAATATCTCTTATCCCCAGTGGAGTTGCCACTGTAGACGACGGGGTGTAGCACACACCTAAGATTTTAGCAACCACAACATTATTTGAGCTCAGGGCTCTAAAGAACACACTAACCACTTTCACAAAAACATGGTATGGAGATGAGGAGTCACCATCTAGGATAATAACTGGGACAAATCAAAAAATGGTGGTACTCGATTCCCTAAAAGAAAGCCAGCACCACAACCAGAAGATTCTAGGTATGGAATACTAACTTCTTTCAGTCTTGTGTTCTTTTAGAATTAATTTATGAATTACTATCTAAATCTCTATTTACATGCAATTTCATATAAACCCTTATTAAAATAAGCAACTCCAAGCAAACTAGTCATGAAATATACAAGTAAACAATGCATTTATTTAAATCATAATCCCTAGGTTAGTCTAATCTACATTGATTTTAATTAAATGAGATAAATTTACATATTTTAATTTTGAAATGAGCCTAAAGACTAATGGGCCTAATTTACTATTTAATTTTAATTAAGTGATTTTAAGTTTATTTATTTTAATTCTAAAAATGGGCCTAAATCTACAAATTATGAAGTTTTTAAATTAATGGGCCTAATTCTACATGTTTTAATTCTAAGGTGATCTTATATCTACAAATTATGGAAAGGAGCTTTAATTTAATGGGCTAAGTCTAAATGGGCCTAAATTGATTTTAAAATTAAACCTAAAAATCCAACTAAAAGCCTATTTATTAAATGGCTTCAAGCCTAAACATGGGCTTGGGGCCCAAAACACACAAAAATAAACAAAAGAACCTAAAACATAAAAAAAATCAAAACAAACAAATAAAAAAAGATCAACCATGCAATTAAATTATTTCTTCTAAAAAACCCTAATTTTAATTAGCATGTAACCTAAATTAATCTACTACCTCTATTAATTTTAATTAGGGTTTACCAAATTGAACCTAATTTACTAATTCATTTTTAAGAACAAAAGAACTAAATTTTCATTATTCCCACTATCCGGGCTATTACAAAATCTACCAAAATAATAAAGAAAATAAAATTAAAATACAACCCTTAAGAAGGCAAATTAAACAAATTCAAAACCTAAAAAATAAAATACAATAAACTAAACTAAACATAACAAAATTAAATTAAATTTGGGATCTTGACTCTTGGCTTTCATTCATGGGTTCTTCATGAGTTTCCTTGGTTTAATCATGTATTCATCACCAGAATCATGAAACACAAAGAATCAAAGAAAAGAAAATAAGATTAGAATTAATGAACAAAGAAAACAAAATAATGAAAATAAAACTTGAATAAAAAAATAGAAATAATAAAATCAAAAATAATAAAAAGAAAATAATGATATAAAAGAAAGAACTAATAAAAAGGAGTAGAAGATGAGTAATGTTGTGTAGATGTTGTTTAAATGCCCCCTCAAAATGGGATTTCACTGTTTTGAGAAAACTGACTTTGCGCTTTCTTAATTTTTGAACTTTTAAAAGAATGTACTTTGTTTCTTTTTTAAAAAAAAGGTTTTTTTCAAATGATAGTATTAGATTAGGTCTCCTCTTTTTTTCTCAATCAACCTCTATTGTAGTAATTGATTAGGGATTTTTTCTTTTTTATCCTTATTTTTCTCCCTTTCTTCTTCTCTGCCAATCTTTTCTTTTTATATCCCGTTCCTAAGCTAACTACTTACATGATCACATGAGTTATGTGATCATAGTAGCTCTAATCTCTCCCTTCCTAAAAAACAGGATAAGAATTTTAACTTCAAAAAAAAAGAAGATTATATGCATAAGAGACACATACTAGACCATGATTAAAACCTATAGATAAATACTCAAATCAATTTATTTATAAATTAAATTTGGACCAATTATAATAAGGAAAAAAATTTTACTAAATTTTTTAGTGCCTCGGCATTTTACAAGGTCAACCGGCATTGTCTAATGTCGATTGGCATTACATAATATTGGTTGCACATTTCTAAATATACCCTTATAAAAGTTAATTTTTCACAATTAAACCCAACAAACATTGTAATTTAGTCCTTGAAATTGTGAAACTTAACACTAGAGGTCAATTTTTGAATAAATTGTCATCATAGAGGCTTTCATCGCATTCATGCACTATTGCATCATGAAATTGGGTGCTTACACCCAAAAATTCAAAATTTTTAGAAAAATAAATAAAAATCCCATTTAGCTTCCTCACAACCTCTATAATAATTAATTTCAAAGAAAAAATAGCTAATAAAATCAAATAAAGGCTTAAATTAACAAAAACTCAAAATACTAAAAATAGAAATATACAAAAACAGGATAGTTACCAAATTCGAAACTCGAAATAGTTAGAAAATTTGAGAAACTCAGAGGATGAGCTTCCAAAAGAGCCCAACGTTGGCTCCCGTCATCGCCAGAATCATCTCCAGTGAGCAAAGGAAGTTCTGGCAAAAAAAATGAAAGAAGAAGAAAAGAAAAGGAAAAGAAAGAAAAAAGAGAGAAGAAAATTTGGGGGGGGGGGGGGGGGGGGGGGGCAGGGAGCTACTAGCATTTTTTACCAACTTTTTTATTAAAGTAGAAAAGGACAAAATAATATTTTAACCTTTTTTTTAATAAAACAAATACAAATGGACAAAGATTTAATAATATAAAATAATAATAACTTTCTTAAATATCTCTAACCACATAATATATAACTTCACATAATATACAAATAAAAATTAAACTTTAATTTTAAAAGAATAATGATATGAAAAAATAAAACAAATACTAACACTAGAATTTAATTTAATTTCACAAATAATAAAAATAATAATATTAAAATAATATTCAACACTAAATATTCAAATTTAATTTCACAAAATAATTAAATATTATAATTTAATAAAATAATTATTAACAGTACAAATCCCATAAATTAATTTAATAATTTATAAAAATATCGAGTTATAATAATGACTCAGGCTTTGATGTTGGTGAAGGACAACTATTATTACCTTAAGAGTCAGTATAGCCTAAAGGAGACAGAGGTTGGCATCACAGCCATCGATTTTAAGAAGAAATTGGAGAAGGTGAAAGCAACACTTGAACTTTTCCAAACCAAGCACGCTGAGGCAAGATCTGAAGCGAAGGCGAGCCAAAAGAGGGTAAAGGAGTTAGAGCATAATCAAGCTCAACTTACAACAAAAATTAAAGGGCAGGATTCCCAGATTGTGGCTTTGGAGAAGAAACTTATTGAAGCTAAGAAATCCCATGAGGATGATAAGAGAAGCTACCAGAGCATGGTTGCGGGGTTTCTTAAAGCTTACAAGTCTGAATGTCAGAGAGTCTTACTCACCCAACACTTGAATGTGGGCTTCACAGACTTGGATAAAATAACTCCTACTGATCTAACTAGGATTGCTATCAAAGAAGATGCTCAGACCAAGGCTTCTTCCAATCAGTTAAAGAATCCTAAGAAATCAACCAAGTCTACAGCTGATAAATCATCTTCTGAGCAACTGAAGGATTTGAGACCTACCGGGGAGATGTCTGCTAATGTTGTCTTCACTGGACCTAATCCAACCTCTTTGTCCCAATCTCCTAATATGAGTCTTCCTTCTTTTGAGTTTCCTAGTACTCAATTGTAAATTACTTTAGTCGATATTTTTCCCTTTATTTTATGGAATACTATGTAATACAACATTTTTAATGATAAATGAAGTATTTATTTCTCAAAACTTCTGAGTACATTTATTGATAATATTTTTGGAGGCTGTCCAAGTTCTAATATCACTGTAACTCTTTTCCTTACCTATCCTTAATCTTGTATGCTCCTTTAGTTATTTTCTCAGTGACTTGATAAGGACCTTCCCAATTAGGTCCAAGTTTGCCTATGCTAAAGTTTCCTTTGCCAATGTTAGCACTTCTAAGGACCCAGTCTCCGAATTTAAAGTATCTTGGCCAAATGTGTCAATTATGATATTCCATAATCCTTTGTTTCTAAGCTTCTGCTATAATGGATGTCTGGTCTCTCCTCTCTTCAAGTAAGTACAGGCATATCTAAGCATTAATGTTGTTGACTTCTTGATCTAGATTCTCAATGACCGAATAACTTACTAATCCAACCTCCATTGGGATTACGACATCCATCCTATAAGTTAGTTTAAAGGGTGTCTCTATAGTGGAAGTTTTGGTTGTAGTTCTATAGGTCCAGACAACATTTTTAAGTTTGTCAACCACCCAACTCCCCTTTTTCATGTTTAGTCTCTTATTTAGTCCTTGAATGATGATCCTATTGGTGACCTCCATCTAGCCATTTGTTTATAGATTAGCTACTGAGTTAAATTGGAGTTTTATTCTGAGATCCAAATAAAACTTTTTGAATTTCTCATTGTTGAACTGCTTCCCATTATCTATTATTAGGGTGTGGGGTATTCCAAATTTGCAGATGATTTCTTTCCAGTATAAGTGCTAGATCTGAACCTCAATAATGGTTAGTACAACTTTAACTTCTATCCATTTGGTGAAGTAGTTTATGGCAATGATCAGGAACTTCTTCTAAGAGGTTGAGGTAAGAAATGGACCGAGGATGCTTATCCCCCATAATACAAAAGGCCAAGGACTCCCTATTGGATGCTAAGGATTATAAGGCTTCTGGCTGAGGCGGGAAATTATTGACATTTATGGCATTCTTGAGTCAGTTTTCGAGCAGCTCAAGACATGGTAGGCTAATAATATCCCTAGAGTAATGCCTTTCTGATTAATGAACAGTGAGATTCATATGCTCTATAAACTCCTTCATAGATTTCCCTAAGCACGTAGTTTCCTTCTTCTAGCAATACATATTTAGACCATGGGTGTGAGAGGGATGCTTTGTAGAGTTCTTTATGGCGAATGGAGTAATGTATGGCTTTTATCTTTAACTTTTGAGCTTTCAACTTATCTTGTGGAAGTACCCTATGTTCGAGATATTAAATGATCGGTTTCATCCATTCTACTGCTTCTTGAATGTCCATGATCTCTGCTTCCTCAGTGATTGGTTTTATTAATGCCTCAATGAGCTTGAGTTCTTTAAATGTCTAATTATCTTTGGCCACTAATTTGGCTAGCATATTTGCTTTTGATTTTTTATTTATGGGGATTTGGATAATTTCCCATTATCCCCCATCCTGCTCGAGCTTTTTTAGAAGCTGATTAACTTTCTTGACATATTTAGCAATGCTTAGCTCTTTGATATGGAATGTTTCTATGACTTGATTTACCACCAATTGTGAGTCGAAGTATATCTTGAGATGCTCAACTTTGACCTCACTAGCTAACTTTAATCCCATGATGAGTGCTTTATACTCGGCTGTATTGTTAGTGGCTTATACTTTATCTGGACTACATGTCTGATAGTGACTTTGTGCAGCCCTTTGAGAATGATTCTAGCACTGAATCCTTAGTTCAATAAGGCTCCATCAACATATAGCTTCTATTTTGGACACTTGGAAGAAGCAAAATCTTTCACTATTATCTCTTATACGAAGTTTACTAGGGCTTGAGCCTTTATACACTGTCGAGGTTCGTAACTAATGTTAAATTCTCCAAATAATATTGACCATTGAACTAGTCTATTGGATATTTTAGGTCTTTGTAAGATTTTTCTTAGTGGGAAGCTAGATCTTACAATGATTGAATAAGCCTGAAAATAGTGTTAGAGTTTCTAGGATGTGTAGACAACAACCATAGCTAACTTATCCAATATGGGATACTAGATTTCTAAACCTCTGAGTATTTTGCTGATGTAGTATATGTTAGTGATATGCACTAAGTCAATCATATATGACCATGTTTTGACTTTATCATTTTATTTAATAAAGAGGCATTTTTCATTATCATTTTATGTTATAATAATTACTTGAATAGTCAATTCTTACTAAGGTCATCAAGTATGTGACTTAATAGTAAAACCCTTTGATTAAAAATGAGTTCTATTCAAATTATCCCTACTCATAACAATGTATTATGGCTAGTATGGTGTTGATTAATGATTATGTTTTACTAATCATGAATATAAAATATTAAGTCAACTTATAGGTACTTATTTAAGAAATAAAGTGCTAGATTGACCCATTATGAGAATACTACATAGATAATTGTCATAAGTAATTCTCATCACAGTAATATTGGCTTAGTCCTCTGACCTTGAAATCACCATGGATTTCTACGTAACTATTTTATATTTTGACATAATCTTAAATTATCTTTAACCAGATGAAAAAATAGGTTGTTGGGTATAAAATGAGTTATGTGAGAAATATGAGTGATTGAGAAGGAATTTTGTCCCTCATTTAATATGAGTAAGATATCTATGGGCCCCTTGCAGAGATAGACTAAGGAAAATGCATGGCCATGCTAAATTAAATTAATAAAGAGTTATCATTCTCAGTCTACTCGGGATCAAGAAATTATATGATTGAATTCTATAAGGATGACAAAATCTATGCCTTATATTTAATCAAGATATCATGTGACAAAGGGACTAGAATATTCACTGTATATTAGGTTATGTCAGATTATTGACTTCACATGACTTGGGTAGTCATAATGTCTTGCTAAAGGCCACTTATGACTTATAGGCCTAAATAGAGATTTAAGGCCCACTGCCAACATCATGTGAACCTATAGGGTCACACACTTTGAATAAGCCTAAAACGAATATGGGTTTAACAAGCCCAAATAAGCTCTATAGAAATAAATAAATAAAATATTTATTTATTTAATGTAAAGGTTATCTTAAATAAATAGAATATTATTTTTGATTTAATCAGAATAAGAATAATTGAGAAATTACCTAAAGGTTGTTTGGTAAGTGAAACCCTAATTTAAATGTCTATAAATATGTTATATTCTCTAAGGTTTTATACACTCTCATTATTCTGCCACTAAATTCATTTTTCTCTTTTAGAAAATAAAACACAGTTTTTTTTAATTTTTGATTTATGAGAAATCAAGAAAAGGTGCTAGCACACAAATATTCGTTTTCAAAATCAAGGATTGTTCATGTGGACACTTGTGGAGGAAAGATTCCTTTGGAGATGTCTCAAATCCAAACTGTTAAATTAAAAGCTTAAGGTAGGGTGTCACCAGAGTGAACCTCTTCTCTTTCTTATAGATTTCTTACCTCTTCTACATTTATGGTAAGAAACTGAAAACCCTAGATTTAATCAATTAATTGAATTACTGTGATCCAGGTTCAGGCTTCTAATTCAAATTTTATTTTTTCACTGCATATGGATCTTGCCCAATAGTATATTAGATTTACTGACTTCCTTCTTCTTTCACCAGTACTAAGGCAATTAACTCCTGACTAATAGAGAGGTACAAGTACAGTGTTTCTAGGCCTACTAAGTAGAGACAACGAGGATAGAAACTTTTTGATGTTTTCAAAAGCTATTTGGCACTCTTAATTCCATACAAACTTTTTGGAATTTTTTAAGGCTCAAAATAGTGGTAAACATCACTTGGCTGAATAAGAGATAAAACACCCTAAGGCCATTATTCTACCATTTAGCTTTTGCAGCTCATTGATTGATGTTGGACCCTTCATCTTAAGAATGGCCTCCATCTTCTTCAGATTACCTTCAATTCCTCTGTGGGATATTATGAATCCCAAGAATTTTCCTACTTTTACTCTAAAAACACACTTCTCTATATTTAGCTTGATCTAGTATTGGTTCAGTATTCTAAGGATTTAGTCAAGGTTAGCAGAATGTTGTTTTGCATGTTGGCTCTTGACGATGATGTCATCTATATATACCTCCATGTTCTTTCCAATTTGATTTTAGAACACATGATTCATTAGCCTTTAATAAGTTACTCTAGATTCTTCAGCCCAAAGGGCATAACTTTGTACCAATAAAGACTTTCATGGGCAATGAATGACGCTTTTTCCTAATCTTCTTTCTTCATTGATATCTGATGGTACCCTTATGCAGCATCCACAAAGCTATACAAATAATGACTGACAATAGAGTCTACCAGTTGATCTATCATTGGCAACAAATAGCTATCTTTGGAGCATGCTCTATTAAGGTCGGTATAATCCACTCACATCTTGTATTTGCCATTGGACTTTTTTACCAGCACCACGTTAGCCACCCATTTTGGGTGTGTTACTTCTTTAATGAACCTGGCTTCCAACAACTTCTTTGTTTCTTCAACGATTACCTTCTGTCTTTCATACACAAAGGTCCTCTTTTTCTAAATGACTAGCTTTACCCCTGGTTTAATGTTCAGACTATATGAGGCAATCCTAAGGATCTACTTTAGTGATCTCAGATGCTTGAGAAGCAAACCTGCCTGAATGTTTAATGAGGACCTTGCTTATTCCATGTTTAACTTCATTATTAAGCTCATTATTGATCTTTACTATCTTTCCTTTAGTGATCTATAAGTTTTGAACCTGGTCAATTGACTCAAGGTTAGTTCCTTGTTTCTTTATTTCTTAAGATTCTAAAGGGAATGCCTCCATATGAGGTTTGACTACCATTTGGTAGCATTGTTTGGCCATGTGCTAATCTTTATGAATTGTTAGAACTTGGTCTTGAATAAAAATCTTCATAGTCACTAGATACTCATGACTACATCAATCTTGTAAAGTATTGGTTGGCTTATGATGCCATTATACACGAGCAGGAGATCCACCATATTAAACTGAGCTTTAACTGCTTTCACTTCTCTAGAATCTTAGTCTTTGAATTCTAGACTCAATTTTATTAATCCCATTGGTTGTATGGTTCCTCTATAAAATCTTGTAATAGGATTCTGAATAGCTTTCAAGTCAGTAACAGAACCTCCTATTACTTTATAGGCATTCCAAGAGAGTGCATTGACAGTGCTCCCATCATTGATCAGCAATCTTTTTCACTAGGTAATTATTGATGAAAGCGTTTAGTACGAGTGCATCATCATGAGGGTGCTAAACATGTTTCCCGTCTTATAGACCAAACATGATATTCTACTTTTTTTCATAGGTAGACCCTTCTTCTCTACGGGATCTCTTAGGCCTCTTCTCCGTGACTTCTCCTTTGATAATCATCTTAATAATGTCATCTGGTTCATTTTGAGCTTTCTTTGGTTCTGGCCTATCCCTATCTTGACCATCCTGATCTCTACTCCTTTTGGTTGTGTCAATGAAGCTATCGAGTTTACCATTCTATATTAATCTTTCTATAGCATTTTTTAATTCTTGTCATGCCTCGGTCTCGTGCTCGTAATCCCGGTGGTATTGGCAATAGTACCTCTTATCTTGCATGACTCTCCCGGTTGGGCTTTGTCTTTTGGCTGCCCATACCATTTTGTCTAACCCACATGACGATTTTGGATCTGAAGGTGTTTAGTGGCGTATACCTCTCCGCTTCCCTTTCAAATCCTTTTGCCAGGTTTTTAAAGTTGGATCGTTGGAAGCTCGACCTTTTAGGTCCTGACCTTTTGCCTTTTCTTATCGGTGCTTTCTTGTCATATCAGCGTATCCTCCTATCTCCATCCATATTTATCATCTTTATTACCATAGCCATTACCTTAATGAAGGTGTTGGGTTCCTTTGTCATTATCTTGTCTTTAAGCTTCCCCAATCGGGTCCTATTCTTCAAGGTCTCTATGACTACCTCATCGACCAAATTTTTTATTTCCATGACTACTTTGTTGAATCGATCCAAATAGCTTCTTAGTGATTCAGTAACCTCATGTCGACACATCAAGATATCATTGATGTTTTTGCTTGGAGGGACATTGGTGATGAATTGAGTCTGGAATTTCTCGGCTAATTCTTTAAAGAGGAGATGGAATTCTCAAGAAGCTGGTAGAACAACTTTTGAGTATTCTTGATGAGTGCACTAAGAAAGACTCTGCACATGATTCCATCATTCATATTCTAGAGTAACATCCTAGTCCTGAATAAGGATATATGATTGATTGGATTTCTGATTCTATCAAATTAATCTAACTGTGGCATTTTAAATTTGGTTGAAATCTCTATGTAGATTATTCTGCTTACGAAGAGTGTTTTTCCTTCCATAATGCATTTATCTTCTTTCTTTGGCTCGATACAAGCTTTATGCATGACCTCTTCAACTTTTTAGGCCATCTTTAAATCATTTAGGGCTAGGATTGTCAAGTTGGCTTCTCCTTCTAGAGTTTTATCTTTTTCTCTGTTTCCTCTAGATACCTTCAAAGTCGATGTTGGTGGCATTATATTATTTCATATGTGAGTTGCTTCAGGATTACCACTTTAAATCAAAGCATTAAGTTGTTATTGCATTAGGATCATCTGGTTTTGAATATTTTGAATCATCACTTCTTTGCTCATTGGGGATAGGCTAAGTGTCGGGGCTACTGTGTTTAGGTTAGGTGTGTTTATGGCAAGTGTTTATGATAGGCTCAAAAAAGGGTATAGAAGGTATAGGTTTGTTATAATGTTGAAGAGGAGCATAATACAAGAGATTAGTACCAAGAGCTAGCCATCCCTGAATATTACTAGGTGGAATGTATGTTCCAGTTGGAGCCTAAGATGAAGGTCCCAACATGTTGAAAATGGGTTGATGGAATTATCATTTGAATAGGTGTTGACAAGTTGATTGAAGGAATGGGAGCAAATAGATTGATATGTGTGTCGGGAGTTAAGATTGGTGGTGGACTAGAAGTCATGATGTCAAGGTCTTAGTTGGTAGATGCTTAAATGGCTTTTAACTCAAGAGTTCCCACAAATGGCGTCACTTGATAATTTATTTCCAAAACTCCTGACCTGGTAACCTTGCAAGTGATCAAGGAAGGGCAAGGTGAGAGGTGGGGAGGATCCCCATAAACCCTCTAATGCCTAAGTTAGAGAATTTAGAGAGAGAGTTTTAGAAAGATAAAAAGAGTAAGGAGTGTAAGAGAATATAATGAATAAGGATGAGGGATATGGGGTCCTATTTATAGGGATAGTGATGTTCAAACATGAAAGGAATAGGATTCCTCTTTGGTGAGAGTCCTATGTATATAAGAAGTGTGTTTCTTCCTATCAGGGAGTCTCCTTAATTAGGAATCTTCTACTATTTTTTTTAGGTGTCCTTCTTTTGCAAGCAACCCTATATAGGAAAATAAAGACTTTAGTTAAATAGGAATATGTATATGGGGTATCATAAACCATCCCTTCAACGTTTCACCCTTGTATTTTTTTCTTGTGATATTCTGCTATTAATTGGAAGTGAACCAATAACTACAACTTATTTTTTTAGCTTCTATAATCTAAAATTTCATGCTTCATGCCCAAGAAATCATTATGCTTTCCTCTTCTGCAACTAAATAGAAAAAAAAAATCTATTAGTTACACTTAATTATAGAATTCAACATCAGTAAACCAAAAACAAAACAAAATTTTTTGTTTGTCATTGTAAAGGGATATGAGATATGGACTCCTAATAATATTTAGTTACCTATGTTGTAACAACCTTATGTGTTGTGATGAACTACAAACTCTTATACTGTATTATAAATATGTACCTCTTGACATTAATGAATATACAGCACTTTAACCTTTCTCTTCTGATAATTTATATGGTATTAGAGCTGTAAACTTTTTTTTCCACCATGTCTTACTCTACATCTGAATCTACCATTGTTTTGCCTCTGACACTTCTACACCAATAGCAGCTTCAACCCAAACTCACCATACTTTTGCTATCAAACTTAATTTTTGCAATTATCTTGCATGGAAAATGTAATTCATTCCTTTATTAAATTGTCATAATCTAATGTCCTTTGTTGATGGTTCAAACCCACCACCACCTCCACAAATAACCAGTCCTACAAATTCCACTATAACCATTCTTAACCCTTAATATGCTGAATGGTTTGCAAAAGATCATATGTTCATGATCTGGCTGTTATTGTCTCTCATCAAGGAAGTGTTCTCCTATGTCATTGGATTACACTCATCTCTACACATCTAGAATGCTCTTACTCAGGCCTTCTGTTCTGTTTCACAAAACTGGCAATTACAAATCAACATTGACTTGTAAGAACTCAAATGAAATAACATGTTAGTTTCCCAATATTTACAAAAGGCAAAATCCCTCACTGATGAACTCGGTGTTGTAAAACGTCCACTCTCCACAGTTGAATTCAATGTAATTATATATTAACATCATATTCGAATTTCATCTTATCATAACCACACTTAATGTTTAGTCAAACCATGTTCCATTTCATGAACTACATGGACAACTCATTGCTTATGAAATACTATTGCAAAGTACGCAAGAACGTCCCTTAGCTCATCTTACTTCCAAAGGCTCATTTTAACCTCCCCCTCAATGCCCTCAGGTATCTTATTCACCACGGCTAGGCCCTCTTTCCCTTATACCTACACCTAAGGCATTTATAACTCAATGAAGACCACAATGCCAAATTTATGGCTATCAAAACCATATTACCAGGGAATGCTAACACTATTATCAATAGACTAACAACTTCTCCCAAGCCAACTATGTTTCTCATGCTCCAACAAATTAGGAATTTCCCCATCAAGCATACCATGACACTACCTCTTGCGTTTTTGCCTATATTTCCTCCTATTGGTACACTAACACAGGTGTAACACATCACATGATGCTAGATATCACTTCGTTATCTATCAATAATTCTTATCATGGACAAGACCAAGATCATGTGGTGAATGGTCAAGGTTTGAAAATATCTAACACTGGTTTCTCTACCATTCCCTCTCCTACTAAAACCTTCCATTTATTTAACATTTTGCATGTACCATCTTTCACAAAATCATTGCTCTTTGTACATCGCTTTGCTTCTGACAATAAATGCTTCTTTGAATTTCACCCATCTCATTTTTTTATGAAAGACTAGATCACACAGAGAACTCTTCTACAAGGTTCGAGTATAGGCGAACTCTATACAATTGCATCTCCTCCTTAAGCTTATACTGATGAAAAAGTCTCTCTTCAAGATTAGCATGCCCGCTTAGGATATCCAACCATTAATAAAGTCACTAAGTTAATAAAAGATCATCACTTACCTTGTCCTGATTCACTCAATGTTCCCATTTTAATTGTTCTTCATGTCAGTTAGGAAAACTCACTAAGTTTTATTTACCAAAAGTAAATCATAAGGGCAATGCACCATTTCAGATTTTATACTCTAATGTTTGGGGTCCTACCCCTATTATTTATATGATTGGTTATCGATACTATATTATTTTCATTTATGCATTTACTCATTATCGTTGGCTATTCTGCATAAAACAACGCAATAACTTATACAACATCTTTTTGTAATTTAACTTTTATGTCAAGCGATAATTTAACACCAAAATTAAAGCTCTTCATAGTGATTGGGGTGGTGAACACTGCAAAATACATTCATTTTTAAATTCTCAAGGCATTTTACATCGTGTCGTTTGCCCCCACACACATGAATATGATGGAATTTCTGAATGAAAAATTTAGCATATAAGTGACACATCTCTTTCTTTACTAGCACATTCACATGTACCTCTTAAATATTGGTCATTTGCTATAGACCATGAGGTCATACTAATTAATTTTATGCCAAGTGATATGTTAAATGGTACAATACCCTTTTAAAAACTTTATGGTCATGCTCCTAACTATCACAATTTTAAAGTTTTTGGCTCAGCCATTTACCCATTTCTCAAACCTTATAATAGTTTCAAATATTCATTCAGATCACAAAAGCATGTAAATCTCGGCTTAGCTAAAAATCATTTTTCCTTTACATGCTTGCATTTATCAACTGGACATCTTTATCATGCCCACTTTGTCAAATTTGATGAGTCCAAATTTCCCTGCTCCACTATGCCATCTAATGCATCTGAGTCCCACTTAAATGACAATTCTATATGGATGAAAATTGTACAGAATAGTAGTCCCCTCTACTTTGGCACCCAACTAGGTATGAGTTCTCCTCCTTTGTCTCCCACTATCTCTTCCTCATTCATTCCTTCTCTTCAGCCCTCACCCACACATAATATATCTACCTCTACTTCCTACACCAATACCCTCAAACAATCACCGAACCTATCTAACTCACCTAACCAATCCCTAATACCCATCACCTCATCCCTATTGAAATACAGCTGCATATTGACCTCACTCAATACACACCTTCCCAACCACACCTATCATATGCAACTCAGCCCATCTATCTCAAACCATCGCTAAGCCAACCTTACAATAAAACACCCTATCAAAACCATTCAACTAAATTACCTTCTTACTAAACCAAGAACCTTTAAACAAGCTCATGCTCACCCTGAATGGAAAACTTCCATGCAATAAGAACTCAGTGCCCTTCAGACCAATAAAACATAGTCTTTGGTCCTATGTCCATCTAATAAGAATATGGTAGGTTGCAAATGGGTGTTCTGCATCAAACGCAAACCTGATGGGTCAATCAATCACTATAAAGCTCAATTGGTACAAAAGGCTATAATAAAAAACATGGCATCAATTTTTATGATACATACTATCCTATTATACGTACCACTATCATTCATACAATCATAAGAATTGTTATCTCTAACTATTGGTCATTAAAACAAATTGATGTATCAAATGCCTTTCTCCATGGTTCTTTGCAGGATAAGGTGTATATGTCTCAACCACCGAGATTCAATAACAAACAAAACCCCTCCTTTGTATGTCGTCTTCATCACTCTCTCTATAGGCTAAAATAAGCCCTAAGGGCATAGTTCAATAGGTTGGCCAATTTTCTTTATCAGCACAACTTTCACTCCTCCAAAGTCGATAATTCCTTATTCATCTAGATAAATGGTGCTAACAAAATTTTTATTTTGATCTATGTTGATGATATTCTTATAATAGGTTCTTATACCAAGGAAATTGATGACTCTATTACCACTTTGCATCATGAGTTTCCACTCCATCACCTTGGCCCCTTGAGCTAATTTCTCGACATTAAAGTAATTTATTCACTTAAAGCATTAATGATATCTCAACAAAAATATATGCTTAACTTGCTTGATAAAACAAATATATATGATTGCAACTAATGTTCAACTCCAATGGCTAGCACTCCTACTCTCACCAAAAATTTTGGTTCATTGATGCCCAATGGCAAGCTATACAGATAAGTAGTTAGTGCTCTCTAACATGTGACCCTCATTAGACCTAACACAGCTTTTGTCATTAATAAGCTATGTTAGTACATGCATTGTCCCATTAAAACACACTAGTAAGCTATAAAAAGAGTACTTAGATATCTTAAGAATACTGTAAGTCACTTTTTACTCTTTGCACCAGCTTCCACTTCCTCCCTCTAATGCTTCATCGATAGTGATTAGGGCAGGTGTCTAGATGATCAATGCTCAATAAATGGCTTTGCAATCTACTATGGCACCAATCTCATCTCTTGGATGGCCAAGAAATAACCTACCATCGCTCATTCTTCCACCAAGAGAGAATACAAAGCCATCATAAATGCCATGACTAAAATCATATGGATTTAATCTCTGCTTATTGAACTTTGCATTACTCTCTCCTCTCTGCATACCCTTTGGTATGACAATGTCGGTGCCATATACCTTTCTTCCAATCTTGTCCTACATACTCATACCAAGTATATAGAACTTGATTACTATTTTATTTATGAGCAAGTGCTATCCAAGAAGCTTTAAGTCCAATTTATGAGCTCGGCTGATCATATCATAGATGTCTTTACTAAGAAGTTGTCTATTACACTCTTTCTTTTTCATTAGGACAAGCTTTGTTTGATAGTCAGACAACCATCAGCTTGACAGGGGGTGTAAAGGGATATGAGATATGGACTCCTAACAATATTTAATTACCTATGTTGTACTCAATTGTAACAACATCATGTGTTATGGTAAACTACAAAATCTTGTACTGTATTATAAATATATACCTCTTAACATTAATGAATATACAGCACTTTAACCTTTTTCATCTGATAATTTATAGTCATTACTGAATCCATTATTGTCATAATTTTATGTTCATGAATCCATCAATAATTGATGCAATTATATATATATATATATACATGGGTTTATTGTACTAATGGTACCTTAACTTTGCTACATATTTCATTTGGTTATAGATTTTTAATTTTTTTCTTTTCAGTTACTAAAGTTCTGTTTTTTTTCAAGCTAAAGTTCCTCAGGCATATCCGATCAAATTTAGCATACGTGGCAACTGAAATAAATGTATTCTTAGTATATTCACTACATAAGCATCCCAATAAGTAACTTAATCATCTTGTAGGTCCTAGAAAATAAAATTACTAAAGAGAACAAAATTGAAAATGAGAAAACAAAATTGTTTTCTAAGGCCCACAAGATTATTAGGTTGCTTAATAGGATGCTTACATGGTGAATATATTAAGAATATGTTTATTCCAAATACCAAATATGCTAAATTTAATCGGATAAGTTCAAGGTATTTTAACTTGAAATAAAAATAAAACATCAATAACTAAAAAGAAAAAATTAAAAATCTAGTACCAAAATGAAATATATGGCAAAATTAAGGTACCATTAATGCAATAAACCTACATATATAAAAATATGAATGAACATTAATTATAAGCATTTGAGGCTTTAATGAGCTTCGCAATTATTGAAAGAAAAAGAACCAAAAGAATAGGAGAATATGAAAATAGAAAAGAAAAGGGAGTTAGGCTTTGATAAGAATCTACAAAGCTTGGCTGAAATTGAATTAATAAGCAACTAAATTCATACCATTAACCCAAATTAATAAGACTTCTCAATCACCCCAAATCATAAAATTCTTAGAATTAAAAACCTAGAAAGCAAACAAAAAGTTAAACAAATAAAGATCATTCTTACCCGAAACAACTTAATCACCATAGATCTCCTACACCTACCCTCACTGACCTTATAAGAGTCACCAATTGACGAAGCAGAGGAGCAACATGAACGTTAATTTATCAAGGAAAGAGCTAAGGAAACGATTGAAAAAGCCCCAATTGTATGAATCATGATCTTGGAGGTGTTAAAGAAAAAGATGATGAGGACATGGTCACTATTGAGATCATGTGAATTCGCATTATTTTGAATAGTACTAATAGATAAATGGGCCCTTTAACTTGTGACGCAAGGTCAAATAAGTTGAATTTTAACTTTTTTAACAAATAGCCCTAAAACTTTCATTTAAAAGCCAAATAAATCCAATTTAGCCTAAAATTAGGCATGTGCTTCTTAGTTGCAGAAGTAAATTAAAACAATAATAAATTTTCTTATTTTATTTAATTTTTTCCTCTCTCACCACCCTTTCTTTCTCCACTACTTTGCATCTCCTCCTTCATCAAATTGTGATTTGCTCTTCTCCAAATCTCCCCAACATTTACATCATTTCTCCATTTCTTCTTCTTTTTCATGAACCTAGTTCATCACCAAAACCGTCATGTTAAAACCCCTTCACATATCTCCATTTCCATTACTCTTCCCTAAGAAACACCTCCTTCGTTTCCTCCTCTTCTTGTCAAGACCCAACAACAACAACAACTACCCTTTTCCCAAATCCACCGTGTTATTGGATTTACAAGAAACATTTTTACAAACACAATATGGGTTCTTTTATTTCTATGCTAAATAGGCTTATTAGAGATTGAATCTTTGCTCCTATTGATCATGTTAAGATTTTAATGATTAAAGCTTATAAAAATGAGGATGAACTCAAAAGGGTAATTGATTTCTTGACTGGAATTAGCAGTGGTAATGATTCTTTTGGGTTTAGTTTGTACAGTTTTAATACTCTTTTGCTTCAGTTAGGAAAGTTTGATATTGTTGGTTACTTTAGCTCAAAATGTTTATGCTCAACTTTTGAGTCATGGAATTAATATCAGCAAAAGTTTCAATTACAAAGATTTATTTCTTATTATGTTTTTTAATTGTTCTTATTGATTTAAACAAAGTGCATGTTTCATGTTTGGCATTTGTTTTCTCTGCCATAATCATAATAATGATCAAGTTCTTGCCTATTTAATTCAATTCTTTACTTCTATTTTCCATTAATTAAGGGTTAAAGTTTCAATCTTTAACATCCATAGAATTCAATTCTTGAAAGTGGTGATTGAGAACAAACAAAAAAGAAAATAATGGAAGTGAAAGCAATAGCACAGGGGAAGATAATTCTTTCTGGTGAACATGCAATGGTGCACGGATCCACCTCAGTCACTACATCCATTGATCTTTACACTTATCTCTACACCAATTTTCTTGTTGTATTGGAAATTCTTAAAAAATTTAAATTATTAAGTCATAATTTTTATATTAAAAATATCTTTAATTTTTAAAATTATTATAATGAGTCATTTATAAATTTAATAAGTTCTCAATAGTAAATTTATTTTCTTATTATTATGTTTGTATTTTTTATTTATTTTTTTAAGTAAGTAATTATTTGTATGGAAATTAAATAAACTAATAAAATTTTAAAATGCTACAAACATTTGTATTTTTCTCATCAATGGGCCTTAAAAATATTAATAAAAATAGTATGTATAAGTTCCCACTCTATCCTCTTAGAGTTTGTATTACATGCCCTGAATTTGGTTAAAATTTAAGGTTATTTGACCTTAAAATGGAAGTACTGAGGCTATTTGTTAAAAAAGTTAAAATTTTACTTATTTGACCCTACATCACAAGTTGAAAGGTTCATTTGTCTATTAGTCCATTTTGAATGTGATAGATGCAAAATTAATTTGATAGATGTAAAATGTGAGTGTTGAGCTGAGAATTTTAGCCAAAAAAGCTAAAGCCATCCATAAAGACTTTCATCAAAATAAATAAAGGCTAAATCATAACTACTATATATCATGTAAAAAAAATGAATTACGGACAAAAAGAAATTCTTTCGCCTAAAAATATTTACCATTCTTGTATTTTCAATATAATAATAGAAATATCAACACTCAGTAATTGAAATATAAAAAAAAAGGTAAAAAACAAGAAATATAAGGAAATTGGAGGGGTCAGATTTTAAGTTCTCAATTCATGCAAAAAATACATTTTCATAGAATCAGAACTTAAATGAAAATTTCATTATTACCCCCTCAAACAATCATGCAATAACACTAGCATAATGAAATTAAAATGTAAAAAGTAAAGCAAAAATGACAATGAATATATATACAAAATGGGCTCAAATTTTGAGTTTTCAAGTCATGGTAAAAATGCAAGCATAATTTCTAGCAACAAAAGAATGCCACCAAAGAAATGTCAGCCAACATTTCAATAATCAGAAGAACTAAGATAGAAGCATCATCACTGCCCCATTAAAAAATCCTACAACAACAATACTAGCACAACAAGCAAATCACAATATTCACAACTATAATTCATGCAATTTATAAGCCACAATAGTGTTGGTCACATATGCAAACACAAAAATGACACAACGCAGCACATGACAGTCGATAGACATAGTATAATTGGAATAAATTTAGATAGATATCAGTAAGATTACTAAAAGTATAATCAATAATATAGGAAAGACAATCGCTACTTTTGCTACCTATATTCACAATTGCAAGACTAGTAGTAAATAGAAGCTATTGTTAGTTAAATGGAGAAAAACAAATATGCTAAGTGGCACTTGATAATGCTAGGTTTGGTCCAATGTCAACTGGGAGGTAAATTTAAAAGTTAAAAAAGAAAAAAAAATAAAAGACGTATGCATATATAAATTAAAATTGAAATATATATTAAAAAAGTCAATATATATACATTTCTAAAACTTTTTAACTTCTTCTAATGCCTCTTCAATTGAAATTGGCTTAGTCGTGTGAACAGATTAATGCTTCTACAATTTTGAAAATCAAGGAACTTTTAAAAAAAATCAAGCACCCTATCCTCAGTGCTAAAAATAGATTTAGAAGCTCATGTGGAGATGGGTACAACTAATATATCACGTGTTATATATGAGAGAATTGAAAATCTCTCATAATAAGCTTTTTATATCACTTTTTTTTCTCTTTTTTTTTCTTTTACAACAGTTGTAGGGTATGTTTGAGCTTCCACCACTACTTGTTGTGGTTCACTAGTAGCAGTATTACTGCCACTCGCAACTCTACCAACAATTTCCGTCTACATAAATAAAATAATTTCCATCTACATAAATAAAAAATTATACAACCAAAACATAACACAAAGTCAAATTCAAAGTCAACAAATAGCACATATATGAACATGAGTCAACACTTAAGGTGAGTTTGGATCGGAGTTAAAGAAATTAGATTTAACATTTACAAGTATAACTATTCAGGGAATAACAATTATAGATATAATAGTTTTATTGTTAAACTTATTTGGTAAAAAAAAAAAGGATAGTTCATAAGTTGTGTAATTGATTTTTTTTTAAAGACTGTTAATGTATATGAAACAATTAAGATAACATAAATAAATTATTAAATTTTCCATAAATGATAAAATTAATTTTTAAAATATTATTTAATTGAAAATTATTAGAAACATTTCATAAAGATAAAGTTAGATAATATATTTTATACTTTTTTACAAATAAAAAATAGTATAAATATTATAGAATAGAATTAATACATAATGAAATAAAAAAATTAAAAAATGACTTGTAAAAATTAAACTAGAAATGATAAAACTACCATAAAAAATAAATTGATTTATATTTTATTAATGTAAAAAATAGAGAAGATGAGTAATATATAAATAAAAATAAAATGATATAACAATGAAAAATATGTTTTTTTTCAATAATTTTTTTTTTCTACAAACCTTCGTAGGTTAACAAAAATATACATAAATAAGGTTAACTATTAAAGGGGGATTAACAGTTAACATTGATTGTCTAAAATATGTCAAACAAAATTAAAGGAGGTTAATGCATTACAGAAACAATATTTACCCTCCTTTAATCCCGACAAATAGAGCATAGAAATAACCATATTCATAAAAATTTCAAGAACTCATTTTTTTAAAGAATAATTAACAATTGCTAATCACAGGCCTCGAAAGTATTTAGTGCACATGCACACATATAGACTCTTTATAAATGAGGTTTAACTCATGTAACACAAAACCAATTAATTTGTGTAAAATCTCAATCTACATTACTTATAAGTCACTTTATTGCTTTGAACTTTTTCAATGTGGGATATATTCTCCAATAACAATGATATTTTATTTTATAAAAATTTACAAATTGGAAATAAATGGAGCATAGAAGCAAAAGAAAATCATAAAAATTTCAAGAAATGATTTTTTATAAATAATAATTAGCAATATCATTTTGTTATATTTACTTCCTTTTATTTTATAAAATTATCATTTTATTTTATAGAGCATAAAAACAAACAGATTCAATTTATTTCATAAAAAAAATTTCACATACCAAGAGCATAGACAATATATTTTTCAAACACACAACCAAATGAGGAATTAAACATATAATATTTACTAATGATATATTACTTTTTTTGTATTGATGTTTTTAGGTGTCACTGACTTAGAGTGATAAATGAATATAGATCCCACTAACCAAATGAGGAACCAACTATTTTGGGCTTCCATCTTCATATTTGAAGTGAAGATCTTATATGAACTTCTAAGATTCATAGGCATCGAACCAGTTCAGAGTCAGATCATGCCAACATATAGAAATACAAATATAAAACCCTTTAAAAAAATCTAAAAAAAAACATGCAACAAAAAAAAAAAAGAGTTCTAACAGACACTTTACCATATTTCATTCATCTATGATAGATCTCTCTATCAGGAATTTTACACGTTGATTTTTACATTGTCAATGTCAATTTTTGAACACTAACAGTAACAAAAACAACAACAACAAAATAATGAATCGCTATTTTTTATATCAGTCACTCAGAGTGAGAGAGTTGAATAACCATCAAAATATCAAAATATTCAAAAGATGCAAAGAACATAGAACAGAGATTGATATGAACGAATTATGGATGAGAAGAAAGAAACTTCAAATATAACAGTTCATTAAGAAACTTCAAATATAACATTTCATAAAACACATAGATGAGAATAGGAGAAAGATGGAGATCACCTAGAGGGTGTTTGGTTTGCACCCCAAAATTGGAATTGAAATCGGAATTGAAATGACAAGAAATGGGAAAAGAAATAAAAATTTGAAGAAAGTGTTTGGTTTTACTGAAGAATGGTAATAGGAATAAGAATCAAATATCATTTAATAACCTAAATTTCTTTTATGAAAAAATATTTTTATAATTATTTTTTATACGTAAAAAACTAACATTATAATTATTTTTATATATTAAAAATTAATATTATAATTATGTATTATAAATATTTTCAAAATATTTATAAAAAATTATTATAATTTTTAAAAAAATATATAAAAATTATTTACTTTTGATAAATACTTTTTATCTAAACATTTCATCCATATGTTTACTAATTTATATGTTTTATTTATAAATTTTAAAAAATAAATATTAACATTTAATTGTTTAACTAATTTATAATTTGATTGGACTTAATTTCCAAGAGAATCAAAATTCATTCTTTAAGAATAAAAGGAAAATAGTGATTCTCATTTATAAGAGAATCACATTCTCATTCTTATGTTAATTTTAGCAAATCAAACACTAAGAATTGGAGTCGTACATTTCGATTCTAATTTTTATCTTTATTTTTTACCAAACAAACACACTAACTCTTAGAGAAGAATGATGCATCAAAGATTCAGAAAAGTTCAAGGTTAGATTTCAGTTAGGGTAGACAGACAATGAAGGAGAGCCTCAGGTTAGAGATTTAGGGTTGAGAGAGGAAATGAAAGAGAACAATTCGGGGTAGGGTTACAGAAAATGAAGGGTTAGGGCTAGGGAATAGAAATAAATATATTTTAAAATATGCAATTTGAGTTATACTATTAATGATTTATAAAAATAAATTTTCATCTAATTCTCACTAATTTGTGAAATTACTTTTTGCATGCTTTTAAAAGAGGATTATCCCATATTTTATAGTTTCATCAATATTAAAATTGATTTTCATCTAATTTTTATTAATTTATTAAATTACTTTTTACCTGATTTAAACAAAATGTCTACTCTATATCTTAAAGTTTATTAATATTAAAGTCATTTCACTTAGAAATATTGATGGAAGAGGAAGACTTGTTCTCATTGTATTGAATATGCAGTACATATACAAGGAATAGGAAGATACAGAAAACTTATCACTAAAAAATTCACCTTTCTATTAATAAAAATGTAATGTGTGTGTGTGTATATATATATATATGAGATGAACCAATTTTATTTTGAAAAATATGCGTATATATACAAATTGTGTTAGAAATTTTACTTATGTTCTATATTCAAATAAGTAAGAACAGTATGTTATCTATAATACATTATTATACATTAATATTGTATGTAAATTAAAATTATATTTATCATCACAATTTTAAATTATATTATGCAACGTAATCAAACTATAATTTAGTAATTTTTTCAAAAAAATTTATGCACTATAAGCAAACCATACAATTACCCATCTCGATAATTGAAACTTATTTTCTTTAACATCAGAAAAAAAAAAAAAAAAAAAAAAAAAAAAAAAAAAAAAAAAAAAAAAACTGAAAATAGGAAACATACACCAATATTTTTTTTTTTTCTTTCTGAAATGAATAAAACAAGTAAAGCATTAGCCTCTAGCTTCGATGAGACAAGTTCAAGTAGGGAGGTCGACTATTAGCAGCAGCAAGCCTACACACAAGCTGAAGCAATTCTTTGCTGGTATCATCTCTATGAACAATCACTTCTATAAAGCACAAGCACTGCTTTTTATCCATTGTTGCTGTTTCGATTGCTGCAATAAGTTCCTCCTCACATCGGACCTTTTAACGAACCCAACATTAAAAAAAATTATTTTATGTATGTATATATATGCATATGCATGTATACCTTAGTAGTCATACTCATTGGTAAAGACATTAAATGGTTGATTTAGATATATATGTGAATATAATGAATTACCTTAGTAGTCCAACACCTGCCAACACCGTTGTCCATTGCATTAACCAATTCAGAATAGTTCCAGTTGTTGATAACATTGTAGGGTCCATCATGAATCTCAACTTCTATTGTGTATCCCCCATTATTTATCAAGAAGATTATGCTCTTATGTCCACATCGCAGCATTGTTGACAAGTCTTGAGGGCACATCTGCCATCATTTATTTTTTGTTTAGCTTTTTTCAATTTTTTTTTTAACACATAACTCTACAAATAAACGCAATTATCTAATATTAAATTACTACATTGGATCAATAGTAATGTTTCGACGCAAATTTTATTTACAAAGAAATGAACAGAAGAATTTGTTTACTATGAAATTTATCTGATTTGAACTCGAAAAAAAATAATAATAACTATACTAAATTTAAAGAACATGGCTTTTGAAAAGCAACTTAAAGAGATATGTGATTAAATCTTTTTTTTTTTTTAGCCAAATGTAGATGAAAATAAATAATAAAAATAACAAAAATATATATACATATATAAATTTATATTTTTAAGAGTTGTGTTTGACGGCATTGCAAAATAGACGCAGGAGCTAACTAAACTAGAAAAATTATGATCAGCCCATGTATACCTGGAAGCTTCCATCTCCAATGCAAGCAATAACTCGCTTCTCTGGTTCAGCCTGAGCATACCCAAGTGTTGCACCTACTGACCATCCAATTGATGCGTATAGCAATTGATTCTCAAACCTGTGTGCGATCATGAACTCCCAAATTCTTACTTCTCTAGCTATTACATTACATATAACTTAATTATTGATATCAATCACTACAGATATTGCTCACCTGCAGTCCTGTGGCAGCTTCAGATTCTGGCAATGGAACCAGGAGTCACCTGCCTCAGCAATCACAACCATGTCACCCAACAGCATCTTCTGTATGTGCTTGAAAAGAACGTTGACCTTAAGGGCCTCTTTAGGCCCAACGTGTAGAGGAACTCCTTCTGCAACACATATCCTCTTGTAATTCTGATAAGAAGTAGTGTTATGATCAAGCCTTTTGGCCAGTCTTTTCAAGAAGTCCCTTAGCAGTACGGGTCCTAATACAGGCATTTCAGGAATTATTACACGTTCAGGTTCTGCAATAACGGTTTTTTTCTTGTTAAACAACAGTGAGTAACCAAGAGAGCTCAAATCATCAAAGATTGGTCCTGCAAAGAGAGATGCATCAGCAGTTTCTACTATTTCTCCACAGAAGGCAGTACTAGCTGCACCCCAGTATGTTCCAATAAAATGGTGAGGAAAATTCCCTGGCACAAGCCCTTTTGCGGCTGGCATGACTGCAAATGCATAGCCGCAAGAATCTGATAGATGAACAAACGCATTGCAGGCTTTAGCAGCTCGGAGTTTTGGTCCGGCCACTAGAACTGGCTTCACTGCCTTATTTAAGATTTCTGCAGCTGCTTCCACTGCTACTTCCAGGGCCATCTGGCTACTCATTCTGAAAACACCACACCAAACCCCAAAAATACAAACAAAGGATTAGTTATTGCAATGTTATTATCAAGTATAAACTCAAATTTAGATTTTCCATTTTTTTTAAATGCATGGTGTTGGATGGGTCCCCACCCCTCAAGTGTGGGATCCACACATTAGAAAATTTAAAAAAAAAAGTCAACAAAAGCTTGCACCGAATTTGAAAAAAATAAAAATTCTTTTTTGTTTTATGTACAAACGTAATTCTTTGCCTTGAATAGGAAAAAAAATGACAGAAAAGAGAAGTGAAGTGAGTTTGTGATAGGAAACCACAAGGAATAAAGAGAGAGAGTAAAAATTGAATGTTTTGAATGTGCTCATGAGATGAGAGTTAAAATTACTTAACTTTGATGAGTGTGAGACAGTTTTAAGAATTTAAAAAAATTTTCTCAATAATAGGTGAATGATAAAATAGTGAAAAAATTATTTTAGGTGTTTAAAAAATACTTTGAGTGTAATTATTTTAGTGAGAATTCTTTTATTATATACCTTTAGTATTGATTTAGAAAAGACTATCTTTTGCACTTACTATTTTTATAGTAAAAAAATTATTTAAATTTTATCTCGTAGACGTAATCCAACACTAAGAATGAATCATATTAAAATATTAATATTATTTTTATATTATTTATACAATAAATTTTTACTATCTATTTTATTCATTCATCAATCAGTTTAATCATTTCTATTTATTTATTTATTTATTTATTTCTATAATAATTTTTAATTTATCTTTATAAATATTATTTTACTACTTCAATTCTATTAATTTTTCCACCACATAATTGTCAAAACTCAACCTGATTTGACTGACTCGGCTACAAATGTCGAAAACCGAGTCCTTGATCGAACTAGTCCTGAAAACCTTTTTTTTGTAAATTCTCCAGTACTCACTGAATACTATTCACTGTTCCTGCTGATTCAGCCATGGTTCAAAGAATTTTAAGTGTTTAGATTTATATTTTGTTCTAACTTTATTTAACAAATTGACTAATCCTTTGTAAAAAAAATTAATTATTCACACAATATTTTAATATTTATTATGCAATATTATTTTATTATTAATTTTATTATGTTTATTGTTATTTTTTTAGAAATATTAAATGGAAAATTTTTTTATACTAGGAGTAGGAATTCCTCAACCCTATTAATGTGTCAGCTTTATAGGTTGCCACAAATTAATAGAATAAATAAAATTTAACCCTTTAAGATCTCTCATATAGAGAAAAAAAAATAACACTTATACATTAAATAAATGAAATTGTAAATATACAGTGACATTGTATATTCTAATTTTTCAGCAAATAAACACAACAATTAAAAAAAATGCTATACTACTACAAAAAAAATTGTTGATATTAATCAATTTTATCAGTCAATTAAGTACTATTGGTGTCCTAATTAAAAAAAAAAGTGAACATCTCATTTTTATTAGGTTTTGCATGCCATTATAACAAATATATATATATATATATATATATATATATATATATATATATATATATATATATATATATATATATATATATGTCTGAATTTATACTTAAAATTTTTAAGAATAATTTGTCATGAAAAAAAGTATAATTTGAATAACAAAAAAATATTTCAACGATTCCAAATAAAAAACATAGTACTAGCTTTTTATTCTCCTAAAAAGTACTAATCTTCAATGAAGTTAAAGTTTTTTTAAAAAAATAAATAAATTCTCAACTATTAAAAAGCTAACACATCATTAGGAGAAGAAATTTCTACTTCCATCGGTTGTATAAAAAAAATTATCCATATTAAATTAGGTATTATGTTGTGTTTGATGTTTTGAATATAATGGATAATATGATATTATTTTATTATATAAAATATGTATGTCAACAAAATTTTATAATCCATCGATATTCATAATTTATTATATTATATATATCAGAACTCAAATAAAAAATTTGACTTAAACGAGAATAGCTTCCTATCAATTTATTATAATATTTGTTGATTTTTAATATATGATTGAGAATCCATTTATACAAGTGTAAAATTAATATGTTTTACACAAAATTTCAACCATATATTATAATATATCTAATGATTGAAATATATAGTTACTTTTATTAAAAATTACCTTATTAATAAATTACCTTATTAAAATGTATATATATATTACGGTTCAGTTCCAGTTTAATCTCCCTTTAATCTTTACTTATACCAATCTTGATGTGGGGTTGGTTTTCACATGGTATGTAATAATCTTACTTGGGAGTGAAGATCAGAGGAATAGGATTGTGAACAAAAGTAGGAT
Source organism: Mallotus nudiflorus (assembly GCA_947683625.1). Lineage (NCBI taxonomy): Eukaryota > Viridiplantae > Streptophyta > Magnoliopsida > Malpighiales > Euphorbiaceae > Mallotus > Mallotus nudiflorus. The sequence continues at coordinate 2,832,414 of CANTUR010000061.1, forward strand.
GAGGGATAGCCACCAAATTACAGCTGATGCTAATGTAAACAGGCTTCCTTTCTTGCAAACATATTGTAATTGCTTTGTCAATCTGCTCTTGAGCACTGTCTAAGTCATTGATAATGGCCTATTACACCCAAAAACAAAACAAAAAAAAAAAAACAATTGTCACATAAAAGACATGACTTGGAATAAAACAGACAAAAAAAATGAGAAATTTGAAACCGGTGAAGCAATATACATTTGTAAGTGTTGGCTAATTAATGATGGTACAGGTAGGTAGAGAGAGTTAAATTAATTACTTGATGGCAAGTGACAGCCTGAAAACACTGAGGCTCCTGACTGAAATCTGGCAAGCCAATGGTGTGATGAAGAATTCTTTTAGAACCATAATCATTAGAATTAGGACCCCCAACAATACAAATCACAGGAACATCTTCACTATAAGCACCAGCAATAGCATTAAGAATGCTAAGGCCACCAACAGTGAAGGTTACAGCACATGCACCCACACCTCTTGCCCTTGCATATCCCATCAGCAGCATACCCTGCATTTAGCTCATTACAGCACCCGATAAGGTTAAGCCCGGGTTCGGCAATGAAGTAATCAAAAAGGTTCAGCGTGGTGTCGCCTGGAACTGAGAATACATCAGATACACCAACTTCAACCAGTCGTCGAGCTAAGTGGTAGCCTAGTGTTGGTGCCAAAGAGGGTGCTGGTAATATGTTGTGGACAAAATTGGTGTTGTTGGAGGTCGGCTTGAGTGTGCCATTGGTTTCCATTTCTGAAACAAATAATTCAGAGATAGCTTCCAATTCTGATACTAAAAGAAAAGAGTAGAAACTTCTGATATGCCAAAGCAAGTATAGATAGAAAACCGTTGCCAAAATTGTTATGCACGTAAGGTTTCATTTATAGTCAAAGGTCGGATTGTTTAGCGTGAATAACGAGCGTTTGGTTTTTTTTGTTTTTTTAAAATAAACAAAAATGTCAAATATAACACAATAGCGATAATAAGACTCAAATCTTATATTTATTATATTTTTTGAAGAAAAGTATGTATCATAACAAAAATATCTATCGGACCACGTTTTAGTATCAATTTTTTGTTATTTTTTAATTAAAAATATAAAATATTTAACATGTATTTATATACACACATTATGAATTATTTTCATAGTCTTATACGTATAGATAGCAAATTTCAAATTTACCTATATATATGTTGGTTAAATTCTTAATTAATTTGTTGGGGAAGAAAGGAGAGGATTGTAAAAATCCATTTTGTTCTTGGTTACAATCTTTAATTTCTGTTTCTTTTATGAAGCACCATAGGATAGAATCTAATAGACATGGTAATTAAGTCTCTTCATCTTCCAAATAATAATAATAATAATTTAATCCTTAACATTCAATGAATAAAATAATTAAATTCTTAATATTTAAATTTTAAAATATTCAAAATTTATATGTATATATATATATATATATAATCTTAACTTTCAAAATGATATTTTTACTGTTTGAAATTTTGAAAAACTAGACAGAGACCAAAATATGGTATATTAAAATTTTAAAGTTAAATATTTTACTTAATGACATATAAATTTTTTAATAACATCAAAGTTTGAATTTTATTATTATTAACATTTCATTTCCAAAATGCTAAAAAAATTAAAAATTCAAAAATTAAACCGAGCACAAACTAATATCTATGTTTTTTTTTTAATTTTTTAATCTAAAAATGGTATATGCTACATGAATACAAATTCAGAAATTTAAAATTGTTATTTTATTGAAAAAATTATCGACATTTTTTGGGTGTAAATCAACAAAAGTATGAAATTATTTAAATAAAATTTTAAATTTATATTTTATATATGCATAAATATACACACGAAAGAAAATAAATATTAAAAAATTATTTTTTATAAATTTACTAATTTAATTTAAACTCTACAACAGTTGCAACTCAAAAACAAAAAAAAAATCAATGAAAAATATTTATATATACATTGAGAGTTGAGTAATGAGTAGATTGCTGAATCGGTACACTGATGTGGATTAGATAGCCCTTAAGTGCATCGAGTGAATGGATAGTGACAAAAGGATTAGGGTGTGCAATTGTGCTTCTAAATGTCATAACTTTTGACACCGGATGAATTTCAAATTTAACCGTCGTAGTTCAATTTTGGGTCCAAATTCTTCTCTTTTAAACTTCCTTTTGAGTTCTAAAGTTTTATTTTTTTTATTATTATTATTCTAGGACTTTTTTTGGCCTTTTTTTAGCTTTTCTTTTTAGAGTTCTGTCTTGAGCACTATTTGTTCATGTTGTTCAATTTGAAAGACAATTTATACCAAATTTAATACAGAACTTTAATTTTCTAATTTTCAGTATTTATTTGAATCAATGAAATTAATGTCCTATTTCTTGATATTTTTAAATCAACTAATTACATAAAGTTAAATTTCTAGTATTTTTGTTGAATCAATAGATTTTCAACAATTATCTCATTTATTTATACCTTCCACTATGTCACACACTCAATATCTAAGGAATATTCTGGAGAAGAATTTTATCAAATAGTTGGGTAAGGGTTTGAGGGATAATTATTTTTTTCCCATTTATTTTGACTTATTACATTATGTCATTCCTAATATTTAAAAAATATTTATTCATCATCGATATTTATAACAGTTAATATTTATTAGTCCATTTATCAGGAATAAAATAGTACATGAATTACAAATGTTATAAATAAATAAATATTTTTTTTTAAATTTTAAAAATAAAATAATATAATTGTCCAAAATACAAAGGAAATAACAATTCTTCCAATGTTTGATGATGGGGCTACTTCTGTGGTGCCTAGCTGTTGCCTCAGGTTCAGGGGATATTCATGTTCTTGCCTTGGCTGGACCGTGGTCCATCCGATCCAGCCAAAAATTTTCCATAAGGTTAGGTAGTGATTTTTTTTCTTTTTTTTTACTACTACTGGCTTCTTTTAATTTTTAATAATGGAGTTGGATGAGATGAGCTATATGATCAGATATGCAATGTTAGTCAATCACTCTGACTGAGAGCCTGATATTAGTAATAGTAGTAGGTGAAGATTCCATTGTTTGTTCAGATATTTCAGAAAAATCAATAAAGCTGTTCCTGGAAATTGTATGATTTTTCTTTATGTTTGCATGCTCAGATATAAATGGATCTATATAAACAAGCATTTTCTGTATTAAAATTGATTGGCTAAATAACAAAATAAATTGTGAAAAATTTCATGTTTAAATTATTTAATTTTTACTATTTTGATATTGTTTTTGGTTCAATGAAATATTTGAATTGATAAATAATTTTAATATACATGATCTTTCCGTTTTAAAGGTTTAAGTGAATTTACAATTTTAAATCAGACATATAAGTAATTTAATATATAAAGTCTATTAAAAATATGATTTTGAAGTCAAATGAAGCACATCCAAGGGGTTGGCACTTAGCCCTCCCTTAGAATTTTGGAAAAAAAAAATTCAATGAAGTACTATGAAAAAAGTAATAATGTAAATCGTGAAAAATATGTTGTATTAATTGGATCCATGGTGTTAAGGAAGAGCGAATTTTCTTTTTCTTGTTATTTAGTGTAGATGTTAGTTTCTTTTTGTAATTTTTTTTTTTTAATATTTGTTTTCTCCTTTTGTTTTCAACTAGATCTATTAAGGATTTTAGTTATTTTTTTGTTATCCTCCACCATTCATGGTGGTAGTAATCTTCTGAGATCAAGTTTTTTATTTAAGGAATAGTGGATGCTTTTACATAGGTGTTATTCTTTCAAGTTATATCTTTTTTTCACCTGATGAAGCTTCAAATTTGATCTGATAATGGCTGAGGGAGTTCAACTGACTATGCCCTAGGGAGAGTTTCTCTACACCTCCCTCTCCTTTTATTATCTTTCTCTCCTTTTATTATCTTTCTTAATTTGGGGTCATTGTCTTTTCAAATTTAGATTGATTCACAATCAAATATGAAGAGTTGTTCAAAAATGTATATGGTTAATTTGCTTGGTGAAGCTCCGGCCTTGTTGGTTTGCTTGTGTATTGTTGGCTATAGAGTTTGGCAAACTAGAGAGTTGCAGTTCGGTGATGCTGGAAGTCTGCAATTCTAAGAGCTTCCTATGTTGAATTTGAGCTGATATTTGTTGTTTTATTTTAAACTCTCTTCTTTGTCAGACCTTTTTCCTCTGTACTGATCTTTAGGCCTTTGCTTGTAATGTAATAATTTATTTTAGTTGGCAAAAAAAATAATTGAATCCATCAATCTAGTTCACATATATTTAGCTACTTTAAAAAAAAAAAAATTATTGGCCTCTAGATCCCTTAGTTATAATATGGCTATAGCTTTTTATCAACCATTACAACAAACTGGTGCATTCTATAGTTGCTTGATTTTTTACAAAATAAAATATATTTTATCAATAAGTGAGAAAATACACTTAGAATTTCCTCAACAAAATAAAATACATTTTATTAATAATTATCAATAAGTGAGAAAATACACTTAGAATTTTCTCAACACCACCAACAACAACTACTACTACTACTACACCAAATACTAGTAGTAGTAGTAGTAGTAGTAGTAGGCCTTTTATCAACCATTAGTAGTAGTAGTAAGTAGTAGTAGTATTATTATTATTACTACTACTACTACTAGTATTTGGTGTAGTAGTAGTAGTAGTTATTATTATTATTATTATTATTATCATTATTATTATTAAATTTAAGACTATGCACCATTTAAAGGAAGTATCTTACTTTAAGACTATGCACCAATTTTGATGCTAAAAGTGTTGAGGAAGTAAATATTTGTATACAATTAGAAATAAAGTTCAATTCTATTTAGGATGTTATTCTATTTCTAATTAGGTTGTTATTAGGATTCCTATATGTATATATAAGGGGTGGTGGTAGGAGTAGCAGTAGTAGTAGTAGTAATAGTAGTAAAAGGCCTACTACTACTACTAGTATTTGATGTAGTAGTTGTTGTTGTTGTTGTTGTTGTTGTTGTTCTTATTATTATTATTATTATTATTATTATTATTATTATTATTATTATTATTATTATTATTATTATTATTATTATTATTATTATTATTATTATTATTATTACTATTATTATTATTATTATTATTATTATTATTATTATTATTATTATTATTATTATTATTATTATTATATTATTATTATTATTATTATTATTATTATTATTATTATTATTAATTATTATTATTATTATTATTATATTATTATTATTATTATTATTATTATTATTATTATTATTATTATTATTATTATTATTATTATTATTATTATTATTATTATTATTATTATTATTATTATTATTATTATTATTATTATTATTATTATTATTATTATTATTATTATTATTATTATTATTATTATTATTATTATTATTATTATTATTATTATTATTATTATTATTATTATTATTATTATTATTATTATTATTATTATTATTATTATTATTATTATTATTATTATTATTATTATTATTATTATTATTATTATTATTATTATTATTATTATTATTATTATTATTATTATTATTATTATTATTATTATTATTATTATTATTATTATTATTATTATTATTATTATTATTATTATTATTATTATTATTATTATTATTATTATTATTATTATTATTATTATTATTATTATTATTATTATTATTATTATTATTATTATTATTATTATTATTATTATTATTATTATTATTATTATTATTATTATTATTATTATTATTATTATTATTATTATTATTATTATTATTATTATTATTATTATTATTATTATTATTATTATTATTATTATTATTATTATTATTATTATTATTATTATTATTATTATTATTATTATTATTATTATTATTATTATTATTATTATTATTATTATTATTATTATTATTATTATTATTATTATTATTATTATTATTATTATATTATTATTATTATTATTATTATTATTATTATTATTATTATTATTATTATTATTAAGACTATGCACCATTTAAAGGAAGTATCTTACTTTAAGACTATGCACCAATTTTGATGCTAAAAGTGTTGAGGAAGTAAATATTTTTATTTTATATATTAGGAAGTAAATATTTGTATACAATTAGAAATAAAGTTCCATTCTATTTAGGATGTTATTCTATTTCTAATTAGGTTGTTATTAGGATTCCTATATGTATATATAAGGGGTGTAACCCTTCTTTGAACATCAGTGGAAAAATATTTCCTTTGAATTTTTTTTTCTTTTCCTCTGAATTTTATTTTTCATGGTATCAGAGCATACCCATTGAAATTGAAGTTTTTTTTATTGAATTCTTGCAAATCGTATTTTCTTCTTCCTTTGACTCCTTTGAATCTTCAAAATTATGACCACCGAAAACACATCCATCGTATCTCATAGAACACCCAACTTTATTCAAACCCTTCAAGATAATTCTCTCTTTCCCACATGAATTATTCTTGATGATACAAACTATACTCTATGGTCACAGATCATGGAGATGTGAATTGGAGCCAGAAATAAATTTGACTTTCTGAATGTCTCTATGACAAAGCCACCAGCAGGAGATAAAGCATTGGAGACTTGGCTCCTTGATAATAATAATCAAGTCAAAAGTTGGTTGATTGACTCGAAGAGTCTGACATTAATGCAAAGATTCATCCGTCTTCCAACAGCAAAGGAGATATGGGATGCTGTATCAAAAACCTTCTATGATGGGTCTGACGAAATCCAGTTATTTGAATTGAACTGGAAATCATTCACAACACATCAGAATGGTAAGCCATTACCTACATATTATAATGAATTGATTGGAATATTTCAGGAAATCGATGCCCGAACATGTGCATAAGGAGAGGATGTTAATGGAGTAGTATCACTCCATAAACATATTACCCGACTTCGAACACATATTTTCCTAGCCGGAATTGATTCTGAATTTAATAGTGCTCAGAGTGAAATACTCCGAAAGGATTCACCTCTTGATCTCGAGTCTAATTATGCATATGTCCGGAGGGATCATAACCAACTACATACGATGGTAGAGCCAAAGATACTGTCGGACCATTCTGTACTTATAACATCTCAAACTCGGCCCCAATTCAAAGGAAAGATATTGAGTAAGCCCACCATATACACCTGTACTCATTGTGGTGAAGTTGGACACTCCAAGGAATGGTGCTATAAAATTATGGGATATCCGGAATAGTGGGATTTCAACAAAAAGCCTCGTAAGAAGCTCAGCAAGGCTACAATTGCTACTTCTACTAAACCACGTGGTGATCCTGATACCACTTCAGGTATGACAAATCTTACTTGAAATAATATATGGATTATTGATACAGGTGCTACTGATCATATGACAAACTCCACTCACTATCTTACATCTATCTGTCCATCAACCCAATAAAATATTCTAACTGCTAATGGAGGCATAGCACCAGTCACTCATGAGGGATTAATATCTAACTCCAACTCTCTTAATTTGGATATTGTTCTTGTTGTTCCATCTCTTTCTTGTAATCCACTATCTGTTGGCCAAATCACTTAAACCTTAAATAGCACTGTCAAATTTTGGCCTAATTATTGTGTATTTCAAGACATTATAACGCACCGAATTCTTGGCTCTGGTGTTAAACGTGGAAAATTATACTATCTTGAGTTTCATGATGATTCAAAATGGAAGACAAGTCAAGTTAATAGGGTTGGTAGAAGTTGCTCGAGTAAAGACCAAGTAATCTTGTGGCATCGTCGTCTTGGGCATCTCTCTTTTCATTATCTCAGACAAATAAAACCAAATTTATTTTTGAATACCACAGACTCGAAATTCAATTGTGATCGAATTTTTTATGTACCGAGTTATAATAAAAATTTAGTTCCATTTATGACCATTCATTCTGATGTATGGGGACCTGCTCAGATTCCCACTCTATCTGGTGCTCGATATTTTGTAACGTTTATTGATGAATGTACCCGGATGACCTGGGTATCACTACTTTCCAATAAAGGAGATGTGTGTGTCACGACCCAAAATAGGGGCCATGACCGGCGCTGGGGAATAGGAATTCTTTCGAATTTAGAACCCGTAGCAAGCCTTAAAATAAATAAAAATAATAATAACATAATTAAAATAATCTGCAGTGAAAATAAATCATAAATAAAATAAAATAATAATCCACCATGAGATTTAAATCAACAACTCATGTCGTATATATAAATAAACTTTTAATACAAATCTAGTTCAAATATTTAAAGTACATAACTCTAACCAATATAATACAACATCCTTTTTCAATTTTTACAACTACTACAGTGTCTAGATTATAAAAATAAAACTCAAGTAAGCAGATTACATAATGAAATCGGGGTGAAAGAAATCTAGCGTATGGGTCTGCTACTGAGGTCTGAAGACGATGACTCTCCTGAAAAATAGTCAACGGAGGGAAGTCATACCACACTGAGTGAATTTTTATAATATATATACATGCATAGCTAAATGACAATGCACACAATCAAAAGTATATATAATACGTATGTATACAAGCAAATACACACAGATGCAATAAAATCATTTTATATATTTTTTTAATTGAAAATCACTGTTTATGAAGGATCAAATAGAACCCTAGAAAATCGCAATCTCAAAACAATGTTAGACAACACTCTAGCCATACAGGCTCACTTATTCCAAATATATTCACGTATTCCATTTGGACAGTAGACTGGCCCCGAGACACTAAGTCAACCGAACTGCAGCAGTCTGACTGTCAGTGTGATTGGCCCCGAGACACTTGGTCAACCAAGCTCCAGTAATCACACTCTCATATCACATCTCACATATCAAATCAAATCTAATCATAATCCACAATTAGGTTAGTAATATAGCCTAAATGCTATCAGCGTACAAGTACGTACTCGGTCTTAGTGTTGCCCACTAGGTAACATATTCTATTGATATCCTTCATTTTAAATATAAAACATACATTCATAAAAATAAATGATGCATGAATTCCAATAAAAATAGTAACATAAATCATATATATACTAGAAATATACCAAAAGTAAACCAGGTATATTTCGAGTATATATATGTCAAATAAATCCAATTAAATTACAAAATAAACTAGAAATATATTCAAAAACATTTTAAACATAATTCATTAATAAAACATGCATATAGTTTAAAATATACCGAAAATAAACCAAAAATAAACTAAAAATAAACTTAAGTACTAATTAAATCATTATGCATATTTAATCAAGATAACACATATATTTCTAAAATCATGCACCTTAGAGTATATATATAATAACAACTCACTATTATTACGCTCCTCGAGATGGGTCCGACTGGCCTAGTCCACTAGGCCTCGATCTCAGTGCAACTAAACAAACAAATAATGACAGAAGTCATAATAAATCTAACAGGAGTTCTAAGACTCGATTTAGATTACTAGACACAAAATTAAAATAGGAATTAAACCGGACATCACGTTTTAAAAGAATTCTATTGAAAATCTGGCAGAACCTCCCCTGTAAAATAGACATCTCTCTACTCAAAGAGTAGAGCCGGTCCTGTAAAGAAATACACTTCGGAAATAGACACAGAATCACAATCACAACCCCTCGGTCAGACTCCAAACTACAATTACCGACCGAGGTCCACAATTCACAGAATATTTACAAAAGTACTGAAAATACCCTTATATAATAACAATACATTTTATAAGTAGAAATTACATAATTAGCCCTAAAACACATTAAAAACCGATAAAAACTCATTTTATTAGAAAAATCGTATATTATATATATATATAATTGAAAATACTTTACGAAAAATAGTTTTAATTAGTTAAAAATACTAAATAATTTATAGAAATCATTTTTATACCCTAAATGACTATTAAAATCAATTTAATTACATTTTTAGCCAATTTAGTGTAAAATTACCAAAATACCCCTATATATATAAATATACTAAAATTACTCAAAAATTCACCAAAAATAATATAATTACTTAAAATTAATTTTATTAACATATAATTCAATAATATCAATAAATATACTCAATTAACCAATTAATTTCAATTAAACACACAATTAACCCTATTTTTCAAAATTACATAAATTAATTAAATTCAAAATAAATACATAAAATTTCAAAAAATTCACAAATAAATTTCCATAATTCATTTCAACACCTATATTTACCATAAAAAACAATTTCATAATTTAATTAATTAATTTTCGAAAATTATAAAATAATAATAAAATAATAAAAAATACCCAAAAATCAAAATAAATTCCAAAAATTCCAAAAAAATTCCAGCATGTAGATTAAGCTACTAGAATCAAAGTTTGTGAAGGAATTTTTCATGAATAAATCAAATTAAAGCTCCAAAAAATCAAGAACCCTAATAGGCTGAAATTGAAAACTAGAAACTTAGAGAAATCTAAACCATTTTAAGTGAAACAAAGCTTGGAATCACACTCACCGGAGCTCAAGGAGAAGATAAAGACTGACGGTGTCGAAAACAGTGGCCAAAATTATTATGAACGATGGTGAGAAAGAGTTTCGGCTTTCCGACCAAAACGAGCTTCCCCGACGCTCGAAACGGGCGCTGCTGGCGGCGAAACAGGCTGAGGGTGATGGTGGCACGCCAGGAGGCACAGTGACAGGAAGAAATTCACGTGATCGGTGCCGGAAAGTGGATGGGAACGATCGGGAAGAAGGAGAGGGAGGAGTGACAATTTCGTAAATAATGGGAACTTTATATTTTTGATAATAAATTATGTATATATGTATATATATATATATATATATATTCACACTATATATTATAATAATATAAAATCTCACACACATTAAATTTACACCACACATATATTTTAATAATATATACACATACATACTTATATATAATTATTTAATTAATATTAAAACTACATAATAAAAATTAGGGTAATTAGTTAAACTCTAGTTTAATTTAAATAAATACACATATATACACTTTATTTTAGCACTTTAAAAATTATATATGAGTTCATGCAAATTCATGAAATTGTTTAAAATAATTAATATTAAATTATTTACATGTTAATTTCCCCGAAAATATAATTCTTGAAAAATTTTACGTAAAGCACTTAAAATCATATAAAATAATTAAAATAAGCTTTAAATAAATATCAACTCATAAAAATGTCATAAATATGTACAAAAATTATTAACACTGCATATCCCGATGCAGTTTAAAAATATTTAAAAACTCGGGATATTACAGTGGATACACAATACCAAAGTAGAATTCGAGTCTTGCAGTCTGACAATGGTGGGGAGTATGTTAACTCAATCCTCAATGATTTCTGCCATAAGAAAGGTATTCGCCACCAACATCTTGTGCTAGCACTACTCAATAGAATGGTATTGCCGAACGAAAGAACCGGTAGTTATTGGAAGTTGTTCGAGCATCATTGTTTGATACGAATGTTCCTCGAGAATATTGGGGAGAGGTTGTTCAATCCGCTACATACCTCATAAACCAGACATCACGAGTACTCGATTTAAAAAATCCTCTTCAGAAACTTCAGGAACTTGTCATATCTTCACCCCTCAATAATCTCGAACCTTGAGTTTTTGGATGCTCGACATATGTTCATCAGACACTCGGTAAATTAGACCCTCGAGCTATCCAGTGTATCTTTGTTGGCTATGTGAATTTACAAAAAGGATATCGGTGTTATGATCCAAATACAAAGAAGATGTATATTACTCAGGATGTTCAGTTTCATAAAAATAGTCCTTTCTTTTCCCACTCTGAGTGCTCTCTTCAGGGGGAGAAATATCCGAACCTCTTTGAACTTGAAGATAGCATTCTGAGTGTTCCGACGAATCTGAATCTGAGTATCTCATCCAAACAGACATCTGATGTTCTGAGTATGAGCATCTCACCCGAACAGATCATCGAAGAAAAATCGAGTAATCAAGATAGTACATCTTCCCAATTCACACCAGAAGTTGAAGAAACTTCGGATGCAGTGCATAATAAGGTAAACTTATCTCCTTTAATTCCAAATATTGAGCCTCGTTATCCTTCTAGGATCAATAGAGGGGTTCCGAAAAAATAATATGATCCGGACCTTCATGCCAAAGCTAAATACCCTATCAACAACTTCCTATCAACCAACCATTTATTTGAATCACATGCACTTACTATAAATCAATTATCTACTATATCTATTTTGAGTAATGTGCAAGAAGCCTTAAATGATCCGGATTAGAAGAAAGCTATGAATGATGAAATTGAGGCATTGCAGAAGAACCGGACATGGGATCTTGTTCCTCTTACAGAAGGAAAGAAAACAATGGGGTGTAAGTGGATATTTACAGTCAAACTCAATCCAGATGGAAGCATAAATCGATATAAAGCTTGATTGGTAGCAAAGGGGTACACTCAGAAGTATGAAATTGACTATGAAGATACATTTTCCCCAGTAGCAAAAATGAATACCATCCGAGTCCTTATTTCCTTAGCTGTCAACCTGGACTAGCCGCTGCGACAATTTGAAATAAAGAATGCATTTTTTAATAGAACCATAAATGAAGAAGTATATATGGATCCACCACCTGGAACTAAATGTATTGACCGATTATGCAAACTAAAAAGAGCATTGTATGGACTCAAGCAATTTCCTCGAGCATGGTTTGGACGACTCTCAGCCTTCATGAGGAAGCTCGGATATAAGCAAAGTGATGTTGATCACACACTGTTCATCAAACAGAAGTTAGGTAAAGTCACTGCACTGATTGTATATGTTGATGATATGGTGGTCACTAGAAATGATTTGAGTGAGACAATAATCTTGCAAAGACAGTTAGCATCCGAGTTTGAACTTAATTATTTGGGAAACTTGAAGTATTTTTTAAGGATTAAAGTTGTAAGATCAGCTCAAGGGATTTCTCTTTGCCAACGAAAGTATGTAATGGACCTATTGATAGAGACTAGGATGCTTGATTGTAAGCCAACCGAGACTCCCATTGAAGTCAACCATGGACTTTCAGTCTGAGAAGGTCAAGTTCCAACTGATAGAGATCAGTGTCAAAGGTTGGTAGGAAGGTTGATTTACCTCTCTCATACTCAACCAGACATTGCTTATGCAGTAAGTATTGTGAGTCAGTTCATGCATTCTCCGCGTAAAGAACATATGAATGCAGTGTACCAAATATTAAGATATCTAAAGTCTTCTCCGAGTAAAGGGTTATTCTTTAGGAGGAATAAGGATTATGAAATTGTCGGCTATATTGGTGTTGATTAGGCTGGATATCGGGCTGATTGAAAATCAATCTCTGGGTACTTTATATTTATTGGAAATAATTTAGTCACGTGGAGAAGCAAAAAGCAGAAAGTTGTAGTAAGATCAAGTGCTGAAGCCGAGTTTAAAGGAATGGCTCATGGAGTATGTGAGTTGCTCTGGGTAAGGAAAATTGTTCAGAGTCTGGGATTAAAGCATCCGAGGCCTATGTTGTTACATTATGATAACAAGGCAGCCATAGCAATTGTAAACGATCCAGTTCAACATGATCGAACTAAGCATGTAGAGGTTGACAGACATTTCATAAAAGATCATCTGAACCAAAGGACGATTGATCTTTAATATGTTTCGTCTCAGACTCAACTAGCTGACGTCCTTACAAAGACTGTGTCCGGAAAAATATTCTACAACTCACTTGGCAAGTTGGGAATGATTGAGGGGGAGTGTTGAGGAAGTAAATATTTTTATTGTATATATTAGGAAGTAAATATTTGTATACAATTAAGAATAAAGTTCTATTCTATTTAGAATGTTATTTTATTTCTAATTAAATTGTGATTAGGATTCCTGTATGTATATATAAGGGGTATAACCCTTCTTTGAGCATCAATGAAAAAATATTTCCTTTCAATTTTTTTTTTTTCTCTGAATTTTATTCTTTAAAAAGAGTAGAAAATTCTGAAATGCCAAAGCTAAGTATAGATAGAGAAACGTTGCCAAAATTGTTAGCACATAAGGTTTCATTTATAGTCAAAGGTCGGATTCTTTAGCGTGAATAACGAGCGTTTGGTTTTTTTTTTTTTTAAATAAACAAAAATGTCAAATATAACACGATAGATAATAAGACTCAAAACCTTATATTTATAATATTTTTTGAAGAAAAGTATGTATCATAATAAAAGTATTTATCGGACCACTTTTTAGTATCAATTTTTTGTTATTTTTTAATTGAAAATATAAAATATTTAACATATATTTATATACACACATTATGAATTATTTTCATAGTCTTATACGTATAGATAGCAAATTTCAAATTTACCTATATATATGTTGGTTAAATTCTTAATTAATTTGTTGGGGAAAAAAGGAGAGAATTGTAAGAATCCATTTTGTTCTTGGTAACAATCTTTAATTTCTTGTTTCTTTTATGAAGCACCATAGGATAGAATCTAATAGACATGGTAATTAATTCTCTTCATCTTCCAAATAATAATAATAATAATATTTTAATCCTTAACATTCAATGAACAAAATAATTAAATTCTTAATATTTAAATTTTAAAATAGTTAAAATTTATATTTATATGCATATATATATATATATATATATATATATATATATAATCTTAACTTTCAAAATTATATTTTTACTGTTTGAAATTTTGAAAAACTAGACAGAGACCAAAATATGGTATATTAAAATTTTAAAGTTCAATATTTTACTTAATGACAAATAAATTTTTTAATAACATCAAAGTTAGAATTTTATTATTATTAACATTTCATTTCTAAAATGCTAAAAAAAAATAAAAATTCAAAAATTAAACCGAGCCCAAACTAATATCTATGTTTTTTTAAAAAAAAATTAATCTAAAAACAGTATATGCTACATGTATAAAAATTCAGAAATTTAAAATTGTTATTTTATTGAAAAAAATTATTGACATATTTTTGGTGTAAATAAACAAAAGTATGAAATTATTTAAATAAAATTTTGAATTTATATTTTATATATGCATAAATATACACACGAAAGAAAATAAATATTAAAAAGATTTTATTTTTATAAATTCACCTAATTTAATTTAAACTCTACAACAGTTAGAAACTCAAAAAAAAAAAATCAAATGAAAAAAATATATATACATTGAGAGTTGAGAAACTTATTAACAAGAAAACCAAATTAAAAAAAAATATACACGTTGAGAGTTGAGAAATGAGTAGATTGGTGAATCATGGACCGGCAGACTGATGTGGATCATCAGATAGCCCTACAGTACATGGAGTGAATAGATAGTGACAAAAAAAGTTTGGATGCTTACTTGTGATTCTAAATGCCATAATTTTTTACACGAGTTATGGGTTTACCTGTCAAAATTCATTTTTGGGTACAAATTCTACTGTTTTAAACTTCTTTTTGGTTTTTAAAGTTTTATGTTTTTTTTTTATTATTATTCTAGGACTTTGTTTGGCCTTTTTTTTCTTTTCTTTTCTTTTTAGAGTTTTGTCTTCGGCACTATTTGTTCATGTTGTTATGTTTGAAAGACAATTTGTGCCAAATTTAATACAGAACTTTAATTTTCCAATTTTCAATACCCATTTGAATCAATGAAATTGATGTCTATTTTCTGATATTTTCAAATCAACTAGTTATAGAAAGTTAAATTTCTAGTATTTTTGTTAAATCAATAAATTTTCAACAATTATCTCATTTATTTATACTTTCTGCTACATCACATACTCATTATCTAAGGAATCTTCGGGGAAAATTTTTTATCAAATAGTTGGGTAAGGGTTTGAATGTTTGAGGGATAATTGCTTTTTTTGAATAATATTTATTTATCATTGATATTTACAACAGTTAACACTTATTAATCCTTCTGTTAATATAAAATAGTACATGAATTATAAATATTATAAATGAATAAATATTTTTTTAAATTTTAAAGATGAAGTAAAATAATAGATCAAAACACAGGAAAAATAATAATTCTCCCTGTGTTTGATGATGGGGCTACTTCTGTGGTGCCTAGCTGTTGCCTCAGGGCCAGGGGATATTCATGTTCTTGCCTTGGCTGGACCGTGGTCCTGTACTGCACCATAACCATCCAGATCCAGCCAAAAATTTTCCATAAGGTTAGGTAGTGATTTTTTTTCTTTTTTTTTACTACTACTGGCTTCTTTTAAGTTTTAATAATGGAGTTGGATGAGATGAGCTACATTATCAGATATGCAATGTTAGTCAATCATTCTGACTGAGAGCCTGATAGTAGTAGTAGTAGTAGGTGAAGATTCCATTGTTTGTTCATATATTTCAAAAAAATCAATAAAGCTGTTCCTGGAAATTGCATGATTTTTCTATATGTTGCATTCTCAGATATAAATGGATCTATATAAAAAAGCATTTTCTGTATTAAAATTGATTGGCTAAATAATAAAATAAATTTTGAAAATTTTCATGTTTAAATTATTTAATTTTTACGATTTTGATATTGTTTTTGGTTCAATGAAATATTTGAATTGATAAATAATTTTTAATATACATGATCTTTCTGTTTTAAAGGTTTAAGTGAATTTATTATTTTAAATCAGACATATAAGTAATTTAATATATAAAGTCTATTAAAAATATGATTTTGAAGTCAATGAAGTACATCCATCGGGTTGGCACTATGAAGTCAATTAAAGATCATATAATTAATTTTTAGCTAATGAATATTATAAAATGAAATATAAAAATTATTGAACAAATTATAAATAAATTTATCAACAAAATTAAAGAATAGCGACGAATGATTTTATATCTTTAGTGAGAGTTTCTTTAATATTTCTTAATTACACTTTATTCATGCATTTGATTATTGCATACCACGTAGTAAATAAAAATATTATGTATCGACAGATTGGAAGTTGAGGAATTAAACATGGAAGAAACACATGGAAAACTCGTAGTTCATGCATTTGATTGGGAACTGGCAAATGGATTGAAAGTTGAGGAACTGAACATGGAAGAAGCATATGGACTTACCTTACAACGTCTTGTGCTTGCAATTCAAGTTGTAAAACATAAATTTTATAACTTTTAATAATTATAATTTTTAAAATTTTTTTAAAAAAATATTAAAACTAGTAAAATTCATATTTTTTATATAATTGATCAATATTAAATTATATTTAGTCAATGTTTTAACATTTTATAAAATGTTATAGTATTTAATGTGGACATGATGCCAAATTTCTTTTAATTAATAAGAAGAAAACTAATGGATTAGTAAATTTTTTTAAAAAAATATATACCATTTTAAAATAAAAAATAGTATTTCAATTTGTTATAAATTTAAAATTATTTATTTGACATTGAAATTAATTTTTTAATAAAAAAATCTTAAATTATTAAAAGGAGTAAAGTTTACAATTTTAAAGTGAAAAAAATATTTAAATTTCATATAAACAACCACAAACTTATATCAGTCAAATATGATATTTTTTATTTTAAAATAGTATATTTTAAGGATAAAAGTTTTGCTAACTCATTAAATTCTCTTTCTTTTTAAATTAAAAGGTGTTTGGTGATATATTAACATAACATTTTATTAGATATTAAAATATTGATTAAACAAATATAATTCAATAATGACATAGATAGTTTTTATTAATTTTAAAAGAATTTACTAAAATTATTAAAAACTATAAAATTGGTAATTTTTTTATAAATTTTAGAAGAATGCATTAAAATTATTAAAATATATAAAGTTTAATTTTTAAATAAAAATTGAAATCACATGCTGGAATTGTCAAAACTCATGAAATTTAAGATTTTTAAGTAATTAGGTTAAATATTTTAATATTAAATTTACAGGATAAAATGAATCATATCAGTTAAATTCCATTAATATGGATTCTTATGGAGTCTGAAGGGAAGTTTGGGTTGACACTATTTTATTAATTATTAAATTTTTATTTTTAATTTTTCTATAATTATTTTCAAAACTCAATTTAAATAATGAAAATCATGCTTAATCTAAAAATAAAAAGTATTAAATTTAAAGTTTCAAAATTTAGATCTTTGTGTTAGATATACCCTTTATAAGTGGTAAGCTTTTAGTAGTAGTTGAAAGTTAAACAGTCAAATCACAGATTTATGAAATATCATAAGTTAAATTTATGATTAAAAAAGTATAGTTTATCTAGATAATAAGAAATTTAGATTCAAGTTTTATATATAAAAAAAAAATAGATGATAAAACAGTAAAATTTTTCTTATAAATTTATTCAACTCGAATTTCTAAATAATCAAAGTTTTTATAAATGTCAGAAATCGAGGGTATCATATAAAAAAAAGTATAAATTATCTATTTACTTGTTCAAGTGATAAAAAATTAAATTTTCTTAAATTAAGTTTTATATTTGAATTTTAAGTATAAAAAATTAAATACTAAAAAGTAAAATTTTTTTATAAATTTATTCAATTCAAATTAAAAATAATTAAAATTCTTATAATTATCGGACATTTTTTGAGACATAATAACATTTTGTTAGCACAATTCTGAAAGTGTATCAATCGTGGCAACTAATAAAGTGATAAGTAGAGTATCATTCCTACGAGAAAAGGGTACTATGCACTAACTGTTAATTAATTTTCCCTAACTAGCACAAATCAATATAAATTGTAACAATTAAATTAAATAAATTAAAATAAACTATCTACTCTAATTAATCTAATTAAATAAATTGGGATAAAGTAGAGATTGAGTTTGTTTAACTAGTTAGAACTTGAATTACGAAATTAAGTTAATATGTTTCATTGATCGCAATCAAGGGTAAATTACTCAAATTACTTAAAGTCTCTTTTGAGATCATTTAAGCATGACAAAACTAATTTTCACCTATTCTCATGGTTAAGTCAATTAATTAGGGCTCATTAAGTTCCTTAGCAATGATCCCCAAATGATTCATCTACTTTTGTGAGTAAAGTTCCTAAGTCTTTCGAGTCTATGAGCTAATAAATCACGCAACTTTCATTGTCTCTAATTTATCCATAAATATGTAAACAATTGGGTCCTTAATTAAATACAAGACATTAAACACAACTTATAAAATTGACTGAAAATCAAATCATTAATAAGACATAAAAATTCCAACAAATATTAAATAGCTACTCCAAAACTAAACTATAATTAATTTAGCTATTCATAAGAAAAGAAGAAAGAAAGATAAAACTCGTTAAAAGCACACTTCGTTCTTCAATTCTTATTAAGCTCTTCAATTTCACGCTTTGCCCCTCTTGGCGGCAGTGTTCCCCTCTTGCCAAATGGCTCTTTTGTATCCCTTTTTATAGGAAAGTCTGATGAAAAATCTACTTGTACTTGAATTCTCAAAAAGGAGGTTTTCTTTACTCGACAACAGGATGATGCAGGTTGTATCACTTCCTTCATTTTTCGGCATGGCTTCCATCATGTTGTGTTCCATCCCATGCCAACCTTCTCACGATTCTTCAATTCATACAAAATAAGACACAGCTTTTGTCATGTCGTGTCTCAAACTATGTTGCATTATTTCAGCTTTTAGAATATGACATAGGCATCATGTAACCCACATCGCACCAATCCTTAGCTATTTGGGAATTTCTCTCTAGACTTGTCTAAAAAAAGGGAAATACTTATTAATATTTAATAAAAACTCCTAATTTGATAGAAATTAAACTAAAGACAATAAAATTCTAAAGCAAGCTATAAACTAAAATTAATCCTAAATAAACCTAATTTCTATCTAAATATAATTATTTATTTATTCAAGTTTCATTAAAATTCAACTAAAAAATATGTGATAAATTATGCACAACAAATTCCCTCATACTGAAGATTTTCTTGTCCTTAAGAAAAAATCAAATTTAAATATTTGAACACTAGCTCAATCATAACTAAAGAGTTACAACTTCTAAAATATACAAGTTAACAACACTACGATTGAAACATGTTTACTAAAGAAGATAATCAAGCAGAAATACACTATATATGAACAATTTACTAATCACAAGCCAAGCACATAACCTATTTGAAATCCAATGAACATAACCTTAGGAGAAAAACAAAATTGGTTGTAAATGTGTTTTAGGCTCCATTTCACAGCATCTTTCTTTTATTTGATGAGTGCGTTTTACGCTCCATTTCATCATCTTTGCTCTCTAATCAAATCTTTCCCACTCTTAGTAATCCCCCGTCGTTCCCATACTACTAAGTGTGGATGTTACTAAGTGGGTCCTTTGGATACTCTTACTCTAATTAAAGCATTGGAGTAGATTCAGAGCATAAAAATTTAGATTTAAGCATTGCTCTTAATAGAAAAAGAGAGATATATATTTTCTATATATATGATTTTGTTTAATCTCTCAAATTGATGCTTAAATTCAATCTTTCAGTTCATGCTTAGGCCATAAGAATTAAATGTTTCATACATAATGACCATGTTCAACTATCTTAATTAATGAACCATTCAATATTTCAATAATTAAATAGAAAATGCACACTTATACACTATTTCTCCCTAATTGCAATTGAGCTTCAATTTTACACGAAACTAAAACAAAAAGTTTTAAGGACAAGCATCACAATAAATGTGGAGAAATCGAGTTGAAAGTTAATGAATCTTATCATTTTTTTTAATCTTTTTAATTTTCTTAATTTTAACTAATATGTATGCAAAAATAAATAAAACACACAAACATAAAACATGACATTATCCTAACATTTGACACCTCCCCCACACTTATCTATGGCATTGTCCTCAATGACAAAATTATTAAAATTAGAAAGAGAAAAGGAGGATTGTCCTAGTAAGCGTTTTCTTCCTTTTGTACTTTCTCCAAATGTTGGATGACCTACAAAATAAAATAACAAAAACCAAGAAAAATAAAAGTGAAAAATAAACTAGAATTAAAGAAATTAAAACAAAACAAATTTAAACAAAAACATATTTGGTTGCGTCCCAACAAGCACTAATTTTAGGTCATTAGCTTGACCCCTTGAATATGAAGTATCATGGAAGCATCTTCCTTTTCTTTCTTTTGCTAGGCTCCTTTATGGCCAGGTAGAAAAGTGCGAACTCCACATGCCAAATCTTTAGGTCTAAAATTACTTAAACAATGTAAGACTTTTCATACGGGTTCTTAAATACTCCAACACCTTTCATGGATTCCTTATATATGATAGTAATAGGCTGTGGAATATATGCATTGGCATTTATAGAATGCTCATCTTTTTCCCATGTAGCTTTAATAATTGTCATAATTTTCTCATCCAACTCATCTTGAAATTAAGTTGAGTGACTTTATACCTCATTATCCTTAAAGTCTACAAACTGATTCTTACACTTAAAGACTTCTTCATTTTCCTTAAGGATCATCTCTTCTTGCTCATCATCTTTGCACAACTCAAAAGTGATTTCATCATCTTGACTAAAAGTGTTCCCATCATCCTACACACTTTCTCCTTGTGTTGGTTGTGTTGAGCAATTCATGGGTGCACACATTTGAAGTTTTTAGAAGCATGCAATTTGACTTTCTGCAATTTTCTCTAACTTCAAATTGATATACCTAAAATGCTCCTCATGTTGCCTAAGAGTCTCCTCTAATTTGTGATTTGCCTTAGTTTGTGCTTAAATGAATTGTTATAATTTACCCTCTAAGTATCGTTCTTTGATCTTCTTTATTTCTTAATTGAAATTTTCCATTATTACCTCAAGATTTGACATAGGTTCTTGTTGATAATTCCAAGTGTGATCCATATAATTTCTCTAAGATGGGTTGTAATAGGGTGATGGAGGTGAATATGAATAATATAGGCAATGTGCCCCATTGTGGTTCTGTCCATATCAATAACAAACTTAAAAATAAAATGAAAGATAATTAAATTGCATATGTTCTACATTATATATAAGATCACATACATTAGACCTCAAAATTTGATAAGAAAATTCATCATTATCCATGACAAATTATTTATCAATAAATAAATAAAAATAAAAACAAAGTGCTAGCCTAAGGAAAATGAAAAACATGTTAATATTAGTAATGTCAATCCCTAGCAACAACACCAGAAACTTGTTCGTACAACTTCTGCAAGTATACAGATTGTGGCAAGTAATAAAGTGATAAGTAAAGTATCGTTCCCATGAGGAAAGGATACTAAACACTAACTGTTAATTGATTTTCTATAGCTAGCACAAATCAATATAAATTGCAATAATTAAATTAAATAAATTAAAATAAACTATCTACTCTAATTAATCTAATTAAATAAATTAGGATAAAATAGAGATTGAGTTTGTTTCACTAGTTAGGACTTGAATTACGGAATTAAGTTAATCCATTTCATTGATCACATTCAAGGATAAATTACTCAAATTACTTAAAGACTTTTTTGAGATCATTTAAGAATGAAAAAACTAATTTTCACCTATTTTCATGGTCAAGTCAATTAATTAAGGCTCATTAAGTTACTTAGCAATTTAATGATCCCTAATTTCACCTATTTTCATGGTCAAGTCAATTAATTAAGGCTCATTAAGTTACTTAGCAATTTAATGATCCCTAAAGGATTCATCTACTTTTGTGATTGAGGTTCCTAAGTCTTATGAGTCTATGAGCTCATAAATCATGCAACTTTTATTGTCTCTAATTTATCCACAAACATGCAAATAATTGGACCCTTAATTAAATACAAGATATTAAGCACAACTCATAAAATTGATTAAAAATCAAATTATTAATAAGAAATAAAAATCCCAACAAGTATTAACTAGGTACTCCAAAACCAAACTCTAATTAATTTAGCTATACATAAGAAAAGAAGAAGGAAAGATGATACTCGTTGAAAGCGCTTCGTTCTTCAATCCTTGTTAAACTCTTTAATTCCATGCTTCGCCCCCTTGGTGGTGGTGTTCCCCTTTTACCGAATGGCTCCTTTGTATCCCCTTTTATAGGAAAATTCTAATGGAAAACCCACTTGCACTTGAATTCTTAAAAAGAGTTTTCTCTACTCAACATGGTTCCAGGCACGTCCTTCATTTTTTGACATGGCTTCCATCATAGTATGTTCCATCCTATACTGACTTTCTTATCATTCTTTAATTTATATAGAATAAGACACGACTTCTATCATGTCGTGTCTTAAGCCATGCTGCATTATTTCAAATTCTAAAACAGGACATGAACATAAGCTGACGTAACCCATGTTACACTTGTCAGCAGATATTCTTCTTGATTCTAAGAACTTCTTTATTCAAATCATTTTGTATTTCAATTTTTATTTCAATATATCTTCTTGTTACAACTGTCCATAAGAATAGGAGCTCTTGTTGTAAATTCTCCATATAAAACTCTATACTTCATTCAATTCCAATCAGTTAACTCTACCATGGTATTAAAGCATTAAGCTCATCTTCTTTATCTTATTTTTTTTCTTTTCTCTTCTTACTTATCAATCTCTCCGATGACGACCAACCATGACAACAATACCACTATTCAAAACTCTAATTACCAATATAATACCCTCATAACCATTAATATGCTTACTCAAACTCCTCTTAAATTGACCTCTACTAACTATTTATCATGGAAGTTGCAATTTATGACTCTCTTCACTGGTTACGACCTGTTGGGTTATGTTGATGGTTTTAAACCTTGTCTTGCATCTACTACATAAGAAAATGGTCAAACAACACCCAATCCAACCTCCATCCTTTGGATTCAACAAGACCAACTGATTCTAAATGCAATTATCTATCCTCTATCTCCCAACATCATTCCATTTGTGCCCAATGCCAAAACTTCACATGAAGCATGGTTCATTCTTGCAAATATATACACAAAACAATCTCAAGGTAGAATCAAACAAGTTAAAAACCACATCTGACAAAAGATGAAAGGAGCTAAAACAGTCACTAAATTGCTTCAAAAAGCGAAGGCAGAGGCTGATGTGTCACGACCTGAACTCGAAGGTACATGACTGGCACTAGGGAATAGGAAATGCAAAAATGCATCTGAAACTTGTAGTAAGCCTTAAGAATTTGTCACGAATTAAAAACAATTTCAAAACAGTAAACCATAAATAAATCCATTAATATAAATATCAAATACTTATAATATAAATCAATACTTCCAATATAATGGTATCTTAAAAATCACAAATACCAATAATACAAGTTTGATAAATAACTACTACGGTATCTAGAACTCAATTACATCATACACAAGTCAATTAAACATACATAAAGCAATTGATGAAAAAGAAACCTAGCACAGACGGTGACTACTGGCAGACTGACAATGAGGTCCTAAAAAAATAAATTAAACAAAATCAAATCTCACTAAGTGAATTAATTTTATGAAATGCATTTTGGTTTTAAAATATTTTGTTAAAACTCTTTTTAAAATAAAATAAAATTAAATTAAATCAAATCAATAGAAATGTACATATTAAAATCATTTACTTTTCTCAAATATTTTTAATAAATAAAATACCTTTCAAAATCACAATTTACTTAAATATAAATTTTAATACGAAATCGTATAAATATCTATTTAGGCGAAAAACCTGGTAGAACAATTATACCATCAAATTCTAATGGCCACTCGACTCGCTTAATCCAATTGACTATTGGTCTTAGAGAGCAAGCTCGACCAAGGTCCAACCACAGTCGATTTATTATTCCAAATGATTACTAGCACTCAGAGAGCATGCTCAACCAGGGTCCAATCAGTATCATACCTCTGCCTAGAGAGGAAGCTTAACCAGAGCCAACAATATCACAACTCTTGCCCAAAGAGCAAAGCTCAACCAGGGCTCTCAATACTAATCAATGGCCATATATAATTGTTGCTGGTGCACACGCAGTCCTGGTGACACCCACCAGGTGGCATGTTCTATCATTTTCTCTAAATCATTTAAATAATTAAATAATTAAAGCAGAGTGAAATAAATTCCATAAAACATCTTTTCAATATATATTCATAATAAATAAAGGAATAATCATGAATATGACATATAAATCATGCATGTGAAAATATAAATATATTCTTATAACCAATTATTTATCATTTTAATCATATAAAAATATAATTTAAAATTTCACAACAAACATTTCGTAAAATCAACTCATAAGTCGAGTGTGTTGGGTGACGTGTCCTCTGCTATCCAAATGCTATAGCTCTAGTCCCGGAGTTCCCTAAAATAAATAATATTTATTTAAAATATGCTTTTATAAATAAATTCGTAAAATTCTCAAAATTAATAAAAACATAGGATGATGAGATTGACTCGATTTAAGACTCAATGCTATACCGACTTGAAATTTAACAGATATTATTGTCACGTTTTATGAGAAATTTATCAAAATTTTGGCAAAGTCTCCTCTATAAAATGGACATCTCTCTATTGAAGTAGAGCCAATCCTACATGAAAACGATACTTCTAATAGTTTCATAGCTCAACAACTCGAGTTGAGCCCCCACACTACACTTATGGCTAACCGAGAACCAATTTCACAAAAATAACAAAATAGTATAATTTTCATTAAAATCTTCGATAAATCATAAAAATTCATTTAACCATCATAATTCAATTTATTTACATAATAAAATATAAAAAAAATATTTATTTCCAAAATAAATAATAGAATTCTAATTTATGATTGAAATTTCGTCAACAAAATCCATTTTCATATTTTTACAATTAATTTAACATTAATTGAAAATAACTATTCAAAGCACTTAAATATATCATAAAATTAGCAAATAACTTATTTAAGCTTAAAAACAATAAATAAGTTTATTATTCTATTATTTTTAAAAAAATTAATAATAATTAGCTTAAAATAGGAAAGAAATTATGAAAATTATTTTAATAGTATTATTATTCAAAATCTGTTTAAAACATAATAATTAACAATAAAATTTAGTTAAAATACAAAAATTACCAGTTTATAATTATTTTTCCAAAAATTCTATTTTGGCATAGACTTTCAAAAATTCATAATTAAAAATCTATACATAATTTCAAAAAACTTTCTTAAAAAAGATTAATCAACATAATATATGGAATTTAATAAAAATATGTTTACATTCCAAGTCCGGAACAGTATCATCAACAGTACCCGAGACCCGGAATAGTGACCTGAAACTCAATTTCCTCAAAAATTTGCAAACTATACATAAAATAAAAGCTCTCAACCTCAATTTAACTAATTTAAACTCGATTTGATATGAATCAATCAAATTCAAGCTCAATTTCACAAATTAAATCAAAAAAACCTAAAATTAATTTCTCAAAATTGAAGTCTTTATCGGTTATAGAACTTGAAATTAATTAAGGGGAACGACTATCCAAGATGAGAGGATCGTTTTACACCCATCTACAAGGACTATTGTCACCGAAATCAGCTCCGGTAAGCTCTCCCCCCAAAATGGTTAAACCAAACTGAGAGAGAGAGAAAAAAAGAATGAGAGAGAACGACGGTACTAAAGGTGGCTTTAGGGTGGCGAGGCAACTTGATGGTGGTGTTCGGTGTGGCTGGGGCTGACTGGAGCTGATAGGGTGGTGGTAGCAATGGTTTTAGGAGGGAGAGGAAGAACAAAGTGAAGAAGAAAAAGAAAAAGGAAGAGAAGAGAAAAGAAAAAAAAAAGTTTCCATTTTTTTAATTAAAAAGGTACCATAGTACAATTAAAAATAAATTTTATACATACATACATATAAAAATAAATTTACTAATCTCATAATGATTAACACTAATTAATTAAAATAATAATTAAACTTAATAATTCACATCTAATATTAAAAACAAATAAAAAAAATTCGGTCTTTACTGATGAGCTTGTTATCCTTGGAGCACCTTTTGATAAAGACGACTTAACAGACAAAGTTCTTAAATCACTTGGAGATGATTATAAAGAACTGGTAAGAGTTGTACAAGCCCGAGTTACCTCAATCATATTTAAGTAATTGCATGAAAAACTACTCAATTATGAAGCAACTCTCAACATCAAGAAACCTGAGCCAATATTTCCCATCATTACACATGTTGCAACTAGGACAAACACCACCTCAAATTGGCATAACAAAACCCATCACACAAACAACTACTCAGCTTTAAACCGTAACAATGAAACAGCCCACATCAAAAATCATACCAGTCGTCCTCAACGTCCATACCTTGGATTTTGCCAACTCTGTCGGATTCAAGGCCTCACTACTAGAACTTGTCCATCTTATAAGCTGCAACCACTTCAACCAAACTCCACACCACTGTGACAACCTAAAGAAAACTATGTTGCCACTTCTTCAAATAACAAAAAATGGCTCTTAGATAGTGGTGCATCTTATCACATTACTGCAGATCTTAAAAAATTATCTTTGCACATACCATATAATGGCAATGATGATATTATGATTGGTTATAGGTTCGAGTTACATATAACTCACACTGGTTCAACTGCTTTCAACTCTACTTTCAATTCTTTTTCTCTAGAGAATGTTCTTTGTGTTCCTTTTATGAAAAAAATTGATATTTATTTATTAGTTTTGCAATTCAAATAATACTTCTATTGAATTCTTTCCTTATGCTTTTTTTATGAAGGATCTCACCACAAGGATGGCATTGTTAAAGGCAAAACTAATGGTAGTGTGTACGAGTGGCGAAACACCAATTTGATCCTTGCTTTTTTAAGTGTTAAAATAACCTCTTCCAATTGGCATATTTGCTTCGATCGTCTGTCCAATTCTGTTCTTAAGCATATTTTGTCTACTCATAATTTAAGCCTTTCTTCTTCTTCCTTGTTGAATGATCATTGTAATACTTGTTTGTCAAATAGAAGCCATAAGCTATCTCTTGCAAAGTCTACTCTCACTTCAGATCATCCTCTCTAAATTATTTATTTAGATGTCTAAACATCTCCAGTGCTTTCGATTAATGGATACAAATACTATATTATTTTTGTGGATCATTATACCAAATATATATGGTATTATCCTTTAAAACAAAAATTAAATGTTTAAGAAGTTTTTAATAATTCAAAACTATTGTTGAGAAGCACTTTGGGCACTCAAATAAAATATTTTATTCTGATAATGGAGGGGAATTTATTGCGCTCAAAGATTTTTTCTCAGTTCATGGTATGGCACATCTCACAACTTTACCTTATACACCTGAGCATAACGGATTAGCCAAAAGGAGACATTTACATATTGTTGAAATTGGCTTAGCACTCTTATCTCAAGCATTCATTCCTTTGCAATATTGTACTTATGCCTTTTTCAACAGCTATGTATTTAATCAATCAAATGCCTAACCCAAATTGCACAATCACTCCCCATATGAAAAGATTTTTAATTCCATACTAAATTTTTTAAAATTCAAAATTTTTGGCTGCCTCTGCTACCCCTGGCTTAAACCATATGCATCCTATAAATTAGAACCCAAATCCAAACCTTGCATTTTCTTAGGGTACTTAAACTCTCAAAGTGCTTATTTTTGTCTAAATACCTAAACCTCCAAAATATATATCTTTAGGCATGTCAGATTTTTAGGGTCTCTTTATCCCTTTAAACACCAAGAAGTCATTGAACCCTACTCATACTCAAACACTCTAGCTATATGGTTTCACCTCCAATTCAAATACGATTGCACCCCTCTCCAGCATTACCACTTAGCACTCCACCTATAGTTGATACACCTCCATATACTTCCTGTGATGCTTCCTCCTCATCAGCCATGCCTACCACCACTCAGCCCTATCAAACAACCATCTCAAGCCATACCATGATCATAAGAGCTCGTAATCATATTCATAAACCTCTGCAAAAAATGAACCTTCTTATGCAGCTATCCCAATTAAATGATATTGAACTGATCACTGTTCATCAAGCTCTTAAAAATGTTAATTGGAGAAATGCTATGTCTATTGAGTTTGATGCATTAGTTAACAATGGCACTTGGGAACTTGTCCTACCTGACTCCAACTTCAATTTAGTGGGTTATAAATGGATTTTTTGCATTAAAAGAAAATTTTGTTGACATGTACAAAGCCCGCTTGGTGGCTAAAGGCTTCCACCAGTAACTTGGACTTGATTTTCATGACACTTTTAACCCCGTTATCAAGCATACAATAATTTGGGTCATTCTCAATCTTCCTGTTAGTTAAGGATGGTCGATGTACCAACTAGATGTTAATAATGTGTTTCTTTAAGGGTGTTTATATGAGGATGTATATACGAAGCAACCCCAAGGCTTCATTGATAAAGATAAGCCACACCATGTATGCAAACTCGGCAAGGCAATCTATGGCCTCAAACAAGCTCCATGAGCTTAGTATCAAGAATTGCGCACTTTTCTCCTGAATTTTGGGTTTAAAAATTCACTGGCTGACACTTTATTATTCATCTACAAAGATAATCCTCATGTGCTTTACTTAATTATTTATGTCGATGATATTATTATTACTAGAAATAAACCTAACATCATCACCAAGTTTATAACAGGTCTATCCAAGAAGTTTTCTCTTAAAGATCTTGGGGATCTCTCCTACTTCTTAAGCGTTGAGGTTGTTTCCAATGACAAAGGCATTGTTTTGTTATAAAGGTGCTATATCCTAAAGCTCTTAGCAAAAATGAAGATGTTGGAAGCCAAAGCGGTACAAACACCACTCTCTATCAATATATAGCTCACTCTACGTTCTAGCCAATCCTCATCGAACTCGATGAAATTTTAAGCACTTGTTGGTAGCTTGCAATATCTCCTTTTTAGTTGCCCTGACATTGCTTATGTAGTTAATCGACTTTCTCAGTTCATGCATCAACCAACTACTGAACACTAGTGTTGTGTAAAGAGACTCCTTCATTTTCTCTTGGGAACCATTAATGATGGGTTACAAATTTACAAGGACTTTTCACACACTCTTCATGCATTTGCTAATGCAAATTGGGGAGGTAATAATGACAATTTTTCATCAATGAGAGGTTATATTGTCTATCTCGGTAGAAATCCAATCTCCTGGAGTTCTAAAAAATAATGGATGATGGCTAGATCGTCTATAGAGGCAAAATATCACTCCGTTGCTAACACAATTGCAAAAATTAGTTGGTTATGTTCTCTTCTTTCAGAACTTCACATAATTGTTCCCAATTGTCTAGTGATTTATTATGACAACGTTGGTGCTACACAACTATGTTCGAATCCCATTTTTCACCCTCGAATAAATCATGTTGCCATTGACTTTCACTTCATCAGGGAAGAAGTTCAAAGTAGTGCCTTACGTGTTGCTCATGTCTCATCCCAAGATCAACTTGTAGATGTTCTTACAAAGGCTCTACCCTGGTCACGCTTTCTTCTTCTGAAGGACAAGATTGGACTGTTCCCTCCCCCTCCATCTTGAGGGGACATGTCAGTAGATATTCTTCCTTGATTCCAGGAATTTCTTTATTCAAATCTTTTTGTATTTCAACATGTCTTCTTGTTACAACTGTCCATAAGAATAGGAGCTCTTGTTGTAAATTCTCTATATAAAACTCTGTACTTCATTTAATAGAATTAATTTTCATTCAATTCCAATCAGTTAGCTCTATTAGCACTAGTCCTAAACTATTTGGGAATTCCTCTCTAGACTTACCTACAAAAATGGAAATATTTATTAGTGCTCAATAAAAGCTACTAATTTGATAGAAATTAAACTAAAGACAATAAAATTTTAAATCAAACTATAAACTAAAATTAATTCTAAATAAATTTAATTTCTACGTAAATATAATTATTTATTTATTTAAGATTCATTAAAATTCAATACAAAAACAGTTGATAAATTACGCACAACACATTTTCATACTTCTTTCTTACACTTGCGGGTCAATTGGAAATTTAAAGAACATGTGAGAGATGAAAAAAAAAAAAAAAAAAAACAAATCACATCTTGCTCGAGAATGGACAGACATTCCAATATTTGGGTTCGTGGGCATGTTATGTTGGCACATAGTATGATCAAAAGTAAATGCTTCATCACATGCGAATTTTTCTTGTTCCACTTTGCTTGCTAATTTAGTTAACACATGGGGCAATATATCTTATTTGAAAAATTATTAGAAAAAAATTGTGTCAATATATCACTTCTAATTTTTTTCACCTCTTAAATTTATAAATTTGCATTGATTATTAATTTACTAAGATTGAAAAGTAATAATTAATCACTACTTTCATATTGGGATATTACAACAGAACATAATAAATGTTATGTCCGTATTTTAACTTTATGAAAAAATAAATCCTACTAAAATTATAAATAATTAAATAAATTAAAATGCTTTTGCAAAATTTTAGAAAAAATAAATTTTTAAACGATGATAAATATTGTTGTTTTTGGTATAAATAGACCAAAACATTTTTTTTCCCACTATATATTTTCTTTCTTAATTTTTAGAACAATAAAGTTAATTACACTCTCGTCCTATTTCTATTCCTACATCTTTTCCAACCATTGACTTAGCTCCATCCACTGTCACCATTAGAAAGTTTGAAAACATTTTAAAGATGAAAGAAACGTACCTTTTTTTTAACGAAGAAAAAATAATTTCTTGCTCGTGAATAACATGGACTTGTGTTGGATTTGAGGAATTTAGAAATTAAAAGTTTTTCAAAATTGTACCAAATTTTAGAGATTTTATATTAAATTTAAAAATTTTCATATGATTCAGTATGAGAATTCAAGTCTTTCAAAATGATTTGGTACAATATGATTCAAAATGGATATTTAGGATTTTAAACACGTTTTAACACATAAAATCTATATTATATATAAGCGAAATTATAATTAATTTTTAAAAGAAAATTTCAATGCAAAAAGTATAAAGAAAAATATACAATCAATTTATATCCCGTATGAATATTAATTTTTTTTAAAAATACATTTTAATATGTCTTCTTATTAAATCATTATTTACAAGGTATTTTAATTTTAAATCTCAATTCATTAATTATATATTTAGTTATAATTTAGTTGTATATTCAACATAATCATCATTGCATGTGATGTTGTATTTTTTTATTTATATATAGAAATCAATTCTCTGTTCGGAATTTATTAAAAATAATGTATTTTAATATTAAATAAAAGATTTTTTTTATTGGTCTTATGTCATAAATGGAAAATATCTATTTTGTTCTACTTATATGCTATAAGGAAATTCAAAGAAACAAAACGGGGTAAGTAATTTTGCCATTATGTTTTCGTGAGTGATGGTGAAATGCCCCCCAAATTTTAGGAAATTTCAATAGTTTATGAATTTTTTTCATGCACATATATACATATACGAGTGAGGATCCATTTACACATATAAAATTAATGTATTTTACACAAAATCTCAACTATTAATTATATTACATTTAATGGTTAAAATATATAATTTTTTTTATATATCTAAACTACTTTCCATTAATTAATTATTCTATCTAAAAAAATTTCTCATGGAAATCCACTTTCACGTGTGTAAAATTAATGTATTTTATACAAAATCTCAACCATTTATTATATTACATCTAATGGTTAAAATATATAATTGCTTTAGTAAATGTTACCTTTCAAAAGACCTATATTTATGCAAGAAGTGATTTTTATTCGAAATCATTCACTTCTTATAATATTATTTTTTTATTAATAATTTATTTTCTAATTAAATTACCTTCCATTAACAAGACAAAAAAAGTCTACTATTAAAGTTTAATTTTTTTTTTAATTAAAATTTAATTAGAGAAACTATTTAGTGTCGTTTAAAAATGTTAGTGTCGTTTTGTCACTAAGACAGAATTATTTAATTAAATAATTTTATGTATGTGCACCTCTTCATTAAGACAAAAACAGAACCTAGCCACCTCTTCTTTTATTTTATGTATGTGCACTATTATTTTGAAGCTGTGTTTTTTTTTTTTTTTTTATATATGAGTAGATTTATGAGTTGTGGTTGTGTATTGTTTTAGTTTTTAGGCTGATCTTTTTTTTTTTCATCAAGTGATCCTACACTAAGGTGTTGTATATATGGGAGTTGTTATTATGTCATCCTTAGATGTAAAGGCTAGAATGTTGGTTTGTTAAGTTTTACAAGGTGAAGTTGCTTTTTCTTATGTCTGATGTTATTTCTTCTAGAGTAATGTTAGTCTGGTAGCCGTAGTTTTTAGAACTTTTCTTGTTTTGGATTTCTATTTTTGTTTGGCCTGGGTAGGAGTTGGCTTTTCTTTTTCTTTTTATTTTTTTAGCTTGTTATTATTATTATTTTTTTGTTGGTATCTAGTTTTAGGGAGAGATTTTTTCATCACTTGAATTTCTCCATGTATTTTTTCCCCTCATATTTAATAAAATAAATAAAAAAAAGTGGTTTTTCGTGTCTTGTATCATAGCTCTGTCAATAAAATGAAAATGAAATTCATGCCACAATTATTGGATAGAAAATTCACTAGAACACACCAACGTTGTTTTAAAATATTGGATAGGAAAAGAAATATGGCTTCATGTCACAATTATTCCATCTTTAAATCATTTCAATTTCGGGCATATGGTATTAATAGTAAAAGATTCAAAATGTATATTAATTTTCTTTTTTAACAAATCATAACGAGTAGGGATCCATTTACATATGTGTAAAAATAATATATTTTACATAAAATTTCAATCATTGATTAAAATACATCCAATGATTAAAATATCTAATTACTTTTATTAAGCATTTCCTTATTAAAAATCAATATTTTTTTCTTTCATTAATTAGTTGTTTCCTATTTTAAATATTTTGATTGTCTATAATACCAAAATTCCTAGTTAATAGTAAAGAAATTGTGAAAAATAATAAACTTGCAGTAGTTGATGTGGAATTATTAACTTTTGAGGCTTTATGATGAGGAAGAAGATTTTTTTTTTTTTCTTTGTGGCCGCAGTTAATGTTGTTAGTTGTTTTTATTAACTCATGAATTTAATTAAGTTCTTAATTTTTTCTATATTTAGCTTATTCATCTAACAATTTTTCACAAAATTGTACACATAAGATTTGAGATCGAATTACCCTAAGTATTGTCTAGAAAATATAGATTAGTATAGTTCAATAGTTAATTTCCTTGAATTTTCTAATAGCATTCAGTACATGAATGATTTAGGAAATGCAAGTTTATTATTCTTCACAATTTCTTTACTATTAACTAGGAATTTTGGTATTATATACAATCAAAATGCTTAAGATAGGAAACAAATAATTAATGAAAGAAAAAATATGGGATTTTAATAAGGAAATGCTTAATAAAAGTAATTAGATAGTTCAACTATTGGATGTATTATAATTAATGGTTTAGATTTTGTGAAAAATATATTATTTTTATACAAGTATAAGTTAATCCCTACTCATATATATATATATATGTGTGTGTGTGAAAGAGAGACAGATAAAATTAAGAAAAAAATTCACTTATGATTATATAAAAATTAAAAATTTAATTATTTATGAATAAAAATTAAATTAATTAAAACTTTAGTAGTAATTTTATATATATATATATATATATATTAATTAGGTCAACTTATATTTTATCTAATATGTCAAGACTCGAATCCGAAGGGCATGTGACCGGCACTAGGGAATGGATAGCCTTAAGGCCACCGAATACCGTAGTAAGCCTTATAGAACGGAATAGTAAAAACTCATAATTTAAGACCTTATTTAGTTAAAGCATGCATTATCAAACTCAAATGTAAAACGTATTATAAAATACAAATCTCATGCATAAGCATAAATCATAAAACAGTACAAGAGGATAATTAAGAATTACAAATTCTTAATACAATTACTACTGCAGTGTTCTAGAATTTCTAAGACTAGTACAATTCTTAATGACCTACATAGTAGAACCAGTGATGAAGAAATCCAGCATAGAGTCGATATGAGGTCGAACTCCTAAATTCCTGAAAAGAAATAATAATAATGGGGAATTATACCTCACTGAGTAAGTTAATAAAAAAGTTATACGATTTGAAAACCTTTTTGAAAATCATATAGATATAGTGAAAATAATTTATAACATATATATATATATAGCTTTTGAAAAATCTTGGTAGAACCCTAAACCCAATTCTAAATAGCCAAATGGGCCCACTTAATTCAAATGGACTGTCGATCCCCGAGAGTAAAGGCATCAACCGAGGCACCAAGCTGCAATCATCCACTTAATCTAAGCACATGGCACCGGTGGTCCCCGAGAGCTAAGGCACCCATCCCAGTCCATTTTTAACTTTCCACATCATTGACGGTCCCCGAGAGCAGAGGCTTCCACCGAGGCACCCGTCCCAATTTATAACCACAAGTCATACATATTTTGGATCCATCTCTCAATCTCTACCATATGCACACAGTCCTAGTGAAACCCACCAGGTAGCCCATTCTACCAAAATTTCTCAAAACTAGTTTTTAAATAAATAAATAAATTGCAATAAAATTCTCGATAACAACATTTATTTCAAATCAATAATGTAAATAATACTAAAAACATGAGCGCACATAATTTTTAAAGAAAACACATGCACAAATCAGTTTATTAACTTACAGAATGAGTGAGACAGCTGACGATCGTGCGTCTGTCTCGATCCAAAAGCTCCTATTCTGGTACTCTCTAAAAATAACATATTCATTTTTAAAATCATACTTATGGAATAAGAAGGGAAATTACTAAAATTTATGAGACTCTAAAATGATTCGGGAAAAACCAGATAAGACTTAATAGATTGGAATACCCTAATTTACATTAGAAAATTACAAAAAATATCACATTTTATGAGAAAATCTACTAAAATTTTGGCAGAGTCTTCCCTGTAAAACGGACATCTCTCTACCATAGGTAGAGTCATTCCTGCATAGAAAAATGAACTTCTAACATTCACACTCAACCATACTCCGGTCAGCTCTCCAATACTGCATTTAGCCCGATCGAGTTCATAACCCAACCAAACAACACAACTTAATTCTAATTAGTAAAATTCATAAAAATATAAAGTAGGCCATATTATTTTTATAAAAATTCAAGCCAATACAAGTACTTAAATTCTTTAGGAAAAATATTTAATTAGCATTTAAATCTTTAAGTTCTTAAAAACATATATGCTCTTTAATAGATATAGAAATTAGAATTTTAATTCTCATAATCCTAAGAAAATATTATTTTCATAAATATACCTTGATTAAATTTTAATCAAACATCACATATAAAACCCAAAATTCAATACTGATATAGATATATATATATATATAACTAATATAATTAACAATAAAATCCTTAATTTAAAACCCTTATATCAAAATACCCATTTAACATATCACAAATAAAATTTACCAAATAAAATACTATAATTAAATTTAACCAAACTAATACAAAATAGTTATCAAAAACCCAAAATAATTAAGAATTAACATCTCAAATAATAGAAATAAATTTCTGTAATTGATAAAAAATTAATAAAAATTCATTTTTTTGTTCTTAAACACTCACAAATTCAACATTCCCTAACACACCTCAACAAAACAACACTCCAAATTAAAAATAAAAATTCTAAAAATTTAGAAAAATCCACAAAATCAACCACAACTCAAATCAAACACAACCAGCCCTCAAACAATCCACATTCAACCAAAACTCAACCTAAAACAACCTGAATCAACAAGAAAACAACCAAAAAATAACCTAACAACAACCTAACTCAAAACCAGAAAAATGAGAAAATGCAAGGGAGGAAGAGGCTTACTGTCACGACCCGAACCCGAGGGCACGTGACCGGCACTAGGGAATGGGTAAGTATAAGGCCCCCGAAACCCGTAGTAAGCCTAAAGGAAAAAGAAAATAAAACCATTCACATATTAAATTTTACTTTAAAATAACACACATTATCAAACTGATTTTTTCTCAGAATACACAAATTCATCTGCTTAAATAATAATGTATTTCAACATCTCATATTATAAATCAGAGAATCTTATACGCAAGCATGGTTATACACAAATAAATTACATAATTATGTTTAAACCATACAAATCTGTAATACATATACTACTGCAGCAACCTAGATTAGTACACAATATAGCTTATAATGACCTACATAAAATAGCCGGTGAAGAAGAAATCTGGCGTAGAGGTAGTCTGAGGTCGAACTCTCAAGCTCCTGAAAAAAAATAAATTGAGGGGAATTAGACATCACTGAGTAAGTCAATAAAAGAGCTGTACGGTTTGAAAACCTTTTTGAAAACTATACATATTTATAGTGAAAATAATTTATAATATATAAGTATAGCTTTTGGAAAATCTCGGTAGAACCCTAAACCCAAGTCTAATCGGCCAACTGGGCCCACTTATTCCAACTAGACTACCGGTCCCCGAGAGCAAGGGCATCAACCGAGGCACCAAGCCGTAGTCATTCACTTAATCCAACTATATGGCTCTGGTGGTCCCCGAGAGCTAAGGCATCAACCGAGACACCTATCCCAGTCCATTATTGACTTTCCAATCACTGGCGGTCCCCGAGAGCAAAGGCATCTACCGAGGCACCCGTCCCAGTTTAACATTCATCAATCATACAGTTATCGGATCCATCTCTCAATCTCTACCATGTGCACATAGTCCTGGTGAGGCCCACCAGGTAGCTCGTTCTACCAAAATTTCTCAAATCGATTTTTAATAAATAATTTGCATTTAATTCGTAAATGATAGCATTAAATTAAATAAATCATATAATCAATATAACAGAAATGCGAGCGCATGCATTCTTCAAACAAACACACGCACAGATCATTTTATCGACTTACAGGATGAATGGGAAGGCTGACGACCACGCGTCTGCCTCGGTCTCACAGCTTCTGCTCCGATATGCTCTAAAAGAAAACAATAAATCGACTTTTTAAAACATGACTAAGGAATCGAAATCAGGAATCAACAAAATAATAAAATTCCAGACTGACTCGATGAAAACCGGACGAGACTCGACAGACAGGAGTTAACCTAACTAAC
This sequence comes from Mallotus nudiflorus, assembly GCA_947683625.1. NCBI lineage: Eukaryota > Viridiplantae > Streptophyta > Magnoliopsida > Malpighiales > Euphorbiaceae > Mallotus > Mallotus nudiflorus. The sequence continues at coordinate 2,870,587 of CANTUR010000061.1, forward strand.
GGTAGGAATTTTTTTACGGATATCACGTTTTACGAGAAAATCCATCGAAATTTCGACAGAGTCTCCTCTGTAAAATGGACATCTCTCTACCAAAGGTAGAGTCAGACCTGTATAGACAATGCACTTCCAAAATACACAACCATTCGCACTCGAGTCAAGCTCCCAAGACTACAATTTGCCCCGACCGAGATCACAACTCAAAAGTAACAAAATTGATAATATTTATTTCTCCAATTATACACATACTAAAATAAATAGCATATATAAAAATCTTAATTATCCAAAGTTAAACAATTAAATTTGTATTTCATCACCAACAATTATAACTATAATTATTATCCACATTAAAACCTTTGCAATATATTAAATGAATATATATGTATATATTGAAAGTTGGACATTTGAAATTTTACACTACTTAGGAAATTATATCAATTAATTTATAAAATTTATCTAAACCCTTTAAATACTAATAAAACTAATTAAAATATATGTTTATCATATTTAGTGTAAAATTATATTTTTACCCTTAGTATATATATATATAAATTACATAATGCTATATATATATATATATACACAAAATGTTCCTTAAAATTATCCAATCATCTAAAACTAATTTTTTCTCAAGATAATTCCTCCCAATATAATAAAAATATTTAATCAACCAACAATATTTTTCCCAAAAGTATTATTTAACTAAAAATCAATTTTTGGCATAAACTCAAATATATTTATAAAAATAGTATAAAAATCTCAAAAATTATGATTTGAGTTCTAAAATTCATATTATTCACGAATAACCTCATTTATCAAATTTCATACCCTATTTAACCAAAATCTTCAAAATTAGCCTAATTATTTAATTTTGACATAAAGTATAAAAATTCCTAAAATAATATCAAAATTTTTTCAAAATTTACCAAAAATCAAAATAAATACCAAAAAAATTTCAATAAATTTTATTTCACTCAAAATAATTATTAACAATCTCCCTAATTGCTAATTATAGCTAAATAACTATCTAAATAAACAAAATAAACATTAAATAATTTCTGGAAATTCAATTTAATTATCAAAAATTCAAGAAAATTAAAAACAACTTCAAATGCATGATAAACAACCCTAATTAGCCTAGATTTACCAAGATCAAAGGAGGAAATGGAAGGATTTGGGCAAGCCCTACTCACCTCCCAGCAGCCGGACAGAGCAGGGGAAAGGGAAGACCTGCCTGCTACCGGAGAAATGGGTAGGTGGAGCAGCTCAGGAGGATACGGTGAGCAGCTCGACACCACCAAGAGGAAGCACGGCAAAACTGGGCAGAATGAGGAGATGCAGAGCTGCTGCTGCTGCTGCTGCGCAAGGCGAGGAAGGAGCTGCTTCACGTGGAAGAAGAAAGCAGCTGCTTCAGCCCTCCAGCAAGCTTCTCCCACGGCGGCAATGGCACTCTCAGGTAGTGATGGAGGTGGCACAGTGAGGAGAAAGGGCGAGGACGGGGAGGAGGGGCTCGGTTCTATTTCTTCTCCTGCCAAAAAAATATACATATACTCATATATATATATATATATATATATATATATATATATATATATATATACATACTATATTATAAGTTAATGTATACATATATATATACTATGCTTATTATACTACATTATGACTATATACATATATACTTTATATATCATATATAAATATACATATATATATACCATGTACATTCAAGTGTGATAGTGTACCTATGTATATATATATATATATATATATATATAATATAGTATAAAGTATAATTATATACTTGTGTATATATATGTATATATTTTCATGTAGCATATGTTTGCATACATATACATATATATATATATACATGTGAAAAGATATGCACATTTAAATTAATATTTAACCTAAATATAATGTTAACAAAATTTTATACTTTAATAGAATGCAAATTAACTATTACTAGTACTTCTCGAGAAAAATATGTCCTTTAATATTCAAATAATTATATATATGTATGTAGGGTATTACACTTACTGGTTGTGCTAAGCCTTGATAGAGGACGAGGAAGCACTCCAGCACACCTCAAATGAACAGTAGCGACGATGGAAGTCCAACCGATGATTGGGAGCAACGAGAAGGACTATTTTGCGCAACAAAGAGAAAGAAACCAAGAGAAAAAGAGAGAGGAGGGTTGGCGAAGGAAGAGGAGGGCATGATTGGCTGGCGTGAGGCTGAGTGGTGGTGGTGCAGCAGTTGTTGATCAGAGTTGGGTGGTTTGAGATGGTTCAGGCAGTGAATAGGAGGGTGACAGGGTAAATGTTGGGTTGTGATGTTTTAGGAAGAAGAAGACTAATTCTTTTGTACAAAATAATGACACTATAGGTTAAAATAACATTATAATAATAATAATAATTGTCATGACCCGAACCCGAGGGCACGTGACCGGCACTAGGGAATGGGTAAGCATAAGGCCCCCGAAACCCGTAGTAAGCCTAAAGGAAAAAGAAAATAAAACCATTCATATATATATATAACTTTACTTGAAAACAGAACATATTATCAAACTGATTTTTTTCTCAGAATACACAAATTCAACCGCTTAAATAATAATGTGTTTCAACATCTCATATTATAAATCAAATTTAATCTCATACATAAGCGTGGTTTACACAAATAGGTTACATAATTATGTTTAAACCATACAAATCTTTAATACATATACTACTGCAGCAACCTAGATTTATACACAGTACAGCTTACAATGACCTACATAAAATAGCCGGTGAAGAAGAAACCCGGCGTGGAGGTAGTCTGAGGTCGAACTCCCAAGCTCCTGAAAAAAATAAATTGAGGGGAATCAGACCTCACTGAGTAAGTCAATAAAAGAGCTGTACGGTTTGAAAACTTTTTTTTTTTTTAAAACTATATATGTTTATAGTGAAAATAATTTATAATATATAAGTATAGCTTTTGAAAAATCTCGGTAGAACCCTAAACCCAAAATCTAAATGGCCAACCGGGCCCATTTATTCCAACTAGACTACCGGTCCCCGAGAGCAAGGGCATCAATCGAGGCACCAAGCCGTAGTCATTCACTTAATCCAAATATATGGCTCTGGCGATCCCCGAGAGCAAAGGCATCAACCGAGGCACCCATCCCAGTCCATTATTAACTTTCCAATCACTGGCGGTCCCCGAGAGCAAAGGCTTCTACCAGGCACCCGTCCCAGTTTAACATTCATCAATTATACAATTATCAGATCCATCTCTCAATCTCTACCATGTGCACATAGTTCTGGTGAAACCCACCAGGTAGCTCGTTCTATCAAAATTTCTCAAATCGATTTTAAATAAATAAATTTCATTTAAATCGTAAATGATAGCACTAAATTAAATAAATCATATAATCAATATAAGAGAAATACGAGCGCATGCATCCTTTAAATAAACACACGCACAGATCATTTTATCGACTTACAAGATGAATGTGAAAGCTGACGACCACACGTCTACCTCGGTCTCACAACTTCTGCTCCGATATGCTCTAAAAGAAAAATAATGAATCGACTTTTTAAAACATGACTAAGGAATCGAAATCAGGAATCAACAAAATAATAAAATTCCAGACTGACTCGATGAAAATCGGACGAGACTCGACAGGCAGGATTTAACCTAACTAACGGTAGGAATTTTTTTACGGATATCACGTTTTACGAGAAAATCTACCAAAATTTCGACAGAGTCTCCTCTGTAAAACGGACATCTCTCTACCAAAGGTAGAGACAGACTTGCATAGAAAATGCACTTCCAAAATACACAACCATTCACACTCGAGTCGGGCTCCCAAGACTACAATTTGCCCCGACCGAGATCACAACTCAAAAAGTATCAAAATTAATAATATTTATTTCTCCATTTACACACATACTAAAATAAATAAAATTGTGTAAAATCTCAATTATTCAAAATTAAACAATTAAATTTGTTTTCCATTACTAATAGTATAATTATAATTATTATCCAAATGAAAACCTTTGTAATATATTATATGAATATATATATATATATTGAAAATTGGACATTTAAAATTTTACACTACTTAGGAAATTATATCAATTAATTTATAAAATTTATCTAAACCCTTTAAATACTAATAAAACTAATTAATATATATATTCATCATATTTAGTGTAAAATTACATTTTTACCCCTAGTATATATATAAATTACATAATGCTATATATATATATACAAAATTTTCCTTAAGATTATCCAGTCATCTAAAACTAATTTTTTTCTCAAGATAATTCCTCCCAATATTATATATAAAAAAAAATATTTAATCAACCAACAATATTTTTCCCAAAAGTATTATTTACTAAAAATCCAATTTTTGGCATAAACTCAAATATATTTATAAAAATAGTATAAAAATCTCAAAAATTATAATTTGAGTCCTAAAACTCATATTATTCATTAATAACCTCATTTATCAAATTTCATAACCTATTTAACCAAAATCTTCAAAATTAGCCTAATTATTTAATTTTGACATAAAGTATAAAAATTCCTAAAAAATTGTATAATATTCTTAAAATTATCTACCTTACCCTAAAATTTATCTCAACACATAATAACACCAAAATGTCAATTATTATTATTATTTTCTATTTTTTATAATTAATTCGCGAAAATTCCTAAAATATTATTTAAATATTCAAAATTCACCAAAAATCAAAATAAATTCCAAAAATTATACAAAAATTCCTAGAGGTAGATTGAGCTACTAGGAATCACATTTGTAAAGGGAGTTTGCATGAATCAAGCTAGATTAAGTTAAAAAAATTTTGAAACCCTAGAGTTCACAAACTGAAAATCAACCAAAACTCAATCAATTCATGATCAAAGCTTAAACAAAGCTTAGATTGAGCCTCACCGGTGCAAGGGGAGGAGATTGGCACCGGAATGGAGGAAAATGGTGGCCGAACGAAGCTTGGGTGAGTTTAGAGCAAAACTCTCGGCTTCTCCTTTCCAGCAGCTTCCGACGGCTCTGCAGGTGGCCGGAGGCAAGGGAGAAGGAAGAGGGAGTAGCAGATGGCGGCCGGAGGTGGGGGAGGCACAGTGATGGTGGTGGTCGAAGGTGTCGCGAGGATGGGGAGGAGGGAGCTCGGTTCTGTTTTCTTCTTCTCCAAAATATACATATATATATATACTATATTATAAGCTAATGTATACATATATATACGTATATATATTTATATACTATACTTATTATACTACATTATGACTATATACATATATACTATATATATATATATCATATATAAATATACATATATATATACACAATATATATTCAAGTATAATAGTGTACCTATGTATATATATATATATATATATATATGTGTGTATGTGTGTGTGTGTGTGTGTGTGTGTGTGTGTGTGTGTGTGTGTATGTATGCAACCATATACTACATGAAAACGTATACATATATATACACATGTATATAATTATACCTTATACTATATTATATACATATATATATATATATATATATATATATATATATATATATATACACACATGTGAATTGATGTGCACATTTAAATTAATATTTAACCTAAAATATAATGTTAACAAAATTTATACTTTAATATAATACAAATTAACTATTACTAGTACTACTCGAGAAAAATATGTCCCTTTATATTAAAATAATTATATATATGTATGTAGGGTATTACAATAATAATAATAATAATAATAATAATAAAAAATAGAAAATCCTCATCTACTCATTTGGTCAAAATATCTCTACAACTTATTATTTTATTCAAATAGCCCTATATATATATATATACACTATCCTATACTACATATACAAATACATCCCATGAAACCATATTGTATACTTCTATAAATATTCATAAATATACTTATACTATAATATACATACACCACCATATTCAATTAAAATCACAATTAATATTATATAACATACAATGAAATCAACTTAATTAAATTCACTTGAAATCTTTAATTAATAACAAAATAAATAAATAAATAATGAGTTAAATAATATCATTTAGAAATATTAAAATATGGAAAAAAATCCTTATATTATTTATTTAAATAAAAATAAAAATACAAGGTATTACATAATATAAATCAAATTAGATAAGATAATTTTTTAAGTCTTAAAAAATTAAATTTAATAAGTAAATAATTAAAATTAAATTTTATAAAATAATTAATTATAAAAATATAAAGGTCAAAAATGTTGAAAGATTGTTGTGTTTAAATAGAAAATTAATAAAAAAAAATATAACATCTTACTATATTATAACTATATCAAGTTTGTAAAATTAAATTATTATTTAGATAAAAACATTGAAAGAGTGTTGTATAATTGTTCAAATAGAAATTTTATTAAAATTTTAATATATTATAATGCAACACTGTCAAAATTGAAAAATTAGATTGACATATAAATAAAATAATATTCTTATTATTTTAAAAATGAATTAAATTAAAGTTTATATTTTTTATAATTAAGTGTAAATTAAAATTATTAAAATGAATTACTACCTTCTAATTCTATATAAAAAATAAAATTTTGTGATACTTTTAAAAACAATTCTTAAATTTTAATAAAAATTATATGTATTCGAATATTAATTTTTAAATATATTGTGAAATTTATTTAATATATTAATATTATGTATATGTGCTAAAAATTAAATTTAATTGCAAAAAAAAATTATTTTAATTTTTTTAGTTGGAATGGTAATAAATTTTAGGGTTAATTACTATAACATCCATGAGGTCTAACCTATTATACTATTAGGTCTCTGCATTTTTAATAATTACTATAACATTCATGAGGTTTTGCTCCATTGAACTATTATATCTCTACTGTTTAATTTACCATTAAAAGAACCAATTTGAAAAATTAAAATTTATATTTGATTTTTAAACTTATAATATAATTTTAAATTCATCCAATTTTTATTAAATTAAAATATATTTTTTAAAGGTTAATGCAAATAAAATCACGACCTTTGGTGTTTTTTGTAATATAATCACATCATTTAAAACTTGGCAAATTAAAACATGAACTTTCTTTTTTTGGCAACTCGAAACACCGATGAATTAACTGGTGAAAGCTTGCTTATGTGTCAACTGTGGTTTGGATCTTTAATCCACATAGGACATTTTGTTGCCACGTTAAAATGGTGCGTATTGAACTTAAATGGTAATAGCTTCAAAACGTAATGTTTCATCAAAATCACATCACCCCCCTCTTAATAAAGCAATTTGGTACTTTTCAGAACCCTAACTATCGAAAGCAATTGGTACTTTTCAAATTAAAAAATCAAATGATCCTATTTTTTTCATTCTGAATAAATGTTGATAAATTGAAGGAAGATTGGCAGTATATTAAAGAAATATTGAATATTTGTAAGAGAAAAATGACTTGAGATATTGTAAAATTCAAGGTAAGCTACTTTTGAATTTTCTTCGACACTTTTCTTGTATTTAAAAATGACAGCCACTAAATGAAAAGTGATGCTTTTTTTTTTACTTAAAAGCAACTTGAATAAGACATGATAAGCCAAAAAAAAAAGAGAATGAGAAAGTGATGCTTCAATTTGGTGGATTTTTTTTTTGTAGAAAAAATAATACTTTGTTGTGCATTAGTGCTAATAAAGTATTCCTTTTGTTACTTCAGAATGGCAGACACATTTTCTATATATTACTAAATTGGTGGAAAGTTAGCAAATATATGTGGTGAAGTGGTTTTCTTTGTGGCCATATCAACCTGAGACACTGTGTTGATAGTGATAGAGTCGATTTTTTAAACTTGGCAGATGATGTAAAAAATATGGGATATCTGGTTGAGAAAATGTTATATAGAATCCCTAGATTGTCTCTTACACATGGTTTATAAGAAATTGATGATGATAAGTAGGTGCTTGAAATGGTGCAGCATATGAATGAAGGGAATGACTATATAAAGGTATATGTGGAGGGTTCTAAGTGCTCAGAATCTTAAGTAGGGAAAAATATAGACAAACAACCTAAGGTAATAGATACTATAGATGGGCCTCATGAAATGGAGGTGGGTGATGAATAACTAGATAATGTGAATGTCTATAAAGAAGTTAATGTTGAGGAGGTAGTCAATGTTAATCAAATGGTGGAACATTTGTCTCAATAAAACTATGACTTTGAGAATGATCTAGGTTATCAACCTATTAGTGAAAGTGATACAAATGATAGTTTGGAAAATAATGAACTATCAGATGATGAAGAATATGTCGAGGCAAGGCAAAATAGAGTATAATTCAGAAAATATGTATCAATAGATAAGGTGGTAGATAAGATAGCTACTAATGTTGGGCTATATAAAATAAATACAACTTCTACAACTGATGTTCATCAAGAGGACAATGACTAATGCTTGAGTGAATATGTTGATTCTGAAGGCAATATTAATTCCATTGGTTCAAGTGACAAGGACATGATGGATGAGAATGTTAAAAGGTTAAAGAAGAGATGTGTGGTCTATGACTTGAAGTATAACCATAAAATAATGCAACTAGTGCTTGGTATGCAATTTAAGAAAGCACATCAGTGTAAGGTTGCTATACATAAGTGGGCTATTCTGAATGGGTATAATGTACAAATAATGAGGAGCAATCAAAGATAATTAGAGGTTAAATGCATGGACAATTACCTTTGGAACATGTATGGAAGTGTAATAAACTCTGAGAATACATTTGCCATCAAGACTCTAATACTTGAGCATAAATGTGGTAGAGAATTAAAGAATCGATAAGCCACAGTTGCTTGGATAGTAAATGAATATGTTTATAGATTTAGGAGAAATCCTAATTGGTCATTGAAAGATCTAGAGAAGGACTTACTTGAGAAGTTATATGTTCAAGTAAATACTTAGAAGTGTTATTGAGCTAAGTGGAAAGCTCTCGAGATGCTCAGAGGATCTATAGAGGATCATTATACTCAACTGAGGGCATATAAAGCTGAGCTTATAAGAGTTTATCCAAAGGGCAGATTTGATTTCCTCCTTGCTATTGACAGTTCTTTTAAGGGCTTTTTTATTGGTTTCAGTGCATTAAAGAAGGGTTTTTTAAAGGGATATAGATCAATAATAAGGTTTGATGGATGTTTTCTTAAGACTTTCCTAGGTAGAGCCCTCCTTTCTACTGTAGCCAAAGATGGGAACAACCAAATGTTTCCCATCTTTTGGGCTATTGTGCAGTCTGAAAATGAATATTTTTGGACTTAGTTTTTTGACTTGGTAATGCAAGAGCTTAATATTAAAGATGGTCTTGGTTGGAGTTTTATAAGTGACAAATAAAAGGTATGAGTTTTATTGTTATTCATCTTTGTCATTCTTGCTAATTTTAAAGGTTTGATTTATTAATTTTTTTTGTACAAGGATTAATTAATGTAATTCTAAAGCTGGTCCCATTTGCTGAACACAGAAATTATGCAAGACATGTGTACTGTAATTGGAAGAAGGAGGACAAGGGTCAAACATTGAAGAACATGTTTTAAAGGGCAGTTAGGAGCACATATGAAGCTGATTTCACATCAAAATTTCAGACAATGAAGGATGAGGATCATGCTACACACGATAATTTCATAAAAAGAGATCCAACAAAATTATGTAAGTTTCATATGAGTGAGTTGCCTAAATCAGACATAATCAATAATAATGTCTGTGAAACTTTTAATGGTTATATAGTAAAAGCAAGGGGTAGACCTATCATTGATATGTTAAAGGATATAAGAGAGTCTTAGATGGAGAGAATGCATAAAAAGTTAATTGAAATGAGTTCTTGTTCTGACAATATTTGCCTTAGAATGATATATAAATTAAAGGAAATGAAGTTCAATAATAGGTTATGTTCTGTTAAACCAACTGTTGGAGATAAGTTCTAAGTTTTAATAAGTACATATAAGTTTATGGTTAATTTAAATACACTATTATGTAGTTGTAGGACATGGCAGTTGTCTGGAATCCCTTGCCTTCATGCATATGCTAACATTCATTTCATGAATAGGGACAGTGCACATTATATTAATGAGTACTACAGTGTGGAAAAATATCTTAGTACATATGTTGTTGGTCTTGAACCAACAAATGGGTCGAGAATGTGGCCCAAGGTAATTGGAACTCCAGTTAGGCCCTCAAATTTCACTAAGATGCCTGGCAAGCCTCAAGTGAGTAGGAAAAGAGCTCCTGATGAAGACCTAAAGCATGCAACCAAGCTTTCAAGGTAGGGAATTCAAATCACATGCCAGGTCTATCACTAAGTTAGGCATAACAAACGTTCTTGCAAGACTATCAACAACCCTTCTTTTAAGAGAACAAAAAAAGTCCCTGTAAGTAGCAATTTTGCTTATACAAATGAGTAATTCAAACTTGTATTATACAATATTCAAAAAACAAAAGTCAATTAAGAAAAACTAGTGTGGTACATATGTCTAATGGTGCATTTATTGGTTACAGAAGAAAAGCGGAAGGCCATGAAAGGTTAGGGAAAATAAGCAGATACAAAGTCAGTAACTCCCAAGTAAGCAGGCCAGGCTAAATCAACATCTCCCATTTTAGCAAGCCTAGATAAGTCAACAGGCTAGGCCAAGTCAACCTCAACCATCTCAAAAGCAAGCTTGAATTTATAAATTAAGAAAGTATCCTACTCGATGTCAGCAACAAAATAGGACTATAAGTAAACAGTAAAATGGGACTATAAGTCAAATTTTAATTAAATAGAAGGGACAAAGAATGGTACATCAAGGACATAATGTTCGAGTGTTTGAAAGAACTGGAAATATATATATGAGGGTATGGTAAGGGACTTTTAATTATATGCTATTGTTTATACTTAATGCAATTGGTATTAAATAAGGGTTTTTTCATGTGCAGATGCCTTCTGCAAATAGAGTTAGAACTATAGTTGGATCACATGCTATTTCAGAGGTTGTAAAAATAGTTAGACCAACAAGTTATGGCCGAGGAAAAGGAAGAAGTACATCAGCTAATAATGCACAAGGTTCATCATCAACTATATCAAAGACACATGTCCCAATAGTATCAAACGGATGAGGAAGAGCAAAGCCTAACAGCACCATTACATCAGATATTCTAAGTACTCAAGAGAGTATTGCACATCAATAAATTTCTTATGGTTGTTAAAGATCCTTTTGGTATGTGAACTTATATTTGACCCTTAAATTATTATGTGCTTTTGCTTATTAGTTACAACCAAACTCATGTGCTTATGTTTAAACATTCAAACAAGTGTTGTAATAATGTATATGAAAGTTTATAAACATCCAAAGTTGGCTATTATATTGGTTGCAGTCTATTAACATCAACCTATGGATTGTTCAATTTTTTTAGAATGTTATTAGGTGATGTTGTACAAATCAACATAAAATACTGTCTACAGATGATAAAATAGTTTCATTAGTCACTTAAACTAAGCATTGAAGTTCAAACTGGCTATTTCAGTTTAGATATGCTACCATTAAAGTTACATAATTAAGCTTGTATAGGCATCAAATGCAACTTCTACAAATACAACAAAGCCTAACTACTTTGTTAACCTAACTACTTAGGCACCTAGAAGCATTTTCATCTTCATCCCATTAAATGGACATTTCATAAAAAAGAATATTATAAGCAAACTCAGCACAAAGAGGAGCATACTCACTTTCATTTTCTTCAAATCACCTCGAAGCTTTTTTTTTCTCAGCATTCATTACTACCTCTTTTCTTATATACTATTGAATCTTCCTCTCCGGCTTGTCATGTAAAACTTCATACTCCTCAAATTTTTTTGCAAACTTAGCATTATGTTCTGTCACTTTTAACTCTACCAACTTCACTTTCTCACTCATTTTTAACTCCACATTAGACAACATTTTCATTGTCTCCTCATATTTATCTCGTTCAAGCTTCAATCACAAAAAAAATTCTTTTCTGATGTTTTGGAATTTCTAGATCAAGCCACTCGAATTATCCACAATCATTATGCTAATAAAATACCAAAACACTCATATCATATGTTATCAAATGCGAACCCATTGTAATAAAAAACTTTTAACACATAATTTCTAAAAAAAATTGCTCTATTTAAAATAGAACACATAATTTACCCAAATGAAGAATACCACATTCATGAAATACGAATTTCATTCATCAAAAAAACCCTAATTGTTATGTAAGCAAACCATAACACATTGAACCCCTAATTGAAACCCTAACATAAAATCACAACGGTAAAATCTTCTTCTAATCATTACCTTCAAAGTCCACAACAATAAAATCTTCTTCTAGGATTCTGGTCTATCATTGATGTATGTACACTTGCAACGAGAAAATGGCCACATTCTTTTACTAGAATTGAGTTTGAATAGGGTATGGTTAATTGAGATGATCTTCCACAGGAGGGGTAATATCCATTTGAGAATGATCTTGAGCTGTTTGACATTTTGATTACAAATCCTAACACAAAACAAAGAACAAGAAGAAGATTCAAAGGATTTAAATGAAGAAGAATCACCAGTTTTAGAGTTATAGATGATGAGCAATGCAAGTTTTGATTATACGCACTGTTTTCATAAAACGCATCGTTTCTAACGTGGCAAAAATTATTTGAATTTAGTCAACTCACCCAAACCATGCCAGACACATGAGTAAGCTTTCACCTGTTAATTGATCGGTGTTTCGAGTTGTCAAAAAATGAAAGTTTATGTTTTAATTTGCCAAGTTTTAAATGAAATAATTAAATTTTAAAAAGTGCTAAAGGTCGTGAATTTATTTGCAATTAACCCATTTTTTTAATCTATATTTTTATTATAATAATACATTTTATTTTTAATATTAAAATAAATTTAAATCATATTATTTTAAAATTAATAATATTATGTTAATTGAGATTTATCATATTGATTTGAACTCAAATTAAACTAATAATTAGTTACTAATTGTTATCATGCTAATACGACTTATGTAATTGGTGTTGTACTTATTATAATCTATCATATTATCATGTATTCAATTTCATAACTGGCATCATATAGATGCAATTAATGTAATTGAAATTCATCAATTAAGGTTTAACATACTAATATGAACTCAATTTTTTTATAATTGACATTGCACCCTATATAAGGCTTGCCATGCTGAAATAAATTTCTTAATGAAATTTGATAATTATAATTCTTGAAAAACTTTTAAACAACATGTGTATACATACACCAAAATAATTTTAATGAGATTTAATAATTAATCTATATTAATATGATAAATCCTAATAAGTACAGTATTGATTACATAGTCACAATAAAGCAGTGACAGTTCTAAATAAATATGTTTTCAATTTATTTTATATTAAAAATAAAAGTTATTATAATTATTATTGCAATAAAACATAATAAATTAAAAATATATATTAATTTGACAAAAAAATGAATGAACTTAAAATTATATTATAATTTTAGGGATCAAATAAAATTTTTAATTTTTTAAATTGGTCCATTTAATAGTAAATTAAACTGTAAGATAGAATGTTTAAATTAATTATTGAAAGTATAGTGACATAGTAATGTAATTGGTCAAACCCCTTAACCCTAATTTTTATTACTTAACCATTTATTATTATCTTTTAGAACACCTAACAATTTTTTGAACAATTTTAAAAGTAAATTGCTGACAGTAGTTTAATGTATTTATATATATATATATATTTTTTTTTTCAACTGTTGGCCCGAAATATTTGATTGAATTTCTTATTAAAAAAATTAACAAACTCTCTGGACACTAGAACTAATTCTTGATTTTTTCTATCTTGCACAATTTGTTCTCCTAACCATTAATTGCTTAGTTCTCTTAAATCCTAAGATTTTTTTTCTTAATTTTTTTTTTTATCTAGCACATTTTGTTTTCTTGGAGGAAAATAATGAGGGAAGAGAAATAGAGGTGGAATATATGAGAGTAAGGAAAAAAAAAAACTTTTATTTTTCAACGTTAAATTTTCTTTTTGGAAATAAATAAAAAAGGTATGTGAGAAAGTGAAAAATAAAGGGTGGATTCCACCCTTTTCATTTTCCAACCTTATTTTCTTTCTTTTCTGTATTTTTTTCCCCCCAAACATAGCTTTCTTTCCTATATTTTAGCTTCAATAACATAGAAGCAAAAAATAAAAAAACAAAAGACCAAAGATATAGTGCCACATGGACAACCCAAGCCAACAAGAACCAATCAAATCCAAGATAGCTTAATTGTCCATCATCCATTCATTGAGTTTGGTTAGTTTGAGACTTCATCATCTTCAGCAGTCAAGAATCTGAAAACAAGAGAAGTAGAAGAAGCAGAAGATGATGGAGACCACAGCAATTTCTGGCAGCAAAGGTATCCCATTTCTATATTCTTCTCCTAATAGAAAGAAAGCTGTGATAAAACAAGATCATGCTTCTTTTTCACCTCTTCTTGTCAAATCCATGGCCACCCAAAAACCATTGCCATCAGCTGCCAAAACTGTTAGCTCTAGAAAGGTCAGTTCATCTCTCTTTTTTATCTTTTAAACCAAACTAGACATGTAGCATTTTCAAGTAAGTTCTTTTCTTGGCATTTATCATGATGAACAATGCATGTTTTTACTAGCTGGAGTGGTAGTAATGCAGAATTCAACTGTGTTTCCTCTGGGTGAGAAAGGACCGAGGAGTAGCCCATTAGTGACCTCACCTCCAATCAAGCTGCTAACGAGGGTGGAGGAACTTAAGCTGCTAACCAAAGCTGAGAAAGCTGGCCTGCTATCTGCAGCAGAGAAGTTTGGTCTATCGTTATCGAGCATTGAGAAACTAGGTCTGCTGTCAAAGGCAGAGGAATTGGGAGTTCTCTCCGCCGCTACAGACCCTGGGACTCCTGGGGCTTTGTTAAGCCTAAGCTTGGGATTGCTGCTTTTAGGTCCTGCTTGTGTTTACTTTGTGCCTGAGGATTCCCTTTGGGAGATTGTACTGCAGGTTGCAGTAGCTCTGGTTTGTGTTGGTGGTGGATCTGCAGCTTTTGCTGCTTCAAATCTTGTGTCCAACTTGCAAAAATCAAAATAAATTTGACAGCGTATTTTCTCTTCACATTTTCTAATCGCACTTCTGACAAGTACTTTTTTATTCTAAAATGTCAGCAGTGAGCATGTATTACTATTCATGCAATGCAATGCACAGCGTTTAAGGTCGACCTGAGTATGATCTCCATTGAACTGGAAATCCACGGGGAATAACCTGAATTGGTTGGAATAATTACATGTTGCTGCTAATACATTTTAGTCTTCCACAGAGACATGGGGATGGGGGTTAGGGCTGTCATAGGCAAAGCAAGGGAGAGTAAAAGTTCCTTCACAAAATTATAGAAAGCTTTCATGAAAAATTACATTTTCGCATAATAACGCATTTTCCATGTCATGTAAGCTTTATAACCTGCCCTTGAGAGCAAACTAAATAAAAAAAAATTAAAACAAAAAGAAACAGAAAGGGTTACACAACAATATTTTTGTTCGAAGTTGTAAAATAAAAAACAGAAAAGCTCAATTTCTAGTGGCCTCATGCCCCTCCTCTGTACTCTCAAAAAAATAATCTATTTCGCTTTTCATTAACCTATGTTCAAGTAGAAACAGAACTACCTTTTACCCCACCTTGCCGCCCTCCCCTTCTATTTCCATTCTGATTAGTCCGCTGATAGTCCTCTCCATTGCGCCCGCTTGAACCCTTAGGTCGCCCTGAAAATTCACCCTGGTTTCTGAATTCATTCCTGCTATAACCACGCCCACCACCAAAGTTACCACGATTCTTGAAATTGTCACTCCGAAACCCACCTCTTCCTGAGGAATACCTTCCTCTTCCACTGCTACCAGCTGCCAAAAAAAAAAAAAAGAATTTCATTTGTTATCACATAGTTACAAGGCACAAATAAGTAAACTTTAATCTATCATCATTACAACTCAAGTAAACAAACAGAAACAGATCAAGAACTGTAACAAGTCAACAATAAATTTAAGTTACCTCGGGAATTGGTTTTCTTTTCCTCAACAATAGCTTGGCAATCCCCAATAGTGATAGGCGAAGCCTGAAATCATTTTTACAAGGTCATTAATTTCACAACAAACTGAATAATCATACGGCCACACAAAAGTGTATGGCAAGCCAAGTGCAAATAACACATCTTCACATAACTATGTATTTCTTTTTTGAATGAACAAGAAAAGCTAAATGTTAGCAAGGCTGAAAAGTGGATGCATCATGCTGGGGAGACGCAACTATAGCAACCAACAATATGTCTTGGCAAGAAGCAAGTCTTCCAATTGAACATGCAGTCTAATTTCAATTGTGCCAAGTTGAAGAACGTGCAAAACTAATAACTAAAAGAAGTTAGAGGCTTTTCTAAACAAAATTATTTTCCTAGTGATTGTTTCTGACAACAGGAAATTTGAAGGGCAAAAGAAAAGTGGGAAAAGGGAGTCTTGATCACCAATCCAACCTTAAAACTCTCTATTTAACGACAATCCTAATCTCCAAAGGATTAGTTAGTCAATGCAACTAAATGAAAGAGAGGGCCTTGGCAATGCTCATAAAGATGCTAGTCTCTCCTGCTTTTTCCCTGCATGAATTCCAAATCAGCTTAAAAAGCAACTTGAGCATAACAGTGTTTCAGCTGATTTAGCAAATGCGTATGATTGTATGTCAGGATAGCAATTGATCCACTGATTTTTACCCAGTTAAGCATGGAGTTCTAGCTGAAAATTTAATGTAACCAAGAGGTCGTAATAAAAGTGGGAAAAGGGAGTCTTGATCACCAATCCAACCTTAAAACTCTCTATTTAACGACAATCCTAATCTCCAAAGGATTAGTTAGTCAATGCAACTAAATGAAAGAGAGGGCCTTGGCAATGCTCATAAAGATGCTAGTCTCTCCTGCTTTTTCCCTGCATGAATTCCAAATCAGCTTAAAAAGCAACTTGAGCATAACAGTGTTTCAGCGGATTTAGCAAATGCGTATGATTGTATGTCAGGATAGCAATTGATCCACTGATTTTTACCCAGTTAAGCATGGAGTTCTAGCTGAAAATTTAATGTAACCAAGAGGTCGTAATAAAAAGCAGCTATTGTAAATTAGCAACTTGAAGCAAATGCAAAATAACAAGTAGCAGAGTCCTCTAGGCAGGTTAATGGTGAGGGAACTTAACACTATTGTCAGTGGGAGAAAATGCCTTTCTGTCATGGCCAGTGGTGGAAATGGTGGCCATCTCAAGTGGCACCTACATTATATTGTGATGTGTCACCTCACACTGTTTAACCATGAGTCAAGGGCCATAGTGTTTAAAGTAAGATTAGAGGTGACTAGACACAAGAAGTGTTGTATATAGGTACTCACCACTGAAATAAGAGCAAAACAGAATGGAGAAAGAAGTAGAAGAAGCTAAACAAAGTAGTATTTGATTTACTAGGTCATCAAAATGAGATTGATTAGATGTGCTTGATTTGCAGTGGATTTTAGCTTTCAAGGTCCAGTGTATTTCAGGCATTTTATTAGACTTGAATAGTGTTGATCCAAGTGATTGGATCTAGAGACCTTGTTGAGCAAAATGACAACATTTTGCCAAAAAGGATAAGTCACTGGATCTAGAAATGTTCATGTATTATTGGTCAGCTGTACTTTAAGCATACAGGAATTTGGATGAAGAATTGGAGCAATGAAACAAAAATCCTTTTAGGCAGGACATCATTGTTGAAAGTTTGTTAGAATTTATCCCCAAAACACAAAAACAATATAAATCTCCATTATAATAGAACAATATCTGCTGGACTGAGCAGGAACATTATAGGATTTGTAGAATTTTAGACTTGAAGTGTAGGCAGTACTATGAAAGCAACAAACACTTCAAAATGTAAATAACAAGAGATTGACCTAAAATTTATATAGGGTTCAGGCTTATGGAATATTAATAAAAAATGGGACTCATAGATTTTCAACATTTGTAAAATATTATTCTCAATCCAATACTCAGAAACACAAAACATCCTACGCATGATTCCAAATTTGATCCTTTTGGTAGGGCATAAAAAAACCAGAATATCACACATGAAATAAGCATGCTCATCCAGCTGAAGATAAGTAAATGTAAAACACGAATGGATAAGCAAACTCATAGCAAGTGAAATATGAGAGTATTAGACAGTACCTCAAGTGCACTTAGCATGGAACTCAATGTTTCGAACTCAACAAAGCCAAAACAGAATCCTTGCTGCATACCAGTAAAATAACCATAACAATTTCATGGACAAGTTGCTTAGTTGAGCAGAAATGCACAAATTTATAAGCAAAACAGACCTTGTTGCTTCTAACTTGGATGCCACCATGTTTAATAGGCCCAAATTTCTTAAATGCCTCTTCAAGTTGTGGTTCTGTTGCATCAAAAGGCAAATTTCGTACGTATATGGAGTGGCCTTCTGCTTTAACAAGCACAATGTAAGAGAAATAAAGGTTACTGAAAAACAACCGAAAAGGCAAAACAGCACCTTCCACAAGAAAGCCTAAAATCAAAATATCAACTGGGCCAGATCTTTATCTTTTTGTTTCTTGCCCATGTTAATGTGAGAGACCCCTTATCCTCATCCCACCTTAAAGGTAGGCTCCCACCCTAACAAATGATATGGTTCAATGTAGGTCTTCTCCCTTCTAAATAGAGTATTGCTATCAGGATATCCTTGGATCCTGCCGTATACAATACCCTGTTCTCATGCTTTAAGTAAAAAATCAGCATATTTGCAATCAAAGCAAAATGGACCAACTCAAGTTTAGAACATCATCATATTTAATTCAAATATCCTGAAGCTAAAAATCTGTCATGTCAAAGCATAATTATACATATACCTTCTTCATGAACATCACTACTTTCAGGAGCACTGCCACTAGTAGGAGCAACAACCTCTGGCACATAAGCAGGTTTCGCAGGGTTGGGCAATTGTTTTTCAGAGTTTATAGGAGCCGCCATCATATTAGTGGTAGCAGCATGGATTGATCTAGGCACCGTATTACTTTTTATTGCTTTCAGCTATATAAAAAACCAGGCAAAATAATGTCAGATATAGGTTAAAGAAAGAGGACTGAGACTTGCAATAAAAGAGAGAGGAAAAAACCATAAGCATCATCTCACAATTGAAGCATATGATTTCTTTGGAGCATCCTCCAAAATTGCAGAAGCTGCATCAACACTTGTGATAATTTCATTTGAAGGTGAATCAGGTTGGTGATTAACAACCTCTTCTTCAACAACTGATCCTTCCTCCCTATCTGAAGGGTCATAAACTTCAGCGCCATTATTAGGATCTTCATCCTCAAAGGAAGCAACAGGATCAACCATAAGATGATATGAAGCCTGAGTTGGCTCTGGAACAAAGATTAAATTCAGCATTTATAGATCCCAGTCATATTTCAAAAGGAGGGAAAATGTGGATAAAATTGTTGTAGAACCTGCTTCTGGAATATCATCCCAGCCTGATTGTGTTGTTGAGGTTATTGGTGTAACATTTTCATTGACACCGTTAACCAAGACAGTATCATTTGGCAATGATTCATTCTCTCCAACAAACCTAAATACATCATTCAAAACAAAGTAACCCACGTCTTGGGGAGCGAGGAAAAATGTTTGAGAGAATTTCTTCTTCACGTTGTCCTTTCCAGTTAAGCAACCAGTCACAAGAACAATGACCCCTTTCTTATAAGACTCCTGAGCATCTGCATTTTTTATCTCAGCTGTGTAGTCTTCATATTTCAAAGAAAGAATTTTTTCATTGATTGCCTGTTCCAAGATAAATAATATGAAAATACCACCATCTAGACTAGATTAGAAATTTCATTTAGCGGTCTCAAGTCAGCTTGCTAATCTCTAATGAAGTAATGTCAATATCGTGGTCACACAGAAAGTTACTAATGGAGATTATGCAATATCAATCCAAATTTTTTGTAATTCTAAGCACATTTTCATTTATATTTCTGATTTTATACAACATAGATATGTCAAAGTGAAATTCTAGTCGTGAAAACAGAGGGGTTCTGCTACTAAAAAATTCCCAA
Source organism: Mallotus nudiflorus (assembly GCA_947683625.1). Lineage (NCBI taxonomy): Eukaryota > Viridiplantae > Streptophyta > Magnoliopsida > Malpighiales > Euphorbiaceae > Mallotus > Mallotus nudiflorus. Next base: position 2,890,758 of record CANTUR010000061.1, read on the forward strand.
CAAACTTACTTGCATGGTGGTCACTGTTTTCATGGTGCCATCAGCATCTGGCCGACTTAGAAAACTTGAATCCTGATAAAATTTATGCACTAATTCAGGGGATTGGTGTAAAATATGGTAATACTGCTGCACAAAGGCATTGCCAACAACTTCAGCAGTAGGAGCAGGGGCAGGAGATGCTTCCTGCATTGCCATCTATAAGGAAGAAAAAAAATAAAAAATAAAAAAGTGTAATCAGCGGTAACTGACTAAACAAAACTAATTCAATACACTTACAAGCAACATCCAAGGGAATAAATCAACTGGAAACAAAAGGATTACAGAAATTCAAACTAAGCTCAATTACCAACAGCTTTTAGAACAACTGTAGTGACAAAAAACAGTAACCAGAGTCAACAACAAATGTAGCAACAGAAATAACAGAAATCAACACAGTAAGCAGAAAACAGCAATTAGCTAAAGTATGCTCGATACGGCTGTCTGAAGATCCAGAAATGGAAAAACCAAGCAATATCATAACTGATATTGATTATAACACAACAACAGCAAAAGCAGCAAATTTGACGAAAAAAAATTAACAAAAAGCCAAAATCTAATGCTTTTACAAGATTATAACAAAACCCAAAAAAAAAGAAAATCAAGAGTTGAAATGGAAAATTAAAGAAAGCAAAGAACTTTGAAACTACATGGATCAATCAAATTCAATTCAATTCAAATCAAAAGGAAAGTGGGTATTGAAATAATGAGGAAAACATATCAAAGGTACCTGATTTGTTGATGATTTGATTTGGATATAGACCAAAAAGAGATCTGGTAAGAGAAAGATCAAGAAGAAGAAGAAGTGAAAGCAAGCGTCGGAATCAAGAGAAGGGAACAGAGATTACTGAAATAGAGAGAAAGAGAGCTATGTATGTGATGTGATGTGATGTGATGTAGTGTTTTATGCGAATCTTTGGTATTCTTTTTCTTTAATTTTCATACATAACACGCACAAATCTGTTTGATAGTTTGTTGAGATCATAGAACTTTGTTTGCTTCCTATTTTCATTTACTTTACTTTTTCTAAAATCTTCTTTCAATGAATTTATTTGTTTTGATAATTTAAACAAAAAAATTGTTGCATAAAATATTGTTATTACGAAAATAATTTTTTTAATTCAATTAGGTGCATCCATGAATAAATTAGTGATAAAAATATATCATTAAAAAATAAATTTATTTAATATTTCAATTAAATAAAAACTAATCATGAATCAAATTATGCAAATTTTAAATAATATATATTTTTTAATATAATTATTAAATAATTTTACAAATTAATTAAATATAAAAGTAAATATTTAGGAAGTTATTATAATAGTTTTATTTAATAATTTTTTATTAAAAGTACACATATATTTTTAATATGTATAATAATAATAATTAGAGAAATAAATTAAAAAATAAAAAATAATTGATAAGTTAAATATTTTTGTTTATGTTAAATAAAAATATATATTTTTAATTGAATAAAAGGTAGATGTTTTAATTAAAATAAATGATATAATTTTTAGTGGAAAATAGGAGATTAATAAATACATATTATATAAAAAATTTTAGAATTTGAATAGTATTAAAATATATATAATAGTGTTTTAGTTAAAAATAATAATACTAAAAAATTATAAAAAATTTTAAAAATTTAACAAATTAAATTTTAAAATAAATACTCAAATATGAATAAACACTTGTCAAAATTTTTGTTTAATAACTTTAAGGGTCGGCATTTAATAGATATATAGATAGATATTTTAAAATTAGTGATTCTAATAATAAATATTTGTACTAACGAATTTCATTTTTTAAAAAAAAAATACATTAAATAGTAAGCTAAGTAATAGATAAAAAAAAATTATTAAAATTACACTTTATTGAATATGGTTATTGCCGAATTTGTAATTACCATTGAAGATCGGATAGTCTAATGGCTTAAATTCACTTTAAGATATCATTAAGGTAAAAGTGTAAGGTTTCAATAAATTGAAAGTACCCTCCCTTCCCTAAATTGAAAAAAAAATAATTGGTTACTACTTATAGGTGTATTTTTGGAATAAATATAATCAATTTTTTTTTTGAAATAAAATATAATCAAATTTTAGAAATTATTAAAATGTAACCTTTTAGAGCTTATTTGATATTCAAAATTAAAATTCTACAATTTCAATAAGTTGAAATTTATATAACTATTGTAATTAAAATAAAACTTAACAAAAATGTTAAGCATATGCAATTATTTTTAGATATCCAATCATAGTAATTTATAAAATTTATTTTTACTTATTTTTTTAAACTATTTTTACCTTTTCTTTTAACAATTACTATAAATTTATTAACATAAACAAGTATCATTGTGCTCTTTGCACTTTGAAAACCCACAAATCATACCTATATGAAAATGCCTAATGCAAAGAGGAAACACATTACATCAATACATAGGCATAATCACAAAGAGTCATTGGCCATGGCTGCAAGTAGGGCTGCGCATTGATTTATAATCCAACCGAACCGAATTAAATTAAAATTTTAAATGAATTTAAAACTAAGAATGGGGATACGGTTTGGTTCTTAGTTGTGTATGTGGATGAAGCAACAATTGGCGCAGGTTGAGAAAAAATAAACATTGCAAAGCTGAGATTCAAGCCTCGTAGGCTAAGTCTTCCTTCGATATATAACCTATTTAATTTAATATTTTATTTCAAAAGATTTTCGACCGAAACTGAATCAAACTACTTGATTTGGTTATTCGGTTTTTCGTCAATTTTGCACACTTCTAGCTGAAAGCTAGAAGATTTTAAAAGATTTTCAATCCCTGTAGACTAAGCCTTTTTACGTGTCTATATTATCAATATTTTATTTTAAAAGATTTTTGACCGAAACTGAACCAATTATTTAGTTTGGTTATTCGGTTCTCGGTAAATTTTGCCCACCCTAAGCTAAAGGATCCCTCTTACTTAGGTTTGTATGTAATAATAAGAATTGAGTGCAGATAAAAAGAAATAAATTTCATTGGCTTGTGGACTTCATAGAAGATGGCAAGACCAGCGATTGAAGCAGCATTAAAGTAGAACCCAAACACTCTTTTTTTTCATGAACAAAAAAGCTCATGACCAAGGCCAATAAAAATGCACCACTATCAGGGTTATCTGTATTTATAGTATCTAAAATTATTATAAATTTTCACTAAAAAATATATAAATTTTATTTTATCATTTAAAATCTTTCAAATATTCGCTTGGCTTTCATAAAAGTATCTTTTCACACAAAATATAATTCCAGATGAAACATGTATTTTGACATTATAAAATACAGATGAAACATATATATTCTATTATTTAATTAGTAGGTTCTGTAAATTATTTTCCATATTCGATGAAAATACATTTTGTACGAGGAAACATTTTTGCAGTATCCAAGCAAATACTTAAAAAGTTTTAAGTGACAAAAAAATTTAAAATCTTTTAATAAAAATTTGTGATAATTTTGAATATTGTGGATGTAATTAGCCTCACAAAAAACATAGCTAGTATACTAATTTAAAAAAAAAAATTGGGGAGGGGAGGATGATTGTTGGTTAAAGGATAGTCAGACCCTTCAAACTACAAAAATCAAACCAAAGACACACTGATGGCAGAGAAGAAGGGTAGAAAAGAAACTTATTTATAAAACTTATTGATTTTTTTTTTTTTGAGGAAATAAAACTTATTGATAAAAATAAAAAGTAAAATTTATTATCAAGCCACTGAGTCATAACAATTTATTCTATTGAGTTTCTATTATTTTATTATATTTTATTGATCTTTAATATTTTTATTTATGTAGTTATTAAAAACTAATTTGACAGATCCACTAATAATATTAAGTATTATATATAAAAATAATATTAGTAATAATTTAAATAAAAATATAGGGACTCAATATGATATAATAAAAAAGAAAAAAAAACTCAATAGAATAAATTTAATAAGTTCATGGGCTTCATAATAGATTTTATTTTATTTTTACATGTATACTTAGCACCGTCTACTAAAACTGTTAAAAAAATTTGTAATATCTACCTAAATAAAAGCATAAAAATTCAATAGAATACAATAAAAATATAAGAGTTCAATAAAATAAATTCAGGAGCTTCATAATAAATTTTACCAAAACAAAACGATTGCATATATTATGAGCAATTAAACATATATTTTTACCAAAACAAATGGAAATAATTGTAGGGTAGTGGCCATTGTATAGAGCATTTCTAATTATATTTTTTAAAATAAAAAAAATATTTTAAGTAATAAAAAATATTTTAAAAAACTTTTAATATAAAAAATAAATAATTTTATTTAAATTTAATATTTTTATATTTTACTTTTTATTTTATTTTATTTTAAAAGTATTTAATTTTAATTTTTAAATATTATAAAAAGAAAGAAAAAAAAATTAAATAATAAAAAAGTTAATAAAAAATAAAAAAATATATATAAAATAGGAGTATATTAATTATTTTTTTTAGAAATAATAAATTTTAACTTTTTAAATATAAAAAATTAAATTTACTTTCTAATTTATAATTAACATTTAAAAAGTGAATTAAAATCCTATTTTTAACCGATACCTTTTATAATAAAAAGTTTAAATAAACAGTGAATTGAAATGCTGTTAGAAATTCTTTTTTTAAATGAAAAAAAAGAATTACTATTTTCAAATTGCCCCAAACTTATTTTATATTACTAAATGAAACCCCAAAACTCAATTTTCACTTTCCAAATTAGCCCCACTCCGTTAATTTTACTCGCCTCTCACCTCCTCAACCCAACACCTCCGCTTCTCTGCCTCTCTCAAATCTGAAAATGGCAAAACCCACCACCGCAGCAACATCCTCTCTTCTTCAAACCCTAAAAAGATTCGTAAAGAAACCATGGGAAATTACAGGACCATGCGCGGACCCGGAGTACCGAGAAGCTTTACCGAGCGCTCTCGAGTATCGGGTCCACTGCCCAGCAACTCCCAAAATCAAACCAATCGTGCCCACATCAAACCCAGAAACTGTGTATGATATCAAGTACTATACTCGTGATCAGCGCCGTAATCGACCCCCCATTAAACGCACCGTTTTGAAGAAAGCTGATGTCGAAAAATTGATGAAGGAGAAGAAGACTTTCGATGTCACCGATTTTCCTCCTGTTTATCTGACTGCTGCTGTTGAGGAGGATTATAGTGCAAGGGGTGGTGGTTATCAGAAATGAGAATTGGGGTGAGTTTTTTTTTTAATTTTGAATGTTTGTTATTGATTGTCTTTTCTGGGCTTTGTTCTGTTGGATTTGATTCGATATGGTTGGTTTTTTCTTGCTTTGGGGAATTTTAGGAATTGACTATTGAGTATTGTGTTTTCTGAGGTTTAGAATAATGGGTTTAATTTAGTTTATTTGTTTTTGTTGTGTGTACACAGTTTGTGGGTGTGGTGTTAATTGAGGATTTAGAAGTAACGGGCCCTTTTCTGGTCTGGTAAGAATTAGGAACTGGCAATTGTGTTTCTTGAAGTTTTGAATGATAGGTTTGCTTTAGTTTGTTTTGTGCGAAGTTTGAAGCTTTGTGGTGTTTATTGGCGATTTGGAAGTGATAGAGTAATGGGTTTGTACATGTTAGTGAATGAGTTCAGTGCATTCTAGTATGCATATGGATCTGTGGTTCTTTGGTTGATTTTAGTTATCATGGGATTGTCGAGTTCAATTGCTAGGTGGTTGGCATTTTTGAGAATGCTGAGCTTTAGAACTTGCAAGTGCTAGGAAATAGTTAGATTTAGGCTTTTTTTTTTTTTTTTTTTTTTTTTTTATATGGTTTTGATATTTAAGTTCCTTAGTTTTATATTTTATTTCCTTTTCTGTTTGATTTTGTTGATTGAAGGTGGGAATGCCAGCATTGTGATGTTTTAAAGCTGTAGGATGGCTAGATTTTTCAATAAAAATTTGCATTATTGGGATTTTATTATTTGATTACTGGTTAATAATTATAGTATACCTTATTTTGTGCATAGTTGTTCAAGTTCTTTATTTTTCTTCTGAATGAGGCAATGAAGAGCTTAAAGCTATTGGTTTAGCTGGTTTGCTGAATGTTAAAAAAGTGAATGACAGTGTGTAGTTTCTTACGGCTTCAACCTTGAATTTGTATTATATTACCAGGGGTAGCATAACCAGGTGCTGCTTACTCTTCTCAATTCTGCGAAACATAAGCATGCACTGCTCTTGCAATCTTATGGTGATGTGTGATAATACCTAAGTTTATGTTGATTAAAAATGATAGAGTGCCTATTCAGGGTTGATGAAGATTGCATAAGCTTGGAGAATCAGTTTACTGGTCAGAATCAGAATCTTATAATGTTGAATGTTGGCAGCTTTTAGCATACTTTATAGTAAATGTATGCTTGTGGTTTTGCATAAGATTGTAGAATTGGATTTGGTTTCAAAAATTTGTCTTCCTTGTGCAGCTTTAGCATCTTATTTGAGGTCACTCCTTGTTATTTAATTAAGTTCCTTTACATGTGATAGATGAGTTCAGTGTCTTCATTAGAATTTACTAGTATAATTACAGTTGGCTATGAAAGTATTTATACATGCCTGTGTTGTTTGCTAATGATGGCTTTAATAGTGCATTTGTATTTGAGCTTATCATTGATCTTGGTCCTGGATCACTTCTATTCATCTTACGTGGAATTTAAAGCTATTCCTATGCATAATTTGTTTTATTGAAGATATTTCAGTGACAAAATTGTGTCCTTCAAATGAATTTTAGTCTTAGCCTTCTTGACAAAGATAAGGTAATGATTTGAATAAAGCAACCACAATAATGGTATTCAAGAAAGACGAAGTCCTCAAACTCTTGCACAATTTTATGCTATCAGATTAGTGATATCATTGCATGAAATGATAACTTATCTTTTACAGGTTTTCTTTTTTTTTTTTTTTTCATGCAATGAGAAGTCTAAGAATCCTTCTTAATGTCTCAGAACTAATGCTATTATTAAAACTAAAATCCTTTCAGTATTCAGAATGGAATTAATGGTTGCTTTTTTTCCTAGAGACATGAGGTAGGATTTGTGCATTTTTTTTGTCGGCACAATTAACTAAATATGATACTGGACAGCAGCCATGGGCCTCATTTCGGTCAATTAGAGTGCATAGACAAGCATAGAAGTTAACTGAACAAATTTGATGGAATGAATTTTAAGAGTATGTTTGGTATAAATGAATTTCACAAAATTTTATAGAATTCATTTATTTGCACATCCAAATGATGTGTGTTTAGTTTAAATGAATTTTGTATGAAATTCATTTGTAATTCTAAATTTTTAAATTTGTGGAATTGATTATAACTAAATCAAATTCTATCAAAAGGGTTAGAATTTTTAAATGAATTCCATAAATTTAAATCTATACTTTTAAATGACTAAAATACCTCTCCTTATTTTTATTTTTAAAAACATTTTTATATTTAAAAGGGTATTTTTGACAAAAAGTTGAATTCAAAATTTATACCAAACACAATATAATAAAATATGGAATTCACTTGAAATGAATTCTATAAACTATTCATTTGAACTAAACACATTTTATTAATAAAAATTCATTTGAAAATGAATTCTATTTGGAATTCATTTGGAAATGAAATGAATTCCTTAGTGGAATTGAACCAAACAAGGGGTAAGAAATAAGATGAGAACAAGACATCAAAAGTGGATAATCTGGTTATGCTCTTTTTTAATCTTTTGATTTTAAATGGCTGAATTTGTAGTTTACTGTCAACAACTTAATTGGTTGGTGCTTATCTCTATTTGATTTTTATGAAAGTTGGATAATAAAAATGATTTTATTGATTGCTAGAGATTTATATTCCAATTTGAAGATGTTACTTTAAGTCAGCCTACAGATATTTAGAGATGAAATCCCTAAGTTATGATGACCTTTTATTGTGATTGCAAGCATTCATTCTGCTGATAATTCTTGTGTGGGTTTTTTGTGTTGCTTTTTAGACATCTGAATCTTTAGCATAGCATGTTACTGCATCTAGACCTACTGGTTTTTCTGTAGTCTGTAACTTGTGTGAACCAAATGGGAGTGTTCTTATGCGTGCATTTTTTTCACTGCTTGATTATTCGTTTTAAAATCCAGTGTAGATCTATTGACTGCCATGCTGATGATACTTCTTGTGCTTGTTGCCATCCATTTGGTTTGTGGTTTGTTTTCTCAGTTATGAATCAAGGATTCGGCAATTCTTTGGAATAGAATGACCTGATGTTGATTTGACTGTCAAGAATTTACCATTAGAATAATGAGATTTGGCTACTAATACATTACTGACCAAATACCATTTGGCGTCTTACCAGATCTTATTGCTTTCTGAAGGAATCTACATCTTTCACCCTTTCTTTTGTTATTCTTTCTCTGCTGAAGAGGTGCAGATGATCTTTTTTTTATGTCAGTTTTTGGTTCTCCTGCACTTTACAGATGCTCTCAATTGACATTAATAAGGGTAGTTGTCTGAAATTTAAATTTACGTGTTTTTGTCTGGAATATTGATGTACCTGTATAAAATCCTAATGCAACGGCTGTTGGGGGTGGATGATTTAAGTGATGTCCAAAACATATCATTTGATTTTCTTTGCATTTTTTTGGTAATTTTTTGCATGCTTTTTTTTTTTTTGGTGCTGCAAATCCAAACATCAGCACATGATTCTGATGATTTTAACAAAACAAATAAGAGTTTAACCAAGCTGAATAACTGCGAATTGAAATCCGAAATGAAGATTTAGTGGACCTTGTCTTTCATCAAATGACGTGAGAACTAAAAAGCTTGGGCCTTTGGGGTGATTTCTACACGCATTGTTCGTTCTTTCAGGATCCCATCCTGCCCATGAGATGAGCAGCAGGTTAGGCACCTTGGCTAGCAGTAGTAAAGCTAGAAATCCTTTCGATCAACTTCTTTTTCCACTTGCATAAAGGAAGTGTGATTGATTTGTTAGACATCGATATTATTGTCAGAGTTTAAGTACAGAGCATATTAATGCATAATTACAGGTAAAATTAGGCTTTTTCTTCCTACCAAGGCAATTAGGCAAAGCATGAATATGGAGCTATCAGCTAGATTCAAATTTCAGCTGCACAGAACCCTTCAAGCTTTGAACTCTTGACATCTCTGCAGGGATATGCTCCTTCCAGCGTTGAACTCTTGACCTACCTGCGGCATTCCGAGTACTCCATATTTAGCTCGCTTGTCAGATAGATATAATTAGTACATCTAAACTTACGTTTCAACTTCTAAAGGACAGACAACAGACAGCAGTACCCTGAAAACTCATCAGTGAGTACAAGGGGAAAGGAAAGAAGGGGCAATTCATAGCTTTTCAACAACAGACAACTATAAGAGTGAATTTAGATGCTATGTCTGCCAAATTTTTGCTAGACAGTGAAAGCCAAGTCCAGGCCTTGATAATTAAATTTTCTTATGTTGATCAAATTTTGTTAGAGACTACCTCTCTGGAATCTGGACCACAAAATTCATAGCTTTAAGGGGGAAAAAACTTCATAAGCATCATAAATATATCTCTGGAGTCCTATTTTCTGCATAGAGCAGTTTTGGGGAGTTGAAGACAGTAGTAAATATGTATTCACTCAAAGATGGAACATAACAAGATTATTATTATTATTATTGTTATTATTGTTATTATTGTTGTTGTTATTATTATTATTATTATTATTATTTTTTTTTTTTTTTTTTTTTGAGGTTTCTGACCAGCAAAATAATTGTTTAACCTAAAGGTCTGCTCTCATCATATTTTCTTATTGCACCTATGGGATGAGGCTCAACCCACAGCTTCATTTTATTGGGCCATGGTCTTTACAAGAATTTATGTTACTCAAGAAAAATAATAATAATAATAATAATAATAATAATAATAATAATAATAATAATAATAATAATATTGTTCATTATTCAGAGTTTGGAGACTAAATATGGGTGGGGTTGGAAAAATATGGTTGGTGGTACATTCAACCTGCAAAATGGAATGGAAATATACCACAGAGTCCACACATCTAAAGCTTCTGGTAGCCTGCATTAATGTTAAAGATTAAGCTAAGTCATGTTGAAGATTACATAAGCCAAGTCATGCATGCTACAGTAAACCTAAATAATTAACATTTGAAGACTTAACACTCTTGTTTCCTTTTGGCATGTCAATAAAAGATTTTAAATGGTGTAATTTTTTGAATTAAAAAAAAAAAGGTGTTATTGAGATAAATTTACATACATCTTAACTATTTTTGAATTAATAATTTTTGGAGTGCATAATATAAAAATATTTAGTATTTTTTTTATATGGGCTCTAAAAATTGAATCTAAATTATTAAAAAAAAAATTCAAATTCGAATTAAATTTGAAAATTAAAAAAAATAATTTCATTTTAATTTAGAAATTATATATGTCCAAAGTCATGGTGAAAATTGAGTTTCTGAGTGCCCACTTCAATTAATCCTACCACTCGAATTCACCCTAGATAGGTTATGTAGCATCCAATCTTTGATATTCTATCTCATTGATGCCTCATCAAATATTCAAATGTTGTGATTATTGGATATGGAAATTACATTAATTTTTAATTCCAAATCTCAATTATATATATATATTGGACCACTAGAGATGCACATTACTCTCCTCTGTAGTTGCCGGTTGGCTTCAGTGATTGTACATCAATGCAAGCCACTTCATCTAAAAGATCAGATATATTTAACTTTTATATTTTTTTTTGTTTAAATAAATATCTCGTGTGCACTAAATAAAATTTTCTACAATTTCTTTGATTTAATAATATTATTCATTTATTTTTTTAAAAAAATATTAGTATATGTAATTTCTTGATTAACACATAAACCATTAAACTGAAAAGAATCAACTTTAAAATTTAATAATTAATTATGTACATGAAATATACACACAATAAATAACAATATTATTTGAGGTAATATTACACCACCCACATTAGATATGCAAATATATATTACATCACTTACCAACGTCTACAACAATGCATTTGTGCCAAAAATTGAGTAGAAAATAGGTATAATTCCTTTTAAAATATTAATATATTAAAAATTAAATTTTATTTTTTTCTTTTCAACTTAAAAAAAATACTTTCACGTTAAATAAAAAATTATTTATTATCTAAATGTATAATAGTTGTCATTTATTTAATGAAATAGCAAGATCACATTGCTTATTCATGAGCAAATAAAAAGAGGAAAAATTGCAATTTTTCCTATATTTTGAATTATTATACTACTTCACCTTTAACATTTTAAAAAATATTTATTTATCCTTATATTTATTCATTTTTAATACTCATTAGTTCTTTTGTCGGAGATAAAGCAGTACAAAAATAAATAAATATAAGGATGAATAAATATTTTTTTAAAATGTCAGAAATAAAATAATAAAATAATATAATAGGTTAAAATACAAGAGAAATTGTAATTCTTTCATAAAAAGAAATAATTTTACCAACTTCAAATGTGTTGTGCATTTTGTGAGCTCACTTGTGGATTAGTGGTTTTGGATGTTTGACCTCCGGTTGAAGGTCGAGTTCGACTCTCTCCACCTCTCAACTTCTTGTGGTCCATTCTTAAATGGACAATAATAGTTTATCCACCTAATTAATTCAAAAAATTGTATTATATATTACAGTTAAATTTTCAACACATATTTTAAATATTTTATATTTAATTAATAAAAATAAAAGATATAATTTTATATTAGAATATAATTAGGTAGATAAATGAAAGTATAATCTTGATCCATCATTTTCAATTAGGGCAAACATGCCCACAACTAGTAATACAATACTAATAGTAGTAGTAGTAGAAGAAGAGAATTGCATGAACAACAAGTGTCGGCACAGCGCACGCATTTCTATGCATGTGTTTTGGTTGCGCGTGAGCGAGCGATTTTGAAAGAGAAGTTAGAAAAGGTTTCAGTATACCTCAGGATGGAGTTCAACTTTTGCCTGCTGCCTGCTCCCTGCTGCTATATTATATATGTACCCTTTTGTATAATTGACACAAGAGCATGCATTTATCTTCGCTTTCATCACATCTACATTTCTAGGGTTTGGCGCTATCATTTCCATTCCAATAATATCTCTATTATCAGAGATAAAAACATAAAGACAAAAACCAAAATAAATAAATAAATATAAACCGCATAATAATAATATATTTTTTTTTAAATTGAGACATTAGAATTTAAGTTATTCACATTTAGATTTCTTTTGAAATGAATTATCATTAAGTATTCTCTTACTATGACTCAGTGACAAATGCATATGTATATAAATATATGTATTATGTAATACATGTCTTCAAAGAGGTGTTAGAAGAGTTTTAATTTATTTTATTTTTTTTTAATTTAAAATTAGAAGAACATTATCTTTTCTATAAAATTGTGATGGGTCACTTTCTTCACTGATTGCACTGGCTGTTTGCAAAATTAATGAGGATATGTAAAAGTTCCATGCAGTGTCAGAGTATTAGAAATTTGTCTCCATGAATTATTTTTCATAGAAAGAATTCATATTATTTGTATGTGTTTTATTACCTACTAACCTGCTTATGTGTATTATAGTTTTTTCTTTTTACATGCATACCTGCCATGGCTTCATCACATGCATTCGTAGCACAAGTTCAGTGCATAAAGGGCGAAAAAAAATAAAGACAGAAATTGTGTCCTTTCAATAGCCCTTTCTGTCCTCATCGAGAACTTGATTTCCCCTAATCTTTCATTCCATGACAATATTTCTTAATGAGAATTTTTTTCTTTTTTTAACAATTAGTCTAAACTGTTAAGATTCATGACTTTAAATGAAAAAATAAGAAGAATCGAAGGATTAAATCATACTCTCAATTAAATATTTTAATTTTATAACAACATATTTCCCTATCCGTTATATATGAGTTAGGTTTAATGAGAAATTTCTTATTTACTAAAAACTATCACATATGGTAACACGTCAAAATGGATCTAACTGTAACCTAGCTAGGGTTAGATACTTTCAAACAATCTATTCTTTCACTTGATGGTAATTAATTAATGAGTATGACATCTGTGAATATATAGGCTTGCATTGGTTCTTTGAAATTATTTTTTAAAAGTTATAACATGAGAATATATTAAAAAAGAGTGATGTATATTTAAAAATCTGAGAAAGAAAATATTAGCTATTTCAAATGTATTATATATATATAATGATATTTTTATAATATATCATATATACATGTTATATTTTTATTAATTATATATAAAATATTTAAAATTTATATCATTAAAAGAAAAAATGTTACCAATTGATGTCTTACAAGCTTCTTCATCCATAGAAAGTAATTGATAAATACATATTGCAGGGTGTAACTGTAACATGAACAGTTTTGTCACGATTTGTAAATATTAATGTATTTTTACTCCTAAAAGTTTTTTGATGCACCATAAGCCAAGATAAAACTTTTCACATTGCAATCCTTGATACAAAACATGATCCTTATAAAAAACCTCGTTGGTAAATTTTTCTAGCTGTTGATGTTTTCTGTAGTTCATATTTTTGGTAGTGATGTTTTCTAATTTTTTTTTTAATGTGGTCGGATCACTAGGTTCCAACTTGTAGCTACTCAGTATCACTATAGACAACTCTAATAACATGGAGCCAAAAGATAACTGATTTATTTCATGAAGTAAAGAAACTAATCCTCTTAATCCTACTGAAGAAATTTTCAGAAATAGTATTGTAAATCTTTTCTATTTGTGGTCACGAAAATGCTTTAGAAGTCACTTTGCCAAGTGGGGTGTTCTTCTTCTTCCTCTTCCCTCTTTTATATCTTCGAAACATTCAAAGAAAATATTTATATATATTTATAATTTTCATGTTCACTACAGGGGTCCAGAATCCATGAAATAAAATAAAATAAATAACTTAAAATTCTCTTATGGTTGGAACATATTAAGAAGAAACAATTCTAACTCATAGTTAAAAAAAAAAAGCAAAATAAAATTAATTAATTGTTTTCTGTAGATAGAACAGTGCTTTTTGCCTTGGATCTGGGGACCATTTATTTTTGGAATTTATGGTGAGATTCAGAACAGTTCTTATAGCCCTTTCTCGTGATGCCCACCATTTAACAATCTAACATTGTAACAGATAATAAACTTGCTCAAATTTTTTTTTCCAATTTTTTCCCTCTTTTTTTTAGGTTCAAAAGAAGTAAATCATTATCCTTAATTAGTTAAGCTAAGGAAATGTATCTCTAGCCAAGGTTCATACATACACACATCTATCGAATTGTAGAACCAAAGCCAAAGAAAATAGCTATAAATGATTTAAGAATTCTATATATATATATATATATATATATATATATATATATATATATATATACACACTATTAAACAACTACGTATTGAATAAAAAAATTATTAGACTTGTAATATATAGTAAAAAATAATTAAACATATTATTATTATTATTATTATAAATTTTAAAAATAATAACATATTTATTTATTTATATAACAATTTGATATTAATTTAATATAGTTATAATTTATTATAATTTTTATAAATATTTTATTTAAATGATTATATGATATTCTTTCAATAGTTCTTAATGAGTTGACACACATAATGCGGAAAGGCTTTGTCAATGAATCCTTATGGTTGTTGCATATAGACTGTTTCATCCAAATTACCATGGAGAAATGCATTGCTAACATCAAGCTGATTAAAAAACCATTCACGAGAAAGTGCAACAGAAAGAACCGTTCAAATGGTGATGTGTTTGATAACTGGAATAAATATTTCATTATAGTCTAAGCCTTGTTCTTGTGTGTAACCCTTGGCTACTAATCATACTTTCAGCCTTTCAATGGTGCCATCAACATGTTTTTTTATTTTGTAAACCCATTGATTGCCCACAATGTTGTCATTGGATGGTGGTGAAACTAAAGTCCAAGTGTTAGTTTGGTGCAGAGCATCAATCTTTTGGTTCATGGCATTACGCTATGGTGAATATTTCGATGCTTAAGAATAAGAAGTGGGTTCAGTTGAAGGGAGAGAGGGTTCAGGTTGGGGAAGAGAACGTGTTACGAGTTTAGTATGTGAAGAATTTGAGACTGCGTGATGTTGGGTAGTAAGTGGATTTGGTAATGTGATATGGGCAATATGTGTTTCAGGTTTTGAATGATGACGTAACACCATAAGGTGTGTACATTACGGCTTTGCAGGTATAATGGTTGGTGTAATTTAATGAGAAGGGTTGAAAGTGGAAGAGGGGTATGTTGGATAGGATAATGAGGCATTGGGTGTAGTGTTTGAGGGGTTTGTTAAATCGATAAAAAGCGTTAATCCTTTAGGTTTGAATATTTTAATATGATGTGATTTCTATTGGTGGGGTGATCGAGATAGAATGGGTGAGTGAGAAGTGGTTATAGGTGATGAGGATTGTGAATTTTGGTTTGGAGGAGATTGAGTAAAAGTATAAGACTTATTGGAACTAGGATTATGGGCTGGTGGATGAGGCAACATAGGTGCTAGGTTGCTTGTTGATTTAAGTGGAGTATGAACCGAATATGTGAGATACATCCAAAAAGAATCAGGTATAAGTGACTGACATTTTGTTGCAATACCAGTAGATGACATTTTAAATGGGAATATTTTCTCATCAAATTGTATATGCCTGCCAATGTAGAGATGACTAGTGTTTTTGTGAAGGCATCTATAACCCAAATGATGTGCAGAGAACCTAAGAAAACACACTGGTTAGTTTGAAAAGAAAATTTATGTCTGTTGTATGGACGAAGAATTAGATAAACAGCACAATAAAAAATCTTCAAAAATAAATAATCTAGTGAAGCTTGAAATAATTTTTAAAAAGGAATTCCTTAGGATAAAACACTACTAGGCAGACAATTTATTGAAAAAACTGCTATCTCAAAAGCATACTACCAATATTTAAATGGTGCACTATAGTGAACAAGTAAGGCCAACCTAATGTCAACAATATTTTGAATTTTGCATTAGGCAATTCCATTATGTTCATGCGTATGCGAGCAAAAGATGTGATGAAAAATGCCAGAGTTCTTAAAATGAGTAATGAGAGGTCTATATTCACCTCCTTAACTCGAATTAAAAGATTAAATTTTGTAACTCAATTGATTTTCAACCATTTTTTGAAATTGATAAAAAAAAATTGAGGAAACATCACTCTTGTGTTTACTAGGAAATAACCACTCTTGTGTTTACTAGGAAATAACCAAGTGAATAACAAAAAATTATTAATAAAAAGTACAAAGAATCTGTCCCCAGTTGATGAACACATATGTGCAGGACCTTAGACATCAGAGTGGATCAGTTGTAGGCCTAGAACTCCGATGATGAGTTAAAGGTAAAGAGACACTATGTAATTTTCCAAGACAATAAGCTTCATATTTGTCATTGACGATTTTATTTGAAGAATAAGGCAATTGAAATTAACAAACTAATGCACGCATTGTTTTATAATTTGAATGACCAAGTCAACTGTGCCACTCCTCCAAAATGGCTAAGAATGCTGCGATTATATGGTATTGGTGGTGATGTGAAGTATAGCGCCACTTATATAGTCCTAAATCAAGTGCTCCATGCAGAAGTGGTGTCTTCGTTGTGTGGTCCTTGACAATGCAATGATCATCATAAAATTCAATAAAACAGTCATTGTCAATACAAAGTTTTCAAATAGATAACAAAGTTTTTATTATAGCAGGAACATGGAGAACATCCTTCAAAGCAAGTGTTCTGGATGTAGAATGTAGTTGACTAGTACCAACATGAGCAATGCTTAAACCTTTATTATCACCAATAATTAATTGATCCTTATCCTTATATTCATTAACCAGAGAGAGAGAACTCAAATCAAGAGTGACATGGTGTGTAGCTCCTGTATTAGGATACCATGGAACAAAAGACAATTCGGACCAAGAGGACAAAGAAGACTTAACAGGCACAATAGGTAAATTAGCTTAAGCAAAGGAAAATTGCATATTGGATCATCAGCTATCAGGTTGATAACCAACAGTGTAATT
Source organism: Mallotus nudiflorus (assembly GCA_947683625.1). NCBI lineage: Eukaryota > Viridiplantae > Streptophyta > Magnoliopsida > Malpighiales > Euphorbiaceae > Mallotus > Mallotus nudiflorus. The sequence continues at coordinate 2,907,935 of CANTUR010000061.1, forward strand.
AGAATTAAAGCGACAACAACATTAAAGGGTGGTGTGGTTGTGATACCCTCAAATCTGACATGAAATTGATAACTGATTGAATTGTGAACCATGACCATGGCCATATTGAAAACGACCACGAGAAGATGAAGTAGAAAAATTTTATTAGTAGAAAAATTGGTTTTTCCATGGGATGTAGTTTTTAGATGTCAATTTTATAGAGAAACTTTGTTGGATTTGTGTTGGTGTGGTTGCAAGAGAGGGAAGATTAAGGAAGGGAGATGGTAAAGAAACAGATGAAGTTGATTGAGCAGAAGAAGATGAAAAAAGAGATGAGGAGGATGTTGTCACTTTGATTTTTACTTTGATACCAAGTTATAACTAAGAGAATGAAAATAATTGTATATCAAATACATGTACAAGAATATATAAATACAATAGGTGGTTATACGTAGTTTGAACAAACTCTATATTTAATATAACAAACTCTATATTTAACGTTTATTTTCTAATAAAAATTTAAATATTACAATCCCATTAAACTTGTAATTAATTACAATTTTAGTAAATTTTTTATTTGAATTATGACACTTTATTTCTTAAATATTTTTAAAATTAATACTTTACCTAAAAATTAATTTAATGTAATTTTTTAAGTTAATTTAATTAGAATAGACAATATATTTTTCATTAAATTAGAATTTTTGTTAGAGATAAGATATAATTTAACTTAATTAAAATAAAAAACATACTTTCAATTAAATTAGAATTATATTTTAGTTAATTTAATTTTTATTAGAAATAAAATAGAAGTTAACCTAATTATAATAGGAAATAGACTTTCAATCAAATTAACATTATATTTTATTTTATTTTATTTTATTTTTATTAATAAATAACTACATTATCCAATTATTATCTAATAATAAGTGAATTTTTTTTTTAATTTTTTCTGTCCCCTTTCGTATATATATATATATATATATATATATATATATGTATATGAAGTTCAGCTTTTGATTGGTGCAAATGCAAAACGTCTAAAAATACTCTCTCATGCATGTTCCTAAGTTTGATATATATGCATTTCTATTTGGAAAAATTATAATTACTTTTAAAATTTAATCAAACTTACTAATTTATCTTTATATTTTTAAAAGTCAACTAGTAATCCTTTTACATTTGATTATATTAACTATTTCACTCTTCTAGTAACTAAATATTTCCTCAGATTTGATATTTTTATTATAAACTTGAGAAGTATTTAGTTAGCAAAATAAAAAATAGTTAACAAAATCAAATCTTAGACCACATTTAATTGATTTATTAGTGAATTAGAACAACTTTTGATTGTAATTTTCCCTTTCTATTTTTGGGTGTCCAATGAAAATTACTACAGGAAAAGGAACATGTTCCCTCTTATATTGGAAGAATGTAACGACCAAAAAAGAATGTAACTATATATAAAGAGCTTCCAAATTTAGTTAGTCTAATGCCATTTAGAGTTCCAAATGGTCCTATAGTAATGAATGAAATTAATTTATTAACTTGAATATTAGAGGTTTTTTCTGGTAATTATATAAATCTCTATTATTTAGAAGTTGGAAATCAATGAAACTTAATTATAAGGGGCAAAATTAAAGAGTATTTGAAACCCTTTAAATCAAAACTTTTGTTTATTAAGAAAACCATCATTATATGGCTGAAAAGAATCCTGACACGATGAAATCCACAAGAACATAAGCAGCCAACATTAGAAAATCCGTGATGATTAAGAAATCACATAATTTGTTGAATAAGTTGATTCCATTGAAACTAATTTAATTAAAAAAATCTGCTTGTGGGCAGAATTATTATAAGTTCAACTTCCCTGCTGAGCAAAATCTCACTGCTATACATATGTGCAAGTGGTCCTTTCATTCTACAGTCTGTAGATGCTTTAAAGAACCTACATTGGTCCCTCATCTACCTCAAAATAGCTATCTATTATCTATCCATCTAATACAGTTGATGAAACTTCAGTAGCATGCACCACATCTTTCTAAGCCACAATGAGTCGATGACTTATCTAATTAATTATTTCAATTTTTTAATTTCCTCATATCCTAATTCATTCATTCTCTAATAATTAGTTAATTTCTTGAATGCAAAGTGATCTAAAGATGTTTGAAATTTTCTTGAATATATAGCTGCTAGTTTAGTCCAAGAATCACTCTTCAAGAACATGCACATTGTCCAATACAAAGGGTTTATCCAAGTTTTTTCTTGGTTTCTTTTAATAAAAGTAATTGTTTATTATATATACAAAATAAAAAAAAGGGTTTCAAAATATATATGTATATAGCTTCTTATTCATAGAGGCATGCATTATAAAGCTAGCTGTAGATGTCAATAAAGCATAATCCCTCCTTTTCTAATATGTGTTGTGGAATGGTCCCCAAAATTGAAAAATTAACCTCCCTCACCTATTGTGCCATAGGAAAATTAAGAAGTAAACTACAAGGAAGACCAACCAGACTTCATTAGCAGGCAGATGATTGTGGTATGAACAAATTTATAAAATCACTATTAACTAATCTAGTTCGCATGTCAACATAATTTAACAACAAATGTTCGTTGATGCGCTTTATCTTTATATATTCTTTTTATCCTTTATAATAACAGAACACGATTAAATTCTAATATCTTTAATTAAAAATTTTATTAGCAAAATTGAAGAGAATTTTTTCAAAAAGAAAAAGTTATTCTTATGCTAATAAATTTGATGTGAACTTTAGGTCTTCTGCACAGCTAGTTAAATTGAAGGCTTGACATAAGTAGAAGCTTCATCATGTTATTGCACCTTCCTGCTACTCCTACTACAACTGTTCCTTCATCTTAATCAAGCCAAACCTAATTTCAAGTAGCAAAATTGGATAAGTTTTCTCCCTGATGTAAGTTACACTTCCTTAATTAACTAACTTTACAAGAATTTTTTATGCCTATATTTGATATTTGAAGTTCTTTTTTTTCTTTTTTCTCACTTTGCTCGATTTTTTTCATCATTTTCTTGAATCAGATGAATTCAACCTAACCCTATTAGATTCTACTAAATAAATACTTTATGATTCTTTCTCAATGTTTGAATTCGAATACCATACACATATATATGCAGCAAATAAACAAAAGATTAGCTTTCAGAAATCTGAATTTTACCCTTCAATGCCTTTTTTTTTTCTTTTTCTTTTTCTTCTTTTCATCTCACTCAAATCTATAAATTTTACAAATTGTTCATGTTATTGTAAGCTTAAAAACATCCTTCTTATGATTTTTCTGAATATATAATTTGGTACAAAGTTCAGATATTAATTTATGGATTATATATGAAAGGAGTTTTCACAAACAAGTGCATAAAATGGTGTAGTTTTCTTTTGGAGAAGTTCAGCTTGAGGCAATAGATGAAAGAGTACATGTATATTTTGATGAAATCTTGTTGCAGGTTGAGTAGCAATTCAATTATGAGCGAAGTAAGATGATTACTAAAAGTTCAAGAGAAAAGGGTTTTCAAGCAACGCAAGAGGATGCCTATGGCAACCAGAAAATCTCCAGGACACCATCCACTTCTTCAAGACAATGGTCAGCATTTAGGAACCCAAGAATCGTTCGTGTTTCGCGTGCTTTTGGAGGAAAAGATAGGCACAGCAAGGTTTGCACAATAAGAGGATTAAGAGACAGAAGGATCAGGCTTTCTGTACCCACAGCGATTCAGCTGTATGATCTTCAAGACAGGCTTGGATTGAGTCAGCCTAGCAAAGTAATAGATTGGTTACTTGATGCAACTAAAAATGATATCGATAAGCTTCCACCACTTCAATTGCCTCCAGGATTTGGGCAATTCCATCAACAAATGCTACTTCCTCATCATGAATCAAACACATCTCAATCTTCATTTTCTCCTTTCTTCGATCCGAATTCGACTTTCAACAAAGATGTTGGGCTCCATTCATTAGGCATAAGGGTCAATAGTAGTGGTCTTGATGGAGATGATCACAACAATTCAATGCCAAAAGGAAAGTACTGGGAAGCAGAAGCAGGAGCAGAAACTTCACTCAGAGCTATAAACAGCAGCATTAGTGCTGAGAAAGGGAAGTGGATTAAACCAAATTATGAACAAGAGAATCAAGATCATGGAGGGGTACTTTCAGCTCAAAAATTGTTTCCTCTAGCTTCTACTGCTCATTCTTATATGCCTAACTTGCTAAACAGTCCCATGCCTTTCAACTCCTACTATCATTGGGATGCTTCAAATCTATCTTTATCTCAATTTGGAGCAGCTACTGCCCATCATGGATTTGCACCTCAAACTGAAAATTCTTCACTCAATACCAGCAACAGTACAAACACTGTTTCATTCCCTTCATCACTTGCTTTCTCCTCCGGCTCTCAGTTCTTTCTATGCCCGCCGACGACAATGTCGTCCTTGTTTCCACAGTATCCTCCTCATGTTGCAGCTCCAACGGAGAACAACGAGTCGAGAGAAACAAACCATTTTCAGTGGTTGACTTCATCATCATCAGGTCATAATCCAATGAAGAGTTTCTTAAATCCAGCGCTCCCCCACCATCACCATTCGCAAAGGAACAACAATGGAAGCCACCCGGATAAAGATAATGCAGCAGCAGCTGATGATTCTTGATGCCCTTTCATGGCCATAATATAACTTTTTGTTTCTCTTGCTCACGTAGAGAAAGTTCTCAGTGTGTCGATTATTGTGCTGATGAGACTTTCTCTTTTATAATTGATCCCTATGTTTTGCTACACTAAACCATGCATGGATCGAGGCGAAAATTGGTGCAGTGGGGAGTGATTGATCACTTTTCACGTCTCAAGACTCAAGGTCAAGGCCTATTTATTATACTGCAAGCAATTTATATCAAATGGGACAAGAAGCTCATCACCCATGAAGTGCTACTGTTTCCTTTTGCATGCCCACAAATAATACAAGTAAGACACTAAATACCTTCAGTTCTCTCATGATTTAGCTAGTTTCATGTCATATATACAACTTTATTAATTATCTGCAGACAGTGATTTCGACAAGCTTATAAAATATGTTGTAATATGGAATCAATTTTTATATAATATACATTTCCATTTTTGGATTTTGATTAGTTTATGCCATTAGGGTACGCAAGATTTATGTGTATATATATATATATAGTGTGTATACTTCCCTAAATAGATGATTTATGTGATACTACTAAAAATATGTAACACATTTCATTAGCTTAATGAATTAGTAAAGACATAGAAATAACTAAATGTTTTATCTATTTTTAATAAACCATTGGAATATATCCATGTTTGATAATGCACTCAAGCACATTACTCAGTGTCATATTTTGGAGAATTTATTTTTCTTCAATGAATTTGTGCAATCATAAATTTATAGTAGTTATATTTAAAAAAATATGCAAAATTTTTTTCAATATTCTTTATGAAAATTTTATACTATTAATTAACAATTCTACAAAATATCATTTTCTAAAGTAATTTTAATATTAGAAGCGCATTCGTCCTCCCTTTGTAATCTAGTAGCTCAGCTGATGGATATTATAAGATAAGTTTATGAATTCGATCCCCTTAATTTCTCAATTGTTAAAAAAAAAAATACTAAAAGTGCATCCACTTTACCATTGGCCATTGTCACTTTTTGTAGCATTTAGCATTTAGCAGTTTTATGTCAAGTTAAGATTAGATTCATCTTAAATTGTATCTACCAAATCTTCATAACCACTATCCTCATCATCTTCTTCATGATCTTTTCCTTCTTTTTGAGGTTTGCACAATATTCATAGTATGCACTTGAATGTTGTAAAATTAAGTGATTTGGAAAATGAAAAGAAATTTACAAATAAATAAATATTAAATAAAATATATTCATATCAAAATAACATTTTTAACAATATAAAAAGACTTTAAAAGGATAATTAAATATAAAAATAAGTGTCCCAATAGAATTTTAGAGTTCTGATACTAGGTTATAGATATATATATATATATAATTGAGTAAGAGAAAAAACTGATGCATCAAAAAAGCATTGTTAATATTTTACCAAAAAAAAAAAAAAGCATTGTTAATAAGTCAATATTTCATCCTAATATTAACTTCAATGATCAATAGGTATATATAATCATGTGCAAAATTTAAACAAGCAAATATATACGAACGGATTTTACTTTAACTTTCAAAAATTTCTTAACGATAAAGGTTTTCTCAAAATGGCGTTGTTATGTGGCATATTAGTTTTAAACTTCCTTTCTTGGGTTTCACATTTTCTCACCACATGTTAACTTTCACCTTTCATTTGTTTAGTACCGTCATGGATTGATGACCAAAGGCAATATTAGAATATTATTCAAAACCTCTGCCACCTTTATAATTCTTATTTCCAGTTAAAATTCTGTAACTTTTGAATACTTAAATGATTTTAGAAAAAAAAAATCTACTCTAATTTATATACTTAAATAAATATTTTATATACTAATATTTTTATATATTCTACGAGAATACACATGTACATATGTTTATATATAAATACATATATTTCTTAAAATTTAGATATTAATTAATTAAGCAGGAAAATTCAGATACCTTTGTCTCCATGATTGCAACACATAAAGAATGCAGAATTACTTCAAAGGAATTAATTTGATGAATCTATATATATATATGCAATGGTTGATTTATATGTATACATAGATGAAGATGGTAAAGGTGGTGCATGGCAGCATGAGAATGTAGCTAGATCTATATGTATGTTAATTTATTGTTTGCCTTCATTAGTTAAAATTTGTTCATGTTTAGCTCCTCGATCATAGCTAGCTGGTGATGGTCCAACATTGGTGGTCTCCTGCACCATCATGTTACACATATATATATGCAGTGCATGCTAGATCCTAGCAGGGGGAAAAGATTGCAAATAAAATGATGTTTGCTTTTTTTTTTTATCCTTTTTACTGCTTGTCAAATTTTGGGTTGAACTCTCCTCTCGTACTGAATTCATATTTATATATATTACTCAATAAGGCTTTAAAATGGAAGTAGAAGAATGCTAGATGCCTTATCGTTGTTTTCAACTTATGAAAACCCTATTTATGCATGAAAGCTTTGGGTTGTGTTTAGTAGGAGAAAACTACCTCAGTTTTCTAGAAAATTTTTCAAAATGAATACAGAAAATATAATTTTATGTTTATTTTGGGTATTTCTATAAAAATCTTACTTGAAAATAATTTTCATCATTTTCACAATTTAAAAAGGGAAAGTGTAAAATAAGTTTTTATTATTTTCAAAAAATTTTCTTATTACATGAAAATATGGAGTTTTCATTTGAAAACATGCTTTTTTTATTAGGATGCCTTTTTTATTTATTATTTATTATTTATTATTTATTATTTATTATTTTTATTTAGGTTGCATTTAGATTGGAGTTAAAGAAATAGAGTGTGTAACTGTTACAGGAGTAATAATTATAGGTGTAATAATTAAACTATTAACCCCGTTTGGTAAACAAAGATCATAAATAAAGCTGTTAATGTGAAATCATTTAAAAAATTGTTTATATAATTAATATAAAATAATAAAAATAAATAAATTATTAAATTTATTAGAAGATATAAAAAATAATTTTAAAAATAATGAAATTTTCATTAAAAAAATCTTAAATTGATATATATATATATATATATTGTACATTTTATTTGTAGCTTATTAACATAAAAAAAATAAAAAGAAAAAATAAACAATTTACAAGATATATGATAAAATAATATAAAAAATGAAAAGTTCTTATTTTTCAAGAAAGAAGAGTTTTTTTACATGCCTTTAACATACTCCAACCTAAGTTAATAGAAACACATTAAAATGAGTTTAACTATTAAGGGGGTTAACAGTTAAAAGTGCATATTTTAAAGTTACTAAATAAAGAAAAAGGAGATAGATGTATTATAAGAGTAACAATTAGCCTTCTTTAGCTCCGACCCAAATTCATTAGTATTAAAAAATAAAATAAACTCTACTTTTCAACTTTTGGATTATCTCTCTATTTTAGTATGTATCTTCTTCCTCTATCTTTTATAAACGTATTCTTTGTTTTAAAAAAATAGAAAATAATTTTCAATTTTTAATAAATAAACATGTTTTATAAATTTATTATAAAAATGAAAAGTTTTCATTTTCTTTAAAAATTGAAAAATGAAAATAAAAAATAATTTTTTATAAGTAAACACACCGTTCAAATTGCTAATTTTGTTAGAAACAAATATATGGAAAAGAAACCCACTTATAACAGAAGCTACCAATTAATTAAAACTTCCATTCTAATTTTATTTTTTAAAATTTTATAAAAATATTTTAATTTAACCGATTTTTTTTTTTTTAAAAAAAGTTCATCATTGTGTTTTTATAACAGCAAACCTATAAACAATATACTTTTTTTTTAAGGTTATTGCATAATTATACTATTAACTTTATGCAATAATTAGATTGGCAAAAATACTAATATATCATACTTTTAAAATTATGGTATATTGATATATGAATTTTTTGATTTATTATAAATTTATCCATGGTTAAATAGTACATGTCCAAAAATGACATGTTGATATAACATATATGTGCAAATTATTTACATGCCATATATATCAATATAGACACTTGCTATTTTAATCGTAAATAAATTTATAACAAATTGAAAAGTTCATATATTAATTTGTCATAATTTTAAAAATATAATAGATTGACAAAAAATACTAAAGTTTGTGATAAAAGTTATGCAATAACTTTGTTTTATTATAGGAAAATATACATGATTGATACAGCCATTTTTTTTTATTTTTTTCTATCATATTTTTGACTGTCAATAAACATAGTAATTTCTAACTTGCAACATTTACAAATCTCACAAATAAATAAATATATGTATATATGTTCGAATTTGTTGAATTTTTATTAATTCAGTTTGATTCGAACTAAATTATAAAAACAACAATGATTTTCAATAACTAATTTAATATAACTGTATATATTATAATTTAAAACCAAAACGGTTATTAACCCACAAATGAGAATTTTAGTTAGATAACTAGACAATGTAGATTTGATAAATAACAATGGATGAACAGATTCTCTCTCTATATATGACTGTAGTAGCTGATCAGCACTCCTTTCATTATCATCAACTTCGTCTCACTATATCCAAGAAAGAAAGGAAAAAAAAAACATTAAAGGACTCACTGCAAGATGGGATTTTAAAGAAAGTTTTATATATGTAATATAGGGTTCCATTTAATTTTTTTTTTTTTTGCTGCGGATTTAATTTAATTTATAACATATAAAGAGATATAGATATCGATATAAAACTGCAGAATTTAAGGAGGAAAGGCAACAAAAGACATAATATATATATATGATAATCTGTATTTGTCATTTTTTTTTTATTAGTTTGACACTTCAATTTATTGTTTTGTCATTTTGACACTTTAACTTGCTTAAAATATAATTTTAAAATTCATGTCAGTACATGTGACATGAAATAATGAATCAGCATGTGTCACATTATAAGAGTTTGACTAATAAAAAATTATAAGTAGAGTTATCAAACTAATAAAAAGTAATAAGTAAAGGGTGTGATAGATGTATTATGTCATCATATTAATAAAAATTTATACATATTAATTAAGTTAAGGTGTCAAACTAATAAAAATGATAACTGTAGGGTTTATATATCTATTATGCCAGCAACAAAATGATAACTTGAGAGCTCCCCATGCATTTGGGTCAGAAGAGCGCGTGGAGTTTGAGAGATACATGGCCATGGGGTCCCAATCTCATCTTCTTTCAATTGGGGCGTGCTTGTACATCATTTTTATGCAATTTGTGGTCCTATCTCGTCTCTCATTTACATAAATAAATAAATAAAGGACCATATTATATGTACAATATTTCTTTATCAATTTGAAAAATAAAACTCATATTAATAATGCAACTATTTTTTGAAAATGAAAGTGAATGAGATAAAAAATTCAATACATGCGAGTAAAGCCATAATGAAGCTGTCATTTTTCAAGAAGACCATTTTGAAATATAGTATTTGAATCTGTTGATATTAATTTGTGAAATTTATCTTTATTTTTTTAAAAGAGAAAAATTTTCCTCTATTAAAATATCTTCTTATTAATAAAAAAAACTCAATACATAACCTCTATAATTATTAAATAATATTACTAATATACATTAAAAAAATTTCTTATACAAATATCCTATTACATCTTTTTTTAACAACCATAGAACTTCATTCGATTAATCAGGCAGACAATATTTTTACATTTTGAAAGACTATAATTCAAAGTCACTTGAGAAAGCCCAATACATTTGATTCTAGAGTAAAACCTTAGATTGTCAAAGAGCCATTGGTAGCAATTGCAAATTGGAGCTTCTTTTCTACCCATGCATGCTTGAACCGATGTTTTCTCAAACTTATCATAATAATTGAGTCCATATAAAGGGATATTAGTTTCAAAATGAAAGTCTCCCAAATCCAAACGTGAAAACACTCTAGATTTTTAACTCTATTAGAGATGACAAAATTGGCACTTGAAACAGCTAATAGAAAGATCACAACTTATCTTTCTTCTTATGTATCAAATAGTTTAAGATCCAAACCAACCAAAAAAGCAGCAATTTTGTACCACCAGCTGCACAAAAAACACAACAAACCCCACTGAAAAATCAATATAATGATAAATCTATATTAATATAATTAAATTTAGATACTAAGAAATAATAATAAAAAAAAAAAAGGACATTGGGGGAAGGAGTGATCGTTGGTTGAAGGACCAACATCACCCTGAGATCACAAGAAACAAATCAAATTTACTATTCATAGAGAGAAAAGAGAAAGTTTATAGAAAGAGAAAGAGAAATTTAGTCTGTTTTTTTTTAACAACCATTTTTAGAGATAGAGGGAGAGGGTAATCTGAATCCTCCACTTCTAAAAGGAGTTAGTCCTGTAGCTGGATCAAATCAGTCCTAATTAAATCAGCCTTATATGAGTGGTTTTAAATCCTTTTTTTTTTAAGAGCATCACCCCTAGAAATTGAACTCATGATCTTAGGTCATGAGTTCACCCCGTTACCATCAAACCAAGTGGTGGGAGGTGGAGAAATTTGGTCTGTTACATCTTGATCAATACAGTTAGAAAATACAAATTCTTGCTAAGGTACTGATATTTTGCCAATATATTAATTAAACTAAAGGGCAAAGGTAAATTTTCGCCATTAATGTTTATGCAGAAAAATACATGTCTTTTACGTTTTCTTTAGACCATTTTTTTTTTAGCAGCTTACTTAACATGTCACAAAAAGCACAATTGACACTGTTATCCTTCCCAAAACAGATTGGATTTTTTTTTATAACCATTCACCTTTGACTTTGTTTTTGTTCGGTTGGATTTTCAAAAATGAAAGGAAAATCATGTAATGAAATTGTTTGTCCTAGTTGTATGTGAATAGTTGTAGTATTCATCAAAACTAACAAGATAGAAGAAAATTGAGTTTTCTGGAGATGCTGGATGTGGACTGAGGAAAGGCAATCAACAAAGATGAGGATCAGGTACTTCAATGGAGAAAATTTTTCACTATTTTCGCATATGGGTATTTGCTAATTTGGAGTAAAATTGCGTTCAAATCTAAAATGCGTGAAACAAAATTTTGGTTGGTTTAACGAGAGATCCAGTTATGGTGTTGGTCTGGGGGCAGCAACGATGTTGATGATGAAGTTGGTGAAGAAGTGATGGTCGGTAATGAGAAAGTGGAGAGAAAGAGGATAAGGGTGTTAATTCCATGTTAAGTGAGAGGTTAAAAACAAAAAAAAAAAATTGATTATGTGCTTAAAAAGTAAAAAAAAATATAAAGAGTATATGTATTTAGCTTTTAGTATATCATTTCTTTCTTTTTCTCTTCTATCTTATTTCAGAAATTAGCAAAGATTATGGCTGAATCAAGTTAGAAATGACAAATTATAAAAAGGGGTCTCATTAAATTGAAGAATTTCTCATAATTTAACAGATGAATTTGGATTGTTGAAGTGATGAAGAGTATATATGTAGTACTTCTCTTTCAACACTAGAAATTAAGAAGAGCTAGTTGCATTCTATTTATGCAATAAATCAAAATATACGAATGAATCAATTTTACATTTTAATATAATTTTTGAAAATAAACGCTACATATATATATATATATATATATATATAACACCAAAGTATCAATTCAAAAAATCTATTATAAAAGTATATATTCTCTTCTATCAAAAATTCCATCTCCATGAATTGATGTGTATGTTATTTCAAAGACAAAGATTTTTTTAAAAAATAAAAAATAAAAGCCTAATTTTCTGCTAAAGTTTTTCAATATATATAAATACTGTAAATTTGAGGAGGCTCCAGTAGGCCCATAGATTTAGGCCCGATACATAAAAACAAAAGCCCATAGTTTTGGGCCGATGAAGAATTGCAGGAGCCCCCGGCGAGGATCGAACTCGCGACCTTTCGCTTACGAAGCGAACGCACTACCACTATGCTACGGAGGCGAATTACTCAGTAGCTCGTAAACTTAATATACAAAATCACAGTATTGTTCCTTGGCTCGCCTCTCGCGTCACAGGCCATAATTTAACCCATACCAAGCCCTTCCTAGTGCGACGCTTTAAGAAAAAAAAAAAAAAAAGAGTTTTAAAATTATTTTGTAAAGGTGAAGAATTTATATCCCCTTTCCCCTTCATTTCCCTCCAAAAATAGTCTTTCAAAAAAAAATATTACATTCTATAAGTCATTGAATAAGTAATATATATTTTGGTTGTTGACGTAGCGAAAGGGATGGTAAAATAACAATTGACAATTATTGAATCACACATAATTACCAATTATTGATCTTCTATAACCAAACTAGGCTATAGTCATTAAAATTTTCATAAAGTTTTAGAAATCAGAAAAGAATTCAATAATTATCAAAAATTGCCATTCAACAATGAAAACAAAGAGTTTAAATAGCAAAACCCTAAAACAAACTTAAACATAATAGGAAAAGTAAAAACAAACCTAAACAAAATAGGAAAAGCAAATCCTAAAATAGGAAAAATACAAAATTGCTCGTTTGAGAGTCTAAATGAAGGAATTTGCTTGAAAAGTGACGGACTACACAAGCAAAACTAGTGACTTTGAATCGTTGACTCATTTCCGTATGAAATAGGCTTTTAAATCACTCAAATCCGATATTTGAAATTTGCAAAAAATTACGAAAAGACCACTACCGTAAATTGTCAAAATTTTTATATAAATTAAAGGGCTTACTCTTCTATGCATCCATCAGTTGTGTTATACTTAACAAATAAAAATTTAAATCTTGTTTCAAAAAAAATAAAAAATTTAAATTTAATTTAAATTTAAATCTAATATATATATATATAAGGTATAGCTTTTTAATTATACAATATTGACACGTTAAAAAACACTAGCATAATTTTCTCTCAACTTTCTCTTTTTTTTTTTAGCCACTCATTTTCCTAAAGCAACGAAGGGTGATTTTTTTTATCATTCTTGGTATGAGATTACTCATCTATATCTCTTTTCATCATTTATTTCTTAAATAAGTGGTTATTTCACATAAATTTAGTTTTATTTTATTTTTTGTGATTTCATCATTTGGTTTTTTTATTTTTGCGGCGTTTGATTTTTTGTCTTAAAATGTTTTGTTTTCCATCATTTTATTGCAACTTTTTATCTGTGTATGGGTAATTCAGATGGGCAAAACATATTCGATCACATAGAGATAACAAATCAGATTATGGTCATCAATATGTTACAGAACTAGAGTTAAAAGGTATTCTAATCATTATAGTATTATCAAATTTTTAGTTTTTTAGCCGATTTATTATACTATTAACCTAAGCATTGTTTCATTCTCAATGGTGTAGACGACGGGGTTTAGCACGCGTCCAAGATTTTAGCAATCGCGACACTATTTAGGCTCAGGGTCTCAGAGAACACACTAACCACTATCACAAAGACATGGCGTGGAGATAAAGAGTCGCCACCCAGGGTAATAACTAGGACAAATTGAAAAGGTGGTACTCGATTCCCTAAAAGAAAACTAGCACCAAAACTAGGAGATTCTGGATACAGAATACTAACTTCTCTTAGTCTTGTATTCATTTAGAAGAATTTTATAAATGATTATTTCATCCTCTAATTATATGCAATTTTATTAAACCCTATTTTGACATTCATCTAACCCTAGGCATCCAGTCAATAAAATTACACATAAAAAATGCACTCAAGATCGCGTTATCCCTAAGTCTAAACTATGTTAATTTTATTAAAAAGTTAGCTAGATTTACATTTTATTTACAAGTGAGAAATGGACTAAAGGTGGGCCTACATTTTCATTAATTAGTGAGCCTAGATCTATTTATTTTAGTTTATCTAAGAAATGGGCTTAAGTCTATTCAATTTTGAAGGAAAGTTAATTTAGTGGGCCTAAGTCTAACTTTGTTTTATTTTAAGTGAAATATGGGCGTATGTCCATTTATTTTAAAAGAAATGAAATTAAGTGGGCTGAACTAAGTCTAAGTAAGTTTTAATTAACTAAGCGGGCCTAAAATCTAATTAACCTAATGGGCCTAAGTTAATTTTAATTATTTAAAATCCTAAATCATTTTTAAGCCTATTTATTAAATGAGTTAGACCTAAACGTGGACTTGGGGCCTAAAAAGATAAAAACATAAAAAAAATAAGCCCAAAACAAATAAAACACAAAAAATGAATCAAACAAATATTATAGTAATTTTCTAGAAACCCTAAATTAATTACATGCAAACCCTAAATTAAGCTACTACTACCATTAATTTTAATTGATTTTTACCCAGTGGAACCTAATTACTAATTGATTTTAAGTGTAGAAAATTAAATCTTTTATTATTCCCACTACTGGAGCTATTACAAACTACGTACAAAAATTAAAATTAAACAATTATATACCCATGAATTACAATAACAACACAGAACACATAAAGGCAAAATAAAAATTAAAACCCTAATATTTACTGAAAAATAGTACAGATTATTCCATGGCATTCCATAGATCTTCTATTCATTTGAACACAAGCAATATCCTCCTCAATCCACAATCGAGCATTAAAACAAAAAAACACAAAAAATTAGATTAGTGAAATTTAATACTCAAATTAATAACAAAAATAAAATAAAAATCATTAAGGAAAGAAAAGAATAAAAAAAAAAAGAACATTGTGATGATGTTGTGCAAATACCTTTTTTAGCCCCTCAGACTAGGATTTTCACCGTTGAAATTGAATTGTTGTTGATTCTATACTGGAATTTGATTGCATTCGAAGACATTGACGGTATCCAAAATTAGGGTTTTGAAAGACACGCGAGGTGTTCTTCACGTCTAAATTTTTAAGGTTTCTGGGTTTTTTTAGTCTCTGCGTGTGAGTTTCTCTCAGTCTCTCTGTGAGTCTAAAAAATCCTCCCCTTCATGCACGCAGACTCTTTGCTTTTTAAAGCAACATCTGCATATTGACTTCCCCCATTACAGGAACGGGCTCATCTCCTCAAAATAGACTGATAAGGATTTGATTTTTGAAAGTTATTTACATGTTTTGAATGCGTCAAAATCTTTTTTAGATAAAAATAATAATAATATTCAATTTTTAACCAATCAAAACACTGAAAAAATTAACAAAAAATAAGAAAAAATACGCAAAAAATAAAAAAAATGGGACTTTTACGCATTAGCATTGTGCAATGCCGATCGACATTATACAATGCTAGTCAGTATTACACCAATGCCGATCGGTATTAAATGTTGACCCTTTTTTTTTACTTTTAATTATCAAAAGACCCCTAAAAAATTGACTTCCTTGTAATCAAATCCTAAAAAGTATTGCAATTTAGTCCCTAAAGTCCAGAAAATCGACAACCAAGTTTAATTTTTGAATAAATTCATTATAGGGGCTTACGTTGCAATTGTATACAATTGCATCCTGAAATTGGGTGCTTACAAATGGTTTTTAGCGAATTTGTATATATATTTCTATTGATATATTGCTAGTTTAAATCAATATAGTTATTTTTTTTCAAATATATATATTTATTTGACTATTTGATATAAGATAAACTAACAGTTGATGAAAAATTTTTGTCCATACTAAAAATATTATTATCCAATTTTGGCTGATTTATATTTAACAAATAAAAATATGTATTGATAAGTTTGAATTGATATTTCTTATTTGTGAAACCTACATCGACAAGGAGAATGGGTACAGGGGTGGGTTTCCTCCATAAACACTCCGAAACTTAAGTCAGTAACGGTATGAGAAAAAATATAATAAAGTAAATAGACATAATAGAATAGAGAATAAAGGAGTAAAGGATGATTGCTTGTATGATGAGGTAATAGAATGATGTTTTGATGTAGAGTGTGATGTTATGTGAAAATGATGAATGAATGACATGAGATGTATTTATAGGAGAAGATATTATTCAAACCTCTTAGGAATATGATTTATTAGTCTTATAGAATTGTCTTATTTAGGAGAGAAAGAAACTTCCTTTGTAGACTAATCTTTCTAGTTGAAATAGACTTCATTATTAAGCT
This sequence comes from Mallotus nudiflorus, assembly GCA_947683625.1. Lineage (NCBI taxonomy): Eukaryota > Viridiplantae > Streptophyta > Magnoliopsida > Malpighiales > Euphorbiaceae > Mallotus > Mallotus nudiflorus. The sequence continues at coordinate 2,924,630 of CANTUR010000061.1, forward strand.
TTCTTCTTATTCAAGTAATCCTCATCTTTAAGGGAAATATAATCCTTATTAGAATAGGATACTGATTTGAGATATCCAAAGTCCCCCCCTGAAAGTCTGTTCGGATATGTATATTTGATATATCTAGGTCTGTAAGGTGATGGAAACATCATTCTTCCATCTAAAGAGAGATTGCTTGAATCACTGCATTTAATATGGAAGGGTGAGCTAAGGTGGTCAGCCTCAGTCATAAGAAAAGATGAAGTTCAATACTGATTCTTAAAATCATCGTATAAGAACATTGTTGAAGTGCTAGCTAGACTTGAGTGCACAAAACCTGCAATAAAAATGTTTGGTGTAAGGGATTGACCTATTAGTATAGGGACAACGTGGCAGAACCAGCCGTTGCTGGAGTTTTAATGCTTAGTGCATTAAAAGTATGGCCCGAGTGCCAGATAATCTCAGTGCATTAAAAGCGCGGCCCGAGTGCAAACCTTAGTACTATAAAAGCGACCTGAGGGTGCTAGCTTTAGTCACTGGACTTAGATGCTCGAGGCTTAGATGTTCGGTGCTATGAATCAAGGCTTACATGCTTGGAACCTCAGTACTATAGAAGTAACTTGAGGGTACTAGCTTCAATCACTGGACTTAGATGCTCGGTGCTATGACTTGAGGCTTACATGCTCGATAGTGTGTCGGATGTCATTTGAGAATTTCTGTATGTTGATGCCGAGTGAGATTATCAAATGTCTAACTGCTTGGATTGATTGGTGCTTAAAATAGCGTCTTCAGTAAATACATTTTCCTTATCTGTAGTGATAGATAAAATAATAATAGTTTTAGGATCGTTTAATTGATCTCCATTTAATGATTAATCCTCATATAATAAATATATCAAATGTAATTTATGTATGTTTTGCACGAATAATAATCATGTATATATGGACGAGCATCTATTTGTAGATGTGTAAACATGCTTGTATGACAAAGTATAAATATTTATATAAGAATAAATAATTAAGTGAAGATAAATGATAAAAATAAATAATTACCAATAAATAATTTAAGAAGGAAAATTTATCTCTCGATGACCTCTTGTCCTGCCTTTGAGCTTAACGAACATTTATGTTCATTGTTTGCTTCAATTGTTGCATGAATGCCCTTGTCCTTGAAGATGTTGCCATGACTTTTGCTTTATATAATGTTGAATATCTAAGTTTTAATTGGCTTTAATTTGGTGCTATGTATTGCCCAAGTTTGTGTGTATCCAATTTATTGACATTTTGTGCACATCTAGCTTTATTAATATATTGTTCAAATATACTACTCCAAGATTAACAGCTGGATTAAGTTCCCAAAGGTCATGATGATTTTTTTATTAATAGTCTTGAGTATCGACATTGTGGTGCTTATGGCAACATCTACACTTGTATTATTTTACTATAACAATAAATAATAAAAGAATGAGAATTTTGGGATTGCTTGATCCATCTCAATTAATGATTAATTCTTGTATAACAAGTGATAATAATTTAAGAAAAATGGATATGAAATTAATAATTAGGAAAGAAACTTATTTTAATTGTAGTGCTCTTGTCCTGCCTTTGAGTCAACGAATATTTATGTTCGTGTTTGCTGGTTCAATCGTTACTGAGTAATTTTAAAGAAAATTGATGACTCCAATATAAAGCCTATGCGATCTGGATGTTTAATACCATCATTGTAGAGTACTTAAGCTTCAATTGAAGGTCATACTGTCCAAGTGTATGAATGTTCAACTCCTTGGCACCTTGATTTTTTTTTAAAAGCCATCCTTCAATAGTAATATCACATGTTTGGGTGTCCAATTCTCAGATTTTGTCTTAATGCTTGACTTGGATGTAGGTAGGATAAGTCTTCAAGGCATTTGTTTTCATTTTGGACCAAGTCTTATGGCCTTATAGCTTTGGAGCCCATTTGCCTTTAATTAACTAAGACTTATTTCTCGTTGGAGTCTGAAAGCTCGTGAAGTTGGTGCCTAATAGTGAATGTTTGGTAGAGGTTCAGAACTTCAGCGAATTTTAGATTCAAATTCTTGTTATGACTTAGACTATAGCTTATAGCTTATTCCTAATAAACCTGACTCAAATGTCCAACTATCCTAATGCTTTGGTGTTTAGAAGCTCAATGTTCGGTTCTCCATGCTCAAAGCTCAGAGTTTCAGATGTTTAAAAAAGTATTGTCCAACATTCAACACTTAATGTTCACTTGATACTTGGTTTTACTTTTGAGAACCACTTATCGAAGACTCACTGTCTTCAATGTCAGTATGAGGCCATATGTTCAGCTTCATGAGTCCAGAGGAAAATATATAAATATCCAGCTTTATTTTATCACTATATTTGAATAGCGTTTGAGTACTAATCCGAGTGTTTAACAACTTCTAGGCCTCAATGCTCGGATGCTTAGAAAATGCTCGATAATCGAAACTCAGTTTCTAATTTAAGAGCACTGTGTACAAAGCCTTGACTCTTTTTAGTGCTCGGGCAGCTTAGTAGAACTCGGTGCTCGATGAAACTTTGATGGGTGCTCGATCCTTGGTGCTTAGTTTTTGATATAAGAGTCAACTATAAACTCATTTTCTTCGTTTATTTATTTAAAAACTCATTTTCTCGGTTTATTTATCATGATGTTATTTAAATATGTCAAGCTTTATTTATTAAGCTCGGGACGAGTTTCGAATAGAAATGGTACTCTGCTGAGAATCAAAATTCTAGACGTCCGACTGTCTTTGCATTTATATGCTTCAATGTTCAGTTTTTGATGCTAGACGAGACCATGTTATTTAATGGTCTCAACTGAATTCTTTTCAACGTTGATGTCCCAGATTGCCTAATGTCTCTATCAAAAGCCATAATCCATGGATGTCATAGATTCAATTTGAGTAACGCTCATCAAATGTGATTTTAAACTGCAACTTTGAGGATCATTATTTAGAAAATTTTGGGAAAGGCTTCACTTGCTTAGTACACAGACTCCATGTCAACAGTTAGCGGTAAGAAGTTACAGAACCTAATGTTTAATTCTTTTATTCTCTCAATATTTAGCACTCAGTTCTCAATGCTCGATAGATGCTAAATGCTTGGAGCCCGGTGATTGGTGGGTGCTCAATATTCAGAACTTGCTACTTGATGCAATTTTCTTATTGTTCTTTGAATTCTCAATGTAGGGGTTGTGGCAGATTCCATGCAACCCATTCTTCTATTTTACATTACCATTTAACAATGCTTGCCGGAGACGGACAACTCTGATTACCCCAAGTATTCAATTATGTTTAGGCTTTATTGCTCAATGCTAGGTGCTGGGATTTCATTGTTGTTAATAGGTGCGGCTCTGGTGGTGGCCACTCCTTTGTGATTATTTGTAAAATATGGGCAGCTACTTAAAGACCTGTGTATCTCTACTTACTTGAACAAGATCTATTCTATAGGCTTGTACCTCTGTGTCCTTTAGCACAAAGGAGACAGGAGCTCAAGTTTGGTGGATGAATCATGATGCTAATGAAATAACAGGTACGAAATTGGATGACTAAGAATGTGTGCCAAGATAACTCTCTCTTTAGCTGATTTGGTACTCGGAGGCCGAATGTTTAGAAACTTGTTGTTCGGCATTCAATGCCCGGTACTCAACTTAATGTCCGAGATTTAACCTCGGAACTTCGATTGTGTCCACGCATCACGTCTTGGTGGTGGATGGGTGCTTTTGATTTAAGATCTGTCATATTATCAACCTTTCATCACGATGTACTCACTGACCCTTAAGAGCGGTTCATGTTTTAGAAACTAACAACCCACTTGTTTTGTATCCTAGTGAAAGCTCTTTGCAAGTTCATCAATTCATCACTTCTTTTCCTGTGAACTTTGAGTGCTTTATGGATAGGCAATTTCTCAAATGAGATATGACTATCTCTAAGCAACGAAATTCTGGCACTCGGTGGATTCCCAGTGCTGTGTATCTAATACAAGAATGAGCTTCACTGGTTTAGGCATCTGATATCTTTGTCTTGTTTTCGTTACCTCATGCGATGTTTCGATTTGCTATGCTGCATAATTGAATTTAGATCTTAAATCCCTAAGCTGTAAGATCATGCTTCTAATGTTGCTCTCCTTATTTTTATTCCACTAGTGAGCTGTCTATAATTTCTGACTAGATATGTTTTTATATTTTTTGTCTATAATTTCTTTAATTTTCTTCAAAGGGGAGAGTGCAATTTATCTTCATGACTAGATTTCAGAAGCGATATGTTTTATTTGGAATTGACGATGATGGTGTAGTAGAGAGCCCTGCAATCAATCTCTCTAAAAGTGTTGTCACAATAACGTCATGTAGCTACAAGCTTTGAACCGTTGTTGGTAAGCTCCAAACGTGGTTATGGGGAAGTGAACTCCAAGCTAGAATGAATATTAACTAATATTCAATCATCCTCTATAGTGAAAATCAGAATTTGATGCCATAAAGTGTGGCATAAAGAGTTTCACTAAGTTGCTCCTTAAACTTAACTCGCTCTCATCATGTAGTGCTTTACTTCCGGATTCTCTTGATGTTAAAAATTTTTCGATGCCTTATTATACTCTTCACAGGTCGTAGTGATTTTTACATGACAAAACTAACCTCTTGTATAATTAAGTTGATAGAGAGCAAGGTTCCGACCAATAATAAAAATTCAGAATTTAATTCAATTTTTTCCCACAGACGGCGCCACATGATAACTCTGAAATGATATTTCTTACTTATGGAACCTACATTGATGAGGAGAATGGATAAAGGGATGGGGTTTTCTCCATAAACACTCTGAAACTTAAGTTAGTAGTGGTATGAGGAAAAATATAATAAAGCAAATAGGCATAATAGAATAAAGAATAAAGGAGTAAATGATGATTACTTGTATGATGAGGTGATGGAATAATATTTTGATGTAGAGTGTGATGTTATGTGGAGATGATAAATGAATGACATGAAATGTATTTATAAGAAAAAATTTTGCTCAAACCTGTTAGGAATATAATTCGTTAGTTTTGTAGAATTGTTTTGTTTATGAGAAAAAGATAATTTTTTTGTAAAATAATCTTTCTAATTGAAATAAACTTTCTTATTAAGTTTTTTTTCTTATTTAAGCAATCTTCATTTTTAGGGGAAATATAACCCTTATTAGAATAAAATACTGATATAAGATATCATGTATTTATGTGTTATATATTATATTTAAATGTTTGAAGTGTATACTCCAGGCAAGAATTTTTCTTGTTTAACAATATATTTTACAGGTCAAAATGAAGAAAAAGCTGCTTCCTCCACTCCATTCCATTCCATGCATGTATGAGCTAAAAACTTGCTCCTTCAGCTTTCACTGATTTGGAAATTTGCAATTTTACTTAACACCAATATATATATATATATATTGCATTCAAAACCTTAGTGGAAAAACTGAACTTTCGCATGTATCATTCTTAAGGAGATGTATGTATAATAATGTCAAAACCTGAGAAATTAATTTCTTTACAAACCAATACAGCATTCCAGTTCTTACCCAAGATTTATTTTTTTTAATATAACCAATATATATGTATGTATCAGAATCAGGAAAAAAAAACAAGAAACACAAGGCAAAATCAAGAATTAGAACATCCTGTTCTGCAGATAGCTTGCAATGCTGGTTACTTTGCAAACAGCCGCCTACGTCTACCACCTGGTTTGGAGCCAATAACAATTTCATCAACTAAATCTTTAAAGATTGATCTCTCAACGTCAAGTACTACACCAGACAGTTCAATATTAAAATTTGTCCAGCTCTCTGACCGACGCATCACATCATCCCACAAAATGCCTTTTAGACCATCATTCTCATCCTCCATGCTGCATTCTGGTTTCTTGCCCTGAAGCTGTTCAATCTCCGAGCACAACTCTTTTAAAAGCTTTTGAGCACTAACAGATTTCTTTGCCAGTTTATCAGGTATCAACCAGGGTTCAGGAGATTTCCCAACTAGTACTAACTTCTTAAGAATCATCTCATTAACTGCATCAAAGATGAGATTCCGGTGAAGCCTTTCTGGATTTGTCTTTGAGTGATGCGTCTTTCCAGGGTTGCAATCCTCTTTTGAAAGTAGAGTACTACCCTTGGTTTGCTCCAATACAGAGAATAACTCCGGGTTTATGGGGTGACCTGATGGATGGAGCTGAAATGTCGTCATGCCAGAGCCCAGGTCCTGGAGCAGAAGGCCCGAAGCTAACAATATCTCAGAAATGTATCTGTGGTCTGGATTTGTGTTCTCACACAGTGATGCAATGTAATCTGTGCTGGCTTCGTCGTGAGTAGAGTTTAGTCGTTTAAGTTTGTTTACCAAATTCTCAATGTTCTTTAATTTCTTACGGCTGATTTCCGAAGTAAGACCAGAACCCACATTGTCTGCAGAATTCCATTGATTCTCACTTTGTCTATCCTTGGAATTTTCAGCACTATTACCTGTTACATGAAAACCCATTCATGTGAGATTTCAGAGACTGCAGAAGCCTCTATATTTTTAAAGAAAAAAATCCATAATGAAATTGTTCTGCTTTGCTACGATATTGTTTCCAAATGGTATGTTTTAAGTATGCCTTTGAAGAATTATGTAAACAATAGCTAAACCATGAGAGTATCCATGACTTGAAAAAGATATCTTATCTCAACTAATTCACTGGCATGACAGAGTGGCAAATATTCATGCTGCAGAGTAAAATGCAATGCAGATGACATTTAAGAGCTAATGACAAAAAATGGAAAGTTCAGTAGCAAAATGTGAACTTGCTAGGCCAAAGCCCCAACGATAAGCAAGAACTTTTTTTTTTTGAATTTCTTCAAAGTGCAATTCAAAAGTATCTTCCACTAGAAAATAGTTTTCTTCTATCAGGTGAACTGAATATGTAATTAATTGAACAGGTCTTTCTAATGGCTACATGACCCTCATGGTGAACAATTCTGAGTTTGATGCTACTGCAGGTAAATAATTATTTATCAAATATTTGATGGTGCCTGTGAAATCATGTAACACTTCAATTATGACAAGATCCAACTTCGCTAAATACAACTGAAAGTTGACAGAGCACCTTTACCTTTAGGCACACTAGGTATCTGTTTTACTGGAGACAGTTCATCATCTCGATAAACTGAGGCATCAAGAACAGAGACAGGACTAGTATGCTCTGGGGTATCAACAGCAAATTCTGCCAATGCTCCATCTTCTTCAAGTTTTGAGCTTGGATCCTGAAATAAGCAAAAGAAAATATAAACTTACTACTAAATGTATAGTAAATTCAAGTAACAGAGCCATCAGAGAAGTTAAAATCCGCTTACATTCTGCTTTGAGCCAGAAACCAAGTGACTGCCAACCTTTGTGGATGAAATTTGATCACCGCTGAGCTCATTATACTGCTCAGTACTGGTAACTTCCATATCACTCTTTAAGTCAAAGACAACAGTGTTGTCAGACTGGAGAGATATGTCATCACCTTGGTGACTCGAAGTTCTTGATTCATTACTTATCTGACTCAATTGGTCATCACTTGGTGGCAATTTGTGAGATTTTAGCCTGTTTTTCCCACCAGGGGAACCTAATTCAGTTGACATCCTGTTCGATTGCCTTCTAGGCTTATTTGAATCAGATGGAGGGGTAGGTGGACGAGATCGTTTCTCTAATTCAAGCTTCTTCTGTTGCAGTCTTGGGCTTACAGATCCTGAGGATTTTGAATTTGTTATGCTTTCTTTTGGCAATTGTTGAGTTCTTGTTGAAGATTGAGTTGACCTGTTTTTAACATTGGCTTTCTTATCATTGGAAATGACAGCAGAATCTCGGTTAATGGTTCTTGGAGACTGCTCTTTTGCTGTTTGGCTATTGCCTAATCTGTTTTTACCATCTGCATGTCCACTGCTAGAAATTTTATGAAGTCCAGGCAGGCCATCTATTGGAACTACTGAGGAAGTATGAAGACCAGATTTCTCAACCAGTTTGGCTGGTTTCATAATCACAATGGGTGATTCATAAGTCTTCAATGAATCAGAGCCCCTGGTAGATGAAGCGCTAATGTGGTTGCTCCGCCGGTGGCATTCGCTTAACAATCTTGGCTTCTGACCAGGACTAGTACAGCTTGGTTCATAATCCCTTTGGGATCCAAAACTTGAACCTTGCTCTTCTTTTCTAGTCTCCAAGAGTCCCTTAGACTGCATTGCTTCCAGAATTTGTTTAAGGGCTCTAAAGTCCTTTCCAGATTGATTGAACTCAACATCCTTCAGTTTTTTCTCAATTTCACTGAAAAGTGTGGGAATGGAGTTTGTTGTTTTGGCTGAACCTCTTGCAGATTTATGAGAAGCTCTGCTTCCTTCCATCTGCTTCCATGGTGCTGGCTCAATTGGCAACCTTGAAATAGGTTTCATGATCAGATCAGGATTTTTCCACCTTGGTGAAATTGGCTCTTTTGATAAGCTTCTTGGGGACTTGGGAATCCGTATTGGCCTGTTCAGATCATTTGTTTTCAGTGGTGTTGAGTAGGAATCACCATGTTCAACTGGGAAGCTTTTGACTAAACCCGATGGACTAGAGCTAGTTGATGCAGAATCGGGCAATGCTTCTAAACCCATCAACTTGGCTACAACATTAGAAGGCCGCTTCTGGGTTGCCGGTGTCTGCTGTACAATATAAACCTTTTCATTTGAGTTTCCACTATTTTTTAAATCTTTAGAAATGACACTTGCCTTTGATTCAGAGTTGGAACCCCTCATTGAAATTTCTCTACTGTCCAGTGAAAGTCTAGGCAGCTCTTTTAGTTTTAGAGTGGATTTGATGGTATCCCGTGATTCAAAAGAAAAACGATTCATCTCTCTCCCATCATAAGAAAAGCGAGGAGCATCTTTAGAAACTGTATGTGAGAATCCATCTTTTGATTCATATGATGATCTTGGCCTTTCTCTAGTTTCATTGTAATACCAAGGTGCTTCTCGAAGTTTAGCAAGAACTCTAAGAGACTCCTTGAGATCAGCAGGAGTGTTAGCATTTTGTTTCCCCTTGTTCCCATTTGCATAAGGTGCATCCACAGATTTGGATAGCTGTAATGGCCTTGGAGAGTCTTTATGCTTTGTTATGTGGCCTACTGCTTCGTCTTTATTTGTAGTTTTGACATACAGCCCTCTGGCTTCCCTATACATAGAATCTTTAACAACATCTCGAAGATCAAGAGATTGCTGTCCAAAATGTGGAGAGTTATTTGGCTGAGTTAGAGCAGCATCCCTTGAGGGAGTTTCAGGAAAAATAATTCTGTCAAAGGAAGAGGCTTCAGGATGAGCTGGTTTGTTACAGTCCAAAGAGGACATGGATGAACAGGAGGATGAGAAAGACGGTCTTGCTGATTCTGTAGAAATTCTCTGCTTCTCCTTCAAATTCTTGTTTAAATTTATCTCCTGTAATAACAAGTTTACATTATCTCAGATATGAACATCATTTTCAAATCCATAATAAATTTGGACAGCAAACAAATGGTTCTAGATGCATATACAACAATCAGGACAAATTCACGAATTAACCTGAAAATGACTTCTTTTAAGTGAAAAAAAAAAGACTACTTCAGAATATTCAAGACGAAAATGATCAATCGAGGAATGTCAAATTCAAATGGTTAGGCATTATTAATGAAGAAGAACTATAAAAACACAATGCCTAGACAAATAAGTCCTATCTCAGCTATTTAGTTTATGTGTTGAATGAAGTTCCAGGACTTTGTCAGGTAAGAGGGGCACAAAAGTCAGAATCGAAAGCACTTACAGTAGCTGTGGCCCGATGGTAGACATTAAAGGGTCCCCTTTCTGAGTTGCCATTATTTAAGTGGGAATCACCTGCATCATTATAGAAAAGTTTGAGCTCACAAATCATCCGAAAAAATTACAATAATGAAGGTCATTTCAAGATGACATTACAAAAATTGAGAACAGTGAAAGGACAAATGATGGAATTGATTAGAAGATCAAAATTAGATAGCTGCAGCTACATTTTGGTTAGATAGAAAATCATCAAGAAGCTAGTACTGGCATGCGTATTATACAATATGCAAACTTATGAACTTTAAACCGTTTAGATGAACTACTCCAAGACTTGGAGCAAATCATCAATGCAAGCCAAATAAAGTTGGAAATAGGACAATTAATTAAACCAGTAGCCATGCCTCAAGAATCTATATGCATCTTTATGAACAAATGTACCATGAGAAATTAACCATAATATGCATAAATGATGCACATCACTATGAAATTGCCCTTCAGCATCAAAGAATTGGGGAAACTGACAATGGAAGAAATAGTTATAATCAGAAAATAAAACCATTCATGTGCTTGAATTTTTTTTTTTTTTAATTTTCCGATGCCATAAAAGGCCGTTGACATTACTTCTTAGCATCCCAGTAAACAGAAGAAGAAAATATATCAGATTTGGGTATATAGATCAAGAGCAAGACAAGACAAGGATTTTAAGAGAGAGGTCAAGGAGAACTGATTCATGAAAAGAATGACATTACTTCTGAGCTAAGCAAGACAAAATTATGAAAATCACCTGGAGGAGGAAGTCTCCTTTGGCTGAGACGCGGGCCGGTGAGGGCATGGTGGCGATCAAAAATCTGAAAAATACCTGTCATGCATCCTATTTGCTTCTGCAAATCTGGATTATCATCTGCTAAAGAATGTAAGAGTTTTGCTGCCATCTCAATCCAACTGAACACTTAACACTTTCTAGTGGTTATAACCCTTATATCCAAAACCAGATAATCACATCCTTTCAAGCTTTTATCTTTTATAAGCTGAATCTAAGGAGCCAGTCTTGGACCCAACCAGTCAACCACAATCTATGAGATGTCTTGAGTAACCCAATTAAGAAATAGTGATTTCAGGCAAATTTATTGTCTTTGCTTCAATCTCTGCAAATCAAATTCCTATATTGAACTCAAATCATCTCCTATTTCTTCTCTTCTCTCTTTTTTTTTTTGCTCCTGTCAAAACCGTTAAAATAATTTAAAAGACAAACTGCAAATTTACCAAGTGGAAGAACCAAAACAAAATAAAGCACTTTCCACAAACATCAAACTCCAAGTACTGCATTTCCAAAAAGAGAACTTTATCAGTGAATCAAACTGGCCACTTCAAAAAATTTCTCTGAATGACCCTCTGATTTCCAGCTAATTTCCAGCTCAAAGGTCAAAACAGAGGCCTTTAGCAATTAGCATCCATAAATACAATACCAAAATATCAAGACTTGTCCTTTAGCTATCAAAATCCCAAGCACACAACTTCTCCTTCTAAAATATATCTGCCCATTTCAGGAATTTCCAAGAATTCCTCAAAAACTCAAACAGAAATGTATAGTACATGAAACATTGAAAAAAATGCTTTATTGGGTTCTCAAAGGACAAAGCTTTTGTTTGTCATAGATGTAAAAAAGACAAGAAAAGGCAAAGATTGACAAGGAGGGGACACAATACCCAACAAAACACTCATTAGAAAATGAATATTACAGGATGATACCCTCACAGTTATAGCAAACATTAATTCCCATTCCAGTTACCTATAACAAAAAAAATCAATTAATGAACAATCAATCACCCAACAAAAACAAAACTGTAAAAGAAAGAATCTATAATCTCAAGATTCAAGAAAAACATTAGATGCAAGTCATGTGTGTTTTCTATTCTTTCCTCAGATAACAAATCAAAAGACAGCCCAGAAATGCTAGGAAGGTTTGGTCATATGATCAACACGTATAAAAAACCAATCTTTAGAGTCCAAAGAGAGCTAGCATTTACAAGTCTTTCTTTCTTTTTTTTTTTTTAAGACATACCACACCACACCAGCATAGCTAGAGAGAGAGAAGAATGTGTCAATGCGAGGGTGAAGGGTGGGGCAGATGTCCTCAAGGCTCTATGTCACACATCCATGTGGGATGAGTATGTGGGTGGGTCTTAACTTGTCTGCATTTACATGTGGCTTTGTCAGGGGAGAAAGTGAAGTGAAAAATAATAATAAATAAATAAAAAGAATAAAGATGCAATCTTTTACCATTGCTTGCTTCTTCCTGTTACCATATTTTCACATTCACTTGTCAGAATTCCAGAATTACAAAAAAAAAAAATTCACCATTCTTGTAATGTTCAGATTGTATAATAACAAAACAAATTCAGTTGCAGACTTGTAGTTGTTAACTGCAATGTGTAAAGTTAGCTTCTTTGATTGACTATGTTAGCATATAGTTGAGTGGCAACATGAAGACATAGAAGGAGTTTAAGTGGGTTTTCTTGTTTAGAGTTGCTTGTTAATCGCCATTTGCACTAGTTGAATTGATTGGGAAATTAGAACCCACTAAAATCTTGTTTTTCATAATTTGATAAAAATAAAAATATGTAATCCGTGATACATTCAAATAAGTTGAAAGTATAATTCCATCCTCCAATTTTTTTTTCTCTCAAATTCTAGCCACGAATTCTAATTATTTAGACTAATTGTTAAAAAAAAATTAAAAGAGAATTTTTTCATTTAAGCAATAAATGAAAAAAAAAATCCTTTAAAAAATAAAATTTTTTTTAATGCTATCCGCCTAGAGATGATTCGATTGAGTACAAAATTTATCCCTTTGAAAAATTCAAATTTTTTCTCCTTTCTATCTCAAAAAATAGCCGTTCAGAAAAAATGAAATATTTATAAAATTCAGTATAAAGATAAATCAAATGGAGATTGTTGAAATCAGTTAAAGTGAAAATTACTCTTTTACTATTAAAAACTGTTCTATTTACCAAAAATCGTTACTGGTAAGTCTATTAATCTTATTTATATAATATTTAAAGTGAAGTCATTGTGTGTACAATTATATTAAAATAATTATTAAAATTTGTTCAAATTAAATCGAATTAAGTAAAACTTAATAAATTTTAAATATCAATTAATTTGATAAAAAAATATATTATTTTAAATATTATTCAACAGAGAACGATATATTACCTAACTCATTTGTTTTATTAAAAAATATTTTATTGAGTTATTTTGTGCCTTTTTATCTAATATAAAGTTTTTTTCTTAATTTAATATTAATTGATGATTATATAACCAAATAACAAGCAAAAGGGAATGCATATTAAACAATTGCAATGAGCTTTTGGGATTCAAATTGATTTTTAGGATTATTGAAAATGGTTTGGTTGTTTGGTACTATAAAACAAGATCACAAAATGCTGACGATACCTCAACATTTGCACTTTAAAAAAATAATAATAAAAGGTCAACTAAAGCCTCTTGATTTAATTAATTATATATGTTATTTCAAGATGCAAGGTTTTTTAAAATATTTGAATGTTAAAAAAAAATTAATAACATTTCAACTCAACATCTATTTTAAGATATTTTCATTGCTTATAAGATTAAAAATTAATTAAATTTAATTTTTTTTAACACAATAATTAGGATATCAAGAAGGGGACGAGTGAAATTCAAACTTCATTCTTCCAAATGTGACATCGTTCCGTGGCATTAAGTCAAAAAGATTAGATATAAAATTCAAAGATATTATGAATTGAAATTTAGTTAGGAAAATGAAGTTTAAAATTAGTAGTTTATCTCTAAAAATTTAAACAATCAAAAAATTTTGTTGGAGAAGAAAAAAATGAAAAGTTCAAGAACATGTCACCCTTCATAGTGACAAAAGAAAATTTCCAATTTCTGTCAGCTTTTCTCATGGGAAAGTGTAATTTGTGATTGTAAATTATTAAAGTTTTAATAGTCAAAATTGTCAGTCCAAATCCTTTTTTTTTTAAGTTTTTTTTTTCAAGTTGTTCTGTAATATTAGATTTAAATTGTGCAAAGTTAACGCAATAAGACAATATAATAATGCTAATGATAAAAGTATGATTAGTACTAGCAAACATGGAGGCCATTATTGCTTATATTAATATTAATTAACATTAATTAAGGCCACTTTAAAAGTTTTATAATCTTTTTTTTAATAATGATAATTTTTTTTTCAATTTTTTCAAAAAAAAAAAACTTAAACCTTAATTTTTTTTTTTTGGGTTATGACATACTCAATTATTGGATAAATGACTAAACTAGTCATCATATTCATGTTATTTGTTATATTTTAACAAATAATGAGATAACTTATATTTTTACAATATTTGTATAATATTTTTTAGAGGATATTATATAAAAAATTTCAATCTTTGGGGTATTTTCAAATAAAATTCAATCTAATTTTTCTTTTCAAATCAAACCATAACATTTAAAATATTATAAAAAAAAGTCTTTCATCGATAACTGTACTGATAACAAGAAATAAAACTATTTTTTCTAATTCATGAGATTCACTTGAATAACTGTACTGATAACATGAGATGAAACTGATGCATTTACCCCCAAATTGATATTTTTATTTGTCTAAACAATCTACTAATCCAAAATAAAACACTCAATTAAAGAGAAAAAAAATATCAATTTGGGGACAAAAACATTGCTTTCATCTTCTGTTATCAGTACAGTCATCCAAGTGAATCTCATAAATCAGAAAAAAATAGATTCATCTCTTATTACTAGTACAGTTTATAACGTTTTAAAGGTTGTGATTTAATTTGAAAGGAAAAATTAGATTGGGTTTTATTTAAAAATACCTTCAAAGGTTGAGGTTTTTTTTATATAATTTCTCCTATTTTATATTGTGATTTGAGTTGTATAAAATATTTTATTTTTTATATTTCGAAATTTATAAAGTGCTATCAAAATTTTCTATAAAATGAGACATAAATTATGAAAAATTAAAATAAGAAATTGGAAGAGTTACAAAGAAAACTCCAAATTCATATTAATTATGGTTTGAGATTTATGACTTAAAAATTTGTCTGTGAAAATTATTGTTGGAAGGCATTTTGGTCATTTGAGGGTAATCAAGAAGAAGAAACTTCTTACTTGGGACTTTTTTAATTTTTTTTTAACATTATTTGGGAATTTTTTTTTGAACCTAATGGCTGATGTCCTGACAACATCTTAGCTAAGATTGGTTGTAATTTTCCAAAATAACAAGAATAGAATAGAAAATGCTGTTGTCATATTACCTATAGGCACATGGGTCTTTTCATTTTTCATTCACCTATTATTTCTCTCTTAACTTTAATAATAATAATAATAATAATAATAATAATAATAATGTGTCAGCATGTGACAAGAGGATGAAATTATATGATCCTATGGTATGGTCGATTTGAGAATGTTGTGTCAGAATATATGGTGGTTTATCTTCAGAATTTGTTTTAACTCCCTAGATTATATATGTAGAATCATGTGATTAGTGTATAATATGTTAATACTAATTTACAAAAACCAATTTGTATTTAGTGTTAACTAAGCCAATCATTATCTAGAATTAACGAAATGGCAACTCAAATGTACTGAGGCCCTTAATTTGATGTGAGTTGGCAAACAATGAAATGAAGGTGTTAAGTTTGTATATAATGATCATGTTAATTTGAATTTTCAATTATAGTGACATTATTTAATTCCATAGTTGTAAAAATAAAAATGTAGGAAGAATTTTTTTGGTCAAATATCAATATTGAGGAGGAAAGAAAATTAATATGGAGTGCGGAGTCTCAAATTTCGAAACTCTAGAATGTATGTGGTGACAGTTTGATCATCTAAATCAAACTATAGTTAATATTTGTTTGAAATTTAAATATATATATATAAATAAAAGATTAATAAATTTTAAATATAAGCATGTCAATTACGGTATTATTCACAAAAAGCATTATGGTGTGATTGCTATTAAAGGGAAGGAGAAGATACAGAACCATATTCGTTGGCAATTTGTTGTCAATTGACATATGAAGGAGACAGATTGATGCATGGAGGAATTTATGGTTGTGAACGAAATTTTCTTTTATAAGTTGTACAAACCATATGTACATATATGTGGTTTTTTTTTTTTCAATTCATATAGTTGAAATGATTTAATTTTTCAAAATGATAGAATTTAAATCACATATTATATATGTATATTCATACTTTTTATATTGATAGAATTGTATATAAGTAATCTACCCAAATTTGTCTTGTATATCTGCATATGCTATAGGGAAAGTGGGACAATGACTTAATTAATTGTTGCTTCCTATGTGTAAATTTAGGCATCACATGAACATATAAATTATAATTTAGGAAAAGGATGCATTGTTATTGTTTTATAGGGTTTTATGCACATACTTACATTACTAATTCATAATTAATTCATTACATTTATCACACTTAAAATAGATGGTAAAATATTTTATTACAAGACTAAGATATTTGATTGATAGCAGATTTTGATTTTCTAATCCTCTTAATATTTCCATTTCAAATCTAAAGTTTTAGCCAAACGGTAAAAATTAATCAAATGGTCTAAAATAAAAATAAAAATGCTCGCCATATATTTATAATTAATATAATGTACTTCCGGGTTTAACACATTTGCATTTTTTGAATTTGACATTTTTTATTTCTTAATTTACAAATTAATTATCTACACACCTCGTAATGATTTAAAAATAAAACTTAATTACACTTTTCAATATTTTAAAATGATTAAGATATTTAAATGACATTTTTATAAATTAAAATAAAATTATTTAGACATTTAACTGACCAAAATATATTTATAAATTATGTACTCAATAAATTTGAGTATTAAAAATGATTAATTTATAAATTAAACAATAAAATATGACCAATTTTTAATAAATTACATATGTATTAAGCCTATGCATGTTGTTTCACCTCAAGGCAATCATATACATATACCCTTCAATTTTCAATTTAATAAATTACTTGAGACTGGCTCAATTTAGTTACAGCGTTAGTCCTTTTTAATAGTAGAGGATTCAGATTTCCTATCCCTACCTCCAAAAATAGTCGTCCAAAAAATTTAGAAAAGGTTGTAATGATTTTATGGAAGGGAAAGGAGGATATGGATAGATATAAAAAGATGCATCTCCCTCCCCACATGCATATTGCATAAATAAAGTGAAAATCCTCACATGTGGAGTGCTTCAACTCCATTAGGCAGCACCAACTAACCTATCTCAATCATTATAACCCATGTTTCAAGGAACACTCATTCTCCTCCTTTGATTGCCATATTATGCCTTACTCTCTCTCTCTCTCTCTCTCTCTCTATATATATATATATATATATATATTTTAAAAGTCTTCTGTATATCGGATTGATCCATCAATTTGAGGGTACAATTATAACCAATAAGGTGGGATCATCAATCTAAACATTGCAAGTTTATCCACTCAATTATATGCGTATATACATGATAAGGAGATAGAGAAAGAACAAGTTCATGTCCTAAAAAGTATGTTAGATTTTGAGTAAACATGAAACAAGTAGGATTTCCATGTTGGAGGCAAGCTCAACTAAGTCTTTGCATTAGGGTCCCCTTCTCATTACTACTATTGTTGCTTTTTCTCCTTTTTAATTAGCAACTACAAAGGCATGAAAAGAGATGCATGGATGACAAGAGAGGTTCAACATTTTAGGAGATTTGAACTTGTGTTATAAGAAAAGTGACACTTCATTTGAAAACAAATACTTTTTTTTTTTTTCAAAAATGGTGTTAATATATTAGTAATTTCAAGCGGAGCACTTAAAGCCTTCACCACCACAACAAAGAGATGACATCCTTTCTTTCCTCATTCTTATTATATCTTATAGTTTCTTGCCAATGAAGTGGAGGACATGGCTCCAAATTATACTGATGGAGCATTTACATTTATTATGTCAAGTCACCACTAAGAGGTGACCGCTTGATGAACATCAACTAGTTCTTGATAAATAGGAGAGCCAATGCAATCCAGACCGAAAATAGTAGCATAAAGGTTACCTAATGTGTTGATTAGGAAGATTGGTTTAATAGTGTAGACATGCAGTTTTGGTTGATGTACTATGATATTATATTGTTACTTTCTCTAGGATAAAGTAATATACAAGTATGTGAGCAAAAGTTGCAACTTCTGGACTAAAATGTAATTGGGGAGGAAAAGATTTTGATAAAGAAAAGTTATGGAATTGGGTTGCCAGGTCGCTAGAACCAAATTGCACATGACAAGTTGATCATGATAATTAGATACTCACCAAGGCAGCAACCATTTTTAATTGGAAAGGGTTTGAGTTGATGAGAAAACTTTTTATAATTATTAAGAGATTAGCAGCAGCACATAATGACAAAAAACCATGCATGGATTCTGAAATGTATGGGCTTTCTAGTAGCTGGCTATTGGGCCCATTGACAAGGATCATTTTGATTATTAATGTAGTGGGTCCAAATTAAAGTTTTGGAGGGACCCTAGCAGATGACCAGCAAAGCCATGATCTTATTAAACTGCCCTCTAATATAGGTTAAGCGCATGTGACCTTAAATTATTTGTATCTGGTGCAATCTGGTAGATGTAAATATATTATAATCACATGAGATCCTCCATAACATATCAAGCAAAAGGAGTTCTTAAACATGGTGGTCGGTTCAGAGTCACAGAAATGATTAGCCAAATACCAACTACCTTCATTAAGAAGATGATGGTGATAGTAACGAGGATGACATGAATATATTTTAAAGATTAATAGATTTTATGGGTCAATTTTGTCATCTATTTTTGCCTTCCATTGCTGCATTTTTTGCATTCTTCTTTATCGACCAATTGTTGCCAAATGCCAAGTTGCGTATAAGAAATATTAACATGGTAAAGATATTAATTTTGGGGAAATTATAACTATAAAATGATTTGCCTTACTCTTAGTACGTTATGTTTTTTTTTTTTTTTTTTTGAACAAAGGTAAAATGTTTAAACTTTACTCTACCCGACAAAATTTTTACACATTTTGTCACTTGAAATACTACTTATAAGGGACGAGTGTATTATACTCCATTATTAGACAAGTGAGAAATATTTAATAAATGTCATATTTGTTATTTATTGGTTGAATATAATACAACCTGAAAGTACATGAGAATTGCGCTACTTCAATAGTAAACTGTTAAATTGTGAAGTTATACGTTCAAACTGCATCTGAAGCCCAATTAACCAAAAGATGCTGAAACAAACAAAGAAATAGAAGCATATGCCG
This sequence comes from Mallotus nudiflorus, assembly GCA_947683625.1. NCBI lineage: Eukaryota > Viridiplantae > Streptophyta > Magnoliopsida > Malpighiales > Euphorbiaceae > Mallotus > Mallotus nudiflorus. The sequence continues at coordinate 2,943,799 of CANTUR010000061.1, forward strand.
ACTAGCTGTTTCTCAGCCTTACTTCCATACCTGCATCAACTCGATGAGCTTATGAACTGTTTCTCATATGAATGAACAGAATCAGAGAGAGTTTATTAATTGTTTCTCCTACAATAAAATTAAAGCATGAGCCATCTATTTAACTAGCCTTTTTTTTTCCTGAAGTTAATACATGCGCCTGGAAAAATAAAATTAAAAGAACAGAAAAGTTGCTGAATTCAGAATTTCAAAATTTAGGATTTCATCTTTTGTTATATAGTACTTCGTAATAAAAAAATGAGAACCCTTTGCAGGGCGCACACATTGTGACACCTAATAATCGTCAATGAAGATAAAAACATCTCGTGGGGCAATACAAAAAAATTGAGTGTTTACAGCACAAGAAACAAAAATGTTGCCTCGATGAAGACAGGAGCAAAAATCTGCCTGTTATCAAAAACAACTGTAGTAAACAGCAAGTGTATGTAAACCAGCTGGAAACATGTTTCTGGGTTTTTTCATGCAGCTAACCTGGCGAAAGAGAAAACACACCAGCATTCTACCAAAAACAGTGCAGCCATTTGCAGCAGTTCAAATAACATCAGTTGAGGCGAAAAAGAACATTTTGCACGTCATTCCAAGTCAATTACTAATCCACATTTCCAGAACTACTAGCAAAATCCTGAGATTGACACGAGGCAACACTCAAACACTTTTGATAGAAACCCCAAGAAGGGTTTGATTCTGTAATAGCTCGCTGGCCAAATGGATTTTGTGCAACAAAATCTTGGACATTTGAAGCCTCAGCCAATCGTTCAAGATACACACGGAGGTCACCTCCAGGTCCTGCTCAGAACATAAAGATAACAAAGAATATTATTGCTTTCAGATTTAAACATGAGTGCACATTTTCTTGCCATTAAAAAATCTTTCAATGAGTGTTTTCTTACATTACTCCTTTTCTTAGACATAATACTGATCTGAATCTAGATCATTAGCAACACATAGCATTTAAAGAAAACAAAAGTTGGAATTGCCATGTGAACAAGGCAGCCTCTAGATGATCAAAATGACTTAACAGATTGGAGTCTCACCTAATGAAGAATCTCCAGCATTCTTGTACTGATATGAGTAGGGAAATATAGCAGTGTGCGGCTATGCAAACAAAAGTTGACACAGAAGAAAATACAAAATGACATCAGGATAGCATCGAAACCATGAAATCAGTCAATATACCTCAAACGAGTGAGAAAAAAAAAATTGAGGAACATACTGGATTGCGCAAGGCCTTGTATGGCGAATCATCCAACAATAAAGTATTAGATTCATCGTATTCACCCTTATTCCATGGAAGACCAGGCACAAGTTTGTCCCATAGTTTTCTCACTTCCTTCAAAACCAGTGGTTTGCTACTGTTCTCGACAGTGGTGAGTCCTGTATCAGTACAGTGGGATTGATGCTGCACGAAAAACAATGATCACAAATGAAAGAACACACACGAAATATCTAAAGAACAGAAACTCAAAAGCTAAAACATTCTGATGGCTTTGAAACACATAAAAAAAATTCCACCAAAGACAGATATAGTGCAAATTCCTCCTGCTGTTTTTAACAGCTAGCCTATTACTGCTTTTCTCTAAATTGCTTTAGAAGCTCGTGAAAAGGGGAGAAAAATAGTGGTCTTGGGCAGTTCAAGTCAAAGTTTCAGACTGAAGAGAAAAGATGTAGCTTACTAAACATAGCATCAAGGATAGTGCCATATAACAGTATTACAATATAATGATCCTGATCCAAACAAGTAATCAACCAGAACCCCTATTACTATTAGGCACTTTGTTTTCAAAGTCAAAATGACTTTTCTGATATGAATCCGTGAGAATCTATATTTAAAAGCTCTGGTCCAGCAATAATGTAACATCCTTCATGGAAGGATTTGAAAGCCATTTCCACATGATGAATATTCAAAAGCTATATACAACATCCTTTACACATCATCAGTAACAGCTGAATATTCAAACTGAAACAATAGCAAATTCAAAAATCAATTCGGTTTCACTTCCTTTCTCAAGGAAATGGAACAAAGCCACTAAGCATATTTTTTAATTAATCTATAAATTATCCTATATACATTCATGATATTTTTTTAGGTTTACACTTTAAATACATTATGGAATAAATACTTATTTATTACATTTAATTTTAGACTTTTAGGATTTCATGTCTATGTTTAAGCCCAACAAAATGGTACAAACTAAACTAGTAACAAACCAACTGTTGCATTTCAGTTTAGTTTGATGAATTTGACCGCAGAAAAGTTTGGGTTTGATTTGATGTAAGAAAAATCTCCAAACAAGGCAAAACCAAACTGCAGATGCTGATGGACACATTTGCTTTTAACAAGAGGGTCTTAGCATAACATGCTCAAAAAAAATAATGAAAAATAAAAAGAGCAAGTTTTCACTTACAACATGCACTTACCCAACAAAATAGCAACTTACGTCTAGAATCTCCCATGAGAAAATCTATCACCATGTCCACATTCTTCCTGCAATTTGCATTGCATATGCTTAGGGTGCAATAGTATTATAAAGAAATTCTAATTTTTTTAACAACTATATTGGGCAATGTATTGTTAAATAAAACATTATTAACAAATGAAGGAAACAGTATATGATCACTTGTAAGAGGAGAGTACTTGGTTCTTGATGACCAAACTCCAACATTAAATTTCTCAAAGCAAAATTGTAAAAAGTCATCACAGAAAGGCCTTTTAAAAACTGCAAGATATAGCAACAACAAAGTTAGCATTTTGCAATTAAATTGGAAATGGAAATGTTATGCAAGTATTTAGATCAGTTTGTAACCTGATTTATGCGCTATTATAATGTCAGGTTTTAATGACATATGACCATATGGAATAATATCAGCTAGAAGTCCATTGACATCAAGAATAAGTAGTTTTTTATTTGCAGGACCAACACGAATTCCTACTGAAGAGTGTGATACTTGAGAAAGATTTTCTTTGGTTTGAACATCTAGATCAACATCCTTCTTCGTTTCCATTATTTTACTGCCCTCCACACATGCAAAGTCACCAGCTGAACAGTTGAAAGATGTCTTCTTTGTCAAAACATTTTCCACAGCATCAACTGAAGGAGCAATCTCCACAGCCTGCACACTTTCCACCTCCTTCTCTGAGATTTCAAATGAATGCCCTTTTTTTGAATCTGATGAAGTTTGTGCAGCCACTGTGACATGTTCAACATTTTCTTCAGAGATCAAGGACTTTCTTCTTTTTCTTTTATAAATTTTAAAGTTGTCATTAACATCATAGTTCAGAATATTTTCATTTTCAACCAAAAGAAGACTACCCTCACCATTATTTTCATGTTTCTTCATCATATTGGCACTTGGACTTCCTGGAGAATCACTTTGCTGTTCAGAGACCAAAGCATTTTCGTCAAGTTTGGTGAAGAGCATCTCACCAAGAGGAACATGAGACTCATCATTGATCACAGATGCATTAAGCCTCCGCTTCTTTCTCATTTTCTTCTTTTCTGTCTTGGTATCAACTGCAGACTGTGGGGCTATTTTCAAATTTATCTTTCCATTGGTATCAACTGCAGACTCCAGGCATGAATTGGTTCCAACAGAATCATCCTTTATTGAAGAAGCATGTCCTTGAACATCCATCTGAGTGTTATGATTCTTTTTTGCCTTTTTCTTTCTCATTTTCTTCCTTTCTGACTTGGCCAATCCTAAGGGTGGGGCTGGTTTCAGATCTGTTTTCACATTGGTATCAACTACAGACTCCAGGCATGAATTTATTACAACAGAATCATCCTTTGTTGAAGAAGTGTCCCCTTGAACATCTGGCTGGGTGTTATGACCATTTTTTGCCTTTTTCTTTCTCTTCCTTTTCTTTTGTGACTTGCCCAATCCTGAGAGTGGAATTATTGTCTTTCCATCAGTATCAGCTGCAGACTCCAGGACTGAATTTGTTTCAACACAATTATCCTTTACTGAAGAAGTGTCCCCTTGAACATCTGTATGGCTGTTATGATTATTTTTTGCCTTTTTCTTTCTCATTTTCTTCTTTCCAGACTTGGACAATCCTGTGCCTGGGGCTGTATTCAAATCTGTCTTTCCTTCAGTATCAACTGCAGGCTCCTGGCATGAATTTGTTCCAACAAAATCATCCTTTATCAAAGAAGTGTCCCGTTGAATGTCTGTCTGGGCATTATGATCATTTTTTGCATTTTTCTTTCTCATTTTCTTCTTTTGTGTCTTGGTCAATTCAGGGAGTTGGGCTATTTTCATATTTGACTTCCCATCAGCATCAGCTGCAGACACACAACATGAATTTGTCCCAAAAGAATCATCCTTTATTGAAGGAGTGTCTCCTTGAACATTTGTCTGGTCATTATGATTATTTTGCGCCTTCTTCTTTTTCTTCTTCTTTCTCTTCTTTTTATTTTTTTGTGAACATGTAGAATCCAAATTACATTGAGTTTTAACAATATCCGACTCCAGTTTATCATTGATCGGAGGATCTAGAATCATATCTCTAACCAAGGATGTACTTCTCATCAAGCAAGATCCACCAGTGGAATCATGATCTACAACATTGACCTTATCCAGAGGAGCATGATTCTTTCTCGAGTCCTTTACTTTTTTGTTATCCTCACATGATGTTGTTCCCGCACTAGATGATTCCATTTCCCCCTACAATTTTCTTAGTTGGAAATTTAAGCCTCCTAGACACCTACCTCATCAACTCACTCAGCGCACTTCCTTCCCACCATCCAATTATCACTTACAATTGATCACCAGCACATCAACACAATCAAAATTTTCCCTTTTATGTTGTTTTCCAAGCAAGTTAAAGATATATAAATGCTTTACCACTTTCTTGAGCTAATCTTGTCTAGCTAATGACCTGCAATAATCACAAAAACTATCAATAAACTTGCAAAGCCAAAGAATAAATAAAAAAATAGCAAACAAACTATCTCCACTGCATTGGAGTAAAAGGTAGCTCTATTGTCTCATCAACCAAAAAAAAAATCTAATCTTGAAAAAAAAAAAATCTAATCTTGAAAAAAAAAAAAAACAGTAATCTAATATCCCAATTAACCCTGTTCTTGATTAAATGAAATGGGAATATAGATTTAATGACCATCATTACAACTATTGAATTGTCAAGCAAAGTAGAAGCAGATCCCAGTTATTACACACACACACACACAAAATGAACACAGAACAGAAATGGAACAAGTCAATCCAAAAAAAAAACACATTAAGATAAAGGAACCTGCTTGTTTGCTGTTGTTGTTGAAGAATTGTCAGCAGAGCTTGCTGGTGAACAATGGTGACAGAAGGAGTTGCAGATGATGGACTAGGGAGGGTGAGGGCTGTTTAAAAAAATCTAGGTTTGGCTTTTTTTTTCGAAGTCCAAGTGTTGCTGTTGCTCCAAATGGGCCGGATCGACTGCTGCCCCAGGGAAAATGTAGTACTAGGCTAGCCACTAGGAATATCATTTTTTCTTTTTTTGAAAAATTTAAAAATATATATTTCAAAATTGCTTGTTCATCTTTTTTCAAAAAAAAAAAAAAAAAAAAAAAAACTGTATGTAATTTATTTTAAAATAGTTAACTCGTTTTGAAATTCATATTTTTGTTGTTATTTTGTATTAAGCAATTTAATTAAACTAGTTGTGAGTTTGTGTTTTACTATATATTTTAAAATAAATAATTAAAATAAAATAAAAATTACAAATTAATCAAATATAAAAGTTAGAACTTACTATTTTTTATTAAGAGTATATATTATTTTTAATAAGCATACTAATAATATTTATTGAATAAAAGAAATATAGAAAATGGGTGAAAAATTACATATATTTCTTTTTTATTTTTGGGTTAAAAAAAGAAAAGTATTTTTATTTGAATATAATAGAATGTTTCAATTAAAATAAAAGACATTATTTTTTTATGAAAATGAAGAGTAATATTTTAAATATAATTAAATTAGAGTATTTTATATTAAATAAAATATGTATATTTTAATAAAAATGATTTTTTTAAAAATTTTTTTATAGAAAAATATTGTAAATTTTAATAATTCAACACATAATATTTTAGGGATTAATGCTGAATTATAAAAAGAGACACTTTTCAAATTTTTGACTTAATAAATTAATAAATAAAACATATCATTAATTCTATTTCTGTTACCATAATTTTTTAGTTATAATAAAACTAGTTTTTAAAATTATTAGATTAGTATTATAGTAGTGTTTTAGTTGAAAAATAATACTAAATAAATATTTGAGTGATTTAATATAGAAAAATATGTAGCATATAAATATTTTTAGAATTTGATAGTATTGAGATATGTATAATAGTGTTTTAGTTAAAAAAATTTAAATAAATATATGGTAAATATTTTATTTTTAATAAAAATTAGAATTTTTAATAATTTAATATATTAGATTTTAGTGTGAAGATTTCTATTTGTCAAAATTTTAGTTTAATAATTTTAGAACTCAACATTATTTATATATATATATATATATATATATATATATATATATATATATATATATATATATATATATATATATATATATATATATTATGCTTTACTATTGTTAATATAAATTTTTTTTATAAATAAATCGTACATTTTGAATTTATTTGTTCCATATGGCATATAGAAGAATTTATTTATGCAAAAGGGATCACCTTCAAATTAATAAAATTCCTTCAATATTTGGGAGACAAATTTTTTATTTATTTCAAATTATACAAGGTATGGACACCTTCAGTTTGATCAACCCACAATGAAAGCCCAATGATGAAAAAATACGAGTTTGGGATGCAACGGAAACCCGAAACCTCTCAAAAATGGACTCAGAAACCCAAACACCAAGTCTCTAAGCCCAAAATACTAAATACAATCCTTGAGCCATTGCATTATAGCCCGTTAGGTCTAGATTTGGCTCTAGTTAAGAGGCGATCGTTTCAATGAAGAGGTGTCACCTCTTCACCTTAACCATCAGTGAGGCGATGCCTCATCGAAAAGGCGGTGTCTCTTCACGTCCATTAACTGTTGCATTAAATGTCATTAATAACATCAGTTGGGGCTAACTTGCCTTGGACTTAAGGTGTTTTTGCATGTAAAAAAAAAAGGCAAAAAGCAAAGAGAGGGGTATGAGGAATGGTGAGGAAAAGGTAAGAGTGGTTTTGGTAGGGAATTGGGAAAGAAAAAAAGATGGGAGAGGCTTAAAAGGAAAAGAGGAAAAAGAAAGAGATGGACTTTTGGATTTTTTTGGGACGTAAAGGACTTTTAAGAACGTTCCTAGAGAGAAAAAAAATAGAGAGAAAAGAAAGGGAAAAGAGAGGAAGAAGAGGAAGAAAGAAGGGGATTCTTGAACCAAAAGACCTCATTTCTTGATAAGAATAAAGGCTTCTTTGCATTCCAAGCAGTCAAGTTGATCAATCAAGCTTTGAGGGCTCAGTTAGGTGCATCAAGCTTTATCCAAATCAGTGAGGCTTTCATCAAAACTTTATTTTATTACTTTCTTTGTTTACTCATTTGAGTTATATTGCTTATATAAGGTCATATGTGAAGTATGATTGCCTCAAATACTAAGTTTTGATTATTGATCTTAGTATATTCATATCTGTTTTTGTTTATTTGCATGAACACTTAAGTTTCTTAAAGTTTAAGAAATGTAGTCTATCTCGGTCTCTGTTGAAGAGGTGATGCCTCTTCTTGGTGAGGCAATTTGAGTTCATCTCCTAGTCACGAGGTGACATCTCTTTGAAGAGGCATTGTTGCTTCATTAAAATCATGCACCATTATGCTTTGATTTTTAATTTTATTTGATATACTTTGCATGATTCTTGTGTTTGTCTTGATATATATATTGAGTCTATGCATGGACAATGCCATTAATATTGTTATTGAATGGTGATTATTGTGTTATTTATAAGACTATTTTGTGATATTAAAACTATTTTCTATGAATATTATTTTAATATTATTTTATGAATAATGTAGTTGTCTTGTGAGATGGAATTAACTTGTATTTGTTGTAGGGATTATTTGGTAATGTTTAACTATCGAATAATTATTCCATTAACTAGTTCTTGAGAGGTTTTATTTGTATAATTAATGATTTTTCTTTTGGTTTATTTTTTATTTATGTATGGTTTATTTTCCGTTTATTTTAAATTTTCTTTATATAAAATGTTATAATCCTTAATCCCTTTCTCCTATTTATTTGGAGTGTGTGGTTGTAAATTTTTATAATTATTTATTTTATATATGATTTATATCGGGCTATAGGCATGAAATGAGACTAATGTGCAAACTTGGACTAAAATATAAAATTGGAAACAATTACAATCCATGTTAAAATTAATAATCAAAGGTAATAAAATACGAAACACACATGGAGGTCAACCGTAAGGTTGGGTGGGCATTTCAAAAGCCCATACCTAGTTTTCAAACTCGATCTCTAATGATGACTTCTAGGAACCTCCGTGAAATTCGGATGGTAACTCCATCTCCATTTTGGGCCCTAAGCCCATTTTGTATTTCCTAATGAGCCTTGAGCTCGCACAGTGTCATAGTCACCAAACACTTGAGTGCGCGCTTGACCTCGTCGCTTATAGTGGCGACTCTACTAGGGAATAGAGAAACTAATTCCAAGTGTTTCGTAATTTATCATCTTTGATTATTTCTTTATTTCCTTTGTAAATTTTGCATTCACTACACGTTTCCACACAATGTGCACTCCAAGTCCCAAATAAACCGATAATAGTCTTTACTTTACTGTTTGTGTTTCACTTAAACCTGGTGATAAAGTATTTGATTATTATCACTCATAACATGTACTTATCCATATTGCATGGACCCTTTAGTAGGGAGACGTAATAAAAGTATATTGCTATGGGAGTCAAAGCTTATTACCCAAGACCCAGTTCATGTAATGACTTAGCAATTTCCATTAAGTTTTTCCAAATACATGTGTTTTATGCCATATGGTGTTTCTTTTTTTATAAGGCCCAAGCCCATTATTAGCAAACCTTACCAAGATAGGCCTCTCATGCCTATGCTTAGCCCATTTCAAACGAATCTTGATAAGGTGGGCCATTGATATCATTTTTGGCCTATTAAAATGGACTTTGGAATTATTTAAAGAAATTACTACTTGTTTGCATTGTCTTGAGAGTTATCTTGTATCCATTAATTTTATTATCCCCTACAGATAATTAAAACCCAAAACAATAATCCTAGGACAAGAAACTCACCAGTGAACACGTGTGTGGGAGAAATAAGGGTGGAGATATCATTTGAGAGCCTTTTTTATTTTTCTGATACATGTATATATGTTAATTCATTCTTTTAATTAGTAAACTTGCACATCATGCATACACGCCATCCATCTTTTTGATCCTTGGTGATTGCAAATATAGATCCATGATAGTCTTCTAGTTGAAAATGATCTGACACTTGCCATCTGGTTAGGATTTCTAAAGAAATTGAGAAAGCAAAGTTTAATGCTGAGGCTTTTGGGGATAAGTTGAAAGTAGAGATAGCCGATCAGACCCAAATAATTATGAGAGAAATGATGGCTAAAATGAGGGGAACATTTATATAAGAACCACCAACACCTCAACCGCCAACGCTTTAACCGCAATCGTTTGATTTGGATATTAAAGACTCTGAAAGACGGAAGAGGGAGGATGATCAAGAAACTTTGATAGCAGAGCCTATAGCCAAACAAAATGCAAATGTAGACACTATTGAGAATATAGAAAAACTTGATTGGGTAAAGAATCTGACCAAGACTATGGCTCAAATGTAGCTAATCATAAAAGAAAAAAGGATAGATACTCTAATATGAGTCTGGACAAGGATGATGATCCCCTTTCTTGAAAGCTTAAATTTCTTGATATGAAGAAGTTTACTAGTGTAGAGGATCCCTATCTACATCTAAAGCAGTATATGACCCATATGAAAACAACCGAACTGACCAAGGCACAAATTGTAAAGCATTTCCCTTTATCTCTAAAGGGGCATCTATAATATGGTACTATACTTTAGAATCCCATATGCAAACTGACTGAGAGGGATTATGTGCCACATTTATTAAGTAGTAAAGTCTCAACATCCAGATGGAGGCATCCTTAAAAGACTTGAAAAATGTGGAATAAAAATTTAATGAATCATTTACAGATTATTTGATCAGGTAGAGAGCGAAGTTAGCACAAATGAAGCACCAACTTATAGAATTTAATTAGTTAGTAATAGCAATAGAAGGGTGTGTACTCCCGCTCTTTAAAAAGTTGAAGGATTTGGAAATTCAAAATTTTGAATTCAGTGGCTAGCCAACATAGTTTTGGTTCCTAAAAAGGATAGGAGAGTTAGGATGCATGTGGACTACAAGGATCTAAACAAGGCCCCGTCCAAAGGATGACTTTCCCTTACTACATATTGGCACCTTAGTCAATATTGCAACTTCAAGTGCCATATACTCCTTCATGGATAGTTTCTTGAGATACGACCAAATTATGATGGCTATGATTGACAAGTTGAAGACTTCTTTCACCATAGAATGGGACATTTATTGCTATATAGTTATGTCATTCGGGTTGAAAAATGCATGAGCTACTTATTAGAGGATCGCCACCACCTTACTGCATGATATGGTTCATAAGGAGATAGAGGTGTACGTGGATGATATGATGGTAAATTCTTTAATTAAAGAAGGGTATTTCGAGGCTTTAGATAAATTCCTTATAAGAGCTGAAAAGTATAACCTCAAATTGAATCCAAAGAAATATGTGTTCGGGGTAATGTCTGGGAAATTATTAGGGCACATTGTTAGTTAGAGAGGCATAGAGGTGGATCCGAACAAAGTTAGAGCAATTAGAGAGATGCCTGTACCAAAAAATGAGAAAGAAGTCAAAGGGTTCATTGGACGGTTACAATATATCAATAGGTTCATAGCCAAGCTAACCACCATCTATGAGCTGATCTTCAAGCTTTTAAAAAAGAATTAATCGATCATTTGGGATGATAAATGTCAGCAAGGCTTTGAAACTATTAAATGGTATTTAATAAATCCTGTAGTCTTATAGTCGCCGAGGCTAGGTAAGCCCCTAATTCTTTACTTGGTGATAGAGAAGGATGCAATTAGTACGATGTTAACTCAAGAAGGGGAAAGGAAAAGTTGACCATGTCGTGTATTTTTTGAGTAAGAAGCTTCTACTATATGAAGTCAAATACAGTCTAGTATAAAGAACTTGCTTGGCAGTAATTTGGGCAATAAAGAAGCTCCGATATTACTTCCAATCTTACAAAATACATATAGTCTCTAAGCACGATCCTCTCAAATATCTCTAGCAGACCCTGTCACTCATAGGGAAATTAGCTAGATGGGTAGTCCTACTTACCAAATTTGACATAGACTATGTGGTGAAGAAGGTGGTAAAAGGAAGAGTTGTGGTAGACTTTTTAGCTTAGAATCTGATAAACGATGATAGGAATGAGAGTTGGAATTCTCGGATGAGCACCTGGGGGCAATAGAGATCCAGATATAGAAAATATACTTTAATAAAGTGTTAATAGCAGAGGAGCTGGCATTGGTGTGATTTTGATTTCCCTAGAAGGAGAAATGATTCCAATAGCAAAGAGATTAGAATTTGAAGTCACCAATAATCAAGTTGAATATGAAGCTTACATATTTGGTCTAAAAGCTCTCAGGAATGTGGGGGTAGAAGAGGTTACAATGTACAGAGATTCTATGCTGATAGTGAAACAAATCTCTAGAGAATGGGAAGTAAGGGAAGATAAGTTAAGACCGTATTGGGATTATTCGACCATAATTCTGTTATCCTTCAGCCAATGCAGATTCATGCACTTACCATGGTAAGTGAATCAGATGGTATATGCCTTGGCTACTCTGGCTTAGACATGGGAAGAAGGAAAGCAAGCAAAAATGAAGCCTCTTATTCTAATAAAGTCCCAGACTCCCTATTATGAAGAAATCAGAATAATATCAATCAGCCCCATAAAAAAACCCTAGTTTTATGATCTGCAGTAGTATCTCGAGACAGGACAATTCCTGAATGATGCCAATAAAAAAGAGAGGATATCATTAAGGATGCTATCTTGGTAGTTCATCAGTCATAGCGGGATACTATATAAGAGAATGCTAACTAGAGTGCACTTAAGATATGTTAATAAGGATGAAGCATGGAGAATCATGGAAGTAATTCATGAGGGTGTATATGGGTCGCATATGAATGGAATAGTCTTTGCTAAGGAGATAACTCGTCAGGGATATTTTTGGCTAACCATGGAAGCAAATTGCATGAGGTATATGAAGAAGTGCCATAACTACCAAGTGTATGGTGATGTGAGCCATTTACCTTCTATAGAACTTCAGGGATTGACTTCTCCATGGCCTTTCGTTGTCTGGGGAATTGATATCATTAGAGAGATAAGTCCGAAGGCATCCAACGGTAATCACTATATTATAGTAGCAATCGACTACTTTTCTAAGTGGGTTAAAGCAAAATCATTCACAACTATTGAGGTAAAGTAGATGGTGAGCTTCATAGAAAAGAATATAATCTACATATATGGCTTGCCTCATCACATCATTACTAATAATGGTGTCCAATTTAGAGCAGAAATGACCACTTTATTGGAGGAATACAAGATTAAACATCATAGATCATCTCCTTATAGATTGTAAGAAAATGGGGCAATAGAACCAACAAATAAGAATGTGAAGAGAATCTTAGCCAAGATACTAAAAAATTATAAAGATTAGGCGAGTTACCTATAATTCACATTATGGGGGTTATAGGACCACTGCTAGAGCATCAATGGGAACTACTATGTATTCTCTAGTGTATAGATATAAAGCTGTGTTACCTGTTGAAGCTGAGATTTAATTATTGAAGGTTCTCTTAGAATCCAAAATCCCTAAGTATCAATGGGTTGAAAATCGATTGGCGCAGCTGATGCTGCTAGATGAAAAGAGAATGAGAGCCATGTATCACTCCCAATTGTACCAGAAAAGAATAGCCGAGTCTTATAACAATAAGATTAAGCCAGGAAAAATCAAAGAGGATGACTTAGTCTTAAAAATCACTAGGTCAATCATGACTGATCCATGAGGGAAGTTCAAGCCAAACTGGAAAGGTCCATATCAAGTAAAGAAGCTATTTTCCAAAGGTGCTGCTATTCTGTCTGATTTAATAAGGAATGAGTTCAGAGAGCCCATCAACCTAGATAAACTTAAGAAATACTTTATGTGAAGTCTCGCTAGAGAGAAAACCTAAAAGGAGGCTACCTAGACAAAAGTTAGAGACAATAAAATGAAAAAGTAAAAAGTCCTACTGGATTGAAAACCTGAAAGAGCGATTCAGGAAAAAGTAAAGGACACGTAAAATGAGAGAGAGAGAGGAAAAAATAGTTAATTGGGAAACTTGTTAGGGCAAGCCAATTAACAATAGGAGATATGTAAGAAGTAAAATGTATAGTCACTTTGTGCTTAAATTAAATGAAGTGGGTTGCCTTTATTATTGCTGAATATTACATTAAATGCTTATTATATATTGTTCAACTATAAAGGAAATTACACCTCACGAAAAGCATATAAAAGACTAAATTTCATAAACTAGTTTTGCTTACTTCTCTTTTGAATACCTTGGGCACTCAATGCTTGTAAAGCCCTTATTCTTTTACTTTTTATAAATTCATCCTCCTTGTTCTTTTATTTCTTGTAAATTCATCCTTCTTTGTCTACTGTAACTGAATCCATGCTTTATACTAGTTATCAGTAGACTGATCTACATCGTAGTCAATGAATCTCTGAATGATTCTATGGGGCCAAGTAGCAACCACGTCGTCCAAAAAATTCTATGAATGGGGCCTTGGTTGAAATTCATGCACTAGATCCATAATTCGTTATTTTTGCCTGTATTGCCTACAAAGCTGAGTAGGGTTGTAGAAAGTGGTGAAGTGGAGACCAGCCAAAGGTACACAATAGGTGTAGGACCAAATGGTCATATACTGCAACCTCTACTATAGGCACATCCACTAAATTAGAGTGTTAAGGAATGTAGACAATTAGCTCTGAATATCCTTTGGTATGGGGTGAAGTCTCTTAGTATGATAATACTTGGCCCTATAGTATGCGATGTCTTAGGGAGGTTCAAGAAATCTTAGTTTTTCTTACAACCAAGCCTACAGGGATGATGAATGGGTAAAAATGATAAAAAAGTAGGAAAGGATAAAAGAGAAAAAAAGCTCACCTCGAGCATAAAGGGACTACGAGAGAATTGCCTAGTTTTAGAGAAATTATCAAAACCAATGATGGTTTTTGCCAGAATGAGAGGCAAAGAGTTTAGGCCAGCTTCCACATAGTCTAAAATGTGAAGAATCTTTGGGTCACAGTTTTCAGAAAGGGAAACCAGTAAAAACTGAACATATAGATAAAGGGCGATCATTTGAGGCCAGTGAACCTCGTTGTTGTCTACAGTTATAATAATTTTAAGAAAAGGACTCATCAGAACTTCATTACCAAACACATGGTGAAGAGAAGATTGAGGAGACATGTTGAACAACCTAGCCATTTAGTATTGGATAGTATGAAAATTCGATGTTTCAACTGAAAGAATTACAATTTGACGAGCATAATCCATTTGAGAGCCCAAGATAGCTTCAAATTCCTCTGGCAGCGGGTAGAGTTCCATTGTGTTGAATTAGAAGACATGATTATAAGAATCCTAAAACTGAGTAAGAATATGGAGAAATGGGAAATTTATCTTCTTGGTATGTAGAGATCGAAAGACGGATAGGTGAAATGGTTCTAATCTAGCCCATGAGCAGCCATCCAAACTTTTCAAAATCAATTGTATTTGTTTCAAGCTTCTTTCAGTTATATTGGAGGGGCAGATTGCTGCCAAGACAAAGAGAATAAGAGGAATTCGCGTGAGTGGGAATTAAGGATTTTGGAAAAGATTTAAAAATTTTTATAGTTGCAGATTGAACCTGTAGAGACGTTCACCTCTACGATCAGGTGGAGCCTCTATGTGAAGAGGAGATTTTATGTCGCCCTTTCACAAAGAGGTGACGCCTCTTAAACAGAAGGAACTGATCTTTTATGCTACTGTGAAATGGTT
Organism: Mallotus nudiflorus; assembly: GCA_947683625.1. NCBI lineage: Eukaryota > Viridiplantae > Streptophyta > Magnoliopsida > Malpighiales > Euphorbiaceae > Mallotus > Mallotus nudiflorus. The sequence continues at coordinate 2,958,993 of CANTUR010000061.1, forward strand.
AAATTGTACATGCAAAATCCAAAGGAAAGCTATTCAGTAATAAAATCTGTGAATTGATTCAAAATTCTACCAAAACTCAAATTTAAAGGTTGCATCTGATCATTTAGTATAAGATATGCTAAAAGTAAAGAATCAGTTTAGACAATAGTAAAGCAATAGTAAAAAGCCTTAAATATATCTTTAGTCAGAATAATATTATGTTAAAACATCATCTTGAGCATCCCTTTTACTTGTCGTCCCTATAATCATTCGCTCTCTCATTAACAGGATCCTTCGTAGAAGCATCTATAGGATCAGCTCCATCCTCATCACTGTTGTCCTTGGCTTGCTCATCAGCCGCCTCCTCCTCCTCCTCACCCTCGACCTGGAGAGCAGCAAGCTGACGCTCAAGGGCAGTGATCCTGGCTTGACTAGCCTCATCTCGGTCCTGTTAAGACATAATGAGAGGTAAGAATCATGAAAGCATCCACACATGTAAAAATAAAATGTAGTTTCTTTTACCTTCCATTGTTGTGTCATCTGCATAAGAAAGTCCCGATGGGCCTCAATCACCTAGTACATATACTCTCCCTAATCTCGAGGTATTTGCACAATTAATATATTAATTAGAACTAGCCATGTGTTAAGTTGAGCTTAAGAACAAGACTTTGAAAGAAAGGAACTCATATGTGTAGCAATTTCTAAGAGGAACGCTAGCTTAAAGTCATGTCTAGCATCAAGAACTGATGAGAGAGCTTGCCTGAAGGTGCCTAGTAATGGGTTAGCAAGTTAAAGGTAGCAGCGAGCCTACTAGTTGCTATCTGGGACTGAGAGCTAAAAGGCTCCATAGCAGGTGGTGCACCAGAAGAGGAACCCTCACTACTAGGTATGATGTGAGGGCACTGATGAGGCCTCTCCTGTGTGGTAGGCCTAGGATGAGGAGCTAATGCCTTAACTGGCACCTAAGGATGAAAACTAAATCAAGAAACGACATCCACAAGCATAAGTGTAAAATATGTGCTTAATTGAATTACATGTTTACCTGAAGTGTAGGTGCAGGTAAAGGCACCCTCTATATTATAAGGGCTTGAGCAAAATCAACGTAGCGAGAGGAAAGTAATCAGTAATATCATCTCCCGTTAAGGCCTAGTCGAGCTCATCCCCTTCTAACTTATGTGCCCAAAAAATATATCGAGGAGGAGCAAGGGGTGGTCGTCTCACTCGAGCACCCATCTGCCATTGTGGACTCTTTTATCGATATACTAAACCCTATAATCAAGCCCTCAGAGTCGTACCCTCTTCCAAGATAATAGGATCGAGCAGATCATAGCCTGAGACCATCCAGCCTGGGGACCCTATAAATCCAGACACAACTGTAAGAATAAATAAATAAGTAAATGGATTTGATTAATAAATGCGTCTCTAATTACAATTAAGTTTGTGGGTACTTACCTCGTTATGTGTGAGTGTGTTCAATCGCTCATGGTGGATGTGTACACATACAACTGGCCTTCTCTAAGCCCAACTGAGACCTAATCTTGCCATGGCAGGGAAAGGGGTGTCGATAACACAAGTAATCCTCACTATCAGTTCTAGCTCTAGGGCCCAATCCTATAAAAGAAAAGAAGAAATGTTAGTGGATATTGATAATGATAATTAGGAAGGAACTTAAAGGTAAAAAGAAAAGGGGATTACTAGAATGGCGTGCGAGAAGCCACAAAGCCTCTTGGCTCTATGCACAGATTCGTTCATACTTCGGTATAGATAAGCCAGAGCATAGCTACCCCAGTCGTATTTGGCCACTAGATCCAGGTCTGTCATAGGCATTAAAAAACTCAAGTCTATGGAGCTTGCAGTGTCTGTAAATAGTATGATGTCCGGTAAGTAGACAAGAAACGCGTGCACTACCTGATCAATCTATTGAGGTATGACGACCACCTCAACTCTAGCTCAAGTGTAGAAGCTCCTAATGGAATTGAGCTTTACCGTGTGGGTCCTCTTTATATTTAGGTTCATGCCAAGCAAATGCTTAATGAAAGTGAGGCAGTCTAGAGACAACTAGTGGAGGCTAGCATTAAAAGGGACCAAATCCCCTACACAGACAATGCCAGTAACTGCAGTAAAAGCCATTGGGTCAAGCATAAACTTCCCAAAAGTCAGGTGGAATGTGTGGGTAGTGTTTGACCATCTCTTCATCAGCATATGGAGAGGTTGGTAGTCTGTACACCCCTACTGCGCCGAGAGTACTAAGATGAAGTTAGAAAACTCCATGTCCTGAATGTGAGTTTGCACTATGTCTGTGAACTCATTGTATTAGATGCACATGCCACTAAAGTTCCTGGCACCCTTGAGGGTATGGGCATCAATCTACAGGAAGAAAACAGGGAGTGAAATTATTATTTTTCATAAATAAATGAAGTTTTTTCTTAGAACTCTATCAAAGAGGCAAATGCCTCTAGGTTAGAGGTGATCACCTCTACGTATACACCTTAACACGAAAAGGTGAATGCCTTTTTGTGATAAGGCGATCACCTCATTGAAGAGGCGGTGCCTCTTTGTGTCGAGGATTTGATAGAGAAATCTAAAATTATTAATTTTCATTTAATAAAATTTAATTTCTTCAATTAAAATGATGAATATACACTCATCAACAGTAACCTAATTCTATTTGTCATTATTTATAGGAAAAAATTGAAGAAATATAGTACTAACCTCTTCTGTGGTTAATCTGCAAATGTGAGATTGCACGTCCGCAAGAAGGGGAATCTCATTTCTGACACTGAGTTTGAAACTCTATAAAGGGTGCATCATAGGTGCTACTTGGTCCTATACTGGTAAATTCGGGATCCATGCGGTGTCCATGATGGTTAAAGGTCAAAAGAATAAAAAAGAAGAAAAAGGAATTTGAAAAAAAAAAGAATGTAAAAGCAAAGGTGAAACTGACTTTTAAAAGAGAAGAGATGAATTTATATATTGAGGAAAAAGGAAGACTAGAGGAAAAGACAAGGTGAAGGGTGAAGCCCATTTAATGAAAAAGATACAAATTGGCCCACGGCCCACCAAGAGTACTTTGTAAAAAAGAAAATAATAATACTAATTTTTTGCTTCAGTACTGGAGTGTACTCTAGAATCAATGTTTGAGAAATGAGAACATTTTAGTTGAAGCATCAGAAAGAAGAAGCGTCTGGTAGGGTTCAAATCCCCGAAGTGCATAAAAGAACAAGCATTTAGTCGGGTTTGAATCCTTAAAGTACATTTTCCTTTATTAAGTGAAGATTGGGTCATGCTCGAGATTCACAATAAAATTATAATAAGTAACTGATTAGGCCATGCTCAAGGAACATGGTTATATTTCATTTCCTTTATCGAGTAAAGATTGGGCCATGTTCGAGATTCACAATTAAATTATAATAAGTAATTGATTGGGTCATGCTTAAGGAACAAGGTTATGTTTCATTTTCTTTATTGAGTAAAGATTAGGCCATGCTTGGGATTAATGATAAAATTATAATGAGTAACTGAGCGAGCCATGCTCAAGGAACACAGTTATGCTTTATCCTCTATTAAGTGAAGATTGGGCCATGCATGAGATTCACGATAAATCTATAATAAGTAGCTAATCGGGCTAGCAAAATTTGAGGATCACGGTCATGTTTCAAAAATTAGAGTTTAACCACTTGGGTTTAAATTCCCAAGACTGACGGCCCAAGTGAAACTCGAAGGTCAGGTATGTTGTTCTTATCTTTTATCTATTTTGTATGCATATTGCTTTTTCGAAAAACTATTTTCAAAAAATTCAATTTTTTAAAAAACTAAGAGAGCAAACTGTGGACACCTTTAGTTTTATCGGCTGGTAACGAAAGCCCAATGATGAGAAAGTACAAGTTTGGGATGTAACATAAGCCCAAAACCTTTTAAAAATGGACTTAGAAGCCCAAACACTAAGCCTTAAGGCCAAAATACCAAATCCAAGCCCTAGCCCATTGCTTTATAGCCTTTTAAGCCCAGACTTGGCCCGCGTGAAGAGGTGATCGCCTTGACGAAGAGGTGTTGCCTCTTTACCTTGGCAATTGGTGAGGCGATGCCTTATCGAAAAGGCGATGCCTCTTCACGCCCACCAATTACTGTATTAAATGCCATTAATGGCAATAGTTAGGGCTGACTTGCCTTGGACTTAAGGCGCTTTTGCACATAAAAAAAATAAAAAATGGAAAAAGCAAAAAGAGGGGCATAGGGAATGGTAAGGAGAAGGTGAGAGTGGTTTTAGTCTTGGAATTAAGAAAGAAAAAAAAATGTGGGAGAGGCTTAAAAGGAAAAGAGGAAACAAAAAGAGAGGGACTTTTGGATTTTTTGGGGACATAAGGGACTTTTGAGAACGTTCCCGGAGAGAAAAAAATATATAGAGAAAAGAAAGGGAAAAGAGAGGAAGAAGAGGAAGAAAGAAGGGGATTCTTGAACCAAAAGACCTCATTTCTTGAGAAGAATGAGGGCTTCTTTGCATTCCAAGCACTTAAGTTGATCAATCAAGCTTTGACCACTCAGTTAAGTGCATCAAGCTTCGTCCAAATCAGTGAGGCTCCTTATCTTTAAACTTCCAAGTTCTTTATTTCATCAAAACTTTATTTTATTACTTTCTTTTGTTTGCTCCTTTGAGTTATATTTCTTATATAGGGTCATATATGAAGTATGATTGTCTGAAATACTATGTTTTCTTTGTTGATATTAGTATATTCATACTTATTTTCGTTTATTTGTATGAACACTTGAGTTTTTAAGAGTTTAAGAAATGTAGTCTATCTGTGTCTCTATTGAAGAGGGACGCCTCTATCGTGTTGAGGTGATTTGAGATCGCCTCCTGGTCAGGAGGCGACGCCTCTTTAAAGAGGCGTCGTTGTGTCGTCAGAATCCTGCACCATTCAACTTTGATTTTTAATGTTTATTTGATATACTTTGCATGATTCTTGTGTTTTTCTTGCTATATATGTTGAGTTTATGCATTGACAATGTCATTTAATATTGTTATTGAATCGTGATTATTATATTATTTATGAGACTATTTTGTGATATTATTTCTATTTTTTATGAATATTATTTAAAATATTATTTTGTGAATGATGTTATTGTCCCGTGAGATGAAATTAACTTGTATTTATTGCAGGGATTATTTGGTAACATTTAACTATCTAATAATTATTCCATTAACTAATTCTTGAGAGGTTTTATTTGTATAATTAATTATTTTGCTATTGGTTTATTTTTTGTTTATGTATGGTTTATTTTCAGTTTATTTTACATTTTCTTTATATAAAATGTTATAATCCTTAATCTCTTTCCCCTATTTATTTGGAGTATATGGTTGTAAATTTTTATAATTATTTATTTTATATATGATGTAGATCGGGCTATAGGCATGAAATGAGACTAATGTGCAACCTTGGACTAAAATATAAAATTGGAAACGATTACAATCCATATTAAAACAAGGAAATAATTTAATAATCAAAGGTAATAAAATACAAAACACACACAAAAGCCAACTGTAAAGTTGGATGGACATTTCAAAAGCTCATACCTAGTTTCCAAACACGATTTTTGATAACAGCTTCTAGAAACCTCCGTAAAATTCAGTTATTGTACAATATATCCCAACTTTTATTTAAATAGCGACTCCATCTCCATTTTGAGCCTCAAGTCCATGTTGTATTTCCTAGTGAGCTATGAGCTCATACAATGCCGTGGTCACCAAACACTTGAATGTGTACTTAAAAATTCTATTCTTAGTTAGGTTTTAAATCATAAAGCTTACATCTAGATAGTTTTATTAGACTGAAAATAAAAATTATGTGAAAAAAGAAAAAAAAATTTCCTTATATATTTGGGAAGAGGAATTCTGTTAGTGAGATTTAGACCCTAATGCTTACTTCTATATAGTTATCATATTTACTACTAGAGTAAGTGTAATGATTATGTGAAAAAGGTTATTATATGCTAGATGATTATGTAAAATTAAACATTAGAAAAATGAAAAATATTTGTACAAAATTATGTAAAAGAATCTTGTTTTAACTTGTAGCAAGTTCCTACTTTATTTGTTTGGATCGAGAGAGCCTGTACTCAAATTGCAATAACAATGTATCATCTAAAAAGAAAACTTCCAACATGTATGTTACCAGAAGGAAACTTGGTGATAGAAATATAAAATTCGAAAACACTAAAGTTTCATATGAAACTATCTTTCCTATTGAAAATTGACACACCATTAAAAATCACTGAATTCGAATGAGATACTTCGAGCATTCATTAATGTAACATCCATCAAAGACCTGCACAACCAATTTTCAAGACAAGTATAACTGCAAAACTAGAAATATTAGATCACTGCAACACCTGGGGAATACATATCAGCTGGCAAGGTAGTATTTCAGGTAAAAAATAGATGTATCTTTTACTTACAACATCAATATCAGAAGAAAATACAACTCAGGTATGAAAACAAATATCAGCCAGCAACATCCTTGATCCTAGATTCTCAACACCAAAAACCACCTGATCTTCCATCTTCACCACCGTTTCAGCATCCAAGACTCTGCCTTGCAATGGTGTCTCAGAAAGCATTTAAGCAAATTTTTTGCAAGCAAATGTTTGAAAAACTGTCAATATGTTCTTCCACCAGCAGAATCCTAGGAGCCCATTTAAAATACCATCACACTATCACTTCAAGTGTGCTAGTACCTTGCACTGACAGCATGTGTTTGTGGAACTTTTCAATAAATTCTCCATGTCATAGCCCAGTGATGTTCACAGGAATAAAATTATCTACTGTAAACTCATTGTACTGAGTTTCCAAGAGCTTACTTTACATAACATGTGCATGCATGTGCATGTGTGGGAAAAAAGCATGAACCTTTCAATGAATTCATACATATTACTGGCACCACACTTTAAATAAAACTCCATATAATCCAACAAAACTTCAATGAATCCAGAATTATTCATTTCATTCAAACTTAGTTCTGCAACAAATGTTCACAGTAAAGTTGCATCAATAACAATTAACATAGGCCAGAAACCTTGCCATGGTAAACACATCCAGACAAATCACATCTTACCAAACATGATTCTACTTTCCCTGATCACCAACTATTTTCAACTAAGAAAGAATTCAGAGTAAAAGTTACATGACGTTTTTCTTTTTGTAGGTTATCCAAATCTAATGTTGTATTTTTCTTGGTTGAATCCAAATCTAGTGTTTAACAACCACAATCTAGTGTTTGGTCAGTATGTTGCATGAACTTAATTGTGTAATTTAACAAAAAGGTAATAATGATAGAATCAACAGAGAAATAATAACAGCTATATATGGATACCTCTATTTATTCTGTTATTATTCATAGATGTAAGAGTAAAAGGACATGATGTCTGACATGTCAGAAGGATTAAATATTAGGCATATAATATAACTTTTACACTCACAATAGGTAAAGACTAGTGAAATATATGGTTAAAGAAAAGGAGAGGTAAATAAATATCTAAACCTAATTAAATGGTGGAAACTGAAAATTGATAAAAAATTCAAAGGAGCGGAGATAGCTGTGGCGCATGCATAACTTTATGAAATATTCATGAGAAAGTACCAAACGTTAATGGTAGAATCAGCAACCTGGGCCATTCCAGACCTCAATCCAAATGCACACAATATGACACTATAAATTATAAGCATTCCAAACAAATGAGATGGAACACGAATATAAGAAGTGCCGAATCTCTATTATGGCACAAGATTGTATACCTATTTGTTTCTCATCTTAACTGTTTAATAGGTTTGCTTCCCAATTTGGCATAATTTTTCCTAACAATGAATATGTTAAATTCAAAAATCTACTTAGAGCATAAGCATCAAGCAATTTACATACTATAGTTAAACAAAATAACTAGCTACAGATAAAAAAAAATAAAAAAAAAAGCACAATATCAATATTCAAGGAAGCACATTACATACATTTTGGAGCTCCCTCAGGACTCTGCTAAGGTTGAGTCACTAAATTCATTTTCCTGGACTTTCATATACTCTTGTGCAACCATGTAAAAGCTTCATCAAACCCCAGCACTCTACTAATCCCAGCAGAAAGTTTTCCATCTATCCTCAGAGCTCAGCAGTTTGCAATAAAAACAAATATGTTCCACAGCCCCAATGGCATGGAAGCCATTAAAGATGAGAAAATTCACAAGATCCATAGGGATAGGCAAGAATAATATCACCTTTTACCCTTTAGCATACTTATCCACATAGCCCTGCCAATACAATCAAATAATCACACACAATCAACTTATGAATAAATCGAGGTTTTCAAAAAAAAGAAAAGAAGTTTCTGTTCCTTCCCCCCTACTAATACTTTCCATGATGCCATGATTACCAAATGCAATCTGGACTTGCATTATCATCTATGCAGCCCCTTTAAACTTGACTTGTCATTAAATGCATTGGCAGATCAATTGATGACAGTAATTCACAAAACAAACTTTAAATTCAATACCTATATTTATTCTGTTGAAAAATGAAAAAATAAGTACTGAGAAAACTAAAAAACCTATGGTATATTAACTTAAAAATCCCTAGCCCCACTTATAACAATTACTAAGAAAGAAATGGTTTCTCCAAATAATATATCTTGACTACATTCCTCTTTGGGTGAATTCTCCTTTAAAGGCAGTTGTTGAGTGCTTTTGGCACACATTGAACTGATGCTTGCTATACACAAATTGCTTATACAATGTTTCAGGGGAAAAGATCAAAAACCATGATATGTTCTTCTAGTAAAAAGCCATTGACAATGTCAAGAAAACTTGCAAGTGAAGCCTAGATTATGGGACCTCTATCAACCAAAAGGTCCTAGATGATAACTGATATCACTCAGAAATTTGAATTAGAAATGAAACTTCTCTCCAGTTATTTGTTAGGATAGTGGTACATGCATCCATGGAATAAATGGTAAAAAAATTATATTTTTACCATATATTTTTAAGATTTCGTAAAAAGGTTGGTTGCCATGCATTGCCCCATTATGTCTCTTTCCTAGATCAGTGACAATGCACATATAAAAATGCAAGAGATGGGAATTTACCATCACAAGTTTTGTTAATTTCCTTTGTGATGAATCAATGTACTGATTTATCTTTGCCTTGGACTTGGGTATCTGGTGGCCCTTCGTTGCTCCTGCCACTTTATCAACAGTCTTCTTGACAACAGTCTTAAATGTTTCCTTGCTCATGTTACCTTGTCTCCATGATGGCTTTAAAACCTCCTTCACAAAATCTGCAAGGCAAGCCTTAAAAAGCTTCATTGATCTGGATTCCTTGCCATTCCTGCTCTTCCCAGGGGACTTGATCTGGTCAATCTCAATCTCACCCATATTTGTGTTTACTAAAGCATCAGGATTACTCTGGCTCTCATTTTCAACATCACCAACTTCTGCATCTGCTGTCTCACCAAATTCCTCATTATCAAGAGATGTAGCAAGACTGATACTACCGGCCTCTTTCTTCCTATTGTTCTCTTCCACATCCAATGCTTGGTTTGAATCTTTGAGCCTCAACATGATGTTAGAATTACCAGAGGGTTCCCATTTCTGAATATTATTGGATTTCTTAAATGAGTTTGAAGATGGTTCAATGCTGTCAAAAAGTGGATCATACTGTTCTCCAGCTGACGCAGGAATAATCTTCCCAACAACTTTGGCAGAAGTTGGTGAAGTAGTTGCCTGTCTTGATCCAACACCTTGCACATCAACTGAAGCGTGGCTCAAACTGAAAGGATGATCATGCTTGTTACCATAGGTTGAGTCTTTTTCTTGCCTGAAGACCTCAGAACTGAATCTGGAGCTGAGTGGCTTTTCAAAAGTAGATGCATAAGGATTAAAGTGACTTGAACTTCTTGTTACTCCAGAGTCAGGCAGATGTGTTGATTGATCTCTGTCTTGATGATCTAGTTGGTATCTAGATGAAGAACTATTGTTCCCAGGGAGACCATAGACACTGTTGGAAACAGAATGATGCAAATCATGGGGTGGCTGTTGCTGCTGCAAGTATGGATTCTGAGAAGAAGATTTCAAAATCTCTCCTGGAGGCAAACTTTCACCAGGAAAGGACTCTGTTTTCATTGCAAATGATTCCTGAGGAAAGGACACAGGTTGAGGGTAATTGTTCAGAGTGAAAGAATCTGAAGTATTTAAACCCTGCATTTGAAGTTGTTTTAAACGATCTTCTCCAAATTTTCCAGTACTGCCAAATTGTTGACTCGATGGATTGCTTCCAGGTAAAGGATTCAATCTAAAATCTTTTGCATGTAACAGAGGCCAATGAGGTTCCTGCACTGGAGGATAGGCTTGACGCTGAAACTCACCAACCTGAGAATTACCTGACAGTTCAGTTGAGTAGGGTGGTCTTGAGAACATCTGAGAACCAAGATCACTCTTTGGAGGCAAGCAAACCTGATGAAATTGCGAAGAAACACCTGATTGTGCAGCTCCTGAATTTACTGTCAGAACAAGTGCAGGCAATAGCGGTGGCAGCAGTGGTGGTGGCGGTGGCAGTGGTGGCAATGGAATAGAAGAGGATTTTAAAGGTACAGATAAAAGGGAACCTTGATTCGGCAACATATAAGAAGGAAAATTTTCCACACAACCAGACTGGGATTGAGATGCTACGGTCTGAGGCAACAAATTGTGATCCCTTGGAAGTTGTGCAACAAGTGGAGTGTTACTATCCTCCAAATTTGGGGCAGGTGCAGTAAAGGGAGGGAGCGGAAGATGATTTATAGAATCTGCTGAAGTTGGAAGAAGCTTCTCTGGAGAAGTTGCAGATGTCTTATCAGGTAATAAATCGGATACAGAAGAATCATCAGTTTGTTGGTCAGGATGATAAGTATCTTCAAGAACTACATGTGACCTAATAGGCCCAGATTGCTGGATCACAGAATCCTTGACAGAAGAAAACATATCCTTAGAAGCCTGACAATAGGATTCCAGCACTTCAGTATTGCTAGCAGGTTTAGAGGGACGACCATCAATAACCATTGGCCGGTCAGGTTCCACTGCTTCCGGACCATACTCGTCTATACAGGTAGCATTTTCAGACCTTTCTTGAACTTTAGTTTCTGGTCCTTTACCAGCAGCCTCTCTTACCCTACCAGAAGAAGCTCCATCAGAATTATGTAATGTAGTGCCAATAGTATCATCTTTTGCAGCAAGAATGCTGATTGTGGACATGTCATGTTTATGTTGCACTTCCTGGTTCATGATTTCCTGCTCATGATCTGATATCTTCAGTGATGATTTCTTGCTATCTTCATGAGTATTGCCATTCTTGGATGTCAGAGCAAGTTGCACAAATGGCTGCTTGCTCCTATGATGCCTCGATATATCACTTTTCTCAGAATCATGGTGCAGATAGCGACAGGATGCCCCACGGTAGCACTTGCCTCGAATAAAGTCAAAACAGGCTTGCAACTGCCCCTTTTCCCATCTCATACCGCCACTTCTGTACTCACTTGCATGCCTAAAAGAGGGAGATCTGCTCCCGCTTCTTCGATTTCTTGGAGACCTGCTCCTACTTCTTCGATTCCTTGGAGATCTGCTCCTACTTCTTCGACTCCTTGGAGACCAGCTAAAACAAAGACCAAGAAATTCAGTTGCTTCAACAGATAATGAAAATTATGCCATAGATAAAAATGATAAAAGTTCAGGTGCAGGATCTAGCATACGATTTAAAGACATTTTCTCACCTGCGAGATCTACTTTTATTTTCTCTTCTCCTCCTAGGACGACGACTCCTTCGCCTCCTCCTATTTTTAGGTGACTTACTCCGACTCCAGCTCCTACTTCTCCCTCTTTTGCTATGCGTCCGAACACCGGGTGAATCATCAGAGTCACTGTCACTAGCACCTTCTCTGACCAATCTTCCAAACTTATCTATTTTATGCATGTTTGAAGTGAACTTTGCAGCTTTATCTTCAATATCCTTTTCATATTTACTACACAGAGTAGCATTTGCCCATTCACCTCTAGAGGTATCTGCACTAGGTAGACTCTTGGAATTAGCAGCATGATCAATAGATAATTGGTTTTGCACAGCATCAATATGTTTGGTGGGCAACCCACTTGCAACTAAAGTTGGAACAGTCTCCTTAACTTCATTTTGTGAATCTGATGAAAGTTCTAGGGATATAAATGAAATGCCAGAATTAGACGGCTGCCCAAACCCCCTTTCAGTCTTGTAAGGACCCCTGGACCCAGAATCCAACTTCGAACTCAGTCTAGAATCTTGGTTCAATTTCAGACCTTCAGTACTGACTGCAACTAGTGGTGAAACTGTTTTAGGATTGGCATCTTTCAAACATGAATCATCATCATTTTCTGAGCTGTCATTAGAAGCATAATCTTGTAGGAGTCTGAATGGACTACTGCCATTCATACCTTGACCTGACAAACTTATGCGTTCAACAGCTCCAGAATCTCCAGATGAACTTTTGTCATCAGTGAGGGGTGCAGAAATATTCTCTCTATCCCCAATGAAGGGGTACTCAGTAGCTTGAGTCAAATTAATAACTGAGCTTTTAACATCACAACTGGGAATGAATTTTGGCCCTATGAAAAAATTAACTCAATGGATAATCAGAAGATCTAAAGGTCATTCTAGTACACCTAATATATAAATAACTTGTATTAGAAGCACAGTCTCCATGAAATGTTCTCGAATCACTGGCAAGTAACTGTTAATGATAACATCAAATATACACATAAATCGCAAAGCAAGCAGGTTTTATTAACAAAGAAATCAACAGAAAAAGTAACATATCAAATCTTGCTTGGAAAAGAGAACACAGAAGCAGAAAATTGTTTACAAGTTCATAAATGAAAAGCCAGTTTGTGGGGCAAGAATTTACCTTGTTCACCCAGTCCAGTGGACCCAGTGCGTAACTCGGTATCGGTTGAAATCACTGGGGCTGCATCAGATCCTACTAAAGTTGGTAGTGTGTGCAACTGTTTTTCTGCATCCTCACAGCTTTTCAGAACAGTAGCTTGTGTTGGTCCATTGAAAGGCTGATTCAGTGCCGGGTCAATGTCAGACCCAGTGATATCATCTAAAAGCATCAAAACACAACAGAAAAAAAAAAAAAAGGAAATTAATAACTTCAGGAATGAAGTTGACTAAAGAACTTGATGTATAAGGACATTACTTTTTACTTTTTACTTTTTAATTATAATTTTATGCATAGAGATTGGGACTTGTTAACAAGAAGAAAGCAAAAGAGATCAATCTAAGAGAACTTGAATTTAACAGTTCTCTACATAAAATTCCAATGTTTTCACTTACCTTCTGGAATTTGATCTACATTCATAAATCTATACAACTGAAGATTACAAAACTCAACATGGCAATTTAAACTAGAACAAAAAAATCAGAGTCTGTTAACATCGAATCACTCCCTTTCCAAACACCAACTACAAAATAATTCAGTAAAGAAAAGCTTAACAACAACAGTGCATAACTACAAACTAAAGTGAATTCAGAGAGAGATAGAAACATAGAGAGAGAGCATTTAAGTTCAGTGAAGACATAGAAATTTGGCTATCAAATGGTCACAGAACCAGTATCCACAATTAAGAACTACAACTATCAAATGCTCCATCAAAATAATTAACCAAATGTTGGGAAGTCATCTTTATTGCTACTCTTCTGGTGAGAACTGAGAATGAAACAAAATCATAATAGTGGATTGATAGACCACTTTGGAGACAATGTACTATCCTAGTATCTTTTAGTGGCTTACTGGTGCACTTGCTCCTTAAATCTAGACCACCAGATTTTCTCGGTTAAAAGACACAAGCCTTCTATTCTAGGTTAGAAATAATTCTGTATCATTTTGCATAAAAGTCCACTACTGGAAATCCAAATTATTAGTTATCTTAGTACAAATGAAATGGTTGATAAGAATCTGCTAGCAAAAATTAGATGAAAAAAAGCCCATTGACAAGTACAAACATAACACAACTGGATATGCTAACCTTCCATCTCCATGTCAGAATCAGCAGGTGAATGAGACTCAGTTGCAACTGTCAAAAGATTTGTTGGCACTACATGCTCAATTCCTTCGATTTTACATTTCTTCTTCATCCACAAAAAATAATTGTGTGCAATAGCAGCTTCACTTCCAGGCTCACCACCAAACAAAAATTTAAACATTGGATTCTCTGTTTCCCTTTGACGAGCCATATCCTCATAAGCCGAACCATTCTTAGCAATGAGTTGGCATAACTCTTCAATCTTCTCAACAATCTCTTCTGCTGGCTTAGGTGGAGGGGAAGAACCTGAACTGCTGCCAGAAAGTGTGCCAGAACTGGGTGGTCGCAAAGAAGGTGGAATTTGTGAAGTTGGAAATGGCGGTGGAAGCGGCTGTGGAGGTAGAGTCATGGAAGACATCTGAGAGTTTCCAATAGTTGACTCTGAACCACTCCCCAACAAAGTTGGAAAACTAGCGGTGGGCAAGGGAGGTGGAGGTAGTGGAATTTGCTGTAGACCCTGCACACCACCTGTCTGCGAAGGTGGCTGATGACTTGGAGGTCTATATAATGTCTGACCTGGTGAAGTTGTAGGAGGTAAACTTCTAGGAGGAGGAAGAGGAGGAGGTCCAGGAGCCAAATAAGAATGCTGGGAATTTTGTTGTGAAGTTGAATACAAATGTGGCAGAGAAGCACTTCCAGGAACTGCTGGTGGCCGATGCAAATAAAGCTGACCTGGGTTTGGCATCCCAGCAGGAGGAACTTGCCGAAAATGTGGGGCAAGAGGACCATGCTGAAACATAGGCAATCCTGGCTGACCAGGGCGAGGTGGAAGCTGAGGCGATGGCAGTAGAGGACCTTGTTGGAAATTATGAGGCAATCGAGGAGGCAGAGCCTGTGAATACGAAGGTGGCCTAGGTTTCTGAGGACCCTGCCCAGACTGAGAATTATAATTCCCTTGACTAAACATCTCAATTCCCAGCTTCTGCAACTCACCTAGTAACTACAAAGATTTGCCTTCTGCCAAATCACAAGTAGAAACAAATGAACAGCTCCAGTAATAGTGCATCTGCAAAAGGAGGAAAAAAAGGCAAAAGCAAAAGCCATCAATCACTGAAAACGCCTTAAAAAAGGCAGGAAAACAAGCATTGAAACAAAAATCCGTACACTTCTAACTCCGCATTACACAATTACATAGCCCCGCAACCGAGCTACACGGCCATCTCCCAAAGAGCAAAAACTAAATCAAGCGACAAAAGTACACACTTACCCAGCAAAAACAGGTATGAACTGAAACCCTATATTTTAAAAGATGGGAATAATCGTTGGCGTACTGATTATTGGGTTGAGATTGAGAAGGGTTCTGATTTTAATTGTAGCAAACCCTTATGACGATGATGATGAAGATGAAGCTATAGCTCTCATGCTCATATGTGTATGATACATTCTGTTTTGATTCGGTTCTGATGCTAACTCAGCTTAAGAATAAAGAAAACCCATAAATTATCAGTTTTTTTTTTACAATGGTATAAAATGAAATAATTTGCATTTTGTTGTAATTAGATAATTCATTGGCTCATTATATTTAAAATTTGATCTTATATTTAAAATTTGATCTTATAAATATATTAACTTGTAAAATTTGATTTTATAGACATATTTATATTGATAATGTCAACATTAGCTCCATTTATCTTTTGTTTGACAAATTTTTTTTAGTCCTTAAATTTATATTTAAAGTTCAAATAAAATCAAATTGATTATCATATAAAAAAAATATTTAAACATATACTTTCTTGTTCAAATAACTTTATAATATACTAAAATAATAAAAATATTATTACAATTTTTTTACAAATAAATAAGTTATTTTTAAAATAAATTAAAATAACTTAAACAAAAATTTAAAAATATCTTTATATTATAAAATCATAAAAAATTCATATTAGAACAATAATAAATTTACTAAGTACTATGAATTTTACATTGTAAATTGTAAAAATTTAAAATTAATAATAAATTTTAAAAAAAGTTAATTATGTAAATGTAAATTTTATTTTAATAATAAATTGATATTATTTAAAATTATATCTATAAATAAATTATTTTTAAATGTTAATGAAAATAAGTGAATATTATGAAGTTATATTGACAATTTATAACTCAAATTTAATTAATCACTATGAATAAAAATATTTTTAAATTTTTAATTTCTCTTAATTAATTTAATAATCTAAAAATGATAATTATTAATGAAAGCCCTAAAGGGGTGAATAGAATTATAGAACAAAAGTAGAAAATTAAAACAAAAATTAAAAAGAATGTTGAGAAGTAAGAATGACGAACATAAGAATTTGAAGAGTTTAAATTCTTAATAATCATACGTTTCCACCTAACTTATCCTCAAGTTAGAATTTTGAATTACCATAATCTATCCCCTAGATTGATTTTTACAACTTGAGTTTTAGGCTCAACTTAAACTTTACAACTTTAGTTTTCAAGGTTTATTCAAAAACCAATTCCCAAGTATTTTAATGGTTAAACACTTAAACTAATTTCTTTAAAATAAAATCTCACTCCTGTTTTCTACTCTCAGAAAATAAAAGAACAAAAATATATATTCTAACACTCACAAACTCTCACAATAGTTATACAAATACAAAAATTGTTTTATATAATGAATAAACAAGTTTCTTAACCTTAAAATAATTTTCAGAGGTTATATTTGTACTTTAGCAATTCAATTATAGTTGTTAGAAGTAATAATTTCTTTTGTAACAAATTTAAACACAATATGTATGTCATTTGGACATTTGAATTGTAAATGTTTTGCTCCCGATTAGGATGCCTTAAAAGTAGCCATTTGTAGCCGTTTTGGGTTTAAATTTCTCTAGTCCTAGGCATAGTCCCCATTGGGACTGAGCTCGAGATTAGTTCTGCTTAAAATTTAAAATTTTGCAGAAAAGAGTCTCGATCGTGACCCTTGGCCCCAGTCGTGACTGCCTGATCTTGGGCAATGTCCTAGTCGAGATATGGATCGGGATATTCACTATTCTTAAAATGCCATTTTAGAAAAATTAGCTCTTTTGTCATGAGCTGGGTCCCGCTCGGGATGAGTTCCAAATTTGCTAAAATTGTGCAATTTGGTTCCTATCCTAAGTCCGATTATGATAGTGTTTGTGATGTCTTTCCAAAGTGATTTTTCTTTGATAATTCATCATTATTTTGATTTCCAAATGATTTCTAACTTATACACACTTGAAGCAAACACATTAGTTACTCAAAATTAAGTTTGTTAATAGTAAAATCAAGATTGATAACTTGCTAATGTCAACAATCTCTCCCTTTTTTATTTTGACAAACTTATTTTGAGTTTGATAAAAATAATGCAAATTGAAGTGTGTGATAGATAATATTTGTAATAATGATGATGATACCAAATGAAACAAAAATATATTTATTTATTTCTCCGCCTATAAATATGGATATGATAAGAAATATAAATTTATATATTATTCACTTTTACAAAAATAGAACCAACATAAAATATAGCATGAAGGATAAAAAGAAACATGGTCTAACATAGCAAATGTGTTAAAAATATAAAAACATGATAACATGATTATGTAAATAAATGTTATGCAATATAAAGAAAATAATTTCAAATATATATGCATATAGTGCTACTAAAATGCATCACAAAAATAGTACATATAACACTAATGTTGAAGCTTAGCAAACTTAACTATCACATGATTATATAAAGCTTAGCTAGCTAACATACATGATCATGTAGTTGTAATAATCTGAATTTTTATGAATTAATTGGGAATTTAAGTGTCAATTTTATTTTATTAATATTAAATGGGGATTATTAAATTTAATTAATTTTATTAAATTGGTGTTAAAATTATTATGTTAGTAAAAATGTAATTTAATTTTAAGAGTATGTATGTATATATATATATATATATATAAGTGTGTAATTATTGGAATGAGTATTTTTAATATTATTTTCATATATGTGTACTTTTTTGTACTTAAAAAATAGCCAAAATATTTTTTTTCTTCTTCTTTTTTTTCTTTTTTTTTTTCCTTCCTCTTCCCCTCCCATCATCAGCCACTTGCTCCACCATCGCTTATTACTATTAAATGGGGATTATTAAATTTAATTAATTTTATTAAATTGGCGTTAAAATTATAGTGTTAATAAAAATGTAATTTAATTTTAAGAGTATGTATATATATATATATATGTGTGTGTGTGTGTGTAATTATTGGAATGGGTATTTTAATATTATATTCATATATGTATACTTTTTTGTACTTAAAAAATGGCAAAAATATTTTTTTTCTTCTTTTTCTCCTTCTTCTTCCTTTTCTTTTCTTCTGTCCTTCTTTCTTCCTCTTCCCCTCCCACCAACAGCCACCTGCTCCACCATCGCCCACTGCCATCGCTCCACCACTTTCCGATGTCGATGACGCCATCTCCACCTCCTCCTCTTCTCGTTGCCACCACTCCTTCTCCCTCTCCTTCTCTCTCGATGTCATTTGGTGTGGGTGGTCGTCGAAGTCGATTTCGGCCACCCCAATGCACGCCGCCGATCTTGAATTAATCCTTCTCCTCTAGGCTCTCTTTTTCCCAACTCAATTTTGAATTCTAACATCAGTAACAACTCCAATTTTGTAAAAAATAATTTTGGGTATTGTTGTTAAATTGTGAAATTGAATGTCAATTTGATTTTATTTGATGTTGGTTCTTTAGGACAAATTATTGTGGGTGTTGTAATGTTTTTGAAAATTATTTTTTTGAATTTTTATGAATTTTTGGATTTTTTGAGGTCTCGGATTACTGTTCATGTTACTATTCTCAAGTCCAGAAAATTGTTATATTTTTAATAAATTCTAATAGTTATTTTAAGCAAGTTTTATTAAGGAAGTTTATTAAAATTATGTACCAAATTTTTATTATAAATTCCTGAATGTTTATGTCGAAAATGAATTTTTGGGAAAATTAGTATAAATTAGTAAATTTTATGTTTTAATTGAAATCATTGTGAATTATTCTGTTTTGGATAGTTTTTGAGTAATAAATAATATTAAAATAATTTTTATGAATTAATTCCTATTTTTAGCTAATTATTAATAATTATCGGAATAATATCCGAATAAAAATTGTATTTATGATTTTTAAAATTTAAATGGATTTTTGGTTGCTTAAATATATCATTGAATAATTTAAATGATTATCGGTAATTAAATGCTATTTAATTTCAAAAAATTAGAATAAGGGCTTTTATAATATAATTTGATTATTAATGTGGATTTTATTATTTATTTTGTAAATAAATATTTTTTATACTTTTATTGTGTAAATAAATTAATTTTGATATTTAAATGGAACTTTATCATTTATAAATTGTGATTTGAGAAATTTGTTCTCGGTTGGGCATAAAGTGTAGTTCGGGAGTGTAATGATCCAATATTTTAAATTTTTAAAATATATTTTGAGATATGCAATGTTAATAAAATTTTAAATTTTATTTATATATTATCATTATTTGTGCATATTATTTATTTAATTTATTTTAAATGTTTTATTTACGTAAAACATTTATTTTGGAAGGTTTGTTATTTAAAATATTAAAGTTGTTGTTGTTGTTGTTATTATTATTATTATTATTATTATTATTATTATTATTATTATTATTATTATTATTATTATTATTATATTTTCATTATTTTTAGTGTGCATGTGTATCTGTCACAACCCAAATTGGGAGTCATGATTGGCGCTAGGGAATAAGAATTCTTTCCAATCCGGAACCCGTAGCAAGCCTTAAAAGAATAAAAGTATGCAATAAATAAATAAAATATACCAAAAATAAAAATCTTACATCAATATAAAAATAAATACTCATGTTATATCATAAAAAAAAAATATTTGCATACAATATTCAGATAAAGGTTTCTGATATTAAAACAACATAACAAATATAAACTATAACTACTGCTGCAGTTTTCTAGAGTACAATAGAAATCAAGTAATTTACATAGACTAGCCGGGGCTGAAAAAGTCCGACGGATGAGCCTATTATTGAGGTATGAGGAAAAAGAATCTCCTGTACAAATAACAACCGAGGGGAGTCAGACCTCATTAAGTGAATTATTATATTATATATACATGCACCTCCTAATGTCATATGCAATCAAACATTAATATATATATATATATATATATATATATATATATATACAAGCATTTTACACAGATGCTAAAATCACTTTATATATAATAAATGCTGGGAAAACATTTATTTTATGAAGAATCAAATAGAACCATATTTAATCGCAACCTCAATCAAGAATATTTCTCTAGCCATACAGGCTCACTTAATTCCAAATTAATTCACTTATTCCATTTTGGACAATAGACTGGCCCTGAAATACTAAGTCAATCGAATTCTAGCAGTTTGACTATTAGTGTGATTGGCCCCGAAACACTAGGTCAACTGAGCTCCAGCAACCACACTATTCAATCATATCAATCTCAAATCAATCAATCAAATCATAATCATCTCAAGTGATTCACAACTCAACCCTAAATATATCACATCGGTACGTACACGGTCCTAGTGCTGCTCACTAGGTAGCACGTTCTATTGATATCCTTCAAATAAAATTAAACATACATAAAGGAAAATAAATAATGCATAATAACATTCATAATAACAAAATAAACCATATATATACTAGAAATATACCTAAAATATGCTAAGTATATTTCAAGTATATATATGCTAAATAAATTCAAAACCAACCATCAATATACCAAATAAAAACCAAGAATATACTAAAATTATATTAAGTGTATTTTGAAAATATATAATGCATTTATATTGGAATATATGAAAAATATATTAAAAATATACCTAACATATACTAAAACATTTAATAAAACAATTCATGAATAAATACATATTAAAACATGAGTATTCTAAATCATGCATCCTATATGCAATGTATATATAAGATAATAACTCACAATGCTGCGCTCCACTTGACTAGCTCGACTGGCCTGGTCCAATAGGCCTCGGTCTTAGCGTAACTAGAAAATAAAATAATAATAACAATCAGAATTAATCTAACTTATACTTCTAAAGAGACTCGATCTAGGAATACGTAATTCAGACAAAACATAAAAACTTAGGATCGACTAGACATCACATTTTATGAGAATTCTACCAAAAATTCGGCAGAACCTCCTCTATAAAATAGACATCTCTCTACTAAAAAGTAGAGCCAATTCTATAAGAAAAACACACTTCTAATACAAACAACTCAACACCTCTGGTAGGGACCCCGAATTGTACAATTCCCAACCGAGGTTCACAAATTCATCAAAAATACATTTGATATAATAAATATATTAAAAATCAATAAATTCCATAAATATCCTCAAAATACCAAAATATAATATATTTAAATAATAAAACACCAAATACAATTATTTTCACAATAATTAACTAAAAATCTCAAATAATAATATAATATTAATAAAATTTTAATTTTTCAATAATTACACATAAAATAGTAAAAATTCACTTTAGTATACTCAAATAGCTTAAATAGCCTAAATATATAATATAAATAATTAAAAACCCATTTAATCACCAAAATAGTAAATAATATATTATTAGAATATAATTTTTGAAAATTAGTATTAATTAGTTAAAAATAGTAAATAATTTATAAAAATCATTTTAATACCTTGAATAATTCTAAAACCATTTAAAACATATTATTTAGCTATAATTATCACAAAATTACACAATTAACTCAATAAATCAAAATATACATAATATAATTAATATTCTCAAAAATTATATAAATTCACCAAAAAATATTTTAAATATTCTAAAATAATTAACTCACATTATAAACACAAATTCAACTAAATTTGCAATAAAAATAATTAATTAACATAATTATCAATAATTCAATATTTAATATTAAAATAATAAAAAATGAACCAAAATTCAAATTAATTAAAAAAATATATATATTTGAGAAGCTTGAGCTACAACAAACAACATTTGTTAAGCAACTTTTCATGAATCAACCTAAATCAAGTTCAAAAAAATCAAAAACCCTAAAACACATAAACTAAAAAATTGGAGATATATAAAAATCTAGAGGTTTTAAGCTCAAATGGAGCTCAGAAATGGACATTGGACAAAAAGGTATTAAAAAAGACCGGTTTGACGTCAAATGGTGGCCAGAAACTAGCCGACATTTTTGGAGCTCAAGTTTCGGTCTTCAAGCAATTTCGACGACTCCAAGCAGGGATGGGCGATGCTGGTGGTGGCGGGTGGCTGCTGGGAACTCCCTGAGTGGATGGTGACCGGTGGTCATAGGTGGGGCGGTTCGGATGGTGGCTGGTTGGTGTGGTCAAAAGTGAGAAGAGAAGAAGAAGAAGAAGAAGAAGAAGAAGAAGAAAAGGAAAAGTGACCCGAAATATTTTTACTTTTGTACTTTTTTTTATTATATGTGAAATTACTAAATTGCCATCCATTTAAGTTAATAATAATAATAATAATAATAATAATAATAATAAATACAATAATATTAACAATAATAATAAATACAATAATATTAACAAAAACAATAATGATAATAATAATAATAACCTCACGTAAAATAATTATTTTTACGTAAATAATTCCTCAGAATAATATACGTAAATATTAATAGCAATTTAACAACAATAATATAAAATAAAATTTAAAATTATTAATATTGCATATCTTGAAATAATATTATTTAATTTAAAATACATGGTCATTACAGTATCATGCATGTGTGTTATTTTTATTTTTTTTATTATTATTGTTATTTGTTATTATTATGATTATTGTTATTATATTATATGCATAGTGTGCATGTGTGTCTGTGTTGCATATATATATATATAAGACTAAAGCAGGTCAAAAATCGGGTCAAAGCTTCACCTTCCCCACTTTTTTTTTTCTTTTTTCTTTATTCTCCTTTCTTTTTTTTTTCTTCTTCTTTTACTTCTTCTGCCTTCCGCCATTGCCAACTCCTGAAGCTTCACCAGTACGCCGTCAGCCACCACAGACCACCACTAAGCTCACCACTTTCCTCTTCTCCCTTCTCGTCACCTCTAGGGAGCTCTGGTTGCCAGATTTTGTAAGAAATCGTGGGGTAGTTACTTTAGTATCGGTGAATTTTTGGTGGATTTAGCTTGCATTTTTAGGCTCATTAGAGTCCTCTCGACGTGTACTTCTCGATTCTCAAGTCGTTTTGATTTTACGACGTCTAGATTGTGAATTATCTCAAGTTTTAGCTTATGTCCATTTTAGGTTTTTATTTTTTTAAAGTTTGTTCTTGTTTGATTCATGGATTTTTCTGTTGATAATGTTGTTTAGGGTAGCTTAATCTTCCTAAATATATTTTTTGTTTATTTTTTTGAATTATGGGTATTTTTGAATATTTTAATAATCAAAAATGAATTTTTATTAATTATGTTATTTATTCATTTTCGATGGAAATTTGGTTAAATTAGTATTGTTAATTTAGGCTATTAATTTTAGAAGTAAGAAAATAATTTTTAGTAATTTTGTATAATTTTTTAATAATATATTGTATTATGTGTTTTTTTGATTAACGAGTAAATTATGTTTTTTTTTATTGAAATTATAGTTAAATAGAATATTTTAAATAATTATGGAATAATAAATGGTATTAAAATAATTTTTACAAATTATTTTCTATTTTTAACTAATTGATACTAATTTTTGATAATATATTTAAATAATGAATTAGTTACTAATTTTGTGATTAAATGGGTTTTTAACTATTTTTATTATATGTTTAAACTATTTGAGTAATTAATTGTGAATTTTACTATTTTATGTTAAATAATTGAAAATTTGAATTTTTATTAATATTATATAAGTTATTGAGATTTTATTTAATTATGTGAAAATAATTATATTTAATGTTTTTGAAGTTTAGATATATTATATTGTGGTATTTTATGGATATTTATGGATTTTAATGATTTTTATTACATTTATTAATTAATATTGATTTTTGGTGAATTATGAACTTCAGTTGAGAATTTGAGTAGTTTGGGGTCTCAATCCGAGGTGTTGAGCCTTGTGAATTTTCAGTAGAGAGATGTTTGTTTTACAAAGGAGGTTCTATCGATTTTTTGGTAGAATTCTCATAAAACGTGACATTGAGTTGATCATGAGATTTTGTGTTTAACTGAGTTTTGATTCCTAGATCGAGTCTTGCTTTAGAATTCTTAGAAGTATAAGTTAGAAATTTATTTTGATTTTATTATTATTTATTTTTCTTGCTGTGCTGAGATCGAGACCTATCAAATCAGGCTCGTCAAGTCAGTCTCGAGGAGTGCAAACTTGTGAGTTATTATTTTATATATGCTTTGCATATAGGATGCGTGAAAGTGAGCTTACATATTTTCATTATATATTTAAACATGAATGATTTCATTAAATGAATAAATATATTTTTGGTATACTTTTAGTATATTTTTATATATGTGATGTATATGTGACATATATGCTTGGTATGTTTTTAGTATATATTTAGTGTATATGTGCAATATATATGTTAGCATGTTTTAGTATATAGTCAGTATATTTTGACATATACTTAGCATATATATTTAGTATATTTTTTTGTGTATTTGTGGTATATGTTTAGTATATAAGTGATATATCCATTTTAAATGAATGCCATTTATGTTTTAATTGTACATTTTATTATTTTCAATAAATATGTGATTTATATAAAGGATATCAATAGAACGTGCTACCTAGTAAGCTACGCTAGGACTGTTGCGCAGTAATACGGTAGAATTAGGTTGGAAATATGGTATTTGATCATGATGAGAGTATTGTGATTGATGGTTATTGGAAAGGGCGGCTGCAGATCCTCGGTTGACATAGTGTACTTGGGGCCAGTCTACTACCTTTAGTTGGATAAGTGAATACTTAGAGTTTTAGATAAACTAGTTGACTATTGATATTTTGATTAAGGTTATGAATATTTAGGATTATATTTGATTCTTCATTTAAATAAACATTTTTCTGCGTTTATTATGTATAAAAGCGGATTTCAGCATCTGTGTGAAATTTATGTATGTATATATATATATATATATATATATATATATATATATATATATATATATATATATATATATATATTATTGATGCTTGAATGTATATGAATTTAGGTTTCATTTATATATATTATAATAATTCACTTAGTGAGATCTAAGCCCCTCAATATTTTTTTCAAGAGATTGTTCTTTTTCAGACCTTAGTAGTAGATCTCTTCATCGGTCTTCTTCAGCCCCTGCTAGATTATGTAATTTTATTATCTGATCTCTTATCATATTCTATAAAACTGCAGTAGTAGTGTATTGTATCAATAGTGTGTTATTTTGGATTTTGAGAATTTTATATCAGAATATTGTATGAATATTTTTATTTTATGAAATGATATTTGAGTATTTATTTGATATTGATTAAAATTTTAATTCTGGTGTATTATTTATTTATTTATTAATTACATGTGTTTTTATTTTTAAGGCTTGCTACGGGTTCCAGATTCGAAAGAATTCCCATTTCTTAGCACCGGTCATAACTCTTGGGTGGGGTCGTGATAAAGTTGGTATCAGAGCCTAGGTTATTAGTGTTATGGACCTAGGTTTTCAAAGTTGTGTTTTCTTTAAAACTACTGTAGTAAATTAGGTTCGACTCTATCTTTGAAAAGTCTTTATTGCTTTTTGAAATTCCGCGTAACCATTAAGGTGTTTGTTTGTTATTTGTTTACTGTATGTAATTGTCTGAGTTTTATTTTTTGCTTTTTTTCTTTTATATTTTTGGCGAGCGTGAGTTGCTCCATTGGCCAATGATATCAATGACAAAGAGTCTTTTAAGGATAAGATTCTACCCTATGTGTAGCCAGCTAGGTGTAGGGGTAGAGGTGAGTATAGAGGGACAGGTGGTCACTGTAGATAGTGAAAATAATAGAATGAGGAGCTTGTAGCTCAGGGTTTTGATGATGCTGTTAATGCACTAGGAGTTCCATAGGGTGCAATGCCGATACCTTTGGTTGTATAGCAGATGCAACCTCTATTTCAGTAGAGAACTCAGAAAATGTCAGTTTTGCGTATATTCCATATTTTAAATCTTGTTGATTTTAACGTCTTTTCAAGTGAGGTGAACGCGAACTACCTCTACCACAGAGACAATATATATTGCTAAGTATTCCTTTAAGTTAAAGTTTTGATTCCAGTTTCAGCCCCTACTACACCTATCTAGTATAGAGGTAGGTCAAAGGCAACTATAACTCAAAGGTTAAAGCAGTTATTGTAAAAGGTACATGCAACTTTTATACTCAAACTTGCAGTAATTGTGGCTAGGATAGACAAAGTTAATGAGGACTTGGTAGCACTTAACCAAGCATGATAATTTTTTTTGAATATGCTTTGATGAAGGAATAAGAAAATGTTTAATGCGGACGCAATAGTTTTGTACTCTTAATGGTAAAGTTGTCAGTTCTGATTGTAGCACATGGTTAGAGTTAAAGAGTGACTTCTAAGATACTCCCATCCACCTTCAAGTAGGGATAATTACACGTGGCAACTATTGTATAGAGTAAGAGAAGAGTGGTCAATTGAGAAAAATACCCATGAACTCTTTAATCTGTCATGTCATGCTGTAGATGTAATATTGTATAATTGAAGTTTGGTAGAATTGTATGTTATAAGACTAAGTTCAATATATATTAGCACCCAAGCTTAGAGAGTTATTCGTGAATTCATTCCTTTTGGGTGTAATTGACTTAACGTGATTTTGAGAATGGATTTTGTTATGATCCTTGGAATAGATTAGTTGTCTTAGCATTATGATGTTATTGATTGTCAGAGTAAAGAGGTAATTTTTAAAATTTTAAATGAAAAAGAGTTTAAGTTCATGGGTGATAAGAGTTCTGCACCTTAGAATCTCATCTCTGCTATCACAGCTAGGAAGATACTGAGGAAGAGTTGTCAGGGATACTTGACACTTGTTAGAGATACTTCAATAGAGAAGTTGTGTCTCATAGATGTTCCAATTGCCTGTGAGTTTTCTGATATTTTTTCTGAGGAGTTGCCAGGTTTATCACCTCACAGGGAGATTGAATTCTATATAGATGTGGTTCCAGGCACACACTCTTATTTCGATGCTATCTTACAGAATGGCTCCTGTAGAGTTAAAGGAGTAGTTGCAGGATTTATTAGATAAGAGTTTTATTAGACCTAGTGTTTCTCCTTAGGGTGCACCAGTCCTATTTATGAAAAAGAAGGATGGCACATTGAGACTATGCATAGATTACGGAGAGCTGAATAAGGTGATAGTGAATAACAAGTATCCTCTCTCGAGGATAAATGATTTGTTTGATCAACTTCAAGGTGCACAGTTTTTTTCCAAGATTGACTTGAGGTCAGGTT
This sequence comes from Mallotus nudiflorus, assembly GCA_947683625.1. Lineage (NCBI taxonomy): Eukaryota > Viridiplantae > Streptophyta > Magnoliopsida > Malpighiales > Euphorbiaceae > Mallotus > Mallotus nudiflorus. The sequence continues at coordinate 2,986,581 of CANTUR010000061.1, forward strand.
ATCATTAGTTGCGGGTTAGTGAAGCTGATGTTCCTAAAATGACATTCCGCACTCAATATCACCATTATACGTTTTTAGTGATGTCATTCAAGTTGACTAATGCACTAGCTGCTTTTATAGACCTGATGAACAAGGTATTCAAACTGTATGTGGATTAATTTATGGTAGTCTTCATTGATGATATACTGGTGTATTCAAAGAGGATGGAAGAGCATGTATATCACTTGAGGATAGTACTACAGATACTGAGAGAACATCAACTTTATGCTAAATTCTTGAAGTGTGATTTCTAATTGGAGAGTGTTGCATTCCTTGGGCATGTAGTGTCTAAAGATGGTATTCAAGTTGATCCATAAAAGATTGAGGCAGTGTCTGAGTGGCCTAGACCGATGACAGTCACAGAGATTTAGATTTTTTTGTGTTTGATTGGGTACTATAGGAGATTTGTGCAGGATTTCTCGAGAATTACAGCTCTTGTGACTCACCTAACTCAAAAGAATGTGAAGTTTGAGTGGTCAGATGCTTATGAGAACAATTTCCAGTTGCTGAAGGAGAAGTTGACCATAACTCCAGTTTTAGCTTTGCCTAATGGAGTAGATAAGTTCACTGTGTATTGTGATGCCTTTAGAGTCCACCCAGGTTGTGTGTTGATGCAGAATGGTAGGGTGATAGCTTATGCTTCAAGGAAGTTAAAGAAGCATGAACAGAATTATCCTACTCATGATCTAAAAATGGCTGCAGTGATCTTTGCTCTTAAGATTTAGAGACATTATTTGTACGGGTCTTGTGAGATTTTCACATATCATAAGAGCTTGAAGTACATTTTTCAGTAGAGAGATATGAACCTAAAGCGGAGGAGATGGTTAGAACTCCTGAAGGATTTTGATTATGATATTCTTTATCATCCAGACAAGGTTAATATGATAATAGATGCATTGAGTAAGAAATCATCAGGTAGTCTTACTCACATTAGTGTGGAGGGGAGACCGTTGATCCAAGAGTTGCATGGGTTGGTGGATCAAGGCTTGATGATGAAGATTAGTAGATCAAGTGGGCTGCTAGCTTAGTTCAGAGTCAGATAAGTGTTAAGAGATAAAATTAAGGTAGCTCAGGGTCGAGATTTTATTCTAGCTGAGCTTGTGGAGAATGTTCATGCAGGGAAGTTCACTGATTTCACACTTGATGATGAAGGTGTTTTGTGGATCAGTGGTAGATTGTGTGTTTCTGATGTGGATAATTTGAGAGAAGTGATCCTTGAGGAAGCACATTCTACAGCCTACAATTTACATCCAGGTAACACTAAGATGTATCACAACATTAGAGACTTGTATTAGTGGGATGGAGTAAATAAGGATGTAGCTGATTATGTTTCTAAGTGCTTGACATGTCAGCAGGTGAAAGCTGAACATCAGAAGCCTTCTAGGAAGCTTCAACCACTTCCTATTCCTAAGTGAAAATGGGAGAGAATTGCTATGGATTTTATGGTTGGGTTACCTCATTCTAAGGATGGATACATTTCCATTTAGGTGATTGTGGATAGGTTAACCAAGTCTGCTCATTTCTTACCTGTTAAAGCCACTTATTCTGTAGCTAAGTTGGCGAAGCTGTATGTTAAGCATATTGTGTGCTTTCATAGAGTACCTATGTCCATTGTATCTGATAAAGGTTCAGAGTTTACCTCTCGAATTTGGCAGAAGTTACAAGAAGTAATGGGCACTAGGTTTGATTTCAGTACTGCTTTTTACCCTCAGACAGATGGTTAGTCTGACAGGACGATCCAAATACTTGAATATAGATAAAGGATGTATGTATTGGATCTTCAAGGTAGTTGGGAAGATCATTTATCCTTCGTAGAGTTTTCATATAATAACAGCTACCATAGCAGTATTGGGATGGCATCGTATGAGGCTTTGTACAGAAGGAAGTGTAGATCCCCTTTGAGTTGGGACGAGATTGGAGAGAGAGCACTGACTGGACCTAAGATGGTTTAGGATGCAGTAGAGAAGGTTGCTATGATTAAAAGGAGGTTAGAGACCGTAGCTAGTAAACAGAAGAGCTATACGGATCCAAGGTGCAGAGATTTGGAGTTGCAGGTTGGAGACTATTTATTTTTGAAGATGTGTGATGAAGTTTGGTGAGAAAGGGAAATTAACATAGAGATATATTGGACCGTTTGAGATTCTACAGAGAGTGGGTATGGTTGCATATTGGTTGGCTTTGCCTCTGAATCTATCTCAAGTGCATATAGTGTTCTATATCTTGATGCTAAAGAAGTATATTTTAGATCCTTCACACGTGTTGTAGCCTGAGAGTGTGGAAGTGAATGAAGACCTGACGTATGAGGAGGAGCCAATTGCGATAGTTGACTATCAAGTTCGTTAGTTGTGTTCGAAGCAGATTCCGATGGTTAAGGTATTGTGGTGGAGTAATAACATGGAGGAGCACTGAAGCAGAGATGCGGGTTGTTTATCCTTACCTCTTTCCTCGATGGTTTCTTGTTTCTATTCTTTATTTGAATTCGAGGACGAATTCTTGTAAAGGGGAAAGATTGTAATGACTAAATATTTTAAATTTTTAAAATATATTTTAAAATATGCAGTGTTAATAAAATTTTAAATTTTATTTATATATTATCATTATTTATGCATATTATTTATTTAATTTATTCTAATGTTTTATTTACGTAAAATATTTATTTTGGAAGTTTTATTATTTAAAATATTAAAGCATTATCAATACTATTGTCATTATTATTATTATTATTATGTTTTCATTATTTTTATGTGCATGTGTGTCTATATGTTGTGTGTATATATATATATATATATATATATAAGACAAAAGCAGGTCAAAAATTAGGTCAAAGCTTCACCTTCCCCATTTTTTTTTTCTTTTTTCTTTTTTCTTTTTTCTTTCTTCTTTTTTTTTTATTTTTTCTTCTTCTTCTTCTCCTGCCTTCTGCCATTGCTGACTCCCGAAGCTTCACCAGCATGCCGTCAGCCACCACGGACCACCACTAAGCTCACCACATTCCTCCTCTCTCTTCTTGTTGCCTTTAGGGAGCTTCGGATATTGAATTTTGTAAGAAATTATGGGGTAGTTACTGTAGCATCGATGAATTTTCAATGGATTTAGCTTGCGTTTTTGGGCTCGTTAAACTCCTTTCGACGTGTACTTCTCAATTTTCAAGTCGTTTCGATTTTACGACGTCCGGATTGTGAGTTATCTCAAGTTTTAGTTTATGTCCATTTTAGGTTTTTATTTTTTTTAACTTTTTCTTACTTGATTCATGGATTTTTCTGTTGATAATGTTGTTTATGGTAGCTTAATCTTCCTATATATATATATATATATATATATTTTATTTTTTTGAATCATTTTGAATTATTGGTATTTTTGAATATTTTAATAATTAAAAATGAATTTTTATTAATTATGTTATTTATTTATTTATTTTGGATGGAAATTTGGTTAAATTAGTATTGTTAATTTAAGCTATTAATTTTAGAAATAAGAAAATAATTTTTAGTAATTTTGTATAATTTTTTAATAATATATTGTATTATGTAATTTTTTTTATTAATGAGTAAATTATGTGTTTTTATTGAAATTATAGTTAAATAACATATTTTAAATAATTATGGAATAATAAATGGTATTAAAATAATTTTTTCAAATTATTTACTATTTTTTACTAATTAATACTAATTTTCAATAATATATTTAAATAATAAATTATTTACTATTTTTGTGATTAAATGGGTTTTTAACTATTTTTATTATATATTTAATCTATTTGAGAAATTAATTGCGAATTTTACTTTTTTATGTTAAATAATTGAAAATTTAGATTTTTATTAATATTGTACAAGTTATTGAGATTTTATTTAATTAATGTGAAAATAATTATATTTAATGTTTTTGATGTTTAGTTATATTATATTGTGGTATTTTATGGATATTTATGGATTTTAATGATTTTTATTACATTTATTAATTAATATTGATTTTTGATGAATTGCGAACCTCAATTGGGAATTTGAGTAGTTTAGGGTTCCAACCTGAGGTGTTGAGCCTTGTGAATTCTTAGTAGAGAGATGTCCGTTTTATAGAGGAGGTTCTATCGATTTTTCAGTAGAATTCTTGTAAAACGTGACGTCGAGTCAATCATGAGATTTTGTGTTTAATTGAGTTTTGATTCTTAGATCGAGTCTTACTTTATAATTCTTAGAAGTATAAGTTAGAAATTTATTCTGATTTTATTATTATTTATTTTTCTAACTGAGCTAAAACCGAGGCCTATTGGACCAAACCTATCGAGTCAGTCTCATGGAACCCAAACTTGTGAATTGTTATTTTATATATGCATTGCATATAGGATGCATGAAAGTGAGCCTGCATATTTTCATTATATATTTAAACATGAATTATTTCATTAAATGAATAAGTATATTTTTGGTATACTTTTAGTATATTTTGTAGCTTGTTTTAGTATATATTCAGTATATTTTGACATATACTTAGCATATATATTTAGTATATTTTTTTATGTATTTATGGTATATGTTTAATATATAAGCGGTATATCCATTTTAAATGAATTTCATTTATGTTTTAATTGTGCATTTTATTATTTTCAATAAATATGTGATTTATATGAAGGATATCAATAGAATGTGCTACCTAGTGGGTTACGCTAGGACTGTTGCGCAACAGTACAATAGAATTAGGTTGGAAATCTAGTATTTGATTATAAATGAGAATATTGTGATTGATGGTTATTGGAAAGGGTGGCTATAGATTCTCAGTTGATTAAGTGTACTCGGGGCCAATCATGCCAGTAATGAAATTGCGGAACCTTAGTTGACCTAGTGTACTCGGGGCTAGTCTACTACCTTGAGTTGGATAAGTGAATACTTGGAGTTTTGGATAAGCCAGTTGGCTGTTGATATTTTGATTGAGGTTGCAAATATTTAGGGTTCTATTTGATCTTTCTTTTAAATAAATATTTTTCTGCATTTATTATATATAAAAATGGATTTCAACATCTGTGTGAAATGTGTGTGTGTGTGTATATATATATATATATATACATATTATAAACTAATGCTTGAATGTATATGAATTTAGGTTGTATTTATATATATTATAATAATTCATTCAGTGAGGTATGATTTCTCTCAATATTTTTTTTAGGAGATTCTTCTTCTTTAGACATTAGTAGTAGAGCTCTTCGATGGTCTTCTTTGACCTTGGCTAGATTATGCAATTTTATTATCTGATCTCTTATCGTATTCCAAAAAACTGTAGTAGTAGTGTATTATTTTGGATTTTGAGAATTTTGTATCAGAATATTGTATGAATATTTTTATTTTATGAAATGATATTTGAGTATTTATTTTATATCAATTAAAATTTTAATTCAAGTGTATTATTTATTTATTTATTAATTGCATGTGTTTTTATTTTTAAGGCTTGCTACGGGTTCTAGATTTGAAATAATTCCTGTTCGCTAGCGCCAATCATGACTCCTAGGTGGGTCATGATAGGGAGCCCAACCCGAGATTTGGAATTGTTATTGGTATTTGAAGTGTTCTTCTGTGCAGGATTGGCTCTACTTTTGTATAGAGATATCCGTTTTATAGAGGAAACTTTACCAAAATTTTAATAGATTTCTTATAAAATGTGACATCGAGTCGTGTTTAGTAGAGTCGTATTTTTAATTGAGTCTCTCTTTAGAAATTTAGAATTTATAAGACTTCCATTTTTAATTCTCGTTTTATTTATTTATTTTCTTTAGCCGCGCCTCCAGTGGAGTCAACAGGTTGGGGTCGAGCGTGATTGCATAGAAGAGTGCATTTAACCTGTAAGTTAATAATTGAACTTTGTGTAGGATAATTTATGTTAAATATAAATTTATTGATTTTGATAAATGAGAGAATTTATTAAAAGAATTATATTATTATAAGAATATACTTGGATTAAATTCTCATATTATTTGCTATGGTTATATAAGCATGTTTATATTAAATTTTTATATGATTAGTTAATTTTTATTTTTATTTTATTTTATTTTATTGTAATCTTCCTTGTTTTATTTACTTTTATTTATTTTAAAATAAACTATGGTAGAACGGGCTACCTGATGGGTTTCATCAGGACCGTATGCGCATTGATAGGACTGAGAGTGAGTGTTGGAGGTTATATGGCTTGGTGATGCTTTGCTTTTGGGCATGAATTTGTGAGATTGTATGTAACTCTCGGTGATGCTTTACTTTTGAGCGTGATTTATATATTACTAGAGCTGGTAGCTCGGTGATGCTTTACTCTCTGGAATTACCGGTAAATATTCGTTTAAGTGATTTGATTGTGGTTGGTAGCTCGGTGGATACTTTGCTCTTGGGAACTGGTAGTCTTTGGATTATAAGAGAACCGAAAGGCTATTAGAATTATGGACTAGGGTTCCACCTAGTATTCTCATAAAAAAAATGATTTAACAAAGTTTATTGTATTTTGTATAGTATTTCATGATTTCAAATACTTTATTTCCGTAAAAAAGGATTTCCATAAATAAAATTTTTTAAATTATAAATTATAAATTTTAACTTCTTCATTGAGGTCTGACTCCACTCAATTATTTTTTAGGATCTCGGGAGTCTTCAGTCAGTCCGCCTACTTTACGTCGGATTTCTTCTTTTCTGACTATTCTATGTAGATTTATATGACATAATTGTTATGTATTTGAAATTTAGAACACCGCAATAGTAGTTATGGTTAATTGTTATGTCATATTTTATGGATTATTACTTGTATTAAAGATTTGTATTCATGGGGATTATTAAGTTTTATCAAAGATTATTTTGGATATTATGTTATTTGTGTTATTTATATTATTTCAACATTTCATTTAATTTATTTTCCCATAATTTATTGAAATTTTCTTAAGACTTACTATAGGTTTCAGTTACTTTATGTATTCTTATTTCCTAGTGTCAGTCACATGCCCTTTGGGTTCGGGTCGTGATAGTAGCACTTCGCATATCATAAACATAATTACCCATAATATTCTCCCCCTGACAAAAAGAAAAGAGAAAGAAATAAAGGGAAACAAACTAAAGGGAATAAAGAGTCCTAGAGAAATTAAAGGACTAAGAACCAAAGCAATGAAAACAAAGATAGACCAAATCTTAAAAAAAAAATTAAAGTCTATCTTTCCAAGTATCACACACATACACATAAACAAAGTAAGCAAAATAAGGCATTTTATTACATATGATATATGACAAAACTAGCCATACTTACAATGTTACTATGTATGCATAAACAAAATTATATAAGATAAATTCAAACCATTTTCTCCCCTTATTTTGAATAATAAAATAGAATAATAAAAATTCATATTTATATTATTAACATAAACACATCTTTTTAAAAGAGTTTTAAGAAGTAAGTAATTAAAAAAATTAAAATTTTCTCCCTTAAAATAAATTAACTAAATACTCAAGCAAACTCAAATTATTTGTCCCCTTTCTCAAAAATTAAAAAGAATAAATAATAGAGAAATTGACATTTTGAAAAGAAAATAAAATTGCATTGATAAAGAAAACTCATACAACACTAAGATAAAATACTGAAAATAAACATAAAATAAACTAAACATAAACAAACATAAAATGAGCCTTAAAACAAACTAACAGCTAGAGGCTCATATACTGCAAATAAACCAAATAGATACTAAAAAAAAAAAATGAAACGTACAATCAAAATCTATTCTTGAGGAGGAGATGGAGGAGGAGGAGGCATGAAGGATGGATAGGTGCAAGTATAGCCTTGTTGCTCATAAATATGGTGGACATCATGTTGAAAATGAGCATTGTTTTCATTAATTTGATTGAAATGCATATTAAAATTGGATTCAACTTCATCAAAGTGAGAATTGAAGTTATATTCCATCAAAGTCATGTGTTAAAAAATTTGTCCTACCTAAAGAGGTTCACCACCTTATGCTTGAGCACTTTGAGTTGATGTACATTCACTTCTTTTGAAGTTCTTCTTCTTCTTCCTCAGTGTTTTAACCTTCTTACTCTTCTAATTCTTTAAACATAGCCTCAGTATTTTCACTTGCTTTAAGGTCATATTTCTAAACCCAAAATCCATTAATTGTATTCAATTGATTAGAGTTTTTTTATAAAAGTCTTATCAAGGAGCATAGGTTTAGTAGAAGGTAGAGTATTAAGATTAATATTGTAAAATTTAGCTAATTTTGTAACAATTCCACCAATATAAATTGCGCTAGTGTTACTATCACTAATTAGCCAAATTCTCCATTGTAAAAATCTCCCTAAAGTAATCTTTTCATCATGACAAAGACAAAAGAGGATGAAAAGATTATCAAGAGAAAGAGTTTCATTGGAACATAGTGTCCTGAGTGATATCCCGATCAGGATATCATTCAGGATTGGTTTTGTGTGAAAAGTGAAAGTAGGCAAAATGATGTCCCGATCGAGACAGGTATAGTCCTTAACAGGACTAAGTCCTTGTCAACAAAAGATTGCAAAATCTTTGCAATTAATTCCAAAACTCCTTACAATTAAGTCCTTGCAAATTAATTGTGTATAAATTTTGAATTAATTGAAGATTTTAGGAAAGATTAGATAAGTGTTTGAAATAAACTTATTTAAAAAAGGATATATTTTACTAAAATTAAAATAATTAATTAAATGAATAAAAAATTTCAATGATTATTTATTAATTTTGCAAAATAAAAAGAATTAAAAACAAAGTTCAAAGGGAAATAATAATTAAAAAATATTAAAAATCAAGAAAATCAAGAATTAAGGCATATAATGTAATTTAGATAATCACAACATGATTTCATAAAAAAAAATGCAAAATAAAATATACCAAAGTTAAAATTGTGAACAAGTATTATATACTAGAAATAAACAAAAAATATTCACATGAATCCAATCATTAGCATATCAATTTAAGCATAAAATCAAGATAGACTAAAGTCATCAATCATGCCAAGTTGATGTTTAATGAAGTTCAATCTCTCTTCATTGAGAGGTTTGGTGGAAATATCTACAAGTTAATTATTTGTATTAACAAATTCAAGAGAGATATCACCAATTTGAACATGATCATGTAAGAAATGATGTATGATATCTATATGCTTAGTTTTAGAATGTTGAATGAGATTCTTACTAAGGTTGATAGCACTTATATTATCACATTTAATAGGAATGTGATTAAGTTTTATACCATAGTCCAACAATTGTTGTTTTGTCACAAAACTTGTGAACAATAAAGACTTACTATAATATATTCAACTTTAGTAATGGACAAGGCAATCGAAACTTGTTTCTTGCTAAACTAAGAAACTAAACATTGTCCTAAAAATTGACAAGTTCTGAAAGTGCTATTTCTATTTAGTAAACTATCAGTAAAGTCTGCATCAGAATAGTTAATGAGATCAAATGATGAACTCTTAGGATATGAAAGTCCTAAATCCATTATTCCACAAAGATATTTGAAAATTGTTTTGATAACATTCAAATGAGACTCTTTAGGACTAGATTGAAACCTAGCACATAAGCAAATAGTAAACATAATATCGAGTCTACTAGCAGTTAAATAAAGAAGGGATCCTATCATACCTCTAAAATGCTTTTCATCAACCGGCTTTCCATTCTCATTTTTATTGAGTTTGGTAGTGGTACTCATAGAAGTTTTGCTTTTTTTAGCTCCATCCATGCCAAACTTCTTGAGAATGTCTTTTGCATGTTTGGTTTGATTGATGAAAATTCCATCTTTACATTGCTTGATTTATAGTCTAAGGAAGAATTTGAGTTCTCCCATCATGCTCATCTCAAATTCTCTTTGCATCAATTTAGAAAATTCTTTACACAAGTAATGGTTAGTAGCACCAAAAATAATCTCATTAACATATATTTGCACAATAAGTAAATCATGCTTGAATTTCTTTATAAAAAGAGTTGTGTCAACTTTTCCTTTAGAGAAACCTTTATCTAATAAGAAGTTACTCAATCTTTTATACCAAGCTCTTAAAGCTTGTTTCAATCTATATAAAAGCTTTTAACAATTTAAAAACATGATTTGGAGAATCAAAATTTTCAAAAGTCAGAGGTTGTTCAACATATACCTCTTCTTTAATAAAACCATTGAAAAATGCACTTTTAATATCCATTTGATAAAGTTTGAAATACATGAATAATGCAAATGCAAGTAGTATTCTAATAGCTTCTAACCTTGCAACAGGGGCAAAGGTTTCATCATAATCAATGCCTTCCTTTTGATTATAAGTTTTAGCTACTAGTCTAGCTTTTTTTCTAGTTATGACACCTTGTTCATTCATCTTATTTCTAAATACTCATTTGGTGCCTATTATAGGATTATTTTTTGGTCTAGGAATTAAGGTCCAAACCTTAATTCTCTTAAATTGATTTAACTCTTCTTGCATTGCAAGGACCTAAAATTCATCACACAATGTATCATCAACATTTTTGGGTTTAAGTTAAAAAAATAAAGGCTAAATTAACAATAATCTTAAGTTTAGATCTAGTAGTTACCCCTTTTGTAGTGTCACCTATGATGAGGTCTTGAGGATGAGCTTTTTTGAATTGCCAATCATCTGGAAGTTCATCCTTCAAGGGAGGTTCAAGTTCCAAAGGCTTACTAGTATTTTCTTCTTAAGTATTCACATTCTCATTTTCACCTATAAGATCATCAACACTATAAATATCCTTTCTAAGATCAAGCAAGTTTGATTTAATATATATATAACATGCATTTATTCGTCAACTACTAGATTTCTTTTATTAAACACTCTATATGCTTTACTAAAAGTGGAATAGCCTAAAAAAATTCCTTCATCGGCTTTAGAATTAAATTTCCCAAGATTATCCTTGGTGTTTAATATAAAGCACTTGCATCCAAATACTTTTAGATAAGAGAGTTTGGGTTTTCTATTGTTCTATAGCTATAAGCACCCAATTTCAGGATGCAATTATGCACAATTGCGACGTAAGCCCCTATGATGAAATTTATTCAAAAAATTAAACTTGGTTGTTGATTTTCTGGACTTTAGGGACTTTCAGGGGTTTTTTGGTAATTAATAGTTAAAAAAAATATATTTTTTTAGGATCGGCATTGCACAGTACCGATGCGCAATGATTCCATTTTTTGATTTTTTTGCCTATTTTTCCTTATTTTTATCGATTTTTTCAGTGTTTTGATTGGTTGAAAAATTTAAATTTTTATATGATAAGGTTTTTTAAAAAAGAAACGTAAAAGATATTTTTTTTGAAATAAAAACAAATGCTATATGATCTGATTAGATAGGTCTATTCCTCCTTTGGAGGAAGTTCAGTACGCGCAGACTTTCCATTTAAAAGTAGAGTCTGCTTGTGTGCTAGGAGAGGTTTTTTGGCTAGAGGTTTTTTTGGCTAGAGAGGGGCGAGAGGATTTTTTGACAGACGAAAAAAAGCTTTGATTTTCAAAGACCCTAATTTTTGCAGTTCATTTGAGGAAGATGATATAGCCATTTTTGGTCTCAGTCCATAATCAAATCAACAATGAGTTGATTTCAACGGTGAAAATCCTAATATGAGGGGTCGAAAAAGGGCATATGCACAACATTCATTTTTTTCTTTCTTCTCTTCTGTGATTTTTTATTCATTTCGTTAATTTTTTTATTATTTAATTTCTCTACTAATTTGAATGCTTTTTTGTTTTTTTCTTTTGATGTTCGTATGTGGATTGAGGGGGAGCGTGTGTTTAATTGAACAGAAGACCCATGGAATACCATAGATGAACTTGTACTGTTTTAATAATAGTTCTTAGGATTTTAATTTTTGTTCTGCATTTTGGTATCCTGTGTAGTTTATTTTAATTTTTGGGTGTATAATTATTTAATTTTAATTTTGTACGTAGTTTGTAATAACTTCAGTAGTGGGAATAGTGAAAAACTTAAATTTCTGTATTTTAAAATTGATTAGTAATTAGGTTCAATTGGGTAAAAAATCAATTCAAATCAATGGTGATAGTAGCTTAAATTAGGGTTTGCAAGTTATTAATTTAGGGTTTTTTTTAGAAAATCACTGTAATATTTGTTTGATCTATTTTTTGTGTTTTATTTATTTTGGGCTTGTTTTTTATGTTTTTATGTTTTTGGGCCTTAAGCCCACATTTTGGTCTAACCCACTAAATAAATAGGTTTAAAAATGGTTTAGGATTTTAAATAATTAAAATCAGCATAGGCCCATTAGGTTAATTAGATTTTAGGCCTACTTAATTAATTAAAACTTGTCTAGACTTAGCTCAGTCCACTTAAATTTATTTCTTTTAAAACAAATAGACCTAGGCCCACATTTCACTTAAAATAAAACCAAGTTAGACTTAGGCCTAGTAATTTAATTTTTTTCTTTAAAATTGAATAAACTTAAGCCCATATCTTATAAAGATTAAAAAATAGATTTAGGCTCATTAATTAATAAAAATGTAGACCCACTTTTATTCCATTTCATTTGTAAATAAAATGTAGATTTAGCTAACTTTTTAGCCGTCTACAATAGCTCATAAGAAGTTTTATTTAAATTGGTCTTTTGAAAACTCTATTTAAAATATAACAGGATGTATTGACAACTTCTGCCCAAAAGTATAGAGACAAATTATACTCATGAAGCATTATTCTAGCCATTTCCACAAGAGTCTTATTTTTCCTTTCAACTACCCCATTTTGTTGAGGAGTTATAGGAGAAGAAAACGCATGTGAAATACCATCTTCATTATAAAAGGTTTTGAAAAATTCATTTTTAAATTCGGTTCCATGATCACTTCTAATGGATGAAATACAAAAACCTTTTTCTTTTTTAAATCTTTTAGAAAAATTTTCAAAAGCTTTGAAAGCATCATTCTTATGAGTAAGGAAACACCCCCAAGTGAATCTAGAGTAATCATCAACTAAAACATATGCATAGTGCATTCCATTGAGACTAGCAACTCTAGTTGGACTAAATAATTTCATATGTATAAGTTCAAGTGGCCTAGAGGTAGACACTACATTCTTGAGCTTAAATGAAGACTTGGATTGCTTTTCCTTTTGAGAAGCATCACAAGGTTTATCCTTGGTGAATTCAAACTTGGGTAAACCAATCATAAGTTCATATTTATCAAGATCATTCAATAGCTCAAAGTTTGCATGTCCTAATCTTCTATACCATGTCTAGGAGTCATGGAAAATAGACATTAAACATTTGATATCCTTGTTATCAACTTTGTTCAAGTCAATAATATAGATATTGTTTACCCTTTCACTACTAAAAATTATTTTATCTTCATCAAGACTATTAACAAAGCAATTTCTAAGATAGAAAGTCACTTTATTTACCATGTCACACAGTTGACTTACTAAGCAAATTATGTTTAAGACCATCAACAAGTAATACATGATGTATAGATAAGGATTAAGGATTATTGATTTCTCTAATACCTACTATTTGTCTTTTGGCATTATCCCCAAATGTGACATGTCCTCTATCCTTTGCATCAAGCTTGTTGAATTGCTCATTGTCTCCCATTATGTGCCTTGAACATCTACTATTGAGATACCACTTGTTTTTTTATTTTTATGGATTTCAAGCACACCTACACAAAACAAATTAAGTGTTCTTTTAAACTTAAACCTTTCTTGGTATATATTATTTAGTTTTAAGGTAATCCAAAGAAGTAAATTCATGTGTAGTCTTTTATAGAAGCACACATTATTGGTGTCCTTTGATCATACAATATGAATATACAATATTTTCAAATTTATTTCTCCTAGGATGATATGCTTTCCTAGTGTATGAAACATGCTTTTGGTGTTGTGATAGTGTGTATTTTCTAAAATTATTTTGAGTTATAGAGTTAGACATGAATTGACAATGGCAATGTATATTTTGGTAAGTTTGTGTAATATGTTTAAGTGTATTGTGTTGTGCAACATGCTGATGAGTGTTATATTTAGTGTACATCTAAGCATGTTTGAGTTATGCTTTTCTGGCATGAGACTTACCTCTTATATTTGACACATGAGACTTATTAACTTTGGAAGCTTGAGTCTGAATTGGTTTAGAGGTAAAAGGAGTGGAATTATATAATGTTTTAACAAAATTAATATATGATGATGATGAGGAAGAAGACATTCTATTTACATATCTAATTCCATGCATGTTACCATGGAGTTTTTGAGAGTCAAGAAGATTATCTAAACTTTCTTTTCCTTTTTGAAATTTGAAAATAAAATTCTTTAATTCTAATATCTCATAAAAAAGCTTATGATTTTCATCACTTGCTTTCTTGAGTTACTCTTTCAAGGAATTAAAAGATTTTAAATCATTAGCAAGTTCATTATTAATTTAATAAGACTAGAAAATTCATTTCTTACATTTTCAAATTCCTTAAGCTAGTTAACTCATGCTTATAACGGTTCTTTCTAGAAAGTAAGCTTTTGCATTTAAGCAAGAGTTTTCTTAAAATAGATCTCTTAACATTATCATCATCATCATTATCATATTCATCATAATCATAATACTCATCACAAGACGAGTTAGAAGTGGATGGTACCTCTTCTTCTTCTTTAAGAGCCATAAAACAAAGATTTACCACTTATTGTTGTTCCTCTTCCTCTTCGAATTTGGAGGAGTCATCCCAAGTAGTTTTGAAGGCCTTCTTTTTATCCTTTGCTCCTTTGTTCTTGGATTTGAGCTTGGGCCACTCACTTCAGATATGACCGGGTTTTTTGCATTTATAGTAAGTCACTTCTTTAATTTTCTTCTTACCTTCTCTTTCAAACTTCTTATTAAAGTCCTTTATTCTTGAAGGATTTTTCTTTTTCAAGAACTTTTTGAAATTTCTAGTAAGCATGACAATATCACCATCTTCATCACTAGAATTTTTAATACTTTCCTCTTCACTATCTTTTTGAAGAGCTTTTAGTGCTATGCTTTTTTCTTCTATTCCTTTTCTTCTTACTCTTCACCTTTTTGCTTGATTGTAAGTTCATGTGTTAGGAGCACTTTAATAAGTAAGTTAGTTGAAAGGGTAGAGAGGTACTGAGCTTCCTCAATTAAAGTGACCTAAGATTCCTAATCATTCTTAGGTAGGATTCTTAGAATCTTGTTATTCATCTTTTTTTTGGAGAAATACTTTCTAAGTTTCTTGAGGGTTGTAAGAAAAGTGTTGAGTCGATTATTCATCTTTGTGATTGACTCATAAGGCTTTATCTTGAAGAGCTCATATTTATACATGTGAAGTTGAACCTTCTTGTTCCTTGCATGTTGCCTTCATAATGGTTTTCCAAGGTCTCCCACATTTCCTTGTCTAAAATGTAATGTTAAAGCTTCCTTCCTTCTTGTTTTGTTATTGAAGAGAGTAAAGTGATCATAGCCTTTTTATTTTTGTAGTTTTCTTCCTTTCATTCGTTGTACCATTCACTGCTTGATATAATTGTTTGCACACCATCGATGGTAGCTTTAGGTGGTTGCAACCTTTAAGAACAACTTCCCAAAGTCTAACGAAATCATAATATAAATAAAGCTCTATTTTGAACTTCCAATGAGGATAGTCACTACCGTTAGAGAATGGTCTAAGTAAAGAAATATTTTTAAGTTCACTCCTCATGATATTGTATTCTAGTAATTAAGTTCCTAGAATAAAAAATCTGATACCAATTGAAAGTGCCTTAGAGGGGGGGGGGGTGAATAGGGCTATCGAACAAAAGTAAGAAATTAAAATAAGAATTAAAAAGAATGTTTAGAAGTAAGAATGACAAACGCAAGAATTTAAGGAGTTCTAATTTTTAATAATCCTACTTCTGCACCTAACTTATCCCCAAGTTAGGATTTTGAATTACCATAATTTATTCCTTAAATTGATTTTTACAACTTGAGTTTTAGGCTCAACTCAAACCTTACAACTTGAGTTTTCAAGGCTTACTAAAAAAATAATTCCTAAGTGTTTTAAGAGTTAAATACTTCAACTAATTCCTTTATAATAGAATCTCACTTCCTGTTTTCTAATCCTAGAAAATAGAAGAACAAGAATATCTATTATAACACTCCCAAACTCTCACAAGAGTTATACAAATACAAAAATTATTTTAAAAGAATTTTTGAGAGCTTAATTAAATGCTTAGAAGTATATAACGAATGAGCAAGTTTTTTAACCTTAAAATAATCTTCAAAGATTATATTTATACTTGAGTAATTCAAATATAGTTGTTCGAAGTAATAATTTCATTTCTAATAAATTTAAATAAGTATGTCATTTGGACTTTTGAACTGTAAATGTCTTACTCTCGGTCGGGATATCATTAGTCATTTGTAGCCATTTTAAGTTTGAATTTCTCTGGTCTCGGGCATAGTTCTGCCTAAAATTCAAAATTTTACAAAAGAGAGTCCTAGTCGTGACCCTTAGTCCTGGTTGCGACTGCCTGATCCTAGGCAATGTCCTGGAAGGGACATGGATTAGGATCTTTACTGTTCTTAAAATGCCGTTTTAAAAAAATTAGCTCTTTAGTAATGAGCTAGGTCCCGGTTAGGATTGAGCTTGGGATGGGTTTCAAATTTGCTAAAATTATGCAATTTGGTCCTTGTCTTTAGTCCGATTATAGTAGTGCTTGTGATGTCTTTATGAAGTGATTTTTCTTTGATAAGTCATCATTATTTGGATTTCCAAATGATTCGTAACTTATACACACTTGAAGTAAAAACATTAGTCACGCAAAATTAAGTTTGTTAAGATCAAAATCAAGATTGATAACTTGCTTAGGTCAATAATTAATTTATAATTTTTCTTCATAAATATTTTATTATAAGTAACAATTAATAACTCCAATAAATTTTAAAATATTTTCATATTCATAAAATTATAGATAGGGCTGGAAATTCATGTTTATGGATCATAAAAGGCTCGTGTCGAGACACTATAATAACACAGATATGGCCAACTCAAATATTACCCGTTTAATTAATCGTGTCAAACCTATAAACCTAGACACATATACATTTAATTAATAAGTTACACAACACGACTTGTGTAACCCGTTTAACCTATACATTTCTAAATGTGTTTAGACACATTACAAACACGTTTTAACATATTTAATACCAAATTACAAAAAAAAATTAAACATTCCTAAATAATAATTTTAGTTTAAACATCCATACATATTCTAAACATCATTACAATATTTTAAACTTCATAAAAATGTTAAATTGTTCAATAACATATGAAATAACAATGATAATTCCTATTTTCTTTAAGATCTTGATCCTTCCACCTACATATATACATAAATGTGTTAATTTGCACATTATTTTAAGTGAAATAATACAATACAACCTCAATATATTCATATCATCAAGTAAAGAAACCAACATTCATGCATAACAACAATAATTTAAAACCATCTCAATATTATAAAAAACAAATATAAAGTGAAAAGATATGAAAATGTTATAGTTATTCCTATTAACACAATGTGCACAAAGTAATACATTTACAACCAGAAGAAGCAATATAGCATGAGCTGTCTAGCAAAAGTTAACCTTCACTCTACTCATTTCCACAATTCAAAACTCGTCAAAAAACTACTTATGAATGAACATGGCAATATCCTTAAATAACAATAAGAACCCAAATTTGGATAGCACTAGTAGAGATCAAACTATGGCATCCTTGACAATTGAAAAAATTCAATCTTTCACACAATAAATACATAAATAAATAGCACAACTTTAAATAAAAAATTATGAATCTTTTCAGGTCAAGGATAAAAAATTAAGTAATGGTGTAGACGGTGGGGTTTATCGCGCACCCAAGATTTTAGTAACCGCAACACTGTTTGAGCATAGGGCTCCAGAGAACACACTAACCACTGTCACAAAGACATGGCGTGGAGATGAGGAGTTGCCACCCAAGGTAATAACTAGGACAAATCGAAAAAGTGGTACTCGATTCCCCAAAAGAAAGCTAGCACCACAACCAGGAGATTTTGAATATGGAATACCAACTTCTTTCAGTCTCGTGGTCTCTTAGAATTACTTTATAAATTACTATATTATCCTCTATTTACATACAATTTCATATAAACCCTTATTCTAGCAATTAACTCCAAGGCAAACCAGTTATGAAAATACAAGTAAATAATGCATTCAATACAATCCCTAAGTTAGTCTAAGCTACATTGATTTTAATTAAATGAGCTAAATCTACATGTTTTAATTTATAAGTGATCTAAAGACTAATTCCTTTTAATTTTAATTAAATGAACTTAGGTCTATTAATTCTAAAAATGGGCCTAAATCTACAAATTATGGAGGTATTTAAATTAGTGGGCCTAATTCTACATGTTTTAATAATAAAATGATCTTAAATCTACATATTATGAAAAAGGCTTAAATTAAGTGGAATAAGTCCGAATTAATTAAATTAAATTAGGTGAGTTTATGTCTAATTAACTAAATTGGCTTAAGTTATCTCTATCCTAAATTCAATTAATTATGGGTCTAAAATGCATTTTAATTAATTAAACATAATAACCTAAATTTAAATGGATTGAAGCCTACTGTGGGCCTAGGGCCCAAAACAAGCCCAAAAAAACAAAAACAAATAAAACATGCTAAAATAATTAAATAAAAAGATCAAATAACTAATTAAATTAATTCCTTCTAAAAAAATCCTAATTTTCATCAACATGCAACCTAAATTAATCTACTTCCTCCATTGATTTTAATTAATTACCCAATTGAAATCTTAATTTTACTAAGAAATTAATTAAAATAAACAAACAGCACACAATTTCACTATTCCCATTATTGGGGCTATTATAATAATCTATTGAAAATAATAATAAAAATAATTAATACAACCCCAAAAACATAAATAAAATAAAGACATAAAATAAAAAATAAAAAGACTTAAAAACTAAATCTACAAGGTCTTATCCGTGACATTCCATGGATTCAATCTTCCAAACATTATCATCATAAAAAAGAACAAAAATTATGATTAGTGAATAAATTATAACAGTAATAAAAAAAATTAAAAATTAATAAAATAAAAAAAATAAATCAAATAAAATAGAATAAGGAGAAGATGATGCTTATGAATAATTTTAATGGAGTGCTGCTTAGATTTTGTAAAATTACCATTCTTGATAGGTCTTCGAATCTTATTCTTCAAAAATCCTCCAAAGATCTTCAATTAATCAATTAAGGAAAAGAATTTCTTTTGTAGAGAATGCAGATGCTTTTTTTCTTTTTTTTTTCTGTCCCTCTCTTTCTTCTCTCCTCCCTCTTTTTTCAGGAGCCAAAACACCTGCTTTTATAGTGAAACATTTCCTAAAAGACTTATATTTCCTTAAAAACATCAGATAAATATCAAAAATAATTTTAAAAGAATTTCAGACCAATTAGGACTTAAGAAAAATATTTTTATTTTCTAAAAAATTCAAAGACCAAGCGGAAAAGGTCTAATTCCCATCGGAATTGTGTAATTCTGACCAGAATTACATAATTCCGATCGGAATTATGTAATTACAATCAGAATTACATAATTGCAATTTAGTCCATGAAAAGGTCCCTGAAAGAATTTAAATTTTACAATTAGGTCCTTAAAAAACGCTGCAATTTAGTCCATAAAAACATTAAATTCTTTCTTTGAAAAATGTAATCAGACCTCTGAAGTTTCAAAGTTCAAGTATTGAAGACTTATTCATGAAATTTTCATCATTAGAGTCCTTTGTCGCATCCATAACTCATCATTCTGAAATTGGGTGTCTACAAATGGGTTCTTGAGTATACAACTAGAAAGTGTGAAATCTTTCAAAAAATATGGCAACAATAATGACAACACTATGTTTAAATGAATAATTATGAAACTTGAAATACTAAGAATCAAAAACTTTGTAATGGGTTCTTGAAAATGTGAATGGAGAATCATAAAAGATAACCATTCATATGATTAAAGGACAAAGCCTAAACATGTGCTAAATCAGGCAGAATCTAAAAATGCAAAGCCTATAAAAACCAAGAAGTAATTAAGACTCTCATGATAAAACATTTATATTCAAATGAAAATAACCAACCATAAGATTACTTGCGAGAAATTTTAACAAAAAAAGGGAAAAAAATTTTAACAAATGAAAATAAACAACCAAGAGGCAAAGAATCTCGTAACCCAAATGAATCATTTAATTAAAACCCATTATAAAAATGACAGAATTAAGTACCTGTGATGAAGCTCAAGATTAGAAGTTCAAAACCAGTGAAGCCTGTGGTGAAACCTCCCACTTTTTTTAGTTTATGCTTTCTACTTTAGGACCTACCAATGAGCACTTGGCAATGGACTGGTGTGAGACGGAGTGGTACGATATGTGATGACTAGTACAAGACAAAGTGAAGGTTGAACTGGCAATTTATAATTGATATAATGAAAATATACATAGTTATTTAGGCTAGTTAAGGTCTATTTTCATTTCATTTCATCATGCTTTATGTGTTTTTTTAGTTTTTGAATTAATGTTTTTTACTTATTTTATTATTAGGACTCATTATGTAAGTTTTATGCAGGATTTAGGGCTTAAATGTGCTTTAGAAGACACTTGGAGTTGATTGGAACA
Organism: Mallotus nudiflorus; assembly: GCA_947683625.1. NCBI lineage: Eukaryota > Viridiplantae > Streptophyta > Magnoliopsida > Malpighiales > Euphorbiaceae > Mallotus > Mallotus nudiflorus. The sequence continues at coordinate 3,007,267 of CANTUR010000061.1, forward strand.
ATCTAAGAAGTAAAAGGAGTCAAGCTTGGATCATAAGGAAGGATGATGAGTTGTCACCAAGAGTCTCTGTGATGAGTCATCACACTCATTTCTTGCCAAAGGTTGTAACTTTTCCCAGTTTGAGTAGTTTTTGTATTTAGGCCATAAATTTGTCTACAAACCTCTAAATTAGGTGATTTAAGTTGCTTTAAAAAGATAACAAAATTTTTTACAATTTTCATGAAGGAACTTTTTAGAGATAAAGTCATTTGGATGGAAAAAAATTCCCTTGAACTTATAGATTCTCTAAATGGGGGTGACCTTTGATGTCAAGTGGTGCCTTTCCAAGTTCAATCCTATTCTAGTCACTTCCAGTAGCTTCTAAGTCCTATATATGCATCATTTTTGGCCTAAAATAAAAAGGTAGAGGAAAATAAAACAATAAGAAGAGATAGAGGAAAATAGGACAACAAGAAGAAGATTAAAGAGAGACATATGAATCAATAGAGTGTTTTAGAAATACTACTATCTTTTAGTTTTAAGAGTCATTGTAAAAACACTTAAAGAAGATAAAGCCAAGTGCAAGACAAGATCATCCTAAGTATCAAGGATCCTTTAGAAGACATAGAATGGAGTTTTATTTATTCAATTCTTTATATTTTTATCTTTATTTCTATATTGAATTTGGTCTTCTTTTATTGCTTCTTAATCATGTATCTAGGCTAAGTCTTTTGTATGGGAATTATAATGATGAATTAAATAAGAACTACATTTTTATCTTATATCTTTCATGATTTAATTTCAATTAGTGCTTATTTGTGTTGTGTATGCTTGATCACCATATGTAACTTGTCAATCAAATTATCACTAATGAGAGTTGGGGTAATTTAGTGGAAAGTGATTGAGATTACTTAAGATTGTAATTTTTCTAGGAATCGTAAAGGGAATTCATTTTAAGGGAGACATAATTAGTATAATATGCTTTATGGTTTTCTCTTATCTCTACAATACAACGAGAGTGCTTGTAGACTCTAAGAGGAAATACCTTTAATCGACAACGAGAGTTGCTTTTAAAGGCTATAAACTAATTTCCAATCAATATGTTTTATGATAACTATGTTTAAAGTTCTTGTTTGATTGTAATTTATGATTCTCCCATAGATAGATATATATATATTGTTTGTCTTATTATTTTAGTAATTAGTTAGTGTTTAGATTTCTTTATTTGTTTAAGTCATTATTACTATTATTCTGGTTTCATTTACCTATCCATCTAAGTATCTATCCAGTTAATACAAGATTTACCCCAAGTCCCAAATATTCGACACTCTACTTGCTTTATACTAAGTCCTAAAGACTAGGGTATACAATTCCACCCGCATCAGAATTTGGTGCCATTGTCGGGGACTTGGATATAATTTTTATTAACTTAGGATAGTGAAAGGTTGCTTTAGGCCTTGTTTTTTTGTTTTGTTTCTTATTTTTTTTTATATTTTTCATTTTTTTATATATTTTTTTAATTTGTTCAATAATGAATTTATATTTTTTATGCTTACTAGAAGTACTAGTGATAATAATTTGAACTTTGATCCTGAAATTGATTTAACTTTACGTGCTTTATGCAGGGAACAAAGGACAAGAAGAGAGAATCAATCGAATTTGAATGATATGGCTTAACCAAAAAGGAGAACGTGAGGCAATTTTACAATGCCCAACATCTCGGGCAGTTTTGGAGGGATTGTGGCTTCGGCTATTGCTAACAAGAATTTTGAGATCAGGCTAAGTATCATCCACATGGTGCAAAAAAATCAATTTAGAGGTTTATAAGGAGAAGATCCCTATGCCCACATATTAACTTTTCTTAATGTGTGTGCAACTTTTAAGATTAATGGTGTGATGGACGACGCAATCAGGCTTAGACTCTTTCATTTTTCGGTTAAGGATAAAGCACAACTTTGGCTTGCTAGTTTTCCAAATGAATCAATCACAACATAGGTCTAATTGAAGCCAGTGTTTCTGCATAAATATTTTCCACCACATAAGACGACCAAGTTTCACAATGAGATCACTACTTTCAAGCAAAATGGAAGTGAGACAATCTATTCAGCTTGGGAGAGATTTAAGGAACTCTAATGGCAATGTCCACATTATGGCTTGCCGGAATGGATGATTCCTCAAATTTTCTACAATGGGTTGACGGATGAAAATAGAAACATTGTGAATGCAGCAGCCGATGGAAAATGGATGGATAAAATGGCTAGAGAAGCCGTTACTTTGCTTGAAGAACTTGCATCTCAAGGATACATGGGTGATAAAACAACTATGGCAAAAGCAAGGGGAGTTTTGGAGCTTGACACAATTAAAATGCTGAATGCAAAGGTGGATGCTCTCACCAATCTGGTAAGTAAAAATCAAATTAATTCTTTAGAAAGTACTAATGTTGTTTGTGAGTCTTGTGGAGGACCTTTTTCATATTCTCAATGTACTTTAAGTACAAATGAGGATATGAACTATGTGCAAAGTGGTTTAAACCAACGAATGGGGTTAAATTCCAACACTTATAACCTTTGGTGGAGGAACCATCTCGATTTCTCTTGGTCAAACCCATCCTCTCAATTAAACCCTCCATATAACCCAAACACCAAACCTCAAAACCCACTAGGATTTTCCATGAAACAACAGACCTCTAATCCTACCCATCCTAAACCTACTCTTGAAAATCTCATAGAGCAATTTGTCAACCAACAAATGTCCATAAATAAATAAAATGAGGAGCAATTTAAGTAGGTAAACTCTAAGCTTGAGCAACTTGCTACTCATAACTGCATCCTTGAAACCCAAATTACCCAAAAGCCTCTTCATCAAATACTAAACCTTTAGGAAAGCTTCCTAGCCAACCAGAGTATGTACAAAAAGATTCTTGCCAAGCAATTACCTTACGTAGTGGTAAAGAGGTTGAAAAGGATCTCAATAAGAAAAAAAGAGTGGTTGATGATGATGGGGTAGAGATTGAGGAAGTAGATGTTAGAAGTAAAGATAATAAGGAAGATGCCATACCATCAAAGAATGATGAACCAAGGGTAGATGTTATAACCCTTCCTTTTCCTCAGAGGTTCATAAGGCATAACTTAGATAAGTAGTTTGGAACATTCCTTGATTATCTCAAGGAAATCACTATCATTGTACCATTTATGGATGTCATTAGAGACATGCCAGCTTGGGGTAAATTTTTGAAGGATATTATTAGCCATAAGAGCAAGCTTGAAGATTATGGCTTATTATCTCTTGTTAAAGAATCCAAGGCTATGTACTCCAAGTCTCCACCAAAGCTTAAAGATCTAGGTTCATTTATAGTTCCTTGTATAATTAGAGGTACACATTTTAATAAAGCTTTATATGATATTGGTGCTAGTGTTAGCCTTATGCTTACTGTATTTATAAAAGGCTTAATTTGGATGAGCTTAAGCCTACCAATATGTTTCTTTCCATATCAGACAAATCTGTTACATATCCACTTGCCATTATAGAAAATGTACCAACAAAAGTAGGGAAGTTTATAATACCAGCTAACTTTATTATATTAGAAATGGTGGAAGTTCTTGAGATTCCAAATTTGTTTAGAAGACCATTCTTGATGACAGCAGGAGCAATTATTGATATGAAGAAGGGAAAGATCACATTAAAGGTGGATAATGAATGTATGGAATTTGATGTGCTGAAAATCATGAAGTCAACACCTGTAGAAGTGACAAGTAGAATTGATTCTATTAATGTTATTGATGAATGCATTAAAGAAGTAATTCATGAGTGTGTGAGGAATGATTATATGGAGCCATCCAGAATGCAAGAAGCTAATGAGCAAATTTTGGAGGTAACTCCACATCAACTTTCCCATAGGACATCAAGATTTGAACCTTTTTAAGTAGAGAGAATGATCCAAAAGTGAAGAAGTCAAGATGGAGCTCAAGCCTCTATTGTTAAATCTAAGATATGCATTTCTTGACTCTAACCTTAAATTTCCTTTTATTGTTAATTCATCTTTGATTAGTGATAATGTTGATGCCTTATGTGATGAATTGCTTAATCATAAAAATGGCATTGGGTATTCTATAAATGATTTAAAGGGTATTGGTCCTAATGTATGTATGCATAGGATACTTTTAGAGGACCACGCTAAACTTTCTAATGAAGGTCAAAGGCAGTTAAACCCCACTCTTATGGAAGTGGTGAGAAAAGAGGTAACTAAGTTGCTTAATAATGGAATCATTTATTCCATTAGTGATAGTAAGTGGGTAATCCCCGTTCAGGTTATACCAAAGAAGGGAGGCTTAACCGTTGTTAGGAATGAATCTAATGATCTCATACTTACTAGAACTATCATGGGATGACATATATGTATTGACTATAGGAAATTGAATAAAATAACTAGGAAGGACCATTTCCCATTGCCTTTTATTGACCAAGTCCTTGAGAGACTAGCCAGCTTTTCTTATTTTTGTTATTTGGATGGATTAAGTGGTTTTTACCAAATTCCTATTCATCCTGAGGATCAATTTAAAACCACCTTTACATGTCCATATGGCACTTTTGCTTTTAGGTGTATGCCTTTTAGTTTATGTAATGCACCTACAACTTTCCAAAGATGCATGTTTTCAATAATTAGTGATTTGCTTGATGATTATGTAGAAGTTTTTATGGATGACTTCAGTGTTTATGGTACTAATTTTTTCAATTGTCTAGAAAATCTATTTAAAGTTCTTGATAAGTGTATTGAGCATGGATTGGTCTTGAATTGGGAAAAATGTCACTTTATGGTACAAGAGGGAATTGTTCCTGGTCATTCAGTTTCTAAGAGGGGCATTGAAGTTAATAAAGCAAAGATTAAAGTCATTGAAAATTTGCCACCTCCAAAGAGTGTTAAGGATATAAAAAGCTTCCTTGGATGTACAGGTTTCTATCGAAGATTTATCAAAGACTTCTCTGAGATAGCAACGCCATTGTGTAGGTTACTTGCTAAAGGTGCTATTTTTGAGTTTAATACTATGTGCCTTGATGCATTTGCAACTTTGAAAAGAGCTCTTGTTTCCGCACCTATTTTGCAACCACCTAATTTAGAGCAACCACTTGAAATAATGTGTGATGCTAGTAACTTTACGGTGGGGGCTGTGCTAGGTCAAAGAAAGGAAGGCAAGCCTTATGTGATGCTAGCAAACTACTTGATGATGCTCAAATCAACTACACTATAATAGAAAAGGAGTTGCTTGCTATTGTTTATGCATTTGACAAGTTTAAAGCATATCTTATGGGGCAAAAGGTGATTATTTATTTAGATCATGCTGCTTATAAGTATCTTCTAAGCAAAAAGGATTCAAAACCTAGACTCTCCTACGGTGGATTTTGATGCTTCAAGAGTTTAATTGGGAAGTGAGAGATAAGAAAGGAAGTGAGAACCTTATTGCAGACCACCTACTAATGATTGATCAAGATGGACTCAAGAGGAATGATAATGGTGTGCCAATTAATGACACATTCCATGATGAACACTTACTAAGTGTGGTATCAAAGGAACTTCCATGGTATACGGATATTGCAAATTATCTTATGAGTGGTGTTCTTCCTTATGAGTTAGATTATTGACAAAGAAAGAAATTTATGCATGATATTAAATTCTATTATTGGGAGGAGCCTTTGCATTACAAGAGATGTGTCAATGGTTTAATTCAGAGATGCATTCCTCAAGATGAAGCTCAAGATGTTTTGAGACATTGCCATTCCTTGGATGTTGGAGGACACTTAAATGCAACAAAAATGGCATTTAAGGTACTACAATATGGTTTTTGGTGGCCAAATTTATTTAAAGATGCTAGAGAGTTTGTTTTTACATGTGATAAATGTCAAAGAATGGGCAATATCATTAGGAAACATGAGATGCCTTTAAAAGGAATCCTTGAAGTTAAGCTCTTTAATGTTTAGGGTATAGATTTCATAGGTTCGTTTCCTAGTTCTTTAGGCTATAAGTATATTCTGGTCATGGTGGATTATGTTTCAAAATAGGTGGAAGCATTCCCAACCATTACTAATGATGCTAAAGTGGTCAAGAGGATGCTTAAGAGAACTATTTTTCCTAGGTTTGGTACTCCTAGGGCATTGATTAATGATGAAGGTTCCTAATTTTGTAATCATGTGATTAAGGCTCTCTTAAAGAAGTATGGAGTAACACATAAGGTTGCTACTCCATATCCCATAAACAAGTAGGCAGGTTAAGATTAGTAATAAAGAGATTAAGTGGATCCTAGAATAAATAGTGTCTTTTTCATGGAAGGAATTGGCATTAAATCTTGATGATGCTTTATGGGCATATAGGACAGCCTTTAAAGCCCCAATTGGCCTTACTCCTTACCAATTAGTTTATGGGAAGTCATGTCATCTCCCCATTGAATTAAAGCATAAGGCATATCAGGCAACAAGGGCTTTGAATTATGATTTGAAGAAGGCTAGTAGGAAGAGTTTACTTCAGCTTAACAAATTAGACGAGTTAAAAATGAATGCTTACGAGAATGCAAAGTTATATAAAGAACATACTAAGCTATGGCATGATAAGCATTTATCTAAGAAGCAATTTCATGAAGGTGAGCTTATTCTCCTTTTTAATTTAAGACTCAGATTATTTTAAGGAAAGTTGAAGTCATGATGGACGGGTCCATTTAAAGTTGTCAAGGTTTATCCTCATAGAGCAATTGATCTTACTAATGTAAAGGGGCAAATTTTTAAATTAAATGGACATAATCTCAAGCCCTACTTGATCTATGATACAATTGATCTGAGTTGCTTTATCTCTCTATCTACACCTTAATTAAAGTATGGTAAGGTCAAGCTATAGACTTTCAAAATTTAGTAAGGTATGATTCACACATTTTTCTTTTATTTCATGAGAATTACTTTTACTAATTCACCCACATTTCTTTAATTAGTATGTTTATTATTAGTATACATTTAGTTTATGATTAGTTTTCTATTCTATTTTTATACATTTTTACATATATTCATTGCATTGTCAATTATGTCTAGTTAGGCAACACATATGCACACAATAGTGCACACTGTCACGACTCGTCACGCATTGAAAAGTTGTAATAGAGACATAAGGTGATGAGTCATCATGTGTTGATGACTTATAACAGCACTTATTGGTGATGAGTCATCACGCGTGTACGAATCGTCACAAAGAGTTAAGGTGATGAGTCGTCACCATATTAACGACTCGTACACCTATATACATCCTGCCTATAAATGCATTCTTATATGTTTTTAATTATCATAGCTTAATTTCATTATTTTTATATATATTACACATCTTATTTGTTTATATATTTGTCTTATTCTACTCATTCCTAAACTGAACAATATTTTATAAATGAAAAGTTGTTTCTTGTCTAAGAATGGGCATACCCTTTCCCATCTTTACACGCCTTTTCACCAAACCTTACACCCCCACATCTTACACCCCTATTACATCTATAAATACCCCCTTTTGACCACCCAATCTCACATGTCTCCTTATACCAACGAATTTGCATTTACTTAAACTAACTTCTCTTATCTCTTACTGTTTTATCTTTTCTATTCTTTCATTCCTTATACACTTTGGCTTTCTCTTCATCTCTTTTCCACTCTAAACCTAACTGAACCACTCTTCATCCTTTCATCATCTTTATTTTCTTTTTGCCTTTATGATTCATTCAAGCAAGACCATAATCATGGGTAAGACTAGAGGATCATTTTCTAAGAGGCCACACATTAAAGAAACACATCAAGAGGAGGAGGATCTTTCCCAAACTTACAAAGCTAAGTTTCCAATCCTTACATATAAGGCAAGTTTAGGGAAATCTTGGGTTGTAAGTACATTCCTAACTCCCTTTTGAATGATGTGGGTATGTTTGAATCTTTTGATCAATTGTTGACTTAATGTGGGCTTAAGAAATTTGTTTCTATGAATGAAGATACCAATATTGAATTGACTACAGAGTTTTATACTACTTTGGATGTTAATGCTAAAGATTCATAAATTTTGGAATTTCACATGCAAGGGAAGAAACATCAACTTACTTACACTTTCATGAATCACGTTTTTGGTTTCAAAAGAGATGGGTTATGTGATCCCCCATCATCTTTTAAGTTGAATGAATTCTAGATGTTTTTGACTGGTTTGCACACACCATTTGACTCTAGGAAAGGCAAGGTTATATTTATTAAGGACTTAAAATATTAGTTCCTACATAAAGTGCTTGCATGTGTTCTATTTTATAAAACTGAATTCAATAGAGTCTCTACATAAGAGTTATTTCTAATGTGGTGCATTCATAATAAGAAACAATTGTGTTGGACCTATTGGGTGTTTAATCAATTGTTAGCTTGTGCTTCCAATAAGGATACACCTTTGATTTATGGCCATTTGATTACCATTATTGCAAAAGCTTTGAATGTTAACCTTGCTAACTATACTTGTTTTATTGAGTGTTCTTATTTTACTAAGCAAGCTTTTTTAAGAGGAGAAGTAGTGGATGCTACATTTCATTTTATTTCTCCCAGACCCTATTCTTATTAGAGAGGAATTGAAGGACCACCACTAGCTGAGGAGCAACACTATGAAGAATCTACTGAGAGAGTGATCCAGAGGAGGAACTTCCCCAATATACACCATTCGGTGATGTTCCTCTCTTCACTTATCCAATTCAAAGTACCACCGGTGGATCCTCAAGTGCACATCCCCTTATTTGGGATCAAATTTTGGATACGCAGATTGCTATGCAGCAGGAACTTAATGAGATGGAGTTTTAAAACCAACAACTTGCTCATCAGCAACGTAAGATGGAGTACAAATTGAATCAATTTTTCACTCACTCTAGCTATCCGATCGAGTCTCTAATAACCACCCCTACGGATGATTGAGGGAGTACTTCTATCATTTCCTTTGCTTTATTTTTAATTACATTGAAGACAATGCATGTTTTTAAGTGTGGGGAAAGGGATATTAGTAGGATATTAATAGTATATTAGTAGGATATTAGTGGTATATGGCGGTATATAAGTAGTGTCTTGTTTGCATGTTTTATATGTTTTATGTGTGTTGCATATTTTGCATTTTGCATATGTCCTTATCCCATTTTGCATTTAGGGTATTGTTAGTGCTATTTTGCATTCATATTATTCATTCTCTTCCTATATTTAATAAGTAATTATTCTTTTTAGTTTATTAATTTTGATTGAGGTTAATCATTAATGTTGATAATTGGATTTTGTATGCTCTATTAATAGAACTTGAAAGTTTCATCTAGTATAGGTTATAAATTTTCCTTTTTATCTCTTTTTATTATTTCTAATATCTAAAGAATATTTAGTTGACTTGCTAACTATGCTTAAGGCTAAAGTGGTAAAGATTTAAGCTTAGGTTTTCTTAGAATTTTGAATAACCTTAGGGAAACTATAGTCATAATACTCATGAAACTCACTTTTCAATAAAGGATAAGGACAATAAAAAAAAATAATGCTTGTAATATAATGCATCTTAAGTAAGTTGTGTGCAATTGAGTATGCTCCTTAGTTGTATTCATTTGGAAAGGGATGTATAATGTTGCAAGTAGATGTATTTTAAGTAAGTTGTGTTCATTTGTGTTTTCTCCTCATTTGCATTCATTCAGAAAGAATACATCCAAAAAATATATATTTGAATAAAATGTCTAAAAGTGCTATGAGAAAAGTGAGTTGATGTGTGTGCTTAACATTGTCTCAAGGTTGCTTTTGCTTCTAGGAAATCATAAGTTTGGAGAATAGCTATTTTGGTTAAGTAGCTTGGGTAGAACTTTGACTTTGTGTTCTTGATTTTATTCTTAGTAAATTAAGATAAATTGGTGAATTTATTGCTTATGCTATGAAACTTGCTTGTTTTATTATTATAGAGCATTGAAGTTTGATTGATTAACTATCTTTTATAACCTCTTTCATTTTTTAGATGACTTAACAAGACAACTACATTTGTTTTGGAAGAGATGAAAATTTTGTGTGCTTTTCTATACTAGTTCTTTTTTTGCTTAAGGGCAAGCAAGGTCTAAGTGTGAGGGAGTTTAATATAATGCAAATATACATAGTTATTTAGGCTAGTTAAGGTCTATTTTCATTTAATTTCATCATGTTTTATATGTTTTTTTAGTTATTGAATTAATTTTTTTTACTTATTTCATCATTAAGACTCATTATGTAAGTTTCATGCATGATTTAGGGCTTAAGTGTACTTTAGAAGACACTTGGAGTTTATTGGAACAAGCTAGGAAGCAAAAGAAGTCAAGCTTAGATCATAAGGAAGGATGACAAGTCATCACCATATGTATGAGTTATCATTAAGAGTCTTTGTGACGAGTCGTCACCCCTTGACGAGTCGTCACACTCATTTCTTGCCAAGGGGTTGCAACTTTTCTCGGTTTGAGTAGTTTTTGTATTTTGGCCATAACTCTGTCTACAGAAATCCAAATTAGGTGATTTAAGTTGCTATAAAAAGATAATAGAATTTTCTACAAATTTCATGAAGGAACTTTCTAGAGATAAAGTCATCTAGATGGAAAAAAATTCCCTTGAACTTCTAGATTCTCTAAAGGGGGGGTGACCTTTGATGTCAAGTGGTGCCTTTCCAAGTTCAATCCTATTCTAGTCACTTCTAATAGCTTCCAAGTCCTATATATGCATCATTTTAGCCTAAAAAAAATATAGAGGAAAATAGGACAATAAGAAGAAGATTAGAGAGAGACATATGAATCAATAGAGTGTTTTAGAAATACTACTATCTTTTAGTTTTAAGAGTCATTGTAAAAACACTTGAAGAAGACAAAGCCAAGTGCAAGACAAGATCATCCTAAGTATCAAGGATCCTTTAGAAGACATAGAATGGAGTTTTACTTATTCAATTCTTTATCTTTTTATCTTTATTTCTATGTTGAATTTGGTCTTCTTTTGTTGCTTCTTAATCATGTATCTAGAATAAGTCTTTTGTATGGGAATTATAATGACGAATTAAATAAGAACTACATTTTTATCTTATATCTTTCATGATTTAATTTCAATTAGTGCTTATTTGTGTTGTGTATGCTTGATCACCATATGTAACTTGTCAATCAAATTATCACTAACAAGAGTTGAGGTAATTTAGTGAAAAGTGATTGAGATTACTTAAGATTGTAATTTTTCTAGGAATCATAAAGGGAATTCATCTTAAGGGAGACATAATTAGTATAATATGCTTTATGGTTTTCTCTTATCTCTACAATACAATGAGAGTGCTTGTAGACTCTAAGAGGAAATACCTTTAATCGACAAAGAGAGTTGCTTTTAATGACTATAGACTAATTTCCAATCAATATGTTTTATGATAACTATGTTTAAAGTTCTTGTTTGATTCTGATTTATGATTCTCCCATAGATAGATATATATATTGTTTATCTTATTATTTTAGTAATTATTTAGTGTTTAGATTTCTTTAATTTTTTTAGTCATTATTACTATTATTCTAGTTTTATTACCTATCCATCTAAGTATATATCCGATTAATACAAGATTTACCCCAAGTCCTACGTGTTCGACACCCTACTTGCTCTAAAATAAGTCCTAGAGACTAGGGTATACAATTCCACCCGCATCAATAATGAAATAAAAAAGGGCTGAAAATGGCTAAACGACGGTGATGCTTAATGTCACGACCCAAATCGGGAGTCATGTCCAACATTAGGGAACGGGAATTCTTTTGAATCCGGAACCCGTAGCAAGCCTTAAAAATAAAAATCATGAAATAAATAAATAAAAATCACCAGAATAAAAAAAACTTAAGTTGATATAAAAATAAATACTCAATGTTATATCATAAAATAAAATATTTCATACAATATTCAGAGAAAGGTCTCTGACATAAAAACCATTCTATAGATATAAACTACTACTACTACTGCAGTTTTCTAGAGTACAATAAAGTTTAAGTAAGTAATTTACATAAACTAGTCGCTGAATGACCTTACTATTGAGGTCTGAGGAAGAAGAATCTGCTATAAAATAAACAACTGAGGGGAGTCAGACCTCACTGAGTGAATTATTAAATTATATATACATGCACCTTCTAATGTCATATGCAATCAAGCATCAATATATATAATAAATATATACAAGCATTTCATACAGATGCTGAAATCACTTTTATATATAATAAATGCTGAAAAATATTTATTTAAGTAAAGGATCAAATAGAATCTAATTAATCGCAACCTCAATAAAAAAACATCTCTTTAGCCATACAGGCTTACTTAATTTCAAATTAATTCTCTTATTCCATATTGGACAGTAGACTAGCCTCAAAACACTAAGTCAACTGAGCTCCAGTAGTCTCACTGTCAGTGTGATTGGCCCTGAGACACTAGGTCAATCGAGCTCCAATAACCACATACTCAATCACATCAATCTCAAATAATCAATCAAATAAAAGCCACCTCAAGTGATTAAATAACTTAACCCTAAAATCTATTACACCAGTACGTACACGGTCCTAGTGCTGCCTACTAGGTAGCACGTTCTATTGATAGCCTTTAAATAAAATTCAATATGCATATGGGAAATAAATAACATATATTTAAACATAATAACATTTATAACAATGAAATAAACCATATATATACCAGAAATATACTGAAAATATACTAAGTATATATATGCTATATAAATCCAAAATCAACCACAAATATACCGAATATAAACCATGAATATACCAAAAATATTCTAATTATATATTGAAAATATAACATGCATATATATTGAAATATACCAAAAATATACTGAAAATATACCTAACATATACTAGAACATTTAATAAAACAATTCATGTATAAATACATATTAAAAACATGAATACTTAATATCATGCATCCTATATGCGATGTATATATAAAATAATAACTCACAATTCTGCGCTCCTCGAGACTAGCTCGACGGGTCTGGTCCAATAGGCCTCGGTCTCAGTGCAACTAGAAAATAAATAATAATAAATCAGAATAAATCTAACTTATATTTCTAAAGAAGACTCGATTTAGGAATACAAAACCTAGATAAATACGAAAATTCAGAATCGACTCGATGTCACGTTTTATGAGAATTCTATAAAAAATTCGACAGAACTTGCTCTGTAAAATGAACATTTATTTACTAAAAAGTAGAGTCGATCTTGCAAGAGAAATGCACTTCTAACACCATAAAACTCAACACCTCGGGTTGGGACCCCAAATTGCACAATTCCCAACCGAGGTTCACAAATTCATCAAAAATACATTTAAAATAATAAATATATTAAAAATCAATAAATTTCATAAATATCCTCAAAACACCAAAATATAATATATTTAAACAATAAAACACCAAATACAATTATTTTCACAATTATTAAATAAAAATCCCAAATAATAATATAATATTAATAAAAAACCAATTTTTCAATAATTCAACTTAAAATAGTAAAAATTCATTTTTATATATTCAAATAGCATAAATATATATTAAAATTTATTAAAAATCCATTTAATCACCAATTTAGTAAATAATATATTATTAGAATATAATTTTTGAAAATTAGTATTAATTAGTTAAAAATAGTAAATAATTTATAAAAATCATTTTAATACTCTAAATAATTCTAAAACCATCTAAATTTAACTATAATTTTCATAAATTTACACAATTAACTCAATAATACAAAAAATTACATAATATAAATAATATTCCTAAAAATTATATAAATTCACCAAAAATTATTTTAATAATTCTAAAATTATCAACTCACATTACTAACACCAATTCAACTAAATTTTCAATAAAAATAATTAATTAACATAATTATTAAAAATTCAATATTTAATATTAAAATAAAAAAAATTACCCAAAATTCAAATTAATTCAAAAAAATTCACAAAAAATATATTTGATAAGCTTGAGCTACCACAATCAACATTTATGAAGTAATTTTTCATGAATCAACCTAAATTAAGTTCAAAAAATTCAAAAATCCTAAAATACATAAACTAAAAATTGAAGATATCTAAAAATCTAGAGGTTTTGAGCTCAAACAGAGCTCGGAAATGGACTCACCGGATCAAGGACATTTGAAAGAGACTAGTCCGATGAGTTGGGGTGGTCGGAATCTCACCGGCAAGAGGAAGCTTCAAGTTTCGGCACCTCTGTATTTTCGGCGATCTAGGAGACTTCCCGGTGTGTTGAAGGTGGCGGACGACAGTTGGAGGGAGAGGGTAGTGGCGATGGTCAATGGTTGCAGGTGGGGCAGCTCCGGTGGTCTGTGATGGTGGTGACCGAGAGAGAAGAAGAAGAAGAAGAAGAAGAAGAAGAAGAAGAAAAGAAGCGAGAGGTAGAAGACTTTGACCCGAAAATAAATTTTGACTTTTTTATTTTTTTATTTATGAAATTACTAAATTTCCCTCCATCAAATTTAATAATAATAAAATAATAAGGATAATGTTAACAATAATAACACTAATAATAATATTGTTAACAATGATAATAATAACAATAATAATATTAATAACTTTAATATTATCAAATAATCCCATGTCAAATAAATTATTTTTACGTAAATAATTCCTTAAAATAAAATACGTAAATAATATTAGCAATTAACAATAACAATGTACGAATAAAATTTAAAATTGTTAATATTGCATATCACAAAATAATATTATTTTATTTAAAATACTGGGTCTTCACACTTAAGGACGACAAAAAATGAGAATTGCAACCAAATAAAGAACGATGATGATGATAAAACAAAGAGAAAGTGGTGACTGGATAGGGCGATGGAACAAAAAAATGATGATGATGACAGAACAAAGAGAAAGTGGTGACTAGATAGGGTGATGGAACAAAACGCAAAAAAGGGCAATGTTCTTTTATCTGTAGAAAATGAACAACAAGAAGTAGCTAGGGTTTTTCTTTTTGATATAAGAACTAAATTAAAAGTTCAAAATTATGTAGTTTTTTATAAAACTGCGTAGTTTTGTTTAGGACATTTTTTATACTAGTTATACTATGATATTAAAGTTATATTATGATGTTAAAAAAAATTAGGGCATTTTTGGATATAATTTTAAGACATTTTTGGATATCAAAACTTAAAACTACGTAGTTTTGATAAAAACTACGTAGTTTGTTTAGATGTATATTGGGTGAATGTTAAAACTTAAAACTACATTAGATTAATATCATGATAAAAAAAATTAGGTTAATAACTTAATATCATATTTATATTAGTTTTGATAAAACTATGCTAATATTATATTTATATTAATATCATATTAGGTTAATGTTATATCAAAACTTAAAAGTAAAACTTTTATTATAACATCAATAAGAATTTAATGAAATCCATATATTTTTAATATAAATATGTGATTCTTACCCTATTTTACAATTTAAAATTTAGCTTAATAGTAAATTAGTATTATATAGTATTTATTTAAGACTAGATATAAATCTAATTGACAAATACTTAATGTAAATCTAGTTATTTATATTATGATATTAAAGTAATATTATGCTATTAAAAGAATGAGGGTTTTTTTTGTAATACCCTATATTTTATTTTATTTTATTTATTTATTTAAATAAAGTAATAATTTAATTTGCATTATTAGTAAATAATTTTAAATTATATTAAATAATTGTTAATTAGCTAGCTATATTATTATGTCAGGGTTATGTAATTATCATTTCAATAAATTATATTATATTCCCTATAGTACTAACTATTATTTGACAATTTTATAAGTATAAATTATTTTATATTAATCTTGTTATTTTCAGGCCTAATATATGTAATATATATGTTATTAGGGTTTATAATAAATATAAGTTTATTATAATTGTGTGTGTATAAATATATATATATACATATATATACAAGTGTGTATACATATATAGTGTATACATATATAGTATATACAATTAGGATAAATACATACACATACATACATATATATATATATATATATATATATATATATATATATATATATATATATATATATATATATATTAAAAGATTATAATAGAGAGTATTATATATATATATATACAGATACATACCTAAACAAAAAAAAAAAACCAGCACCATCAACCCTTCCTCACTTTGTCTGCCACCCACACTGCCCCTCCTCTCACTGTGCCGCCTCCCTTACCTCCTAAAAACCCCCATCTCCACCGTGGACTGAGCTTCCAGGTTGTTGTTGCTACTGCCCTTCTCTTCCTCGCGCAGTAGCCCTGCACCTCCCGTCCTGCCCAACTTCGGTCCTCCTCTGTCTGTGCTGTTTCTTTGCTGCGTCGAGCTGCCTCCATTGTCCCTATTTCCGGTGGTAACACATCCTCTTCTTCCTCTTCCAACTGCCTTGCCGAACAGTGAGTGATCCTCACTCATTCTCTTCTTTTCCTCTTAAATTTCTTTGATGTTTTCGGTAGATCTTAGGACTTGTGTTGTTGTTTATTGGTTATTGAGGTTAGTTTTGATTTTCTTGGAAATTTTGGTGGATTATTGAATTTATACAGAATTATGTTGAAATTATTTGATATTTAGTTGGTTTTAATTGATTTTTATTTGAGTTCAATTAGTAATTAGGGTAATTAAGGTTAATTATTTTTAGTGTATTGATTTTATTTAAGATTTTAGAAATTATTGTGTTAATTGTAAATTTTATGAATTTTGAGTATTTAATTAATACTTTTGTTAATTTCAAAATTAATTGTTAAAAAATTATGAAATTTTGATAATTGATATTATTATTAAATGTTATTAACTTTAAAACTTAATTTATGGTTTTTGTGATTTTTATACTATTTTTATAATTATTTTTAAGTTTATGTCATATATGAATAATTAGGTTAAATTATATTTTTAGAAGAAATTAGTAGTTGATTATATGTTTTTAATTATATTAAGGTGTTTAATGTAGAGAAAATGATTTTAGATGTTTGTATAATTTTTTTCAAGGAATTTTTTTAGTATTAATGGTGTATTATATAAGTTTGTTTATTATAGGGGTAGAGACGTTATTCTTGTTAAATATAGTTAAATAATAAATTGTGGTTAGTTTTAATAATAATTAAGGAATTTGAAAGGATTTTTACAAATTATCTACTAATTTAGACCAGTTAACACTAATTTTCTAAAAAATTAATTTTTAATAATATATTAGGTATTGTTTTGAATATTATGTGTATTTTTCTATTATTTGGATAAATATGTAATTTTATGGTAATTATAATTAAAATATATTTTAATTAGTTTTATTAATATTTAAGAGGTTTAGAGGATTTTTATATAAATTAATGGGTAATTTTCATTAAGTAATATTAATTTTGAATATTGTTTCCAAATATATATATATATATGTTTGTGAAATTTTGTTTTTAAGCTTTAATGAGAGATGATTTTCTGAACTATGGATAATTATATATGTGATGTGTATTTTTGGGGGAAATAAATGATTTAATTTTTGTGATGTTTTGTTGAGTTGTGATCTCTGTCGGGGCTAAGTGTAGTTCTGGAAGTCCGACTCGAGTGTGAATGTCTACGATTATTAGAAGTACGTTTTTTTATGTAGGTATGGCTCTACCTTTGGTAGAGAGATATCCGTTTTACAGAGGAGACTCTGCCAAAATTTTGGTAGATTTTCTCGTAAAACATGATATTCATAATAAATTTCTACCGTTAATTAGGCTTCTTCCTGTCTATAGAGTCTTATCTAGTCTTCCTCGAATCAGCCTAGAATTTCACTATTTTTATTGATTTTCGATTTCAATTCTATAGAAATGTTTTAAAATCAATATGTTAATTTCTTTTCTAGAGCATATCGAAGCAGAAGCCGTGGGATCGAGACAGATGCGCGGTCGTCAACCTTCTCGTTCATCTTGTAAGTTGATAAAATGATTTGTGCATGGGTTTCACCAGGACGGTGTGCACATGGTAGAGATTGAGAGATGGATCTGATTTATGTATAACTGATGGATATTAAACTGGGACGGATGCCTCGGTGGAAGCCTATGCTCTCGAGGACCGCCAGTTATTGGAAAGTTAATAATGGACTGGGATGGGTGCCTCGATTGATGCCTTAGCTCTCGGGGACCGCCAGTGCCATGTATTTGGATTAAGTGAATGACTGCAGCTTGGTGCCGGTTGATGCCTTTGCTCTCAGGGACCGACAATCCAGTTGGAATAAGTGGGCCCAGTTGGCCAGTTAGAAACTTGGGTTTAGGGTTCTACCGAGATTTTTCAAAAGCTATATCTATATATTATAAATTATTTTCACCATAACTATATGGTTTTCAAAAAAGGGTTTTCAAACCGTACAACTCTTTTTATTGACTTACTCAGTGAGGTCTAATTCCCCTCAATTTACTTTTTTTAGGAGCTTGGGAGTTCGACCTCAGACTGCCTCCACGTCGGATTTCTTCATCACTGGCCATATTCTGTAGGTCATTATAAGCTGTACTGTAATAGTAACTCTAGAAAGCTGCAGTAGTAATGGTACTAAGCATTTGTATGACTCAAGTATATTTATGTACGTTATTTTAATCAACCATGCTTATGTATAATGATTTAAGCTTGATTTATGATATGTGACGCTGGAGAATATTTTTATTATGCACTCGATTATGTTTATTTATAGAAAAATCAGTTTAATAATGTGTTTTGTTATGAAATAAAGTTTTAAATTGTAAGGTTTTATTTTTTCTTTCCTTTAAGGCTTCCTACAGGTTTTGAGTGCCTTATGCCTACTCATTCCTTAGTGCCGGTCATATGCCCTCGGGTTCGGGTCATGACAAAGTTGGTTTCAAAGCATAAGTTTGATTAATTGTCTATATCTGTCATTCTGTATAACTACTGCGGTGATTAGGTTGATAATTGTCTTTATGATATTCTTATTCCTAATTCCGCGTTCCGATAAATACTCTTACCTTATTTTGAATTCAATTTTCTTTGTCTTTTTAGAATAAGGAGTGTGCGAACCAACCCCGATGAGGCTCCCCCTCCTGCTCCACGTCTTAGGGGTAGAGGTAGAGGTAGAGGTCGAGCTAGGGCAACTACAGCTGAGATTCCTGATCAGCAGCCAATTGAGCCAGAAGCCCCAGCCGTAGACCCCACAGCCTTTGCAGCTGGACTGGTAGGGATTAATCAAGGTCTTGCAGCATTGAATTAGGCAATGCCCCTTATGCAGCAGATGCTATAGCAGAGGAATCAAGGGATGTCAGATACTGATGCAGCACTTATCTACTCCCGGATCGGTAGAGTTTCTTTTGACGATACGGGTGATGCCTTAGATTTCATTAATGCAATTGACGCACGTACCAGGACGGGACACACAGACTATCAGTGGATAATGATTGTGGAGTTGTCAGTTCAAGCAGCAGCTTAAGACTGGTTCATACAGTCGATTTAGCCATCCATGCATGAGTTGACTTGGCCAAAGTTTAAGGACCGCTTCCTGAGATTCTTCTATCCTCCAGCCACTAGAGATGCCTATAGGTGGCAGTTGCTCCACATCACTAGAGGGGATAGGTCAGTGGAGGACTACACCAAGGAGTTTAATAGGTTATCCCAACATACAGAGGATATCAGGAGAGACCCTTACATAGCAGTAGAGCTATATGTTACTGCTTTAGGACCCGCTTTTGTTGGTATGCATACCGAGGACCACACCCTAGAGAGTGTGATTGAGGAGGCCCGTTTGATTGAGAGGCGACATATCCACCAGGGCACCATGATAGATCCCTATATGGTTGGTGGTGGTGGATATGGTGTAGCTCTCGGGTATCAACAGCCAGCATTTCACATTAGTAGTTCGAGTCAACAGGCTGTGGGTAGTTCACAGCAGGGTGGTAGGAGGTCCAGGACTCACCGAGTTGGTCGACATGGTTATGCCATGAATAGGAGAAGTGGTAGGGGTTACAAATTTAGTACTGGAGTCAACAGCAGTAGTAGTGGGCAGAGCTCCGGATAGAGTAGTTCTGGGTCTGGGGCCAGTGCATGTGCGAGTTGTGGATGGTTCCATCAAGGCCCATGTCATTTGTTGTCAAGCGCTTGCTTTAGATGTGGACAGGTTGGTCATCTTGCCAGAGCTTGTCCTCACTCCGGATACCAGCCACAGTATGCTTAGGGTTCATCTTCATCAGTGGCTCAGCCTTATTATCCAATGCCCCAGTAGTATAGAGCACCAATATAGCCACAGCAGAGATCGCCACAGCTTATGGGCCAGTAAGGTCAAGGTTCAGTTGGTACGCCTAGTGGTCGTGGGTTTGTGCAGCCTTCGACATCTCAGCAAGCAGGCCGTGGCCAGGCTCGAGTGTTCACTTTGACACCGCAGGATGCTTAAACTTCTAATGCAATGGTAGCAGGTATTCTCTCAGTCTGTGCATATGCTGCTAGAGTATTATTTGACCCTGGCGCTTTGCATTCATTCATTTCTCTTGTGTTTGCTTCGAGATTCAAGTGGCAGCCTTCCAGGTTGTCCTTTCCTTTATCTGTATCGATTCCTCTCAGTGACGAGTTGGAGACAGATATTTTCTTTCCTTCATGTCCGGTGTTAGTTGATGGTAGAGAATTATTGGTAGACTTGGTGTTGCTTGATGCACTGGAATTCGATGTCATTTTGGGTATGGATTGGTTGTCAAGGTATTATGCTTCGGTGAATTATCAAGAGAAAGAAGTGGTGTTCAGAATTCCAAATGAAGAAGAGTTCTATTTTAAAGGTGAAAGGTGCTTCATGCCTCGTAATCTCATTTCTGCCATTACAGCCTGAAAGATGCTTAGAAGGGGTTGTCAAGGTTACTGGGTAGTAGTAAGAGATGTTGAGATAGAGAATGGGGCAATTCAACAGGTGCTAGTGGTGTGTGAATTTCTGGATGTCTTTCCTGAAGAATTACCAGGATTACCACCAGACAGAGAGATAGAGTTCTGTATTGATGTCATACCTGGTACAGACCCTATTTCTATGCCACCCTACAAAATGGCACCAGCTGAAATACAAGAGATGAAGGAGTAGTTACAGGAGTTATTTGATAAGGGTTTCATAAGACCCAGTACATCGCCTTGGGGTGCTCTGGTGCTGTTTGTGAAGAAGAAGGATGGTAGCCTTCGACTCTGTATTGATTACAGGCAGTTGAACAAGGTCACCATCGAGAATAAGCATCCACTTCCAAGGATCGATGACCTGTTTAATTAGCTTCAAGGTGCTACATGCTTCTCTAAGATAGACTTGAGATCTAGGTATCACCAGTTGAGAATCAGAAGTGGTGATGAGCCCAAGAGAGCCTTTCAGACGAGATATGGCCATTATGAGTTCTTAGTAATGTCCTTTGGGTTGACTAATGCTCTAGTAGCCTTTATAGACTTAATGAATCAGGTGTTCAGGCCATACTTGGATCAGTTTGTAATAGTCTTCATTGATGATATCTCGGTTTATTCTAAGAGTGAAGCTAATGCTAAGTTTTTAAAGTGCGAGTTCTGGTTGAATCAAGTGGCATTTTAGGCCACGTGGTTTCTAATGATGGCATACAAGTGGACCCTAAGAAGATAGAAGCTATCACAAAGTGGCTGAGGCCAACTACAGTCAGAGAAGTACGAAGTTTCTTGGGTCTAGCAGGCTACTACAGGAGATTTATAAAGGACTTCTCTAAAATTGTCCCACCTTTGACAAGGCTGACCCAGAAGAGTGCTAAGTTTGTGTGGACAGACAGATGTGAAGAGCACTTCCAGTTATTGAAGGATTTGTTGACATCAACTTCAATTCTGACTTTGCCTTATGGAAATGAAGGGTATACAGTGTATTGTGATGCTTCTAGAGTAGGATTGGGCTTTGTGTTAATGCAAAATGGACAAGTAATTGCTTATGCTTCAAGGTAGTTGAAGAAGCACGAGCAAAACTATCCTACTAATGACTTGGAGATGGCAGCCGTTGTGTTTGCTTTGAAAATATGGAGGCATTACTTGTATGGGGTGATATGTGAGATATACACTGATCATAAGAGCTTGAAATATATTTTCCAACAGAGGGACTTGAACTTGAGGCAGAGAAGATGGATGGAACTTCTTAAGGATTATGATTATTCCATTTTATACCATCTAAGCAAGGCTATTGTTGTTGTTGATGCCTTGAGTAGGAAATCAGCGGGCAGTCTTGCCCATATCAGCACAGAAAGGAGGCCTATTATCAAAGAGTTGCACGGGTTGATTGATCAAGGGTTGCAGTTGAAAGTTACCCAGAAGTGCCTTTTAGCTCAATTTAGGGTACGATCTGTATACTTGGATCGAGTTAAGGCAACTCAGAATAGAGACCCACAGTTACAGAGGATTATGTATGAAGTGCAACAAGGGCAGTTAAGAGAATTTGTGGTTGACAGAGAAGGTGCACAGTGATTGGGCACTAGGATTTATGTGCTGGATGTTGACAGCTTGAGGAAGGAATTTATGGAAGAGGCACATTTTTCTACTTATAATATTCATCCAGGTTGTACCAAGATGTATCATGACTTGAAAGATACATATTGGTGGAATGGAATGAAGACGGATATTACAGAGTTTGTGTCTAGATGTCTGACTTGTCAACAAGTGAAGCTTGAACATCAGAGACCCTCGGGATTGTTGTAACCTATGCCAATTCCTAAATGAAAATAGGACATGATAGCTATGGACTTTGTGATTGGGCTACCTTGGACTATAGGAGGTTATGACGCTATTTGGGTGATTGTTGATAGGCTAACTAAGTCAGCACATTTTCTACCAATAAAGAAGACGTACTCTACTGATAGACTGGTGAGACTTTATGTCAATTGAATTGTTTGTCTACATGGAGTACCAGTGAGTATAGTGTCGGATAGAGGAGCCACTTTCACCTCAGTCTTTTGTTAAGAATTACGCAAGGCCTTGGGCACCATATTGGATTTCAATATGGCCTTTCATCCTCAGACAGATGGTCAGTTAGAGAGGACCATCCAGACGTTAGAAGATATGTTGAGTATGTGTGTAATGGACTTTGGAGGACAGTGGGATTCGCACTTGCCATTGATTGATTTTGCTTACAATAATAGCTATCATGCTAGCATTGAGATGGCTCCGTATGAAGCACTGTATGGTAGGAAGTGTAGATCACCATTATGTTGGGAGATTGGTGAAAGACAGTTAACGGGTCCAGAGTTGGTGCAGGTGACTTTAGAGAAAGTCCCCATCATACAGTAGAGATTGAAGACAACCTTCAATAGACAGAAGAGCTATGCTAATCCTAGGAGGAAGGATGTATCCTTTATGATTGGAGACATGGTGTTCCTGAAGGTGTCTCCAATGAAAGGAGTTACGAGATTTGGCAAGAAGGGTAAGCTAGCTCCTAGATACATTGGACCATTTGAGATTCGGTCTAGAGTGGGTGAAGTGACGTATAGGCTAGTGTTACCACCAGAACTGTTGAGAATCCATCCTGTATTTCATGTGTCTATGTTGAGGAAATACGTTCCTGATCCATCTCATATGTTGCAACCTCAAGCCGTAGAGCTTAGCGATGATCTGACCTATAAGGAGTACCCAATGGCGATTGTGGGTCGCCAAATTTGATAGTTGTGGATAAGGAAATACCGATGGTAAAGGTGCTATGGAGTAACCATTCTGCTGAGGATTGCACTTGGGAAACTGAAGCTAAGATGCGAGTTTCCTTCCCGTATCTCTTTTCTTCTTAAGCCTTGTAATTCTTCTTTCTTTCTTAAAATCGAGGACAAATTCTTATAAGGGGGGAAGACTGTAATACCCTATATTTTATTTTATTTTATTTATTTATTTAAATAAAGTAATCATTTAATTTGCATTATTAGTAAATAATTTTAAATTATATTAAATAATTGTTAATTAGCTAGCTATATTATTATGTAAGGGTTATGTAATTATCATTTTAATAAATTATATTATATTCCCTATAGTACTAACTATTATTTGACAATTTTATAAGTATAAATTATTTTATATTAATCTTGTTATTTTCAGGCCTAATATATGTAATATATATGTTATTAGGGTTTATAATAAATATAAGTTTATTATAATAGTACGTGTATATATATACAAGTGTGTATACATATATAGTATATACAATTAGGATAAATACATACATATACACACTTGATATATATATATATACAATTAGGATATATATATATATATATATACCTAAACAAAAAAAAAAAACCAGCACCATCAACCCTTCCTCACTCTGTCTGTCACCCACACTGCCCCTCCTCTCACTGTGCCGCCTCCCTCACCGCCTGAAAACTCCCATCTCTGCCGTGGATTGAGGTTCCAGGTTGTTGTTGCTGCTGCCCTTCTCTTCCTCGCGCAACAGCCCTGCACCTCCCGTCCTGCCCAGCTTCGGTCCTCCTCTGTCTGTGTTGTTTCTCTGCTGCGTCGAGCTGCCTCCATTGTCCCCATTTCTGGTGGTAACACATCCTCTTCTTCCTCTTCCAACTGCCTTGCTGGACAGTGAGTGATCCTCACTCATTCTCTTCTTTTCCTCTCAAATTTCTTTGATGTTTCGGTAGATCTTAGGACTTGTGTTGTTGTTTATTGGTTATTGAGGTTAGTTTTGATTTTCTTGGAAATTTTGGTGGATTATTGAATTTATACAGAATTATGTTGAAATTATTTGATATTTAGTTGGTTTTAATTGATTTTTATTTGAGTTCAATTAGTAATTAGGGTAATTAAGGTTAATTATTTTTAGTGTATTGATTTTATTTAAGATTTTAGAAATTATTGTGTTAATTGTAAATTTTGTGAATTTTGGGTATTTAATTAGTATTTTTATTAATTTCAAAATTAATTGTTAAAAAATTATGAAATTTTGATCATTGATATTATTATTAAATGTTATTAACTTTAAAACTTAATTTATGATTTTTGTGATTTTTATACTATTTTTATAATTATTTTTAAGTTTATGTCAAATGTGAATAATTAGGTTAAATTATATTTTTAGAAGAAATTAGTAGTTGATTATATGTTTTTAATTATATTAAGATGTTTAATGTAGAGAAAATGATTTTAGATGTTTGTATAATTTTTTTCAAGGAATTTTTTTAGTATTAATGGTGTATTATATAAGTTTGTATATTATAAGGGTAGAGACGTAATTTTTGTTAAATATAGTTAAATAATAAATTGTGGTTAGTTTTAATAACAATTAAGGAATTTGAAAGGATTTTTACAAATTATCTACTAATTTAGACCAATTAACACTAATTTTCTAAAAAATTAATTTTTAATAATATATTAGGTATTATTTTGAATATTATGTGTATTTTTCTATTATTTGGATAATATGTAATTTTATGGTAATTATAATTAAAATATATTTTAATTAGTTTTATTAATATTTAAGAGGTTTAGAGGATTTTTATATAAATTAATGGGTAATTTTCATTAAGTAATATTAATTTTGAATATTGTTTTCAAATATATATATATGTTTGTGAAATTTTATTTTTAAGCTTTAATGAGAGATGATTTTCTGAACTATGGATAATTATATATATGATGTGTATTTTTGGGGAAATAAATTATTTAATTTTTGTGATGTTTTGTTGAGTTGTGATCTCGGTTGGGGCTAAGTGTAGTTCTGGAAGCCCGATTCGAGTGTGAATGTCTGTGATTATTAGAAGTGCGTTTTTTATGCAGGTATGGCTCCACCTTTGGTAGAGAGATATCCATTTTATAGAGGAGACTCTGTCGAAATTTTGGTAGATTTTCTCGTAAAACATGATATTCGTAATAAATTTCTACTGTTAATTAAGCTTCTTCCTGTCTATAGAGTCTTATCCAATCTTCCTCGAATCAGCCTAGAATTTCACTATGTTTGTTGATTTTTGATTTCAATTCCATAGACATGTTATAAAATCAATCTATTAATTTCTTTTCTAGAGCATATCGAAGCAGAAGCCGTGGGATCGAGGCAGATGCACGGTCATTAGCCTTCTCGTTCATCTTGTAAGTTGATAAAATAATCTGTGTGTGTTTTATTTTAAGAATGCGTGCGCTTATATTTTTAATATTTATTATATGATTTATTTAATTGAATGTTGTTATTTATGGTTTAAATGCATTTTATTTATTTAAAAAATCGGTTTTGAGAAATTTTGGTAGAATAGGCTACCTGGTGAGTTTCACTAGGACCATGTGCACATGGTAGAGATTGAGAGATAGATCCGATTTATGTATGACTAGTGGATATTAAATTGAGATGGATGCCTCGGTGGAAGCCTATGCTCTTGGGGACCGCCAGTTATTGGAAAGTTAATAATGGACTGGGATGGGTGCCTCGATTGATGCCTTAGCTCTCGGGGACCGCCAGTGCCATGTATTTGGATTAAGTGAATGACCGCGGCTTGGTGTCTCGGTTGATGCCTTTGCTCTCGGGGATCGACAGTCCAGTTGGAATAAGTGGGCCTAGTTGGCCAGTTAGAACTTGGGTTTAGGGTTCTACGGAGATTTTTCAAAAGCTATATCTATATATTATAAATTATTTTCACTATAACTATATGGTTTTCAAAAAAGGGTTTTCAAATCGTACAGCTCTTTTTATTGACTTACTCAGTGAGGTCTGATTCCCCTTAATTTACTTTTTTTAGGAGCTTGGGAGTTCGACCTTAGACTGCCTCCACGTCAGATTTCTTCATCACCGGCCATATTATGTAGGTCATTGTAAGCTGTACTGTAGTAGTAACTCTAGAAAGCTGCAGTAGTATTTGTACTAAGCATTTGTATGACTCAAGTATATTTATGTACATTATTTTAATTAACCATGCTTATGTATAATGATTTAAGCTTGATTTATGATATGTGACGCTAGAGAATATTTTTATTATGCACTCGATTATGTTTATTTATAAAAAAATCAGTTTGATAATGTGTTTTGTTATGAAATAAAGTTTTAAATTGTAAGGTTTTATTTTTTCTTTCCTTTAAGGCTTACTACGGGTTTCGGGGGCCTTATGCCTACCCATTCCCTAATGCCGGTCACGTGCCCTCAGGTCCGGGTCGTGACATTTTTAATATAATTTTATGACATCTTTGGATATCAAAACTCAAAACTACATAATTTTGATAAAAACTACATAGTTTGTTTAGATGAATATTGGAAATTTAAAACTAAAATGGATTAATATCATGTTAAAAAAATTAGGTTAATAACTTAATATCATATTTATATTAGTTTTGATAAAACTACGCTAATATGATATTTATATTAATATCATATTAGTTTAATGTTATATCAAAACTTAAAACTAAAACTTTTATCATAACATCAATACTAATTTAATCAAATCCTTATATTTTTAATATAAATATATGATTCTTATTCTATTTTACAATTTAATTTTTAACTTAATAATAAATTAGTATTATAGAGCATTTATTTGAGACTAGATATAAATCTAATTTACAAATACTTAATGTAAATCTAAATATATATATTATGATATTAAAAAAAATTAGGGCATTTTTTGATATAATTTTAAGACATCTTTAGATATCAAAACTCAAAACTATGTAGCTTTGATAAAAACTACATAGTTTGTTTAGATGCATATTGGGTTAATGTTAAAACTTAAAACTAAATTAGATTAATATCATGTTACAGAAATTAGGTTAATAATTTAATATCATATTTATATTAGTTTTGATAAAACTTCGCTAATATTATATTTGTTAGTGGTATGCACTAGGTCAATCATTTGATTTGCATTGAGTTTCTTATTTTATTAATAAAGAGGTATTTCATTATCATTTGATTTTATGATAATTATATGAATGGTTAAATCTTACTAAGGCCATCAAGTATGTGACTTGATAGTAAAACCCTTAGATTAAAATAAGAGTTCTATTCTAATTATCCCTAGCCATTTATTCATTATATAAATATTAAAGTATTAAGGCTAGTATGATGTTGACTGATGGTTAATCATGATTATGAGATATTAAGTCAACTCATAGGTACATGATGAGAGATCATGTACTGGATTGACCCACTATGAGAATACTATATAGATTATTGTTATAAGTATTTCTCATCACAATAATTTTATTTCGGTCCTTTGACCTTGAAATCATCATGGATTTCTACATAGCTATTTTATGTTTTGACACATTCTAACATTGTCTTTAACCAGACAATTAAATTGGAATGTTTTTGGATATGAAATTAGTTATGTGAGGAATATGAGTGATTCAGAAGGAATTTATCCCTCATTAATATGAGAAAGATATCTATGGGCCCCTTGATGAGATAGACTGAAGAAAATTGCATGGCAATGCTGAAATGAATTGATAAAGAGTTATCATTTTCAGTCTACTTGGAATCAAGTCATAATATTGAACTATATAAGGATGACATTCTATGCCTTATATTCAATTAAAATATCATGTGATAAAGGGACAATAAAATTCATTATAATTAGGTTATGTCGGATTATTGACTTCACATAACTTGGGTAGTCATAATGTCTTACTAGAGGCTACTTATGACTTGTAGGCCTAAATAGAGATTTAGGCCCACTACCAATGTTATGTGAACCTACAGGGTCACACACTTAGAACAAGCCCAAAACGAATATGAGTTTAATAAGCCTAAAATAAACTCTGTGGAAATAAATAATTAAAGTGTTTTATTTATTTATTTGTTTAAGATAAATGTTATTTTAAATAAATAAATAAGATATTATTTTTGATTTGTTTTTAAAAAAAAAATCAGAATATAATAAATAGAAATTACCAAAAGGTCATTAGTAGGTGAAACCCTAATTTGGAGTCTATAAATATGTTATATTCTCTAGGGTTTCATACACTTGTTTTCTGCCTCAAAATTCGTTTTCTTTCTCCTTAGAAAACAAAGACAGAGTTTTTCTTTTGTTATTGATTTGTGAGACAATCAAGGAGGTTGCTAGCACACACACTCCAATTCGTTTTATGAAGGGCTGTTTGTGTGGATACCTATAGAGGACACATCCTTTTGGAGACGTCTTGATCCGAACAACCAAGCCAAAAAGCTCGAGGTAAGGTGTCACCGGTGTGAACCTCCTCTCATTCTTCCAGAAAATCTTGCCTCTTCTATGTTTTGGTGAGATTCTTGAAATCCTAGATTTAATCAAGTAGTCGAATTACATGGATTCAGGTTTGGGTACGTGATAAAATTTTAATTTTTTCGCTGCGTTTGTATCACGAATCCCAACAATATTTATATTAATATCATATTAGGTTAATATTATATCAAAACTTAAAACTAAAAATTTTATCATAACATCAATACTAATTTAATGAAATCCATATATTTTTAATATAAATATGTGATTCTTAATCTATTTTAAAATTTAAAATCTAACTTAATAATAGCTTAGTATTATATAGTATTTATTTTTTTTAACAATATTATATAGTTTTATTTGAGACTAATATTTTATATAAATCTAATTGACAGATACTTAATCATAAATATAGTAAAGTATGAATAGAGGGCAAACTTTTTTGGATGAAAAAGGACATACATTTTTATATATAAACAAAAATAGTACTCATTTAGTTTTGAAAATTTTTAAAATTGATGAAGATAGTATTAGTTTGTATTTAAAATTTACAATTTTATATTTAAAAATCAAACAGATTTAAATAAAAATAAAATAATTTTTTGTATATATAAAATATTACATTATTATAAGATTCAATTATAAATATTTTACGAAAATTTATATTTATAATGTACTACATTTTGTTTTGCATATATATGAATCCTGAATAATAGTTGAAATTAATAATTTTATTATTAGTTTAATTTGTATAATTGTACACAATTTCTAATAAATATAAAAGTAATTAGAAAATTATAAAACTATACAAATTAAAATTTTTATTAATTGATAAATATGAATAATTTATTTCATACGATTTATACATAGTATAGATATATATTTTAAAAATAATTATTTTTAAGCAACAAAATTCAAATTATAATCCAAACTAGATATAAAAGTATGAATAGAGGGAAAACTTTTTTGGATGAAAAAGGACATACTTCTTTTATATATTAACATAAACAATATTTATTTAATTTTAAAAAAAATTTAAATTAATAAAGATAGTATTATTTTGTATTTAAAAATCTATATATATATATATATATATATATATATATATGAAATAGAATTTCATTGTTCATTCGCACAAACAATTTGCCATTTGGTTTCACTATTAATTTTAAAATTGCCACTGTCAGTCCTTTTCAGTTTTTGTGCCTGTTTCGAGTCCTTCTTCATGTAAATAGCGTTGTCCTAGATTTTCCCCTTCCTGCCCCTCACCTGTCAAGAAAATGACATCGTCCTTCTACCCTTTTCTGCCCCTGCGTCATCTTCACAACGACACTATTTCTCCTCACACAATAATTATATTTCTTTTGGCTTTTAATAGCAGCATTATCCTTTCTTCTACAGACTTCTGAAATGCCGTCCCCCTCCCATTCCCTCTTCTCTTTAACTCTTCAATAATGGCTTCCTCCATTTCTTTTCTTTCTTACTTTCTTTTCCCTTTCCCTACTTTCTTTTCATGTTCTTCTTCTTTCCTTTACTCGGATTTAGACCATTTTCTTCACGCATTTTTTCCATTGAGATGACGGTGCAAGATCCAACTTCCACTTAGATGACGATGCAAGATCCAACTTCCACTTAGATGATGATGCAAGATCCAACTTCTCTGTTTTGCTCGTTTCTCTTCACCATTTTAAGAGGAAGAAGATCGGATTAGAGACTAGAGTTCACTGTAACCTTAAATCTCTTTACATTTGGTTTTTTTTTTAGGCTGCATGTTCTTCTACCCCTTTAATTTTACGTTTTCTTCACTTTTTTTCCTTACATGTCTACATTGGTGTTGCTTTTGGTGTTAGTTGCTCTATTTGTTATGTTGTTCTTTTTCTTTATCTTATGTGGTTAATCTTAACTTCCATATTTTGTATATGGATTTTTTTTGGTGTTTGTAAGCCTCCCTTCTTTTAACTCTTCATAGTTTTCAGTTGCTTTGAACAATATAACTTCTCTGTGTTGGTTTATGTTTTGAATAATTGGTCATTACATCTGCAGTATCCAGACCTAAAGCCTCCAACATCTCCTACTCTGTCATAGCCCTAAACTTATAATAATTGCATTGAAGCCTTAAGTATGCTTTGCACAACAGTCAACTATTTTATGGGTAATTTATTGGACTATTTTCTCAGTCGTAAAATGTTATATGCTACTGATGCATAAAATTTCAAGCTTTAGAAAACTTAAGATCACTAGGTCATCAGAAGTATGGTTTGTGGCTCTTTTGTAAAAGTGGCTCATTACTGACACTATCTTTTGCGAGCAAATGTTGTTGTAATGTTTAGTGAACATAGTCATCTGGGTGAAAAAAATAGAAACAAAAAGTTGAATGAAACAAATCAGAAATAAACTATGGTAAACTATTTTTTTCTCACTTTTTTTTAAGTGTATCATCAAAACTCTTTACAGAGTCTCAATGCATGTATATGTCATTTTCTTTCGAAAATGATTTGTATATGGTTATTATTTGCAAGATTAAAAGACTTTTCTTAAGTCATTTGAAATTATAATTATCTGTGGTTTTGCACTAGGTTTATGGAATACAATGTTTTTCCCTTTATGTTAATTTCTTGGTTTTTTTTTATAAAAAATTCATACACACTGTGTTGGGTTTGGTTATATGTGGTATTTTGCAGGCCTGTTTAAAAGTATAGAAGGGGAAAAACAGGCTATATTAGGCTTGGTTACATGTTTTATTATTTTGTAGGCCACCCAGAACATGATATTCTGTGTTTTTTTTAGGGCCTGTTTTAAAATCCTTTTTGGAGCCCAATCGACTTATTATGTTTCTATCCAGTCCCTCTCTGTCCAGTGTTCCTTTCTCACCTTAAATTGGGACTCTATTTAGCATTTAATGCTCCACTTGCTCGTATTATCTGTTAGGAATCGATTGTGCAATTAAGAATCAAATCCTAATTAGAGAAAATTTTAAAAATTTTCTCAACATAACCCTTGATCTCATCAAGAGTTCCAATCCCTAGGATCCAATTTGCATTAATCACATAGCTAATTTAAAACTAACACAAATACAAGAAATTAATAACCAAGGAATTATAGGTTTTAAGAAAAACTTACCAATATCCAAAGGTTGGTGTAGACCATAAAAATTTACTGCAATGGTTGGATCACCTTTGATTCAACTCTTAAATCAACCTTGAGTCTCCTAATTATGAGACCTCTAGCTTGAAACACTAAGCTTTAGCAAATCTTTTCCTTGTATTGATCAATTAGAAACTTGAATCCTCTCACTTTGACCACTCAAGTTTTCTTCTTCTTATGATCCTTACAAGAGCTTTCTTGGTTATGTGCATGTATTTTTTATCTTTTATGTCTCTACACCTTTCACTTCACTAACCAACCATTAATGTCCAATATATGCTTTTAGATATACTTGGCTAGAGATTAAAGTAGAGATTATTGATATAACCCATAATCGATTTATCATAATTACTTAACAGTTAAATAAGTCACTAGTGTCCAAATAAGAAGGATGTAGAGATTATAACTCTTGTAAATCTCTACGTCACCTAGGACTTACACATGTTAATTAATATCTTAATTAATATTTAATTTAATTAAAATTAAATATATAACCTTATGGATTTGGGCTAAGCAATTGGATCAACTCTTAACCCAAAAACCTAATCCATTACCAAATGGACTTGTAAGCATTGGGCCAACTCTTGACCTAAAGCCCATGGCATTAATCAAGTGGACTTAAATGCATTGGGCCAACTTTTAACCTAAAGCCCATTTCAAAAACTAAATGGACTTAAATGCATTAGGTGGGCTTGGTCAATTATTTGGTCTAATCATTAGTCCAAAACACTTTTAGGCCTAATTCCATGACACTTGGGACATTAGTCCAAGTAATTAAGAAAACAACATATACACATTATAAATTTATTATCTCAATTAATATCTCATATTAATTAAGCATAGATTAATAATCAAACCTTTCATTGAAATTAGATTTCATAATATGCTAGAATCATTGCTTTAAGCAAAAATCCAATTTCATTAATCTTAACTAATTGATTAAACTCTTTAATCAATAATTAGATTAATACAAAGAGATTTAGTAAAACCTTTTAGGTGTGACTTACTAAGTTCATGTCTAGTTGGCAATGAGAAGATAATATCAACACTTAATATTATTTAAAACTCCTTTTAAGTCTAAATATGAAAATCTTAATTATTCACATTTAGTTCTCATAAGTTGTGAGTGACCCCTAGCATCAATATCACAACTACCCAATTAGATTTGAATGTATTTATTAATTCATATGAACCCTTTGGTTATAATTACCATGCATTAAAATCCCTCCATTATAAGATCCCGATATAGCCTAGAATTAAGCATTAGTCAAACTCTAATAGTTATATCATATAACCGCATTTGAAGTTCTATCTCTTGATTAAAACACAATAACTACTAAAAACTTTTTCTAGCATTGAAACTCTTTCAGACTGTTATGTTTGTCCTGGCCATGAACTCTTTCATCAAGAAAAGACGTAGATAGCATAGGATCTTATCCTGGTTCACTCCAAGTAATGAATCCCATC
Source organism: Mallotus nudiflorus (assembly GCA_947683625.1). Lineage (NCBI taxonomy): Eukaryota > Viridiplantae > Streptophyta > Magnoliopsida > Malpighiales > Euphorbiaceae > Mallotus > Mallotus nudiflorus. The sequence continues at coordinate 3,041,051 of CANTUR010000061.1, forward strand.
TTGGTCCAACACTCATTCCTACATTTAACTATCTAGAGCCACCACACACCATATACCCATGTGTGAATAACACAAGTATGTAAGCAGTAACAAACTCTATCCACTTAAATGTGGATAACCATGTCACCTCAGGTTAAAGGACTATATGCACCATTATGATCTAGACTGTGATTTTTGACTATAAGTGAATATCAATGCGATTATATATCTAGCGTCACTGTTCGATCCACCCATCACATGAGTATCCACATGTCTATTATGATATCTTATATCAAGTAGCATGAGACTTACTACCTCCCACTATTAGTATCATATACTAATCAAGGACAATAGACAAAGGTGATAGTCTAATTAATATTACCCAAGTATTAATTATACTAATATGAACATTTTATAGCATATGTACTAAATAAATTTGTGGCTCATATTATCAACTCTTGATAATAAATATATTTAACATGATGCCATTGGGATAATTTATAATGTCATTATATATTACAAGAATGGCACTAGGGCACATCTTTGCTAATATTATCATATCTCTGTCTGTAAATATGTATGTTTATTACTCCAAAAATTTCTTTCTGAAAAAAAAATTGGGTGTTTATAGGTCCTGGATTGGGCGGTTAGGACTGTTTGCTTATGTTTTTTACTTATGTGGTTTTCTCCCATTTGATATTTTAACGGTTCAGGTATGTTTATTTTTCTTGGAGACGTTAACCTACAGTTGTTAAACAAGTCCACGGGCCATGAGTCTTGAGAGTGTTGGCCCATGCACATACATGTGGAATTATAAATGGGGTTGAGCCCATGTAACACAAAACCAATTAGCTTATGTTAAGGCCCAATCTACACCATTTATAAGCCACTTCATTCAAATATACTTTTGCAATATGGGATTCTCCAATTCTCTAATACTCCCCCTCAAGTGCAACTAGGATTTGATAGTTGTCACTTGAAACTCGTATATATATATATATATTGAATTGAAAGGCAACGACAACACCGGACCAGGCCGTTGGGACTGGACATCTGTGTTGGAGAATATATCCCACATTGAAAATGTGCAAAGTAATAAAGACTTGTAAGTGGTGTAGATTGAACCTTAACACAAGCCAATTGGTTTTGCGTTATATAGGCTCAACCTCATTTATAAGTCCACATGTGTATGCATAGGCCAACACTCTCGAGGTCCGTGAACTTGTTTAATATGGTATCAGAGCAGGTCTGGACCAGTTTTTTAATTTTTTTATTGTCCGTCTGGATGTCCAGTCCCAACGGCCTGATCAGGTGTTGTCGTTGCCTTTCAATTCAATATATATATACGAGTTTCAAGTGAAAACTGTCAAATCCCAGTTGCACTTGAGGGGGAGAATTAGAGAATCCTATATTTAAAAAGTATACTTGAATGAAGTGGCTTATAAATGGTATAGATTGGGGCTTAACACAAGCCAATTGGTTTTGTGTTACATAGGCTTAACCCCATTTATAAGTCCATATATGTGTGCACGGGCCAACACTCTCAAGGCCCGTGAACTTGTTTAACATGGTGTCAGAGCAGGTTCGGTCTGGTTTCTTAATTTTCAGTTGTCCGTCTAAATGTCTAGTCCCAGCTGCCAGTTCTGGTGTTGCCGCTACCTTTCAATTCAAAACAATATATATATATATATATATATATATATATATATATATATAGGTTTCAAGTGGCAACTGTCAAATCCCAGTTGCACTTGAGGGGGAGTATTAACTTGTTTAACATGGTATCAGAGCAGGTCCGGTCTGGTTTCTTAATTTTCAGTTGTCCGTTTAAATGTCTAGTCCCAGCTGTCAGTTCTGGTGTTGCCGCTACCTTTCAATTCAAAACAATATATATATATCTATATATATATATAGGTTTCAAGTGGCAACTGTCAAATCCCAGTTGCACTTGAGGGGGAGTATTAAAGAATTGGAGAATCCTGCATTGAAAAAATATACTTGAATGAAGTGGCTTATAAATGGTGTAGATTGGGCCTTAACATAAGCCAATTGATTTTGTGTTATATGGGCTCAACCTTATTTATAAGTCCATATGGGTGTGCATGGGTCAATACTCGCAAGGCCCATGAACTTGTTTAACATGGTATCAGAGTGGGTCTTGCCCAATTTCTTAAATTTTCCGGTTGTCCGTCTGGATGTCCAGTCCTAGTGGCTCAGTCCGATGTTGTCGTTGTTTTTCAATTAAAAAAAGTACGAGTTTCAAATGACAACTGTCAAATCCCAGTTGTACTTAAGAGGGGAGTGTTGGAGAATATATCTAACATTGAAAATGTGCAAAGTAATAAAAAACTTATAAGTGGTATAGATTGAACTTTAACATAAACCAATTGGTTTTATGTTATACGGACTCAACCTCATTTACAAGTCCACATGTGTATGCATGAGCCAACACTTTCGAGTTTTGTGAACTTTTTTAATAACACTAATTACTTATGTGACCTTTCTTTTTTTAGTGCTTCATTTTGCTCTTTTGCTTTAGTTATCGAAGTCTATAAATACCTCTTTTTGTTTTAATGCATTGCAACATCTGCCTTTTTTTATTCCCTCCTATCATTTAATTTGTTTCAGTTTGCTCGGTGAGTTTCGTAGTTTATTGAATGCTTTAGTTTATTTAATATGTCTTGCTCTATTTTTTTAGTTGCAGTCATTTACCTGTAAAGTCTTTTTTTTTTTTATCTATTAAGCTGCTTATGTACTGCATTTTAGTTGCCTACGTTATATTTATTTCATCTCTTCCTTCTCTGCCTATTCACACCTGTTCTATTTATTATTTATTTTTGTTCTTTTCTGCTTCCTATTTTGCCTCCGTGTGTCCTTCATGATGTTTTGTTTAAGTGTCCACATTAGTTACATGTTCTTTGTACTTGGTTGGCCATCGTTGCTCATTTTCTATAGCTTTTAAATCTTTCTTTTTCTTTCCATTTCTATTTCTTTTAGCTGCTGGACAAAAAACCTGCATAACACAGGTTGTTTTGTTGCATCCACACTTTCATGCCTCTTGCTTCTTATGCATGGTTTTCGTTTTTTTTATTTCTTTGCCCTTTCAAGATTGGTGCGGCTCTCATTAGTGGCTTGCTACTGGTAGTGTTTTAAGAGCATAATAACCAATTTACTTTTTTTGAAAAAAAAAAAACTCCTTTTGTGTTGCTTTATGCACTGTATGTATGCTACCTGCCTTTTCTTTTCCTGTCTATTGCGATGCACACTTTGCTTTTTTTTTTTTATGCTTTTGCTTCCATGTTTGTCGTCCAGTTACTTTCGTTATTGTATAAGCAACTGAAAAAGAAAAAAAAAAAACTTTAGTTTGTAGGATGCGTTTTATTATTTTTTTAAAAAAGAAAACAAAAAGGCCCTAGATTAAACAGACCATGCTATTCATTTTTGCATGGCCTAATTTTTTTTTTTTCCCCTTCCTCCATTGCTTATTGTCATGGGCCACCTATTTTATTCGAGTTTTTCATAATGCATTTTACAGTTTACCAAGATGTTGATGCTCCCATGTAAGTGTATTAATCATGCTTTTTTAAAAAAAAAATACTGGCATTACTTTATGGCTACCATTAAGCTGCCTATAGCTCCCATACTTAAGACTATTTTGGCAAATTTGGGTCTTCCCCATGCTACCTTTGAGGAGTAGCAGAAAGACGGTCTTGTGTTTACGTGTACCGTTTACTATCCTTATGCAGATAGTGGTAGAAATAGATACATCTCTCATATGGTTGGTATAAGCTCAGAATCCATGCTAGATGCTAAGAATTCATATCAAGCTGCGTTACTCTTGATCATCTCAAAATGGTGTACAACCTTGACATAATTGATTATAACCATAGGGAGTTAGTTCTTTTGAAGCCTGCAAATGATCCTAATAACAATAAATTTCAAGGACTTAGACAGGCCTATAACCATGTCTGAGGGGAATATGTTTCTGTTTTGCGGAAGAGTCAGAAATTAACCAAAACTTTGTAAAAAATAGGATCGGTTGTTGCAAATTCTAATCACCTTATGTAGTTGTCTTTTTCTTTCTTCACCTTTTGCTTTATTTTGTGCAAGCAGCATGTTGTTTGATAAGTGCTGTCCAATTTGTTATTTTGTTTTTTGTTGGAGTCAATTATCCTCCCTGCCGACCAGTTATTAGTATCTTTTAGCATAAAAACAACATGCTATATGCTATTCTCTAACTTTATTTCTTCCCAATTTTATTTCTTTTTATGCTGTATTTTTTTTGTATTTCATTTAATTTATTTTAGTATGTTGCTGGTGTTTTGGTTTTATACACTTTTGTTTCGTATTTCTTTCTGTTACTGCACCCAGTTTCAAATATCCACTTACCCAGTAAATTGCAATGCGTTTCGCTTATTTATTGTCTCCATTGGTCGACTGTATGCATTGCTGTTTCAAAATTTGATGGATTAATTTTAAAGTTTTTTTATTACTCAAATTTTATGACTTAATTTAAATAATTTATTATTATTTTATATTTTTATATTTTTTAAGGTAAAAAACAAACCCTAATAAATTATGTTAATTTTATTTTACATTTACTATATTTCTTCCTTTTGCATATTACTCTTTTATCCACGCACTGTAATAGCTGCACTTTTGGTCTTGCCATTCTACCGTTCTATTCCCCACCAGGCTACTGAAGTATCCGTTACAACGATAGCAGTTGGATAATTATAGGTTGATTTGTTTTCAAATGAATTGACTGTAAAAAAAAACTTGCACAAGGTCGGTTTTTATATAAAATTGATTATATATAATAATAATAATAATAATATTTTCCTAAAAAAAATTTCCATTTTGGTGATTCCAATGAACATTGATGCACTTTATTATGCATAATAAACAAAAAAAAAAAACCTTATTCTGAACTTTTTATTTCGCAATGCATTTTAATATGCAGAATAAAAGAAAAACATTATTCTATTTATTAAGAATTTGCTTTTTTCAGATCAAGTGAAGATTAAATGTTTCATGTAGTATTTTAAACTTATTTATTATATTTAAATTTTATTTTATTTTTCTTTCTTTTACATGTCCTTATCGATCTTAAAATGTTTTAAAATTTTCCGCTGTGAAGTGTAGGTAAACTTTTTCGTATATTATAAAGTGAAAAAAATAACAAATGCATATAAATTATGACTAACCTCTTATATTGAATTTTATCTTGATATTTAAATCTTTTATTGATCTTATATTCTCCATTTAAATAGATTGATTTTTAATCTCATGCATGAGTTAATTGGGACAAAAAAATATAGAATATTGCTAGATGGAAAATCAAAAGTAATAACATGAGTTATCAATTAGAGAGGTGAATATTTTGGACAAAAACTAAATATTTATATATTTATATTATCTATAAATTTATACAACATATGAGGTGATAACTTGTTTTCTGGAACCCTTGAACTGGTACCCTGCAAGTGATCGACAAAGGGTAAAGTGAGAGGTGGGGAGGATCCCCACAAATCCTCTAATGCCTAAATCATGAGATATAGAGAGAGAGTCTAAATGTAATATCCCGTATTTTTAAATATTTTTACACTGTATCGGGATATGCAGTGGTAATAATTTTTAAATATGATATTGATATTTCATGAGCTTTCATTTAATTTAAATTGAATTTTAATTTTTTATTATTATTTTAAGTGTTTTACGTAAAATTTTCTCGGAACTTACATTTTCGGAAAAATTTTCACGTAAATATTTTATTATTAATTATTTTAAATAGATTTACGGACTTACATGAACTCATACATATTTTAAAATATAAAACACCGTGTATGCATGTAATTATTTATTTAATTAGGGTTTAATATTACCCTAATATTTTATTACTTATTTATTAGTTTTTTTGTTATTTAATTATTTTTATTTAGTATAAATTATTAAAATATTAAATTATATGTGTGTGGTGTATATTTAATGTGTATAATTTAATATTATTTTAATGTATAGTATAAAGTATATATATATATACATATTATAAGTTAAAAACCAAAAATTTTGGAAAATTACGTTTTTGCCCCCGATTCCTCTCTTCTTCCCCGATCACTTCCCCGCGCAAATCCGATCGCTGAAGTCCCAATCCCTTGCCGTTGGTGTGCCTTCCGGTGTGCCACCACCTTCCTCAGCCACTTCTGCCGCCTGTAGCAGCCGTTTCCGGCGTTTGGAAGTTGATTTTGGCCGGAGAAGCCGAATTTTTCTTCACCGTCGATCACAACGTTTCCGGCCACCATTTTTGACACCGCCAGTCTCTTTATTCTCCTTGAGCTCTGGTGAGTGTGATTCTAGCTTTGGTTTGAGCTGAAATGGTCTTGATTTGCTTAGGTTTCGAATTTTCAATTTCGGCCATATTAGGGTTTTTGATTTTTTTGAACTTTGAATTGTTTGATTCATGAAAAATCCCTTCACAAATATTGTTCCCCTTAGCTTAATCTACATGTATGAATTTTTTTGGAATTTTTTGAGATTAATTTGATTTTTGGGTATTTTTGAATATTTTAATATTATTTTCTAATTTTCGGAAATTAATTAATTAAATTATGAAATTGTGTTTTATGATTAATATAGGTGTTTAAATGAATTATAGGAATTTATTTGTAATTTTTATGAATTTCTAAGTATTTATTTTGAATTATTTAAGTTTATGTAATTTTGGAAAATTAGGGGTAATTGTGTTTTAATTGAAATTAATTGGTTAATTGAGTTTAATTATTAATATTATTGATAAATATGTTGAGAAAATTAATTTTGGATAATTATACTATTTTTGGTGAATTTTTGAATGAATTTTAGTATATTTACATATATAGGGGTATTTTGGTAATTTTACACAAAAATTGGCTAAAAATGTAATTTAATTGGTTTTAATGGTTATTTAAGGTATCAAAATTATTTCTAAAAATTATTTAGTATTTTTAATTGATTAAAACTATTTTTCGTGAATTATTTTCAAATATATATAATATACGATTTTTACTAATAAAATGAGTTTTTATTGGTTTTTAATGTGTTTTAAGGTTAATTATGTAATTTATACTTATAAAATGAATTTCTATGTTATAAGGGTATTTTGGTATTTCTGAAATTATTCTGTGTTTGTGGACCCCGGTTGGTAGATAGTAGTTTGGAGTTCGACCGAGGGGTTGTGGATTTGTTTTGAGCTCGTTTTTCAAAGTGTGTTTCTTTGCAGGGTCGGCTCTACTCTTTGAGTAGAGAGATGTTCGTTTTATAGGGGAGGTTCTGCCGAATTTTTGGTAGAATTCTCGTAAAACATGATGTCCGATCGATCCCTAATTTCGATTCTGTGTTTAATATTCTAGATCGAGTTCTAGGATTTTCTGTTAGGTTTATTCTGATTTCTGTCGTTATTGTTTATTTAGTTGCGCCGAGACCGAGGCCTAATGGACCAGACCCGTCGGATCCATCTCGTGGAGCGCACTAAGTGTGAGTTACTATAATATATATATATATGTTTAGGGTGCATGATTTAGAAAAATATGTTTTATTTTGATTATCTATGCATGAATAATTCAATTATTACCTAAGTTTATTTTTAGTTTATTTTGGTTTATTTCCTATATATTTTGAATTATATACATGTTTTGTTAATAAATTATATTTAAAATGTTTTTAAATATATTTCTAGCTTAATTTATAATTTGATTGAATTTATTTGACGTATATATACTCGAAATATACCTGGTTTACTTTTGGTATATTTCCAGTATATATATGGTTTATGTTGCTATTTTATTTAAGTTCATGCATCATTGATTTGTGAATGAATGTTTTATATTTATTAATGAAGGATATCAATAGAACGTGCTACCTAGTGGGCAGCACTAGGACCGAGTACGTACCGGTGCGCTTATAGCATTTAGGCTATATTACTAACCAGATTGTGGATATTGATTTGATATGATTATTTGATGTGTGAGATATGGTTTGGAGGTGTGATTGCTGGAGCTCGGTTGACCAAGTGTCTCGGGGCCAATCACACTAGTAGTCAGACTGTTGGAGCTCGGTTGACTTAGTGTCTAGGGGCCAGTCTACTGTCTAAATGGAATAAGTGAGCATGTGTGGCTAGAGTGTTGTTTAACACTGATTTGAGGTTGCGATTTTCTAGGGTTCTATTTGATCCTTCATAACCAGTGGTTTTCAGATAAAATATATATAAAATGATTTTATTGCATCTGTGTGTATTGCCTGTATATATACATGTTAGATATATATTGTTGATTGTATGCATTGTCATTTAGTATGCATGTATATATATTATAGTAATTCACTCAGTGAGGTCTGACTCCCCTCCGTTGACTATTTTTCAGGAGAGTCATCATCTTCAGACCTCAATAGTAGGCCTGTACGCCGGATTTCTTCCGCCCCGACTTCTTTATGTAAACTGCTTATCTGAGTCTTGGGTTTATCTTATCTAGACACTGCAGTAGTCATTAAATATTTAAAGAGATGTTGTATTATATATTTGAACTATATTTGTATCAAAAGATTTATATATATGTGATGATGAGGATTTGATTTAAATCAGTTGGTGGATAAATATTTTAATATTTATGATTTTTATTTCCGCTGCTTTAAATATTGTTATTATTATTATTGCATATTTTATTTTATTTTTTTAGGCTTGCTACGAGTTTCGAATTCGAAAGAATTCTCATTCCCTAGCGCCGGTCATGGCCCTTGTTTTGGGTCGTGATAAAGTTGGTATCAGAGCGTAGTTCTGTGTCAGGGCTTAGTTTTGTGAGTCGTGGCCCTAGTTTTCAAGTTGTGTTTTCCTTTGGTAACTACTGCAGTGGATTAGGTTCGAGTATGTCTTGATAAGTATTCCTTGTTTTAGTTTTCTGCGTTATTCCTCTATTGTCTGTTTGTCTGAATCTTTCCATTTGTCTTTTCAGAATGAGGAGGCAAGCGTGTGTCGCTCCACCGGTCATTGAGGCCAAGGATGATGAGTCTTTTCAGGATGAGGTTTTACCTCCTGAGCAGCCAGTTAGACGTAGAGGTCGTGGCAGAGGTAGACCTCGAGGAGCGGCAGGTCGCCGTAGGCAGAGAGAGTTACAGGACGAGGAGCCTGTAGAGCCTGAGTTTGATGTTCTTATGCCTCCAGTCGTTCAGCCTGTTTAGCCTGCCTATCAACAGGGTATGTCTGACCCTAAGGCAGCTTTATTCTATGCCCGAGTTGGTAGGATTACGTTCGATGGGACTTCCGATCTGTTAGATTTTCTGCACGTGATTGAGACTAGGACTTAGACTGCTCATACTGAGTACCAACGAATCATGATCATTGAGTTGTCTGTTGAGGGACCAGCCCTAGACTGGTTTATTCAGATGATCTAGCCCTATATGATGACGATGACCTGGGCTCAGTTCCGAGAGTGGTTTATGAGGAGATTTTGTCCAGAGCCTCTCCGTATGAGCTATCATCTTCGACTGACCAGTATTTCTCATGGTGATCGATCAGTAGAGGAGTACACCCGAGAGTTTCTTCAGCTGGGTAGATATGCAGAGGATCTGATGCGAGATCAGTATTTCATGGTCACTACCTACGTTACTGGTTTGGGTTCTGCTTTTGCTGGTATGCCTACAACAGGCCTTACTCTGGAGTCTGTGATTAAGTTGGCCAAGGAGATTGAGCTGAGGCTAGTTAGGCAGGGAGCGATGCCTAATTATTACCAGTTAGGAGTTCAGTCGAGTGGATTACACGCTACTCCGTATTCGAGTTTTCATGTTGGTTCGAGTAGTCAGCAGCGAAGTCCGACTCAGCAGAGTCAGAGATAGCAGCAGCGAGTGCATCGGAGCAGTAGACATGGCCGTGGAGGTCAGCGTAGATCGTTCAGATTCGGGTCAGGTGCTTCGAGCAGCAGCAGTGGTCATAGTTATGGATCAGCTGCTAGCGTATGCCAGACTTATGGTAGAGTCCATCAAGGACCGTGTTATCTGACACCACTGACATGCTTCAGATGTGGGCAGACAGGACATTTTGCCAGATCGTGTCCTTATTCCGGGTATCAGCAATCGCAGATTCCATGATTTCCACAGTAGTCGATTGCTAGTGCTGCACCAGTTCCATTTCAATTACCTCTAGCTCAGCATCAGAGTTCCACTCAGCTTGTTCCATAGTAGAGTCATGGTAGAGGTACTAGAGGAGGTGCCAGAGGTGTTGGTCAGGCTTCTACCAGTCAGTAGGGAGGTCGAGGTCAGGCCAGAGTCTTCCATCTCACTCAGCAGGATGCTCAAGCATCTAATGCAGTCATGGCAAGTATTGTTTCTGTTTGTTACCTGGATGCATGGGTTTTGTTTGATCCGGGTGCCACGCATTCGTTTGTTTCTCCCGTTTTTGCTTCTAAATCTTGTTGGCAAGCTTCGAGGATGGATTTTCCTTTATCCGTTGCCACTCCTCTGAGCGATTCTTTGGACACTGATATTGTTCTTTCTGGTTGTCCAGTTCTCGTGGGAGATAGAGAATTACCCGCTGATTTAATTCTGTTGGATGTGATGGAGTTTGATGTTATTCTGGGAATGGATTGGTTATCTTAGCACTATACTGTGGTAGATTGCAGGAATAAAGAGGTGACTTTTAGAATTCCTGATGAAGAAGATTTTAAGTTTGTGGGTGATAGGAGTTCAGCACCTCATAATCTTATTTCTGCTATTATGGCTAGGAAGTTGTTGAGGAAAGGTTGTCAGGGATATTTGGCATTGGTCAGGGATACTTCAGTGGAGCAGTTGTCACTCACAGATGTTCCTGTTGCTTGTGAGTTTCCTTATGCTTTTCCCGAGGAGTTGCCAGGTTTACCACCTCACAGAGAGATTGAATTATGTATAGATGTGGTTCCAGGTACTACTCCTATATCTATGCCACCCTACAGAATGGCTCCTGCAGAGTTAAAAGAGTTGAAGGAGCAGTTGCAAGAGTTATTGGATAAAGGTTTCATCAGACCCAGTGTTTCTCCTTGGGGTGCACCAGTCCTGTTTGTGAAGAAGAAGGATGATACCCTGAGACTGTGCATTGACTATAGAGAGCTGAACAAGGTGACAGTAAAGAACAAGTATCCTCTCCCGAGGATAGATGACTTGTTTGATCAGCTACAGCGTGCACAGTTCTTTTCTAAGATTGATCTGAGGTCGGGTTATCATCAGCTACGGATTAATGAAGCCGATATTCCTAAGACGGCATTCCGCACTAGATATGGCCATTATGAGTTTCTAGTGATGTCTTTTGGTTTGACTAATGCACCAGCAGCTTTTATGGACCTGATGAACAGGGTATTCAGGCCATATGTGGATCAGTTTGTGGTAGTCTTCATTGATGATATACTGGTATATTCAAGGAGTATGGAGGAGCATGTATATCACTTGAGGATTGTACTGCAGACACTGAGAGATCATCAGCTTTATGCTAAATTCTCGAAGTGTGATTTCTGGATGGAGAGTGTTTTTTTTCTTGGACACGTGGTGTCTAAAAAAGGTATCCAAGTTGATCCACATAAGATTGAGGCAGTGTCTGAGTGGCCTAGACTGACTTCTGTTACTGAGATTCGGAGTTTTCTGGGTTTAGCCGGGTATTATAGGCGGTTTGTGCAGGATTTTTCCCGAATAGCAGCCCCTATGACTCGTTTGACTCAGAAGAATGTTAGATTCGAGTGGTCAGAAGCTTGTGAGAATAGTTTCCAGTTATTGAAGGAGAAGTTGACCATAGCGCTAGTGTTAGCTTTACCTAATAGTATGGATAACTTCACAGTTTACTGTGATGCCTCTAGAATTGGCCTTGGTTGTGTGTTGATGCAGAATGGTAGGGTGATAGCCTATGCTTCAAGGCAGTTGAAGAAGCACGAGTAGAACTATCCCACGCATGACCTAGAAATGGCTGCAGTGATCTTTGCTTTGAAGATTTGGAGACATTATCTGTATGGGGTGACTTGTGAGATATTTTCTAATCACAAGAGCCTTAAGTACATTTTCTAGCAGCGAGATCTGAATCTGAGGTAGAGAAGATGGTTGGAATTGTTGAAGGATTATGACTGTGAGATTTTATATCATCCAGGTAAAGCTAATGTGGTAGCAGATGCCTTGAGTAGGAAGTCCTCAGGCAGTCTTGCTCACATTAATGTTGAGAGGAGACCGTTGATCCAGGAGTTACATCTGATGGTGGATCAAGGTCTGATGATGAAGATCAGTAGGTCAGGTGGACTGCTAGCTCAATTTAAAGTACGATCTGTACTGAGGGATAGGATTAAAGTAGCTCAGAGCCGAGATCTTATTCTAGAAGAGCTTGCAGAGAATGTCAGAGCAGGGAAGTTCAATGATTTCACACTCGATGATGATGGTGTGTTGTGGATCAATGGTAGATTGTGTGTTCCTGATGTGGATGATTTGAGAGTAGAGATCCTAGAGGAAGCACATTCTACAGCTTATAGCGTACATCCAGGTGTTACTAAGATGTACCACAATATTAGAGACTTATACTGGTGGGATGGATTGAAGAAGGATGTCGCTGATTATATTGCTAAGTGTCTGACATGTCATCAAGTGAAAGCTAAACATCAGAAACCTTCTGGGAAGCTTCAGCCTCTTCCTATTCCCGAGTGGAAGTGGGAAAGGATAACTATGGATTTTGTGGTCGGTTTACCTCGTTCGAAGGATGGATACGATTCCATCTGGGTGATTATAGACAGATTGATGAAGTCTGCACATTTCTTGCCTGTTAAAGCCACTTATTCTATAGCTAGATTGGCGAAGTTGTATGTGAAGCATATTGTGTGCCTTCATGGAGTACCTGTGTCCATTGTGTCAGATAGAGGTTCAGTGTTTACCTCTCATTTTTGGCAGAAGTTACAGGAAACAATGGCCATTAGGTTGGACTTCAGTACTGCTTTTCATCCTTAGACAGATGGTCAGTCTGAGAGGACGATCCAGACACTAGAAGATATGTTGAGGATGTGTGTCCTGGATTTGGGAGGTAGCTGGGATGATCATTTGCCACTTGTTGAGTTTGCATATAATAACAGCTACCATAGCAGTATTGGCATGGCACCGTACGAGGCATTGTATGGAAGGAAGTGTAGATCCCCTTTGAGTTAGGATGAGATTGGTGAGAGAGCTTTGACTGGACCTGAGATGGTTCAGGATGCTGCAGAGAAAGTCGTCGTGATTAAGCGAAGAATAGAGACCGCAGTTAGCAGGCAAAAGAGCTATGCGGATCCTAGGCGCAGAGATGTGGAGTTTCAGGTCGGAGATTTTGTTTTTATGAAGGTATCTCCAATGAAAGGTGTGATGAGATTTTGTAGGAAGGGTAAGTTAGCACCGAGATATATTGGATCGTATGAGATTCTGGAGAGAATTGGCACTGTTGCATATCGATTGGATTTGCCTCCGAGTATATCACAAGTGAATCTAGTATTTCATATCTCGATGTTGAGGAAGTATATCTCAAACCCTTCACACGTGTTGCAGCCCGACAATGTAGAAGTGAGTGAAGATTTGACGTTTGTGGAAGAACCTGTGGCGATCGTTGATTATCAAGTTCGACAGTTGCGTTCGAAACAGATTCCGATGGTCAAGGTTCTGTGGCGTAGCAACAGAGTTGAGGAGCATACGTGGGAGACTGAAGCTGAGATGCGAGCTTCTTACCCGTATCTCTTTCCTTCTTAATCCCGTTTTCTGGAATTTGGGGACGAATTCTTGTAAGGGGGGAAGACTGTAATATCCCGTATTTTTAAATATTTTTACACTGCATCGGGATATGCAGTGGTAATAATTTTTAAATATGATATTAATATTTCATGAGCTTTCATTTAATTTAAATTAAATTTTAATTTTTTATTATTATTTTAAGTACTTTACGTAAAATTTTCCCGGGACTTACATTTTCGGGGAAATTTTCACGTAAATATTTTATTATTAATTATTTTAAATAGATTTACGGACTTGCATGAACTCATACATATTTTAAAATATTAAACACTGTGTATACATGTAATTATTTATTTAATTAGGATTTAATATTACCCTAATATTTTATTACTTATTTATTAGTTTTATTATTATTTAATTATTTTTATTTAGTATAAATTATTAAAATATTAAATTATATGTGTGTGGTGTATATTTAATGTGTATAATTTAATATTATTTTAATGTATAGTATAAAGTATATATATATACATATTATAAGTTAAAAACCAAAAATTTTGGAAACTTACGTTTTTGCCCCCGATTCCTCTCTTCTTCCCCGATCACTTACCCGCGCAAATCCGATCGCTATCGTCCTGATCCCTTGCCATTGGTGTACCATCCGGTGTGCCACCACCTTCCTCAGCCTCTTCCGCCGCCTGTAGCAGCCGTTTCCGGCATCTGGAAGTTGATTTTGGCCGGAGAAGCTGAATTCTTCTTCACCGTCGATCACGACGTTTCCGGCAACCATTTTTGACACTGCCAGTCTCTTTCTTCTCCTTGAGCTCCGGTGAGTGTGATTCTAGCTTTGGTTTGAGCTGAAATGGTCTTGATTTGCTTAGGTTTCGAATTTTCAATTTCGGCCACATTAGGGTTTTTGATTTTTTTTGAACTTTGAATTGTTTGATTCATGAAAAATCCCTTCACAAATATTGTTCCCCTTAGCTTAATCTACATGTATGAATTTTTGTGGAATTTTTGGAGATTAATTTGATTTTTGGGTATTTTTGAATATTTTAATATTATTTTCTAATTTTCGGAAATTAATTAATTAAATTATGAAATTGTGTTTTATGATGAATATAGGTGTTGAAATGAATTATAGGAATTTATTTGGAATTTTTATGAATTTTTAAGTATTTATTTTGAATTATTTAAGTTTATGTAATTTTGGAAAATTAGGGTTAATTGTGTTTTTAATTGAAATTAATTGGTTAATTGAGTTTAATTATTAATATTATTGATAAATATGTTGATAAAATTAATTTTGGATAATTATACTATTTTTGGTGAATTTTTGAATGAATTTTAGTATATTTACATATATAGGGGTATTTTGATAATTTTACACAAAAATTGGCTAAAAATGTAATTTAATTGGTTTTAATGGTTATTTAAGGTATAAAAATTATTTCTAAAAATTATTTAGTATTTTTAATTGATTAAAACTATTTTTCTTGAATTATTTTCAAATATATATAATATACGATTTTTACTAATAAAATGAGTTTTTATTGATTTTTAATGTGTTTTAAGGTTAATTATGTAATTTCTACTTATAAAATGAATTTCTATGTTATAAGGGCATTTTGGTATTTCTGAAATTATTCTGTTTTTGTGGACCCCGGTCGGTAGACAGTAGTTTGGAGTTCGACCGAGGGGTTGTGGATTTGTTTTGAGCTCATTTTTCGAAGTGTGTTTCTTTGCAGGGTCGGCTCTACTCTTTGAGTAGAGAGATGTCCGTTTTACAGGGGAGGTTCTGTCGAATTTTTGGCAGAATTCTCGTAAAACGTGATGTCCGATCGATCCCTAATTTCGATTCTGTGTTTAATATTCTAGATCGAGTTCTAGGATTTTCTATTAGGTTTATTCTGATTTCTGTCGTTATTGTTTGTTTAGTTGCGCCGAGACCGAGGCCTAGTGGACCAGGCCCGTCGGATCCATCTCGTGGAGCGCACTAAGTGTGAGTTACTATATTATATATATATATGTTTAGGGTGCATAATTTAGAAAAATATGTTTTATTTTGATTATCTATGCATGAATAATTCAATTATTACCTAAGTTTATTTTTAGTTTATTTTGGTTTATTTCTTGTATATTTTGAATTATATACATGTTTTGTTAATAAATTATATTTAAAATGTTTTTAAATATATTTCTAGCTTAATTTATAATTTGATTGAATTTATTTGACGTATATATACTCGAAATATACCTGGTTTACTTTTGGTATATTTCCAGTATATATATGGTTTATGTTGCTATTTTATTTAAGTTCATGCATCATTGATTTGTGAATGAATGTTTTATATTTATTAATGAAGGATATCAATAGAACGTGCTAACTAGTGGGCAGCACTAGGACCGAGTACGTACCGGTGCGCTTATAGCATTTAGGCTATATTACTAACCAGATTGTGGATATTGATTTGATATGTTTATTTGATGTGTGAGATATGGTTTGGAGGTGTGATTGTTGGAGCTCGGTTGACCAAGTGTCTCGGGGCCAATCACACTGGCAGTCAGACTGCTGGAGCTCGGTTGACTTAGTGTCTCGGGGCCAGTCTACTGTCTAAATGGAATAAGTGAATATTTTGGAATAAGTGAGCCTGTGTGGCTAGAGTGTTGTTTGACACTGATTTGAGGTTGCGATTTTCTAGGTTCTATTTGATCCTTCATAACCAGTGGTTTTCAGATAAAATATATATAAAATGATTTTATTGCATCTGTGTGTATTGCCTGTATATATACATATTAGATATATACTGTTGATTGTATGCATTGTCATTTAGTATGCATGTATATATATTATAGTAATTCACTCAGTGAGGTCTGACTCCCCTCCGTTGACTATTTTTCAGGAGAGTCATCATCTTCAGACCTCAGTAGCAGGCCTATACGCCGGATTTCTTCCGCCCCGACTTCTTTATGTAAACTGCTTATCTGAGTCTTGGGTTTATTTTATCTAGACACTGCAGTAGTCATTAAATATTTAAAGAGATGTTGTATTATATATTTGAACTGGATTTGTATCAAAAGATTTATATATATGTGATGATGAGGATTTGATTTAAATCAGTTGGTGGATAAATATTTTAATATTTATGATTTTTATTTCCGCTGATTTAAATATTATTATTATTATTATTGCATATTTCATTTTATTTTTTTAGGCTTGCTAAGGGTTCCGGATTCGAAAGAATTCCCATTCCTTAGCGCCGGTCATGGCCCCTGTTTTTGGTCGTGACACTAAAGAGAGAAAAAGAACAATAAGAATGTGAGAGAATAGAATGAATGAGAATGATGGACATGTGGTCCTATTTATAGATATATTGATGCTCAACCCTGAGAGAAATAAGGTTCCTCTTCAATAAGAGTCCTATGCCAACTAAGAGAGTATTCCTTCCTTTATGGGAGTCTCCTGATCAGGGATCTTTTCCTATTGTCTTGGATATCCTTCCTCCGCAAGCAACCCTGTATAGGAAAATAAAGACCTTATTTAAACAGGAATATGTATGTGGGATATCAAAAGTCCCCCTCGGGAGTATATTCGAATATTTATATCCGATGTTCCGAGTTTTTCAAGGTGGATGTAGACGTTATTGTCTTGCTTGAATCACAACATTAAATATGGAAGGACGAGCTAAGGTGGCTAGCCTTAGTCGTAGGAAGATACGAAACTCGGTACCGAGTCTTAAAATAATCATATAGGAACATCGTAGGAGTGCCAGCTGGACTTAGGTGCATAAAACCTGCAATAAAAATGTGGTGTAAGGGATTAACCCACCAGTGTGGAGACGGTTTGGCGAAACCAGTTGTCATTAGACTTTTAATGCTCGGTGCGTTAAAAGCATGGCCCGAGTTCCAGAGAATCTCGGTGCATTAAAAGTGCGGCCCGAATGGCAAACCTTAGTACTATAGAAGTGACTTGAGGGCGCCAGCTTCAGTCATTGGACTTAGATGCTCAATGCTATGACATGAGGCTTATATGCTTGGAACCATAGTACTATAAAAGCGACCTGAGGGTGCCAGCTTTAATCACTGAACTTATATTCTTGGTGCATTAAAAGCGCAACCCAAGTGTCGTATATTCTTAATGCATTAGAAGCATAACCCAAGTGGCTTGTATTCTCGGTGCATTAGAAGCGTGACCTAAGTGTCAAACCTCAGTACTATAGAAGCAACCTGAAGGTGCCAGTTTTTAGTTATTAGACATTGATGCTCAAGCTTTAGATGCTCGGTGTATAGGGCAGCTGACAACAATGTGTGTAGGGTTAGTAACCGCTATGTCATTTCAATTTTTTTTTTAAATTTGAATTGTGTAACTGTCATGTCTGTTTATGTGTCAGAAGATAAGACATTTCTACTACCATAATGATGACTGCTTGATTAATGCATCTTTTTTGCTTCCCAGACTGCCCTTAACAATGTGAGAGAGATAAAAAAACATTTATGAGGGTAGTAATGGTTATTCCAGATCCTTCTGTTGTCTTATAAGTACACTAGATTTTTTTATTTTTTGCATTTTTTGCTTCTTGCTATCTTCCTTTCTTCTTCTTCCTTCGCTTCAAGTGCATTCCGTCATCAGGCTCTTCTATAATAAAGCTTGTGTTCTGCATTCAGGTGAAGCTTTCTTCTTTTGTACCCTTCTTTTTGTTTATTAGATAAAATTCATGGCACCGAGGGAATAAATTAACTTTGATCTATTTATCTCTAGGATAGATGAGGACTTGCTAGGATAGTATCAAAGATATTTTAACATTCCTACTGATTTCATTTTGCACATTGTAGATAGGAGATTTAGAGCCCACACCCCTATGTTAGACTTTGATAGACTAATCATGTATTTTGACTAATTAGAAGGGGGTTTAAAGTTCCCTCTATACCACTTTATAAAGGAGTTCTTGAATAGATATAATATAGCTCCTAGATAACTTCATCCCAATAGCTACCAAATTCTAATCGAGTTTATAGAGTTAATGCACGAGGAAGGTAGAGAGCCAGACTTAGACGTCATGCGCTACCTTTATAATTTGAATAAGAAAAAGGGAGCTGATGTTCTCTCTGTCGGCCATCCCTAACCATAGCCTTTTTATGAAGCTTTCGAATCTTCATAAGAAGTGGACGCATAAATTTTTTATTATCAAACACCCTTCAGACTTTGTAGATGTTTGATGGATGTGGTTCGATGAATGCCATAGGGTGAAGCGTCCTCCTAGATTATCTGACCAAGATACAGAGATGGTCATGAGACTTCACCTTCATAGCATAGTTGATGCTCGATCTGCGAAAAATATGTCTAGGATATATCTTTGGAGAGTCTACCCTGATCATGTATAACCCACTAGTATGTTTTGACCTTCTAAAGGTATCATTCTGACTTATGTATTTTCATTTTTATTTATAGACGGCTGACTTTTTTGCCTCTATGGATGGGATTCAGCTTGTAGATGATGAGCCAGCAGCTCAAGAAGATGTTAAGATATCCTCTCCATCGCCCGAGCCTGTAGCACTAATAGTTCTAGGTGAGGACGTGGTTAGTTTAAAGGGAAATCTATGGTCAGGTCTTCCCAAGCTAATAAGGTAGAGTGGCAAAAAAAGCAAGTCCTAGATAGAGATTCGGATGCTGAGGAATTGTGCGAGGAAATCTTTGTCAAGCGTTCAAAGCTTTTCGAATGTCCAAGTATAAAGGCCTGGATCCTCAACAATATGAAGCCCCTAAGTGTCTCGAATGCCCTAATTAGAGATTAATATGTAAAATCCTTGAGGTTACCAGCTGACATACAGTGTTGGATGGAGGAGGACAATGAGGAGTTATATAACTCCATGATCAGACATTCGTTAGAGGTAAGTGTCTTATTTTTTCAATCTTATGTAGTTGTGTTTGAAGGCAATGAAATTCATTCTCTTTCTTAGATGACTCAGGCTTTGATGTTGGTAAAAGATAATTACTACTACCTGAAGAACCAATATAGCCTGAAGGAAATGAAGGTGGGTACCATAGCCATCGACTTTGAAAAGAAGTTAGATAAGGCAAAGGCAGTGTTAGAGCTCTACCAAACTAAACATGTAGAGGCGAGGTCTGAGGTAGAGGTGATCTAGAAGAAGGTTTTTGATCTAGAGCATAGTCAAGCTCAATTGACTATTAAGATTGAGGAGCAAGACTTATGGATCGCTGACCTAGAGAGGAAGCTAAGTGAGGCCGAGAAATCCCGTGAAAATGAAAAAAGGGTCTACCAGAACATGGTTGGAGGGTTTCTTAAGGCATATAAATTTGAGTGCCGGAGGGTCCTACTTGCACAGAATCCAGATCTAGACTTCATAGACTTAGATAAAATAACGTCGGCTGACTTAGCTAGGATCACCTTTGAAGAGGATGTTCAGACCAAGGCCTCTTCCCTTCATATGAAGAATCCTAAGGTAGCTACAAAGTCTCTTATT
The DNA here is from genome assembly GCA_947683625.1 of Mallotus nudiflorus. Lineage (NCBI taxonomy): Eukaryota > Viridiplantae > Streptophyta > Magnoliopsida > Malpighiales > Euphorbiaceae > Mallotus > Mallotus nudiflorus. The sequence goes on from CANTUR010000061.1 coordinate 3,061,229, forward strand.
GGGGATCATCTTCTGAGCCTCCTGTGTCTGCCAGTGCTGTTAATGTTGTCCTTGCCTCTGTCTCTGAGTCTCTTTTACTGAGTGCCCCTTCATTTGAGCTTTCTGATGCTCAGTTATTAGATTGAAATTATTATTTTTTTCATTCATTCTATAATGTAACCTTTCTTATTAATGAATAAAGATACTTTATTTGTAAGATTCTGAGTATATTTACTAGTAGTATTTTCAAAGACAATCCGAGTTCCAATATCATTGTAATTCCTTCCCCTGTATGTTTCTAATTTTATATGCCCCTTTATATGTATTTTTTGTGATATGATAGAGACCTTCCCAATTAGGTTCGAGCTTGTTTGTGCCTGAGTTTCCCTTGTCAATGTTTGCTCTTATGAGTACCCAATCTCTGGCTTTAAAATGTCTTAGTTAAACTCACTGATGATGATATTCAACTATCCTATGTCCTTGTGTCTCTACAACAGTGAATGCCCATTCTCTTCTTTCCTCTAATAAATCTAGACATATCCGGGTGCTAATGTTGTTAGCTTCTTGATCTAATTCCTTATTAACTCTGTAACTTAGTGACCCAATTTCCACCGGTATCACTGCATCCATCCTATAGGTTAGCCTAAATGGCGTCTCTCCTGTGGAGGTTCTAGGCGTAGTCTTATAAGCCCAAATGATGTTGTTGAGCTCTTTAACCCAGTTTCCCTTCTTTTCATCTAGCCTCTTCTTTAACCCTTGTATGATGATTTTATTGGTGACCTATATCTATCTGTTTATTTACAGGTGAGCTACTAATGTATATCAGAGCTTTATTCTAAGGTCAGAATAAAACTTTCTAAATTTCTCATTATTGAATTGCTTTTTCTTATCTATGATCAGGGTGTGTAGTATTCTGAACCTATAAATGATTTCTTTCTAAAAGAAGTGTTGAATCCTAGCTTATGTGATGGTCAGTACTGCTTTCACTTCTACCCATTTGGTGAAATGGTCTATAGCCATGATCAAGAATTTCTTTTATGATGTTTAGGTAGGGAAAGGACCTAGGATGTCCATTTCCCAGATGATGAAAGGATAAGGGCTCCAAATTGGATGTTGAGGATTATAGGGCTTATGACTGAGGCGAAAAAACTACTAATACCTATGGCATTCTCGAGTCAATTTTTGATCATCTTGGGACATGGTGGGCCAGTAGTATCCTTATAGCAGTACTTTCTTGGTTAATGAATGATGTGATTCATGTACTCCACAGATTCCTTCGTGGATCTCCCTGAGCATGCAATTCCCTTCTTCTGGAGACACACACTTAGACCATGGATGTGAAAGAGATCTTCTGTAAAGTTCCCCATGGTAGATGAAGTAGTGTGCAGCCTTTATCTTCAACTTCTGGATTTTTAGTTTGTCTTCTGGGAGTATCCCCTTCTCCAGATATTTAATGATTAGTTTCATCCATTCTACAGCTTCCTATATATCCATGATTTTCGAATCCTTAGTGCTTGGTTTTATTAGTGCTTCGGTAAACTTAAGTTTTTTAAATGTCTAATTGTCCTCAGCTACTGATTTGGCTAATAGGTCAACCTCTAAATTTTTGCTTCTAGGGATTTGGATGATTTCCTAATGTCCCCCTTCTTGCTCGATCTTCTTTAGGAGCTGCCTTACTTTTTTGATAAATCTAGAGATGCTCGGATCTTTTATCTGGAATCTCCCTCTAACTTGTTTCACTACCAGTTGGGAGTCTAAGTGTCTCTTGAGATGTCGCCTTAACCTCTGTAGCCAACCTTAGACTTATGATGGGTGCTTCATATTCTACTGCATTATTAGTAGATTATATTCTATCCAGATGGCATATCTGATAAAGACTTTATGTGGTCCTTTAAGAATAATTCCTGCACTGAAACCTTAGGTGGACAATGCCCCATCGACATAGAGCCTCAATCTTGGGCTTTTGAAGGGGGCAAGATCTTTTGGTGTCATCTTGTATAAAGTCTGCCAGAGCCTAAGCTTTCACTTGTTATTGGGATTCGTAATCGATGTCAAATTCTTTGAGCAATATTGACCATTGAACCAATCTGCTAGATGTCTCAGGTCTTTGTAAGATTTTTCTCAAAGGGAAGCTGGATCTTACAATAATTGGATGAGCTTGGAAATAGTGCCTGAGCTTTCCAATGTGTGGACGACGACCATGGCTAATTTATTTAATGTTGGGTACCTAATCTCGAATCCTCGAAGTACTTTACTTACATAGTATAATGGGCTTTGCTGACTTCCTTCCTCTTTCAATAGTACCAAAGCTATTTACTCTCGGCCAATGAAAATGTATAAGTACAATGTTTCTCTAGGGACTAGCCTGCTAAGCAGAGGTGGTGAGGATATAACTTTTTTGATATCTTCAAAGGCTACCTAGCAATCTTTAGTCCATACAAATTTCTTAGAATTCTTTAAGGCTAAAAATAGTGGTAGACATCATCTGGCCGAATAAGAGATAAAATGTCGTAAAGTTGTGATCCTGCCATTAAGCTTTTACAGCTCATTAATTGTCATTGGAGCTTTCATATTAAGAATGGTCTCCATCTTTTTCAAGTTAGCTTCGATTACTCTATATGATATTATGAATTTTAGGAACTTGCTTGCCTTTACTCCAAAGATGCACTTTTTCAAGTTTAACTTGATTTGAGACTGGCTTAGCAATTAAAGGATTTGGTCAAGGTCTGTGGGGTGCTGCTCTGTATGCTTGCTGTTGATGATGATGTCGTCCACGTATGCCTCCATATTTTTCCCGATTTGAACCTGCAATACATTATTCATCATCCTTTAATAAGTTACCCCAACGTTCTTTAGCCCAAAGGGCATTACTTTGTAATAGTAAAGACCTTCGTGGGTGATTAAGGAAGGTTTTTCTTAGTCTTCTTTCTTTATTAGTATCTGGTGATACCCCTGCACTGCATCCACAAAGCTATATAAGTTATGGCCAACAGTGAAGTCTACGAGTTATTTTATCATCGGTAGCGGATAACTATCTTTGGGGCATGCCCAATTAAGGTCAGTGTGATCTACACACATTCTGTATTTACCATTAGACTTTTTTATGCACACCACATTGGCTACCTATTCCGAGTAGGTGACTTCTTTAATGAATTCAGCCTCTAACAACTTTCTTGTTTCTTCAACGATTATCTTCTATCTCTCATATGTGATGGTCCTTTTCTTTTGAACCACCAGCCTTACCCCAGGTCTGATGTTCAAACTATGCAAGGCAATTTAAAGGTCTATTCTAGTAATCTTAAATGCTTGAGAGGCAAAGCTGCTTGAGTGTTTAATGAGCACTTCACTTATACCCCACTTAGTATAACTGTCAATCTTGTTACTAATCCTTACAATTTTTCCATCAGCAATTGTTAGTGTCTGAACCTTATTGATTGGTTTGAGACCGACTCCCTATTTCTCCCCCTCCTAGGATTCTAGGGGGAATGTCTCCATCTATGGTTTAACTACCATCTAGTATATTATCTGGCCATGTGTTGATCCCCATGAATTGTTAGGACTCAACCTTTGATGGGAATCTTCATGGTCAAATGTTGGATGCTTATGGCCGCATCAACTTTATAAAGCACTGACTGTCCTATGATGTCATTGTATGCCAGTGGGAGATCCACCACATTGAACTAAGCTTTCATGACTTTTTTTCCTTTGGTATCTTGATCTTTGAATTCTAGACTCAGCTCTACTACTCCCATTTGTTGTGTAGTTCCTCCATAGAAGCTTGTAATGGGGTTTTAGATAACCTTCAAGTCTGTGATAAAGCCTCTCATTGCTTTGTAGGCATTCCAAGATAATGCATTGATGGCACTCCTATCATCGATGAGTAATCTTTTTACCAAGTAATTATTAATGTAGGCACTTACTACTAGTGCATCATTGTGGGGGTCCCGAACATAGTTCCCGTCTTCTGGATGAAATGTAATAGTCTGTCTTTTCTCAAGGGTGAGCCCTTCTTCTTTGTGGATTCTTTTAGGTTTCTTTTCTATGATTTCCCTTTTGATAATTATGTTAATAATGTTGGCCAGTTCATTTCGAGATTTCTTTAGCTTCGGTCTGTCTCAGTCTTGCCTATCCTGCTTTATGGTTTCTCTGAATGTGTCGATGAAGTTGCCGAGTTTGCCATTTTAAACTAGTCTCTCTATGGAACTTTTTAATTCATGGCAGGATTTGATATCGTGCCCGTAATCTTAGTGATATTAACAGTAGTACCTTTTATCTTGCACGGCTCTCCTATTCAGGCTTATCCTTTTCACTGGAGTAATGTCCATGCCATTCTGCCTAATCCATATAAAGATCCTGGATTTGGAGGTGTTTAATGGCATGTATCTTTTGATTTCCCTTTCTATTGGGCTTTTGAAGCTTGTCCATGGAAAACTAGGTCTCCTAGATCTCAATCTTTCCTCTATCTTAGCAGGTGTTTTCTCATAATCCCTTCACATCCTTCTATCTTCATCCATCTTTATCATTTTAACTACCATTTCCATTACCTCCATTGCCATTTTTCAAAGCCTCAATGGCCACTTCATCCACCAGATTTTCAATATGCATAGCTACCTTGTTGAAGTAATCTAGATAGCTTTGTAGTGATTCGTTAACCTCTTACTGGCACATTTGGAGATCATTGATGTTTTTAGCTAAGGGAACATTGGTTATGAATCGGGGTTCAAAATCTCTCCACTAGATCTTTAAAAAAGGTGACAGAATTTTCAAGAAGCCGATGAAACCACTTTTGAGCATTCTTAGAGAGTGTACTTAGGAAGACCTTGCACATGATTTTATTATTCATGTTATGGAGTAGCATTCTCATTTTGAATAATGATATATGATTGCTGGGATCTCCGGTTCCATCATGTAGATCTAGCTACGACATTCTGAATTTAGTCAGGATCTTTGTCCAGATTATCCTGCTTACAAATGGCATCCTTCCTTCCATGATGCATTCATCTTCTTTCTTTGGTCCTATATGGACTTTGTGTATAGCCTCTTCAACTTTCTAGATTAACTTTGAATTGTCAAGAACAGGGATTATTGAGTTGGATTCCCTTTTTGGGGCTTTGCCTTTTCTTTTATCACCTCTGGATACTTCCGAAGGAGTGGTATTATTTTTCGTATGAGTTGACTTGATATTTCCACTTCGAATCAGGGCATTTAACTATTGTTGTATCAAGGCCTTCTAATTTTGAATGTTTTGTATCATCGCTTCTGTGCTCTTTGGGGTAGGGTTGAGTGTTTGGGCTACAGTGTTTAAGTTTGGTGTCATTATGGTGGGTATCTCTTATAGATTCAGAAAATTCATGGAAGGTAGAGGTACTGTCGTTGGAGTAGGTGCTGATAAATTGATTGGAGGAATGGAAGAGGATAGGTTAATGTGTGTGTTAGGAGTCGAGGTCAGTGGTGGGCTGGAAGTCATGATGTTAAAGTCTTGATTTGGTAGATACACTAATGACTTTTACTTAAAAGTTTCCTACATAAAACACTACTTAATAACTTGTTTTCCAGAACCCTTGAGCTAAAACCCTGCAAGTGATCAACAAAGGACAAGGTGAGAGGTGGGGAGAATCCTCACAAACCCTTTAATGCCTAACTCAAGAGATGTAGAAAGAGAGTCTAGAGAGAGAAAGAGAACAATGAGAATGTGAGAGAATAGAATGAATGAGAACGAGAGACATGAGGTCCTATTTATAAGGATAGTATGCTCAAACCTGAGAGGAATATGATTCCTCTTCGATGAGAGTCCTATGCCAACTAGGAAAGTGATTCTTCCTCTATGGGAATCTCCTGATAAGGGATCTTTTCCTATTTGTCTTGGATATCCTTCCTCCACAAGTAATCCTATATAGGAAAATAAAGACCTTATTTAAACAAACATATTTATGTGGGGTATCATGAGGTAATATTTTAATAAAAATAATTCATTTTGCAAGAGATAAATGTAGTTATACTATTTTAAACATCTATTATACATGAAAGAAATTAGATTGAAAAAAATAAACTTCTATTTTAAGTTAAATATGTATTTTGAATTTCTATATGAATAATAAATGAAATAATTTAATTTATATTAATGCTGATAATAGACTTTTATTTTATATTGAATAGATATTTTAAATTTTAAATTTGTAAATAATTAGTAAAGTAATTTAATTTATAAACAAATTTTATATCTAAACATGTTCTATATATAAGTAACTAATAAAATAATTGCATGTTCAATATATAAGTAACTAATAAAATAGTTGAGTTACAAATTTTAAAAATGTTGTTATTATTAAAATTTTATTTATGAATTACTTTTCTTTTTATTAATATTATTTAGTTATTTTATAAAAAAATATTATTTAGTTATAAAATTAAAAATTAGATAGTAAGTATTACCTAATTTAATTTTTAAATGAAAATATTAATAGCAAACCAAAATTTTGTATTTTTCATATTTAGTTTTTTTCCTTTTTTTATTTTGTTATTATTAAGTATTTTATCTATTTTTTTGTAGGCTACAAAATTTAAATATATTTATGTGTAATCTAATTATATGTCATTGGAAACTTACCATTTGAAAACGTTTAATAGATAATCATAAAATTCACTCCAAATATTAAAATTGAAAAAATTTAAGTTATATTTATTTTCTATTTTATATTCATAAATGCAATATTGCAACTCACTTATCATATTTCATATTTATTTTATTGTTATTATTTTAATTTGTTTACATTGTGATCAATAATAAATATATATTTTTATTGTATAATAATGGGAGCAAACAAATTTTTAAAATAAAGATTTTATTTTTTCAAAATTATTTTTGTTTATTTTCTTATTTATTTAATCATTTTATATTTATTATTTTTTTAGTAATTGTATTTTTTAACTTAATATTATAAACATATTTATTTAATAATAATATAAATCACGTGCAAAACTATCACGATCCAAACCGGGAGTCATAACCAGCGCTAAACAACGAGAATTCTTTCGAATCCGAAACCCATAATAAGCTTCAAAAATAAAAACACAACATGTAATAAATAAATAAAATACGTCAGAATTAAAATTTCAAATCAATATAAAAAAAAAATTAAATGTTGTTTCATAAAATAAAAATATATTCGTACAATATTCAAAGATAAGTCTCTTACTAATATAACATTCTACTGATACAATACACTACTACTACAGTTTTTTAAAATATAATAAAAGTTCAGATAAATAAATTACATAATCTAACCGGGGCTAAAGAAATCCGGCATAGAGGTTTACTACTGAGGTCTGACGACGAGGAATCTCCTGAAAAAAAAATATTGAGGGGAATCAGACCTCATTAAGTGAATTATTATAATATATATATATGCAATCTAAATTATATACAGTCAGACATCAGTATATATATTTACATATACACGTATTTCACACATATGCCAAACTATATATATATATATATATATATATATATATATTATAATAATAAATGCAAAAAATATTTATTTAAATGAAGGATCAAATAGAACCCTAATATTCACAACCTCAATCAAAATAGCTACTAGCCACACAGGCTCACATAATTCCAAAGTAATTCTCTTATCCCATTTTAGACAGTAGACTGGCCCCGAAACACTAAGTCAACCGAACTTCCATAGTCTCACTGTCAGTGTGATTAGCCCCGAGACACTAGGTTAATCGAGCTCCAACAATCACACTACTCAATCACATCAATTCTCAATAATCAATCAATCATATGTCACCTCAAGTGATTTAATAACTCAACTCTAAAATCTATCGCATCGGTACATACACGATCTTAGTGCAGCCCACTATATAGCACGTTCTATCGATATCCTTCATATAAAATCACGTATATATATTGGAAATAATAAAATGCATCATTAAACATAATATACTACTTATATATCAAAAATATACCAATTAAGTATGTTGAACATATGTCAAAAATATATTGAATTTATACCAAAGAAATACTAACATATATATGTCAAATATATATAAAAGATATACAAAAAATATATCTAGCATATATGTCTCATATATAGCAATTATAACAAAAATAAACCAAAAGTATACCAAATCATTAAATAAAATAAATCATATTTAACATATAATGAAAATGTGAAAATCCTTAATCATGCATCCTATATGCAATGCAAATATAGAATAATAACTCACAAGTTTGCACACTTTGAGACTGACTCGACAGGCCTGGTCTGATAGGCCTCAGTCTCGGCGTAGCTAGAAAATAAATAATCATAAAAATCAGAATATATTACAACTTATACTTCTAAGAATTCTAAAGAAAGACTCGATTTAAGAATTTAAAATCCAATCAAAACACAAAGACTCAAGATCGACCTGACGTCACGTCTTATAAGAATTCTATCAAAAAATTGGCAGAACCTCCTCTGTAAAACGGACTTCTCTCTACTAAAAAGTAGAGCCGATCTTGCAAGAAAATGCACTTCTAATACCATAAAACTCAACACCTCGGGTTTGGACCCCGAACTGTACAAATTCCAAACCGAGGTTCACAATTCATCACAATCTGTATAAAATAATAAATATATTAAAAATCATTAAATTTCATAAAAAAAAACCATAAAATACCAAAATATAATATATTTAAACGTTAAAAACACCAAATATAATTATTTTCACAATACTTAAATCAAATCTCAAATAATAATATAATATTAATAAAAATCCAAATTATATTCAATAATTATATTCAATTATTTAGCATAAAATAGTAAAATTCACTTTTAATTCCTCAAATAGGTTATATATATAATAAGAATAGTTAAAAAATCATTTAATCACAAAAACAGTAAATAATTTATTATTTGAATATAATTTTCAAAAATTAGTATTAATTAGTTAAAAATAGTAAATAATTTACAAAAAATATTTTAACACCATTTATTATTCCAAAATTATTTAAAACATATTATTTAACAATATTTTCAACAAAAATACACATTTAACCTATAAATCCAATATTCACATAATACAAAAATATTCCCAAAAATTATACAAAATTACCAAAAATTATTTTACAAATTGTAAAATTAATAACACTAATTTAACCAAATATTCATTCAAAATAATTAATTAACATAATTATAAAAAATTTAATTTAAATTATTAAAATATTCAAAAATACCCATAATTCAAAATAATTCAAAAAAATAAACAAAAATTATATAACAAAAGATTAAGTTGCATATAACAACATTATCAAAGAAAAAATCCATGAATCAAACACAATAATTCAAAAAAAAATTCGAAACCCTAAATCACGTAAACTAAAAACTTGTTAGAACTAAAAATCAAGGATGATTGAGCTCAAACGGAGCTTGGAATCGAACTCACCGAAGCTTAGAGGTTCGAACAAGACTGGAACAGCGAGCTGAGGTGGCCAGAATCTTCACCGGCTTCAATGGAAGCTCCTCGGTGCTGCTGCTGTTCTAGGCGCTCCAGCGACTTTTGGCGATGGTCTATAATGGCAGAAGAGAAGGATAGGAAGAGGGGAGGCGATGGTGGTTGGTGGTGGTGGTTGTGGTTGCTCTAGCGATAGTGAAGGGGCTCTGTAAGTCTCAGGAAGCAGAGGAAAATGGAAAGAGAAAAAAAAGAAAAGAAAGAAGGAAAGGAAGAAGCAGTGACAAAAAAAATGTATTTAACCCTTTATATATATATACATAACACCCACATGCACACCTATATACACAACACACACTAATACAAATACATACACAACTCATGCACATGCATATATATATATATATATATATATATATATATATATATATATATATATATATATATATATATATATATAATTTAAAATTTTATTAACACTGCATATCTCAAAATAATTTTATATTATTTAAAATATCGGGTCATTGCAATCTTCTCTCCTTAAAAGAATTCGTCATTGAATTCAAAGAAAAGATCAGAAACAAGAATTTATCAAGGAAAAAGGTAGGGATAGGTAACTCGCATCTTAGCTACAGTCTCCCAAGTATACTCTTTCATGTTGTTGCTTCGCCACAACACCTTAACCATCGGAATATGCTTCGAATGCAACTGTCGAACTTGATAGTCCAGTATCACGACTGGTTCCTCCTCGAACGTCAAGTCTTTATTCATTTCCACACTATCAGGCTGCAACACATGTGAAGGGTTTAAAATATACTTCCTTAATATCGAGATATAGAACACTGGATGCACTTGTGACAAATTCCAAGGCAAAGCCAACCGATATGCAACTATGCCCACTCTCTCTAAAATCTCGAACGGTCTGATATATCTCGGAGCTAGTTTCCCCTTCTTGACAAACCTCATCAGACCCTTTATCGAAGACACCTTTAGAAGCACATAGTCTCCAACCTGAAACTCCACATCTTTGTGTCTCGGATCTGCATAGCTCTTTTGTCTGCTAGCTGCGGTCTCTAATCTCCTTCTAATCACAATAACTTTCTCAGTGACATCTTGAACCATCTCAAGTCTAGTCAACACTTTCTCTTTAATCTCATCATAACTCAGAGGGGATTTACATTTTCTTCCATACAAAGCCTCATACGATGCCATCCTAATACTACTATAGTAGCTGTTATTATATACAAACTCCACAAGTGACAAATGATCATCCCAGCTACCTCTAAGATCCAATACACACATCCTCAACATATCTTTAAGTGTCTAGATTGTCCTCTCAGACTGACCATCTGTCTAAGGGAAAAAAGTAGTACTGAAATCAAGTTTGATGCCTATTACTTCCTATAACTTCTACCAAAATTGAGAGGTAAACACTAAACCTCTATCAGACACAATGGACACATGTACTCTATGAAGGCACACAATATGCTTAACATACAGCTTTGCCAACTTAGCTATAGAATAAGTGGCTTTAACATGCAAGAAATGAGCAGACTTGGTCAACCTATCCACAATCACCCAGATGGAATCGTATCCATCTTTAGAACAAGGTAAACTAACCACAAAATCCATAGTAATTCTCTCCCACTTCCACTAAGGAATAGGAAGAGGCTGAAGCTTTCAATAAGGCTTCTAACTTTCACCTACCAACAAGTCAAGCATTTGGAAACATAATCAGCTACATCATTCTTCAGTCCATCCCACCAATACAAGTCTCTGATGTTGTGGTACATCTTAATGACACCTGGATGTACGTTATAGGCTGTAGAATGTGTTTCCTCAAGTATCTCTTCTCTCAAATTATCCACATCAGGAATGCACAACCTACCACTGATCCACAAAACACCATCATCACATCAAAGACAATTTTTGATATATAGTATTATATATGCTATGTATGAATTTATATCAACACAATTGACAATAATATGTATACTAAAAATATATTATTCTATTATATGTAATAATATCAAGCTTATATATATGTCAAAACTATCTATTATGAATACATAAATTTTATGATATATACATAAATTGCCCTAATTTTTTTAATTGCACATTCTACAGCCTATAGCGTACATCCAGGTGTCACTAAAATGTACCCCAATATCAGAGACTTATACTGGTGGGATGGACTGAAGAAGGATGTCGCTGATTATATTGCTAAGTGCCTGACGTGTCAGCAAGTGAAAGTTGAACATCAGAAGCCTTCTGGGAAGCTTTAGCCTCTTCCTATTCCCGAGTGGAAGTGGGAAAGGATAGCTATGGATTTTGTGGTTGGTTTACCTCGTTCTAAGGATGGATACGATTCCATCTGGGTGATTGTAGATAGGTTGACGAAGTCTGCACATTTCTTGCCTGTGAAAGCCACCTATTCTGTAGCTAAATTGGTGAAGCTATATGTGAAGCATATCGTGTGCCTTCATGGAGTACCTGTGTCCATTGTGTCAGATAGAGGTTCAGTGTTTACCTCTCATTTTTGGCAGAAGTTGCAGGAAGCGATGGGCACTAGGTTGGATTTCAGTACTGCTTTTCATCCTCAGACAGATGGTCAGTCTGAGAGAATGATCCAGACACTGGAAGATATATTGAGGATGTGTGTCCTGGATTTGAGAGGTAGCTGGGATGATCATTTTCCACTCGTAGAGTTTTCATATAATAACAGCTACCATAGCAGTATTGGCATGGCACCATATAAGGCGTTGTACGGAAGGAAGTATAGATCCCCTTTGAGTTGGGATGAAATTGGTGAGAGAGCTTTGACTGGACCTGAGATGGTTCAGGATGCTGCAGAGAAAGTCACCGTGATTAAGTGAAGATTAGAGACCACAGTTAGTAGACAGAAGAGCTATGCGGATCCTAGGCGTAGAGATGTGGAATTTCAGGTCGGGGATTTTATTTTTCTGAAGGTGTCTCCAATGAAGGGTGTGATGAGATTTGGCAAGAAAGGTAAGTTAGCACCAAGATATATCAGATCGTTTGAGATTCTGGAGAGAGTTGGCATATTGCATATCGGTTGGCTTTGCCTCCGAGTATGTCATAAGTGCATCCAGTATTTCATATCTCGATGCTGAGGAAGTATATCTCAGACCCTTCACATGTGTTACAACCCGAAAGGGTAAAAGTGAGTGAAGATTTGACATTTGTGGAAGAACCTGTGGCAATCGTGGACTATCAAGTTCTACAGTTACGGTCGAAGCAGATTCCGATGGTCAAGGTTCTATGGCGTAGCAACAAAGTTGAGGAGCATACGTGGGAGACTGAAGCTGAGATGCGAGCTTCTTACCATTATCTCTTCCCTTCTTGATCTTGTGACCATTTTCTTTCTGAAATTCGAGGACGAATTCTTATAAGGGGGAAAGATTGCAATATCCCGTGTTTTTAAATATTTTAAGTGTTAATAATTTTTGCATATAATATTGATATTTTATGAGTTTGTTATTTAATTAAAGCTTATTTTAATTATTTATATTATTTTAAGTACTTTACGTAAAATTTTTTCGGAAATTTTATTTTCGGGGAAATTAATACGTAAATAATTTAATATTAATTATTTTAAACAATTTTACGAACTTGCATGAACTCATATATATTTTTAAAGTGCTAAATAGAGTCTAGATATATGTGTATATATTTAAATTAAAATAGGGTTTAATTAATTGCCCTAATTTTTTTATTTTTTTTATTATTTATTATTTAGTTTTAATATTATTTAATTATTTTTTTTAGTGTATAAATTATTTAATATATTAAATTATGTGTGTGATGTATATTTAATATGTGTGGGAATTTATATTATTTTAATATATAGTGTGGATGTATATATATATATAATTAATATATAGTTAAAAATCAAAAGTTTGCCAAAATTACCAAACTGCCCTTCCCTCCTCCTTCTTCTTCCTCGACGCCCTTCTCCTCTCCCCTCACTGTACGACTCCATTCACCGCCATTAAAAGTGCTTTCCGGACGTCCACCGCCTTCCTCCAGCTGCTCAGCCTCTCCTTCAACCCTCTCCGGCACCGATGAACGCTGCAACAACCCGAGAAGTCAAAATTTGAAGCAAACGTCGATCGACGTGATTCCGACCACCATTTTTGACACCGCCAGTCTCTATCTTCTCCTTGAGCTCCGGTGAGTGTGATTCCAAGCTTTTTTTCACTTAAAATGGTCTAGATTTGCCTAGGTTTCAATTTTGCAATTTCGGCCTATTAGGGTTTTTTATTTTTTTTTGAGCTTCAATTGATTGATTCATGAAAAATTCCTTCACAAATGTTGCTCCCATTAGCGTAATCCTCATTTGGGAATTTTTTTAGAATTTTTGGAATTTATTTTGATTTTTGGGTATTTTTGAATATTTTATTATTATTTTCTAATTTTCGAAAATTAATTAATTGAATTATGAAATTGTGTTTTATGGTAATTATAGGTGTCAAAATGAATTATAGGAATTTTTTTGAATTTTTATATATTTATTTTGAATTTATTTAGTTTATGTAATTTTGAGAAAATAGGGTTAATTATGTGTTTAATTGAAATTAATTAGTTAATTGAGTTTATTTATTGATATTATTGTTATATATGTTGAGAAAATTAATTTTTAGCAATTATATTATTTTTGGTGAATTTTTGGATTACTTTTAGTATATTTATATATATATGGGTATTATGGTAATTTTACCCTAAATTGGCTAAAAATGTAATTAAATTGGTTTTAATAGATATTTAAGGTATAAAAATGATTTCTACAAATTATTTAGTATTTTTTTAACTAATTAAAACTATTTTTCGTAAATTATTTTCAATTATATATATAATATACGATTTTTCTAATAAAATGAGTTTTTATCGGTTTTTACTGTGTTTTAGGGTTAATTATGTAATTTCTACTTATAAAATGTATTTTTGGTATATAAGGGTATTTTCAATATTTCTGTATTATTCTGTGATTGTGGACCTCGATCGGTAAACTGTAGTTTGGAGTCCGACCGAGGGGTTGTGATTGTGATTCTATGTCTATTTTTTAAAGTGTGTTTCTTTGCAGGGTTGGCTCTACTCTTTGAGTAGAGAGATGTCCGTTTTACAGGGGAGGTTCTGTCGGATTTTTGGTAGAATTCTTGTAAAACGGGATGTCCGGTCGGATTTTGATTTAATTCTGTGTCTAGTAATCTAGATCGAGTCTTTAGAACTTCTGTTAGATTTATTCTGATTCCTGTCGTTATCTGTTTGTTTAGTTGCACCGAGACCAAGGCCTAGTGGACCAGGCCCATCGGACCCATCTCGAGGAGCGCACTAATTGTGAGTTACTATTCTATATATATATGCTTTAGGGTGCATGATTTAGAAATGTATGTTTTATTTTGATTAATTATGCATAAATAATTCAATTAGTATTTAAGTTTATTTTTAGTTTATTTTGGTTTATCTTTAGTTTATTTTTGGTATATTTTAAATTATATGCATGTTTTGCTAATAAATTAGGTTTAAAATGTTTTTGAATATTTTCTAGTTTATTTCGTAATCTATCTGGATTTCTTTGACGTATATATACTCAAAATATACCTGGTTTATTTTTGGTATATTTTTAGTATATATATGGTTTATGTTGTTATTTTATTCAATTCATGCATCATTTACTTTTATGAATGTATGCTTTATATTTCAATGAAGGATATCAATAGAACGTGCTACCTAGTGGGCAGCACTAGGACCGAGTACGTACTGGTACGCTTATAGCATTTAGGCTATATTACTAACCTATTTGAGGATATTGATTGGATTTGATTATTTGATGTGTGATATGATTTGGGAGTGTGATTTCTGGAGCTTGGTTGACCAAGTGTCTCGGGGTCAATCACACTGATAGTCAGACTGTTAGAGCTTGGTTGACTTAGTGTCTCTGGGTCAATCTACTGTCCAAATGGAATAAGTGAATATATTTGGAATAAGTGAGCCTGTATGGCTAGAGTGTTGTCTAACACTGTTTTGAGGTTGCAATTTTCTAGGGTTCTATTTGATCCTTCATAAACTATGATTTTCAATAAAAATATATAAAATGATTTTTATCGCATTTGTGTGTATTTGCTTATATACATACATATTATAAATACTTTTGACTGTGTGCATTAGCATTTAGTATGCATGTATATATATTATAGTAATTCACTCAGTGAGGTCTGACTCCCCTCCGTTGACTATTTTTCAGGAGAGTCATCTTCATCAGACCTCAGTAGCAAGCCTGTATGCCGGATTTCTTCCGCCCCGGCTTTATTATGTAAACTGCTCACTTGAGTTTTATTTTATGATCTAGACACTGCAGTAGTCATAAAATTGTTAAAAGATATTGTATTATATTTGTATGAGTTATGTACTTTAAATATTTGAACTGGATTTGTATTAAAAGTTTATTTATATATAGGATGAGGATTTGATTTAAATCCCATGGTGGATTATTATTTTGATATTTATGATTTTATTTCGCTGTATAATATTTACTTAATTGTGTTGTTATTATTACTATTGCATGTTTTATTTTATTTTTTTTAGGTTTGCTACGAGTTCTGGATTCGAAAGAATTCTCGTTCCCTAGCACCGGTCATGGCCCCTGTTTTGGGTCATGACATTAGGCCTATAGCTTGAAACACTAAAGCTCCACCAAGTCACCTTTTTTATTAGATTAGATTAGTTGCAAGTAGCCTCTCTAATGACCCTCATAAAATTTGCACTAATTTAATCTCCTTGTAAGAACACTTCGGGTTTATTTTGTGTATATGTTATTTTCTTTTTGGTGTGTATCTTTACACTCTCTCTTTTTTCTCTAACCCTTATAACACTTCTTAGGTTATGTATATATATGTTGAAAAAGCAAACCCTATCACATGATAAGTATACAACTTGTCATGATAAGTATGCAAGTTGTAAAGTGTGTAAAGAATTAATACATCCCATGTATTATGTCTACATATTCTTTTCATATACCAATGTGATATACACCTTATCATACCCATTGTCAAAATTTTACATATAAAAGATCATGTGTGCCTAATATAACAAATTTGCCATGGTTTGTTAGTGATATGCCCTAAGCCAATTACGTAATGGTTATACTTTAACATTGTCATATTTTTATTTTAATAATAAAGAGGTATTTTTATTATAGTTAATTATACTAAGATCATTAAGTACATGACTTGATAGTAAAACTCTTAGGTGATACTTGAATTCTAATCTAAATATTCTTAGTCGATTATTATTGTGGGAATAATAATGAATAAAAACGAGTATGAGGTTGACTGATGATTAAGTTTTACTGATCATGTATATGAGACATTAAGTCAAACTCATAGGTACATGTTTAGGGAAATTATATAATGGATCAACCCACTATGAGAATACCACATGGATTATTGTCATAGGTAATTCTCATCATAGTAGTATTATTTGAATCCTCTGACCTGAGATCGCCATGGTTTCCTACATGATAAATTTTGTATTTTAACAAATCCCTACACTATACTTTAACTGGATGGTAAAACATGTTGTGATTGGATATAGAATGAGTTGTGTGAGGAATGTGAGTGGTTAAGATGGAATTTATCCCTCAGTTATTTTGAGAAGATATTTGTTGGACCCCTCGATGAGTTAGACTGAAGAGAAATACATGGCCATACTATAATGATAAAGAGTTATCAGTGTCAATCTACTTGGGATCGAGAAATAATATGATTGAACAATATAAGAAAGACATAATTCATGCCTTATGTTCAATCAGGATAATATTTGACAAAAGGACTATAGTATAAGTTGTGTATTAAGTTTGTCGGATTATTAGCCTTCACATAACTTGGGTAGTCATAATGTCTTACTAGAGACCAATTATGACTTATGGGCTAAACTGAAAATTTTAGGCCCACTGCTAATATTGTTTGAACTTACAGGGTCACACAATTAGAATAAGCCCAAAGCAAGCTTGAGATTATAAGCCCAATTATTATCTCTATGTAAGATTAAATAAATAAATAAATTTATTTATATTATTATTTATTTTTTTCCTAATTTATCTAAGGTAAGAGTTATCTAACTAAATAGAAAATGAATTTAATTTGGAATTAGAATCAAAGTAGAAAAAAGAAGTTTAATCTTACGAAAACTATTTTGGTAAGAGAAACTTTACGTAGGATGTATATATAAACATCTCTTTCTCTAAGGTTTTCTAAGTGATATTCTCATTCTTCCTCTACTACTTCTTGTGAGAAAAACATATAAAAATGTGTTATGAGATAACAAAGGTTCTAACAAACCTACTTTACTTTGGATCATCTTATTCGTGTGGATACCATTAAGGGTGTGATCTTTTGGTGATGTCTTAATCCGATAAGAAGACATAAAAAGCTCGAGGTAGGGTGTCATTAGAGTGAAACCCCTCTCTTCCTTATAACTATCTTGCCATTAGATCATCTTGGTGAGTGTTTGGAAACCTCTCAATTAATCTAAGTCAAATTACATGGATCCAAGTTATGGGTTTTATGGTTAAAAGTTTTATTTTCCTTTGCATTATGTATCACAAAACCAAACAATGGTATTAGAGCAAAGGATAATAACACATGGTGATGCAGTGCATTAAGATGCATGGACTATCCGATTCCTAGGAACTCTCATGTGTGATTATGTGACAAAGCGTGGCTCTCTGCCCAGGAGAGCAAATATTGCATGCTCTGATTGGTATATGTGGATGTCACCAAATATGATGAGACTGAGTCCATACAGGTGATTCGATCACCCCACCTATATTCCAACATGGTCAACATTTTACACTTAAGAGATAATGTGCCTAATATGCCAAATTTTCCATGGTCAACATTTTACACTTAAGAGATAATATGCCTAGTATGCCAAATTTGCCATGGTCAATATTTTACACATAAAAGATAATGCGTGCCTAGCATGACAAATTTGACTATATCCTTTGACATGGACTTGGGCTTAGGCTTGGTAATTAAGCCAACACTTAGCCCAACCCAATCCAATAATCAAATGGGCCTAGATAAGGTTCATGGGCCTTCTCAACATCTTGGACTAATTTTTAGTCTAAAATGCTTTTGTGCCTAGGCCCAAACAACTTGAGCCATTAATCCAAGTCCAAATAGAAATAACATATATTATTAATTTAATATTTTAATTAATATCTCATATTAATCAAGTATTAATTAATAATTAAACCCTTACTTGAATTGGATTTCATGATATGCTAAAATCATTGCTTAAAGTATAAATCCAATTCTATTGATCTTAATTGATTGATTAAACTTTTTAATCAATAATTAGATTAATATTGATGATGATTTGGCAAAACTCTTTTAGGTGTGACTTACCAGGTTCATGTCTAATTGGCAATAAGAAGATAATATCAACACTTGATTTTATTTGAAACTCTTTTCAAACCTAAAAGTGAAAATCCTAATTATACACATTTAGTTCTCATAAGTTATGAGTGACCCCTATCATCGATATCACAACTACCCAATTAGAAATGAATGCATGTATTAATTCATATGAACCCTTTGGTCATAATTACTGTGCACTAAAATCCCTTCATTAAAAGATCCTGATATAGTCTAAAGTCAAGTTTTAAATAAACTCTAATAGTTATATCTTATAACCTCATCCCAAGTTATAATTCTTGATAAAACATAACAAATACTAGAAATACTTTTCTAACACTGAAACTCTTTCAAGTTATGTTATGTTTGTCCTAGCCAAGAACTTATTCATCAAGAACAAACTTAGACAGCATAGGATCTTATTTCAGTTTACTCCAAGTATTAAATCCCATATTGGTCGAACACTCATCCCTACATTTAACCGACTAGAGCCACCATACACTATATACCTATATGTGATTAACATAAGTATGTAAGCAGTAACAAACCCTAACCACTTAAAATATAGATGACCATGTCACCTCAGGTCAAAGGATTATATGTACCATTATGACCTAGATTATAATCGTTGACTATAAGTGAATATCCTCATGATTATAACTCTAATGTCACATTCGATCCATCCATCACATGAGTATCCACGTGTCTATTATGATATCTTATATCAAGTAGTATGAGACTCACTACCTCCCACTGTTAGTATCACATATTAATCAAGAAAAATAGACAGAGATGATAGTTAAATTAATATTACCCAAATATTAATTTATCAACTATGATCATTTTTATAGCATGTGTACTAAATAAATTTGTAGCTCATATTATTAACTCTTGATAATAAATTTATTAACATGATGCTAATGGATAAATACTCAAATAAACAAACACTTTATTTAAACAAATATTATTTATTACCATTTCATATTATTTACAATGTCAAAATAAGTGATTGGCCTCTAAGGCACACCACTTATACTAATAATCTCTCACTTGCACTAGAGCCAATCACTACAGTATTTTAGATCCATCTTCTAATTGATCCAGTTATAGTTGCTTAGTGCTTTAGTAAGTGGATCAGCCATATTATCAGTTGAAGCTACCTTTTGCACGAGCATATCACCCTTTCCAACAAGTTATCTAATAATATGTAAGCACCTTTCTATGTGTTTGGATTTTTAGTAAGACCTCGATTCCTTTGCCAAAGCAATGGCTCTATTGTTGTCATAATAAAGAGGAATCAGGGACTCAATAGAGGGAACAACTCCTAGTTCGGTAATGAATTTCTTAATCCAAATAGCTTCTTTAGCACCATCTGATGCAATTATTGTTAGTGATATGCACTAGGTCAATCATTTGTGATTATGTATTGACTTTCTTATTTTATTAATAAAGAGGTATTATATTATCATTTGATTTTATGATAATTACATGAATGGTTAATTCTTACTAAGGCCATCAAGTATGTGACTTGATAGTAAAACCCTTAGATTAAAATAAGAGTTCTATTCTAATTATCCCTAGCCATTTATTCATTATATGAATATTAAAGTATTAAGGCTAGTATGATGTTGACTAATGGTTATGTTTTACTAATCATAAATATGAGATATTAAGTCAACTCATAGGTACATGATGAGAGATCATGTACTGGATTGACCCACTATGAAAATACTACGTAGATTATTGTCATAAGTATTTCTTATCACAGTAATTTTATTTCGGTCCTTTGACCTTGAAATCATCATGGATTTCTACATAGCTATTTTATGTTTTGACACATTCTAACATTGTCTTTAACCGGATGATTAAAAGAATGTTGTTGGATATAAAATTAGTTATGTGAGGAATGTGAGTGATTTAGAAGGAATTTATCCCTCATTAATATGAGAAAGATATCTAAAGGCCCCTTGATGAGATAGACTAAATGAAAATGCATGGCCATGCTAAAATGAATTGATAAAGAGTTATCATTTTCAGTCTACTTGGAATCAAGTCATAATATTGAACTATATAAGGATGACATTTTATGCCTTATGTTCAATTAAGATATCATGTGATAAAGGGATAATAAAATTCACTATAATTAGGTTATGTCGGATTATTGACTTCACATGACTTGGGTAGTCATAATGTCTTGCTAGAGGCCACTTATGACTTGTAGGCCGAAATAGAGATTTAGGCCCACTGCCAATGTTATGTGAACCTACAGGGTCACACACTTAGAACAAGCCCAAAATGGATATGGGTTTAATAAGCCCAAAATAAACTCTGTGGAAATAAATAATTAAAGTATTTTATTTATTTATTTATTTGTTTATTTATTTAAGATAAATGTTATTTTAAATAAATAAATAAATAAGATATTATTTTTGATTTATTTTTAAACAAAATCAGAATAATAAATGGAAAATTACCAAAAGGTTATTGGTAAGTGAAACCCTAACTTGGAGTCTATAAATATGTTATATTCTCTAGGGTTTCACACACTTGTTTTTGCCTCCAAATTCATTTTCTTTCCTCTTAGAAAAACAAAGACAAAGTTTTTCCTTTTGTTCTTGATTTGTGAGACAGTCAAGAGGTTGCTAGCACACACACTCAAATTCGTTTTGTGAAGGGTTGTTCGTGTGGATACTTATAGAGGACGCATCCTTTTGGAGACGTCTTGATCCGAACAACCAAGCCAAAAAGCTCGAGGTAAGGTGTCACCGGTGTGAATCTCCTCTCATCCTTCCAGAGAATCTTGCCTCTTCTGCATTTTGGTAAAATTTTAAAAACCCTAGATTTAATCAATTAGTTGAATTACATGGATCCAGGCTTGGGAACGTGACAAAATTTTAATTTTTCCACTGCGTTTGCATCACGGTACCCAATAACTATATACTCGGCCTCTGTAGTGGAATTAATAATGATACTTTGCTTAAAACTCTTCCAACTCACTACTCTACTATTATAAATGAAAACAAACCCAGAGATAGACTTTTTATCATCCACATCTATTTAAAAATCAGAATCCATGAAACCATCTATCTGTAGATCACCTTCTTAATAATTTAAGAGTAAATCTTAAGTCCTACTCAAGTACTAAAAGATTTCCTTAACAACTAGCCAGTGTTCCAAACCTGAATTGGATTAAAACTTGCTAGTCATACTAACAACATAGGCAATATCTGGCCTAGTACACAATATAGCATATATCAAGCTTCCTATAGCTGAAGTATAAGTAACTTTGGCCATTTGTTCTATCTCCTCAGGTGTTTTAAGTGAAATACTCTTGGATAAATGGATACCATGCCTATATAGTAACAATCCTCTCTTAGATTCAAGCATGTTGAACCTTTTCAAAACCTTTTCCAAGTAAAGACTTTGGAATAAACCTATCATTTTCTTCGATATATCTTTATAGACTTGAATCCCGAGAATATAGGTTGTCTTTCCTAAGTCCTTTATTAAGAAGGTTTTAGATAGCCATACTTTCACAGAAGTCATCATTTCAACATCATTTCCAATTAGTAAAATGTTATCCACATATAAGACTAGGAAAGTGTGTTGGCTCCCACTGACCTTCTTGTAAACACATTGCTCATCGTTATTCTTAATGAAATCATAAGAACAGATAGCCTCATTGAAGTGATGATTCCAACTCCTTGAAGCCTAATTTAGACCATAAATAGATCTATTAAGCTTGCACACTTTTGAGCTATCCTCAGATTCAAAACCCTTAGGTTGTTCCATATAAATTTCTTCCTCAACATATCCATTGAGAAAAGTAGTTTTGATATCAATTTGCCAAACCTCATAATCAAAGTGTGTAGCTATAGCTAAAAGAATCCAAATGGATTTAAGCATGGCTACTACCGAGAAGGTTTCCTCGTAGTCAAACCCTTGCCTTTGGTAAACCCTTTCATTGCAAGCCTTGCTTAATAGGTATCAACCTTTCTATCTGCACCAATCTTTTTCTTGAAGACCCATTTATAACTTATAAGTACAATACCTTTAGGTGGATCAACAAATTTCCAAACTTGGTTTGCATACATGGAGTCCATTTCAGTTTTTATAGCCTTAAACCATTTTAAAGAATCTTTATCACATAAAGCTTCTTCATATATAGTAGGATCATCATCATGATTACTTTCTTTATAAATATACAACTTTTGCATACCATGCAAAAAATTGTATCTCTTGGGTGGATGAGATACCTATTATATTTTCTAGGAGTCGATGTGATGACATTCTCAATTAGAATAGGCTCTTTAGGCTAATTAATGTCCTTTTGATCAATTTATAAGGTTTTTTTTATATGAATCCTCATCTAACCTTATCTTTTTTCCTTTTCCATCTTCTTTAAGAAACTCTTTCTCAAGGAAGATAGCATATCTACTTATAATAACAACTTGTTCAGTAGGAAGATAAAAGTAATACCTTAAACTATCTTTAGGATACCTAACAAACCTTCTTTTAATCAATTTTACATCCAACTGTTTGATTTTAGCCTTTTGATAAAAGCTAGAATCCCTAAATCTTAACATGTTTAAGACTTGGTACTCTACCATGCCATATCTCATATGGTGTAGCAGAAACATATTTGGATGAAACATGATTAAGGATATAGGAGGTCATTTTGAGTACATAACCCCAAAGTGAAATAAGAAGATCAGTATAGCTCATCATAGAATGTACCATATCCAATAAAGTATGACTTCATCTCTCAGACATACCATTTAATTAAGGTGTTTCGAGAGGTGTGAGTTTTGACACAATGTCATGTTCCTTAAGGAACTCAATGAATTCAATACTCAAGTATTCTCCTTATTAATCTAATCTTAGAATTTTAATACTTTTTCCAGTTTGGTTCTCTACTTAGGCTTTGAATTCCTTAAACTTTTTAAAGGATTCACTTTTGTGTTTCATAAGAAACAAGTGTTATACCTTGATAGATCATCTATAAAGGTTATAAAGTAGTAGAAACCACCTCTAGCCATTTTAACAAATGGTCCACATACATCACTATATATGATCTCCAAACATCTTTAGCTCTTACCATTTGTCCAACAAATGGTAATTTAGTCATCTTGCCTTAAAGACAAACTTCATAAGTTGAATTAGATGCGGATTCAAGATTGCTCAAGATTTCCATCCTTTTTAACTTATTGATCTTGTCCTCCATAATATGACATAATCTTAAGTGCCATAGATATTTGGAGTTAAAGGAATTTTCCATTAGTATTGCATTTGTATTACTCGCATTCATTTGAGGCTCATTGTTATTTGACATATTATTAATATAATATAAACCATGTATTAAATAACCCATGCCTACTATTTCATTTATAAAGTAAATGATACAAACGCTTCCTTTAAAATGGAATCTATAACCCTTTCTAGTTAAACCAGAAATAGAGACAATATTTTGTATAGGCATTAGGTATATATAATACATCATCCAATAACAAAATATAATTATGTAAATCAATAGAAGTGGATCCTATAGCTTTGGCTGCAACACTTGATGCATTTCCAAGCTTTAAAGTCACTTTATTAGGCCTTAATCTTCTCTCATTTGCTAGATCTTGCAAGGATGAACAAATGTGAGAACTAGCACCAGTATCCAATACCCATGCATTTAATAAGCTCTTAGAATATTTAAAAGTTAATAGATTAGAGAAAGTCTCACTTTCTCTTTGCTTACATTTTCCTTTTGTCTTGAGAGACTTAAGGAATTTAGGATAATTCCTCTTCTAATGTCCTTCACAATGGAAACACTTTTCTTTTCTTTAGCCTTCCCTTACCATTGCCTTGCCCTTATTCTTGGCTATAGCACTCGTGGGCTTGACAACACTTTTCTTGCCTTTCTTCTTCTTATTGCCTTTCTTTCTAGTCCCACTAAAAGAAGCAATAAGTGCAATTTTCTTATTTTTGTTCCCTTAGATAGCTTTTTGGGCTGTCACAAGCATGTTTATAAGCTCCACAAGAGTACACTTTATTTTGTTTATATAAAAGTTAGCAATGGTTTACCTAAAAGATTTAGGAAGGGATTGAAGGATCAAAATCTAATTGGAGATGGAAGTCCATAGAGAAATTTAGACTTTCTAGTTCCTCTATTACTCTAATCAAAGAGTTTACATGGGCTCCTACATCCTCACCTTCCTTCATCTTATCATGAAAGAGTCATTTTGATATCTCATATCTAGCAGTCCTACTATGTTCACCAAATAAATTTTGAAAGTGAAGTAGGATCCTTTTTGCACTTGTGTACTTCTCATTTTGCCGATGGATTTCGGTATTCATAGAAACCCATATGATGCAATGTGCTTACACATCATCTTCTTTCCATTTTTCTAGAGTGTCATGCTCTTTTTATGAAGCATTTTCAGGAAGTGGTCCAGGTGGACTTTATTCTGATACAAAAAGTATATTTTTGGAAGCTAAAATAACTTTTAGGTTCTTTAGCCAATCAATAAAATTAGGCACCGTGAGCTTATATTGTTCGAGTATGATTAAAAGTGAGTTTGTTGATTTTATATTATTAAGTTTCTATAAAGGTAACAAGATTAATTAGTTATATGACATTGTTATTTTACTATTAGATTTGGTCTTTAATCGTAATGGGTCCCACTAACTTGGTGAATTCTACACTTCCAAAGTAGGAAATGGAAATCCCTTGTTGGATGGATTTCTAGTGGGTGATGGAATTCTTAATGAGTCACTAATATCCCTAAGGTACACATTGTCGTTCTTAGAATATTAGTCCTCATTAAGTGGCAACTCTTACCATCACATCTCATATGAGGTTCTATTAATCCGACTCTTAATGTTACGAGCTTTTAGTACACATTGTCGTTCTTTGCCTTTAGCATTAGTTAGGTCTATAACATTAGATTAGTGAAATTGTCACAACCTAAATCTGGGAGTCATGATCGGCGTTAAGGAACAGGAATTCGAAAGAATTTAGAATCCGTAACAAGCCTTAAAATAAAAACTCAATAAAAAATAAATATAAATATTACTCAAAATTAAAAACTTTTTAAATCAAAAGCAAATCTCCATATTTATATAACATAATAAAATATTTTACAATATTTAAAGTATAACCACCAATAATAACAATCAAAGAATTCAACAGTAAGAAATACTATTGTAGTGTCTAGCAATACAAAGAAAGGATAATTAAAATTTTACATAGATCAGCCAGAGAGAAAAGGGTCCATCAAAGAGAACTACTATAGGAGGTTTGATGGGAAGAATCCTGAAAAAATATTTGAGAAGGGTCAGACTTCACTAAGTAAATCATTATTATATATATACATGCAACCTAAGGATACAGACATTCAAGTATTAGTATAATAATATTTATATATTTATATTTATTTTAAATTATACATGCATTTTATACAAATGCTCGAAATCACATTTTTGATAAATAAATAAATGTAATAATAATTAAGTGGAGGACCGGAGCTAAACCCAAAAATATTCTACAACCTCGATCACAGAACCTCATTATCCAACAGGCTCATTTAATTCTAAAAATATTTCTCTTCTCAATTTTTGACAGTACACTGACCCTAAGACACTAAGTCAATCGAGCTTTCACAGTCTCACTGTCAGCATGATTGGCCCCAAGACACTAGGTCAACCGAGCTTTCGCAATCACACCACTCTTTTCTCACAAATCTCAATAATCAATTAATCATATCTCAAATTATTAAATTTATGGCCTAACATCTAATGTATTATTGCGCAATAGCCCTAGTGTAACTCACTAGATGGCACATTCTACAACTATCCTCCAAAATAACATTTTATAAATAAAATAAAGAAATCATATATTAAATATAAACAACGTCCAATTTTATACAAATAAATATTCAATTTAATATACATATGCAAACATAGCATAATGAAATTCATATTTCTTAAAATTCATAATTCTACATACAATGCATACATATAATAATAACTCACAGTTCGAGCGCGCTTCCCTATTCCTGTTCAGCTAGCCTAGTCCAATAGCCCTAGCTCGCGGTGCAACTAAGGAAAAATAATAATAATAATAATATTAGAATTAAATTCCTAATTGTATACATTAAGAATTTCTAAAGAACAAATCAATCTAAGACACAACTCAACTAAAACTTAAAACTTAGGACCAACCTGATGTCACGTTTTACGAGAAATTTATCAAAAATTTAACATAGTCTCCTTTATAAAGCGGACATCCCTCTACAAAAGTAGAGTCGATCCTACACACAAACACACTTAAAAATATCCACAAAATTTAACTTCTCAGGTTAGGTCCCTGAACAACAATTATTGCCCAACTAAGAACTAACACAATCCATAATAATAAAATAATATAAATTTCAATTATTTACCAAAAATCATAAACATTCATTTAAATATCACAAATCAATTTATTTACATAATAAAGGTATAAAAGATATTTATTTCCACAATAAATAATAAAATCCTCATTTATAATTAAATTCCATTATTAAAATATATTCTTCCAATCTTCGAAATTAAATAGCATTAATTACAAATAATTATTTAAATTGCTCAAATATATAATAAAAATAATCAAATTAAATTTAAAAAAGATAAATAAAATCATTATTCATATATTTTTTCAGAAATTACAAAATAATTAATTAAAAATAGGAAATAAATTATAAAAATTATTTTAATACTATTATTACTCAAATTCTGTAAAAAAACATAATAATTAATAATAATTTCAACTAAAATATAAAAATTACTAATTTTTTCAAAAATTCATTTTTTACATAAACATTCAAAAATTCATAATAAAGATTCTACACATAATTTCAATAAACTTCTTCCACAAAACTTGCTTAAAATAATCAGCAGAATTTATTAAAAATATAACATTCCCGAGCTCATAACAATGTCGAAACAGTAACTCTGAGCCCGGGATAGTACCATTTGGAAAATAATTTCCAAAATTAAATCTAAACACATATTTGGAAAGCTTATAACCTCTACAACACTAATCTAAGATTAATTTAACATAAATCAACCGAATTTAAACTCAATTTCACAAATACCTAAAATTAGCCTAAACACAATTTTACAAAATTGAGAGACTTACTGGAGTTGAGAATCAAAATTAATTGAGGGCTTAAGAATCCCGGATGATGAGCTTCTATTTGAGATTGGCGTCAGCTCTCGTCGTCATCAGAAACATCTCTAGTAAGCTCTTGAGTCAACTGGCAACTAAGAATAAAAGAGGAAAGGGAACAGATGGTAACACATCAGCAAGGGGAAGGAGCTGCTAGTTGAAGGCGGCGGTGTCAGGCGGTGATTGATGGTGGTGAGGTCGCTGAGCAGGTGGTGGTGGCAGTTGGTGGTGCTGTCGGGCATAGGGAAGAGTAAAGCAAAGAAAAGGAAGGAGGGAAGGAAAGAGGGAGAATAGAAAACGCTTATATATATATATATATATATATATTAATAATATAATATAAAGCAATAATAACTTTTAAATTAAAAATTAATATTTTAATATTTTAAAAATCTAAATATCCCTAAATTAATTATACACTAACAATTAATCAATAATTTACATAAATAATAATATTAATAACATTAAATAATATTCAACACCAAAAATTCAAATTTAATTTCACTAATAATCAAATATTGTAATTTAATAAAATAATTATTAATACTGTAAATCCCAAAAATTTAATTTTATAATTTATAAAAATTCAAGTCATAACAGTCTTCCTCCCTTACAAAAATTTGTCCTCGAATTTTAAATAAAAAGAACTGAATACAAGAATTCATTGAGGAAATTGGTAAGGGTAATCCACCCGCATCTTGGCCTTAGTCTCCCACATATGCTCCTCCATGTTGTTTCTCCTCCACAAGACTTTGACCATCGAATTCTATTTCGAATGCAAATGGCAAACTTGACAATTAACAATCGCAACTAGTTCTTCTTCGTACGTCAAATCTTCATTCACTTCCACACTCTAGGGTTGTCGCATGTGCAAAGGGTCCAAAATATACTTCCTAAGAATCAACACATGGAACACTGGATGCACTCGGGACAAATTCAGAGGCAAAGCCAACCGATAGGCAACCATGCCAACTCTCTCCAGAATCTTAAAATGTCCTATGTATTTAGGTGCCAACTTTTCCTTTTTTCCAAATCTCATAATGCCCTTCATAGGTGACACCTTCAAGAATACATAGTCTCCAACCTGAATTTTCAAATCCTTGCACTTCAAATTTGCATAACTCTTCTATTTGTTAGCTGTTGTTTCCAATCTCTTTTTTATCAAAATGACTTTCTCATATACGTCCTAGATAATTTTCGATCCAGTCAATTCTCTTTCCCTGACTTTACTCCAATATAGAGAAGATCTACATGTCCTTCCATACAGTGCTTCATATGGTGTCATCTCAATACTGCTATGGTAGCTGTTATTATAAGCAAACTCTACCAATAGAAGATGATCATCCCAACTGCCTCCAAGATCTATCACACACATCCTCAACATATCTTCAAGTGTTTGGATCGTGCTCTCAGACTACCATCTATCTAAGCATGAAAAGCAATACTAAAATTAAGCCTAGTACCCATTGCCTCTTGCAACTTTTGCCAAAATTGAAAGTAAACACCGAACCTCTATCAGAAATAATGGAAATAGGCACCCCATGAAGACACAATATTCTTAATGTACAGCCTAGCCAACTTGGCCACTGAAAAAGTAGCTTTAACTAGTAGAAAATTAGCTTACTTGGTCAACTTGTCCACTATCACCCAGATGGAATTGTATCCATCCTTAGAATGAGTCAACCCTGTTACAAAATCCATATTGACTCTCTCCCATTTTGTAAAGACCTAGTATTTTAAATTAAATAATATTATTTCAGGATATGCAGTATTAATAATTCTAAATTTTATTCGTATATTATTATTATTAATTGCTGATAATAATTACATATTTTATTCTGAGGAATTATTTATGCAAAATTAATTTATTTTATATGAGATTAATTGACAATATTAAAGTTATTATTATTATTATTATTATTATTATTATTATTATTATTATTATTATTATTATTATTATTATTATTATTATTATTATTATTATTATTATTATTATTATTATTATTATTATTATTATTAAATTTTATGGAGGGCATTTTAGTAATTTCATAAATAAATAACATATATATACAAAAGTCAAATTTCGAGTCAAACCTCTTTCTTCTTCTTCACCTTCAGTCACCACCATCACAGAGTGCCAGACTGCCCCACTCTTTGCCACCGACCACCATCAACTCTTCCCTTTCTCCTCCACCTCCTCACCACTAGCAAAACCGCTTATCGCCGCTTGGATCGCCAGAAAATGCAGAGAAGCCGAAACTTCAAGCTTTCTCTTGCTGGCGAGATTCCGACCACCCCAGCTCATTAGACTAGACTCTTTCAAAATCTTTTCATCCAATGAGTCCATTTCCAAGCTCCGTTTGAGCTCAAATCCTCTAGATTTTTAGATATCATCAATTTTTAATTTATGTGTTTTAGGGTTTTTCAATTTTTTGAACTTG
Source organism: Mallotus nudiflorus (assembly GCA_947683625.1). NCBI lineage: Eukaryota > Viridiplantae > Streptophyta > Magnoliopsida > Malpighiales > Euphorbiaceae > Mallotus > Mallotus nudiflorus. The sequence goes on from CANTUR010000061.1 coordinate 3,091,732, forward strand.
ATTTAGGTTGATTCATGAAAATTTGCTTCACAAATGTTGTTTTTTGTAGCTCAAGCTTCTCAAATATATTTTTTTAGACTTTTTTTTAATTAATTTGAATTTTGGTTAATTTTTTATTATTTTAATATTAAATATTGAATTTTTGATAATTATCTTAATTAATTATTTTTAATGGAAATTTAGTTGAATTTGTGTTTGTAATGTGAGTTAATAATTTTAGAATATTTAAAATAATTTTTGGTGAATTTATATAATTTTTTAGAATATTAATTATATTATGTATATTTTGTATTATTGAGTTAATTGTGTAATTTTGTGAAAATTATAGTTAAATATTATGTTTTAGATGATTTTAGAATTATTTAGTGTATTAAAATGATTTTTATAAATTATTTACTATTTTTAACTAATTAATGCTAATTTTCAAAAATTATATTCTAATAATATATTATTTACTAAATTGGTGATTAAATGGATTTTTAATAACTTTTAATATATATTTATGCTATTTAAGCTATTTGAATATATAACAATGAATTTTTACTATTTTATGTTGAATTTATTGAAAATTTGGATTTTTATTAATATTATATTACAATTTGGGATTTTTATTTAATAATTGTGAAAATAATTGTATTTGGTGTTTTATATTTTGGTGTTTTGAGGATATTTATGGAATTTATTGATTTTTAATATATTTATTATTTTAAATGTATTTTTGGTGAATTTATGAACCTCGATTGGGAGTTGCGCAATTCGGGGTCCCAACCCAAGGTGTTGTGCATCTGTGTTAAAAGTGTGTTTTTCTTATAAGATTGACTCTATTTTACATATAGGATGCATGATGTTGAGTATTCATGTTTTTAATATGTCTTCATACATGAATTGTTTTGTTAAATGTTTTAGTATATGTTAGGTATATTTTCAGTATATTTATGGTTGATTTTGGATTTATATAGCATATATATACTTGAAATATACTTTGTATATTTTTGGTATATATATCACTTATTTCATTTTTATGAATGTTATTATGTTTAAATATGCATTATGTATTTCTCATATGTATATTGAATATTATTTGAAGGATATAAACATAACGTGCTACCTAGTGGGTAGCACTGGAACCTTGTATGTACCGATGTGATAGATTTTAGGGATGAGTTATTAAATCACTTGAGGTGACTTTTATTTGATTGATTATTCTGAGATTAATGTGATTGAGTAGTGTGGTTGCTAGAGCTCGGTTGACCTAGTGTCTCGAGGTCAATCACACTGACAGTGAGACTGTTGGAGCTTGATTGATTTAGTGTCTCGGGGTCAATTTACTGTCTAAAATGGAATAAGAGAATTAATTTGGAATTAAGTGAGCCTGTATGGCTAGAGAGATATTTTTTATTGAGGTTGCATATAATTAAGGTTCTATTTGATCCTTCATCCAAATAAATGTTTTTCAGTATTTATTATACGTAAAAGTGATTTCAGCATCTACATGAAATACCTATATATATTTAATATATATAATGATGCTTGATTGCATATGACATTAGAAGTTGCATGTATATATAATATAATAATTCACTCAATGAGGTCTGACTCCCATTAGTTGTTTATTTTTACAAGAGATTCTTCTTTCTCAGACCTAGGTAGTAGGCCCATACGCCAGACTTCTTCAGCCCGGCTAGTTTATGTAAATTACTTATCTGACCTTTTATTGTACTCTAGAAAATTGCAGTGGTAGTAGTAGTTTGTATCTATAGATTAATTTTTTTATGTCAGAGACCTTTCTTTGAATATTGTATGAAATATTTTAATTTATGATATGACATTAAGTATTTATTTTTATATTGATTTAAGATTTTAGTTCTAGCATATTTTACTTATTTATTGCATGCTTTTTATTTTTAAGGCTTACTACGGGTTCCGGATTTGAAAAAATTCTCGTTCCCTAGCGCCAGTCATGACTCCTGGCTCAGGAATCGAAAGAATTTGAAGCTTCCTAGATGGCTTCTAATGTTCTGTTTTCACTTGTTGACAGGTTAAGCACTTAGAAATAAATTCAACTACATCCTTCTTCATTTCATCCCACCAGTAAATATTTTTAATATTGTGGTACATCTTAGTAGAACCAGGATGTACACTATAGGCTACAAAATGAGCTTCTTCCAATATCTCTTCTCTCAAATTATCCACATCAAGAACACATAATCTTGCACTGATCCAAAGAACACCTTCACTATCAAGGTTGAAATCAATGAATTTCCCTTCACAAATCTTTTCCACAAGCTCTTCCAAAATAGGATCTCGGCTCTAAGCTGCTTTAATCTTGTCCCTCAATATCGATCTAACTCTGAACTGAGTTAATAATCCTCTTAACCTAGTTATTTTCATCATCAACCCTTAGTCCACTAACTTATGCATCTCTTGGATTAACGGTCTCCTCTCCACACTGATGTGAGCAAGAATACCTAAGTACTTTCTACTCAAGGAATCTACTACCACATTAGCCTTATCTGGATGGTACAGGATATCACAGTCATAATCCTTTAAAATTTCTAACCATTTCCTCTGTCTTAAGCTCATATCTCTCTGTTGAAAAATGTACTTCAGGCTCCTATGATCAGTGAAAATCTCACAAGTTACCCGTACAAATAATGTTTCCAAATCTTAAGAGCAAAGATCACTGCAGCCATCTCTAGGTCATGAGTAGGATAGTTCTACTTATGCTTCTTTAACTACCTGGAAGCATAAGCCACTACCCTTCCATTTGACATTAACACACAACCTAAGCCAACTCTGGAAGCATCAAAATACACAGTAAACTTATCTACTCCATTGGGCAAAGTTAACACTGAAGTTGTAGTCAACTTCTCTTTTAACACTTAGAAACTATTCTCACATGTATCTGACCATATAAACTTCATATTCTTTTGAGTCAGGTAGGTCATAGGTGCTGCAATTCTTGAGAAATCCTACACAATTCTCCTATAATACCCAACCAAACCTAAGAAACTTCAAACCTCAATAACTACGGTCGGTCTAAGCCACTCAAACACTGCTTTAATCTTCTATGGATCAACCTAAATGTCATCCTTAGACACTACATTGCCAAGGAATGCTACACTCTCTAATAAAAAATCACACTTTGAGAATTTAGCATAAAGTTGATATTCTCTCAATGTTTATAGCACTGTCCTTAAGTGATATACGTGCTCTTCCATACTCTTTAAATACAACAGTATATCATCAATGAAAACCACTAAAAACTGATCCATAAATGGTCTGAACACCCTAATTGCTAGATCTATGAAAGCAACTGGTGCATTGGTTAACCTGAAGGATATCACTAAAAACCCATAATGGCCATATCTAGTACGGAATGCTATTTTAGGAACATCTACTTCACTAATCCACAATTGATGATAACCTAACCTCAACTTAATCTTAGAAAAGAAATGTGCACCCTGAAGTTGGTCAAACAAATCATCTATCCTCAGAAAAGGATATTTGTTCTCAACTGTCAACTTATTCATCTCTCTATAGTCAATGCACGGTCTCAGTGTACCATCCTTCTTCTTCACAAACAGGATTGGTACACCCCAAGGAGAAATACTAGGTCTTATAAAACCCTCGTCCAATAAATCTTATAATTGCTCCTTTAACTCTATCAACTTTATAGGAACCATTCTATAAGGCGGCATAAAGATAAGAGTTATGCCTGGAACCACATCAATGTAGAATTCAATCTCCCTATGAGGTGTTAAACTCGACAACTCATCAAGAAAGACATCTGGGAACTTACATGCTATAGGAAAATCTGAGATAGATGTCAGCTCTGCTGTAGTATCCCTAACTAATGCTAAATATCCCTGACACCCTTTTCTTAGCATCTTCCTAGCCATGATGGCAGAGATAAGATTCTGAGGTGCATAACTCTTGTCACCCATAAACTTAAATTCTTCATCAGTTAAAATTCTGAAAATCACCTCTTTACTCCGATAATCAACTGTGACATAGTGCCGACAATCAAAATTCTCTACCTTCCACTAATGCCAGACACCCAAGAAGAACAACATTAGTGTCTAATAAATCACTTAGAGGCTTGGCAACCGATAAAGGAATTGTCATCCTCACAGTTTGCCAACCTAATTTTAAATCAAAAATAAGGAACACAAAAGAATAGGTAGCAACTAGATTAATTAAAAATCTAGCATTAATGAAACATACAGGGAGTGTACTTACTACTACTACATTGAATGCTTGAGCATCCTGTTGAGTGAGAATGAAGACTTTGGACTATCCTCTGCCTCCCCATTGGCTGGTGGATGCCTGACCAAAGCCTCTCGCACTACCTCTACCTCCTCTGTCTTGCCCTTGCTGAGCCACAAACTATGAAGTACTAGGATACTGAGCTGGCGATAACTGATAAGGAGCTGGAGCTATACTAGCAATAGAATGTTGTGAAAACTACTACTAATAACCAAAATAAGGATATGCTCTAGCAAAATGCCCTGTCTATTTGCATCTAAAACATGCTCTTAGAGCCATGTAGCATGGTCCCTAATGGACTCTCTCATACATCTAACAAGCACTAGATGTTGATCCCATGTTGTTATAGTCGAAACTTTGGCTATTGCTACTATTGGTAGCACCTAAATCGAATTTAACAGGTCTACATGGTCCACTATAGCCATGTTTGTTGCTCCTGTGGACTCTTTGTTGAGGTCTCTAGCCCTATTGAATAGTTCCTCTCTACTAACTCCTAAAGCCAATCTGAAATGTAATGTACAGAGTGCTCTATGATCCTCCTACTTAGACACCTCCCATCTGATAATAATCAGGCATAACTCCCTGCCTGACCAATATGAGTTCAATCTCCTTTACTAACTCTATCACATACTCAAGAGTCAGACCTATAGTAGGCATCCCAATGAACGCAGAACCTAATCTCGGGACATATGTAGTAATTATGAAGTACTGATCTCTCATTAAGTCCTCTGCATACCAACCCAGTCTGAGGAACTCTCTAGTGTACTCCTTTACTGACCTGTTGCCTCTGGTAATAATGGTCAGCCGAAGTCTATAGCTCATCCACATAGGCTTTGGGTAGAAACGTCTCATAAATATCTCTTGAAACTGAGCCTAGGTAAGTGTCGTCATGTGTGGCTAGATTACCTGTACAAACCAATCCAGGGCTGGTCCCTTTACAGACAACTCAATGATCATAATCCTCTAGTACTGGGTGTGAGTGGTTCAAGTCCTCATCTCTATCATATGCAAGAAGTCTAGAGGTTTTGAAGTCCCATCAAATGCTATCCTGTCGACTTTAGCATAAAATAAGGCTACCTCTAGGTCAGACATATTCTGATGATACATAGGCTTCATTTGTGGGACGATTGGAGGTATCAGCACTGCACCTGCTAAACTCCTAGTGCAACAGCATCCCCCTCAAAATCCTAGCCCACAAGTTCTTTATTTTACAGCCCTCTCTGTCTATGACAACTTGTCACTCCTCTAGGTCTACATCTACCTCTACCCCTTTACCTAACCGATGGCTCAGGAGGTAGAATCTTGTCCTGGAAGTACCCTACATCCTTAGCTCATCAACCTATGGAGTGGTTCATGCTCTCCTAAAAAACATGAACACAATTTAGATAAAATAGACATCCTATCGATTACACTGAATTCTAAAGCAAAGAAGACTTTCAAAGATATAATCGAACCTAATTTGTTGCAGTAGCTTCAAAGAAAACTCAGGTCTACTAACCTAGGTCTAACCATACTAAACCTAGGCTCTGATACCAACTTTGTCACAACCCAAACTCGAGAGTCATGATCGGCGCTAGGGAACGAGAATTTGCGAGAATCCAAAACCCGTAACAAGCCTTAAAATAAAAACTCAATAAAAAATAAATATAAATATTATTCAAAATTAAAAAAAAATTAAATCAAAAGGAAATCTCCATATATATAACATAATAAAATATTTTATAATATTCAAAATACAACCACCAATAATAACAATTAGAGAATACAACAGTAAGAAATACTAATGCAGCGTCTAGCAATACAAGGAAAGGGTAATTTAAAATTTTACATAGATCAGCTAGAGAGAAAAGGGTTCGACAAAGAAAACTACTATAGGAGGTATGATGGGAAGAATCCTAAAAAAATATCTGAGGAGGGTCAGACCTTATTGAGTGAATCATTATTATATATATGCATGCAACCTAAGGATACAAACATTCAAGTATCAGTATAATAATATTTATCTATTTATATTTATTTTAAATCATTCATGCATTTCATACAGATGCTCGAAATCACATTTTTGATAAACAAATAAATGCAATAATAATTACGTGGAGGACCAAAGTGGAATCCTAAAATATTCTGTAACTTCGATCACAGAACCTCAGTAGCTAACTAGCTCATTTAATTTCAAAAATATTTCTCTTCTCAATTTTTGACAGTAGACTAGCCCCGAGACACTAAGTTAACCGAGTTTTCGCAGTCTCACTGTCAGCATGATTGGTCCAGAGACTTCTGCAATCACAGCATTCTCTCTTCACAAATCTTAATAATCAATTAATCATATCTCAAATCAATAAATTTATGACCTATCATCTAACGTATTGTTGTGTTACAACCCTAGTGTAACCCATTAGGTGGCACGTTCTACAACTATCTTCCAAAATAATATTTTATAAATAAAATAATATATTAAATATAAACAACATCCAATTTTATACAAATAAATATTCAATTTAATATATATATGCAAACATAGCATAATGAAATTCATATTTATTAAAAAGTATAGATGTCAAAATATTTCTACATACAATGCATACATATAATAATAACTCACAGTTAGAGTGCGCTCCTCTATTCCAATTCGGCTGGTCCAGTCCAGTAGCCCTAACTCGCAATGCAACTAAGGAAAAATAATAATAATAATAATAATAATAGAATTAAATTCCTAATTTTATTTATCTAGAATTTCTAAAAAATAACTTCATCTAGGATACGACTCGACTAAAACTCAAAACTTAGGAACGACCCGATGTCACGTTTTATGAAAAATTTATCAAAAATTTGACAGAATCTCCTTTGTAAACCGGACATCCCTCTACAAAAGTAGAGTTGATCTTGCACGCAAACACACTTCAAAATATCCATAAAGTTTAACTTCTCGGGTTGGACCCCCGAACTACAATTATTGCCCAACCGAGAACCAATATAATCCACAATAATAAAATAATATAAATTCCAATATTTACCAAAAATCATAAAAATTAATTTAAATATCACAAATCAATTTATTTAAATAATAAAAGTATAAAAGATATTTATTTTCAAAATAAATAATAAAATCCTCATTTATAATTAAATTCCATTATTAAAATATATTCTTCCAATTTTCGAAATTAAATAGCATTAATTACAAATAATTATTTAAATTGTTCAAATATATAATAAAAATAATCAAAAATTTATTTAAACTTAAAAATAATAAATAAAATCATTATTCATATATTTTTTCAAAAATTACTAATGATTAGCTAAAAATAGGAAATAAATTATAAAAATTATTTTAATGCTATTTATTACTCAAATTTTGTCAAAAACATAATAATTAATAATAATTTCAACTAAAATAAATTCATTTTTTATATAAACATTCAAAAATTCATAATAAAATTTCTACACATAATTTCAATAAACTTTCTTCACAAAACTTGCTCAAAATAATTAGTAGAATTAATTAAAAATATAACAAACAGTGTCGGAACAATAACTCTGAGCCCCTAATAGTGTCATTTCAAAAATAATTTCCAAAATTAAATCTAAATATATATTTGGAAAGTTTATAACCTCTACAACACTAATCTAAGATCAATTTAACATAAATCAATCGAATTTAAACTCAATTTCATAAAATACCCAAAATTAGCCTAAACACAATTTCATAAAATCAAGAGACTTGTCGAAGTTGAAAACTAAAATTGATTGAGAGCTTAAAAAGCCCAGAGGATGAGCTTCCATTTGAGACCAGTGTCAGCTCCCGTCGTCGCTGAAAACATCTTCGGTGAGCTATTGGGTCAACCGGCAACTAAGAAGAAAAGAGGAAAGGAAAGAGATGGTGACTTGCCAAGGAGGGGAAGGAGCTGCAGGATGATGGCAGCAGCATTAGGCAGTGATCGGTGGTGGTGAGGTGGCTGAGTAGGTGGTGGTGGCGAGTGGTGGTGCTGTCGAGCGTGGGGAAGAGAAGAGAAAAGAAAAGGAAGAAAGGAAGAAGGAGGGAAGTAAAGAGGGAGAAGGAAAAAAATGCTTATATATATATATATAATATAAAATAATAATAAATTAAAAATTAATATTCTAATATTTTAAAAATCTAAATATCCCTAAATTAATTATACACTAACAATTAATCAATAATTTACATAAATAATAATATTTAACGCAAAAATTCAAATTTAATTTCACTAATAATCAAATATCATAATTTAATAAAATAATTATTAACACTGTAAATCCTAGAAATTTAATTTTATAATTCATAAAAATTTAGGCTATAACAAAAATGTATAGATTTGAACACCACAAACCTTAAGTACTCCTATTTGTCATTCTTGGCCCATAGTGTACCCATACACCCACAACATTTCATGCTTAACAATAACACTACATGAATCTCTTAGGTTTTATGCACGCCCTTATGTATCCATAGTCGATGCACATAATCCCAAAACCATACAAGTTATTACTTCAATGGAGAGCCAATACCTAAATATAGTTTGGAAGATTTTTAAGTCTTTTCTTATTGAGGTCTCACTTTATACATTAGCCAATTTATATATATATCACATACATATATTTCATGGCATCCAATTATATACATTTATCACATATACATATAACATGTTTCAGTATACATATCACATATATACATAGAACATGCAAAATCATGGACCTTTCCTAAACTTATTCTAACTCTTAAAATAATTTACAAAGTGCCTTAGCACAATAATAATCTTCAAGGCATGAAACTCCTTGTCACAATCTCCATGGGTCTCCCAATTAAACACTTCAAGCTTCATATCATAACTCTTACGGTTTATAATCAAACCTTGGCATTTCAAGGTAAATATTACATCTTATTTCTATATAATTAAAATTTAATTACATACAAAATAATAAAATTAATTATTATTTAAAACCTTAAGATGCAATCTAAGTCCATGATCATTCTAAGCATATATGACATGCAAAATCAAGTAAAAATGCAAATCTTGCATGTCCGGATTAATTTGTAAAGCATACAATCATAAAAAAATGATATTTATAAGTTGTCAAAGTGCTCCTCACGATCGTGATCATGACCACCCCTAAACCGATTTTTAGCCATATTTTGCATATCTTAAGCCATAAACTTTCAATTAGCATCAAGTATAATCACAACACTTGCAATTATCAATAAGTTTAGCATGTGTAAAGTGCAAATAGGAGCTCTGATACCACTATTAAAAATTAATTATGCAACTTACAAGTGTGGTGAGCACAAGCCTAAATAGGGTAAAATTTTAAAATTTCACTTGCATAACCCTTTATCACATAAAGAATTCCATTCCCAAGGATCCATTTTGCATTTTACATATAGCTAAATGTCAAGAAACATATAAACACATAAACCTAGGAAACTCTAAGTTTAAGAAAACTTACCAACTCCTAAGCTTGATGTAGACCACAATAGTTAATCTATAAGCTGTGGATACTTTAGGTTTAACTCTTGAATCAAACTCTCTAGCCTCCCAAATGTTAGGCCTCTAGCTTAAAACACCAATGCTCTACCAAATCACATTCTTGCTCATATTAAATTAGTTATAAGTAGCCTCTCCAATGACCCTTATAAAATTTGCACTAATTTAATCTCCTTGCAAGAACACTTAGGGTTTATTTTGTGTACATGTTGTTTTCTTTTTAGTGTGTGTCTCTACACTTCCTCTTTTATCTCTAACCTTCAAACACTTCTTAGGTTATGTATATATATATTGAAAAAGGAAACTCTATCACATGAGAAGTATACAACTTGTCATGATAAGTATGTAAGTTCTAAAGTGTGTAGAGAATTAATACATCCCATGTATTATATCTACATACATTCTTTACACATACCAATGTGATATACACCTTATCATACCTATAGTCAAAATTTTACATATAAAAGATAATATGTGCCTAATATGCTAAATTGGCCATGGTTAACATTTTACACTTAAGAGATAATGTGCCTAGCATGCCAAATTTATGATGGTCAACATTTTACACATAAAAGATAATGTGTGCCTAACATGAAAAATTTGACTATATCCTTTAACATGGACTTGGGCTTAGTAATTGGACCAACAATTGACCTAAGCCCAATCCATCAATCAAATGGGCCAGATAAGGTTCATGGACCTTCTCAATATCTTAGACTAATCTTTAGTCCAAAACCCTTTTGAGCCTAGGCCCAAACAACTTGGACCATTAATCCTAGTCCAAATAGAAACAATATATATTATTAATTTAATACTTTAATTAATATCTTATATTAATTAATAATTAAACCCTTACTTGAATTGGATTTCATGATATGCTAAAATCATTATTTAAAGTATAAATCCAATTCTATTAATCTTAATTAATTAATTAAACTTTTTAATCAATAATTAGATTAATATTGATGATGATTTGGTGAAACTCTTTTAGGTGTGACTTACTAGGTTCATGTTTAATTAGTAATGAGAAGATAATATCAACACTTGATATTATTTGAAACTCCTTTCAAATCTAAATGTGAAAATCCCAATTATACACATTTAGTTCTCATAAGTTGTGAGTTATTATCATTGATATCACGACTACCTAATTAGAAATGAATGCATGTATTGATTCACACGAACCCTTTAGTCATAATTACCATACACTAAAATCTATGTATTAGAAGATCCTGATATAGCTTAGAGTTAAGATTTAGTCAAACTTTAATAGTTATATCATATGACCTCATCTCAAGTTATAATTCTTCATAAAACATAACAAATACTAGAAATACTTTTCTAGCACTGAAACTCTTTCAAGCTATGTTATGTTTGTCCTGGCCAGGAACTTATTCATAAAAAATAAACTTAGATAGCATAGGATTTTATCCCGGTTCACTCCAAACAATGAATCTCATCTTGGTTGAATACACATCCCTACATTTAATCGACTAGAGCCACCACATGCTATATACCCATACGTGATTAACACAAGCATGTAAGAGGTAACAAACTCTAACCATTTAAATATGGATAACCGTGTAACCTCAGGTCAAAGGACTATATGCATCATTATGACCTAGATTGTGATCGTCATAAGTGAATATCCTCGTGATCACAAATCTAACATCACGTTCGATCCACCCATCACATGTAGTATTCACATGTCTATTCTGATTTCTCGTATCAAGTAGCATGAAACTCACTACTTCCTACTATTAGTATCACATACTAATCAAGGAAAATAGACATAGGTGATGGTCAAATTAATATTATCCAAATATTAATTTATCAACTATGGACATTTTTATAGCATATGTACTAAATAAATTTATAACTAATATTATCAACTCTTATTAATAAATTTATTTAACATGATGCTAATGAATAAATACTTAAGTAAACAAATATTTTATTTCAATAAATATTATTTACTGCCATTTGAAATTATTTACAATATTAAAATATGTGATTAGCCTTTATACTAATAGTATATTAATAGACTAAAATTGATTGTTAAAATTCAAACTGAGAGTAATTAGAAACTGATCATATAAAAATTAATAATTGTTAAAATTGAAACTAAGAGTAATTAGAGATTAATCATGCAAATTTCAATAAAATTTATATATAAAAAATTAAATATTTTGAGAGACTAATCTATACGAACTCGAATTTAAAAATAATTAGAGTTTTTATAACTATAACGAATATAAGACATGGGGGGATAAACCCGATAATTAGATTTGAAAACCGATTAAGTTGGGCCCAAAATATAATCCGATCCGAAATACAATCAAATTCAAAAAAATAAAAATACGCATATATTTTTAAAAGTTTTTAAATTATCCCAAGCTGGGACCCACTTCCTGGTTCTTAAATTTGCAGTCCATTCCATGCTCTTGTTTCAGATCTGATCGGAACAAAAATAGCCACTTGCAGCAGGTGAGTGCGTTACTTTGAATTTTCATTTTTCTGTTTGTTTCCGGAGAAAATTCTTAGGCAACGTCAACCAACAATTTTCTTCCGTTTCCTTTTCCCTAAATCGACAATAATTTACTTGAACACTTTCTGTTGCATGTAATGCTTATCTTTTATTTTAAGCCACATTTTGTTTGCATCTGTCGGATTTTGTTATTTATAAATCAGATTCGCTTTAATTACGACTGATGCTCATATATTATGATTCTATTTTTTAGGGATTAGATTGTGTGATAATGATGTTGTGTTTAGTTAATGTTAGAATTTAATATTATTTTATTCTGAGTTTTGATTTAGGACTTTGCTTGTGAATTGTGATGCCCATTTGCTTTGGAATGATCTTTTGAATAATGAATCATTCTTTACCCTTGAATTTAATTTATATATTCTAATTCATTTGAAAAGTCTTAGTGTAAATGCTTGTGAAAATTTCTTGGATTGGTGTTGCTTGCTGGTGTTATTGCTATGATGCTTTGTTTTTGCTTATCCTGTACAACATTAGCTGAAAAAATTGGGTGCCTAAAAGAAATTTCAGTTTTTGCTTTTCTTTTCTTTCTTTTCTGACAAAATGCATCTTGATTCTACAGTTCAGATTTGAGATTATGGGTCGTGGAGTAAGCAGTGGTGGGGGACAGAGTTCTTTGGGTTACCTCTTCGGAAGTGGAGAGGCTCCAAAGCCTGCTAATAATAATAATAATGTAGAAGCTGCTCCAGGACATGTAGCAAGCAATGTAGAAGCTGCTCCAGGACCTGTAGCAAGCAATGCACCTGTTCAGAAGGCTGCTTCTCCTGCTGCACCTTCGGCTGTAAACAAGCAGATTCCAGCTGGAGTTCCAGCGACCGCCACAAACAACTATTTCCGTGCTGAAGGCCAGAACTGTGGCAACTTCCTCACTGTAATTTTCTTAATCCCTACTCTCCTAATTTTGTGCCTAAATATCTGTAATTGATGAAAGAAAAGGAAAGTTTACATATATATTAGACTTTTGAAGGAACATCTTATGTCAGATGTTGAGATGTATGTATAGAATGCAAAAAATTAGCTGGTGAGCAACTTAATAAAATTTAAATCTTTTGTGAATGATATCCTTGGGAGTTACTTTCGGGCCACTCCTAGATGGCTTGACGGTAGCCAATATGTAGTGACTCATTTAATGTTCTGAATACCCTTGAACTTTGCTTTGTTGACATTGTGTGCCAACAAATAATTCTTTGTAAAGGCTGTGCTGTTATTTGGTGCAAAATCATTTGGTTGAAGAAAGTTCTCAAATAGTTCTATGTTAGACAGACTGCTGTGGTCAATTTAATGGTTTGAATTTCATTTTTCTTTTGGTTCTAAATGCTGTTATTGTAAGGCATACATCATTTTCAACATTTTTTCTCAGATGTAAAGTGCACATTTGGTGGCATTAGCTTCAGGCAATTGTTTCCTTTTCTGGAACTGTACCTACTTTTTCGATGGAAGTCTTGAATATATACCATTAGTTTGTGCGTCATTTTGTATAAAAAAGTGATGGAGAGGGAGAAGATGGAGAACCCTCTCCTTGCATCTCAATGGAGAGGGACACTGTAGCAACTAGCAATTTCTGGCCACACCCATTAGTCCAGTGATGGCTACATCCTTAAATGAGGGGATTCTGAGGGTAGGACTGGAGATATCATCTGCTGGTCTTTGCATGATCCTTAATACATATGCGTTCCTTGATGATGGTTTTTTTCTCATTAAATTGTTGTCTCTTTATGTTCCTTAGAGAAGAAAAGCATATATATGAAATGTACTATTGTTAGGAATTTTATGTTGTCATGTTTAGTTATTGGCACCAGCATAATCCATCACCAGTGGTGAGTATTGCCATATATGCGCATTAGAAGAATTTATGCTATTTCAACATGTTTGAATGAATATTATGAGGTCAATACTCTTTACTTCAGTTCAAGATTAATGGGAATTCTGTCTGTGCAGGACCGACCTACAACAAAGGTTCATGCTGCTCCTGGTGGCGGGTCTTCATTGGATTACCTCTTTGGTGGTGGTGATGGGAAATGAGGCATCAAGGCATAGGTTCTGGAGCCATTGCTATAAGGGCAAATGGCGCTTTGATGTGTTAAAAGATGGGAATTATTAATCCATTGCATAATATATAACTCTCTAAGTAGGCTTCTTGTTGCCTTGTGTAAAACTTTAATGCATTTGTGCGTGAACATTATGCTTTCTGAAGCCATCAACCGCTTGTCGTCAATTGAACAAAGTTCATCAATCATTTCATAATCATATCAATTCATTATATGTAACATCCCTAACCTTCAACTCCATTAAGATACGTATAATCATGCACATGTGTTTACAGGGATTTAAGAAGAAAGTCTTTAAGTGCTTATTCTCTGTAGAGCAAAACTAGAGGGAGCAAGAAATACAGCAAGGGGCAGCTGTTAGAAGAATGTAAAAGGAGGGAGAGGTGGCAGCTATTGAAGCTGCCAAAAAAATAAAAAACAACAACACAACACGGCCTCTCTACAGCGCTATGTTCATAATAGAGCAGACCAAGCTCTATTGGAACAATAACTTCAAACCTCTCACAACTCATTCTCCTAAAAATCTTATTCCCCAAATCAGAAATTGTTCATAGAAAGAAAGAAGATCAAGGAGAGTTTGCTGATTCAAGGTTCAAGGGCATGTAACAAGTGAATCAAGAGAAGTTAGAGTTCGGGTATTGATTATAAACAAGAACAGGAAATAAAAAGGGTTTGCCAGAGAGTGGTTGGGTTGGTTAAGGTCTTCTAGCAATCAAATTATGCAGTTAAGTGATCCCTAGGTGGCAATCTAGTTAGGAACATATTTGAATGATGAACTAAAAGTAATTGTTGAATTGGGCTTTGAGTTTCACATAAACTAACATGTTAGGAGTTAAGAACGGTTTTCATTCTATAAAATATGAAAAGAGTAACGAATTGGCTAGAAACTTGATTGCATGTTGAATTAATGCTGATCTTAGAGTTGGATTTGAGTTCAATATGGGTAAATATTTGTGAACTGACATCATTTGAGTTAAGAAACATAATTTTGATTTTTGTTATCATGGATGAAATCTATGAAGGTTTTAGCTTGTGTGACGAGTACTTATTAAATCAGATGCAAATATTGTGAATTTTAGTTTAGAAATTAAGGAAAGTATTGTTGGTTTCCAAGGCACAGAGGTGAACACCTCATCACTGTGCAGGCCGCCTCTCCGTTAAGCCGAACGCTCTAGTGATGAGGTGAATGCCTTATCACCTGTGGCGAAGGCCTCTGCAGCTTCTTGATCGTCCTTACGTTTCATAAAATGAAGCCATAAACTATGTTATACACAACAACATTGTATCAACTAAACTATTATTTGTTCAACTACAGTTGTAGAACATGGACTTGGTTCATCTAGCTAAATTGTGTATCTACATTTTTAGATGAGGGGTTAAATATATAATATTGGTTTTGATATATATATATATATTGATGTTGAATTTATATAGTATGTTTTTTATATTGATGACTAATGTCTTATTATATATATTTATTATATCATTAATATTACTCAATAACTGTTTTGAGAATAACGCGTAATTGTACATATAATCTTGAAGGTGTACAACCAGGTAGTTTGCCTTTGGGGGTAGCTCTATGCATGTATATGATCAACAATTATATACACTTGAACTGCTCAACGTCATCATACGCCTAATGTGATAGCAATTCATCATAATCTTTTAGATGAGTGTATGTAATAATATGTATTTTATGATGTTATTTCAGATTTTATAGTAAATTTGTTATCTGCAACTTTATGTTATTTTAAAAAATAGCAATTTAAGATAAATCTTAACATATTAATGATTTATACCTTAACAATCAACAGCTTGCAACTATTATCAAGTATTTTCTTTAATACAATTTTTTTTTTACAAATGATAATTTATTGTAAATATTAGCTTATATATTGTTTATAAAAGAATATTTAGCAGCCCATATCTTTTATCAAGATAATAATTTAAATGTGAAATATTCAGCAGAAAATAGCATTTATCCACGCTTAATATATTTTTACTCACTCACTTGGTATTTTTATACTCACCTTTCTAATCTAAGTTTTTTTTTTTCCAGATCTTTTAGAGCATCAGTAATAGTCCTATAGAAATCGTTTCTCTCTGTTTGTTTTCCAATGTCTTGAAGAGCTTGAGCCAGCAACTTCAATATTTTTTCTTATGGTTAGCAAATGTAATACATTTAAGTTTGGCGGTTACACCAATACCCAATGTTAGTAGTTGTTAGTAGTAATAGTTTAATAATATAGTTAAGTTAATGGCTCGTGATATGTTTATCCTTCTACAGCATTAGCATTAGCATTAGCATTAGCTAACTTTTAACTAGTCGTGCCCGCTCATTAACTAGTAGAGTGGGGCTTATCAACTAGCAGATTAGGTGGTGTGATACCGGACTGGGAAAATATGCTCCACTGTGTGGTCTCAAAACATAACCAAAGGGAAAACAAAAAAATGATAAAGTTCGCTGATTTCTTGGTTTATATTCATTAATGGTTTGGATTGGAAGATTCAAGAGCAGGGGTTACTAGATCTGGGGATTTTCCACAACTTGTTGCTTTCGTTCATTCTCAAAGCTTTTTCCTTTCTGTCATTCATGCTTCATTTAAATTGAACTCCATTTGCTGAAAACATTATGAAAATCAAGGTGATTTTTGGGAGTAAGTTTGGTACGATGATTGGAAGCAGGAAACGGACTAATCTCTGCCACTGGAAATGAAATCAAGCAAAATCCCTAACCAAGCTGATGAGCATTTTAGCTCAGATCCCCATCGACAGGAACTTGGTGGAATTTCACCCTGATCAGCTGACTGGTTTTAAATGTCAACATTAACAAATCCATGTGTAATGCTTTTGCGACGTGTGCTGTTCTTAAGGTAATGAATTGACATTACTTAAGTACAAAAGTTAACAATGATGTATTTATTTTTTAACAGAACAATGATTTAGCATTTAGCTTCAACCGCACAAAAAATTCAATGATCAAATGCAGGTGCCATGGAAGAAGACATCAAGGATTCTTAATAAATTTGCTATACCAGGGATACCCATCTCCTTCCTGTTCACATGGGCAATTTTTAGCCCCAGCCAAAAACATAGAATCCATTCGGTTAACAATTGATAGAAATATTACTTGCGTTTTTTTGCTAGCAATGCTCTGTTTCTGATCATACTCAACTTTAAGTTATCCATGAAAAGTTGAGTATGAATAAAACAAACAAAACATCAACACTGCCAACATCAACACTGCCATAAAAGTAATATCCCCACAAGTTACTTCCTTTCAGAGAAAGAAATACAAAGAAAAGAAAATAATATGAGGGAGAGATAGTCTGTGAAGCTATAACTTAAGCAACAGGACCAACTCTTTGGAAGCATAAAGGACCTACTTCAAGACTACTTACGACACTCCGAGAACAAAATTCTGTCACAGAAAAAGACACCCACTGGAGTCTCTAATTTCTGATAAGCAACCTCTTTTCTCATCATTGTATGTGGTCAGATTCAACGAAGTAACAAATCAAGACATTGCAAGATTTATAAACGAAAAAAGCTACTAATAACTATAGTCAACTAGGCTACTCGGATTTCTAATGTTTAACTTAGAAAAAAAAAACTATTAGTTGGTCGAGAAAGGAATAAGTAAGAACTAGTAGGTGGCAGATCACACCAGTTAGAAAGCAGATTGTGTGTATCACCAGTCAAATGCATCTATGTCCACCTTCAAAGTCATCAATGTACAGAGGCAGGTGGTTCACATCAAGCTATTCCAAAAAAGGTTAATTGTTCTTCAATCAAATTGATTTCCCCGGATCGCCGCCTACTCCAGCAGTGGGTGTCCAGTCATCTGTCAGTAGCAATCAGTAGCAAGCACAAGAGATAATTATACTATGAGCCCATCTCACTCCCTGATTAGTAAAATCTTAAGGCACAAAGATTATAGGTAATAAAAATTCAAACAATGTTGAAAAAGTTATTTCGTCCTGACATTCTTTTTAGGCCTACATGTCTTAAATATGGATTCAAATTTTAAATTAACTCAACAGCTCAGAAATCACTCCAGATGATGAAAACAGAACTTATATATAAACAAGATTCCCTAGATTAGAATTCTTGCAGGATTGAATCTAAAGCAAATTGTTGTGGATCACAACTAAAATTTCAAGAAAACATAAATTAGCACTATGTAGCTTGAGTTTTGATTTCTATCTAAACATGTCAAGCAATGAAAACTTTAAATAGAATCTAAATCTTGTTCGACATCCCTCCATCACATGATTTATGTACTAAAAATCATTTCCTTTGGAATAGGCATAAAATGTCATCTATCAATATATGTTATATGTATGAAATAATCTTAACATGTTGGCTCACATCCCTTACAAACAAATCCAAACCTATAAAGTTCATAATTTCCTGAACTAATCTAACATGTTACACCTTGGTTTAGGGTTGGTTGGCTTTTGCCATCATTAACTGGCCATAAACTAAATGGTCTCTTACCTTGCTTTAGGGATAAAGTTATAGATTCCTTCACTGGGGTAGGAAAATCCTTTAGGAATTCAGGATCAGAGTTTGGGGCATCACTTATCATAGCATCATTCAAATTCAGAGGAGCTACAGTTGGATCTGGATTTGGAGGGACCTGCGCAAAAAGTCAACCACTACGTTAATGGACAATTGCACATACAAATTAGTTTTTGATTCAATGTTTGAACAACTGTTGATAGTGTCATAATGAAAAGTGGTACTTTAAGAGTGAAAAAATGCTGGACTCATCAAAAGGAGAAAATACAAGAGGTTTTTGGTATGCAAATTCCTAGTACCAAAGGGATGCATGATCAACCAATCATTCTGTGATATATATCAAAAGGAGCTGATACTTGCAATTGAATGTATGAAAGGCAGAATGTTCATGATAACCTTTTTTTTTTTTCACTTCGTACTTTTTTTCTTTAATAATTTGACGAGAACAGTTTAAAATAAGCAGATGAATTATTTTCTTTCAACACACCCATTTCCCAATTTTGAATTGCATCAACAATTAACATTCTGAAGCTATGCAGCATAGGGGAACCAGCAAGAACAATGTTTGGTGTTCCTCAGAAATACTCTCTGTCTTACTGATGAGTTGACATGGATCATTAATGAACTACTTAGAGTTATCCTAACTTTCAATAATAGATTCTATGGAATGGTGCGATTTCTATCACAAAAAAACAAGAAGAAAGATGTTAACCGTAAGTTGCAACTCCCATCATCGGTCGCACATGCCAGATTTAACACAGTTCCTCTACATTCTAAAAAAGACATGATACTCAAGATAGGAAGGGAGTACTTCCAAATGGGAAGCAAAGGTTTAGACCTCATAGAGCTGAGAAATATCAGAAGTTAGAGTCTTTGAATCAGGAGCAACATCAGCTTCCGACTTAGATTCATGTGATTTGGTTTCATTCCCATGAATATTGTCTGGTTGCACGCGATCTATTCCATCCTGTTTAAGGGTTCTAGATATCTTTGATTTGTTGTTATGATCACCATTCAGCAAAGCACCAGTTTCCCCATCAGGCCTTTTCCTGATAAAATCACACACCATTATAGGATAACCATAGTTCAAAAAAAAAAAAAAGAAATCAATGTTGATAATAGATAAAGGAATTACCATTTTCTCACCTTATATTACTTTGATTAGCCATCTGGGGAGACAATGGCTTGTTGGCAAACAGTATTCCACGTAGAGGCTTCCCATCTATAATGGTTTCAATAGTATATCCATGTGGGAAGCTTTCAGCAACTTTGGCTTGAAAGGTCTTCTTCCCTTGATGAAGACGTACTTGATTCAAAAGCAAGTTCTCTCTGCCTGCAAATATAAATGTTTGGTAAAACAACTCAAAATCCTTCACATATCAATTTTTGTCACTATGACCACTATGCTATCAATGTATGTCAGCTGAACCAAACATGATACTACTATATCAAACAAGTGCCATTAACTATCAAAGCGAGAGATCAGTAGTGAATTCATTAAAACAACATCAAGGTGATCTCATAAAGCTTGTATGTTTAGAAGACATCAAATTCATGCGTCTACAACTTCCTGGTTCCTACACACATTTAAAGGCATAAGTGTATGTGCACATCAAACCATCCATTTCCTCAAGGTTCATTAGTTGAATATGCACAATCATTGACTTCAACTCATTATATAAAACTACAATTAATGACTAAAAGAAAGATTGTAATCCAACTCTTACTTGGTTGCGCATAAGTGGGCACAGTATGGTGAAAATCAGCACTTGTGTCAATCCTAACCAGAGCTTTATCAAGTACAGGAGAATTAAGATTTTGTTCTTGGCACTTAAGCTTCAATTGCTTCCTCAAGGATAATTTTTCTAGCCGCCGTTCATCTCGTATGCTTGCAAATCCTAAAATCAGACAGTTTATCATGCTATCCAACAACTACAAAATTCTAAGTTCATTTATGGATTTGAGTAACATAATCAAATTCACCAAAAGTAGGTTAAATAAGATATTTTAGTTCAGGGAAAGATTGAAAAGACTGTACTGTACCTGTATACAAGTAATACATATCATCTAGTGCCTCAAGACTCTTATTGCAACCACCTATGAACACAAGTGCACCACCAATCTGTGGATCTAAACAATCCCCAGCCACAGAAAATCTTGCAGAAGGTCCAACTCCAGAAGTCATTATCTTTGTCCATACACCGGTATCTATAAAAACCATGAAATGTGGATGATTAGAAGAATAAAAAATAAATAGACCAAGCAATCAGCTAAATATTTTGATAGCCATTGAGAAAGAAATTATGGTAGGTGATAGCTTTGATTAAACAAAGGTAGAGAGGAACACATGGTCTTGGCAACTCCAAACAAGATATGTACTCAGGTTCTAAAAACTATTACAACTGCCCTTCCAACCCTCACACAAGAAATCCATTTACTAAAACACCGAATGGAAGATGTTTCCTATAATCATAAGATCCTTATTGAAGCAGTGATCACATTCTAATAGGTGGGTCAAACGAATTCAATTGAATTAGTCCCGCGTAGAGTTCACAAAGCACCCATGTCACTTGCATTTTAGCTTGTGTCTAAATGAATTACATGTCTACCAAACCTGAGTACACATCTTTCAACTTAAAAGTTGTCAACTGTGTTGCAGGACTCTTTAGAATGGAAAAGAAAGACAAGGAAATAGATTTTGCATGGCCACTAAAAATTCTGTAGATAACAGCATTATACATACCAACATCAAGCATATGAAGGTCATCATAAAGATTTTGTGCATCAGTAAATCCCCCAAAAACAAATAAGTTCTTGCCAAAAGCAACAGTTGAATGACCAGCTCGCGGTGGCAATCTCTGACCTATAGTGTTGAGTTCCTTCCATACAAGAGTTTCTGACAAATTAAAGAATGTCAAACATTGCACAGAAGTAAATATAAAATTAATTGGAATATCTATGGTCCAGATAGACAAATACATTAGTCATTGCTCATTTATGTTGACACTCGGCATTACTATATTTTGTGCATCCTTTATGCATGTATATTGTATGTATAAGAACAAGCAAAACCTGCATCTAGGATGTGTACATCAGACAAATAATAATCATGTCCATCTTCACCACCAATCACTATGATTTTGTTCTTCCAAGATGAGCAAGTATGGCTATCGCGTGCAGAAGGTGGAGTACCAGATGTTATTGCTTGTTTCCACACAAATGTCTCTGACAAAGCATAGGGAAGAATAGTAAATATTACTTTCATCGTCTGTGTAAACAGCTCACCAACTTATTGGAATGTAGAACCAAACAGAAATGCCCTATAAATAAAATGTTTTTAGATTGCAGCCAAAGAAGGTCAAATGTGGAAAAATTTAGAAAAGTCTACTTAATCCTTTATCTCAACCCCACACCAAATCAAAAAAAGAAAAAGAAGTGAGTCCTGTTATACGGATTGAGATGTCCAGTATTAGGAATGGTGCATATGAAACCACACCAAATCAAAATTGAAAATTATCAAACTCATTCTTTTCATAGCCAAATATGCATGAAAGTTACCTGTGTTTAATATGTAAAGATCATTATAATACACTTCATCATTATTATTTGAGGATTTTCCACAACCACCAAATATGAAGAGGCGTTTCCTGACAAGGGCTGCACTATGACCCTCCCGTGCTTCTGGTCCCTCCCCTCTCACAGTTGGAGATCTCCATGTATGTGATGCTACAGTGAAAATGAATCAACATAGATCATGAACACAAATTCAAATTCCAGCACCATGCTAATAGTCAGTAAGAACACATCAAATGTTGATTACTTAGGCCAACTCTTTTTCATGACTAGTCTGCTTCATATGTAAAAGGAAATTTCACTGTGGTGCAGAATATATAAAAAAAAAATAGTAAAATGCCTAAAGGCACATTACATAATACAACAGGAAAAATCGAAATGAGAGAAACCAAATGGAGGTGTTACTTGCAAGCATCTAATATGTAGGAGGCATTACTCACAAGTATCTAATACATGCAGATCCTTGAGAGGGTTCATCCCATCAGTGCCTCCAAACACATACAGGCTGTCACCAACAGCAGTACAACTGTGGCTGTCCCTTGGAGTGGGCGGTGTACCATGGATCACTGGTTGGCTCCAAGTCTGCATGGCTGCAAGTCAGCAGCCGGGAGTCAACAAAATTGATTCGGAAAAATTAAAAAATCTTGAAATAAAAGTTCAATAACAAAAAAGGAAAATACAAAGTGTTTCCAATCAAAGAAAAAAAAATAAAAAATATGTAAAATTTAAACCATGGACAACCCTGAAAGAGAAGATAAATGATTCATGCGAAGAAAGACTACAACATATATAGCATTACTTATTATACTAAACACTATTAGAGAGTAATCAACGCTTTAGCAGAGCTATATAGTGCATTTATTCGAAAATAGGATTTTCACACTCCAGCTATATCAGCAAGTAGAGGCTAAAAGAGAGAAGTTAGTGTCAATCAACAAAACCTGCAGATAATCAGGGAATAAAAACTCATAAAGCTCAGTTTAAACACATTCAATAATAAATCCTAAAATGCCTCAAATCAGTGCTAAACAAAAACACAATAATACTTCAATGCATCAAAACAAAAACACTAATTCCAATAGTACTAGAACCTAATAAAACAGCTTAAGCAACAAATACAACAACAATAATCTCATGGGTATAAAATTGTCAAGGGTAAAAAAAAAAAAAAAACAACACAAACCCATTAAAAAACAAACTCTATGACAGCCAGTACAACAAATAACTAACACAAAATTACTGCCAAACAAATAAAGACATAAAATAAATCAACAAAAACCCTAACAGAAAAATTTCAATGTGGCTTCCCCTTCATAGCACTGAAAAAACGAACTTTATCCAAAAATATATATATACACAGAAAATGAAAAAATAAATAAATAAAAAGAAAAAAGAAAAATCCCCAGAAAATGAAAAAGGAAGAAGGAAATAAAAAAGAGACCCACCGGTGTCAAAGACATGAACTTGGTTAGTTTGGCAATTATCTTTGCCATAACCACCAAAAACATACAGAAATCTTCCTCCTTTAACAGAATTACAGGTATGTCCCCACCTCTTCCCTGGCCCATTGTTACTCTGCTGCTGCTGTTGAGCTCCTTGGAGCCTTTCCCACCTCATTTTCTTCCCCCCCTCCAAAAAAAAAAAAAAAAAACTCCCCCTTCTCTTTTTTTTTTTTTGGCTTTGTTTCAGTGGGTGAGAGTAAAAACAAAAAAAAGTGGGATTTTTACAGTAATTTGAAGAAAATAATGGAATCAGATGATGATGATAAAGATGGGATTTTTAGGATTATTTTATTGATTAGAGTGATGGATGATTTTTGGGCGTTTTCGTGCTCTGAGAATTCATGCAAAAATGGGTTAAATAATAAACTGTGTTTAATTAATTAACAAAAGGGATTAAGAAAATTTGAGTAATGATTTTCTTCGATATGCATATATATGCCGCTCTCTGTTTTTAGAGTGTTTGTATCTAGATGGACACGTGGCATGCATACAATGGCTTGATGGTGGGGTCCATTATAGAGTTCCTCAGGTGAAGATTGACTCCGATATGTGGACATGGGCCCATTGAACAAATTACAAATATGTTGAAAGGTTGATTTTTTTTTTTTTTTTTGAAAAATAGCAAATTGCATTATAGAGAAACAAATCCCTATGGCGACAATAACTTGATAAAATTGTGAAGAGTTAAAAGACTGTCTAAGCTCAAACTCAAACTCGTGAGAATGTCAGAATGGATAATCACTTTCTTACGATAAAAAAAAAAACTTTGCTTGGTTGATAAATGGCCTAAAACGAGTTTCTCACTTGACTATAAATCAAATCAGAAACCTAAAAAACAAAAACATAATAATAAAATATGAAAAGCTTAAAGCTAAATCAAATCAGAAACCTAAAAAACAAAAACATAATAATAAAATATGAAAAGCTTAAAGCCTCAACAGCACAGCCGCTAAAGAGGGAATACCTACTTCCTAATAGTAGCAAACCATAAGCAGAACTAATTGGACTCTCCAAAAGGGACGTCTGTTAGACACTTTAATATGAAACACTATCAGTCGACTACTCAGCAGCTTTTGCCATAACTTTCAACTTGACCTTCTTTACTTGTTTTGTAGCTATTGTACCAGCTGATTTGTTTCCATGTTCTAGGCCTTCACTTCCCATTGTTTGGCCTGCTCAAGCTAGATTTGAATCTAGCACTTGACTTATTCAAAACATTGAAATTTCATATATAAAAAACTGAGAAAATAAGACTTCAAATAACTATATTACTGTAAGATAATGATAAATAGTGAAATAGAAGAGGTGGGCCTCTATGAAACTAGAAGAAGAAGGTGACAGCGTACTGCAGAGAACAGAAAGTTGTCTTAGGATTTTTTTCTTGCAATGCAGTAGTAGACTGCTTTTTGAAAGGTTGATTTTATCCTTAATGTTTATACGAAAGTTCACATTTTTCTTTATTTATTTTAGGACCATTTAAGTAGGTAATGTCACAAATGTGAACACTGTAACAGGGGTAAGCTCTTCCTTCAAGATGCCATCAAAGAAGCAATGAGGTATGCTAGCAAATATCCCGCCATTCATATAGCCATGGAGACATGTTTGCAAAGTAGCTGCTGATCTGTGCAATTTCACTTAAAATTGGTTCTCCATGAGAAGTGAATGTTGTACTATAAGAGATCCAAAGTTTAAGAGCTCTATCTTCAATTATCATTGAGAACAAGAATAAATCCAGTAGCAGATTGGCTCTCAAAAACTGTATCGACTGTAGTATTTGATAGTAATGGCTTCAATGTTCATCCTAGTCTTTTAGCT
This sequence comes from Mallotus nudiflorus, assembly GCA_947683625.1. Classification (NCBI taxonomy): domain Eukaryota; kingdom Viridiplantae; phylum Streptophyta; class Magnoliopsida; order Malpighiales; family Euphorbiaceae; genus Mallotus; species Mallotus nudiflorus. The sequence goes on from CANTUR010000061.1 coordinate 3,117,512, forward strand.
TTGTTAACGAAAGAACATGTAATCTTTTGCTAAATGAAATGTTGTTTCAAAAAAAAGAAGAAAAATATAAACCCATACATAACTCCCACATGCCTTTTTCTTCTTCTTCTTCTCTCTCTCTCTCTCTCTCTATATATATATATATATGTATTGGTTTTTTATTCTCAAAGTTGCTAACTCCTATGAATTTTGTAAGGTCAAGGATTTGACACTCTTCCATAGCCTTCCAAACAGTTTCAATATCCATCAAAACAATATCTTTAGCTCTAAAAGGAATTAGAGTTCCTAGCTTCAAACTCACTGGCAAATGATTAAGTTGAAAATCAAGATACTTTAGTCCAAGCTTCTTGCACAAATATAAAAAACCAACAAAGATCAACTAAAAATACTATAACGAAACATGAATCCTTATAGCTTCAGTTTTCTTGTGTTATAACCATATATAATTACTTAAGAATTGCTTGAAGTGCAAGTAGAGCAAGATAAGAACGAGCATCCCTGCTACATAGCTTTGAAGTGGTAAATAAATCATCTTGCTATTTAATAAGGCCAAATTTCATGGCTTAAAGATAAGCGTCGCAAGTTGCAGCATCGTAACTCTCAATATAAGTAGTATTATATCATTTTTACTTTTTTTTTTTATTTCATTATTAGAAAAAGATTTTACAAGATACTAATGATTAAATTTTTATATGACGAGTTCATCTGTGTGCAATTTAAATTTTAGATTAAAAAAAAATTTTACCAAAATTTTGAAATGAAATTTTTTTTTTCCATTTGATTACTAAAAGAAAATTTTACAAGTTATAAGTCTTTAAATTATTACACGATTGATTCACCTTTGTACAATTTAAGTTCTAAATTCTAAAAAAATAAATAATAAAAAATTGATTTTGAGAAAACAAATTTAAAAAAAATAAAATTCAAAATTGCACTGTCCGCGAAACAATCGTGCATAGCAACATCTACCTCAATGTATATATATATATATATATATAACTTTAAAAATTAGGGGCACATAATTGATATAACTTAAGAGTAATTTTTTTAAAGAACCGGAATAAATGTTGATTGTTTAAAAAAAAAAGGGATAAATGTTGACTAAGATATGACAATTCAATAAAGACCCATTTCTAAAATTTTTTTTATTAGAAACAAAATGGTGGCCAAGGAGACATGCTCCAGGAAATATTTTGAGATTGGCAAATGGGTGTGTGCTATTAATTGAAAAGTTGCCTGACCCTGTAAGGCTTTGCTTGCTCTTAGCACCCTGGAAATTTAATGCAAATTGAAGCAATGTTAAAATGAGAGATGTACCTTGTTTTTTTTCATAAACTTTGGTAGATTTTTTTTTTAGTTGTGATTTCCTAAGCATTTGCTGACAAAATTAAAGAAAAAGGATCTGTTTCCTCTAATTGTCAATAACAGCACCTACTCTCTTGGTTCTCGGAGCGGAGCTGAGCAGAGTTGAAGCTTTTTCATTAGATTGCATCATTCATATCTCTGCCAAAGATTCTATGCCTTTCTCACAAGTAATCTTTGATTTTTTTACTTAAAAAAAATCTATACTGTATCAAACTACAGCTTAGATTTTGGCAGATATGACAAAATTTTCTTTCTTTTTTTTTTTTTTGACCCAACAAATTTTCTTTTTGGGGAAAAATAAACAAAGTTATTCACATTTTGCAAGAAGGAAAAAAGTCCAATTTTATTGCATTCCTTATATTGGATGTACATGTATGCCTGTGCTGTTTTACACCCTTTTTAGCGTGGGAGCATTCATATTTGTGCTTCAACTTTGCTGTCGAAATTTATTTGAGTAAAGTATTTGTTTGGCTTATGGCTTGACAATGTTTAAAATCTGGAAAAACTTTTTTTATAAAAAATTCGACATAGATGCAAAAAGACCGTAGATAAGTAAGTAAATTATTGATTGAGAGATAAAAAAATTCAAATTATAACTTAATCACAATTATAAAATCATTTCTACATGATTGTAAAGAAAAGTCAGTTGAAAATTGAGCGGTTAAATGACAAAAACTTCATACTTCATGACATTAATAGACCATGAATTTAGTTTGTGACTACTGTATGGATGAAACGAAAGACTACTCATATATTAGGTCATTTAACATTCTTATTAATAAATTAAAAAAAATGCAGGAAGACAATATCCATGCCTATTGATCTCTTGTTTTTCCTGGTGCGAGAGTGCTATTTGTCAACTAGTTCTATAACAATAATGCTAGTCATTGCCTGCTTTAGATTTGTTTGCAAAACTTTGAGTATTGTTTGGTTGACAAAGCTGAGCACTGTCCTTATATGAAAGTGTGGAACTGCAAGCATCATTTGCAGGGTGCTGTTGTCTTTTACAACAAAATGCAACTTTTTTTTTTATTGACAAGTAGAAAATAGCTGCTTTCTGGAAAGCTATCCAGTTTAAATCACTGCATCACTATGTTAAAAGCTTCTCATTTGTCCTCAATGAAAACAGACATAGCATTCATGTCCTGCAAGTGTACAAGCTTCAATTTGGCTTTTGCAATTTGAATGAACTTGAATTGCTATTGATAATTAATATGAAGGTCAACACAGGACAATAACAATTGGAATGAGCTGCTAAAATCTACAAATTGATAGTTCATCCTAAGAAGGAGATCATTCTATTGAAAAGGCAATTGAATAAAAATTGATGAAGGTTGAAACAAGAAAGTCAGTATACCTATCAAGAACTCAAAACTGCCGTTTTCTTATTCGAGCATATGCTATAGCAGCAACTGCAGCACCCCCCAAGTGTGCGGATCCTGAGATATTACTATTTCCCTGAAAAATGAAACTGATGCCAATCAATACTTAAGTAATTTTTCAGATTAGTTAAGATTTAGTTGTTTCCATAACCACAAGCATGCACTCACATATGCCACTGCAAAAAGTTTGTAAGATAAATGAAGAAAACCAACGCACCTCAATTATCCTCAATACATCTTTCCCTATCAAAAAGATCCCCTACAATGACAATCCAATAGAATGCCATAAGCAACAACATGGACTAAATGATCAATAAATTTTTTATCAATAAAACCTTACCAGTAATATTGCAGGAACTGGTATAATAAAATCCAAGTAAAGAGTTGCTTTCGGATACAGGAATATGTCAAGCAGCATGATAGCATTGACAGCCCCGCTGGCTCCCTGAAAAACACAAGCATACTCATAAGTCATAAGTCAAGATTTTAAAGTTAAATTATGTTCCATTTGCATGTCCAGAAGATGAGAAAAACTAAAAATTTTGGAAGCAAAGAAAAAACCTAAGATTTTAATTTATCTCCCGAATACACAAAGGGAAACTGGTTAATATAACATCCAATGAAATTGAGTAGATAATGAAAGATCTTCATAGATATTAAGGGGTGTTTAGAAACAAAATTAAACCTACTCATACATTTTTTAAATGCTTCAACATCCACATAAATGGAAATTAAAACAGTGGCATGAAAAGTTATTACATGAGAGATTGACACTAGTCCTTGTCTCTCATGATCATTGTATTTGCTTTCAGCTATCAATTCATTGAACTTATTTGTTAAAGTTTTTCAGTGTTTAAAGCACCAGAATATAAATTCTTACAAATGGGATTCTTTTCAGATATTGAAAATAATTAATTAGGTTACAGTATGTGCTGACATGCTTAGTTTGAATAGAAAAAAGGAAATAGAATGAGCTTGTCATGAACAGTTTTCAAAAGCATACCAATCCCGGAGTTCTGGAAGGATCCATCCACATTCTATACCCCTGTAATTAGCATAAAATTGGGTCAGAGTTGAAGTAATAATGGCCCAACAAGATAGGAACAAGCCACTGTATGCTTTCACTAGAATTTAACAGGAATATTCAAAATGATGCTGCTGTAAACATATTACATTCATTTTCCTTAAACACAATATTTGCATTAAACTTTCACGGCCTTATCATCACGAACATGCTGAAATTATATAGTGGACCAGTTGTTGTGGAACAGTCATACCTTTGTTGAAAAAGCCATTAAACCATGATGCACCAGATAGAACAAGGAACCGCCAATTGCACCAGCAATGTACAACTTCAACAAGTAGTCAGGTCCAAAACTTCTTGCAATCTGGCCAACAAGAAAATATTAAGGAGCAAAGAAGAAATAACATCCACACATTCATTTTTCTAGGAACTGACTGAAGAAACAACTTTACACAAAAAGAAAAATGCAGAAACACAAGGCACGCATATATGCATTAATTGGGCAATACACTTTATGTTTTGCAGGAAATGAATTATCATGTCCAAATGAAGTCAAAGGAAGAAGGAGAATTAACCAATTAATTCTGTGTTTCACAATTAATCAGTTTTAAAACAGAATCCTTTCCCACAATTCCAGCATGGATCTTCTCATTAGCATTACTGAACTAGTCCATTCTAAACATGTTTGTGTTAATACAGTAGGGCCAAACAAAAATGGTTAAGACTTATATTAGAGAGAAGTACCATGTAATGAGTGAAATGGATGATATAATCTCAAATTTCAATGCCTTGCAAAGCTTTTGAGCTTGTTTCCAAACATATTACTCATTTGTTTTCCAAGAACTTACATCTGTATAGCAGCCTATAAGTTTTCCAATTGCATCTATAATTAGTGAAAATTCTGAAACTATACCAGAAAGATCTTAAAACAACAGAGCAGAGAATACATGTGATGTCGCAAGTATAGAACATGAATTCATTTACGTGAACAAATGAAAGGATATCAAACCAGTCTTTCCAAGAAATTGTTATCTTTCACACGGTCTTACAGTGCATAAGCAAATGAAGGTTATATTGACATGAACATATTAAACAGAAGCAGTTTATAAGAGCAAAAGACTGTAAACAAGAAAAGATTCCCAGTAAAGTAATCATACATTTGTCCCGAAGAAGTAAAGCCCAATCATGTTAGATATGATGTGCTCCAAATCAATATGACTGAATGCAGATGTAATCAGCGTGTGCACACGTCCATGTCTTATATTGTCCAAAGAAATCTGCTTAAGACGCATCCAGAGAGTTAGGTTAAAATGGAGATTGAACTCAATTGGTGTTACATTTAAATACCATCTCATTCGAAAGGGTTTGTTCTTCAACAGCATGTCAATTCACTGCTAAAGAGCATGGCTACACGATATGTGTAAATATATTCTGCCATAGGAATAACTAATTTATTCAATATAACAGATGAAGAAAAAATTATGTTCACATTGACATTGTCATCACATGACACTACTGTTAAGGCTTCTATGTGGTTGCGTCATGGTCACCAGTTTCAAGGAAGTGCTTCCTAGTTCCTATAATGAAGGAATCTAATGAACAACGTTTAGTAGTGGCATCAGGAAGGAAACATCCCAAATTCACAAACGGGGGACCTACCATAAAATTCTCCACCATAAATGTTTGATTTGTAACTCTCCATAGCATAAAGACAGCGACATTGGCTAAGATCAAGCCCAAAACCATGTCATTTGGTGTTAGCCGATGAAGCCATGATCTCCTACGAACAACAGAAGACAAATGATTGAAATCTAATAAAGAAACCTTCCATCTATGTGCTATTAACATCATTGTTAAAGATAATAAGATATCAAATTAAATTTTCCAACTTTAGAGCATCAAAGAAGTTGTATAGCCAAGTTCAGAGAATGAAACAGAAAACTTCAGCTTGTTACTGTGTTGATTACTGAGCCCTTCCTTTATTAAATCAGTGATTGTATTTTTATCATTCAATGAAATTAGCGAAATTAGAAATGCATGAGAATTTGCACTCATGCGAAGTGAAAAAAGAAAAATTCAACACAAGTAACAGAATTAAATATAAAAGAATCCATATTTAAATTCATATGAAGTTTATTGTCAAAGGAATCGCATCAAACAGCAACAAAATTACCAGCTACGCCCATAGGAACCAAAACTTGCATTGAACCCAGAAAAGCCTCTACCAAATCGATCGCTGAAGAATCTAACTTGACAATCAGTGAACTTTTTGCTTGAGACCCTGAAATGGATATTGGATAAAATGGACATAAACTGCTTTGAAAGCAATGGATTTGACAGAAAGCCATGAACTTTCCATGAAAGAGTGTGGTGTGATTGACATGAATAGAAATTGAGAACTGGGTTTATTTTAGAAGGACTAAAAATACAGTTTTTTTTATTGTAGTTAGTGTAGCTCGGTTTAGCAAGAGAAGTGAAGTATTTTTGAGGCTGAGCAAGCTGTACAAGTGATGAATTTGAATTGTTGGATAGTTTTCTTGAGAAATCCGAAAGCACCCTATGCATTTTTGCCTCTGTGCGGTCTGGGTTTTGGGTTTTGCTTATAACACAGTTTTTAGGAATGGAGTTTAAAGGAGAATTCTTTGCTTGAAGAACAGGTCATAGACTAGCCAGTTGTGTCCTTTCTAACGACATGTCGTTTGGCCTTTCACAATAACTACAACTGTAACTTGCTACTTGCACACTCTATAAGAGCTGACAGTTTCTAAGTTTCTCCACAGCCACTGTGTAGCGTTCTTCAATCTTTGGGCTCTACCTATCCGCCGCCGCTACGGCTGCTGCCTATTGCTTTTCAGGTTTTTCCTGTCTCTGTCTCTGCAACGATCTTTTATTTTTGTTTCTTGATGTGAGGTTTATTGTGATGTTCAATGGGTTTCGAAGAAGGTTACTGATATTCTAAAAATGGCTTTTGGGCTCATTTTATGCTTACGACTAGGGTATCTGACTTCCTATTATATTTTTTTCCTGAACTGAATTTTGTTATCAATCTCTTGCAGTAATAGATTTTTCTGCTTTCTTTAAAGGTTGAGTCTTTTTAAATGATCAATACCACAGAGCCAAGAAAGTTCAATTTTCTTTTTTGAATTCTCAAGTATTTTCAGAATTTCTGCCCTATTTTTTAACCTTCTTTACGTTTGGTGATTATGTTCAATCCTAAATACAACTCCACTGCAGTAATAATTGAATTTGGTTTGGTAATTATTTTCAATTTAGTGTTCGCATAGAAGTTTAATTTTTCCCAGCAAGGCATCCTGGTATTTTGAGAAACTGCAGTTAGCAAGTCTGAGCCTTCCCTTCACCCTTAACTTGATAAATGGCCACTAACACAATTATTAGAACTGCCCTCTGCCGATTCATGTCACCCACAAAACTAATCCCCACTTATCCATATGGAAGAGTGCAGTTCCTGTCCGCAAAACCCAATTTCCTGAATCAATCCCAGTATAGGAAACAGATTTCCCTTGCCAATATCTTCAAAAGATATGGTCTTCCACCATCTCAACTTCATAGTTTAATTAGTAAAAATAACTTTCTTTTGAATTCCAATATACATGACATTGAGAAATCGCTGGGTATTCTCTTATCCTTCAAAATCCCACAGAATTTTATTGTTTCTTTGATTACTGAATGTCCTGGGATTTTGGAATTTGAATTTTTGAAGAAATGGGAAACATGTTTTTTGAAATCTGGGGATTTAAGTGTTTCCCCATTGGTAATAAAGAGTGTTTTGGCACATTCTAAGAGGTTCCAGATTGATCCAAATGGGTTTTGTAAGAATGTGAATGTTTTGAAGAATTTAGGTTTTCATGAAAGTACCGTGCGGAGGGTACTAGAGGGTTTTCCTGGAGTGATTACAATGACAAAAAGTGAAATGCATAGCAAAATTGAATTTATAGTACAACTTGGGATTCCTAGGGATGAAGTTGATTGGATTTTCAGTTCATATCCTGTGGTTTTAGGCTATGGGATTAAGAATAGGCTGATGCCATTGATAAAAGAGTTTGAAGATTTGGGTTTTAGCAGAGAGCTAATTATAAAAGAGATTAAGAGGGAGCCACAAATTCTTGGTTTGGAATTAGGTGAACTGTCAAGGTGTCTGAAATTGCTTAATTCTTTTAAATGTCGAGAACCAATAAAATTCAAAATTTTCATTGATGGAGCACTTAAAGCAGGGTTTGAAGTAAAAAAAAGAGTTGATTGCTTATGCAAACATGGGCTGATTCATAGAGAAGCATTGAAGGTTCTTTGGAAAGAACCGAGGGTGATTATTTATGATGTAGAGGACACTGAGAAGAAGATTGAGTTTTTAGTGAACACAATGAGATTTAACGTTGACAGCTTGGTTGAAGTTCCAGAGTATCTGGGTGTATGTTTTGAGAAACAAATTGTTCCTCGATACAATGTGATTGAGTATTTGCGTGCAAAAGGTGGGCTTGGTGATGAGGTAGGCCTGAAAGGGATGATAAAGTTGAGCAGGCTTAAATTCTACAATCTATATGTTAAGCCATATCCAGAGTGTGAAAAATTGTTTGGGAGGTTTTCAGGCGATGTGCAGGTTAAGAGGCGGCATCCAGTTGGACTATGGAAGATGTTTAAACCAAAAATGCATCCAGAAATTAAAGGCGATGTGAAAAATATGAAGTCTTTCATGGAGGGCCTTGTTTAGCTCAGAGGATTGATCCTAATGATGGTTCATTATTGCAGTCAAATGCTGCTTCATTGGTGTGTTCCCTTATAATTTTGGAGGTGATTATTTTTAAACTACTGTTATTCTTCTGAGACGTGGCAAAGAATTTACTTGCTGGTGGGTGTCAAATATAAATGGCTTTCGCACTAGATTTCAAGAATGCCTCCAGGACATAAGTGACATTCTTATTGGTTTGAATCATTGTTGTCATTAGATCTTGGAAGTTGTCCAACTGCCAGTGGCTTTCATGTGGCAATCTGGCTGCAATATCTTCACGTCAAGGGATTACAGAAGCTGTAGTCTGCACTGAGGTAAACTAAGGGACTCTCCATTTCTTTTTCCAACTATCATATAGAAGGAAAAAAACATAATAATGATATAGCATGTTTGTTGTTGTGGACTGTTTCTTATTAAAAAATCCTCCAGTTTCTTTCTGTCACCTCATTTCCAAGCCTTAATCCTCTTCCATAGCTATTTAAAAATTGTGATGTGTTTTGAGGTGTTTCTCTCTTCTTCTGTTTTCTGTCTAAAAAATTTTTTTGAATGTTTCTTGGGATGTGTGTGATTCAAGTTTGACTTGATTTTAGTATTCATTTTGTGACCCATGTGGAATTTGATTGGAATTTACTTTCTATTGAAGGGATTAGAGAATTGGAGTGAAATAGTCGAAATTCATTTAATTCCTTCGGTTTGGGGTCAAGCTCCACTTTTGATGGTGCAATATCAATATATGCATGATTGAAGTGTTACTTAGGTGGATGTTATTTTTTAAGCCTGTTTGTTGTATGTGAACAATCATTAGCAATTTTTTTTCACTCTGCTTTGGCAAATTATGAATTGGCTTGTACTGGACTGCTAGAGATTCACATTTTGCATTTGGAAACCTTGTTTCAATTTGTTGAGGTGCTACATGGATTCATGTTCAAAAGTTGCTTGCGTTTAGCTACTATAATTGGCAAAAGGACAGTGTTATTCATCTTGTGAATAAAAAACTTCGCTGTTTACACTTGAACACTTGTAATTTTTTCTTCAGGTAATAGGCACTGAAGTTCAACTCTTGGGAACTAAAAGCAGTGTTGAAGTAAGTTATTTTTCTAGCAAAGAAAATGGAGTTATAACAAGACAAAAGTAGCACAGTGACTTGGATCATACTTTGTTGAGAAAAAGGTAGCTCTTAGATCAAAAATGGCTTCATTGTAAATAGTAAGTGTCCTTATTAAATTTAGATACTACCAGGATCTTCTTTATGCTTAAATCATTAGCGCAGGTTGCATACATATGAGAGCTTGTTGGCATATATATCTATCATGGCTAATAAGTTCTCTACTTTAGTTTTCAGACTTAGCAAAACATCGTAGCAGAATTAGAACTAAATTTCTGTTTTGGACCCTTGCAGATGTCTCCTCTCTGATACAGTACAGATGCCATTTTTGCTCAAAGGCAAAGGCTCTTCTCAAGTACCTCTCTCAATCTCAATTATTTGATCATCAGAAACAACGTATAGTAATAGCAGCTACTATTCTTGTTATTATTAAAACATTGACTTTTGGACCATGTGAATCGACTCTGTCCTTTCTTAAAATACTTGGCCAGTAGTTTTTTTTTTTGCCACATTATAGGGGGAAGGGGCTGTTCCATCCGTGGTGGATCATTGTTGGAGTTCTGTGACGCTTGACTACTAGGCTAGTATGCTAGGTCGGATTCTTACAAATGATATGAAAGCAAATTTACCAGTCCTGAGTATGAAAAATTAAGTGTTGAGAGCCGATTATCAAAATGGTCCAGTTCTTGCTTTGCCTTTATCTATTTGATTTTTTTTTTTAATCTTACTTGTCTTCCTCTATCTATTTGATGGCCTATGTAGAACGGTAATTAGTCATGCACATGATTAGTACTACATGGTGTATTAAAATTTTAATCGTATATGATAAAGGAATATATTATTTTTTTCTTAAAATTGACATCAAATGATGATATATAATTAACATTAAAAAAAAAAAACCCCTTTTCACGACCTCATATTCTCTTTGAAAAAAGTAGTCAGCATAACACTTCTTCATGGTAAAAATTATATAATTTTAATTGGAATTGCTTATTCTGATTTCCATTCGCACCCACATTTTTAATGAAGCAAATGACCCCTTAGTTCTTTTATAATATATACATATATATATAAAGAAGAGAATCATGGAAGTAAATGGTTTTATGTTAAGATTAATCATGGTTAAGCATCATAGAAACAGATGGCTGTATATTTTTTTGATGGTTAATTATGTGCTGTTTCACAGCAATATTTGCAAACTATTGTTGGATAGTTTTCTTGAGAAATTTGAAAGGACCCTTTGCATTTTTGCTTCTTTCTGTGTTCTGGGTTTTGGGTTTTGATTAGAACAGAGTGTTTTTAGAAAGAAAAGGAGTTTAGAGGTCGTTCAGCTTTTCTAAAATAACTAATACAACTAGCTATTTTCATTCACCCAATCCAAATAAAGGGTAAGTTTCTCCAAAGCCACTTGGTAGCGTTCTCTAAGTTGTAGGATCTGTCTATCCGCCACCACTACTGCTGCTGCCTATGGCTTTTCAGGTTATCAATCTTTTATTTTTGTTTCTTGATTTGAGGTCTGTAATGATGTTTAGTGGGTTCCAAAGAAGGTTTTTTATTTTCTGAAAATGGCTTTTGGCTCATTTTAGGCTTCTGCAGGCGGTTATGGTTATAATCTCTTGCACGAGTAGATTTTTCTGCTTTCTATTCTGAATCTTTTTGAATGACCAATACCAAAAAAGCCATTAAAGTTTTAATTTTTCTGAGTTCTCAAGTATTGCACTACTTCTACACAATTTTTTTGGTCCTTTAGGTTTGGTGACCCATTATTTATGAATGGGTGGCTCAGCCAGCTAGTGCAGCTGCATGCCGATGGATAATTCAGTACATATAGATGTTGAGATGTCGAAGTCAAGAGTACGGTAGGGAACAGCAGAATCGACTTCTGTTATATAGAATCAGGGTCTGAAAGTCTTTTCTCAAGAATTAGAAATTGTTAAGTAGTTGGTTGGGTACCAAACCCCCCTACAGCCCAAAAGCCAAAAAAAACGCTATTTCATATATTTATTTGAGCTTCAATCGATAATCATCATTTTCCATGCACTGTGCAACTACTGTTCTAGAAAAATAATAAAATAATTCAGGATTCAAAAAAAATCATTCGAAAATTCATGTGGAAAAAGATAGCGGTATCAAATTAATTGGTTTTGCGTGACCGTGTAAGGCTTTTTTGCTTGCTCTTTGCTTGTGTTTTTCACCCTGGAAATTTAATGCAAATTTGTACCTTCTTTATGGGCTTTGATAGAACTTTTATTTTCTCTCACGGTTGTGCTTTCCTAAGCATTTGCTGACAAAATTAAAGAAAGGGGACTGCTTCTTCTTATTATTGTCAATAAGAGCACCTGCCCTAGTCCTGGTTGCTTGGAGCTGAGCTGAAGCTTTTTCATTTGTTTGCATCATTCCTATCTCTGCCAAAGATTCCTTGCCTTTCTCACAAGTAATCTTTGATTTTTTCCCCTAATTTAATAGATTGTGTCAAACTGGAGCTAAGATTTTGGTAGATATGAAGAAGTTTTCTTTTTTGAGGAAAAATAGATAAAGTAATTCACATTTTGCAAGAAGGGAAAATCAAATTTTATTGCATTCTTGACCTTGGATGTGCATATGTGCCCGTGCTGTTTTACAGCCTTCTTAGTGTGGGAGCTCAAGCTGACAATATATTTATTTGTGCTTCAACTTGGTTTGAATTTTACTCAAGAGAACGTATTTGTTCGTCCTATGGCTTGACAATGTTCAAAATCTGAAAAAAGCTTTTTAAATGAAAAAAAAAAAGAAAAAGAAGTTTGTCGTACTAAACGCGCAGAAAAACCATAAATGGAAAAAGCTGTTGGCTTTTACAACTAAAAGCAATTTTCTATAGTTGCATTTGGAACCGGTGATGAATCCATCCAGTTTAAATTACTGAATCGCTAACTATGTTTAAAGCTCTCGTTTGTCTTCAATGATAACAGACAGAACTAGCATTCATGTGCTATCAGTGTACATGCTTCAATTTGTCTTTTTATAAATTGAAGGAACTTCAATTGCTATTGCTAATTAATATGAAGGTCAAACACAAGACAAAAGCAGTTGGAAAGAGCTCTGCTAAAATCCACAAATGGAGAATTCAACCCAAGAAGGAGATCATTCTATTGAAAAGGCAATTGAATCTAAATTAATATACCTATCAAGAATTCAAAATCGCCCTTTTTTAATTCCAGCATATGCTAAAGCAGCAACCGCAGATGCCGATCCTGAGATATTTCTATTTCCCTGAAAAATGTGACGGGGCCAATCAATACAGAAGTAATACTTCAGATCAGTTAAGATTAAGTTGTTTCTGTAACCACTAGCATTCATCCACATACACCCAAAATGAAAAAGTTTGTTGGTAAGATAACTGAAGAAAATCAACGCACCTTTATCATCATCAATCCCTGTCAAAGTAATTCCCTACAATGACAGTCAATAGAATGCCATAAGCATTTGCCGCATAGACTAAACGATCAGCTACTTCTTCATCAAAAAAAGCTTACCATTAATACTGCAGGAACTGGTATGATAAAGTAAAAGTAGAGAGTAGCTCTTGGACACAGGAATATGTAAAGCAGCAAGATAGCATCGACAGCCCCGCCAGCAAACTGAAGAGCACAAGCATACTCTCATAAGATGAGAAACTAAAAATTTTGGCAGCAGAGAAGTACAAAAAGAGGAGTTGGTCAAAATATCATCCCCATGAAATTGAGTAGATGATGAAAGATCTTCAAAGGGATTAAGGGGTGTCTAGAAACAATTAAACCTAGTCATGCATTTTTAGGCACAAAACTATATTTTAAATACTTTAACATCCCATGCATGGAAATTAAAACAGTGGAATGAAACGGCATCACCTGAGGGATTTACACTAGTCCTTGTCTTCATGATCATTATATTTACTTTCGGCTCTCAATTTATTTAAATTATTTGTTAATGTGTTTAAGGGTTTAAAGCACCGAAGCATAAAATTCCTTACAAATCAAATGGGATTCTTTTCAGATACTGGAAATAATTGATTGGGTTACAGTATTCATTGACACTCGTAGTTTGAATAGAAGAGAAAAGGAAAAGAATGAACTTGTCATAAACAGTTTCCAAAATCATACCAATCCTGGAGTTCTTGAAGTATCCATCTGCATTTTATGTCCCTATAATTGGCATGAAGTTAAGTCAGAGCCAAATCCAAATTTATAATTGGCATGAACAAACTAATAGAATATAATCTTGTAAAACAGAGTTTTGTATTGTGTCTTTCTTCTGTAACAACCTGATAACACCCTGATGTAACAACCTATTTCATATGCAATATATATTACTGTGGGTGAGCTCATTATGGATAGATTGGAACTCATCCATTTTCATGGTATCAGAGCTTTAGTAAAAAAAAAAAAATTTACCAATGACTTCCTCCCTTTCTTCTTCCTCCTCTTCTTTTTCTTCCTCCTCTTCTTCCCAAATGACCTCAACAAATACATCAACTTCTTCCTTGCTTACTTCTTTGGTTTTTAATATTTCCAACATTAAAAATCATGTTCTAGAAATTCTTGATTTTTCCAACTATCTTGTTTGGAAAACTTTATTCATCAACATTCTTCATTGTCATCAAGTTTATGATCACATTACTGGCACATCATCCTGCCCTTCCTCAACACTCACGGATTCTAATGGTGTTGTTTCAACAAATCCGGCATATCTCCTATGGCAACAGGTTGATTACATTGTTCTTTCTTGGCTTCATGCCACAATTTCTTCTGATATTCCTAAACAAGTTCTTCGACTTAGTGCATCATTAACTGCTTATGAGACATGGTGTCAGATTGAGAGTCTTTTTCATGATCATGTTAATGCAAAATACCTCCAACTAAAACTCAGTTTCAACCAAGCATCCAAAGACAATCGCACAATGGTTGATTTTTTGAATCATGTGAAGGCTATTTCTGATTCTCTAACTTCCATTGGTCATGTTATTGATGAAAGTGAATCATTCTTCAAATTCTTGCGGGTCTCCCTTCCGAATATTCTGATGTGATAATTGTTACATCTGCCCGACATCCTCTCCCTAATTTTCTTGAACTGCATTCCTTTTTGTTGGCACATGAAAATCGACTTCAGCAGGCTCAAAGTAACACTCCTGTTGATCAATCACAAGCATTCTTTATATCTAGAGGCAGAGGTTTTTCACAACGAGGTGGATGGCAAGGAAATACATCTCGAGGTGAAAGATAAGGGGGGTGGAGAAATAACTCTTCTGGGGGTCGTAATGCTCATTCTAGCAGCAACTACAGTTCATCTTTTTCCTCAGGTGGTCGTGCTCCTTTTGGTTCTTATTCTCATGGTCGCAATATTTTTTCTCCTCGTCATTCATGGATTACTACTTCACAAGGTTCCTATGACTCAGCGCATCCTTCTACTGCTAGATCTATTTTGGGTAAAGCTTTTGTACAATGCCAATTGTGTGATGGATTTTATCACATAGCAAAAAATTATCCTCGTAGTTCTTTCTTCTCTCAGTCTAATGATGCTTCGCTAGGACAGCCATATGCGGGTATCCATCTTCAAGAACCACATACTTCCGATTCAACATGGCTTGCAGACACAGGTGCAACTCATCACATGACCAACTCCACAAGTACTCTAAACTCATTTTCCCCATACACTAGTTTTGATACTGTTAAGATTGAAAATGGTTATCAACTTCCAATTACACATATTGGACAAAAACTAATTTTTGGTTCTCAATCCAAGTTTTTGCTTGATAAAGTTCTTGTTGTTCCTTCCATAACTTGGAATCTTGTTTTGATTCGTCGTTTTACACGTGATAATAAGTGTGATGTTAATTTTAACTCCTCTGGTTTATTTGTGAAGGAACCAACAACATAGAAAATTCTCCATCATTACGGTAGTTAAGGTTCTCTCTATCCATTGTCTCAAACTTCCAGTTCTACTTCCTTACCTCAGGCTTTTCTAACAACCAAGGTTTCCTCCATGCTATGGCAAAGGCGACTAGGCCATCCAGGGTCTTCTATTTTGTCCAAATTTATTCGTGATAATTTCAAACTTTGTTCTTCACGCAATTTTATAATTAATTGTAATGCTTGTCAACTTGGCAAACATATTAAACTTTCTTTTGTTGATTCAAACAATGGTGCTCATTCACCACTTTCTATTATTCATTCGGATGTTTGGCAATCCCCTGTTCTTTCTTTTTCTGGTTATCGATATTATGTGTTGTTTCTTAATGGCTATTCTAAATATTGTTGGCTTTATCCTATGAGAACTAAGAATGAAGTCTATGATAAATTTGTTCAATTTAAAAAGGAAGTTAAAAATAAATTTTCCATGACTATAAAATAATTCCAATATGATGGGGGTGGAGAGTTTATGAATGCAAAGTTCTAAAAATTATTTCAGGAGAGTGGAATTATATCACGGATTTCATATCCTCAAACGCCACAACAAAATGGCATGGCGGAGCGCATGCATAGGACTCTTTTGAATATAGTTCGGGTCCTGTTAATACAAGTAAAATTATTTTATCAATTTTGGGTACAAGCATTAGGGGCTGCTGTTCATGTTTTATACCGAATTCCCCATGCTTCTATTAGCTTTAATGTTCCTTTTAAAGTTCTTTTTTGTAGAAAAGCTGATGTTACAGGATTTCGGGTCTATGGCTGCCTGTGTTATGTTCATATCACCAATCTTGTTCCACATAAACTGGCTCCACGTGCGAGACGATGCATTTCTATTGGTTATGGAATTAATATGGAAGGCTACAGGTGTTATGATCTAGACAATGGGAAGGTTTACACATCTCGTCATGTAACATTTGTTGAAGATGAGTTTCCTTATTGTTTCCAAGCCCACAGAGTCCATCTCAAATACAAGTCTGGGTTGTTTCTCCAATCCAATGAATTTAACCTTATCCTACCCATTACGTCCTTTACCATTTTCTCAATCAACATCCTTATCTCTTCCCTCACCTACTGACCCTTCCTCCCCTATTCTATCTTCTTTTAACTCATCTTATCCTTCCACGCCACTAAAACCAATTACCTAAAATCCCGTACAATCTATACTATCTCCAAATTTAACTTCATCTTCTCCGACTAACTCTACCTCACCTATATCCGATCCAACTGCTCACAACTATGACAGTTTTGTATCTCTCCAGAATACTAACATTCATCCATTGATAACCAGCATAAAGGATGGAACCCAAAAACCCAAACACATTCAATCTTTTTTAACGACTTCTCCACTACCAAATCGTCGCCAAATTTATCTGAACCTAAAACTTTCAAAACTGCCATTAAATACCCATGTTGGAAAGAAGCCATGGATGAGGAATATACAACCTTACTTTTCAATAATACATGGACTTTAGTACCAACTCCACCAGCAGCCAATGTGATTGGATATAGATGGGTTTATAAGGTGAAGCAGAAGGCAGATGGCACTATAGAATGACATAAAGCTAGGTTGGTTGCACAGGGATTTGATCAGAGACCGAGTGAAGATTATGCTGAGACTTTTAGTCTAGTCGTTAAGCCAACAACAATTCGCATGATACTAATAATGGCTATTAGTAATGACTAGCAAATTCACCAACTAGATGTGACGAATGCTTTTCTTCATGGAACTTTGAACGAAACAGTTTATATGCGACAACCTTAGGGCTATGAAGATTCCACATGTCCATATTATATGTGTAAACTCAATCATGCACTCTATGGCTTAAAACAAGCACCTCGAGCTTGGTTTACTTGCTTCACCAATTTCCTACACAACATTGGTTTTCATGGAAGTAAAGCAGATTATTCAATGTTTGTATATTCCTCTTCCAGTGGTATGGCTATTCTTCTATTATATGTTGATGATATTATTCTCACAGCCTCTACATCTTCATTACTATACTCTTTGCTTTATTCCTTGAAAAGAGAATTTTGGATGTCTGATCTTGGACCTCTCCACTATTTTTTGGGCATTGAAGTTAAACAAATGCGTGATGGTTTATTTTTGTGTCAATAAAAATATGTCGTGGATTTATTAGAATGAGTAGGTATGTCATCTTGTAAGCCCATTGCCACTCCTTTTCCCTATCGGCCATTACTATCGTCCTCTGAGACTATGTTTTCTGATCCCACAATGTATCAAAGTATAGTGGGAGGCTTACAATATCTCACCTTCACAAGGCCTGACTTGAGTTACTCAGTTAATTTGGTTTGTAAATTCATGCACAATCCAACACACTTCCATTGGCAATTAGTCAAGCGAATTTTATGCTATATTAAATCTGTTGTGGCATATGGTATTCCAATTTACAAATCTTCCTTGAATAATATTGTGGCTTACAATGATACGGACTGGGTTGGTTGCCCAGACACAAGGCACTCTACAATAGGTTACTGTGTGTTTTTAGGCACCACACTAATCTCTTGGTCTGCAAAGAAATAACATACAATTTCTTGGAGTAGTGCAGAATCTGAGTATAGAGCTTTAGCAGCAGTTGTTGCTGAGATATGTTGGGTACGCTCTATTCTCCAAGACTTACAAATTAAACTGCCTTTGCTGGTTGAAGTTTATTGTGACAATGTTTATGCTACCTATCTAGCTACTAACCCCATCAATCATGCACGTACTAAACACTTGGAGGTTGATTTACACTTTGTACGTGAACGAGTTCAATGGGGAGATATTCTAGTTCACTACATTTCTAATCAGCATCAATTGGCTGATATCTTTACGAAGAGTCTCCTGTCCACTCCTTTCTGCTACGTGCGAAACAATCTAAGCATCGGTACCCATGCTCAGCTTGAAGGGGGGTAATAGAATATAATCTTGTAAAACATAATTGTAAAATAAAATTTTGTATTATGTCTGTCTTCTGTAACAACCTGATAACACCCTGATGTAACAACCTATTTCATATGCAATACATATTATTGTGGGTGAGCTCATTATGGATAGATTGGAACTCACCCATTTTCACAAACCACTGTATGCTTTAAGAAATATTCAAAGCAATGCTCGTTTTCCTTAAATAATATTTGCATTAAAGTTTCATGTTCTTATCATCACAAACATGCTAAAATTATATAGTGGAATAATATACAATTTCACCCCCTGAACTTTACTCAATTATTTTATGTCACATTCGATTTTCATTTTATTCAATTTCACCTCTTAACTTCTATTTTTCACCTATTCAAACTCAACAAGTGTTAAATACATGTATTTTTTTGGTGTGCAAAAAGGGTTAAATATGTAAAAAAAATAGAAGTTAAGAGGTGAAATAGACGAAAAATAAAATTTATATAGGCTAAATAGGTGGAAAATAAAAGTTAAAAAGTGAAATTGAACAAAATGAAAGTCGAGAGATAAGATGAAATAATTAAGTAAAGTTCAGGGGTGAAATTGTATATTCCATCAAATTATCATCTCCAAGTGAAAAAGCAAGAATAAAAATTAACCAAATTAGTTCTCTATTTTACCATGGTTTTAAAACAAAATCCTTCCTCACAATTCCAACATAGATCTTCTAATTTGCATTTTTTAGCTAATCCATTCTAAATAAGTTTTTGTTAATTCAGTAAGGCAAAATAAAAATTGTTAACACTTACATTAGAGAGAAGTATCGATAATTTATTTCCACGAATCTCTGAATTCTGCAAACAAGCAATAAATAAAAGCAAGGTGAGTGATGGAGAAGATCCTCACAACCACTCCGATGCCTAAGTTAGAGAGGGTTATAGAGAGAGATTGTGTGCTTAGAGAGATAAAGAGTTTTATAATTGAATATAATAGAATAGAATGTCTAGAATGAGAGATACGAGGGATATATATAGGGAAAGTGTACTCAAACCTTATGGTACTTAGAATCCTTTTTTATTGGGGATTCTTATCTTTTTAGGATATGAAAATTCTCTTCCTATTTGAGCATCTTCCCAATAAGGCATCCTTCGTAATTGGACATTCTTCCTAGTCGAGTATTCTTCCTCTTGTCCCTTATTTGGAAGACTATAACCCTTATTGGAATGAGATTATGAATATGGGGTATTAAGAGTCCCCCAGAAGTCTATTTAGATATTTAAATCTGAGATCTGATGAAGTGTTGTTCTAAGCAGCGACTGTTACTGATAATATAATTTGACACTTAATAATTTGAGTAGTGAATGTTCGAGGATAGTGGATGGATTGAATTGATGCTCGGTATTGAAAAATGACTCGAATTCTTTAATGATGCTCGATGTTATGAAATGACCCGAGTCTTCGAGCCTTAATGTTATGAAACAACTTAAGGGGGCCAACTTCAATCGCTTAACTTAAATGCTTGGTGTTATAAAATGACTCAAGCCTTCAAGCCTTAATGTTATAAAATGACTTGAGGGGCCAACTTCAGTCGCTGAACTTAGGTGCTCGATGTTATAAAATGACCCAAGTCTTCGAACCTCAGTGTTATGAAATGACCCAAGTTTTGTAAAGCTGTAAACTATTGGTGGTGAGACATTTTGACTCTTTAACTTCACATCTTTTGGTATGCCTTTAATTTGAATTTCAAAACTACCAAGTTTGTTCATGTGTCAAATAGGAGATGTTTCGACTACTATAATCATAACTGCTTGGTTAGTGGGTTTTTCTCTTTCCTAGAATGCCCTTGAGGTCAATAGAGATGCATTTGAATTTTGTCAAAGGTATTGGCTAATATTCCAGAACCTTCTCCTCTTAAAAGCCTATCTCTTTTTTCCAATTTTTCATTTTTTGTTCTCTTTGCTATTGCTCTTTTACTTTGTACTCCTTTGTTATTACTCTTTTGCTTTTTCTAATCTTCAGTGACATTTCATTGAAAGATCCTTTTACTTTTTCAAGGTTAAAATTTTATATTACTTATGTTACTTTATTCTTTTTAAATACCATGGCTCCTCGAGAAGTAGTTAGCTTTAATTTATTTGAGTCTAAAGTGACTGTTGGTCAGTTGTTGGGTTGTAGGGTTGAATTCAATATTCTGCCTAAATACAAACTTCTTTTAGTGGAGCTAAGTTTTAGGGCTCACACTCCTCTATTAAGGGAAGACAAAATGGTGGTGTACATAGATCAATTAGAGGGAGGGCTTAGGTTTCCTCTCAATTCCTTTTTCAAAGTTTTCTTAAAGTAGTTTAACATTACCCCTTAGCAACTTCACCCAAATAGCTACCAGATTCTTATTGCTTTCATTGAGACTATGCATAATAAGGATAAAGTGCTAGATTTGGACGTATTCAGATATATGTATAGTCTATCAAAGAAGAAAGGAGAGTTGACCTTTGCTTTATCGACTCTTTCGGGTTGCAGTATCTTTTAGAAGCTCTCGGATGTCAGCAAGGACTAGGGACATAGATTTTTTATAATCCAGCTTAAGTCTACCTTTGTTAATATTTGGAGGTTATGGTTCAAGGAATGTCATAGAGTGAAGCATCTGAGCAACCTTTCTCAAGAGGATATTGATTATATCACATACTTGCACATGATTGCCATAGTAGATAGTCTGTTTGTAGTGATTTTTTCCAGAAGATATTGATGGAGGGTCTATTCAAGTAATAATGACCAAAATTTTTATAAAGGTAATGTTGATGATCTCCAAGGTATTCTTTTAATTTTCTTTTGTCTATAGTTATAGATGGTCGTAATTAATGATTTTCTTAAGGGAATATCAGATAAGGAGATTGAGGAGCATGTTGGTGAGATATCCCCGACAGGCCCAACTACTACTGAGGAAATGATTGATGCTTGGATAATTGATCAGATTGTCCAACCAGATTTAAGGGTTTTAGAGTAGAAGAGGATCCAAACCTTCGAGGTTAAATACGAGGAGTTAGATGTTGAGCATAACATTCATGCCAAGTGACCTTAGCTATCCGGATATAAAAAAATGGATAAAGGTGAAGGTTAAAACTCCTTCAATTTCCAACAGCTGGGTCCAAGATCATTATACCGAGTCTCTTCGTCTAAAGGAGGATATAAAGAAGCTGGTCTTAGTAAAGCGGAATGATTTTCTGAACCTCATAGTCTACAACATGTTGGAGGTGGTAAGCCCTAACCTTATGGATTTTCTACTTTGTCAGTATATTTTCTGGTTTTCTTGATTGATGTTTCTTTTATAGTCTATCCAAGTTTTTCTTAAGTATAAGGATTATAAGCTTCAACTAAAGAATGAGTGCAATATAAAGGATGCCAAGCTTAACATAATATTTCTTGATTATGAACACCACTGAGAGATTCCAGAGTGAATGAGCTTTGGCTATCTCAGATATTCAGGAGAAGTAGCGGAAGAATGAAGAGCTAGAGGATTCAATATGGTAGTTGACTTCTCAAGTTAACCAACTATTTGAGCAAATGAAAAAGATGAAGAATGAGCAAAAAGAGATCCGGTAGAATAATAAAAAGGGCTTCCAGGACATGTCCAAGAAATTTTTCCAAGCCTTCAAATTTGAATATTAAAGAAGATTGTCTGAACAAAATCCAGATTTGGACTTCTCTGAAGTTGATAAGATTACATACAAATTTCTAGGGGCAATAGTAAAGAAGAATAAAGCTTCATCTTCAGCTACTTCTTAGCAATCGAAGGAGCCGGAGTCCTCCAAAGATCTTAAGCAAATTCCTGATGCTGCTACTAAATCTTGAGTTTAGATGTTTCTTTTTTATATATTTTCTTTTCTTGATGATTTTTTTTGTAAAGGAATATTCGGAGGAATGGAATAATTTATTTCTTCAAAAACTATCTTGTTCTGAGTACATTTACTTATTGATAATATTTTCTAAGACAATTTGAGTTCCAATACAAAATTAAAAATATGCGAGGAAGAGAGTTGCCTCGATATTGGAACTCAAATAGTCTTAGAAAATATTATCAATAAGTAAATGTACTTAAAATAAGATAGTTTCTGAAGAAATAAGATTGTTCCATTGCTCTAAATATTCCTTTACAAAAAAGAGAAGAAAATAAAATACATAAAAAGGAAACATTTAAACTCAAGATTCAGCAGTAGCATCAGGATTTTGCTTAGGATCTTTGGAGGACTCTAGCTCCTTCGGTTATTAAAAAGCAGCTAAAGATGAAGATTCATTCTTCTTTACTATTGCCCCTAGCAATTTGTATGTAATCTTGTCAACTTCAAAGAAGTCCAAATATAGGTTTTATTTAGATAAGATTCTTCAACATTCAGACTTAAAGGCTTGGAAAAATTTCTTGGACATGTTCTAGAAGCCCTTCTTATCCTTTTGTCGGTTCTCCTTTTGCTCATTCTTCATCTTTTCCATCTACTTAGATAGTTAGTTAACTTAAGAAGTTAACTACTGAATGGAATGCCCAAACTCTTCATTCTTCCACTACTTCTCCTCAGCATTTGAGAGAGCTAAAGCTCGTTTTCTCTGGAATCTATCAATAAAAACCCTAGCAGACTCTAGTTGGCATTCATAATCAAAAAATATTATATTCAGCTTGGCATTCTTTATGCTGCACTCACTCTTCAGCTGAAGCTCGTAATCCTTGCACTCAAGAAAAACTTGGACAGACTATAAAAGAAACAACAATTAGGAAATCCATAAAATATACTAACAAAGTATAAAATCCATAAGGTTAAGGTTTACTACCTCCAACATGTTGTAGATTGCAAGGTTTAGCAAATTATTCCACTTTATTGAGACCAGCTTCTCCATCTCCTCCTTTAGAAGAAAAGACTCGACATAGTGATCCTGAACCTAGTTGTTGAAGATTAAAGGAGCTTTAACCTTCACTTTTATCCATTTGTTCATATCCAGATAGCCAAGGTCACTTAGCATGAATGTTATGCTCAGTATTTAACTCCTCATATTCATCCTTGGAGGTTCGGATCCTCTTTAGCTTGGAAGCCCTTAAATCTGGCTGGACAATCTTATCAACTATCTGAGTGTCAATCGCTTCCTCAATTTCTATAGTAGTTGGGCTCGTAAGGGGTATCTCACTAATGTGATCCTTAATCTCCTCATCTGATATTCCCTCAAGAAAATCATCAATTACGACCATCTACAAATATAGACAAAAAAAATTAGAAGAATACCTAGGAGATCATCAACATTACATTTATCAAAATTTTGGTCATTATTGCTCATATAGACCCTCTAGCAATATCTTCTCAATAAAATTTCCACAGAAGAACTATCTACCATGGTAGTCATGTGCAAGTGTGTAATAAAATTAGTATCCTCTTGAGAAAGGTTACTCATATGCTTCACTCTATGACATTCCTTGAACCATAACCTCCAGATGTCAATGAAGTATGACTTATGCTAGATTATAAGGAATCTATGTCTCTACACCTTACTGAAATTCGGAAGCTTCTAAAAGATACTATAGCCTGAAAGAGCCTATAGAGCGAAGGTCAGCTCTCCTTTTTTCTTTGACAAACTGCACATATATCTGAATATGTCCAAATTTGGCACTTTATCCTCTTTATGCATAGTCTCAATGAAAGCAGTAAGAATCCAATAACTATTTAGGTAAAATTAACTAAGGACAATATTAAACCAATTTAAAAAAACTTTGATAAAGGGATCGAGAGGAAACCTAAGCCCTCCTTCTAATTGATTTATGTACAATACCATTTTGTCTACCTTTAGCAAAGGAGTGTGCACCCTAAAACTTGGCTCCACCAAAAGAAGTTTGTATTCAGGTGAAATATTAAATTCAGCCCAGCAATTGATCAACGATCACCCTAGACTCAAATAAATTAGTGCTAATTACTTCTCGAGGAGCCATGGTGTTTAAAGAGAAGAAAGTAATATAAGGAATATGAAGTTTTTACCTTGAAAAAGTAAAAGGATCTTTCAACAGAATGTCACCAAAGATTAGAAAAAAGAAAGCAACTGCAACGGAATAAAAAGCAAGAGAGCAATAGCAAAAAGAATAGAAAATGCAAAACTAGAAAAAGAGATAGGCTTTTAAGAGGAGAAGGAAGGTTCTAAAATACCAGCCATAACTCCTGCCAAAATTCAAATGCATCTCTACTAACCTCAAGGGCATTCTAGGAAAGAGAAAAGCCCACTAACCAAGCAGTTATGATTATAGCAGTCAAAACATCTCCTCTTTTAACGCACCAACAAATGTGGTAATTTTGAAATTTAAATTAAAGGCATACCAAAAGATGTGAAGTTAAAGAGTCAAAATATCTCACTACCAATAATTTGTAGCTCTGTTAAACTTAGGTCATTTCATAACATTGAGGCTCAAAGACTTTGGTTGTTTCGTAATACCGAGCATCTAAGTCTAACGACTAAAGCTTGCCCCTCAAGTCATTTTATAACATTAAGGCTCAAAGACTCAGGTCATTTCATAACACCGAGCATTTAAGTCTAACGACTGAAGTTGGCCCCCTTAGGTCATTTCATAACACTAAGGCTTAGGTCATTTCATAACACCAAGCATTTAAGTCTAACGACTAAAGCTGGCCCCCTTAGGTCATTTCATAACAATAAGGCTCAAAGACACGAGTCTTTTCATTACACTAAGCATCATTAAAGAACTTAGGTCCTTTTTCAATACCGAGCATCAATTCAGTCTATCTATTATCCTTAGACATTCATTACTCAAATTATCAAGTGTCAGATTATCTTATCAGTAACAGTCACTACTTAGAATAACACTTCATTAGATCTTGAATATAAATATCCAAATAGACTTCGGGTGGACTCTTGATACCCCATATTCATAATCCCATTCTCTTTAAAATAAGGGATAAGAGGAAGAATACTCGACCGCGAAGAATGCCTAATTAAGAAGGATGCCCAATTAGGAAGATGCTCAAATAGGAAGAGGATTTGCATACCCTAAAGAGACAAGAATCCCTAATCAATAAGGATTCCAAGTACCATCAGGTTTGAGTATACTTTCCCTATATATACCTCTCGTATCTCTCATTCTAGACATTTTATTCTATTTATTCATAATACTCTTTATCTCTTTAAGCACATAATCTCTCTTTACAACCCTCTCTAACTTAGGCATCAAAGTGTTTATGAGGATCTTCCCCACCACTTACTTTGCTCTTGTTGATTGCTTGTTTACAGGATTCAGAGATTCCTGGAAACAAGTTATCACTTTCTAATTGGGCATTCTTCCTAGTTGAGTATTCTTCCTTTTGTCCCTCATTTAGAAAACTATAACTCTTATTAGAATGGGATTATAAGTATGGGGTATCAAGTACCATCTAATGAGTCATAAATTTTGATACATTGTAAGGCTTTGAGCTTTCCAAAATTCACTAAGATGGCTAAAATCTTCTCTTATGTCTAAAGGTCATTAGATGTTGTCATAATTAAATAAATAAAATGATTTATATTTTACTAGCAAGTGTTCATAACAATTACATCAAATATCATTCAGCAATTTGTGTAAAAGTAATAATATAAAGAAAGTTTCTTGTAACTTACATTTGCATAGCAACCTATAAATTTATCAATTATATCTATAATAAGTGACAGTTCTAAATTTATACCAAAAAAATCTTAAAACAACAAAGCACAAAGTACTTCAGATGTTGCAATTCTAAAACATTAAATTCATTTATGCGAATAAATGCAAGGATATGTCAAACCAGTCTTTCCAAGAAAATATTGTTCTTTCATAGAGTCTTAAATTGCATATGCAATGGTAGGCCATGTTGACATGAAAATACTAAACAGAAGTAGTTTATAGAAGCAAAAGATTGTAATTTATAAACAAGAAAAGATTCCCAAAAACATAATCATACAAGAGTCCCGAAGATGTAAAGCCCAATGATGTTAAACATGAAGTGCCCTAAATCAATGTGACCGAATGCAGATGTAATTAGCATGTGCATGCGTCCATGTCTTAAATTTTCTAAAGAAGTTTGCATCAAGAGAGTTGGGATGAAATGAATATTGAACTTAATTGGTATTATATTTAAATACCATCTCTTTCTAAAGGGTTTGTTCTTCAATAGCATGACAAGTAGCAACTAAAATGCATAGCTACACTATAAACATAAAAATATTCTGCAATAGTTATAACTGATTTTTCAATGTAACACAAATGAAGAAAATACTATGTTCATATTTTCATAACATGACACTACTGTTAAGGCTTCTATATGGTTGAATCATAGTGATCAGTTCCAAGGAAGTGCTTCATAGTTTCTAAAATAAAGGAATCTAATAAACAATGTTTAGGAGGGGCTCAGGAAGGAACATCCTAAATTCAAGAAAAATGGACCTACCATAAAATTTTCCACCATAAATCTTTTACTGGCAATCCTCTATAACATAAAAACAGCGACATTGGCCAAGATTAAGCCCGTTACCATGTTATCTGGCGTTAATCAATGGAGCAATAATCTACTACGAACATCAGAAGATAAATTATTTTAAATCTATGGTTTACATATGTTTAAGCTAATAAAGAAACCTTCCATTAGTCCATTACGTTAAAGGCAAACAAAGATTAAAAGCATCATGGACAATCAATTAGCAAACAGAGATCAAAGCCGTTATGTCATGGTGTCATTACATTCTCCCAAAAATCTAGTGTATTAAAATATGCAATGTAGACGCCTTATAAGGCCAAGATCCCCTCTACAACTTTTTAACGTGGGATTTCTTAAAATTCGTGATGATTAGCCTTAATCAAGTAATCACCATAATTGATCAAACCATATAAAATGTTTATATTACTAAAATATCAATATCACTTATTATCCAAGATTACATTTCCAGATTCAGAGATTATGTTTAGCAAAGTGAAAAGGCAAGATTTAACATAAGCAACCCATTAAATATCAAGAAATCCATATTCATATACACATGAAGTTTATGTTAAAAGGAATCACATTAAACAACAAGAAAATTACTAGCTACGCCAATTTGTACCTCATGCAAAGTGAAAAGGCAAGATTTAACATAAGTAACCCATTAAATATCAAGAAATCCATATTCATATACATATGAAGTTTCTTTTAAAAAGAATCACCCTAAATAAGAAGAAAATTATCAGCTATGCCAATAGGAACCAAAACTTGCATTGGACCTAAAAAATCCTCTGCCAAACCGATCACTCGAGAATCTAACTTTATAATCTATGAGCTTTTTTCTTGAGACCTTTAAATGGGTATTAGATAAAACTGACATAAACTGCTTTGAAAGCAATGGGTTTGACAGAAAGCCATGAACTTTCCCTAAAAGTGTGTAGTGTGATTGACATGAATAGAAGTTGAGAGCTGGGTTTACTTGAGAGCTAAAGATACAGTTTTTATGATTGTAGTTATTATAACTCGGTCTGGCTAAAGGAGTGAAGTGATTTTAGGGTTGAACAAGCTATGCAACAGATACATTTGAATTGTTGGATAGTTTTCTAAAGAAATTTGAAAAGACCCTTTGCATTTTTGCTTCTCTTTGTGTTCTGGGTTTTGATTAAAATAGAGAGTTTTTAGAAAAAAGAGTTTAAAGAAGAATTCTTTGCTTGAAGAACATGGCACAAGCAAACAACTTGTTTGGGAGAACTGCAAGCAAGGGGAGGTAATTGTGAAGAAGGAGAGGCTAGGGGTATAAACGAACCGAACTGCTCGATGATCGACTCGATAAAAGCTCATTCGAGCTCGTATATGGAAGCTCGTTTAATAAATAAGTCGAGTTCAAAGTTCAACTCGTGAAATTTGCAAACAAGCTTGAATAAAAGCTCGTGAACCAACTCATAATTTTAATATTTAATAATTTGATTTTATATATATAACATATAATTTTTTTATTGTAAAAAAATATTTTAAAAAATATAGTATTATAATAAAATTATAATTTTTACAAAATATATTATAATTTATTTTCAATTTTTTAATTTATAATTTTAATTTGTTGTATTTTTTAAATTTTTTTAAAGTTTATTTAAGTTCACAAACAGTTCATGCATATCAAATGGAATAGTAAGTTCGGCTCGATTATAAATAAACAAAATTCAAACATGTCAAAGTTTAATTTAATTTAGTTCAGCTCGACTCGATTACACTCTTAGAAGAAGCTACTTTTTTATCCGTGTTTGAGAAGAAAAAAGCAAGAGAGGATACAATTCATCCCTCTCTTTATCCCCATTTCCTTACACCCCGCCCAAACTCGGGTGTAAAGAAGGGGGAAAGAGTCATCAACTCTTTTTTTTTTTCCCTTGTTTAGAAAGGAGAAAGCAAAAGAGGTGGTGTTGCAAAATGGGAAATGAAAGGCATAAGCTTTTTCTTTTTCTCAGTCATGTCTATGGTGTGGTGGTGAGTCCTCTCTAATTTAATATCTAACCACTAACATTTTGGTAAAATTAAAAAAAATTCAAATTGCTTAGTAGATGAGTGCTAAATGATAAAATTTTAAAATTATAAGATAAAATTTTTTATTAAAATTATGAGATATTAAAGAAATTTTACTCTTCATAAAAATTATTATTTATACAACATTTTTTTTTAAAATTATTATTTATATAGCTGTTAATTGTTTTCCAATTTTTATTTTTATATTTTTTTTTCTCTATTTTTTTATTTTAAAAATCTACCGCTCTTTGAAGGTTTGAACTTAGTGACCACATTTATCTTTAGTTTTATTTTTATTAATTATTATTAGTTAATTATATTAAAAAATTACTTCATCTTGCGTGATGCACAAATTATATATTATTATTATTATTATATATTTAGACTCATTTTATCTATTTAATTTTCTATTAGACTTTACCTGTCATGTTGTTGCTTTTTGTATCTATCTCAAGCTATAGACGCCCTTAAATCAGGAAAGTTCTTGTACACAATGAAACACTAATCTTTGTATATATATTGCTTTTAGTGAGATGAACAATCATTAATTGGACAATCTAAGAGATAGTTTTTAGCCAAAGATCAACAAAAAAAAGAAGAGCAAAAATGACAGAGATTTAAAGGTGAAAATGAGAAGAGAGAAAGAATTTAAATGGAAGCATATAAAACTCTCTTCATATTTATGACAATTATACCAACAAAAGAAATATGTAATAATGGAAAAGTTCAGAATTAAAACACATGAACATTATAAAAAATCAAAGGATGTGGTTTAACTCTTATCGGAAAATATTTTATCTTTAAAAAATATTTTTTTTAATATTTGACTGCAATATTAAAAAATAATTGAAAAATATTATTTTTTGTGATATTCACATTTTTTATTATTCAAATTATCTTTTTGTAATAGATTTAATTTATATTGTTCACAAATTAATTTTTTATAATGAACCTGATGTATTGATATAAAATTTATATGATAATTAATCTATACAAAAGAATAAAAGGAAAAAAATAAGGGATTAGAGGAAAAATGATAAAAAATAAAAATAAAAAAAAGAAATGAGAAAGGAATGAGAAAAGGTAAAAAATAAGGAAAAAAGAAATAAGAAAAATAAGAAAAAAAATAAGGAGAAAGTCTATACTATATATGAAAGTATGAATAGAGGGAAAATTTGTTTGGACAAAAAAAAGCATGCATCTTTTCTTTAATAACAAAAATAGCCCTATAATATATCTGAATGATTTAATTTTTGCCAATAGATATGAATTTTCATCAAATCCTTTTTGTGAATGGATTATATTAACTAAAATTTTCATTTAAACTTGATTCTCAAAATTTTTAGAAGTCTAAAATTTCAACAAAATAACTAAAATAAACCATAAATCATATTATTAGGATGAAAACATATTTTATGGAGACAATTAAAAAATAAATTTATAATTTATTTTTATTTCAAATATACTTTTACAAATTAAAATTTTATTTTATTTTATAAGTAAAATTTTATATTTTGCACAAGAGTTCTATTTATTTGTTTGTTGGGATTATAATCCAATAATTTTTTTTATTTACTATACATTCAAGGAAAAACATTCATTTGATTATTAAAAAACAACATTACTCAAATAATTTGTATACTTCTTTATTTTAATTTGACCATCATAGAACATATAGAGTTGTCATATGATTTAAAAGCACGCCTATTATTTTTTTTATCATATACTATATAAAAAAGTATGTAATAGAGAAAAAATATTTTTAGCTGAAAAGTTCATGTATCATTTATATATTAACAAAATAATTTAAATTTAAATTAGTAAGGATAACTTTAGTTTATATTTTAAAATTAAACTTTTAACTTTTATATTTAATTAAAATACATAAATAATTAAATAATTATAAGGTTAACATATAAATAGTTTAAAACGTTTTTATTTATAATGTACTACGTATTATATATAACCGGTTTATATTTTTATTATTAATAAATATATGCTGTTTATAACACATATAAAAATAATTTAAGAATATTTTGCAATTTTTTTTATGAATTTATCTATACTATCTATACAAATATGAATAGGGATAATTTTTTTTTTTGAAAAAATATGCATTTTTATATATTGATAAAAATAATCTTAATTTCATTTTTAAAAATTTTGAAATTAACCAATATAATTTTAGTTTGTATTCTAAACTTTAAATAGATTTTAAAAAGTAAAATAATTTTTACTATATTTATCATCAAATTTAAATGAAATACATAAATTATTAAATAAATATAAGGTCCATATATAAAAATTTTTTATGAAATTTTTACTTATAATATACTATATATCTTATGTATGAATTATAACTAATAATTATATTTTATTATAATTAAGTATTATATGGATTATTAGCTAATAAAGCTCAAAAGAGAGTTAATTTTTTTGGACAAAAATATTTTTTTTATTTCTGTATTATATATAAATTTATACTATATATACAACAATTTTTTTGATAAAAATATTTATATTATACAGGTTTAGATAATTTATACTATATATAAAAGTAAGAGCAGACAAAAAAAAAAATATTTTTACACATAAAAGGACATGTATCTTTTATATGTTAATAAAATAATTTTAATTTAAATTGGCAAATCTAAATTTAGTTTTTATTTTAAAATTTAAAATTTTAACTTCTATATAATAATGTTTCACTATATTTATCATCAAATTTAATTAAAATATTTGAATAATTAAATAATTTTAAGGTCAACATATGAAAATATTTGACAAAATTTATTTATTTATAATATAATACATGTTATATATAACTAATTTATATTTTTATTATTAATAGTAAATTATCTATAACAAATTTGAAAATAATTTAAGGATATTAAATTTTTAAAAGAATTTATACTTATACTATCTATACAAATATAAATAGGGGGTAAATTTTTTTTGAAAAAAGAATATGTATTTTAGTTTGTATATTGATAAAATAATCTTAATTTATTTTTTAATTAAAATTTGATAAATATAATTTCAGTTTATATTTTAAACTTTAAATATTCAAAAAAGTAAAAATAATTTCTACTATATTTATAATCAAATTTAATAAAATACACAAATTATTAAATAAGCATAAGGTCCATATAAAAATATTTTATAAAATTTTTATTTATGTACTAAATCTTATGTATGGATTATGAGTAATAATTATAATTTTTTATAATTAAGAAATTACATAAGTTATCAATTAGTGTTAGTGAAGCTTATAAGTGAGATAATTTTTTGGACAAAAAAATATTTTTATATTTTTATTATATATAAATTTATACTATGTATGTAGTAATTTTTAATAAAAATATTCTTATTTTACAAGTTTAGATAAAAGTATTTATATTATCTTAAACATTTATTATATATGGAAAAATTAGATTAAGAAAAACTCTTTTTTTTAAGTTAAATATGTATTTTGAATTTTATATAAATAATCAATAAAACAATTCAATCCATACTTATGCTGACAATAGATTTTTACTTAAAATTGAATAAATATTTTAAATTTTAAATATAAAAATATATTTTATTTTGAAATCGCTAAACATGTTAAATATATAAGTAACAGACAAAATGATTGTGCTAGACAAATTTAATATTTTTAATGATTAAAACTTTGTTTATGAATTATTTTTCTTTTTATTACTATTAGTTAGTTATAAAACAAAAAAATTAGATGATAAGTATTAGCCATTTTAATTTTAAATCGAACATATTAATAGCAAACTACATTTTATATATTTTTACATTTAGTTTTTTCTTTTTTCTTTTCCTGTTACTAAATAATAAATTTATTCTTTTAGTAAATTAAAAAAATTATATATGTACATGTGTTAGCAATACCATTTGAAAAATTAATCTATATTTATCTTTTGTATTTCAATTTATAAATATAAAAAATTCATAAATAATTAAGAAAAATTTTTATTCTTTTATATTTCATATTTATTTTATTTATTTATTTTTAATTTATTTACATTATAGCTACTAATGAATATATATTTTGTAATAATATTCTAAATAAAATTTTTCACTAATTAGTTATGTTTGCTATTTATTTATTTAATCATTTTATATTTATTATTACTTTTTTAGTTATATTCCTTTTTAACTTTTAATATTTTATTGTATTTATATTATAAATATATTTTTTTAATAATATCATAATATTTATTTAATAATATCACAATCTTATATGTTTAATAATAATATTGATCACATGCAACGTACGTAAGGAAAAAACTAGTAAAAATAAAAAAAAAATAGAAAAAATAAAAGAATGAGAGAAAGAAAAATTAGGTTAAAATAAAATTAAAAAATAAGAGAAAAAAATAAGAAAAGAAAAAAATTACAAAACTAAAGTAAAAAATATGAACATTTCTTACTTTTAAGTATTGAAAAATGATATCCCATTTTAAGGATCTGTTAACTAACAATTTATTTTTCTTTAACTTATTTTTTTTATAAGTAAAACATTAAAAAATATATATATATATTATTTTTCACAAACAATACCTTTGAAATATAACATTACAACTATGTTCAATAACATCTACAATTCTATGCTGACACTTGTTAAAAATATAAGATATTTACTTTGAGAACTCAAATTTATTATGTTTATATAGTTCAAATTAAATTTAATCCTTTAAAAATAATTTTAATCACACATCAATTTCGGCTTCCATTATTTTTTTTTTTCGAAGCCCCAAAACAAAGCTTTATTGACTTCTCAAATCAATAGCAAGAACAGCACCAAGAAACGAAGGTGCATCTTGCCAGAATGAAAGGTTAGCATAGAAATGAGCCACCTTAACTAAAAAGTTAGCAGCATCGTTAGCTGACCGCTTAACAAAAGAGACCTTAACATTTGGTCTCAGACAACAAAGTGAAATACAATCTGAAATAATAGCACCAAGTTCAAAAATATTTGTAGCATCTGCATGAAACACATCAACAACACTTTTTGTATCCATTTTGATTATCACATTAGACAGTCCAGAATCAATAATCCGTGACTGATAACTGATTTTCGGGACTCCTGGGCCGAACGTCCTATAAAGTACTGAACAGAGGGCAAGGTGAGAGGTGGGGGGAATCCCCACAAACACTTCGATGCCTAAGTTAAGGAATAGAAAGCGGGTGGATGAAAGATAGCTTGAATATGTGTGAATGATATGTCCCCTTATGAGGGGTATATGGTGTTATATATAGTGATACTCAAACCTAGGAGGAATAGGAATTCTTGTGGGAGAGTGTTCCTACTTCAGTTAGGATTCCTCTTTGAGGTAGTTCCTTGGACGAATTTGTCTTCTCCTTTGTCCATGTGTTCCTATTTAGGGGGGGTGGAGGACCCCTAATTAGGTGGAAACATTCTAGATGGTATCAAGAGTCCCCCCCTGGAGTATGTGGATATTTATGTCTGTTGCGTCCGAGTAAGATGCAGTGGTGCCTCTATACGGGTGATAAGATGCAAGTGAGCTGAGGTGGCCAGCCTTCGTCGCAATAAACAGAGCTTGGTGCCTAGTATCTTTGGTTGATTTGTCATCGAATCATAATCTGTGGAACTGGGGTACCTAATGAGTGAGTATGATCAACACAATAGATTAACCCGTTCGTTTTAAGACAAGACGGAACCAGTTATTACTGGATTTGTAGATGCTCAACACAAGGGCGCGAGGCTTACATACTTGGAACCTCAGTACTACGGAAGCAACCTAAGGGTGCCAGCTTCAGTCACTGGACTTTATATGAGCGAGACTTAGATGCTCGGCACAGGGGCGCGAGGCTTACATGCTCGGATCCTCAGTACTACGGAAGTGACCTGAGGGTGCCAGTTTCAATCACTGGACTGTGTATGGAATGGTCTGGGAGTGATGCTTGAAACATTTCCCAATTTGCTTGATGGAGCGGCCCATTCGAAAATGTGAGTGGGCCAACATAGGGTGATTTCATTTCAACTTTTGAGATCATATGATTGATGCATCATTTCGTGTGTCAGTGAGCGAAACGCTTGTACAGCCGTCATCGTGACTCTTCACCTAATGGTTTTTTTTATTCTCAATAGGCTCTTGGTGGTCTAGGGAGGAGCGCAGTAATAATGGGGGCAATTAATGGTGTGCTTCCAGGTCCTTCCATGTCTCTATAAATACTGTTGCGTTTGCTAACTGGCACATTTTGCTTTCTTCACTCTTTCATTCTGTTTTTGTTGCGTTTCTACTGCATCCACCATTTTTATTCCTTCCTGCCATAACTCTCGCTTGAGGTTGCTAAGTGATTCTTTTATCATTTCTTCCTTCTCTTTGTTGCCCCCTTTTTTTGTCATTGGATTTTCGTTCCCTTCTTTGCTATGGCTCCTCGGGAAGAGATTAACTCTGACCTCTTTGTGTCCAACATAGATAGTGAATTGCTAGGGTGGTATCAGCGGTGGTTCTATATCCCCGTCGATTATGCCCTCCACACTGTAAATAGAAGGTTTAGGGCCCGTACCCCTATATCGAGGCTAAGTAGATTAGTGGTGTACTTTGACCAGTTAGAGGGGGGTCTGAAATTTCCCTTAGATCCCTTTATCAAGGATTTCCTTAATAGAAATAACATTGCGCCCGATCAGCTTCATCCGAATAGTTATCGGATACTGACCGGGTTCATCCAGCTGATGCATGAGGAGGGTAAGGTTCCCGATCTAGACGTCCTCCGGTATTTGTATAGGCTGACTAGGAAGAAGGGAGAGATGATGTTCTCCCTTTCGGCCGTACCCAACCATTCCCTTTTTGTTAAACTTTCGGATCTTCACAAGAAGTGGAGATACCATTTTTTTATTATGGAGCATCAATCGGACTTCCTGGATGTTCGGAGGATGTGGTCGGACAAGTGTCATAAAGTGACCCATCCAACGAAACTTTTTAATCCGGATACGAAATTAGTTTTGCGGCTACATCTAGACGGACTCGCTGAAGCTCGATCCGCAGAGGATGCATCCCGGAGGTATCTATGGAGAGTCTGTCCAAGTCGCGACCATTTCCCTGGTATGATTTTTATTTTGAGTTTTATTTTGTCTAACTAGTCTTATTTTTTCGTTTGTAGATGGCTAACTTTTTTATTTTACAAGCGGGATTTCCCTAGTAAATGAGCCAGCTGCAGTGGAGGAGTGCCGGGATTATCCTTCCCCTAAATCTGAGGCTCCGGCTGCTCTGGAGGTCGTTCCTGTCGATCCTAAGGGGAAAGCAACAATGGAAGGTGAGCGGCCGGAGCGGGTCGAACGACGAAAAAGGTGGCTGATCAAAGTAGAGTCAGATGCGGAGGGGCTGGACGAAGAGATTTATATCCAACGTCCCCGATTATCTGGTTGTCCGGATATGCGGGGCTGGATATTGAAAAAGATGAAGCCCCCGAGCATCTCCAATAGTCAAGTACGGGACCAGTATGCCGAGTCACTGCAGTTACCCAGAGACATGCAGCGTTGGTCGGACGAGGGACCGGACGGATTGCTCGATTCTATGATCGGCCAGTCACTGGAGGTAATGGAGTTTTTGGAACTTGATATAACTGTTTGTAGTGAGATTTTGGCTAAGTTGTTTGGTTGTTTTTGGCAGATGACTCAGGCCTTGCTGCTGGCGAAGGATCAGTACTTCTACTTGAAGAGCCAGTACAGCTTGAAGGAAACAGAGGTGGGGATGATCGCTATAGATTTTGAGAAAAAGCTGGATAGCGCCAAAGCAGCTCTGGAGCACTGCTAGAAAAAGATACACGGAGGCTAAATCTGACGCGAAGGTGAATCAGAAGAAGGTTTTCGAACTGGAATATAGCCAGGCCCAGCTGATAAGGAGGATCGAGGAGCAGGATCTTTAGATTGTTGGACTTCAAGAGAGGCTGGCTGAGCTTGAGAAATCTCGTGCCAATGATAAGAAGACATATCAAAGCATGGTAGGGGGGTTTCTCAAGGCTTACCGGGCTGAATGCAAAAGGATCTTGCTCTCTCAAGACTTAGGATTGGATCTGGGGGCCTTAGATCGAATAACCCCACCTGATCTAGCAAGGCTTGCTGCAGAGGATGACGCCCGTCAAAAGGCCAGTTCCTTTTCTGTGAGGGAGTTTGAAGAGGCCGCTGCTACAGCTGGATCTAACGAGCATCCAGAGGCTGCCAATGATGCTTCCCCCTCAGTTTCCGGGACGGGGGGTCCGGGTGTAGAGATACTATAGTAGATAGGTTTTATGTATCTTTTTTTTTTTAACAATCAGCTGTAAAGATATTCTTTATCGATAAAGATATTTTTCATTGAATCAAATTATGTGCTTGAATACAAGATTACTGATAATATTTTCTGAGGGAGTCTGAGTTCCAGAACCTCGTTAGTTCTTTGCCTCCTCTCTCTCTTAGTTTATACACCCCCTTTGTTGTGCATTCTGAGAACTGATACAGACCTTCCCAATTAGGGCCTAACTTGCCGGTACCCGAGGTGCCTTTGCCTATATTTGCTCTTCTGAGTACCCAGTCACCTGTCCTGAAATTCTCTATTAGTTTACGCAGATGGTGGTACCGAGTTATCCTTTACTAATGTGCCTCTGCTGTTGCTGCCGCTTGTTCTCTTTGTTCCTTTAGTATGTCAAGGCATATTCATGCGTTGACATTATTGACAGCGTGGTCGAGGTTTTGGCTTACCCGGTAACTTAGGGACCCAACCTTTACTGGAATTACTGCATCCATACCGTAAGTTAATCTGAACGGCGTTTCGCCAGTGGATGATCAGGGTGTGGTTCTGTAGGCCCAGATTACATTGTTCAGCTCTTCGACCCAGTTCCCTTTCTTGTCATCGAGTCTTTTCTTCAACCCTTGCATAAGGATTCTGTTTGTGACCTCAGTTTGTCCGTTCATCTGCAGGTGAGCTATTGAGGTGAAGCGTAGTTTTATGCCAAGGTCTGAGCAGAAACTTCTGAATTTATAGTTGTCGAACTGTTTGCTATTGTCTGTAATTAAAGTGTGGGGGATGCAGAATCTGCAAATGATTTCCTTCCAGAAAAAGTGTTGTATCCGGGCTTCTATGATGGTTGGGACTGCTTCTGCTTCTGCCCATTTCGTGAAATGGTCAATGGCCACGATTAAGAACTTTTTCTGTGAGGTAGATAGAGGAAAAGGACCTAAGATGTCCATCCCCCACATGGCGAAAGGCCATGGGCTGCCAATGGGATGTAGAGGCCGAGAAGATTTATGGCTAAGTCAAGCATGGTGCTGGCACTGGTGACATGATTGTGTTAGCTGTTGGGCATCCTTGGACATGGTGGGCCAGTAATACCCCTGGAGCAGGGCCTTTCTAGTGAGAGAATAGTGGGACTCGTGTGCACCACAGATTCTTTCATGGATTTCTCTTAGTATGTAATTTCCCTCCTCTGGGGAAACGCATTTCGACCAAGGGTGTAAGAGGGTTTTCGGTAGAGCTCCCCTCGGTGGATGGAATAGTATGCTGCTTTGGCTTTGAGCTTCCAAGCTTGCAGCTTGTCTTCCGGAAGTGTGCCATGTTCAAGATATTGGATGATGGGCTGTATCCATTCCAAGACTACTTGTGTTTTGAAAATTTCACTATCCTCTATGCTGGGATTGGTGAGTGATTCGGTGAAATCCATATCCCTAAATGCTTGACTGTTCTCAGCTGCGGATTTAGCAAGGTAATCGGCCTCATTGTTGTCTTCTCTGGGAATCTGTATAATATTCCATTGGCCTCCGTCTTGCTCGATGTATTGCAAAAGTCGTCTTGCTTTGTTTACATACTTGGCGATGCAGGCATCTTTGACTTGAAATGCTCCACTGACTTGGTTGACTACTAGTTGGGAATCTGAGTGTATAATGAGGTGTTCGGCCCTGACTTCCGTGGCTAGCTTTAACCCTGTAATGAGTGCTTCGTATTCAGCCTCATTATTGATGGCATTATACTCTATGCGGACTGCTTACTGGATATGAACTTTATGTGGTCCCCTGAGGATTATTCCCGCGCTGAAACCATGAGCTGAGGATGCTCCTTCGATATAGAGCTTCCATTATGGCATCTTGGTCAAGGTTACATCTTCCAGAGCCATTTCTTGTACAAAATCCGCTAAGGCCTGGGCTTTCATCTGCTGTCGAGGTTCGTAATCAATATCGAACTCGTCGAGTAAGACCGACCATTGCACTAGCCTGCCTGAAGTCTTTGGTCTCTATAATATTTTACGTAGTGGAAAATGGGACTGGACCACGATATGGTGAGCTTGGAAGTAGTGACGAAGCTTTCAAGAAGTATGAACCACAGCTAAGGCTAATTTATCCAGCATGGGGTATCGGACTTCAGGTCCTCGGAGCATCCTGCTGACATAGTAGACAGGGCTTTGCTAGCTTCCATCTTCCCTTATCAGTACTGAGGCGATGCATTCTCGACCAACAGAGAGGTATAAGTATAAGGTCTCATTCGGTATTGGACGGCTGATTAATGGTGGGGAAGATAAGAAACTTTTAATTTCTTCAAATGCTGCTTGGCAATCAGCGGACCACTGGAACTTGTCAGAACTTTTGAGAGCTTGGAATAATGGTAGACATCGCCTAGCTGAGCAAGAAATAAAGTGCCCCAGTGCGGTTATTCTTTCGTTTCGCTTTTGTATATCGCGGATGCTCTTTGGTGCTACCATGTTGAGTATGGCTTCCATTTTTTCTGGGTTGGCTTCAATGCCTCGGTGGGAAATCATGAACCCCAGGAATATGCTAGCTTGGACTCCGAAGACGCATTTATTAGGATTCAACTTGATCCTGGATTGGCTTAGTAACTGGAGGACTTGATCTACGTCCGCTGGGTGGTGCTCAGAGTGCTTGCTTTTGATGATGATGTCATCCACATATACCTCCACGTTGGTCCCAATCTGGCTCTGAAGGACTTAGTTCATCATTCTTTGGTATATGGCTCTGGCATTTTTCAGTCCAAAGGGCATCACCTTGTAGCAATACAGCCCTTCGTGTGTGATGAAGGACGTTTTCTCCTGGTCTTCTTTCTTCATGGGGATCTGGTGATAACCTTGGGCTGCATCTACGAAGTTGTATAGGCCATGGCCAGTGGTGGAATCGACAAGCTGATCAATCGTTGATAACGGATAGCTGTCTTTGGGGCATGCCTGGTTGAGGTCGGTGTAGTCTACACACATTCTGTACTTCCCGTTTGCTTTCTTGATGAGTACTACGTTGGCTACCCAGTCCGAGTGAGTAACCTCTTTAATGAATCCAGCTGCTAAAATCTCGTTGTTTCCTCAACAATGATCTTTTATCTTTTGTAGGCAAAAGTTCTTTTCTTCTGTGCTACTGGTTTAGCCCCTGGTTTGATGTTTAAGCAGTGACAGGCAACCCGCGGTTCCACGTTGACGATCTCGGAGGCTTGAGAAGCAAAATCTTTTGAATGTCTAATAAGGACGTCCCTTAATGTGTCTTTGATGTCTTGATTAAGGGCATTACCAATTTTCACAGATTTTCCTCCCCTGATTTGCAATGTCTCCGTGTCTTCCACCGGTTGTGGATCAACGCCTTGCTTCTCAATTTCCCATACTTCCAAATGAAAAGCTTCCACCAAAGATTTCATGGTCATCTAATACCATTGTCTGGCCATCTGCTGATCTCCCCTGATAGTAAGGGTCCCCATTTTGACTGGGATTTTCATGGTTAAGTGCCGGATGCTGGTGACTGTATTTGCTTCGTAAAGTACCGGTTGCCCTATTATCCCATTATAGGCCAGTGGTATGTCTACCACATTGAATAGGGTCCGGACGATTTTTGTTTCCTCATCCTCTTGGTTTTTGAATTCTAGATCCAGATTGACAATCCCCATTGGTTGCACCGTTCCTCCATAAAAACTAGTGATGAGGTTCTAGATGGCCGTTAGGTTGGTGATGGAGCCGCCCATAGCTTTGTACACATTCCAAGATAAAACATTGATGGCACTCCCATTATCGACCAATAGCCTTTTGACCCGATACTTATTTATGCATGCGGTTATCACCAGGGCATCACTATGAGGGTGATGTATATGCAAATTGTCTTTCGATTTAAGAATGTTGTCGCTTTTACCGGGTATCATTTTTCCTCTACTGTGTTTTAATCATTTCCCAGTGTTTTCTCCTCCCACAATCATGTTAATTGTTCTGATCGGTTCTTTCCTATCTTTCTTTACCTCAGCTTTGTCACGGTCATGGTTTTTCGTGTTTTCGCGTCTCCTCGGTGCGTCAGTGAAATTATCAAGCTTTCCCCGCTGCACTAGTTTTTCTATGGCACTCTTCAGTTCTCTGTAGCCTTCTGTGTTATGGTCGTATTCTCTGTGGTACTTGCAGTACTGGCTTCTATCACGAGTAAATCTCCAGCTTGGGCTAATTCTTTTGGCCGGTGTAATTTCCACTCCATTCTACCTGACCCACATGAGGATCCTTGATTGAGAAGTGTTCAGGGGTGTATATCTATCTACTTCCCTATCAAATCTGTCTACCGGAGCTCTGAAATTCATTTTTAGGAAGCTTACTCATCTCTGCTTTGGTCGTTCATCTCAAGTCGGTGGCCTATCTTCTTCCCGATGCATCCTCCTGTCCTCGTCCATCTTTATCATCTGAATCGCTATCGCCATTGCCTCGATAAAGGTACTCAGTTCTTTAGTCATTAATTTGTCTTTTAGCTTACCGAGTCTAGTGCCATGTTTCAAAGCTTCTATGGCAACTTCATCAATGAGGTGCTCAATCTGCATAGTTATTTTATTAAAACAGTCAAGGTAACTTCATAGAGATTCGTCAGCTTCCTGCCAGCACACCCGGAGGTCATTGATGTTTTTTGTAGGAGGGATATTGATGATGAATTTGATACGAAACTGCTCGTCTAGGTCTTCAAAAGAAGTGACAGTATTCTCCGGGAGCCGATGAAACCATTATTAGGCGCTCTTTGTGAGTGTACTTGGGAAGACTTTGCACATGATTCCATCGTTTACATTCTGGAGCAGCATCTTTGTTCGAAAAGCAGATATATGACTAATAGGGTCTCCTGTCCCATCGTACTGATCGAGCTGCGGGATTCTGAACTTACTAGGAATCTCCGTTTGAATTATTCTGCTGACAAACGGAGTTCTGCTATCTATTACCCATCCTTCCTCCTTTCTAGGTTTAGTCTAGGCCTTGTTCATTGCTTCCTTAACCTTCTGTGCTAATTTTGAATCATCGAGAGCTGGGATGGACGAACTACACTCCTCTTATGGTGCTTTACCCTTCCCTGTGCTTGTCCTTGGAGCCTGTCGGGGTGCTGCATTATCATTATTTGGAGCTAGTTCAGTATGCTTGCTCTGTATTATAGCACTTAGCTGTTGTTGCATCAAGGTTATTTGTGCCTGAATATTTTTTATCATGGCCTCTTTGCTTGCTTGGTCAAGGCCGAGTGTTTGGGTTACTGTGTTTAGGTTTGGAGTGGTTATTGCTGGCGTTTCTAGTAGGCTTGGAAAAGGTATTGAGGGAATTGATCGATGGTGCTGCAGTGGAGCGTAATATGGGAGATCTGTTCCCAAGGACGGGTATCTCGAAGTATTTTTTGGAGGTAAAGGTGCATGACCGGATGTGGCCCCAATAAGCTGCAAGGTGGGCGGTGGTATTATTGTTGGGAAAGGGCTTGAAAGGTCAATCAAAAGGATGGGTGCAGAAGGATTGGTGCCGCCCTCAGGAATTTGGGCCGGAGGTGGGCTGGAAGTCATGGTGAAGGTGTCTTTAGCTTAGCAAATGAATGAATGGCTTTTCCCAAGGAGTTCCCCACAGACGGCACCACTTGATAACTGATTTTTGGGACTCCTGGGCCAAACGTCCTACAAAGCACTGAACAAAGGGCAAGGTGAGAGGTGGGGAGAATCCCCACAAACACTCCGATGCCTAAGTTAGGGAATAGAAAGCGAGTGGATGAAAGATGCATACACCAAATCTTACGCCACATACATTGATTTCCCACCACATCATTTAAATCCTCAGCTTCAATAACAACTCAATAACCTCTTTTAACCTAATAAATCCCCTTTTTATTATAATGCCAAAGCGATCTATCCCTAGCTAAAGAAGATGACAAAGGAATAGATAGAATACTATTTACTTCATCGGCACTAAAAAGGGACAATAATAATTCTAGATTCCATTCTTTACTACTAGACAAAAATAAATCTTTAACTTGCACATCTTCTAACCCAACTGGACAAGGAGAAGAAACATAAAAAGAGCCATCCTTTGGAAGCTAAGGATCCTTCCATACCTTAATATCTTTACCACTACCTACTCTTCATCGACAACCAAGTTCAAGAATCTACTTAGCACTCCAAATACTATGCCATATAAAACTTAGATTTGATCCCAAGTTAGCGTGTAAAAAATCTCCCCTTGAAAAATATCTAACTTTGAGGAGCCTACTCATAAGGGAAGTAGGATTAAAAAGCACATTCTAACCTTATTAAGTTAATAATGCTAAATTAAAAACATGAAGGTCTCTGAATCCTAGACCACCATAGTTTTTATGTTGACATAATCTATCCCAACTCATCTAATTAATTCTCCTACCATCATTCAGTTTTATACCCCACCAAAAGAATTCATTATACGTTGAAGCTCATCACAAAGAGTAACAGGCAACAGAAAAGTGCTCATACAATATGTTGGAATAGCCTGACCAACAGACTTAATAAGGATTTCTCTCCTAGTTTGCGAAAGAAGTTTACTCTACCAACATCGAATACGCTCCCACATCCTATCCCTCAAAAAAGCAAAAATAACTTTTTTTTCTACTGCTAATCAAAGAAGGAAGGGCCAAATACTTACCAGTATCAAAATGTGTATTTACCTGCAATAAACTAGAAATAGTAGCACATAACATAGGCAAAACATTAAAGCTATATATGATACCGGACTTCTACAAATTAATAGTTTATCCAGAGTCCCTCTCATATAAGGCCAAAACATCCTACATCACCTAACCTCTCTCTCATTCGCTCTGAAGAAGAAAAAATTATCATCTACAAAAAGCATATGAGAAAGATTAGGAGCTCCACGAAAAATACAATAGCCATGAATATCACTTTTATCTTCAACCTGCTTAATTAAAGCAGATAACCCATCTACACATAAAATAAATAGATAAGGCGAAAGGGGATCCCCTTGCCTAAGACCCTGACATGGAGAAATAGGACCCACCACATTCCCATTCATCAAAACTGAATAGTCAACTGTAGAAACACACAACATCACCCAATTAATCCAAATATTAGCAAATCCTAATTTGCATAACATAGCATGCAAATAATCCCAAGATATACGATCATAGGCTTTACTAATATTAATTTTTAAAGCA
This sequence comes from Mallotus nudiflorus, assembly GCA_947683625.1. Classification (NCBI taxonomy): domain Eukaryota; kingdom Viridiplantae; phylum Streptophyta; class Magnoliopsida; order Malpighiales; family Euphorbiaceae; genus Mallotus; species Mallotus nudiflorus. Next base: position 3,161,863 of record CANTUR010000061.1, read on the forward strand.
ACATGCCTAACTCTTCCTCTAGTTTTTCTCTTTATGTAATGAATAGTTTCAAAAGTGGCAATAATATTATCTTAACTAAACCTCCTAAGAATAAAAGTAGACTAAAATTCTGAGATCAACTTAGGAAGAATATTCTTAAGAATTTTAAACAAGACATTATAGAGATAGATTGGTCATAAATCTTTCATGGAAGAGGGAGGATCACACTTAGGAATCAGGAAAATAATAGTATGATTAAGCTCATCAAGAAAGCTTACCAAATCAAGCCAAGAGCAACACGCTAGAAAGATATCTTAACCCAAAACATTCAAAAAACAATGGTAAAATGCAGGATTAAAGCCGTTTGGACCAGAAGAATTATCCGGATGCATTTGAAAAATAGCCTTCCAAAATTCTTCAATTTGAAATGGAATAGTAAGCATAGCATTATCCTCAGAAAAGACCTTAGCCGACAGATAACGCAAATTAATGGGATTAGAAAAAAAAAGGCTTAGAAAATAACTCAGAAAATAAAGTAAAAGCCAAAACACAAAGTCCAGATTAATTCTCCACCCAATCCCCATTCTCATTCTTTAACCTCAAAATTTTATTTTTTTTCTCTTCCTTAGAGAAGCCATGGCATGAAAATACTTTAAATTAGAATCCCCACCTTCAAGCCAAAACATTTTAGCCCTTTGCTTCCAATAAGATTATTCTTGAGCTAAAAGAGAATTAAGCAAATTTTGCATTTTAGAAAGCAGATAGAAATCTTTAGTAGAAGTCAACTCCCTCAATCTAGTAATTTCTTGCTTACACTGAATAATCTACTCAATAAACTATTTATGGTACCTTTTACTCCAAGCCTCAATATTAGTTGAACACTATTTAATTCTACCTAAAAGAGAACCACCCATAGAAAAAAGCCATCTGATTTTAATGGTCTTAGCTAAATCATTCTCTAAAAGCCAAGAGTTTTTAAATTTAAGACCACATTAAAAATTAGGCCTCATAAGCAGACACAAACTCAAAGGAAGAGGAGTATGATTAGAAACAGCAGAAACATGATTACGTATGCTCACATTTTGAAATAAAGCCAACCAGGCATCATTGACTATAACCCTATCCAATTTTTCACGAACCCAATAATCTGATCCCCTATCACGTTCCTAAGTAAAAGGATACCCCTCCAAAGGCAAGTCATGTAATTGATACTCATCCACAACATTGCGAAAGCCCCTGTAGAGCCATGGAGGATGAGTTATACCTCCATCTTTGTCAAAATCAAGCAAGAGGTCATTAAAGTCACCAAAAATACACCAAGGCATATTAGAAGCTAAATTCAACTAACGAATTAAATTTCAAGAATCTTGTCTTCTAGCTCTATCAAGAAACCTATAAAAACCTGTACATCACCAAGTAGTTCCATTCTCACCCACACATTGCATATTAATATGATTATTAGAAAAACTAATTAAAGAAAACATTAAATCTTTGCGCCAAATAAAAGCCAAACCACCATTATGCCCAGAACAATCCACTATAAAACAACTCTCATAACCCAAACTAGCTTTTATTACTTCAATTTTATTCAAATGAATAAGAGTTTCAACAAGAAAAATATCACGTTTCTTACATTTAACTAGCTCTCTAAAAGCAAGGACAGCTCGTGAATTACCCAATCCATAACAGTTCCAGCTAACACCTATCATGGCTCCTAGCGGGGTCCTAATAAAGATCCGACCAATTAAAAATGATCATTAGAAATAACATCAGAAGGATTATCTTTATGCTGATCTGAAACACTCTTAAGAGCTCCTACATTGCCTACTTCCAGTCCCATGTTCACAGTTATATTTTCCTTGTCTAGGCACTTTCGTTTTTTCTTATCTAGCAAGTATAACTCATTATACTTACCATTAAAAGCCATTGGGCTGGTATCATTAGCAAGTATGGGCTTAGCAAGAGAAAGCCCAATAATAAACTTCTCTTTACCCGATTGTAAAAGAAAATGAGATATTTTTGGATTAGTATCACCACCTGCTAACTTTGAAATAGAAACAACAAAAGATTGTGCAACTTTATCACTTCCAACCATATGTTTTTCAAATTTTAAAAAGCTAGCCTCATCACTATCCTCCCGTAACCACTTTTCACCATGCCTTGGTGCCTTTAACTAAGAACCCACGGTAAAGCTCCTTACCATATGAATCAAATTTAACAAAACAAAAATTTTTAGTATGATCAAGCCGCCCATAAATAAAATAAAAGAAATTAATTTTGTCATACTTGAATTGCACCAAACTGCTATTATCAGCCTGAACATGAATTTTCTTCCATCTTTTCAACAGCTCTTACACATCCAGACGTACTCGAATGCACATACATGATCTCCCAAAGCCAACATTACCGCTCATATCATATTCAAGAAATTCTCCGACAAAATTACCCTACCACCTCCCTATTGACTCTGACATATATCCAATTGGAAGTTGATGCACCTGAACCCAAACAAAAATATGGTACAGTGGTATCGTAGATGGTATTTTACCTTAAGATAAATGATGAACCAGCAAAACATGACCCTCATATGTCCATGGACATCCTTCCAACACCCATTTTAAGTCCAGGATATGATAAAATTTAAATAAAAATCGTCGATCTGAAAGCTCTTTAATATTCACCCCTTTGACAAGCCTCCATAACCCAACTAATTAGTTCTTTAGAGCAATGAAATTGAAAGTTTTATCAGAGAGAAAACGGCTAACAAGATAGAATTCATTGAACAAAAACTCATTAGCCACACAATCCCCTTCCAGATCATATTCATCCTCTTCCGCTGCACTCAGAGATAAATCTCGAAAATAATCCTCCATTGCAAATAAAGAAAAACGAGAAACAGAAGATAGAAACAATAAAGAAAAAAAAGAAAACTCTTAACTAGACGGAGAGAAACTCAACACTCTCAATAGAGGAGAGATTTTTCGGCTTCCATTATTGTGTTTGCCTTTTTTTTTTCTATTATGTTTTTATTTTTTATAGGATTTATAAATTCTAAAATTTAAGGTCAATACCCATTTTATTTTATTTCTTTTACATATTAATATTTTCAATTCTTTTTAAATTTTTCATGATCTATTTTTTTATTATGACATGATTGGGGAAAATAGATTAGAGGTGAGATAAATTCAATTTGGTTCAATTTAGTATGCAAACAAAATTTATTTGGTTTTCATTTTATAAAATCGAAAAAAAATTGGTTTGATTAAGTTTTGATATTTAAAATACGAGTAATTCGAACCGAACTGAATTTCTAAAATTTTATGAATTTATATGAATATTTATGATTTCATTTGAATGATTTAACACTAAATATTTGAAATTAGACCAAGTATTTCAGTTTTTAAATACTGAAACCAAGGTTATTTAAATTCGGTTTGTTTGGTTTTCTAAAAAAAATAAGAAATAAATTAAGTATAAAAATTAGCAATAATAAAGATCATAAAAATTTCTAAAAATGCAAAATTATGAAAAAAAAAAAAGGTTCAAAATTGCAAAATTCTAAAAAGCCCAAATTGATCAAACTAATCCAAACCAAACCAAATAAAAAAATTTTAATTTTATTTTATTTTATTCGATTTAGAATTTTACTCATTTTGATTCAATTAATTTTAAATTTGTTTTATTTAGTTTGATTTTGTATGACTTTAAAACGAACCAATAGATGCACACTCCTAAAATAGATAATCTTTATCTTTATTTTATATGTATTATGGATGGATGATCAAAACATCTCAAAAAACAATTTGTTTAAAAAAAAATTGCAAATATACATCATTTATTTATTTATAGCAAAAGTTGTTTTTATCATAATGATGTAGGTTGGATTTTTTTTTTAGCACTAGGGAATCCTTCCCCTGTCACATCTTTTTCATTGATAACATCTTGCCAACCCATTTATAGGCGGAAAGGTTTTAAGGTTGGATTGAGAAAATGCAAATAAAGAAATATTATTATATGTGATGTGAGATTAGAAAGACAAAATGTAAAGTCAGAACTAATAACTTAGGACAAATAATAAGTGTCATATCAATATAAGAATAAGATTTACAACTCTTATGGATTTATGTGAATTGCTAGTTAAAGAATATGATTTTAGATTGACAACACGAGTTAGTATTAAAAAGTAAATCGCATTAAATTTAGTTTCCAAAATAAATTATATAGTATTTTTTTAAAATTTTATTTATATTAAATATAAAACTTTTATGGTATTTCATTTTTAATTTTAAATTTCATATTATTAATTTAAAATGTACATATATAGCATATATATCATTTTACATTTAATAAAATTATTATGATTTTATTAGATGACATGTAATATTATTATACTTTATTTTTTGTTATCAAATTTTAAATAAATAAATAAATGCACTCATTGACTACTTTGTGGGTTCTTCTCTTTTGCTGGTTATTTTCTCATTTTCATGTGTACTGATGACAGTATTAACAGTGAGACTTTTATTTTTTAAAATTTTATTTATACTAAAAATCACTATCTCAACTTTCTTTTATGGTTTCCCACTATCTCAACTCCAAGGTTTCATTAGTAAGAATCACTTTCTTTTGAGTTCCAATGGACATGACATTGTCTTTCAAAATCCCAACTGGGGATTTAAGTGTTTCCCATTAGTGATAAAGAGTGTTTTGGCACATTGTAAAAGGTTCTAGATTGATCCAGATGGGTTTAATAAGAGTGTGATTAATGTTTTGAAGAGTTTAGATTTTAATGAAAGTACTGTGAGGAGGGCACTAGAGGATCGATTTTCCTGGAGTGATTATAAGTGAGATGCAAATAGAATTTTTAGTACAGATTGGGATTCCTAGAGATTAAGTTGATTGGATTTTCAGTTCATATCCTGTGGTTTTGAGGATTTGGGTTTTTAGCAGAGAGCTGGTTATAAAAGAAATTAACAGGGAGCCAATAATTCTTGGTTTGGAATTAGGTGAACTGTCAAGGTGTCTGGAATTTACTTAATTCTCTGAAATGTCGAGATTAACCGATCAAATTAAAAATTTTGAGTACATGGAGCATTATGGGCAGGATTCCAAGTAAAAACATAGAGTTGATTGCTTATGCAAACATGGCTTGATTCGTAGAGAATCATTGGAGGTTCTTTGGAAAGAATGGAGGGTGGTTATTTATATATGATATAGAGGACATTGAGAAGAAGTTTCAGCTTTTAGTAAATGCTATGAGATTTCATGTAGACTGCTTGGTTAAGTAGCAGTGTATTTGGGTGTAAGTTTTGAGAAACAAATTGTTCCTTGCTACAATGTAATTGAATATTTGCGTACAAAAGGTGGGCTTGGTGATGAGGTAGGAAAAGGTATGATAAACCAAAAATTCGTGCAGTTGGACTATGGCAGATGTTTAAACCAAAAATTCATACAGAATAATCTACAGGAGATGTGAAAAATATGATCCTTCAATGGTGTGTGTTCCTCTTTAACATTTTGGAGGTGATCATTTTTAAACTGCTGTTATTCCTCTGATACATGCATGGCAAAGAATTTATTTGCTGGTGCGGTATTGTCAAATATAAATGGCTTTGGCACTTGATTTTAAGAATACCTCCAGGACATAAGTGAAATTCATGTTGGTTTGAATCATTGTTGTCATGAGAGCTTGGAAGTTTTTTTCATTTTTTGTCAAAATGCCGTCATTTTAATTTTTTTTCTTCCGTGTCCTCAATCCCAGGCCCCCTGCTTCTTTTCTCTTCTCTTCTCTTCTCCGCGCATCTTCATCTTCCTCCGCCACCGTCACCATCACCACGACGTTTCTGTGGCTAGCGACTCCTCCGATGGTGTTCAGTCTTCTTTCTCCTTCATCACCCATTCTTCTTTCAATTAAATAAGGTCTGTATTTTGCTCTAATTGTCGTTTTCTTGATTGGGTTTCTTTATTTGTGTATTTTTTATATTGGGTTTGATCTATATTTTCTATTCGTGGATTGATGGATGTGCTTGTGATATTAAATTTGGAGGTTCTTAGTTGTTTTTTTGAAGTGGGTTTGTGCAATCAATAACTGAATTCGATCCCTTTTTTGTTTTGATTATGGGTTTGTTTTTACGTTTCTTGATGTTTGCTTGTTATGTTTTTACTATGCTACTATACACTTAGTTTTCTTTCTTTTGTAATTGTTTTTTTGACGCAATTGCTATAAGAGAACAGCATAGCAGGACAGTACATATGTATCGTAGTTTCTTGGTTTTTTGAGTCTTCTTCTTCGTTATATATTATATATAAGCATGGCTTCTTCATTATCCAATGTTGCTTGGAAGGATATAGTGAGTGGACCTTTTTGGTGTGCCATTGGAGCTACTATCCAGGCATGTTAAGTTCAATCTGTAAATTTTTTGTATTCCTGTGTGGTATACATGTTTTACATGATTTTTGATGATTCATTGAACTGGTGCTTTTGTTTGATATAATGGCTATAGAGATCAAAAGAAAAGCTCCCCATGCACATACTATCTGTGAAATTGTCAAAGCTCAGTATGTTCAACTGTTTCAATGAACTTGAAATCATAATGTACTGATAATTAAAAGTTCAAATTAGTCAAATCAGTTCCTCATTTAGCTCTAATGTAATTATGATTAAATTGTTGTTGCCGGCCTCAGTTGGGGGACTGCTGCACATATTGTCTTCCTTGGTCTCTGCTTGCTCATAAATATCATCATCGTAACTGCTATGCTGCTTCTTGGTGGTTCTGCCGTTGTAAATGCACTTACAGGAGTCAACACTTGCTCAGCTAGCTTTCTCGTTCCATTTGGCCGGTGGGCTGTAAGCAAATTTCTTGGCAAGCTATATACATTTTGTTATAGGTATTTTCTGAAGTTCCCTTGGCAATGCTCAAACTTTTATTCATTTCTTAATTACATCAATCTGAATGCAAATTTGCATTTTTCAGTACATCTGGTTCTAGTCATTTTTGTATACCTGGTCTAAACAGCAGGCAGTGAACTGGTAAGTCCAAGTGTGATATACCATCGTTTGTTGGAGCTAACAAGCAAATCAAGAGTATGTCAAGAAGCAATTTCACATAATGTCCAATGCTTCATTTTCTAACTGTAGTGAGACAGAAAATGAAGGCAACCAAGAAGAAAGAGAAGTAGAAGAGCAACACTCCATGTTTAGTCCTTTTTTTATTGTCAATTTTATATATATATTTTTAAAATTTAGTATACTCTTAAGTATATTTTATGTTTCTGATACACTGTATACTTAATAATTATAAATGTTTCAATAAATTGTTTTATATCCAAAAACGTTTACCCTCAATAATTTTATTAATTTTTTATAGATTATATATTAAACAATTGAATATAATACTTTCAAAAAAAATTAATAATTACAATAAAGAATGAAGTCTTTTCTGTATATGATTAATAATTACAATAGATAATGAAGTGTTTTTCATATATAATCCGTATCTTATTAGTATATGATCAAATATAAGAAATTAAATTTAGTAATTTTTACAAAATGCATTATTAATCTTATTCTTGACTTTTAATTTATGATGATGCCCCAAAACAAGTTCTCTCTTCTGGTTGAATGCTTCATCATGTACATTTTTCTTTTCATTTTCAAATCTATGTATGTTTGCTACTCTATTCAACAACAATAAGAATTTGATTTGATTAAGGATAACAAATCATATGCTTTATTAAGGATGGAGTCCCTCTCAGTGATTTGATTTGCTTTGCAAACCCTAAAACATATATAAAAAAATAAGGATAACTGATAATAAAAAAAAAAAAGAAAATGAATAAAAAAAATAAAAGAGAGAAAATAAAAATAATAGTATTTTCCGTATATGACCAATATATTATTCGTATATGATCAGTATATTATCTGTATATGATAAGTATTCTGGTTTCTTACACTTTTATTAAACTTCATAAGGAATGTAGAACAATCTCATTATATTTTTTCAACTGTTAATATATCAAATTATATTTATTTATAAATAAAAATAATGAATTATAACTCAAATACATGTACTAATGTCTCTTTTTTTTCAAAAATATATTTTAAATTTCAGTTTCATTGAACTTCAAATATTTTTGGTTTCTTTTTGTATATTTAAGTTTCTTTTTCATATATGAAACTATTTGTTACACTTTTATTTTAGTTTCATGAACAGTACTAAATAATCTCATTATATTTTTTATTATTTTTTATTAAATATATTATTAGCCTCATTACTGCTATGTTAGCGATTTTGTTTATAATAACTAGAATATAAATTTCAAATGCATGAAACTTGAAATATTTTTTATTTATTTCTGTTTTATTATTTGTAAATTTTATTTTTATTTTTTTTTTGTATGAAACGAATAACATAATATCGGCATAATATATATATATATATATATATATATAAATTTTTATTTCAAAATATTTTTTTAGGATCATAAAATAAAAATAATCTACATATCTAAAACTTTAATTATTTATTAAAACTAAAATGAGTTTTATAATTTAAATATGTTAATTAGAATGTTTGAAATAGAGCATAATGCCTATATATATATACCCAAAATCAAAATTAAAAACAAAAAACTAAGAATAAGAAAAAATAAAAAATAAAAACTAAAAACTAAAAAATAAAGAGAAAATGAATAAATAAAAAAGAAAGAAAATAAAAAATTAAATAAAAATAAAAATAAAGAAAAGAATAAAGAAGAGGAAAAAAAAGAGGGAAAAGGAGAAAACAAAAGGAGTTAAAGAGAAAACAAAAATTATAAAAAGGTAAAAAAGAAATTGAAGTAAAAATGTAATAAATAAGAATTGGGTGCATTTTAATAAAGTTAAAAAATAGAGCATTTTTTATAAATTTCTCTTAAAAATATTATCAATATTCTTCTAAATAAAATTAATTTTTCAGAAAATGGTCCAGATCTTGTTTCGTCTCTATCTATTACGGCCCATCTAGACTTAATCCACATGCATAATTTTTTTTGAATTTTTTCAAAATTAAAAAAATTTAAAATGCTGACTTTTTTCTTTAAAAATACGATATTTGATAATATTTATTTTAAGAATATAATGGTTATTTTAATGTATCAAAAATAATTAAAATAATTAAAATAACTGAAACAATTAAATAAAATAATAAATAATGATTTAAATTTTTTTCAAATCAATTCAATGAAAATAATCAACACAACAATCGAAAATAAATAAAATAATCAAAACAATTAAAATAATTGAAACAATTAAATAAAATAATTAAATAAAATAACAAATAATATGTTAGATTTTTTCAAACCAATTTAATGTAAACAAAAATATAACAATAGAAATATCCAAAAAAATAACAAATAATATTTTAAATTTTATAAAATAAGGAGAAAATAAAACAATCGAAATAGAATCATAACAAAGAGAAGAAGAAAACTAAAGAATAACCCAAGTAGTTACAATCAAAAAGTACAGAAAATTAACATTTGTAAGAAGGAGAAAATGAAAAAATGACAGTTGAAAAATTGAAAATAAATAATGTTTTTAAAACACGAAAAGGCACTGTTGAAAAAGGTTTATTTGAAAATAGTTAAGCTAATGCTGATGTATAGTGTAAAATATTGGATACAAAAATTAAAACATTTTCAAAAATATGTGTCCTTAAGTTTATTATTTTAAAAACACAGAAAACGGAAAATTGTTTTCAAAAGTATGTAGTTCTTCATCTTTTTCTTTTCATTTTTTTATTTTTTGTTTTTTTAATTTATTTTCAGTTTTTTGAACTTGTTTTTATTATGGTTTTTATTTATTTTTTATGATTATTTTTACTTATTTTTTATTATTTTTTTAATTTTTAATTTTTTTTGTTTATTTTTATATTTTTGAACTTATTTTGTGATAATTTTCTGGCTGTTTTCAATGTTGGTTTGAAAAAAAAAAGTTGTACAAAAGAAAATATTATTATATTAAGAAAACAGAAAATAAAAATTAAAAAAAAAGTGAAAAAAAAGAGAAAAAAGAACCACAAATAACCTCAAAAACAATTAAAAAATAAAAACAACCGCTAAAATAACCAAAAAATAAAATAACTAAAACAATGGTAGTTTTTGTGGTTGTTTTGGGTTTTATTTTTCATGTTTTTTATTTTTGGTTGATTTTCAGTTTTTTGAGGTTGTTTTGTGGTAATTTTTTAGTTATTTTTTTGATTATTTTAATCAACAAAAAAACCAAAAATAACCACTAAAACAACCAAAAAATGATGTACAAATAAAAAAAACCACAAACAAACTAGAAAAATAACGTAAAAACAATTACGAAAATAGGAAAATGATAAATAAATATATAAATAAGTAGGGAAAGAAAAATAAATAGAAAATAAAAAAAATAAGGGAAGTTTTTTGTTCTACTTTTTTTTTCATTATCATCATCTTTTTTTTTCAGTCTGTTTTCTAAAAAAAGTAAATAGAAAATAAAAAAAAAAAGAAGAGAAAGATAAAGAAAAAATAAATTTGGAAAAAAAAATAATTAAAAAAAAAGATAAATAGAAAATAGGAAAAAAAAAGAAGGGAAGAAGAAAAAAAAATAAGTTAGTGAAAAACAAAGTGAAAAAAAGAAAGTAGTCAAATAAAAATAAAAAAGCGGTTATGGGACCGTAATTTTGAAAACAAGTTTGTTGGTACTGTATTAGAAAAGAGGAGATTCTATAGTAATTTTGTTTTTTTTTTTTTAATTTTGATTTTACTTTGTTTTGATTCCTATTAACTGAACATATTGCTCATGATTTAATAATAATAATTATTCATCAAATACATTTTACTTTTTAAAAAAAATCAAATAATGGTAGAAAGCAACTTAGAAAAAGTTTTTATTTCGATAAATTTTCATAAAATATTTATTTTTTTTAACTCGGGCTTGGCCCATACTAAAAATTTAGAATATAGGGATTTAGTTTCTAACATCGAGAAATTTTTAGATAACCCTTTTTTTTAGGACGATATATACAAAGCCCCTTGAACTTGTTAGTTTTTGACAATTAGCCACCTGAACTTATGTTTTTATCATTTGAACACCTTAATTTATCAAAAACATAATTTTTAAACCACTTGTTGTATAAGTGGCACAAAAGGTGACTTCAATCTCCAATAAGTGCATAACTAAACAAAAGTTGAAAAAGATAATTCTACCAGACTAATTTGTTGGCATAAAGTTAAGGAAGGAAGTGAAAATGATGAGAGGAACTTTGATTTTCCATATCAGTTTTGTTTACATGGCTTAGAGATGATTCCATTTCAGAATTCTTCTGCTCTATATCTTTAAGAATAAGAATATTCTCCGTTTGCAACTTTAAATGACTCATTTTCTTCTTCCAGGAAACTTATCCTGATAAGTTCTGCATTTTTATTGTATAGCTCAGCTCTAAGTGTGTTTAATGAAGTTTCAAACAGGTAAATTTCCTTATGCAATTTCATTTTTCTTGATCAAGAATAAAGATACAATGTGAAGAGCTCTCCAGTTCTGTTTCTGTAGTCTTCAAATCCTTTAGCAATTTCTCACATTCAATTTCAAGTGCATGAACCTGGTTCATCAGCTTTGCCTTGGTTTCTATAACCTCTTCCAATTCACCCTCCAACATATCATTTAAACAAACAACATCCTTTAGTACATGAATTTCCACTTTAAGAGCCTTGTTTACCTCATCTAACATCCTTCAGCATAATTTTTTAATATGTTAAAAGTTGTGCAGTTGGGATAGCATGAGAACAATCTCATCACGTGAAGGCCTATCTTTAAGTAAATCTGATAGGCAAACAACAAAAATACTTATTGCCATGAGCATTTCATCATCCTCACCTTCTTCCTCGAGAATGCTTTTATCTAATGCGTCCTTTGCCTCCCTTATATGCTACAAATGTCAAAGCCAATGGCCTAAACTCCCTCCGCCAACTGCTTCCCCAAAGAATGGGTCAATGGGGTCTCTCCATTTGGCACATAATCATAGACCAAAGAGAGCCTATCAGATTCTTTAACATAAGGCCTTACTATTTAGTTGCATACGTTATAAAAGAATTTATTATTAATATCAGAGATTGAACTTGGACTCTGTAATGGATCCTTTACTTTAGAACTGTTAGCTTTGCCACTATAATAAGGTAAAAACGTGATGCCTACATGACCAGCACTACAGAGACAAGTAACAAGATTACTTCTCAAATATGTGGCTATAAAAACTAAGTAATCAACTGTTAGTGAAAGATTTAACATAACATATCAAAGTAAATTGTTGAGACCACCATAAGCGATGTATATGAAAATCCAAAAAGAGAGTATACCATGTCAATAAAAAAATTCCGAACTTAAAACATTACCAAATTATGACATCTCAAATACAATGAACAACCAAGATTGTTTGATTGTCATTTAGACAAATCAACAGATATAACAAATTAAGCATCAAATACCAAAAATAAAAAAAAATACATTCGCAATCCCATTAAAGAAAGTACGAACAAAAAAAACATTTTATTTACAACTCATCAAGTCACACAAATGGAAAATCATAGCCTAAGCTCACAAAAATTCCAAATTTGAAAGCACTAGATATCTATAGCAATCAAATGAAAGTAGCAAAAGATGAGGAGCCAATGTTGTGCTCGACACACCCAGCTTGTCTTGGAGATAGTCCACCAGACTGCATGTGTCATGACCTAAACTAGGAGTCATAACCGGCGTTAGAGAACAAAAATTCTTTTGAATTCGGAACCCGTAGCAAATCTTAAAAAAAAATACATGCAAAAACAATAAAAAAAATATGCCATAATTAAAACTTTAATCAATATAAAAATAAATCTTTATATGTCATATCATAATAAAAATATCTCATACAATATTATGATACGAATCTCAAATCAAACAACACACTTCCAACACAATAACATGACTACTGTAGTTTTTAGATTACAAACAAGAGTTCATATATAAAATTTACATAATCTAGCCAGGACTGAAGAATATCGGTGTAAAGCACTACTTAGGAGGTTTAAAGAAAAAGAAGATCCTGAAAAAAAATATTGAAGGGAGTCAGACCTCACTGAGTGAATTATTATAATATATATATATTCAACCTAAAGTCATATACAATCAAGCTTCAGTAAAATAATATATATATACATGCATTTTACATAGATGTGAAAATCCACTTTTATATATAATAAGTAAAGAAAAATGTTTGTTTAAGTGAATGATCAAATAAAATCCTAAAAATATTTGCAACCTCAATCATAAAACTCACTAGTCATGCAGGCTTACTTAATTGCAAAGTAATTATTTTATTCCATTTATAGATAGTAGACTAGCCCCAAAACACTAAGTCAACAGAGCTCCTACAGTCTCACTGTCAGTGTGATTTGCCCCGAGACACTGGGTCAACCAAGCTCCCACAATCACACTACTCACTCACTATAATTCTAATAACCGGATAATCAAATTTCACCTCAAATGATTTCATAATATCGACCCTAAAGTCTAACGAACTGGTATGTACACGGTCCTAGTACGACCCACTAGGTAGTACGTTCTATTGATATCCTTTAAATAAAATCGTATATTTATGGAAAATAATAAAATGCACAATTAAAAATACTGGCATCCATTATAGAATAATATATCATTTATATCCCAAATATATATCAAGCATATACTGGAAATATACTAATTGTATACTAGAAATATACCGAATATATATTAACAATATTCCAAATATATATGCCACATATATACCAAAATAAACCATAAATATACCAAGTATATATTGAAAATATATCAAGCATATATGTTGCATATATATCAAAATATACTAAAAGTATACCAAAAATATACTAAATTATTTAATAAAACAATTCACTTTTAAATACATTATGGAAATATGAAAGCTCGTATTCATGCATCTTATATGTAATGCATATATAAAATAATAACTCACAAGTCTACATTCCTTGAGATAGACTGATGGGCTTGATTCGATAGGTCTTGGTTTCAACGCAACTATAGAAAATAAATAATAACAAATATTATAATAGAATACCTTATTTACACTTCTGAGAATTCTAAGGAAAGACTTGATCTAGACACAACTCGACCACAAAATCAAAAATTTATGATTAACCCGATATCACGTTTTACGAGATTTCTATAAAAAATTCGGTGGAGTTTCCTCTATAAACCGAACATCTCTCTACTGAAAGTAGAGTCGATCTTGCAAGCAAACACAATTCTATAATCACAAATGCTCAACACCTCAGATTGGGATCCCGAACTACACAATTTTCCAACTGATTATCACAATTCGTAATTAAAGCAATATTTAATAATAATATAATAAAAATCATTAAAATTCATAAATATCAATAGTAAACCACAATATAATATATTTAAATAACAAAAACATTAAAGTCAATTATTTTTAAAATAGTTAATAAAAATCCCAATAATTATATAATATTAATAAAAAATCAAAATTTTCAATTATTCAAAATTAACTTGTAAAATTAACAATTAATTATTTAAATAGTTCAAATATATACTAAAAATAGATAAAAAGTCATTTAATCACAAAAATAGTAAATAAATTTATTATTTGAATATATTTTTTGAAAATTATTATTAATTAGTCAAAAATAGTAAATAATTAGTAAAAATTAGTTTAATACTATTTATTATTCCAAAATCACTTAAAACATACTAATTAACCATAATTTCAATTAAAACAAAAAATTCACTAATTTATATTAATTTTTTCAAAAATTAATTTTTCACATAAACATTCAAAAATTCATTATAAATAATCAGAACACAATTTCCATAAACTTCCTTCACAAACTATATTCTAAATAATTCAAAAAATTTATTAAAAATAAAAAGATTTTCTTGCAAGGGTTATTAGAACAGTGACTCGCTGGAAAATTTAAAACCAAATAATTCAAAAAAAATCAATAAAAATTATATTTGCAAAGCTCAAGCTACACTCTACAACATTTCTAAAGACACTTGACCTAAAACATAAGAAATCAAGCTTAAAAAAAATAAAAACTAAAATTAACCTAAATGAAAACTTAAATAAAACTTACAAATGAATGAATTTAAGCTCAAAGCGAGCTTGGAAATGACTTCCCCAGAGCTCAAGGATTCCAAATAATCTAGAAAAGTGAGCTAAGGTGGTTAGAAAAGGTCACCGACGATAATGAGCTCTCTTTGTTGCTGCTGTTGTTTTAGGCGGTTCCGGCAACGATTAGACTCGCTAGAGGCGGTGGGAGGATGGAGAGGAAGAGCAAAGATGATGGCGGTGAGTGGTGGTGGCAGGGTGGTGCTACAACTTGCGCAGGGAGAAGAGAAAGAAAACAGAGGAAGAAAGAAAAAAAATAAAGAAGAAGAAAAAGAAATGAACCCGAAAACTTTTGTCCTGATTTCCCTATATATATATATATATATATATATATATATATATATATATATATATATATAATACACCACATAAACACATGCATGAAATAACAACATTAATAATAATAATAACCATAACAATAATAATAATAATACTAACTTCCAAATAAATTCTCTACATAATAAAATATTTAGAATACAATAAATACTATTCACAAATAATGATAATCTATAAATAAAAAATTAAAATATTATTAACACTACATATCTTAAAATAATTTTTAATAATTTAAAATATTGGGTCATTACAACACGTTTCCTCCAGAGTTAAGGAGGAGATTTGGGTGCCAAGCTTCTCGATTTTCTCTAGCTCTTCGATGGTTGAGATGCGACAAAGGTGAGTGAATAAGGAGGAGTGGTGACTGAAAAGAGCAAAGAAATTGGAGCGGAGAGGGGAATCGAGGGAGAATTATCTGGTATGGGAAGGTGTAGGGTATACGGATGGAGAAGAAATGGTTAAGGTTCTTAATGGGTGTGAAAAGAAAAAAATGATAAAAGAAGAAGTAGAGTTACAGTTATTTTGTTTTGTGTATTTTTTTTTTTTTTCATATGTGTATATTTATATGGAAACTTGTCAGATGTGTGTTTTACACGTGCTCCTTCAATTTGTGACTTGAGCGGCCAGTGGTTTAAAATTTATGTTTTTGTCAGGTTGAGGAGTTCAAATGACAAAAATATAAGTTCAAATGGTTAAATAGTAAAAACTGACAAGTTCAAAGAGTTGGGCAGGTATTGTGTTTTTTTTTTTAACAATGATGAACTCTATTTATGATGCAAGATTATGACTTTTTTATTATATTAATACCAAGTAATATATTTTATTAAAATTAGTTAATCCTGGCTAGCACATAGTGTAATAAATTGTAAGTAATGTGCCAAAGAAATATGTTACTATTAAAGGTTAAATCAAACAATTTAAGTATAAAAAACGATTTACATTGAGGAGTATTTTCCTTCTGTTTTTCCTACCACCTTGCGTTGTTTCATCCATTTTTCATAATTTTGTACTTAAAACATTTATATAAATATCATCCATTGACTTGACCTTTCGATTAGTTCTTATTTATTCTACGTACAGCTAAACTTCAAAATAATAATAATGATAATGATACTAATAAAAACAATGGGCATCTTAATTAGTTCTTAAAGTTTGCAAGATTAATTTTTATCTTAAAATATTAATTATATTGGCCAGGCAATAGTAATTGGTTTTATGCAAGGAATCTTGGTTAATTAAGTATAATAGAAACCGATGGCTGTACACTGTTTTGATGGCTGTATTCTGTTTTTTTGCAATATTTTTCTTGACATGGATCTATTGTGCATGCATGCAAGTAGTAACATTTGCATATCAATTTAATGACCTCTGACTTATTGGTATTCGAGTTATTATTATTATTATTATTATTTTCTCATGAATTTTAAGTATTTAAATTTTGTTGGTCTCTAATTAATCCGATTGGATTAGAGTAGAATTATAAAAATAATAAAAAAATTTTAACAATTAATTTAACTTGACTATATTCATTAAAATTCAAATTCCAACAAAAATAACTCTTATTAAATTGATTTCAGTGGTTGATGATAATTAGAGTTACTTTTAGTATTTCAACTTCTTGAATTCGAAATTCCAAGTTGGAGGCAGGAAAACAAATATGTGTTAATTTATCCTCGTAATTATTTTTGTCGGAAAAGAAACAAAATTTTATTTTGGTGTTGAAAGAAATTTACAGCAAACAAATCAATAAATCTATCAGAGCGCAATTTTTTTGCCGTGTTACAAGGAGGAGGGGGATGGGATTCCAGGGATCAAAGTATCTCGTGATACTCTAATGACGCGGGACATCCGAATGCAAAACCGTAATTTCATGTCATAATCGGACATCATGGAATAACATATCAATTATAATGCAATATATTGCAGAAAAATCTATCCATATTCTTGTTTCGATGGAACTTATTTTGGTGAAAATAAATTTCATCCTCTAAACATGTGTCATGATTTTAGTAGCTTGTTCTTCCAGATAATAATATGGAATTATATTTGTATATTAAAATTTAAAAAAATATATGCGACATTTAACAATAAATTATAAATGAAAAAATTCTATTTATAATCTTCTTAAAGGTGAATTGGCCACTGTATTAAAAGTTAAAAAAAATTTATATAAATTAAATAAATTATTTTTTAAAAATTAAAATAATTATTTATTAAATTTACGATTTACTGTCATTACAGCTTGCTAATGAGAAATAAAAGTGACAGACCAAAAAAAAAACGAAAACATATCCCTATTATCGAGGGATTCATTTGCTAATGGTCAAAAATCAATTGGGAGTGAAAAATCCCTGACATGTTAATTAATGGCCTTCCTCCTGTCTGTATCAATGTACCTTTGCATTTGATTTTTTTTTTTTTTTTGCACCAGAAACTAAAATAAAATCTGTGTGCTTGAAATCTCAAAATCCAAGTCCGCCATTTCCTCTTGGTATGTTTATATAATTGAATGATATGTCCTTTCAGTTTAATACAATTTGTTCTGTTTTATTATACTTTTTTTTTACATGGTTTTATTATACTTTTGAAATATACATAGCGCGCAAAAAATAATATCATCACAAATAGAATATACACTCAAGTTTTTATTAAAAAAAGTGTTCAAAAAAAATTATTTGAAAAAAAATTATTCTTCTCTATTGAAAAATTATTTGAAACTTTATGTTATATTTTCTATTACCTTATTAGAGTTTATATGTATATACAGACACATGCGTGTGCGAGTCCAAAATACGTAGAACTTTTATAAAATTTTCATTGTGCTCTGATATATATATTTTTTTTGGTTACATCAGAAGTTAAGAGAGAAAACTACTTAAGAAACATAGCACCAAAGTTCTTCAGAAAAAAAAAAAAAAAAAAAGATAGCCCCAATTCTGTCAGCAAGCAAACAATAATTCCAGGGGGCCAATTAAGCTTATGACTACCAAAAGGGTAACAGTGGTCTGATATTTTTGGTTTGAGCTTTTTCTACATGGTTGTTAGGTATAGATACACAACGAAACTGAGTAATAACTTATGATTAATTTAGTATCAAAACCCCCCAACCACTTGGTTCAAAAGACGAGGGAAGAATTTATGATCCGGAATATTTAAATTATGTGTTTTATATTGAATCGTTTCAATCACAGGTTCAGTCATAGAATTAATTTCATTTTAAAATGTTGAGATTTATCCCTCTTTTCCCTCCATATTCTAGCCAAGAAAAAAAAATTTAGTATTATAACATTTTAGGTTTAAAAAAGTGTGTGGCAACATGCAATTTTTTGAAGCAAATAATTCACCCTCAAAGAATATGAAGCAAAAAAATCTCGATCTTTTTCTTACAAATAATATTTTTTTGGATATTAAAAGTTTACAATAATTTCAATACTAATAAATTGACTATCACAATCTACTATAAACCATCAAATTACTTATCATAACTGCAACAACTAACTATCAAAATATTATTATAATAATAATTATTAATGTTATAGTGTGTATGTATTCTAGTGGGGGTGAGGCAAAAACTTAAAATTCTTGGTAAAATTCCCTACTTAAAACCTTACATTATAGATGTTTTTACTTTAACCATTTAAATTAAACTTCTTTAGCGATACAGATGAATGTTATTATGCCTTATATATAATGATTAATGCAGGTCCATTTACCCTAAGAATTCAAATCTTTTCATAAAAAATCTAACTTTAACTTTAAGTCAATGTCAAGTTAATTAAAACAACAATATGATATGTCTTATAAAAGAAGTTGGCCACCGAGAAATGACTTCTACTGAGCTAGCTGGAAACATTTCGGGTGACAGTTCTTCTTCCACTTGACATTTATATAAATAGTGATGGATCTCTAGCAAATTTTGGGAGTCATTGTTTAACTTTATGCCCATACTATAAGTGCATAATAATTTTAAAATTATCTATTATTCTCTAATTATAAATTTGTGCATTTATTCTAAACATGATGTGTATACTAAAAAAACTTATTACATAAATTATTGAAACTATAATAATAATAATAATAATAATAATAATAGAATAATGTTTATACCGTTGATTGTGATATGAATAATTTTATTATGATTTTATAAAAATTATATTTTTTTATGGTGCACTAAAAAATTTTAGGGAGTAAATTATATTTTTATAAACTTCGGTAAAACATTGTAACTCGTGACATATATCACATTAATAATAATAATGATATAAGTTTATAGTAACTATACCACAAATATTCCAAAAAATAAAAATAAACAAGAACTGAAAGAAAATGAGTTTAAGTGGGAAGAAAGAATTTTGTTGAAGAGTAGACTACACAGGACAATGTGTAGTTAATTACTACTTAATAAGATCAAAACAGAATAAATGAGCAGAAGAAATATTATTAAGTAATGGTCAAGGACTGCATGAAATCTATAAATATATATTAGATGCACATAAAGCTTAATTAGTTGGTCAAGCAAGCAATATGGGTTGGAATATAATCTAATCTAACCTAATTAACCATGAATTTTAGATAAGTAATCTCATTTTTTTAGAGGGGATTTGGAATCAATTCTACCCCATTTTAAAAAATGATTTCACTTTATGTTGTTCGAATATTTTGCATGGCTAAGTTATTGGCCAATGCACATATATGTATACATATATATGTACTATCGTCAATTACCATTGAAACCCTAGTCCATGGACTTGCCTAGCTGGCTATACCTGCCATGTGCAATATGATATGCATAAACAGAATTCATATCCATTGGGTAAGATCTAGCACTAACCTATGCCTATATGTATATATATATAAGATTGACACTTGATAAATATTATTGATACATATATGCACAAGTGAAAATTATTTTTGGTATTGCTATTTTTTTTGTTTTACCATTTGTAAATGCATAATAGCAAAATAGCAAGAAACTTAAAAAAAAAAAAAAAAAAAAAAAACTAGTTAATTTTTTCTATGTCAAAATTTCAATGTTTCAATTTCCGTTGGTCGACAAATATCAAGATGGAAGTTATTATTTAATAATAAGCCACATATATAATTCAAACTCTATAATTTATTTTTCATTAACTAAATTTAAAGAGTTGTCTCGTAATTGTTAAGATAAAATGATGACAGCTACGATTTTACCATTGTTACTTCTCATATACTTTGTTGTTGTTTTATTTATTGTTGTAATTATCTCTTTAGCTTGTATTATCATATATATATATATATACAACATTGTGCTCCTTTAAAAAGATGAATATAATCAAAACATTCACATGGAAATAGAGTCCAAAAAAATGGCAGGGCAAATTATTCTAACTTCTTCTTCTTCTTCTTTCTCACTTCCTATGACTACCACCACCATAAACACCATTCTATCCATCAAATGAACTTTTTGAAATTACCTAACTTGAAAAATCCAATTTCAACTTCTCTTTAATTACCATAAACTCACAAGCTTCATTGATGGCTCCATGGTAGCACCACCATCCACAATACCTTCCATAAATGCAACCGATCCTCTAACTACCAACTCAGCATACGCCGAATGGCATAAAAAAGATCAACTTTTACTCTTTTGGATTTTCTTTTCTCTCTCGGAGGAAGTCTTCCCCTATGTTATTGGCATGACCACATCATTTGCCGCATTGCATGCACTAGAAAGTGCTTTTGGTTCCGTATCTCAGAACCATAAATTACAAATCCACATTGAACTTCAATAATTAAAGAAAAATATTCTAACAGTTACGTAATATTTGCAAAAAGCAAAAGCTTTAGCCGATGAGCTCGTAGCAATAGGTCGATCACTTTCCCTAATGAAATTCAATGCAATCATCAACTGCAACCTTGGCTAGGAATATCATAGTATCATTATAGCCTTAAATTAGAGACCTACCCCAGTTACATTCCAAGAACTACACGGGCAATTGGTGGCTCATGAAGTTCTTATAAAAAATATATATGAACCACCCACTGCTTATATTATAAAATGCCAATTTTCTGGTTCATTCTCTCGACCTCGACAAACTATAACATTGCCCAATTCTTCTTCAACCTTCACCAACAATCTGAGACCCTCTTCTTTATTTCGTCAAAACCCAAATCAAAATCAAATGTCAGATATGTGGCTATCATAACCATATAGTTGCCACATGTCATCACTGCTATGAACCTTGCTATCTAGCCTCCTCACCACAAGCAAATTATATGGGCAATACAAGTCTTGTTTCCCTATATGGTTTCAACAATTCACTATCTCCTTACATTGTTGTGTTTAACACCAATCCATGGTACCTAGACACCAGTGCTTCCCATCACATGACATCTTATCCAAATCATCTTGTCAATCCGACTCCATATGATCATAATGACAAAATAGTGGTTGGCAATGGTCAGACTCTCCCTATCACACACACTGGTACATTAATCCATCCTTTACCATACTTTCTTAAGGATTTCATTTTTAAAAATGTGCTTGTAATAACCCGAGTTTTAAATATTCTTATATTTTATTGGGATATGCAATATTAATAATTTTTAATACATGTATTTGATTATTTAATTATTTTGTTAATAATTAATGTTATTTATGTTTATTTAAAGTTTTCATGTAAAATTTTTCCCGAAACCTATTATTTTGGGAAATAATATTTAAATAATATTTTATTGATTAATGTTATTTTATTTCATTAAATTATATGGCTCCATGCATGATTAATATTTTGTATATTAAAGTATATACATATACATGCATATATATATTATTATTATAATATTAGGGTTTAATATTTAAAATTATGTATATATATTATATTTTTATTATTATGTGTTATGTATGTGTGCGTATATATATATATATATATATAATAATTGTGTGGTGTGTGTTTTTGTGGGATTATATATTAAAGTTTAGTTTATTATAATATAAAGTTATATATATATATATATATATAAACCTAATATTTACAAAAACTACCCTCCATCTTCCTCTCACGCCCGATCCTCCCCATCACCATCACCATCACCGTCCATCTGCAAGTCTGGCCACCTTTCATCGGTGTGCATCCCGACGTGCCACCATCGTCCCCAGCCAGCTCCGCCGCTAGCAGTGTTCGTTTCCAGCGCCTTTGAAGCTTGATTTGGCCGAAAAATCAAAAATCATCACCACCGTCGTTCAATCCGATTCTGGCCACCTCCATTGACACCGCCGGTCTCATTCTCTTCCTTGAGCTCCGATGAGTGTGTTTCTAAGCTTGGTTTCACTTGATTTGGTCTAGATTTTGGTGGTGAGCTTGATTTCTAATTCGGCCATTTTAGTTTCTTGATTTTTTTTGAACTTCGATCTTTGATATTCAAGCTTAACTCCTTCACAAAAATTGATTCTACTAGCTTAATATTCATCCTTGATTTTTTGTAGAATTTTTGGAATTTATTTTGATTTTTGTGAATTTTTTATTATTTTATTATTATTTTCTAATTTTGGTAAATTAATTAAATCAATTGTGAAATTGTGATTTTTGGTGTTTATAGTGGTTGAAATTAATTTTAGAATTTAATTTATAATTTTTATGATTTTTGTGTAATTAATATAATTTTATTTAGTTTATGTGAATTTTAGAAATATAGGTTATATATGTATTTTGTTAAAATTAATTGGTTAATTGAGTATAATTATTGATTTTATTGAATTATATGTTGAGAAAATAATTTTAGAGAAATTATATAATTTTTAGTGAATTTTTGAGTAAGTATTGTATATTATGTGAATTTTTATATATTAGGGGTATTTTAGTAATTTGGTAGTAATTTTAATTAAATATTAATTTTAATTGGTTTTAATAATTATTTGAGGTATAAAAATTATTTTTACAAATTATTCACTATTTCTAACTAATTAAAGCTATTTTTCAAAAATTATTTTCAAATTATATATAATATACTATTTTTGTAAACAAATGGGTTTTTACTAATTTTTAATATGTTTTTGGGCTAATTAAGTAATTTGGATTTATAAAATGAATATTTGTGAATTTATCGAGAATTATTGATTTTTAATAATATTATATTAATATTAGGATTTTTAAGTAAATATCGGTGAAATAATTATTTTTAGTGTTTAAATATTTAAATTGCTAAATTTTAGTATATGAAGGGTATTTTTGGTATTTATGGAATTTTAATGTATTTTGTGCATATCTTGTGAATTGTGAACCTCGGTCAGTGAAATTGTAGTTTGAGAATCCGACCAAGGGATTGTGTGGTTGTTCTGTATTCAAAGTGTATTTTCTTACAGGACCGGCTCTAATTTTTAAGTAAAAAGATATCCGTTTTATAGAGGAGGTTTTGCCGAATTTTCGATAAATTCTCGTAAAACGTGACATTCGGTCAAATTCCTATTCCTTGTCTGTGTCTAGAATTCTAGATCGAATTTCTAGAAATTAAGTTAGATTTATTCTAATTTCGTGTTAATATTTTATTTATTTAATTGCATCGAGATCGAGGTCTAGTGGACCAGGCCCGTCGGATCCATCTCGTGGAGCGCACAACTGTGAGTTGTTATTTTATATATACGTGTATTTAGGTTGCATGTTTTTAGAAATATATGTTTTAATTGTATGAATTATACATAAATGATTTAATAAATAGTTAGTATATTTTAGGTATATTTTTAGTATATTTTTGATATATCTTGAATTATATGCATGTTTTACCTTTGATTTATACCTAAATTGTTTTTAAATATAAATATGGTTTATTTTTTTGTCTATTTTATAATTGAATTGAATTTATCTGACGTATATATATTCGAAATATACTTAGTTTATTTTTGGTATGTTTCTAGTATATATATATGGTTTACATTGCCATTTAATTTGATATCATGCATTATTTATTTTTCGAATGTACGATTTATTTTAATGAAGAATATCGATAGAACGTGCTACCTAGTGGGCAACACTAGGACCGAGTACGTACCGGTATAACGATAGAATTTAGGTTAAATTACTAACCTACTGGTGGATTATGACTTGTTGATTGATCTGATTGATGCGAGATGTGATTTGAGAGTGTGATTGTTGACGCTCGGTTGACCAAGTGTCTCGGGGACAATCACACTGACAGTCAAACTGTTGGAGTTCGGTTGACTTAGTGTCTCGGGGTCAGTCTACTGTCCAAATGGAATAAGTGAATTTATTTGGAATAAGTGAGCTTGTATGACTAAAGTGTTGTATAAGACTATTTGAAGTTGCGATCATTTAGGGTTCTATTTGATCCTTCATAAACTGATATTTTTCAGTACTATATATGAAGTGATTTTTCAGCATCTGTGTGTACATGTCTGCATATATATATATATATATATATATATATATTATATGCATATGTTTGAATGCTTTTGTCATATAGGAGATGTATGTATATATATTATAACAATTCATTCAATGAGGTCTGACTCCCCTGTATTGATATTTTTCAGGAGAGTCTTCGTCCTCATACCTCAGTAGCAGGCCTATACACTGAATTTCTTCCGCTCCAGCCTTGTTGTGTAAATTGCTTACTTGAGTTTATTTTTGTATTCTAGACACAGCAATAGTTGTTATAGTGGGCTGTATTTATAATATGTATGTATGAGATTTAAATTTTAGAAGTTTAAACTGAAAATTTGTACTTAAAGATTTTGTTATATATATGAGATGGATTTTATGTTATTTAAATGAGTTGAGAAATTATTAATTTTATATTTGAGATTAAATTTCTTGTAATATCCCGAGTTTTTAAATATTTTTATACTGCATCGGGATATGCAGTGTTAATAATTCTTGTATATAATATTGATATTTTATGAATTTGTTATCTAATTAAAGTTTATTTTAATTATTTTATGTTATTTTAAGTGTTTTACGTAAAATTTTCCAGGGAATTTTATTTTCAGGGAAATTAATACGTAAATAATTTAATATTAATTATTTTAAACAATTTTACGAACTTGCATGAACTCATGTATATTTTTAAAGTGCTAAATAGAGTGTATGTATATGTGTATATACTTAAATTAATATAGGGTTTAATTAATTGTCCTAATTTTTATTATTTATTATTTAGTTTTAATATTATTTAATTATTTTTTAGTGTATAAAATTATTAAAATATTAAATTATGTGTGCGGTGTATATTTAATATGTGTGGGAATTTATATTATTATAATATATAGTTTGAATATATATATATACATATATACCTAATTAATTGTCAAAAAAATATAAAGTTAACAATAATTACGATTTTGCCATTCTCCCCTTCCCCTTCTTCCCGATTGATTTCCGCCATCACCACCGCCTGCCATCTCATTTTCAGGCCGTCGGTGTGCCACCCTGAGCTCCGCCCTTCCCAGCCAGCAGCTCCGCGACCTTCCCTTCTCTTCTCTAGCGCCGTTTCCCTCTGTTATTGCAGGAAAACTGAAACTTAGTCCTATCGTCGTTCAAGCCGATTCCGGACACCATTTTTGACACTGCTGGTCTTTATCTTCTCCTTGAGCTCCGGTGAGTGTGATTCCAAGCTTTGTTTCACTTAAAATGGTCTAGATTTGCCTAGGTTTCAATTTTGCAATTTCGGCCTATTAGGGTTTTTAATTTTTTTTGAGCATCAATTGATCGATTCATGAAAAATTCCTGCACAAATGTTTCTCCCCTTAGCTTAATATTCATGTGTGAATTTTTTTAGAATTTTTGAAGTTTATTTTGATTTTTGGGTATTTTTTATTATTTTATTATTATTTTCTAATTTTCGGAAATTAATTAATTAAATTATGAAATTGTGTTTTATGATAAATATAGGTGTTGAAATGAATTATAGAAATTTATTTGGAATTTTTGTGAATTTTTATGTATTTATTTTGAATTTATATAGTTTATGTAATTTTGAGAAAATAGAGTTAATTATGTGTTTAATTGAAATTAATTAGTTAATTGAGTATATTTATTGATATTATTGACATATATGTTGAGAAAATTAATTTTGAGTAATTATATTATTTTTGGTGAATTTTTGAATTAATTTTAATATATTTATATATAGGGGTATTTTGATAATTTTACCCTAAATTGGCTAAAAATGAAATTAAATTGGTTTTAATAGTTACTTAAGGTATAAAAATGATTTCTAAAAATTATTTAGTATTTTTAAAACTATTTTTCATAAATTATTTTCAAATATATATATAATATATGATTTTTCTAATAAAATGAGTTTTTATCGATTTTTACTGTGTTTTAGGGTTAATTATATAATTTCTACTTATAAAATGTATTTTTAGTATATAAGAGTATTTTCGGTATTTTGTAAATACTCTGTGAATTATGGACCTCGGTCGGTGATTTGTTGTTTGGAGTCTGACCGAGGGATTGTGATTGTGAATTATGTGTTTATTTTTGAAGTGTATTTCTTTACAGGGCCGGCTCTACTCTTTGAGTAGAGAGATGTCCGTTTTATAAGGGAGGTTATGCCGGATTTTCGGTAAAATTCTCGTAAAACATGATGTTCGGTCGGATTCTTATTTAATTCTGTGTCTAGTAATCTAGATCGAGTCTTTAGAACTTTTGTAGATGTATTCTGATATTCTGTGGTCGTTTGCTTGTTTAGTTGCGTCGAGACCGAGGCCTAGTGGGCTAGGCCCATCGGACCCATCTCGAGGAACACAATAATTGTGAGTTACTATTCTATATATATATGCTTTAGAGTGCATGATTTAGAAATGTATGTTATTTTGATTAATTATGCATAAATAATTCAATTAGTATTTAAGTTTATTTTTAGTTTATTTTGGTATATTTTAAATTATATGCATGCTTTATTAAACGTTTATATTTAACATGTTTTTAAATATATATTTAGTTTATTTTACGATTATATTGGATTTATTTGACGTATATATACTCGAAATATACCTAATTTATTTTTGGTATATTTTTAGTATATATATGGTCTATGTTACTATTTTATTCAATTAATGTATCATTTACTTTTATGAATGTATGCTTTATATTTTAATGAAGGATATCAATAGAACGTGCTACCTAGTGGGCAGCACTAGGACCGAGTACGTACCGGTACGCTTATAGCATTTAGGCTATATTACTAACCACTTGTGGATATTGATTGGATATGATTATTTGATGCGTGAGATATGAATTAGGAGTGTGATTGCTAGAGCTCGGTTGACCAAGTGTCTCGGGGCCAATCACACTGACAGTTAGACTGTCGGAGCTCAGTTGACTTAGTATCTCGGGGCTAGTCTACTGTCCAAATGGAATAAGTGAATATATTTGAAATAAGTGAGCCTGTATGACTAGAGTGTTGTCTAACACTGTTTGAGGTTACGATTTTTCTAGGGTTCTATTTGATCCTTCATAAATAGTGATTTTCAATAAAAATATATAAAATGATTTTATTGCATCTGTGTGTATTTGCTTGTATACATACATATTATATATACTTTTGATTATGTGCATTGGCATTTAGTATGCATGTATATATACTATAGTAATTCACTCAGTGAGGTCTGACTCCCCTCCGTTGACTATTTTTCAGGAGAGTCATCTTCATCAGACCTCAGTAGCAGGCCTGTATGCCGGATTTCTTCCGCCCCGGCTTTATTATGTAAACTGCTTATCTGAGTTTTATTTTATAATCTAGACACTGTGGTAGTTATGGTCGATTGTGAGATTGTTGTATTATACTTATATGAGATATGTACTTTAAATATTTGAACTGAAACTTGTATTACAAGATTTATTTATATATGAGATAAGGTTTTGATTTAATTTCATTTGTGGAAATGTTATTTTGATATTTATGATTTTATTCCGTTGCATAATATTTTACTTAAATGTGTTGTTATTATTTCTATTGCATGTTTTATTTTATTTTAGGCTTGCTATGGGTTCCGGATTCGAAAAAATTCTCATTCCCTAGCACCGATCATGACCCCTATTTTGGGTTGTAACATTTCTGCTGCTTAATATTTTATTTATTTTAATATATTGCATGCTTTTATTTTTATGGCTTACTACGGGTTCCGGATTCGAAAGAATTCCCGTTCCCTAGCACCGGTCATGGCCCCTTGTTTGGGTCGTGATAATGGTTTATGTTCCAAATATTCAAAAATCTTTGCTCTCTATTAAAAAATTCACTACTGACAATTCCTGCTTTTTTTGAATTTTGGCCTAACCATTTTTCCATTAAGGATCAGAATACTAGGGAAACCCTGTTATGAGGCTAGAGTGATCAAGGGCTATATGTGATGCCACCACCCTCCATTCCATCAAAATAGACCTTCCTTACTAAGTCCACATCCTTTGTAGACTGGCATGCTCACCTTGGTCACCCACTACAACACACTATTTCTAAAATTATTCAAGATCACAATTTACCTATTTCCAATTCAATAAATTCTAGTTGTTCTTCATACCGCTTAAGAAAATTAGCTAAGTTACCTTTTACAAATGTTGAACATACCATTGATGCTCCTTTTTAAATTGTTCATTCAGATGTTTCGGGTCTCTGCCTTATCACCTCTTATCATGGTTTTCGGTATTTTATTTTATTTATTGATGATTTCACCAAGTTCACCTGGATCTATTTTCTTAAAAATAAAAGTGATGTTTAGTCAGTGTTCCTTAATTTTGAATCTAATATGCATTGCCAATTTAATACCAAAATCAAAGCTTTTCACTCTGAATGGGGAGGTGAATTTCAAAAATTACATAAGTACTTTGATACCCATAGCATTGTTCATTGCATAGCATGTCCATATACACATGAATAGAATGGGTTATCTGAACGAAAAATTCATCACATTGTTGACACTGGATTAACATTGTTAGCTCATTCACATGCACCATTTCAATTTTGGACTTATGCTTTTCGAATAGCCATAAATTCAATTAATGCACTACCCACGTCAATTTTAAGTAATGCATCTCCATTTAAAAAATTATTTGATCAATCACCAAAATATTTAGACACTAAAAATTTTAGGTGTGCCATATTTCCCAACCTTCATCCTTATAATATACATAAATTTGCTTTTAGGAGTAAAGAATGCATTTATTTAGGCTATTCCATTAACCATGATGGTTATGATTGTTAGACCCCTCCACAGATAAAATTTATATTGTTCGAAATGCTCATTTTAACCAATAACTCTTTCCTTTTACAAACATGTCCAGCCCATCTCCTCCATCATGTGCACCAATAATACTATAGCTTACACTACATGCTCTAATCACTCAAGTCTCCAATTCAGGTATGTCATTTCCCTCCACCTTATCTTTACCGCATCACACCTCTAGTCCTACTCAAACTCTTCCTTTCTCATCTCATACTACTCCAACCTTACCCACCTCATCTAATTCACACTTATCCACAACTATCAACACTAACAGTCCTTACCTGCTAAATCCCATATCTAATCCACCTTAATCACATTCCCATACCAATCCAATCTCACCTAATAGCCCATAAATGACCTCTTTTTCACCCCGTAATATCAAATTATTGCATAATATATACCAATAACCCAATCCTCCATAACAATAACCACACTCTTCCACTTCAACCCTACCTGACACACCATTTAGCCTACCACCATCCCCACCTTCTTAAACCCACCACATGCAACTTCAACCTTGCACCTTAGCCAAATGCCAAGCCCACATTGCTCTATCCTAAAACAACAACTTGAATTATTTGCAACATGAACCATTATTTTTTAAAAATGCTATCCCTTATAAAGAATGGAAAATGGCCATGGATGATGAAATCAATGCCCTTAAATCCACTAATACATGGACTCTTATCCCTCCTCCATCAAATGCCAACATTATTGCCAAGAAATGGATTTTTCAGATTAAGAGACACTCTGATGGAACTATAAACTGCTATAAAGCATGTTTTGTAACCAAGGGGCTTACATAAATTTCAAGTGTGGATTATAAAGAAACATTTAACCTATCATTAAAGCCACCACCATCTGAGTTGTGATTGCTCTTGCCATAATGAATCAATGGCCAATGCATCAACTTGATGTATCAAATGCATTTCTACATGGTTCTGTTGAAGAGAGTATCTACATGTCACAATTACCCGGCTACATTGATCCTATTCATCCCATACATGTCTATAAATTAAATAAGTCTATCTATGGATTTAAGCAAGCCTCTTAGAGCTTGGTTTGCTCGCCTCTCTACTTATCTTCACAAGTTAAATTTTGTGCCCTCAAAGGCTTATAATTCTCTATTTATTCTAAAAAATGACACTAACCTTATTTTCTTGTTAGTTTATGTGAAAGAAATTATTGTTACAAGTTCTTGTACCAAGCTAGTTCAAAATGTCATCAAGTCACTTTAACAAGAATTTCCTATACGTGACATAGGCTCCTTACACTTCTTTCTTGGCTTGGAATTAAAGTTCCATCAAAATGGCAATCTCCTCACACAAACTCAGTATCTTAACGATATTCTACACGAGCATTATATGGAAAATTACAAGCCATGCTCCACCTCGATGCAATCCTCCATAACTTTGTCCAAATTGGCAGGAACACCTCTACCAAAAGGAGACACATATAGACATATTGTGGGAGCTCTTCAATATTTAACTATTATAAGACCAGAGATTGCCTATAGTGTCAACAAGCTTTTCCAATTCATGAACAATCCAACCAACATGCATTGGAAAGCACTTAAATGGCTACTCTGCTATATTTAAGGTACTAAGCATATTAGGTTATTTTATTCATCCATTACTTCTCCTATACTTTAATGCTATACAAACAGTGATTGAGGAGGTGATCTTGATGATAGAAGATCTACATCTGGCTATGCTATTTACTTAGGCTCTTCTTTGATTTCATGGCTTGAAAAAAAGCAACCCACCATTTCTAGATTGTCTACAGAAAGTGAGTATAAAGCTACAACTAATGCCACTTCAGAACTCATTTGGCTGCATGATTTACCTCAAGAGATTGGTTATCCTATGTCTACCACTTCTTTTTCATGTGACAATATTGGAGCAATTTATCTTAGTTCCAATCCAGTGTTTTATGCTTGCACAAAACACATCGAATTGGACTATCACTTTGTTCATGAACAAGTAAGTGGCTTCAAGTTTCCTTCAACTACAATTTGTATCAAGTCAAGACCAGCTTGCTAATTTATTCACCAAATCCTTGCCATCAGCTCGATTTTGGTCCCTCTTTTCAAAGCTTCCTCTGTGTGATGCCATGGATTTGCAAGGGGGTTTTAAGATAAAGTGATGACAGCTATGGTTTTACCATTATTACTTTTGATATACTTTGTTATTCTTTTATTTATTATTGTAATTATCTCTTTAGCTTGTATTATCATATATATACAACATTGTACTCCTTTACGAAGATGAATATAATCAAAATCTTTACAGTAATCTTTCTCTCCAAAAATAAAAATATAATCGAGTTAAGGAAATAGTCTAACAATTATTTCTCTATAAAGGTAAGGATATAATCAAGTCAAACCAATCCATGAATTACTTCAGATTTACTTGATTATTAGTAAGTTGAGCTCGAATTATTCAAATTAGTTGATGAGTTTAGCTTGAATTATTCAAATAGCTAGGAAAATAAGTAGATTTTGAACTCTTTAATGTCTATATACATTAATAGGCTCATAAACCTAATAAAAATTGTGCATATTTTTATTTTAATATAATTATTAAAATATTTTATTAAATTGAATCAAATTTAAATATTTTATAAATATATATATTTTTAAAATTTTATATAATTATTTGAGTTGAATTCACGTATAAAAATCATTTGATTAAGTGAGATTTAGATTTTAAAAAAAATCCAAAGGAACTTGGAACTTGACAATATTTCAATTCAATTCGACTTAAACTAGTTACATTTTAAAGCATTATGATGTATATAATTTGAATTTTATCACCATTGATCTATAAAATAAAGTTATACATAATTTAAAAAGGAAAAATTACCTTGTTATTATATACCCTTCTACAAATTTGTTCATTTTGATGTATATAACACATGTATAAGTGTGCTTTACAAAATATATCAAATTTAATGAATAAAAATGTCAAAATACTCGACTTTTTTTTATTTTTTTGGCCTAATAGAAATAGTCAATATGTTAGACTATTAATTTATAAAGGAAAAAAAAAAGGATTTGATCCGTAATATTTAAATTATCTTGCCATGAAGTGATATTATTACACCAAATAAGTGCTAGTCCCATTTTTCTTTCAGATATCTTTTACAAAAGTAAGTTGGTTAATATATGCATTTAAAAGGATTTAATTATTGATTAAAGAATGCTAAAGCAACCTATCAGAGGATGATAATATAATGCAAATGTGCATAGTTATTTAGGTTAGTTAAGGTTTATTTTCATTCCATTTCATTATGTTTTATGTGTTTGTTTGGTTATTGAATTGGTGTTTTTACTTATTTTATCATTAGGACTCACTAAGTAGTTTTATGCATGATTTAGGGCTCAAATGACATTTAGAAGACACTTGAAGTTGATTGGAACAAGCTAGGAAGCAAAAGGAGTCAAGCTTGGATTATCAAGAAGGTATATGACTCGTGGGCACGAGTTGTCACTGAGAGTCTCTATGACGAGTCATCACTGAATGATGAGTCATCATACTCGTGCCTTGCCCAAGAGTTATAACTTTTTTTGGTTTGAGCAGTTTTCATATTTTAGCCATAACTCCATCTACAAACATCCAACTTAGGTGATTTAATTTGATCTGGAAAGATAACAGAATGATATACAACTTTCATGAATAAACTTTCTAGAGATAAAGTCATATGGATGAATGGAAATGCCCCTGAAGTTACAAAATCTGCAAAGGGGGTGACCTTTGATGTCAAGTGGTGGCTTTCCAAGTCCAACCATATTCTAGTCACTTCCTGCAACTTTCGAGCTCTATATATACATCATTTCTGGTCTAAAATAGAGGAGACATATAAATTACTATAGTGTTTTAGAAATACAATTATTATCTTTTAGTTTTAAGAGTCATTGTAAGAAATACTTAATGAAGACAAAGCCAAGTGCAAGAGAAGATCATCCTAAATCAATAATTCTTTAGAAGACATAGAAGAGAGTTTTACTTATTCAATTATTTCTCTCTTTATCTTTCTTTCTATGATGAATTTGGTTTTCTTTTGTTGCTTCTTAATCATGTATCTAGGCTAATTTTTTGTATGGGAATTACAATGATGAATTAAATAAGAACTACATTTTTATCTTATATTATTCATGATTTAATTTCAATTAGTTTTGTGTTATGTATGTTTTATCACCATTTGTAACTTATTAATCAAATTATTTACAATAAGAATTGGAGTAATTTGATCGAAAGTAATTGAGATTACTTAAGAATGGAATTTGACTTGGAAACAAGGGATTCATCTTAAGGGAAATAGATTTAGTATAATGTGTTTTATGATTTTCTTTTATCTCTGCATTGCCATAAGAATGAATGTAGACTCTAAGAGGAAATACTTTTAATTGATAACGAGAGTTGCTTTTAAAAATTATAGACTAATTTCCAATCAATATGTTTTATGATAATTATGTTTAAAGTTCTTGTTTGATTCTGATTTATGATTCTCATATATATATATATATATATATATATATATATATATATATATATATACATTATTATAACTTGTCTTAATATTTTAGCAATTAGTTAGTGTTTAGGTATCTTTATTTGTTTTAGTCATTATTATTATTCTAATTTATTTACCTATCCATCTAAGTATCTATCCGGTTAATACAAGATTGACCCAATTCCCGAGTGTTTGACACCCTTCTTGCTCTATACTAAGTCCTAGAGACTAGGGTATATAAATCTAACTCGCAACAGATAATGAACCATGTACTCTAGAACCATATCAGGAGAAATGTGAAAGTATATATGGATGAAATTATTATGAAAACCAAGCATGCAGAGTAGCACCTTATGGATCTTGATCAGATCCTCTAATTATTGAGCCAATCTAAAATTAATTTGAATCCAGAAAAGTGCACCTTCGGAGTCAAGGTAGGAAAGTTCATAGGATTTATAATATCCCGTAGAGGTATTAAAGCTAACCCAAAAAAGATGGAGGCCATCCTCAACGTGAAAGCTCCAAAGAATATGCACGAGCTACGAAAACTAAATGGTAGGATCATGGCTTTGGGGCGTTTCATCTCTTGCTCAGCTAAGCGATGCCTACTATTATTTCAAACTTTAAAAAATTTCAAGAAATTTTTTTGGACTGAAGACTGCCAAGCAGCCTTTGAAGATATTAAAAAATTCAAATCCTCACCATCTCTGTTTAGTAGGCCGGTCCTAGAGGAAATGCTATACTTGTACCTCTCTATGGGCCAAGAATGTATAGCTTCGGTATTGGTAAGGGAGGAAGAGAGCCAGCAAAGTCTAATATACTATGTCAACAAAGTACTTTGAGGATTCAAGATTCGATACCCAACACTAGATAAACTGGCCATAGCAGTCGTCCATGCATCCCGAAAGCTCAGACACTACTTCCAGGCTTATCCCATTGTAATAAGGTCCAGCTTCCCCTTGAAAAAAATTTTACAAAGACCTAAGACATTTGGCAAATTCGTCCAATGGTCAGTATTACTCAGAGAATTTAACATCGACTACGAGTCCCGGCAGCAGGTGAAGGCTCAAGCATTAGCAGACTTTGTACAGGAAATGACACCATAAGATCTTGCCACCTCCAAAGTACTAGAATGGAGGCTTTATATCGATGGGGCATCCTCCACTTAAGGATCTAGTGATAGGATTATCCTTAAAGGACTGCGTAAAGTTCATATCAGATATGCAGTTTGAATAGAGTATAATGCAACTAACAATGCTGCAAAATGGGCATTCATCACAGGCCTAAAGTTGGCTACAGAAGTCAAAGCTGAGCATCTCACGATACACTTGGACTCTCAATTGGTACTTAACTAGGTCAAAGGGACATTCTAAATTAAAGATCCATGCATCGCCAGATACGTTGGAAAAGTCATGCAACTCCTAAAGAAGATCGAGCAAGACAGGGGACAGTGGGAAATAGTCCAAATACCCCAAAATAAAAACTTTGAGGGTGACCTCTTTGCCAAGTCAGCAACTGAAGACAATTAGGTGTTCAGAGGAATGGAGCTCACTGAAGCACTGACAAAATCCAGCATCGAGGATTCAGATATCATGAAGGTACGGGAAGTCTCAGAATGGATGAAACTGATCGTTCAATATCTAAAAAATGGGACACTTTTAAAATGATATTGGAATTCGGATTAGCTTTGAAAATATTACCAGTAAATGTACTCAAAATACTATTAAATAAAGTATCTTCATTCATTGATGAAAAAAATTATATTACAAAGTCCATCAAAAAAAATTCTCTAGTCTAACAACTAAGCATCAGATGGCTCAGACTCGGACACAGGGGGGAGAGCACCACTAGTAGCACTGACGGACGCAGGAGGCTCAAAAGATGATTCCCCAATTGATTCATCAAGTTCCTTAGCATCTGAATCTCTACCTAGGATTCATCTTTTCTGCCTCCTTTCCTTCTCAGTCTGAGAGGACCTGGCTAAAGATTTCCCCTTCAGACTAATAACAACTTCATTCGAGACTGCTAGCACTACAGGCTCGAGCGATGGGGAGGATATCTGAGCGTCTCCTTGTGCCTTTGGCTCATCAATTACAAGTTGAATCTTGTCCGTAAAGGAAAAAAAGTTAGCCATCTACAAAATAAAAAAAGAAAAATATGGAAGTTAGAACAATACCTCCTGAAGCTCAAAACATATCGGTGGATTGTATACGATATGGGCAGACCCTTTAAAGATATCTTCTTGATAGATCTTCAACTGATCGAGCATCGGCTAGGCCATGGAGATGAAATCTCAAGACCATATTTGTATCGTGGTCGGACAACTTCTAAGGGCGCTTCACCTTATGGCACTTATCAGACCATATTCATTGGATATCCACAAAGTTTGAGTGGTGCTCGATAATGAAAATTTTATGCCTCCACTTCTTATAAAGGTTCGGAAGCTTCACAAAAAGGCTATAGTTAGGGATGGCCGATAATGAGAACATCAGCTCCTCTTTTTTCTTATTCAAACTATACATGTATCACAGGACGTCTAAGTCTGGCTCTTTACCCTCCTTATGCATTAATTCTATGAACCTAATCAGGATTCGATAACTATTGGG
Organism: Mallotus nudiflorus; assembly: GCA_947683625.1. Lineage (NCBI taxonomy): Eukaryota > Viridiplantae > Streptophyta > Magnoliopsida > Malpighiales > Euphorbiaceae > Mallotus > Mallotus nudiflorus. The sequence continues at coordinate 3,198,708 of CANTUR010000061.1, forward strand.
ATGAAGTTGATTGGGTGCTATGTTATACCTATTCAAGAATGTTTTCACAAAAGGATCTAGAGGGAACTTTAAACCCCTCTCTAGTTGGTCAAAATACATAACTAACCTATCAAGATCTAGCATTGGAGTATGGGCTCTAAATTTCCTATCTACGGTGTGCAAGGTGAAATCGACAGGAATACTAAAATGTCTTTGATACCACCCTAACAAATTCTCATTTATTCTAAAGACAAACATGTCAGAGCTAACTTGTTCCCTCGGTGCCATGGATTTATCTAACAAGCAAAAAAGAAATGTATGAAGGAAGAAAAAGTTAATCTGGTTATATAATGCAAGGGTTGTTGCAGGAAAAGCATAATGACAGAACGCATAAGGAAGAAAAAGTAAATAAGATAGCAAGAAAAAAAATGCAATAAATCAAAGAAGTAGAGGCACTTATAGGACAATAAAAGGCTCTGGAATAAGCCATTACCACCCTCATAAATACTTTGATTTCTCCCACATCATTAAGGGCAGTCTAGGAAACGGAAAAGACCCATTAATCGAGTAGTCATTATTATGGCAGCAGAAACGTCTCATCTTCTAACACATGAACAGACGAAACAGTTAAGCAATTCAAATTTTAAAAAAAGGCATCGAAACGACGTAGTAGTTATCAACCCCGTACACATCACTACCAGTTGTCCCTCCATGTCGATCATCTAAAGCTCCAGTATTAATGACTAGTAACTGAAAATTGGCACCGTTAGGTCACTTATATAGTATTGGGGTTTGGCACTCAGACCACGCTTTCAATGCATCGAGACTATATGACACTTGGGTTGCGCTTCTAATGCACCAAGATTAAATCTAGTGACTGAAGCTAGCACCCTCAAGTCACTTTTCTAGTACTGAGGTTTCGAGCATGTAAGCCTCACGTCCTTGCACCGAGTATCTAAGCCTCGAGAATTTAAGTCCAGCGACTGAAGTTGGTACCCCCAAGTCACTTCTACGATACTAGGGTTCAGCACTCAGGCCGCGCTTTTAATGCACCGAGCATCGAAACTCTAGTGACGATTGGTTCCGTCATGTTATCTCCGTATTAACGGGTTAATCCATTACATCTTTATTATAGGTCTTAAGTCCAATTGGCACTTCAAGTATGTCCTCAAACGATGATTTCAAAATTCGGTATCGAGCTTTATTTTTTCCTATGATTGGGGCTGGCTGCCTCAACTCATCCTTTCATAACAAATGCAATAATTCAAGCAATCTTTTCCTCCGAAAAGAATGATATTTTCCATCACCATACAGACCTGGATATATTGGACAAAAATATCCGAACAGACTTGGGGGGGATTCTTGATATCCCACATATATATTTCTATCTAATTAAGATCTTTATTTCCCTGTATAGATTACTCGGAAAGGAAGGACGACCAAAGACATTCAGAAAAAAGTTCTTGAAACAGAAGACTCCAAAAAAAAGAATGAATACTTTTCTAATTGGCTTAAGACTCCTACTCTTTTAAAGTTTGAGTATCACTATCACTATCACTATAAATAAAATCTCATATTTCTCATTTTTATTCATTCAATTCTCTCATATTTTCATTATTTTTATTTTCTCTCTAAATTTTTTCTCTATATTTTAATTTAGATATCGAAAAATTTATAAAGATCATTTTAACCTCTTATATTGTTCTCTATTCACCATTTACAAAGTGTCAGCTCAAAAGTTATGGAAAGTAAATTATCAATTATAATAAGAGGGGAAAATTAAAAGTGAAGCCCCGTGCTTTTTTGATCAAACTGCCAAGTCTCCGGGTCGAAATACTCTATTGCAACTGACCAAAAGAAATTAAAAGTGAAGGACAAAGTCAAAAAGCCGTCCACCAACATTTGGCAATCCATGAATATAGATGAGCTAGCTAGGGTTAATCAAAGTTTTCATATCTAATGATTGTTAATCACAGTAAACATGATCAACCATCCAATAATAAAGGTTGTATTTTTATATAGCTATAGGTCCTGAGCTATACATGAGCTAGTAGAAATCATGGCAAAGCATGTGATTGTTCGTAAGCATTTAATTTTTTTTTTCTTTTCAATGACTGATGGAATACACTCTATATATTTATTATATCGTAATATTTATCTATCAAATTATTATTATTATAGTTATGTATAGGGTGTTAAACTTTTTCTAACTAACTTGATATTAAAAGCTAAGGGTCTTAATTTTTTACATCCATAAGACTTAGATCATGGTACGTCCGCTTGATCGAAGCATTTAATCTTTAAGCATGCAACAACAGCCCCTATGTATTAATCAATCTGAAATGTGATCATATATTTAACCATACTTAATTATGTAAGTGGCCAAGGTCATCCATGTCCATGTTAATGTTATGTATAGGGTCGTCTTCTCCTCTCCTCTCCTCTCATCATCAGTGCAAATATCTCAATGTGGAGAGACCCCATTCATATATGGTATAATATTTAGATTACAACGGGTGCTGCTGCTGCCATCATTTTGCTTTTCCTAGCTACGTACCTCTCTATGACCATGACTTTATTAATTATTGGCTGCTGCATGGCAGGCGCGGCGGATATATATTTGCAGGAATCATGTGGCTAGGAGAGAAAGTCAGTTTCAGAATCCTCTTCGATTAAAGTATCTTTGCGAATATACATATACAGTAACAGATTTGTGGTATTTCTGGCACCCAACATGTTCTTGCATTGTGTAAAAAAATAAAATTTCTTCTGTTAAAAGGTAAAACATCTTTGAATTCCGTCACAGAAAGTAATATATATATATATATGGACAATGTTTACTCTGGCCAGTGCGTAGCAGGTTGAGGTAAATTACTGGTAAAAATAATAATTTAAAAGTAAAAATGTAAAAAGTATATATATTTTGTCTTTTAACAGTTAATGACTACTTCGAATTACGATACTTATCAGATATTGTATAAAATTTATGAAAATAACACAATAGCCTCTAATAATTACGTTATTTTAAATAACGTTATAATGAGATCTTTTACGAGAATTTTTTATACTACAACGTATGGTTTTGCTTTTAAATTTTTTATTAGATAATTAAATCTTTTTTAGACCAATATTAATTAAATAGACATAAAAATTATTTTCATTTTCAATAGTGTAAAAATATCTTATAACCACATTAAAAAAGTAATTATATTTTTTGACTTTCCTATTAATATTAAAAAAATAGCCAACAATTTATTGAAAAACTAATAAAAACTACAGCTAATAAAGGGTGTGGATGATGAGTTTAGGTCAAAAAATGTGATTTTGCATAAACTTTTTACTATCTTTCTCTCTCTAGTACTACGGCCTAATCAGAGCTGAGCACCATACGCATGCATGAAAGTGTCATCAGTATTCTACTGCATTACACGGCAATTTATTGGGGCTATTTGCAGTTATTTTACCAAACTTTTTAACTAAATACTGTTAAATTATGTGATCGTTGAAATTTATAATAAAATTCTATAACTTTTTGTTTTATTATTAATAAATTATATAAATTCAATTTTTGATAAAAATAATCATGTTGTACTCTATATGACACATATCACACTACGATGACATGATATTTATAAACCCGATATCTTAATATAATAAAATCATCATTAAAAGTGATGTATCTTAATAATATCAATGCTAAAAGTTGGATACTATCAATAAAATGATTTTTGATTGTTTAATTTGTTTTTGTTTTATGATGATAAAATTTTAAAATTTATAGTTTTTAAATGAAAATTTATATTTTTAATATATATCTTAATTTTTAAATAAAATAAAATGTTCATAATTTAAATTAATATTGAACTCAATAAAAATCATTTTAAATTTATTATATATTCTTAACTCGTAAACTTGTTCAAATAGTAGTATAATGCAATACTATTTTAATATGAAATATATTACATATAATTTTTAGCTTATAATAAATATAAATTTTTATTTTTATTATAAAATATTCAATTATAATTATAATTTAATTTTTAAATAAAATGAAATATTTATAATTTTAATTAATATTGAGTTCAATAAAAATCATTTAAAATTTATTATATATTGTTAACTCATAAACTGGCTGAAATAGTAATTTAATGCACATTACTATTTTGATATAAAATATCTGCATTTATATTTAATATATTTTATAATAAAAATTTATATATATTATAAGCTAAAAAATATATACTATATATTTCATATTAAAATAATAGTGCATTAAACTACTATTAGAGTTGGTTTACGAGTTAACATTATATAATAAATTTGAAATAATTTTTATTGAATTGAATATTAATTTCAATTAAATATTTATTTTAATTAAAAATTAAATTATAATTATAATTATAATTCAACATTTTATAATAAAAATTTATATCTATTATATGCTATAAAATATATATTTCATATCAAAATAGTAATGCATTAGAATACTATTCGAGCCAATTTACTAGTTAACACTATATAATACATTTGAAATGATTTTTATTGAATTGATTATTAATTTAAATTAAACATTTCATTTTGTTTAAAAATTAAATTTTAATTTTAATTGAATATTTTATAATAAAAATTTATATATTATTATATGCTAAAAAATATATACTATATATTTTATATCAAAATAGTAGTGCATTAAACTACTATTCAAGTTGATTTACAAGTTAATAATATATAATAAATTTTAAATGATTTTTATTGAAATGAATATTAATTTAAATTATGAACATTTTATTTTATTTAAAAATTGAGATACACATTAAAAACACAAATTTTCACTTAAAAACTATAAAGTTTGAAATTTAATCATTAAAAAACAAAAACTAATTAAACAAACAAAAATCAACTAAAAAATCAAAAATTTTCATTTATGGTATCCAATTTTTAGCATTAGTCTCACTATAGTATCTCACTTTTAATAATAATCTCATTATACCATATAGCGCTACATCAGTGCAGTATGAAATGTCATGTGACGTGCCACGTGGTTATTTTTGACTGAAAATCATGTTTAAATACTTTATTAGTAATAAAATGAAAGGTTGTAAAATTTTATATTACATTTTAAAGATTGAATACTTTAATGCTATATAATTAAAAAATGGGACACCATCAATATAAATAACTCCAATCTATTGTGGCATGCACTGATCAAAAAATATTGTGGCATACATAAATCTACTGTTTATGATAATGATGAATCTTGCAACATTTTATTGGCACAATTCATTTATGGCTCTTTAAATTTAGAATAATTTATTTGATATTTTAATTTATAATTTTATTTTTTTAATATTTAAATTTATTTAAAATTCCCTAATATAATAATATAATATATTTACTATCCTTATATATATTACCTTTTGTTAGTTTGATCAATTAAATCTTTAAAATATGATATATACTTATTTGTGATATTTGATGAATATATATAGATATATACACCTAGCCAGCTACTGCAGCTGCATGCCGATGGATAATTCAGTACATGTAGATGTCGACATGTCGAAATGAAGAGTACTGTAGGGAACAGCAAAATCGTTTTCAGAGATATAGAGAATCAAGGGCTGAAGAAAGTTTTATCTGTTAAGAAACAAATTTTTCAAGAAAAAAAAAATGCTAAGTTGTTGGCTAGTATCTAACTATTTATACGCGTACCCCTTCATCAATACGATTTCTATATGTGCTGGGCAAGAATTTGATGCATGTGTTGTTGCTAGGGCAAGCAGGCCTCGTAGTCAATCAATCATTAAATAAGTGACCAACTAATTTTAATATTTTACGATGAGATGTAGATCGTGAGTAAAATATTTATTTAATTATTTTTTTATAAAAAATATTATTTCATATACATATTTTTATTTTACTAAGAGTTTATTTTTCTATATATGGATTACTTATAAATAAAAAATGTTCAAATCAGATAAGAGAAAAATTTCTAATTAAAAAAACTCTTGGATGAGAAGAAACATTCTCCAAATAGGCAAAGATAAATTTTGTTCATTTCAGATTTAAGTATCACTATCTATATAAATAGAATTACATATCCCTCTGTCTCATCCATATGCCACCTCTCACCTTAAACTTTGTTGATTCTTTAGAGGGTTTAGAGATTCCAGAAGTAAGTTATCAAGTGGCGCTATCTATAGGAAACTCTTAAGTTAAAGCCATCATATCTATCGAGAAAAGCATTTACATCATGACTTCCCATCCATCGTCAATCTCAACTCCAAATACTCAAATTAACCCTCTAGCCCTTATTCCTCCGATCAATCTATCAACACCTATTTTCTCTATTCCCTGAATTAACCTGTCACCCATCCAACCAATAATTCCACCAACACATTTTCAGTTTATTGGACCCTTATCATAAGTTCCCTCGAAGCATATACTCCAATTAGTAATACCTAGGGATGGCCAATACCAGGCAATGACTTTCCTTATTATGATCCTCTGCAGTATAACAACAGAACTATACCTTTCTCATATTTGCCAGAAACCCTTGCCATAAACACACTAAACCTATACATAGTAACCTAGACACTCAACCTACTTCCATCAAGCAAATAAGCAATGACAAAAAAAAATCCAAACCCAGATGCTCCTGATGCAACAATAGCTAAATGTCTTAATTCAAGGTAGTAATCTCGGAATAACTCATCTAGAGAATAATGTAGCAACATCGCCAGTAATAACTTCAAGTGTACCTAGTGAAAATAAAAAAAAGTCATAAAGCTCCGAAAGGGAAATTTAGCACAACAATCCTAGCCTTGAATGGCTTAAATATAGCTCAAAAGGTTGAAAAGGTTATGCATAAGGCTCGTACTGGACCCAGTAAAGCAGATGAATGCATTCTAGAAGGAAAGACAACCTTTGTGAATAGAATAATTAGGACGGAGATCCCATCCAAGTTTAAAATGCCTTCATTAGACCAGTTTGATGGAATCGGGGATCCCATCAACCACATATCCTCTTTCAGGACCATGATGTTGCTTCATAATGTAAATGATAAAATAATATGCAGAGTCTTTCCTAGCACACTTACTAAGAATGCTTAGAAATGGTTCCATTGTCTTCCTGAATTCTATTTCATCTTTTAAAGAATTAGTTAAAAAGTTTTGAAATCGATTTATTACCAATGTACCTTCTCCCAAAAATATTAATGATCTTTGAATATGAAACAAGAGGCTGCAGAATCATTGAGAAGCTACCTGGATAGATTTAACAAGGTGGTTATGCAGATAGAGAACTTAATTGATGAAGTAGAGAACTTAATTAATGAGTAGCCATAGAAGCCCTAAAGAATGAAACTCAATTGGGAAAGCTCAAAGATAAGATCTTGACTAAAGAACCTGACACTTTTACTGAACTAATGGCCATGATAATAAAATTAATAAAAATGAACAAAGATAGAAGGATGCGTCGGGATGACGAGAAGACACCTCTCATAAAAGATGAAAGGTCAGAACCAAGAAGGCCTAGATTTCAACGATCAAACTTCAGAACCCTAATGAAGGACTTAAAAAGGAAATTGAGAGATATACATAGCTAAACACCTCCAAATAAAAAAATCCTTACATGGATCAAATAGAGTGGAATTTGTATAACACCAACTATAAAGCTGAGTCCTACTAAAAGGGCTAGGTGGGATAAGAGGTTCTACTGTTAATACTATCGGGACTATGGACATGAGATTGACACATGCCAAGAATTAAAGAATGCTATAGAAAGGTTAATACATAATGGAAAACTTAAAAACTTCACTAACATAACCAGAAGAATCTATGAGGTAGAGGATCAGGATAGAGATAAGCCAGAATAAAAGAAATCTCAAAATGAAGTAGTTGGATTTATCAACATGATAGTCAGAAGGGGAAGTAACTGAAAGAAAACCCAAGAGAACTCGAAAGGAGGAAAGTTTCATTTTTAAAAAGAAACGAACCATCACATTTGGTCTAGAAGATGGTAGGCATGTTAAATATCCACACAATGATGCCTTACTGGTAAGTGCATTCATTAATAATTACTAAGTAAAAAGATTGCTAATTGATGATGGAAGCGTTGTCAATTCACTCTCTTGGGATTTGTAACTGATTTAAAAGTCATTTGGAACCCCATCACAAGTTTTGGCGGAGGAACCACATAGCCAATAAGACTGGTAGAATTCAACAACTGAAAAACTAAAGATGTGAAAGCCATCAGAGCTCTATTTAATGTGGTAGACCTTCCTCTCACATAAAATAGAATCATAGGCTGACTAATACTCTATGAAATTGATGCAGCCACAAGCATTAGGTGTCCGACCATGAAGATCCCTCTTGAAAATCAAGGGATAATAATCTATAGAGATCAAACCATGGCTAAACAGTGCTATCAGCTGGCTATCAAACCCTAGATGGAAGTATTCCCTCTAGAAACCGTAGAGATTGAGAAACAAAGAGCTAATCTTAAGCCAGATGATCAAGTCCAAACTTTATAAATTACTGAAGGAAAGATAGTTAAAATTGACAACGAGCTCGATGATAAAGTTAAAAGGGGAATAAGCAACATCCTCATCAAGCATTCAAATAGCTTTCCCTCCAAAGCATTTGAGATTATTGGGGTAGATCCTTAGATTGCCTCACATTGTTTGAACATTAACCCAAGTGTAAAACCTGTAGTTCAAAAAAATAGAAAATTTGCATATGAAAGGCAGCAGGTGATTGCCAAAGAAATAAATAAATTGCTAAAGGCCGAATTCATCAGAGAAGTCATACACCCAAAATGGGTAACTAACGTGGTGCTGGTTAGAAATTTAAATGGGGAGTACATAATATGTATTGATTATGCTGACCTCAATATACATGCCTAAAAGATAGTTATCCGCTACCAACAATTGATCAGCTGGTAGATTATGCTGTTTGCTATAACTTGTTTAGCTTTGTGGACGCCACTCAGGGGTATTATTAGATTTTAATGAAGAATGAAGATTAGGAGAAAACATCATTTATCACTCGTGAAGGCCTTTACTGTTATAAGGTCATGCCCTTCAGGTTAAAGAATGCCTGAGCAATATACCAAAGGCTGATGAACTAGGTGTTCCAAAATCAAATTAGGAAAAATGTAGAAGTATATATGGATGACATCATTGTCAAGAGCCAACCAATCAAGTTAAATCTGAATAAGTGAGTCTTCGAAGTTAAAGTAGGTAAATTATTAGGATTCATGATATCCCATAGAGGAATCAAAGCTAATCCAAAGAAGATGGAGGCTATACTTAAAATAAATGCTCCAACATTATTAAACGAGATCCAAAAACAAACTAACAGAATAACAACTTTAGGGCATTTCAACTCTTGCTTAAGTAAAAGGTGTTTATTACTATTACAAGTTCTAAATAAACTCCAAGAAATTTGTATGAAATGAAGAATGCTAGGTTGCCTTTTTAAAAGACATAAAAAAGTTCTTATCTTTGTTACCTCTACTTAGCAAACTAATTCTTAGAGAAGTTTTGTACCTATATCTCTTTGTTTGGCAAAAATCAATTACATCAATACTAGTTAGAGAAGAAGAAAACTAGCAGAATCTGGTGTACTACATCAGTAAAATACTCAGAGGTTCAGAAATCCAATATCCAAAGCTAAATAAATTTGCTATAATCATTGTGCATACATCCTGAAAGCTTATACATTATTTTCAGACTCACACGATCATCGTAAGATCCAAATTTCCATTCAGAAAAATCTTATAAAAACTTGAGACATCCAGAAGATTAATCCAATGGTCAGTATTTCTCAGAGAATTTGACATCGATTATGAACCTCAAAAATAAATCAAGCATAAACCTTTACAAATTTTATGCAAAAGATGATGGTGGAAGACTTTGTCCCATCTTCATGCCTAGAATAGAAGCTATATATAAATGAAGCTTTATCCATTAGAGTATTCGGTGCTAAAATTATCCTCAAAAGGCCAAGCAAAGTCAAAATCAAATACGCGATGCAAATAAAGTAGAATGCCATTAATAATGCAGTCGAGTATAAGGCACTCATCATAGGATTAAAGTTAGTTACAGAAGTCTAAACCGACCATCTCAAAATATATTATAATTTATAACTGGTAGTTAACCAAGTCAAAGGAACATACTATACCAAAGAACCAAGTATAGTCAAATATGTAGAGAAAGTCAAATAGCTCCTAAAGAAGCTTGAATAGGAATGGGGATAATGAGCAATCATTCAAATTCCCAAAAGTGAAAACTTAGAAGCAGACTTATTAGCCAAGTCAATAGTAAAAGACAGTCAAATGTTTAAAAAGCTTAAGCTAACTAAGGAGTTGATGAAGCCAAGCATCGAGGAAGAAGAGATCTTAGATATCCAGGAAATAGAAGAATGGATGAAACTAATCATTCAGTATCTCGAACATGTATTCCCATAAGATAAGTTAAAGGCTTAAAACTAAAAATAAAAGTTGCACATTATTCCATGCACAATAGGGAACTCTACAAAAGGTCCCTATCATATCCCTGGTCTAAATGTGTATCACCAGAGGAAGGAAATTACATACCTAAAGAGATTCATAAAGGAATTTATATGGAGCTCACAAGTCTCATAATTCACTGATCAGAAAAAGCATTGCTTTAGGGTTACTATTAGCCTACTATGTCCCGAGATGCTCAAAAGCTAGTCTAGAAATTCCATAAGTGTCAACAGTTTGCTCACCTCAACCACAAGTCTTTTAATATTCAGCATCCAATTGGGAGTCCTTGGCCTTTCATAATTTAGGAAATGGATATCCTAGGTCCATTTCCAATCTCAACCTCTTAAAAGAAATTCTTGATCGTAGCTATTGACCACTTCAACATATGGGTAGAAGTTGAAGCTGTCCCAACCATAACTAAGGCTCGAATCCAACACTTTTCTGGAAGGAAGTAATTTATAGATTTGATGTACCACACACTTTGATAATAGATAATGGCAAGCAATTTGACAATGAGAAGTTCAGAAGGTTATGCTCTGATCTCAATATAAAGCTTAGATTTACTTCAGTGGCTCATCCACAAATAAATGGTCAGATAAAAGTCACCAATAGGATCATCATACAAGGTTTAAAAAAGAGGTTAGATGAGAAGAAGTGAAATTGGGTTGAAGAACTCAACAATGTCATTTGGGCATATAGAACAACACCCAATACCTCCACAGGAGAAATGTCTTTCAGATTGGCTTATGGTATGGATGTTATAATCCTAGTAGAAATTGAGTTATTAAGCTACCAGGTAACTGGAGATTTAGATCCATAGATTAACAACATCAATGCTCAAATATGCCTAGATCTACTTTAAGAAATGAGAGAACAAATATACATTATAGTAGAAGCTCAGAGGCAGAGGATCACGGAGTATCATAACAAACATGTCCGGCTAAGGTAGTTTAAGGTCAGAGATTGGGTACTCATAAGGGCTGATATTGGCAGAGGCAGCTCTGGAATATGCAAGCTCGAACCTAACTAGGAAGGCCCTTACCAAGTCATTGAAAAAATGACTAAGAGGGAATAAAAAATAAAGAAAGAAAATAGCTATCTCAATACTGAAACTTAGACAGTCTTAGGAAATACTATCAATAAATGCACTCAGAGTTTAGTAAGTCTTGAGAAATAAAATACTTCATTCAAGATGTTGTATTACATCAGCTTAAGAAAAAGAAAGAGAATTTTTGCTAAGTAATTTACAAATTTGCCTCGGTATTGAGAGGCTTAATACTTTAGCATGAACAAGATTTACATTCTCAGAATTTTAAAACTCAAACATAAAGGTTAGTTCAAAACCAAGAGTAACAACATTAGAATAAGATTTCTCTCTAATAGACCTCAGATCCTCCAGTTGCTCAGAAGATGATTTTTCAGTAATAGGCTTCCTAGTAGTAGCCTTCAGATTCTTCCATTGCTTGAAAGAAGACTTACTACGAGCATTTTCTTTAACAATTATTTTCACCAAATTAGTGGGTGTAATCTTTTTAAGATAAAAAAAGTCTAGATCAGGATGTAAAGCAAGCAAGATCCTCTAACAGTCAGACTTGTAAGCTTTAAGAAATCCCATGACCATCTTTTGATAATTTTTCTTATCGCCTTTACGAGATTTCCCTACTTCAATGATTTTTTTCTTTAAAGCCACAATCTTAAAGTCCTACCTCTTTATCTTTAAAGTAAACTAGGCTTGATAATGTTTTAGCTCTTCAACCCTCTTTTAACTTGCCTCAGCCTCAGGTCTGGCCTCAACATACTTTGTCTAGAAAAGTTCTAGTGCCTTTTTCGCTATCTTAACTTTCTTGTCATAATCTTTAGCTACTGTGCCAACCTCTATCTCCTTCAAGTTGTATTAGCTCTTAAGGAAGTAATAGTTATCCTTAGCCAACAGCAAGGGTTGAGTCATCTAAAAGAGAGAAAAAGGTCATAACCAAGAATACCTATACATATAAGCACAAGCAAATAAAGTATAAGATAATTACTTCTAGAGAATGTCCAATCATGGAGTTGAACAACTCCTCCTTATCCATATTCATCCACTGTTAGATGTCTTTAGGGAGTCGTAGACACTAGGCATACTAATCCTAACTTGAAAATTTAGGATACTTAGAGGCTTCATTTTCTTTAAGATCTATTTTCTCATATTCGGGCACCCATTAATATTTGGGCATTTGATAAACACCTCACCATTTAACTCCTCCTCCTTAGCATCTGAATCCTTGTTCTAGGGTCACTTTTTACAAGTCTTAGATATTTCCTTCTAAGAAGGATCAATTATAGCTTTTCCTTTGTCACTAAGTCTAATATCAGTTGGAACCTCTGAAACATTTAGTTCTTGAGCAGGTGGAGTCACTTGAACATCCTCTTAGGTCTTTAATACATCATTTGAAAGTTGTATCCTGTCAACAAAGGCAAAAAAGTTAATCATCTACAAATAAAAGAATAGAAGAGTTAAAATATACCTTAAGAAGATCAAGTACCTACCATTAGCAGTTTCATCTCCAAGATAAACTCTCTGGATATATCTTCAAGAAAGATCCCTAGTAGATCTCATTTCAACTATGCTTTTGAGATAGAGTCTGGACGCTATATCTATGTCCTCTTTAGGTAGATGTAGGGGCATGGTATTTTCTGGTTTTCATCAACCCATAGGCACTGGACATTGACAAAGTCTAAAGGATGTTTAATCATAAAAAAATCTATACCTCCAAGACTTCTGTAAGTCCAAAAGCTTAAAAATAGACTTTGATGAGGTACAATCGATAGTGAAAAAGTCAACTCCCATTTCTTCTTGTTTAGGCTATACATATACAGGAGCATATTCAAATATGGTTCCTTATCTTCCCTATGCATAAGCTCTATATATCTTATTAAAATCTTATAGCTATTGGGGTGCAGTTACTCAGGTGCTATATTAAACCTATTCAAAAAATTCTTCACAAAAGGGTCCATGGGAAATCTTAAACCTCCCTCTAACTAGTTAGTGTAAATGACCATCCAGTGTAAATGACCATCCTTACCATGTCCAAGAAATGCTCGTGAGCCCTAAAGTTTTTTTCTACAATATTTAGCACATACTTTTAAGGAATGCCATACCTCCTCCTATACATGCTTGCATGTCATTATCCACTTTGGATTCAAACAAATCAAATTTTACTTACTTTTATAGAGCCATGGATTCTATTAAGCAAAAATAAAAAAAAAATAAAAAAGGGAAGAGTCTTCATTTGAAAGAAGAAGGAAGAAGGCAGGTCTATAAAAAATTCAAAGGAAGTAGAATCAGAAAAATACTTAACAGTAAAAATAGCAAGAAAAATATAACAGTGAAGCAAAAGTAAGGCTAACAAAAGGATTGGCTTATTTAAAGAGAAGCAAAAGGTTTTAGAATGACCACTATGACCTTTATGGTTATTTACATCTTTCTCATTTAATATTAAGGGTATTTCGAGCAAAAGAAAAGCTCATTAATCGAGCAGTTATCATTATGGCAACTAAAATGTCTCATCCTCTTACATATAAATAAACGTGAAAGTTTTGAAATTCAAAATCTAAAAGAAATATCGCAAGATGTGGCAATCAAAAAGTTTTGCTTATCTCACTGCCCGCTATCTACATTTTTCAAAACTCGGATGACTTTGAGCATCTAAATCCAATGATTGAAGTTGACACTCTCAAGTCGCTTTGATAGTACTAAGGTTCAGCACTCAAGCTGCATTTCTATGACACCGAGCATCTAAGTTCAGTGACTAAAGTTGGCACCCTCAGGTTACTTTGTTAGTACTGAGGTTCGACACTCAGGCCGTATTTCTATGACATCGAGCATCTGAACTTTAGCAATTGATATTGGTCCTTATGTTGTTTACTATAATACTGAGGCTCAGAAGACTCAGATAGCTCTTTTAGTACTAAGTATCTAAAACTCTAATGACAGTTGGTCCCGTCAAGTCAATCCTATAATACTGACGGGTTAATCCCTCGGGACGTTATATAAATGCCAAGTATCTACAAGTCTAGTTGGCATTTTCACATTCTTATATTTAGACACAACAATGTCAAGACTAGGTACCAAGCATTATCACCATCATATTTTATGACTGAGACTGACGACCTTAGCTTACCCTTTTGCATCAAATATGATTATGCACGCAGTCTCTCTTCCAAAGGAGGAATCACTATTTTGAGTTATTTATCACCATGCATCTATCAAATAAGGATACATTGGATATAAATATTCGAACATGCTTTTGGAGGGAACTCTTGATACCCCATATACATATTCCTATTCTACTAAGGGTTTATTTTTCTATATAGAGTTTACTTACAGATGAAGAATGTCCAAATCATATAGGAAAAGAATTCCTAATTAAGAAAACTCTCGAATGGGAAGAAATACTCTCCAAATAGACATAAGTCCTACATCAAAGAGGAATCATGTCCCTCTCAAGTTTGAGCATCACTATCTCTATAAATAGGACTTCATATCCCTCATTCTATTCTCTCATACTCCTTGCTCTCCTTATTTCTCTACACTCTCTCTCTTGACATTCTCTAACTTTTGGAGGATTTGTAGAGATCCTCCCCACCTCTCACCTTGCCCTTTGTTAATTCCTCACAGGGCTTAGACTTAGAGATTCCAGAATCAAGTTATCAGAAAATATGCCCTTTTAGATCATTAAAGAGTTTTGATATATATCATTAGACGAATAACATAAAGAAAAGTATAATTAAAAAGTTTCAAAATAAATTTTTATTTAAATTGTAAAATTTTTTATTGTTATTTTTCAATAGCATTGATAGAGCGCTATTTGAATTTACAACTCCGTGATTCATTCGATAATTTGTTTGTTCCATTCAATAACCTTTTTTTTTATCACTTAGTGGCATATTGATTAGATATAAATAGACTTTTTGATCTTTAAATTAGTTTGATTGATAAAAATATCAATAAAATTATCACAATGGAAAGATATATAAAATTCATAAAGGATAACAATTAAAATTCCACAGAGAGTATTAACCCTTTAATTTTTTTTTAAAAAAAAAAACTAAATTAAAGATTTGTTTATTACAAAGAAATAAAGGAAAACAAATAAAAAAAATAATGAGGGACAACCATCAATTTAAGAAATGGTCGGTGGTGACTAAAAAAGTCCACGTCCACAAGTCTTATAACTTTTCAAATATTTCAATCAAGTTCTAAAATTATTTTTTTTTAATTGAGTCCTATAAGTTCTTTAATATTTACTCATTAGTCCTTCTCAATTAAATCAAACAGAATATGTTGATGTGTCAATTTGATCCCACCAATTTCATACATATATGCGGCTAACCTATACCATCTTTTTCATATCATAAACAACATCTTCTTCTCTCTTAATCTAATTGCAATGGCTAATTATTTGCATTTACATCACAAAATTCTTCCATTGACAACTTTGGCAGACACTACCAATTCAACTATAAAAGGTAAAGCCTCCACAGTAATTTAATGACCCAATTCAAAAATTCTTACTTCAAACAATCACTAAGAATAAGCTAAATGGTTATAAAACTAACAAAAGAAGAGAAATTGTTACCAAAATCAATTCAAACATTCAAAAAAATAAAACTAGCTTGAAATAAATAATTACTAAACAACACATTCATACAAGAAATAATAGTGGAGAAACAAAAGCAGAAAACTCATTATTAGAACCAATTCAAAATTTTGAATAACAGTAAAATTAGAGCTTCAAATGAACTAATTACTAAGCAATAGACACAAAAAATCACCTAAAATAAAATAGAAAAATCAATCAATCCATCCTCCACACAAGATAGCTCAAAGAAGAAGATGATGAAGATAAACTCACAAAAATTACATAAAATCCAAAAAATTCTCATGAACCCATATATAGAGGAATCTCGAAAAGATGATATACGAGGAAAAGAGAAAAACCCAGAAATGAAAAACTCAAACATAAATTAAAAAAGACAAGAGCATGACACAAAACCAACAACAATTCATGTTAGTTCTTCGATTGAAACCCCGCACTATCATAGAACCACATAGCCTTCTTCTTTAACTAATTATATTTTAAAAAAATCAGTTTCATCTTTTAGCTCTAGCCATTACTAATAACTTAAACGCAAGCACAAACTAGTGAGATTTCATCATCAAGAACATGGTTTATTTCAAAATTTTAATAGATAGTATATAATAAAGAGCAACTAATGATTGTTGAGAAAGAAGAAAGGTTGAAATAAAAGGGTTTTGATCGGCAGTGATGCTACCTCACATGAACAAAATAAATGAAGGATAAAAAAGAGGGGAGAAGGGTTTTAAGAGAGATGTTGGTGGAGATGTGGTTTTGGTAGTGGGAAGTAGAAAGCATAATTGGAATTATTTATAGCCGTGATTGATGATATGGAAAAATAAGCATGAGTTAGCTGTAAATGCATGTGCATTCTATTTGATTTAAGGGAGAATGATTAACGAGTAAATATTAAAGAGTTTGTAGGACTCAATTAAAAAAATATGATTTTAGAACTTATTAAAAATATCTAAAAAATATAGAACTTATGGGTCATTATTTTAAATATTTGAAGAAGAAATAGAAAGAAAAAATGGATAAAATTTTAAATTTTATTTAATTATAATTATTCATATCTATTATTTATTAATAGAATATAGTACTCCAAAATAAGAGGTAAAAATTTTCAAGCTATCTTAAATTATTGGGAGGATTTACACCTGTGAGAACTTTTTTTAAGCACAGTAAATTTTGAAAAGAGATTATAGGGGTTGGAGGATTTAGCCGCGTGATAAAATAGTAAATTTTTTTTTGGGTGAAAATATAAAATAGTAAATCATTCATCTTAAGTGGTTAGACCCTAGTAGTGAGTACTTGGTAGTGATGAAAAGACGAAAAGGTGCTTGCATTGTGTGTGCAGATTCAGCTTGGGCTCTTAGCTGGCCACTCTACGCTGAACAATCGATGCCTAGTTCTAACCATGGTTAGCTCAAGCTTACCTGAAAATGACCTGTTTTCCATAATAATAATAATAAATATTAGTTTAATAGTAATTTCTTTTTAATTGAGAATGTAATTAATCAATACATAAACACGAATATAAAGGAAATAATTTTCTTTTTTGTAAAATAAAATTAGAATGAAGTTGAAATTTAATTAAAGTTTTATTTTAAATAAGTATTTCGATTAAAAATGTTGGAGTTTTTTAATTTCCATTTATCTAAATAAAAAGATTTTGAAAATAAAAATAAGTTATGTAATCTCTTGGAGATTTATGGAAAGATTTATGCTAACTGGTCCTTGAAAAATCTACGCTTAAATTCACATGATGCATAATCATGCTCTAATATGAGATTTATATTATATTAAGTATAGCATGTCGATTGCGGGTTACCAATAAAGATCATATAACAAATCCGTTAATATTTGCAAGTATATTATTATTACATAATTATTATCTCATCAATCTTGCGTAACGGATCCATGATGGTTGGTCCACGATTAAAGATTACTTTAATTATATTATTTTAGCAACTAAAAGTTACAAACCACGTTATATACGCGCCAGTCGTCACACTAGCCAACTTAAAAACGGCATTAGCACGCAGTCCAAATGACAAAATTTGTTCACATTTTATTGAAAAAAGTACATTTCGAATACATTTAGATATAAATATTTAACAATGAAATTGGAATTTGTAATCTAATCACCCTTGAATATAAATATTTTAAGTTTCGAAGTTTATAATCTAATTACTTTAAAATATTTGAAAATGAAATTGTCACTCTATTTATCATTTTAATGAATAAAAAGTTAGTAGTTGTTCCACTCAAATTACAATATATTATTTTTATTCATAAATGAATATTATTGGATATAGAAATAGTTAGAGGATTGTTTCATATACAGAAATAAATTAAAAAGACATGAAAATAATCTAAAAATATATGAAAAATAAACTAAAATTAAAGCAAAAATATTCCATTTAATATATATATAGAGTACTAAAAAAGATAGAGAAGTATAAAAATCCAATTTGAATGGAAATAAAAGTAATAAAGTCAATATTAATAAACAAACGTTAAAAAGTTGATGTGAAAATAAATAGAGTGTAAGCAACCGCTATATGTTCACGATGTCTTCAAATTATTAATGCTATCCTTATTCTGGTAAATGCGACATTTCTCTGATTGCAAAAGTGATCTTCTTCCTCATATGCATCATTTACTTTCTTTCCTTCAACATTGATTATGCAAGTGTGTGCATCATCAATATGAGAAGATGAACATCTACTCCTTAGCTTCTTGCATTGATTGCAAAGTTTCAAGTGGGATGAGATTATCTGTATACAAAACTAGGTGATTACTCATTTGTATTTGATTGAAAAAACCTGCAACACCACATCATAATAAATTAAAAATATACGAAAAATAAACAAAAAAAATACAAAAAATAAACCAAAATATTTCAAATCTCATGTCTTTGAAATTTATATTCCAATCATAATGAACAAAACTGCTAACATAACATACATGAGGCTATCTATAATAAAATAATTAACAATAATGATGATAAATCCATTCAATCAATGACTATGAAAATTATAATAAGATTCTTTAGTATTTTTATGGAAATGAATAAAAGTGTAAGAGATTGTTTCATATACAGAAAATAAGTTAAACATATATGACAAATAAACCAAAAATATATAGAAGCTAGATAACAAGTAAATGAAAAATATTTCAGGTATCATTCCTTTAAAATTTGTATGTCAGTCACTTCAAAATTTTTAAAAATAAAGTTGTCTCCTCATTATCTATTGTAATGAATAAAATTAGTAGTTGTTCCATTCTAGGTATAACACATTATTTTTATTTAGAAATAAATATAATTAGCTATATAAACAATTGAAAAAATATAATGAGATTGTTTAGTATATTTCATGAAATTTAATTAAAGTATAATAGATTGTTTCATATATAAAAAATAAACTGAAAAAATTCAGAAAATTAAAAAAATACAAAAAACTAAAAATATACAAAAATAAACCAAAAATATACAAAAAAAACTAATAATTGCATTAGATGGATGAGTTAGTCTATCGTACTCAGTCTATCGTACTTTATTGTATAATTTAACATAATATTAAAAGTATAATAAAAGTATAAACTATAAGAATACAAAAAAAATAAAGATTGTTAAATTAAATCAATAAAGATTAAAAAACTCTAAATAATAATAAACAAACACAAAAAATGACTTCAACTCATTAGGCAAGCTTTGTCTTGTTGCGATCTTGATTAGGACACCAAGATCATAACCACCATGAAAAGTAACCCAAGTCAAGGACAGATACTCGTTCATAATATGTCCTGAGTTCACAGGCAATGCTGCAAATTCTCAAGAAATCAATACCCTTTTCTTTGTTCATCTTAATATCAATTTCTTTCCTTATAAGAAGCTGAATTGAGTCATTGTTATGAAGTTCATACAGGAAATCGAAATTCCAAAAATTGAACTGCCAAACATAGCAAAATTCAGTTCCGAAACTTGGGAGATCTTCGTCAGAACAAGCTGGATTAAGTTCAAGAAATCAACATTTTACTTCATTAAATGGACATTGAATTTATTATTATTTTTATAATGTCATTACCAATTACATAAGAGTTCTTGGACCAAAACCAGCGTAAAGATGATGGAAGGTACCAATATGTCCGAATTCTGCATTTGGATAATTGCAAAACATACGGTACTTGCATAATCAGTCTTTCTTAATTAAATTTGAACTTAATATATATAACATAACAAAGATATAAACCGGCCAAGATTACAAGAGTAAAGCAACTATCACAAACATACAAAAAAATAAAATAAAATTGAACTTAAATTTCAATTTTCTCTCAATTGCATTGAAAATAAAAATAAAGAACAGACCCTATACAAAATGAAAAGATTTCCAGGCAACAGTTAAAAAGAGCCCACCAAGTGTTTATATTTATGCCAGGAAGAAAATTCACCTCATTAAAAATAAGAAACAAAAAAACAAAGCAAGATGAAAGCAAAATGAGATACCTTTACTCTCTCTCTCTCTCTCTCTGTCTATATATAAATATATATAACTGGTTGCTTTAACAAGGTATATGGTCTTATATGTTATATCTTTTCACCAATTCTTCTAGGATGATAGAATTTTGATTTAACAAGGTAACTGGTTTCAAAGTCTAAATCAAAGTTCTTGATATATACAAAGAAAGCAAAAAAAAAAAAAAAAAGAAAAAAGAAAAGGACATACTTGGTGGATGTGGAGGAGGAGGCAGAGGCAGCCATGAAGAGTCAGTTGGAAAATCTCTTGAGGACGGGGAATCAGAGATCTGAAAATAGAGGGGGAATGGTGGGTGCGGAGAAGAAGAAAAAAAAAAAAAAAGGTATGAAAGTAATAAATGAAAAAAAAAAACGATACTTAAAAAAAATGATAATATTTTACATAACAGTTTACTATATAAAAAGTATTACCATACAGAGAAAAAATAATTTTTATATTATCAATTTTTAATTGATAATTTCTTATATATATATAAGAGGTAAATATATCATTTTCACTTAAAAAATTTTATTTTTTAATTTTTATAATAATATATTTATATGATAAATGGATACATATATCATTATCTTTTAAAAAATAGGAAGTGTTTTTAAGGTATTTATGTAAAAATTAAAACTGTCACTAAGCTAACACAATAGAAGGCCCAATCATTGCCTCCACTACGATCTTTAGGCGTCCCTATCTATTCCACTCCAATTACACATTCTTCACACGCCCGCACCACCAACGCTTGGCCCTTTTCATGGTAGCATTGTAATTCCAAGCACAACCATGCCTAAATATGTAAAAGGAGCAATTATTTTAATTAAAGTCAATAAAAATAAATTATATATTTTTAAAAATTAACGTTAAGGGTGCATATCATTAAAAATTATTATTATTATTTATATAATAAATATTTACAAACTCATAAATTTTTTTTATTAACCAAGGCTTTTTTCTTTAAAAAAATAATCAATTTTTAAAGTCTAATATATTGAAACCTCCTAAATTGTATAGCTAATTAATCTTTTTTTAATTTATAACTGGCTCATTTTCTATTAAAATATATCAATATTTTTAGTATTATTTAAAATATTTTTTATAAACAAAAATAAAATTATTTTAGTATTTAAATTAATTAAGAATAGAATTAATTTGATAAAATATTATTAATAAATGTTTAAATCAATTGACATGGACTATTTTTATTTAAATAATATTACTTTAGATTTGAGTTATGATATATATAATTATATTAAATTAATTATTAAAAAATTTTTATAACTCTTATGATTTTCGAATTAAATTAAATTAATTATAAAATCAAAATTAATAAAATATTTAAAATTTAAAAGACTGCACCTAGAAATGTGTCAAGCCAATTGTTAATAAAGAAAAGATTTTATTCATTTGACATATATACCCTTTTTGAAAGGTAACCACAATGAATAAATATTTTTAACCATAGTTAAGTTCCTATATAAACGCACTCTCTCCCACACTTCTCCTTCACCTGCAACTTCTGAGCTCTCTCTTCTTCTCTCTTCCGTTTCAAAGTCTATTCAGCTTCCAATCTTGATCGTTTCAAAAACCCTCCATTTCTCTTCCCTGTCTTTAAGTAGCTAATTAACCAATAGTAGCACCGCCAGCACATAGCAAAACACAAAAAAAAAAAAAAAAAAGTGTTCTTTGTCGTAGCTAAGCAAGAAAGCACACGTCTTTTTACTAGTTGTTCTCCATTTGTCAACTACCCAAAAACAAAAATGTCACAAGATTTCACCTTTGAGTGTTTTCCTTTCGTATCTCGAACTGGGTCTTTGTGTTTTTTAAGTTCTAAGTTCGTTTTGTTCTTTTTTCTGTTTGTCTGTGTTTTCTGTTTCTGGTTGTCTCCTGGAGGTCTTGCTTGGGCTCTTTACAAGACTCTCTTTGTCAATAATAATGTTCATTCCAAAACTGCTATTCCTGGTCCTTCTGGTTGGCCTGTTCTTGGTGTGATCTTTGCTTTTACTGGTTCTTTAACTCATAGAGTTCTTGCCAAGACTTCTGAGCTTTTCAAAGCTAAGACCTTAATGGCTTTTTCTATCGGTTTTACTCGCTTTATTATCTCTAGCCATCCTGAAACGGCTAAAGAGATTTTAAATAGCTCTGCTTTTGCTGATAGACCCGTTAAAGAATCTGCTTATGAGCTTCTCTTTCATAGAGCAATGGGTTTTGCACCTTTTGGTGAGTACTGGAGGAATTTAAGGAGAATTTCAGCTACCCATTTGTTTAGCCCTAAACGAATTGCTTCTTTTGGGGGTTTTAGGGCTGATATAGGTCAAAAAATGGTGGCTGAGATAGAGGGTTTAGTGGAGAGAGATGGTGTTGTGGAAGTTAGGAAAGTCTTGCACTTTGGGTCACTTAACAATGTTATGGAAAGTGTGTTTGGAAAAAGTTATGAGTTCAGTGACATGAATAATGTTGATGCTCAAGAACTGGAGGGTTTGGTTACTGAGGGCTATGATCTGCTTGGGATTTTTAACTGGAGTGACCACTTTCCTTTGTTGGGATGGTTTGATTTACAAGGAGTGAGGAAAAGGTGTAGAAACCTGGTTGCTAAAGTGAATGTTTTTGTGGGGAAGATTATAGAGGAGCACAGGATTAAGAGGGCTATGAATAATAAGAAACGAGATCAGGTTCCTGATGACGAGAACTCTGGTGATTTCGTTGACGTATTGCTAGATTTGGAGGAGAACAGGCTCAGTGACTCTGACATGATTGCTGTCTTATGGGTAACTCTCAAAATCTCAACTTTTAACTCCTGGAAAATTTTACTATTTATTTCCGATTCTCAGATTGCATTTACTAGTCTTTTTACTTGCTTCTTGCGTTATTATATGTACTGTTTTTTTGGAACTGGCCTTATTGTATGTATGTTATATTATATTATCTTTGTAAGTGTTAATTAATTGCTTGTGTGGATTCTTTAACTGCACGAATGACCTTCAGTCTGTTTCAATCTTTAACTGGTATAGATGCTGGATTTGGTATAATACATTTTTTTATTGCATTTTATTGTATTGGAATCTCCTGGAAACTGTTATCTATTTAGATGCTAGAATTTGGTTCGTTGGTATTCAAAAATGTTGAGAATCTGAATATTTTTCTCTTTCATTTCTTTTCTTTCCCTTGAAAATATTCTCTCTTATTTTTTTCGTTTTGTTGCTTCCCATGCTTTACATATATGCTATTTTTCACTTTTTTTGATCTTATACCTTCCTATGTGTACACCCTTATCTTTTAATAAATGATATACAAACAGAAATAAAGAGATTTTGTTTTGTGACTGAAGACTGTTTATCTATTTTTTAATTATTTTGGTTGCAGGAAATGATCTTTAGAGGTACTGATACAGTTGCAATCCTACTTGAGTGGATTCTTGCAAGGATGGTTCTTCATCCTGATATTCAAGCCAAAGCTCAAGCAGAAATCGACACCGTTGTTGGCAGGAGCCGATCAGTCTCTGATTCTGACCTTCCCAACCTTCCTTACCTCCATGCCATCGTCAAAGAAACCTTAAGAGTGCACCCACCGGGTCCCCTCCTGTCTTGGGCTAGGCTAGCCATCCATGACACCCAAATAGGTCCTCATATGGTTCCTGCAGGCACCACTGCTATGGTGAACATGTGGTCAATAACCCATGATCAGCAGTTTTGGTCAGAACCAGAGAAATTTAAGCCTGAGAGGTTCATGGAAGAAAATATTCCAATCATGGGGTCTGATCTTAGGTTGGCACCTTTTGGTGCAGGTAGAAGGGTTTGTCCTGGTAAAGCTATGGGCTTAGCTACTGTGGAACTTTGGCTTGCTCAGCTTCTGCAGAGCTTCAAATGGGTGCCTAGTGATAGTATTGGTGTAGACCTGTCAGAGAACCTGAAACTATCCATGGAGATGAAGAACTCTCTGGTATGCAAAGCTGTGGCTAGGGTTTCTGCTTGATGACCGCATAAGTTAAAGTTTAGTTTGGTTTGGGGTTGAACTGCTTCAAGATTTTCGTGTGCATCTTTGTCTGGAGATGATCAAAAAATTATATTAAGTTATTAAAGCTTTTACTAATTATAAGTTTGTGATATTAGGTTTTTGCTCCTAGGAACTGGGCTACCTTGACTAGTATTTTTGCAAGCTTGTGGGTGTTTTTGTGCAAAAAATAAAAAGAAAATAAATCCAGGTTGCAAGTATTAGGTCTTGGTCTTGGTCTTGGTTTCTGTTTAATACCTTAATCAAATGTAACCACTTGTATACAAGGTTTTCATATGTCAATGCATAATATTAGCTTTGTTTATTGTGTTTAAATTTCTAAATTAAGTTCATTACATGTTTATAAATTCAATGATTCAACATCTAATTAGATTGAAAAATAAGAATTAGAATCATCTAGTCATGTTTATCTCATGAATTGATCATAGATATAAATTAGGTAAAAGTAAATTTATATTATGGAGTACGAAGTATAGTTTTATGTGGTCATGTGTATCTCATGAACAAGTGCAGTTAAGAGTTTGGTTAGAGATAAACATGTTATGACATATATTTTCTTTGACTCGGTTATGTATTATTATTATCCATTAATGGCAATGCTAATCCAGTTTTCAGCTAATCTACAACAAACCAAATCTATTACAAAAAAGAAGAAGATTAGTTACCAATAGATCTCTATCATTAGCTCAACTTATATAATTAAAAATGATTTTTATATATCATTTTCATCATTAATAATATTGCTATTGTTAATTAATTTATAAAACCGAATAAATTTTGTCAAATCATGAGGAGCTTGCTTTTATTAATATGTGACTAATCTATAATTAGTTTTTCTAAGTATGATCTCAAGTTTTGGTCGGAAGAAATTGTAAAATTCTTTAGAAAATGGAAATAGATGTGCATGTGGAAATTATGCATCTACTAACACACCATCGAAAGGAATATATAAACTAGGGTCACGTTTAGACCAAATCCTAATATATATATTTAAAGTTTATTAAACTTAAATTAATTCAATATGATCTAAATAAAACTACAAAAATAATAAAAATTTACAGACAACTCAAATTTAAAAATTCACTTAAACGATAACAACTGATTCTAATAATTATTGGTCATAGCTTTTTTTTTTTAAAAAAATCAGAAATCTTGAATTTTCTATTACGAAACTAGATTTGTGTTTTATTTAGATGAAATTAATTAAATGAATGGTGGTCCAAAAATCTAATTCTTAGGAATATATTGGATTAATATTCTATATAAATGTTTAGGTATCAAATAGGTGCAAATGAGACTAAAATTCACCAAAAAAAAAAAAAGTAATGAAACAATGTTTTTATTCTAAGCACATATGATATATAATGTCATCACTTGGTCATCATATATGTATATCAATGTTTTGTAAAAAAGACAATCAATTCTCTTACATCTTTTTCTTCATCCTCTCTCTTTATTCCTCCATGATTCCTGCATTTTTACACCTTGCATACTTGTATAGTCTTTTTGTATGTGAAAATAAAAGGTCACTTACATTAATTAATGAAAAAAAATGCATAGATTTAAATAATTTAATTTGTTTATTTGATGATGGGTAGTACATAAAAACTTTAAAAATGATTGAGGAATAAGAACCTAAGGCAAAGAGCAAACGATATGGTTCATCGCTTTAGTAAGGATCCAAATCCTCCACAAGAATATATATTTTGAAGAAGAAAGCTTTTCTCCTTTTTC
This sequence comes from Mallotus nudiflorus, assembly GCA_947683625.1. Taxonomy (NCBI): domain Eukaryota; kingdom Viridiplantae; phylum Streptophyta; class Magnoliopsida; order Malpighiales; family Euphorbiaceae; genus Mallotus; species Mallotus nudiflorus. Next base: position 3,225,088 of record CANTUR010000061.1, read on the forward strand.
CCACCTGTAAAAGAAAGATGCATGTTGGATATAATTTGAATATCCAATTATTTTTTTATAAAAGAAAAAGCAAAAAAATAAATAAAAATTTAATATTACGTATAGCTAGAGATGAATGCAAGTTGGCTTTAATCTTTTTCACCATATCCCTCTGTATATATTCCTTTGCTTTCCTTTACTTCAAGTTTCACCATCAGAATTTTATTTAGATATGCACAGTGCAGGAATATTTTCTGATAACCCAAGAAATCAAAACACTCAATAATTTGATGTCCACAATAAAAAATAAATAAACAAAAAAAAGATCGATGCACCTATCCGTACACAGGCACACAAATTCCATGCAATGATATGACATTGCATATTGCTTATTTCATGGTATTGTCATAGTTCGTTTGGGAGTCTGCAGATATATATATATTTATGCATATTGCTGATCATAGCGTAAACACTTTGATTATAATTTGTACAAATGATATTCTTTTTTATTTTCTCATATTTTTTAGTAGAAAGTTAAAAAATAATTATTACAAATTAGACGAAATTATTCACGACACAAATTAAGCATTATTCAACTGCAAAATTTACATTGTTAATGGCTAATAACAACTATTTTGGACAATTAAGTACCATACACTTTTGATCATATAGGGTGACTAATACCACAACATACCATCAATCAACCAAGAACTTTAAAACCGTTAGGTGAGGTTTAATTTTTTTAAAAAAAAATTTAAAGAAAAACACTAAAAATCTGTAATTAAATATCAATAAGGCATCAAAGGATTCTAGGTCCCCTTTTTTTTTTTCATTTTTAATGGGCTGCAAAGGGAATGTGTGTTGTCCCTTTAATCAGCTATCTTCTAGTGCCGCCACATAATGATCATCAGTGCGAGAAAAGAGTTATTCCTTTGATCCCCATTTCTTTTTTGTCTACAAAATCTGGCATAATTTTACCACTCCGCCTTCTCTTCCACCCTCATGTATGCATCTTATATATATATATACACACACACACAAACACAGTGGAACCAGTTTTGGGAATTTTAAAAGAACCTTTCATTTCTCTTTTTGCTAGCTAGATTTTTCTTTTTTCTTTTTTCTTTTTTTTTTTCTCTATAGGTTTCTATATATTCTTCTTTGATTGCGAATTGCATAGTGCATTTTCCAAAAAAAAAAAAAATTACAATAAATCTTAGGGCTATGTATATACAATCAATAAACAGTTAATACAATAGTAGATAATAATATAATAATAAAAATTAAATTTATCGTCAATGAATAAGTAGTCAAATATTTATTTATCTTCAAATGTTTATTTTTCAAATGTAAATTTTAAATTTTGTTGTTTTTAATTTGCTTAATTTAAAGGAGAGAAATGTTACCCTTTATTGTACAATCTATCCATGTTTAGATAATATAACCTCTTTTTTAATTAAAAAATAAATTTTTCACACTTTAAATATTTGGATTTAATATTTGTTTGGATAAATATTATATATTATATTAAAAAAAAATTAAAATTTTTTTTTGAAATAAATTTAAAATTGTTTCTATATCATGTTAATGTTGTCTTTATAAATTAAGGTAATAATTAACAACAATATCTATTTTATCTCTATAAAATATGGAGACTATATAAAATTGATAATGATGACTATGGAGACTATACAATATCAATTACCTCCAAAATTTATTTATGGAAATATATATATTTTTAATTTATATTTGAAATTTTCATAAAAGGTGTTGTCTATTATTATTTTATTTTTTTAGAAATTAAATTTTACTTTATTAATAACTATCATTAGATGATTCAGTACACTCTCATTCAGTGGTGATAAAAGTAAAATAAATAAAAACTAAAATCACCCTAAAATTTTCTAAGAATTAAAATTCTCTTTATAACTATTTCTTCATATATAAAATTCAAATTTAAAATTTTACTTAATAAAATTTAAATTTTTTATTACTTAAATCAAGAAATATTAATATTAATGAAACTAATTTTTGTAATTTAAAAAATTACGTCTTTATAATGAAGAATTGTTGTAGTGTCGGGATATCTCATGAAACAATGCAATAATACCAAAAAGAAAAAAAAAAAAAAGAATAATCGTACAAATTTAGTATTCAATTTTTGGCTGGCCAGAATAAGGAGCCTATGGTTAGCTTTATGTGTGCATATATATGTGTATTAATGTATAAAATAGAAATCACATCTCTCATCTCAATGATGCTGCCAAAAATATCCAATAGAACTATACCAAATAGACACCGACTCAACTATAAAGAACGCTTGCTTGGTTTGTTGTTGAGCAGAATGTTAGCTAGTTCATTAACAAAATATAATTTTAAGGATGGTGTTAGTTAACTAGGACATAGGTGCCTGCCTTTTGGGAGGCCAGTGCTTAAGTTGGATTGCCCTAATTAAGTTCCTAATATACATAACTAAAAACTATGTTATTATGCAATTTATTGTTATTTAAGCGGTTCGATATTTCCACTAATTGATATAAGTTAGAAGAGATATTTTTATTTAAATGATGTCTTAAATTTAAAAAATAATGTATGCTAAAAGATTTTTATTATCTTTATAATTTTATTTATATCGAATTAAATTAGTTAAAATTTAATACTTTACTAACCCTCATATCTGCAAAAAGAATATATTATGAGTCATCAATATAACTCATTTGTTATTTAAAACTAAAAGTATATGAAAATTTGTAGTTTAGAGAAAGTGTAGTCTTCCTTTGGAATGCATGCGTGGTAAAGCATAGTGCGCAATTTTGGTATAATAATCATCTATGTGAACATCATAATATATATATACTTATATTCTCTTGTTTGATTCTTCTCCAACATTTGCTTTTACATATTAACTTAACATTTTCATTATGAAAAGCTTTTTTCTTTTCCTTCTAATTTTTTTTTAATTATATAAATATGAGAAGTACCATTTTATTCAATATTTTTTTAAATAACTTCTTATACCGTCTAATTTACCAAAATAAATTTTAGCAATTAATTTATACTAAAATAGATGGTATAAAAATTAATTTTTTAAAATTTTTTTATTACAAAATATTAACAATTTGATATAATATATTAAGGGAAGAATCTCTCTTAAAAAAAAAAAAGAAAGCTTTTTCCTATAGTTATGATCCTAATGGAGCTAATGTATTCAATGGACCACAAATTTTAGTAACCTTATAGATGGTGCTTGATTAAAAGATTAATTTAAATAGTCATTTCTTCCCACCAAACATTTGGAGTGACTTTGATTTAGCAATCAACTAATCAAATAAATTGCCATGGAAATCCCAGGTAGGATAGCAGAATTGGTCCGTTTTGGAAGGTATAGAGAAAAAAAAATATTTTACCAAAAAAAAAAAAGGCTGGTCCTTCAAAGGCTCATTCTCATGTCAGCACTTTTACACCAAGTTAATATATGATTAATGTCATATCTATATATTAAATAAATACATATTAATTATATATACACTAAGTTAATATTTTTACTAACATACAAAATTATTTTTACTTAAATAATATTTTGAACTCAAATTGTGGTGTATATATCTATATTAAATAAGTTATTTGAAGATTTTTATTATCTTTATAGTTAGAGTAAATTATTTTTATTCTCCTGAGATTTTTCGTAATTGACACTTTTATCCATCTTATTTGAAAATCGAAAATTTATACCCCTCAGTTTTCATTCTATAAACATTTTATCCCGTCCGACCAATTTTTCAATAACTCTTTTATATCAAAAAAATATTTAACCCCTTTATTTTATAAAAATGAATACTTTAAATCATGTATTTTAATAAAATTAAACATGTTAATTTTTTAGATATTTTTAAATTTATTTTAATTTTAAATTTAAAAATAATCATTTTTCCAACACTTATACTTGTTTTTATCAACACCTTATAATTAAAAATTTAAAAAACTTGAAAGACTAAATTGTTTCATAGTATTCAAATAGAAAAATGAAATTATTTTGTCTTTATAAATAGAGGGGGTTAAGCTTGCCGGAAATTTAATGGAAATGATTAAAATGTTGATGGAATGAAAATTTAGAAATGTAAATGTTCGATTTTCAAATAAAACAGGTGAAAGTGTGAATTATGGTAAATTTCAAGGGGACATAAGTAATTTGTTCTTATATTTATATTTAAACAGGATTGAATTAGTCAAAATCATTAGATGGATTATGAATGCTGGTGATTTAAAAAAATTAAAATATTTTAAGCTGTAATTATATAATATTTATTTATTTATTACGGTTTATACACATAATTTGTTTTGAAATAAAAGAATCATAAAGTAGGTCCATGAAAATTAGCTCAGATTATGTGCATTATGGTGCGAAGTGTAACGTGGGTTCCACATGCCCTACTACAGTACCTAATTATGCATCATCTTCTTCATTATAATTTATCTCAAGTCTTAACCATTTATTAATTAAATGAAGACAATCATGACTTTGATCACTACAACTATTTCAATAATGATCATTACGCGGGACAGTGCATAATTAATTAATTGGAGATTATGAAAATGTTTAATTAGTTCCATTGCATAATTTCAAAATATTTATCCTTTATTTTCTTTTAAATTCAAACAAAATTGGTAATGATATATAATTACAAGCATAACATCACAAATATGCCCATGTAGTACTTTCAATTGTAAGTTTGGAATTTATAGAGGAAGTAGTTGTCTACGGCACAACGTGTGCACAGACTACATATGATATACATATTTTAAAAATTAATTAAATAATTTTAATAAATTATAAGTTACAAATTAATCAAATAGTTTATAATAACATAAACTTAAAAATTAATTATAATAATTTTATTTAGTTATTTTTCATTAATAAAAATAATAATTAAATAAAGAGTCTAAAATAAAAATAGTAATTAAACAAAGGACCTAACAGTTTATTAATTCATTTAAATTTAATATATATATATATATATAATGTCAGTATACCTACCAATTAATTCATCATAAGTAGGTACATATAATCACTAGATATGTAGTTCATAAGAAATAATAATAATAATAATAACAATAATAAAAAAGAAGATACAATGATAAAAATAAATTGTACCGTATTGACCTAATTCTAGAGTTGAGTGAAAGTGATGACCATATCATCATAAGAGTATTGATTATACTTTCTATCTTGAATTTTAGACCCAAGATTGATGCAATTCGTGTAGATTGGTGATGCAATTCATGTAGAACCAGATGCTAATCCATTTCAAGGTCTCTAATTTTTATGGATGCAATTAGATTGTAAAAATTAAATAAAGAATTGCAAAAAAGAAAATAATTTATTGTGAATGATTAGATTTGTATTTGGATATAGAGAATAGTATTTTAAATTGGTATTTGAGTGATTTGAGGTAAAAGTAATATGATAATAAGGTTAGTATTGAGGATATATATACTTGTATTTTAGTATGAATTGAATAGGATTTTTAAAGTGGTTAAATTTTTTTTAATATTTTATTTAGAAATATAATGAATATCTTGAATTTTGAACCAAGATGATGCATAGAACGATGATGCAATTTGTGTATAACTAGATGTTGATCCATTTATAAGGTCTCTTATTTTTATGGATGTAATTACATTGTAAAGATTAAAAATTTGCAAAGTAGAAAAGAAAAAAAAACAATTTATTATGAATGATTAAGTTCGTATTGGAATATATATAAGAGTGTTTTATATTAGTAGTTGAGTGATTTGAGATGGAAAGAATTTGGATATTATTAGGTTAGTACTGAGGATATATATAATAATATTTTAGTGATTAAAAAAATTCCTAATATTTTATTTAAAAAATATTATAAATTTAAAAAAATTTACACGTCAACTTTTTAGAAAATATTAAAATATAAGAAATTTTAGGGATTCATCATTTAATATAGATATAGATATAGATATGGATAAGTTATCTTTACTTTGAATAGAAGTTAAAAAGAAAAATTTGATAGAATAAATGAGAAATATTTGTAGTGGAATAAAAAAAGTGTAAAAGATAATATTTTATTAAAAATAAAAAAAATTATGAATGTTTTTAAAATTTTTTTATGAATTTTAACAAGTAACTTTTTATAAGTGAATAGTTGTGAAAATTTGAACTTATATATATATATATTTGTGAGTTGAGAATTTGTAACATTTAGTTTGGATGAATTCACTGTACGTAAGCCTCATTGGCAATAATTATACTCTGTAAAATATTATTTCTGGCAAAAAAGAAAAATTACTTTAAATAATAATAATAATAAAAATAAGAACAATGATAAACGAGGTTACGAGTTATAACGAATATTTATTTTACTCTCTCTAGCTCTTTATAATTTTTTTTTCTCTTTTATTTTTGTTCCCCGATACAAATGGAAATCTATTTGAAAGAGAGTTATTTTTAAGATTCTCTCCTATAGTGTTTTAGATTACTATTCTAGTGATTTAATATAGAAAGATTTTGAATATTATTAGGTTAGTATTGAAGATATATGTAATAATATTTTAGTAGAAATTGAATAAAATTTTCAATGTGATTATAAAAAATTTTAATATTTTATTTAAAAAATAGTATAAATTTAAAAAAATTTACACGTTAACTTTTTAGAAAATATTAAACTATAAGAAATTTTAGGGATACATCATTTAATGTAGATATAGATAAGATACGGATAAGTTCTCTTTACTTTGAATAGAAGTTAAAAAGGAAAATTTGATAGAATAAAAGAGAAGTATTTGTAGTGAAATAAAAAAAGTGTCATAAATAAAGTAAAAGATAATATTTTATTGAAAATAAAGAAATTTATGAATGTTTTTAGAAAAATTTTATGAATTTTAACAATTCAACAAATAACTTTTTATAAGTGAATGGTAAATTATGAAAAAAAATTATTGAACTTTATATATATATATATATATTTGTGAGTTGAGAATTTGTAACATTTAGTTTGGGTGAATTCACTGTACGTAAGCCTCATTGGCAATAATTATACTCTGTAAAATATTATTTCTGGCAAAAAATTTTTTTTTAATAATAATAATAATAATAATGATAAATGACATAGCAAGTTATGATGAATATCCATTTTATTCTTTTTAAAATTATAATTAAGGTCTTTATCATTTTTTTTTTATTTTTGTCTCTTGATATAAAGGGCTGTCTATTTGAAAAAAGATTATTTTTAAGATTTCCCCTGATAATGTTTTAGATTAGTATTTGAGTGATTTGAGATAGGAAGAATTTGAATATTATTAGGTTAATATCGAGGATATATATAATAATATTTTAGTAGGAATTGAATAGGCTTTTCAATGTGATTAAAAAAATTTCTAATATTTTATTTAAAAAATATTATAAATTTAAAAAAATTTACACGTCAACTTTTTAGAAAATATTAAAATATAAAATTTTTTAGGAATTTATCATTTAATGTAGATATAGATATAGATATAGATATGGATAAGTTCTCTTTATTTTGAATAGAAGTTAAAAAGGAAAATTTGATAGAATAGAAGAGAAGTATTTATAGTGGAATAAAAAAAGTGTCATAAGTGAAGTAAAAGATAATATTTCATTGAAAATAAAGAAATTTATGAATGTTTTTAGAAAAATTTTATAAATTTTAATAATTTAACAAATAACTTTTTATAAGTAAATGGTAAATTACTTGTCAAATTTAAACTTTTATATATATATTTGTGAGTTGAGAATTTGTAACATTTAGTTTGGGTGAATTCACTGTGCGTAAGCCTCACTGGCAATAATTATACTCTGTAAAATATTATTTCTTGCAAAAATAAAAATTACTTTACATAATAATAATAATAATAATAATAATAAGTACAACAATAGACGATCTTGCAAATTATGATAAATATCCATTTTACAACCTGTAAGCGAATTATGATGAATATCCATTTTACTCCCTTTAAAATTACAGTTAAGATCTTTATAATTTTTTTTTCTCTTTCATTTTTATCCCCCGACACAACAAATTGTCTATTTAAAAGATGATTATTTTTAAAATTCCCTCAAAAAAGTTATTTTTAAAATTCTCCCCACCCGCGATATACTGTTCTTTGTGCCACAAAAAACATTATCCTAATAATAGTAATATCTTATGTTAGAATTGTACTAAATATTTGGTCTCCAGTTGATAAGCTCTTTTAACTATTGTAACTATTTTTATTTTTTTTTATCTAAATTACTAGTATTAAAAGTTTATGGAATTTCATTTAATATGATTAAATTCAAATAAAATCATAAAAATAAAAAAAAAATTCCATTAATGTAAATATGTACATTATAATATTATCTTAAAATATGTTTATCGAGAACCGTCATATTATCGATAATAATTCTTTTATTTTAATACAACATATTAGTTATACCTTTGTTGTGGTAAGGTAAAAATCTCACTATCAGGGTTTCCAAATTTTAGAAAAAAAAAAAAAAAAAAATCTTGCAAAACTTAGATGAGAGATTTTATTCTGCGTCAGTTCATAGAAAAAAAGAATTCCAAGTGCTATAGAGATAAAAGGTTTGTTGATTTAACCTATTGCCTGGGACCGTGAAGTAAAGTTGTTGTTGAGTGCCATTACACATTTATATAATTTTTTTTTTCTAATAACATAAAGTATTGCTTATAATTAACATATAGATGATGTTGACATCCCATCCTTCTGTAATTTATAACATTTCCTTCATCCACAAGTATAGATGACAGATTATTTTCACTCTAATTATTCCTTGTTTTAATATAATCAATAGGTGTAACCTCTTTTGTAAATTAATAAGGAATTTTAAGTTTGGAATTTATAGAGGAAGTAGTTGTCTACGGCACAACGTGCGCACAGACTACACATGATATGCATATTTTAAAAATTAATGAAATAATTTTAATAAATTATAAGTTACAAGTTAATAATAAAATAGTTTATAATAACATAAACTTAAAAAATTATTATAATAACTAGTATAAACACAAAAATAAAATGCTAACTTTTCAACGATTTTGTAGTCAGAAATGAAGGGCTCGGATTTTGGTCTACACCTACCTACTAGCAAGTAAAATCCCCAACATACAAAGTGCAACCTTTTTTCTAAATCAAGTTGTGCTTCCAAACTTTGCATAAATATTTCCTTGTAAAGGGTTCTCTAGTTATGATGCTTTGGCCATTTATATAAATGTATATAACTAGCTATAGTGGCACCACAATGTGACATGCATAGGGTATTGTTAAGACTTAATTTTTTTTTTTTTTGACTCCGGGAGGGAAGGAGAAGGGAAAGAGGAATTCGAATCTCTTTCCTTAGATGCCAACTCCGTGAATGGGATGGTCGTTTGACTATCCCTTCCTAGACTGGTTGACGTTAAAACTTAATTAAGAGAGATAAAAAAAAAATTATATATAACAAGGAGAGGTAGCTTGAATCCCTAACATTAAAGTTGAGATTAAACTTTTTGAGAAATAGTGACTTGAATATGAGAAAAAGAAAGGTTTTTCTTTTTTCTTTTTTTTGGTTCCCTTGTATAATTTTCTTCCATTAGACTAATTGCTATTATTAAGGTTATTCAATTATTAACACCAACATCAATTCACACCATATTGTAGGATTTGGGCACAAGTAGGTAGTAAACAATTTGCTTTCCACACATCTCCTTGTATGGGTATGAACATAAATAGTCCTGTTTTATTTATTAATAATTAACTTATCAATTGCAATTTGTTTTCATTTAGCCTTCACAAATATTTTAATTAATTTAAGTCGAGCATTTTACAAAAGAATTAAAATTCTCTTAACGTCTATCTTTTTATATATAAAAATTGAATTTGATATATTATTTCAAGAAAATTAAACTTCTCGGTACTCCAACAAACAAATAATTAATTAGCGAATGCAATTAATTCCTAATGAGTTAATTAATTAATTAACCAATTTGAAATTAAAGGTTGAATAGTCAAATAATAAAAACTCACTTCATGACATAAGAAAATTGTGGATTCGATTTCAAACCGCTGTAGAAGGAAATTCCCTTCATTTTTCCAAAATAAATAATAATCAACTTCAAAATGAACACAGTTCCAAATTAGAGGAAAGCTTCCATCCCCATTTGAATAGCATATTATCAATCTAAGGAAAACTATTTAATTGCAAAGGTTGACTATAAGAATGTGTCATATCAATTCATGAAGGTCATTATCTGTTTTTAAGCTAAGGTAAGGATGTAGAATTAATTTTGCAAATTAGTCCATTATTGATGTAATACATGTGAAAAACTTCGCCCACTAGTGGTGATTGCTATTAGCATATATAGAGATGTTGAATTATTTTCAGCAATTTATAAAACTTGTATCGCTTGCATTTCTTTGTTAGGCAAAAATGAGATCCACATTGCAAGACTTAAACTAAAAGCCAAAGCATCATTAATCAAACATGCACTAATTTGGACTCTAAAAGTTAGGAAGCTTAATTTTAGAACAAAGTTGAAATTAGCTCTTTGAGGTAATTGATTTTATTAGATATGATGGGATGGATGAGTTGAACAATTCCTTGTCTTATGGCATTAATCTAGAGGAATAATGTTTGCTTAATTGTACTATTAGTAGCTCAAATGTCTGTATCGTAACGCAAAAAAATTAGAAATTGAAAACTTATTAGGTATGTACATTTTCTCTTGTATATAAAACAAGAATCAATTTGAAAAAAAGCCACTTTAATTAACATCATGAATCCAACTATAAATCTATCTATTCTCGTTTCTGTTCCTCAATTAATTAATTGATAACTACAATCATATGCAATTTTCTCAGTCATAGCGGAGAATGAAGAATTGACAAATTCTTGGAAGCAAGGAAAAAAAAAAAAAAAAAAAAAGTGCAATCCTACTTTACTTGACTTTAGACAACACATAATTGATGGTACGGTTCATATTAATTTTATTTATGTTGGTGCCAATCCTAACAATGTCTTAATTATTCCCATTAATCCAATAATTAATGTATTAAGTACATTGTGTTCCTAATCCTTAAGATGTTTTAATTAGTAGCTTTAATTGGACCAATAAATTTTATTTAATTTTTAAATTACATCAAAAGTGGTTTCAGGTGAAACTTTTTTTTTTTTTTAGGGACAATAATAATGCTAATGAATCGTCAAATTTATATGGTGTGTATGTATATATATCCATGCTTATGTGGATCTCATTTCGCACCCTTTCTCATGGTCCCTTAATTAAATTATTTATTTTTTAAACATCCAATAAAATGGAATTGTGATTTGAAAATTTATCAAATAAAAATTGCTTATTTTTTGTCACACCTATGTTGACAATAATTGTATATAACAAATAATTTTTTTTCTTTTCCTCGAATGGATTATGTATATGTAAATTGTGGACCGCATGTGTATGCATAAAAGAATGCGGAAAAGTTTGTTGATTTTTTTTTTCTACAAAGTTTTGTTTTAGAATTGAAGCTGCGATCATAATTCAATTTCATACAGAATTCAATTTTGAGAGCTGAATTTGTGATCTCCAAATCTTAGAGAGAGATTGAGTTTTCAAGGGAATTACATTTTCAGATGCCAAAAATATGAGTGATTAAATAAAAAATATTTATTTGTGCTTGTTATAAAAAATACTAACATGCTAACATTTTAACCATTTCTTCCACACAAAGAAATAAAAAATAAAAAATAAAATTCTTAAGTTAAAAAAAAAATCATTGAAATAGACTAGACAGGAAATATGGGCCAATTAGCCCTTCGATTTCAATTGAACCTTAGCCTTCAATAAATTGCAAGAAGCAAGCCGAAAGGCCATTGATGTAGCCCACAAAATGATAATGGAGCTAATATTGACATCAAATCAAATACATAAACAATGGTAAATTACGTTCAGATAAATATGTTCTATATAACATATGAATGGTATCACACATCAACATTAACGGTATATTTCTACATTCTAAATTAGTTAAAATGTCAGTGAACATATAAATTTGATTGTGCATTTTGGAAAATGATATACATAAATAAGGAACTAAACCTATCAAATTGTTTAATATGAAAATAATTGTTGTTGTCCATTGTATTGAACCTTCCCTGCAAATGAGAAACGATAAATATGTCAAGAAACAGAAAGTTGAGCAGTTAAAGTGAAAAATATTTCTTTTAAAAACGTTATTGGTCATAAATTTAATTTCAGGCCACCACTAGAATAAAATCTTGCTTGTCCAAAAGACAGAAAATTACAGAATTACCTTTTTTTTTTTAACGGGTTAACGAAAAAACACTTCTTCTTACCAAATTAAGTGTATGCCTTCTAGATTTTCAGACATGCTCCTTTATTGTAATTATAGTGCTACTTTTTGAGACACTATACTATTTTTGTAATTTTTAAATATGTGAAATAATTTTTTTTATTGACATCTATTTTTTGGATAAATGTGTTAAAAAAAATTTTACAAAAATGTTTAAAAAATAGATTTCATTAACATGTAATGTCATATGTTTTTAAAATATTACATGCATATCTTTTTTTTATTTTATCTTTTATATGTGCCTTTTTTTTATTTACGTCATTATTTTTTTTCTTTATCTGTTTTTTTTTCCACTCATTCATTTTAATGAATTTATTCAAATTTTCATTCATTTCCTTAAGCTTTTCCTCACGAGAGCTTCTTCTTCTTCTTTTCTTTTTTTTTTTCTTTGTTTCTTCTCCTTTTTTTTATTGACATCTATTTTTAGGATAAATATGTTAAAAAAAAAAAGAAGACTATTTACAAAAATATCCAAAAAATAAGTGTCATTAACATGCAATGTCATATGTTTTTAAAATATTACAGGTATATCCTTTTTTTATTTTATCTTTAACGTGTGCCCTTTTTTTTATTTGCATCATCTTCTTCTTCCTTTACCTTTTTTTTTTTCTATTCATTCATTTTATTCATTTTAATGAATCTACTCAAATTTTCATTCATTTCCTTTAGCTCTTCCTCGCGAGAGCTTCTTCTTCTTCCTTTTTTTTTCTTTGTTTCTTCTTCTTTTTACAGTTCCATCTTCCTTATTTTTTGTTTATTATTTTTTAAAAATTTTTGTATCTACAACTTCCTTCTTCTTTCTTTTAATGTTCTGCCCAGAATTTATAATTGGCATTTTTAAGATATGGTTTGTTCTCGATATCTACTATTTCAACTAGGGATATAGTGCATGATGATGATTTAGCTCCTAAAAAGCCTAGTTGCGAGAATGATTTCGTTTTGGTGAAGATTGAATTAAATGCTGCCTTTTCTCTTCTACCCACTTATTTTCTCAATTAGGTCTTTCTTGTTTTCTCAGTTGGGCGAAGATTGATTGATTTTTTTTTAAATTTTTTGGTTTTGATTTGTTTTGGCAGTGTTTATGAGTTGATGTGATTAGTGGTACTTGGAGCTATGGGTCTCGAAGCTTGAACTACTCATATACTGTTTTGATTTTGATATGCAGACAAGTTTAAAGTCAGAATCAATGGTAATTATACATGTTTTGGTTTGCTATTATGTTATATGATCTTATAGCAGTTGAGATCTGAAGTGTGTTTTATTGGAATCGAAAAAATCAAATAAGGATTTGGAAGGATGGTAGTGTAATATCCCGTATTTTTAAATATTTTTATATTGCATTGGGATATGCAGTGTTAATAATTTTTGTACATATTTATGATATTTTACGAGTTGATATTTATTTAAAGCTTATTTTAATTATTTTATAATATTTTAAGTATTTTACGTAAAATTTTTCCGAGAATTCTATTTTTGGGGAAATTAACACGTAAATAATTTAATATTAAATATTTTAAACAAATTCACGCATTTGCATGAACTCATATATATTTTAAAGTGTTAAAATAAAGAGTATATATGTGTATATATTTAAATTTAACTAGGGTTTAATTAATTACCCTAATTTTTATTATTTATTATTTAGTTTTAATATTATTTAGTTATTTTTAAGTATATTAATTATTAAATATATTAAATTAATGTGTGGAGTATATTTAAAATGTGTGGGAATTTATATTATTATAATATATAGTTTGAGTATATATATATACATATATACCTAATTATTTGTCAAAAATCAAAACTTAGCAATAATTATGATTTTACCATTCTCCCCTTCCCCTTATTCCTAATCGATTTCTGTCACCCTCACCACTGCTACTTCCATTTTCAGGCCATCGGTGTGCCACCCTGAGCTCCGCCCTTCTCAGCCAGCAGCTCTGCCGCCTTCTCTTCCTTCTCCGGCGCCGTTTGAAGCTCGTTTTGGCCGGAAGACCGAAACTTTGTCCTAACGTCGATCAACATGATTCCGGCCACCATTTTCGACACCGCTAGTCTCTATCTTCTCCTTGAGCTCCGATGAGTGTGATTCCAAGCTTTGTTTCACTTAAAATGGTCTAGATTTTCCTACGTTTTGATTTTACAATTTCAGCCAATTAGGGTTCTTGATTTTTTTGAGCTTCAATTTGATTGATTCATGAAAAATTCCTTCACAAATGTTGCTCCCCTTAGCTTAATATTCATGTGTAAATTTTTTTAGAATTTTTGGAAATTATTTTGATTTTTGGGTATTTTTGAATATTTTATTATTATTTTCTAATTTTCGAAAATTAATTAATTAAATTATGAAATTGTGTTTTATGATAAATATAGGTGTTAAAATGAATTATAGAAATTTATTTGGAATTTTTTTGAATTTTTATGTATTTATTTTGAATTTATTTAGTTTATATAATTTTGAGAAAATAGGGTTAATTATATGTTAAATTGAAATTAATTGGTTAATTAAGTATATTTATTGATACTATTGAAATATATGTTGAGAAATTAATTTTGTGCAATTTTATTATTGTTGGTGAATTTTTGGATTAATTTTAGTATATTTATATATATAGGGGTATTTTGGTAATTTTATATTAAATTGGCTAAAAATATAATTAAATTGGTTTTAATAGTTATTTAGGGCATAAAAATGATTTCCACAAATTATTTGGTATTTTTAACTAATTAAAACTATTTTTCGTAAATTATTTTCAATTATATATATAATATACGATTTTTCTAAATAAAATGAGTTTTTATCGGTTTTCACTGTGTTTTAGGGTTAATTACGTAATTTATTTTATTCATTTTAATGAATCTACTCAAATTTTCATTCATTTCCTTCAGCTCTTCCTCGCGAGAGCTTCTTCTTCTTCCCTTCTTTTTCCTTTTTTTTTCTTTGTTTCTTCTTCTTTTTACAGTTCCATCTTCCTTATTTTTTGTTTATTATTTTTTAAAAATTTTTGTATCTACAACTTCCTTCTTCTTTCTTTTTCATTTTTAAGATATGGTTTGTTCCCAATATCTACTATTTCAATTAGGGATATAGTGCATGATGATGATTTAGCCCCTAAAAAGCCTAGTTGCGAGAATGATTTCGTTTTGGTGAAGATTGAATTAAATGCTGCCTTTTCTCTTCTACCCACTTATTTTCTCAATTAGGACTTTCTTATTTTCTCAGTTGGGTGAAGATTGATTGATTTTTTTTTTCAATTTTTTGGTTTTGATTTATTTTGGTAGTGTTTATGAGTTGATGTGATTGGTGGTACTTGGAGCTATGGGTCTCGGAGCTTGAACTATTCATATAGTGTTTTGATTTTGATATGCAGACAAGTTTAAAGTCAAAATCAATGGTAATTATACATGTTTTGGTTTGTTATTATGTTATATGATCTTATAGCAGTTGAGATCTGAAGTGTGTTTTATTGGAATCGGAAAAATCAAATAAGGATTTGGAAGGATGGTAGCAAGAGTAACTCTTAAAAGAGATGATATTGAGCTCGTTGTTGTTAATGATCACTTCATTTCCATTGAGTACATGGTAATATTTATACATGATTTTTCAGTTTTTAAATTTGCCATTAATTCGTGCTAGATATGTGATGAGTGCAAGAATTGCATTATTTTAAGCACTCAGTGTGTTAGAATTAAATGTCTTTTTAGTGGCATTTGTGTGCTTTATGTTCAGTTTTTACTTAGTTAAGTACTTATTGCATGATTTGTGTGTTTATTTATTTTTAGTATTATTTGGTTTATTTTTAGTTAATTTTGTGCATTTAGGAAGTTAAAGAACAGTGGAGGAAAGTTGTATGGGTGTCATGGATGTCCTAGAAGAGTCAAAGGAGCAATTAAAGCTGAGCGAGCATATTTTTTGAAGAAAAAGGCTGTACACAACCGTGCAAAAAATGTGCATGGCCGTGTGACCTGCTAATGGCAGATACGAACTTCAATTTAATTACTAAAGTATAAGGGACATGAAGGGGATTTCACAAGACAATAAATCTAGGGTTGGAGGCTAGGGTTTTATATATACGTGTAGCCTCCAGAAATAAAATATAGAGGATGAGATTAGGTCATTATTCTATTTTTTCATATTACATTCTTCTTTTATCGAATTTAAAGAATAAGGTTGTTTAGCTTATTCATGATTGTTTTTTTAAGATTAAGCAAGAGAATTAAAAATTAATAGGCTGCTATTCCAGGGGGTTTCTCTTGTGACTTTGGATATTGTTCATTCAGATTTTGTATTAATAATGATGTTTATTTTGTTTATTTCTTTCTCTCTTTCTTTTATGATTAAAATGAGTAGCTAAATTCTTTATTAGGGTTCTTGTTACAATTCAATCATATGAATATTACAATTAAACCTAAGCCATTAATCTAAATCCTTTGGCTATTGTTGAACTTAATGTCTTCATGGGATTGATCACCCTTTGATTGAATTCACACAATGAAACCGATTTGAGAGATAGGTTGAATTGGATTAAGGCAATAACCTATTAGGTGCTTTCTTAGTTGAGAAACATTTAAGCGTCTAATATTGATTAGGGGTTGGTGCTTAAACTAGGTTAACCGAACACTTAGTATGCGAGAGCTATAAATCTAACGATGTCAAATTACTTGGTTAATTATAGAAGTTGTTTAGGAGGAACATTTATGATTCTTTGGATACCCTCAAATTGGATTAAGGTTAAGTGTGACTTAGGAGTAAATTGATCCTTTGTAATGGTTGAATTGGTAATAAGAACCCTAACACTTTAAATTGATTGTTATTTCATTCAAGTTCTTGTGTTTTATTTTATTTTAATTTAGTTTAATTGAAAATACTCTTTTTTGTTGTTTAAACAAACCTACACAATTAGTATTACAGTAGTCAGTCTGTAATCTCTGTGGGAATAATATTTAATTACTACTTGTTCAAGTTGCATGGTTGTGTAGGATTTTGGCACGACTGTGCTAGTTATGACATCAAATTTTGGTATCAGGTCACACAACTGTTCTGAAATTGTGTATGGTCGTGCAATGCTGATTTTCAATTTTTTTAAAAAGATGCAAATTTCATTTTACGTGAACTTTTTCCACTTCCCCATGCTTTGCACTTCCCAAAACCCTAGGGACTCTAACTTTAACCCTTTACCCACTTCCCAAACCCTAGAAAACCTAACCTTTGACTACCTTTTCAATTTCCTATACACTTTACCCAATTCCCACTACTTTACCTCTCCTATATAAACCCCCATCTTTTTACCTCTTCCTTACAACTCATTCTCTACATTATATCCATTCTTTACACCCTCTTCCACTACCTAAATTCTCTCAAGTCTTTATCTTCAAACAATTCACCATGGAGAGAGATTAAAGAAAGAAAAGCATAGCAAGGAAGAAGACCAATCCTCCTTCTAAAAGAACTAAACATGGTGGAGCTTCCAATAAACCAGGTGGTGCTAACGAGGAATATAGGGTAAGACCTTTCCCTATTCAAATTCAATTTAGGCATGGTGAGCATAGGAATACATTTCAAAAGATGATGAATAGGAAAATCATGCTAAATAGGTATTTAAATGCTACATCTTTAATTGAAATTGGGTTATTAGAGGACATTAATGTGTATGTCAATAAGATAGGGTGGAATGATTTTATTTTGATGTAAAAACCTTCTTATGCCATACCCACTAGTGAGTTTCTCTCTTCTTTTGAATTTAATGATTGCACTCTCATGCTTAATTTTCATTTGGGGAATAAGGAGCATAGTTTCGGCTTGTTTGAATTTAATGATCTATTTCATTTTTTTAAAAATCAAGATACTAATGTAGCATATGATAGGCATGAGTTTTGGAGAGAGTTAACCATGGAAAGGGGAGTATTTTATGAGGCTAGATTGGCAAAAGAATATAGGATTCAATCGCTCGCTTTGAAATATCTTCATAGGCTCTTGGTTTAATCCTTGTTTCTAAGGAAAGAGGGAGACTCCGTAGTCACCACTACCGAGCTTAATGTTTTCTATTGGATGGTTAATGATAGAAAGCTCAATGTGTGTCATAACATAGCTGGGAAATTGAAAGATGTTACTGCCAAAGCAATTGGGGCTATTAAAGTGGGAGGACTAATCACCGCCATAGCTAAGTACTTAGACTTTGACATTGAAAACATGCCTTTTGAGAAAGTAGCGGGTCATCACTTCATTGACACTAGTATGATGGAAGCTATGGGTTTGGTTAGAGTTAACTATATAGGGAAAGCTTTTCTTATCCAACCTGCAGCTCTGGAAGCTTAAGAAGAAGAAGAGGAAGATGCTTCAATTAATGATGTCATAGAGAGGCTAAATAACTTGGAGCTGTAAGTTGGAGTCATAGACTCAAATGTGGGAGAATTGAATTTTGAAGTTGAAAGAATAGGACGCACTTCAAGGCAAATGATCGCACATTGAACATGATCAATTATAGCCTTAGTGCCTATTTCAGCTTGTAGAATTTTATCCCACTACCATTCCCACATGATGAAGAGATGGAGGAACAAGACTCCTCATTCGAGGAAGACGGCGAAGAGTGAAGACTTTGCTTTGTTTTTAATGATGTTTGGTTATAGCTTGAACAATGTTTTTCTATATTTGTTTGTTTTTAGTTGTTTTTAATTTTATGTTTTGAGGAACAATGTGTTCTCATGTCTTATGTTTTAGGATGTTAAAGTTTGTTTTTATTTAAGTTGTCATTATTAAGAATTTTAATATTATTAATGTTAGTTGTTTTTATTTCAATTTGATTTCTCTTTTACATTATTGCAATATTAATATATATATATATATATATATATATATATATATATATATATATATATATATATATATATATATATATATATATATATATATATATATATATGCTTGTCTTATGCAAAGTGATGGAAATAAGTTAAATCAAGAGCGCAAAAGAGCATCAATGCAAGTTTGCTTCAAGCCAAAATTCTAATTTTTTAGAAACAGGTCATGTAGCTGTGCATCTTTTGCACATGGTCGTGCATAAAATGTCGTCAAAATTCTGCAGAAGTTGGTCACACGGCTGTGCGACCTGATGATTATTGACAATATAAAATTTTTTCCTGTTTTTGATATCATATGCTCATGCAATGAGGACATTGCACTTTTTAAGTGTGGGGGAGGAATTAATGTTGCCAAAATTTTAAATTTTTCAATTTCTTTTAAATTTTTGAATTTTTTTAAAATTCTTTTAATTTGGTTTCCTATTTTCTTTTGATTTTTGATTTTTGACTTTTAATTCAAGTTTTCTAATTAAAATAGGATTTTAGGTGAGCAAAAATGCCATTTTAGTTCTTAATTCCTATTTAATTTAGGAAAATTTTGATAATTTTATTTTTTCCTTAAATTTATTTCTTTTCCTTTTTGTTTTAGGAATATAATTTCTTGTACCCTCTTTCTTATTTAAACCCTAGTTTTATTTTATTTTATTTTGTTTTTGTTCTTGTTATTTTTATTCTTATTCTTTTGTGTTATTTTATTTTTGTGAAGTTTTAACATTGTTGTGATGGCTAGAAAAAAAACATAATTTCAAAGAAAGAGGCTGGGTGATGGCAAGGGTAAGCCCAAGGACATGAGGAATGAATATGAAGCTTTCTTTGCTATTTATTCTAAATAAAAAGTGAAGAAATTGTACTCCTTAGTCAAGAGAAATTTCAGCAAGCCAAAATACTTTAATGAAAAGGTACTTTTGAATATGGGGATTAAGGGAACCATGGATGTATTTTGCAATAAGTTGGGATGGTCTAAATTAGCTATAGCCTAATATGAGGTATTCTTTGAGCTAACTATAGAATTTTACACTACATTTAAGATTCTAGCTGCAAATCAAGGGGTTTTCTCATGTAGGTTCTTTAGGAAAGAGTATTATTTTGATTATGCAATCATATATGAAATCTTTGGTTTTCCTCAAGGAGGTATTTGTTAACCTCCATTAGATTATAATATAAGTAGTTTTTAGTATGAAGTCACTGGAGGTGATAGAGTTTACGAAGGTCAATTGATGACTAGTGGTTAAATCAAAGATCACTCATATTTAATCATGCATAAATTCAAGTCACACATAATTTTTGGAAGAAAAGATAGCACTAAGGTTTCTCATGATGAACTATTTATGTTGTGGTGCTTAAAGACTAACACAAAAGTATACAATATGTACTTTGTTTTGTGTTCTATGTGGCGTATTGTGCATGCTAGAAAGGTGTTATTGTCAATGAGACATATTGTCATTAGTTTGGCATTGTATTTTGCTTCATTTTAATTTTCCAAACATCAATTGGAGCCTTTGGAAGCTGAATCCCTAGATGAAGATTACCTTGTGTGAGCTGAAATTATCATAGAGTATAATGAATTTCATAATGTCACTTTAAGGAGATGTTATTTGTTTCATCAAGCAGCGATGCAACATGGTAAAGTTCTTTTGCCTCTTAATTCAATAGAGGAAGAAACTAATGAAAGTGAGAACCAAGCAAGGAAGAAAGGGAACACTAAAAATTAGAGTGATGAAATCATGGAAAAGATCAAGGAGCTAATGGACAGATCCGACAATAGGATTGGGAATATGATCATGGACAAATTTGAGAGGCGTTGTGAATCAAGGGCTATAAGGTTGGCACACTACGTGCATCACTGTTCTTTAATTTTTATTTATGCCATTTTATTTTCTTTTTATTTGTATGTTTATGTGTTGTTTTACTTTAAGAGTCATGCATGTTTTAATTTAATGTTGATATTGTTCATGCATTGCTCTCACACTTGAATTTTTACAACATATACACATATAGAGTCTTATTCATCATTTTTTATTTTCTTGAAGAATGCTTTAATCTTCCTTTAATGATTTGTTTGGGCTTTTAAATTAGAAAGGCAATTTATGGTTAGGAATTTTAAATTTTAATGAACTTAATGCTTACTTTGCTATTGAACAAATGAATTTAGATACTTGATATTTAAGAAAAGTGTTTATGAGTAGGAATTTGAGGTTGCTTTAAAGTGATTAAGTGTTCATATGTTTAGTCTATTTTCTTTAAAAAAAAAGCAATCAACAAGGCAACGAGATAGATCATAAAACACACTCATTTAGAGCTTGAATTGAAAAGAAAAATCTTTCATATACTTCTTCTATTCTAATGCTCTTTTCAAGAGTAAGAGTATCTAAAGGACCCCTTGGAGGTATTCACATTGAGTAATAAAAAAAAGTTGGGGAATATTGAAATTGGAAAGACATTGATTGAATAAAATTTTCAAAACTTTATATATGTTAAATTCTTAACTTTCTACTTATTGGCATGATTCTTACTCACTTCCATTTTTCTTGAGTGTCAATTGTTTGCTTTTATGATTTTAATAGAAAAGTATGCTTTTCACATGGTAACAATATATTCTTGACCTCGAGTTGCTATATTAATTTTGAGTTTTTAAGCTTTTTATTAAAAGAAGATTAAGGTAGTTAGTCAAGTTACAACTAGTTGATGAGAATGATTCTTTAGGTGTATATGTGTATTTAAGTTTTGCTTGAGGACAAGCAAACATTCAAGTGTGCAGGAATTTGATGTGTGTAAGAATTGCATTATTTTAAGCACTCAATATGTTAGGATTAAATGTCTTTTTTGTGGCATTTGTGTGCTTTATGTTCAATTTTGACTTAGTTAAGTACTTATTGCATGATTTATGTGTTTATTTATTTTTAGTATTGTTTGGTTTATTTTTAGTTAATTTTGTGCATTTAGGAAGCCAAAGAACAGTAGAGGAAAGTTACATGGGAGTCATGGACATCTAAGAAGAGTCAAAGGAGCAATTAAAGCTAAGTGAGCATATTTTTAGCAGAAAAAGGCTGTGCACGACCGCGTGACCTGCTAATGGTAGATACGAACTTCAATTTAATTACAGAAGTATAAGGGATATGAAGGGGATTTCATAAGACAATAAACCTAGGGCTGGAGCCTAGGGTTTTATATATATGTATAGCCTTTAGAAATAAAATATAGAGGAGGAGATTAGGTCATTATTCTATTTTTTCATATTACACTCCTTTTTTTTTATCGAATTTAGAGAATAAGGGTGTTTGGCTTGTTCATGATTTTTTTTGAAGATTGAGCAAAAGAATTGAAGATTAATAGGCTACTATTGCATGGGGTTTTTCTTGTGATTTTAGATATTGTTCATTCATATTTTAGATTAATAATGATGTCTATTTTCTTTATTTCTTCGTCTCTTTCTTTTATGATTAACATGAGTAGAAAAATTCTTTGTTAGGGTTCTTGTTACAATTCAACCATGTGAATATTGCAATTAAACCTAAGCCATTAATCTAAATCCTTTAGTTGTTGTTGAAATTAATGTCTTCATAGGATTGATCACCTTTTGATTGAATTCATATAATAAAACTGATTTGAGAGACATGTTGAATTGGATTAAGGCAATAACCTATTAAATGCTTTATTAGTTAAGAAACATTTAAGCGTCTAATATTAATTAGGGGTTGGTGTTAATCAAACACTTAGTATACTAGAGCTATAAATCTAAGGATGTCAAATTACTTGGTTAATTATAGAAGTTGTCTAGGAGGAACGTCTATGATTCTTTAGATACCCTCAAATTGGATTAAGGTTAGGTATGACTTAGGAGTTAATTGATGCTTAGTAATGGTTGAATTAGTAATAAGAACCCTAGCACTTTAAATTAATTGTTATTTCATTCAAATTCCTATGTTTTATTTTAGTTTAATTTAGTTTAATTCAAAATACCTTTTTTCATTGTCACAATTAGTATTACAGTAGTCAGTCTGCAATCTCTATGGGATCGATATTTAATTACTACTTATATGATTCTATATACTTGCAGAAATGCCATTAATATGATAAACATATAATGATGTGGGTTTGTTTGTGTTTCTTTTTTTTAGACATATGTTTAAGTATGATATAGTTCATGGTCAATGAAAGCATCACGAGTTGAAGGTTAAGGATGAAAAGACTCTTCTTTTTGGTGAGAAGTCTGTTATTGTTTTCGGTGTTAGGTTAGAATCTGGATTGGAAAGTATCCACTATAAGCAATAAGTGTTAATTACAAGAACAAATGCCCAAAAAGAATGAGGTGTTCTTATGAGAAATAAAGATGCAAAGAGACTATGTTTTATTCATCACAAATGAGTCTGAGTTTCAATCTTAGTATGCCTTCATCACTTTTTTTTTCTTTTTATTATCTTTCTTTTATTAGTGGAACATAATGATCAACAAACATCAACTTTTTTATTTTATCCTATTCAACAATTTACAATTTTGTTCATTTCTTTTAAATAAGTTATGATAATGGGTTTGCTGTTTTTTTTTTTAACAAGATGGGTTTGGTCTTTTGGCTGTTATACATGTAATTCTTTGGTGTCTAATTTAATAGAATCACTCATATCTTCAATTAGCACTTTCTTAGTTTTGTGAATAAATTGCCATCTTATAAACAACCATATATAAGAAACCCATCATCAAATTACTAAGCTCATGCATGCATAGCAAATTGATTTCATTTACATATATGATATCATAAGAGAACTCAAAACAAAAATATTATAATTAATGACACAAAATTGAAGTGAAAAAATTGGACATGTTTCTGATTTTTTACCTTAGATTCTTATTCAATTCATTTTTTTTTGCATTGATTTATTTTTTTTAAAAAAAATACATACAACATTGAACATTTATTTATTTCTAGATATAGTTTATTAAAAATTAAGAAAGGTATTTTTTCATAAATGGCCCAAAAACACAACCAAAATAACAAAATACCCCAAGTTTTTATTTATTACATGCGTACCCTACGATGGTAAAATAATTACATGAATACTCCTTTTCTTGATGCGTCTTTTTCTTCTTTCAATATTTAGAAATGGAAAAACAAAAAAAAATGGAAAAGCTTCACTGTGAAACCTTTAGAGTGCGATTTTGCTCATTTTTTGATTGATTTATACTAAACTTTATTTTTCTTTAATTAAAAAGATCTAGATCAAGGTCTAGACTTGAGATCTTCCTCTTCCTATATAAATTTATTTAGATGTCAATGCATGGATAGGAACTATTGGATTCCTTAGTTTCATCCTTTTCTTGATGATTAATCAAGTTAATGGGTTCAATTCTTCTTATGGGTATTCAATACTTCGGTAAGATTTTCTTCTATCCCTTTTGATTTGTTCTTTTTTTCTTAAGCTAATTAAGTTTCTCATTTTCATGTTTAGGTACTAGAATTGATGCTTTTAGTTAGTTTCTATTCTTTGTTCTTCATTAATGCTTTTAGATATTGCAACAAGAGCATTTGCTTTACTTTGCTGCTATATAGAACATTTTATTTCTGCGTTTATTTATTAAAATCAGGAATAAGGATGTTTCACTTTCTTTAAAAAAATTTCAAATTTGTAGATGTGTAGCCACATCGCAAGAAGAAAAGACTAGTGGGTTTGTCTTTTTTTTTTCTTTTTTACTCCTAATATAATAAAAATTGTATCTTTTGTTGATTATGTTGCTCTTGTTGTGTTAAATTTTACAAGACAAAGGTTTCTAGGAATGGGAACATGGTAAGCTTGAAGTTGGGTACCTATTTTCTAAGGTATGCGAATGGGACTATTACTGAAGTTTGTTATTGCAAAGAGTGTTTTCTACTGTGGATAAAAGTTTGGCATTTAAGTCAAACGAGTGTTGTTTTTGGATTACATATATCTATCTCCATCAACTGGGTTAAAATCGAGATGAGTCTAATTGGTGAGCTACTTGTTCAATGTGGTTTAAGAGTACTTTCTGAGCTATTAATAGTGATGCAGGAAGTTTGTTCCATGATGTGTACATATATGTGCTATTGTTACATTTTTCTTTGAGGAACTATGAATGCTCCCTTTTTGTAGTGGGATATTAGATGTTTGAAAGAAGAAATTGTTAACCTTAACAAGTTATCAATCTTGATTTGACCTTAACAAACTTAATTTTAGGCAATTAATGTGTTTGCTTCAAGTATGTATAAGTTAAGAACAATTTGGAAGTTAAAGTAATGATTAATTATCAAAGAAAAATGATTATGGAAAGTCATCACAAGCACTACTTTGACTGGACTCATTGCAGGGTCTAAATTGCACAAAAAGTTATAATTTTTGTGTTAGTCCCAATCGGGACTGAAGAAGAGCAAATTCTCGAAAAGGGCAGTACCTATCCCGATCTTATATTCTGATAAGGACATTGGTTGTGACAAGGTAGTCTCGATCAGGACCATGATATCCTGATCGGGATCAAGACATTCTTTTAAATGAAATGGCTCATAATGACTATTTGGTGCTAGTCCTGATTGGGACGGAAGATATTGTTATCGGGACCTGACAAAATGCAGCTTAAAAGTTCAAATTTCATTCAAATGGACTTTGTTTTTTATTGGGAATGAAATTATTACTTCCAACAGTTATAATTGGATTTCTTAAGTATAAATATGACCTCCAAAGATTATTTTGAAGTTAAGAAAGTTATTTATCTTTCATTCTTTGTTAAGCATTCAATTGAGCTCTAAAATTCTCTCTTAAACAATTTTTTGTTTGTGTAACTCTTATGAGAGTTGGTTATATGATATAAATAGAATTTCTCTTCATCTTAACTCTTGGGGTAGATTAAAAGGGAAGTGAGATTTATTTCTAAAGGAATTGGTTTAAATGTTGTCAATTGAAACACTTGGGATTTGATTTTTGAGTGAGCCTTGAAAACTCAAGTTGTAAGGTTGTAAGAGTGACCCATAAAACTCTTTTGTTATCTCAATCTTGAGAATAAGATTGTGGGTGATTAAAAATCCTAACTTGGAGATAAGTTAGGTGGAGATGTAGGATTGTTGTTGAATATGAACTCCTTAAATCATTGTGTTATTCATTCTTCCTATCAATATTCTTTCAATCCTTGCAAAAAATTCTTTTAATTTCCTATTTTTATTCATTAGCCTTATTCACACCCCCCCCACTAAGGCTCTTTTAATTGGTATCATAGCTTGAATTCTAGGAACTTCATTACTAGAATATGAGATTATAGGAAGTGAATCACAAAAAATTTCTTCACTTAGACCATTCTTTGTGGTAGTGACTATTCTCATTAGAAGTTCAAAATAGAGCTAAAATGTTGATCGGAAGGGCTAAAATGTTGATGGAATGAAAACTGATCGGAAGGGCTAAATTGAATACAAATAATATTTGAAAATGTAAAACAGGTGTCATATTCATTATTCAATTATATACATTTTTTAATATTATTTTTATATGATACAATTCATAATAATATATTTTTTGAATATTATTTGTATCTAAAACTCAAAATAATATTTGAAACTCAAAACAGTATTGAAAACTCAAAACAATATCTAAAAATTAAAAACAATATCTCAAACTCATAAATTCGGTAATAAAATTTCAAATATAATTGTATTCAATTCAATTAATTTGAATCCAAGTGCCCATCTTTTTTCAAATGCATGAAACTTGAAATATTTTTCATTTATTTTTATTTTATTATTTGTATATTTTAGTTTATTTTTCGTGTATAAAATAAAAAAATAATATCAGCCTAATAAATTGTAATGACCTATATTTTCAAATTATCTTATTTTAAAACAGAATTTGCAGTGTTAATAAATTTTAAAAATAAATTTAATTACTTATTATTTTGTGATTATTATTATCATTGTTTTTGTTTAATTAGGGTTTCCTACGTAAATATTTTATTTTAGAGACTCATTATTTTAAACATTAATCTATATTATTGCTTTAGTGAATTCCATTATTATTTTGATATTATTATTTCATTATTTGTGTTGTTATTGTATGTATTTTATTTATATATTACCTTATGTATTATTATTATTTTATGTGTTATATTTTATAATAATTAGGGTTATTATTACTTGTGTGTGTATTATTTATTATTGTGTGTTATTGATGTGTGTGTGTGTATATATATATATATATATGTATAATATGCATGTGTGGTGGGGATTTATGCATGTGAGTATATTATATAATATTAATATATAGTATAATATTTATATTTACATTATTATACATAAACATCAAACACAAAACATATACATATACATACACTCCTTCTTCCCCCCGAACCACCACCATCCATCATCGCGCCTCCACCCGTTCCTCCACCGTCAGTGTGCCGTCCAGCCTTCTAGTCACCTTCCACCGCCTCCTCCTTCTTCTCCGACGAGTTGCATATTGGTGGCAATGAGAGAAGTTGAGAATTGAGCTCAACTTCACTCCAAGCTTTCCGGCCACCATTTTTCTCATCGTTAGTCTCTTTCTCTTCTTTGGACACCGGTGAGTGTGAATCCAAGCTCCTTTTAGCTTAAAAACTCGATTTGGTCGGGTGTTGAGCAATTTTGAGATTTCAATCCATTAGGGTTTTTAATTTTTTTTGAGTTGTTAATGGTTGATTCATGAAAAATTCCTTCACAAATGTTGATTCTAGTAGCTTAATCTACTTCCATGAATTGTTTTGTGATTTTTGGAATTTATTTTGATTTTTGTGAATTTTTAAATATTTTGTTATTATTTTATTAATTTTCGTAAATTAATTATATAAATTATGAATTTGTGATTTTTAGTGTTATTATTAATTTTAGAGTTGAGTGTATAATTTTTTTGATTTTTATAAATATTTTAAGTTTATGTCAATTTTGAAAAATTAGGTTAAATATATATTTTGGTAGAAATTATTGGTTAATTATATGTTTTTGTTGATAATAATGAGTTATATGTTGAGAAAATAATTTTTGTGTATTTAAATAATTTTTATTGAATTTTTGAGTAATATTAGTATATTATGTGTAATTTTTGAATATTAGGGTTAATTGTGTAATTTGGTGATGATTTTAGTTAAATATTATGTTTAATTGATTTTAATATTATTTGAGGTAAAAAAATGATTTTTACAAATTATTTACTATTTTTTTATTTAATACTAATTTTTGAAAATTATTTTTAAATAATATATTATATACTATTTTTGTAATAAAATGGATTTTTAGTAATTTTTAAAATGTATTTGGACTAATTAAGCTATTTGGATTAGTAAAGTGAGTTTTTATTAAATTGTATTGAATTATGTAGAAAATTTGATTTTAATAATATTATATTACTATTTAGGGTTTTTAAGTAATTATTAGAAAAAATAATTATTTTGATGTTTTAATGTTAAATATACTATATTTTGAGGGTATTTATGGTAATTATTGATTTTTAATATATTTTATTATATTATTTGAATTTGTGGTGAATTGTGGTTCTCGGTTGGAAAATTTTGTAGTTCAGGATCCTAATCGAGGGTTGTGTGAATTTCTATATTCGAAGTGTATTTTTCTTGTAGGACCGACTCTACTTTTTAGTAGAGAGATGTTCGTTTTACAGAGGAGGTTCTATCAAATTTTTGATAGAATTCTCGTAAAACGTGACATAGGGTCAATTCTATGTCTATCTGTGTTTAGTAATCCTATATTGAGTCTCTAGAAGTTAAGTTAGAAATTCATTCTGATTTCTCCGTGATTATTTTTATTGTTTAGTTGTGCCGAGACCGAGGTCTAACGGACTAGGCCCGTCGTACCAGTCTTGAGGAGTGCATTCCTGTGAGTTGTTATTCTATATATACATTGCGCTTAGGTTGCATGTTTTAGAATTATATGTTTTAAATGTATAATTTTGTATAGTTGTTTTATTAAATGCTTAAAGTATATTTTAGGTATATTCTTGGTATATTTTGAAATAAATGCATGTTTTACTTTTTGTTTATATTTAAATTATTTTTTAAGTATAATAATGGTTTATTTTGAGTATTTTTTAGGATTTATTTGAATTTATTTTACATATATATACTTAATTTATTTTTGGTATATTTGTAGTATATATACGGTTTATTTGATTATTATAAATGACCTTATGCATTATTTGTTTACTTGAATGTATGTTTCATTTTAAATGAAGGATGTTGATAGAACGTGCTACCTAGTGGGCAGCACTAGGACTGAGTACGTACCGGTGAGATAGATTGTAGGATTAAATTACTAACTTATTTGTGGGATCATAATTTGATTGATGTGTGATGTGATTAATGGTGTGATTGTTGGAGCTCGATTGACCAAGTGTCTCGGGGCCAATCACACTGACAGTCAGACTGCTGGAGCTCGATCGACTTAGTATCTCGGGATCAGTCTACTGTCTAGATGGATTAAGAGAATTTATTTGGAATTAAGTGAGCCAATATGGCTAGAGTGATTTCTATTATTATTTGAGGTTGCGATCATTTAGGGTTCAAAACTTATATTTTCAGTATCATGAAAAAAAGTGATTTTCAGCATCTGTATGTACATGCTTGTATATATATTTATTATATACATATGATTGTTTGCATTTGACATATAGTAATGCATGTATATATATTATAACAATTCATTCAGTGAGGTCTGACTCCCCTCAGTTGACATTTTTACATGAGAGTCTTCTTCTTTAGACCTCAGCAATAGGCCTATCCGTCGGATTTCTTCTGCCTCGGCCCTATTATGTAATTTATCTACTTAATTATTTTATATTGTACTTTAGAAAACTGCAGTAGTTGTGTTTGTATCAGTAGTGAGTTTTATTTTATTTTGCTGTATGAGATTTTAATTCAGATGTTTAATCTGAATATTGTATTAATTCATTTCATGATATGAAGAAGTTTTATTTTATCATATTAATTTGAAATTTTAATTATGGTATATTTATTTTATTATATTTATTGTATGTTTTTATTTTTTTAGGCTTGCTACGGGTTCCGGATTCGAAAGAATTCTCATTCCCTAGCACCTGTCATGACCCTCAGTTTGGGTCGTAAAATAAATATATACATAAATATACAAATTTATATTTCAAAATATTTTTCTAGAATATCTGAAACTTTAATTCTTTATTAAAACAAATATGGGCTATATAATTTAAATATGTTAACTATAATCTCTAAAATAGAGCATACTCAAAACCAAAACTAAAAAAATAAGAATAAAAAAAAGGAAAAAATAAAAAAGAAGGATAACTTAAAATAAGAAAAAAATAAATAAAATGAGAGAAAATTAGAAATAAATATAAGGATAAAATAAAAAAAAAAAATAAGGATATCAGAAATTAAAAAAAGAAGAAATAAAATTAAATAAAAAATAGAAATGAAAATTAAAAAATAAAGATATCAGCAAATAAGAAAAAAATAAAATAAAAAAAAGAATAGAAGTGAAAAATAAGGAGAAAAAATAAATGAAGAAAAATAAAAAATAAAAATTGGAAAGGAGAAAAGAAAACAAAAAAGGAGAAGGAAAAAATAAATAATCAACTAAGAAAGCTAAAAAAAAAAGAAAAATAGAAAAAAAAAAAAGCAAAATGGGCACTCTTGAAAACAAAACCAAGAATAGGGCACACATGCAAACTAAAAAAGGCACGCGTATAATTTATATAGAAGGTAGAGTAAATGACTGTGAATAAGGTAGAAAATGTGTCTAATTATGTAAATTTTAAAAAAAATCTCAAAAAAGGCTCTAAGGCTTAAAAAACTCATGAATACATGTCCTTTATCTAAACTTGGGGGGTTTTTTCATAAATACCCCAAAAACACAACCAAAACAACAAAAATATTCCAAATTTTTATTTATTACACGCGTACCCTATGATGATTAAATAATTACATAAATACTCCTTTTCTCGACGCGTCTTCTTTTTCTTTCAAAAGTTAGAAATGAAAAAAAAAAAAGAAAAAGCTTCACTGTGAAAGCTTCAGAGTGTGATTTGCTCCTTTTTTGATTGATTTATACTAAACTTTGTTTTTCTTTAATTGAAAAGATCTAGATCAAGGTTTAGACTTGAGATCTTCCTTTTCCTATATAAATTTATTTAGATGTCAATGCATGGATAGGAACTATTAGATTCCTTGGGTTCATCATTTTCTTGATGATTGATCAAGTTAATAGGTTCAGTTATTCTTATGGGTATTCAATACTTTGGTAAGATTTTCTTCTATTCCTTTTAATTTGCTCTTTTTTTTTCTTGAGTTAATTAAGTTTCTCATTTTCATGTTTAGATACTAGAATTGATGCTTTTGGTTAGTTTCTATTCTTTGTTCTTCAATAGTGCTTTTAGATATTGCAACAAGAGTATTTGCTTTACTTTGCTGCTATATAGAACATTTTATTTTTGCATTTATTTATTAAAATCATGAGTAAGGATGTTTTACTTCCTTTAAAAAAATTTCAAATTTGTAGATGTGTAGCCATACCTCAAGAAGAAAAGACCAGTGGGTTTTGTCTTTTTTTTTACTCCTAATATGATAAAAATTGTATCTTTTGTTGATTATGTTGCTCTTGTTGTGTTAAAGTTTATAAGACAAAGGTTTCTAGGAATGGGAACATGGTAAGCTTAAAGCTAGGTACCTATTTTTTAAGGTATGCAAATGGGACTATTGTTGAAGTTTGTTATTGAAAAGAGTGTCTTTTACTATGGATAAAATTTTGCCATTTAAGTCAAACAGGTGTTATTTTTGGATTACATATATCTAGCTCCATCAACTGGGTTGAAACTGGGATGAGTCTAATTGGTGAGCTACTTTTTCAATGTGGTTTAAGAGTACTTTCTGAGCTATTAATAGTGATGCAGGAAGTTTGTTCCATGATGTGTACATATATGTGATATTGTTACATTTTTCTTTGAGGAACTATGAATTCTCCTATTTTTAGTGGATTATTAGATGTCTGAAAGAAGAAATTATTAACCTTAGCAAGTTATCAATCTTGATTTTGATCTTAACAAACTTAATTTTGGGCAACTAATGTGTTTGCTTCAAGTATGTATAAGTTAAGGACAATTTGGAAGTTAAAGTAATGATGAACTATCAAAGAAAAATGATTACGAAAAGTCATCTCAAGCACTACTTCGACCGGATTCATTGCAGGGACTAAATTGCACAAAAAGTTACAATTTTTGTATTAGTCCCAACCAGGACCGAAGAAGAGCAAATTCTTAAAAAGGACAGACCAATCCTGATCTATGTTCCGATCAGGACATTAGTTGTGACAAGGTAGTCCCGATCGAGATCAAGGCATTCTTTTAAATACAATGACTCTTAATGGCTATTTGGTGCTAGTCCTGACTGGGGCGGAAGATATCTTTATCAAGACTTGACAAAATGCAGCTCAAAAGTTCAAATTTCATTTAAATGGACTTTGTTTTTTATTGGGAACAAAATTATTACTTCCAACAGTTATAATTGGATTGCTCAAGTAGAATATCACCTCCAAAGATTTTTTTTCAGTTTAAGAAACTTGCATATCATTCAATTTCTGTTACGCATTCAATTTAGCTCTAAAATTCTCTCTTAAATAATTTTTTATTTGTGTAACTCTTGTGAGAGTTGATTATGTGTTATAAATAGAATTTCTCTTCATCTTAACACTTAGGATGGATTAAAAGGGAAGTGAGATTTATTTCTAAAGGAATTGGTTTAAATGTTATCCATTGAAACACTTGTATTTTGGTTTTTGAGTGAGCATTAAAAACTTAAGTTGTAAGGTTGTAAGAGTGAGCCATAAAACTCTTTTTTTATCTCAATCTTGAGAATAAGATTGTGGGTGATTAAAAATCCTAACTTGGAGATAAGTTAGGTGGAGATGTAGGATTGTGGGTGATTAAAAATCCTAACTTTGAGATAAGTTAGGTGGAGATGTAGGATTGTTGTTGAATATGAACTCCTTAAATCATTGTGTAATTCATTCTTCCTTCTTAATATTCTTTCAATCCTTGCAAAGAATTATTTTAATTTCATATTTTTATTCATTAGCCTTATTCACCCCCCCACTAAGGCTCTTTTAATTGGTATCATAGCTTGAATTCTAGGAACTTCATTGCTAGAATATAAGATAATGGGAAGTGAATCATAAAATTTTTTTCACTTAGACCATTCTTCGATGGTAGTGACTATCCTTATTAGAAGTTCAAAATGGAGCTATATCTTGATTATGATTCCATCATACTTTAGGATATTTTCCTAAAAGGTTAGGAACCACCTACAACTACCATTAATGGTGTGGTAACTATTCTTATAAGAAGGCAACAGAATAATGATCAAAAGGAGGAAAATCATAAAAATAAAAAGGCTATGATCATTTTAGCCTTTTCCATAACAAGAGGAAGGAGGCAAGCTTCAACATTGTATATCAACCAAGGAAATGTGGGAGACCTTAGAAAATCATTATGAAGGTAACATGCAAGTTAGAAGCAAGAAAGTTCAACTTCACATGTATGAAGAAGAACTTTTCGAGATGAAGCCTTAAAAATCAATCACAGAGATAACAAATTGACTAAATGCTCTTCTTATAACCCTTAAGAAACTTGGTAAAAATTTCACCAAGGAAGAGGTAAATAACAAGATTCTAAGAATCCTACCTAAGAAGGATTGGGAATCTTGGGTTACTTCGATTGAGGAAGCTTAAGTTCTTTCAACACTCTCAACCGATGTGCTTATTGGAAAGTTCCTAACATGTGAGCTTACAATTAAGCAAAGAGGTGAAGAACAAGAAGAAAAGGAGAAAAAGAAGAGCATAGCATTAAATGCCTCACAGGATGATAATGTAGAGAAAAACGGTGAAGACTCTAGTGATGAAGATGATGAAATAACCATACTTACTATGAGTTTTAAGAAGTTCTTGAGAAAGAAAAAGTCTTCAAGGGCAAAAGATTTCAACAAGAAATATGAGGGAGAAAACAAGAAGAAAACCAAAGAGGTTACTTACTATGAATGCAAGAAACCAAAGCATATTATAAGTGAGTTTCTTAAACTAAAATTCAAGAACAAATGAGCAAAGGATAAAAAGAAGCCTTTCAAAGCTCTATAGGATTATGACTCCTTCGAATCCAAAAAGGAAGAGGAACAACAATAAGTGGCCAATCTTTACTTCATGGCTCTTAAAGATGAAAAAGAGGTATCATCTACTTTTAACTCTTCTTGTAATGAGTATTGGGCGTATAATGAATATGTTAATGATGATGATGTTGAGAGCTTTATTATGAGCAAACTATTACTTAAATGCAAAAGTCTACTTTCTAAGAAGAAACATTATAAGCATGAGTTAACTAGCTTAACCAAGGAATTTGAAAATTTAAAGAATGATTTTGCTAAGCTTGTTAAATCTAATGAAAAACTTGCTTGTGATTTAAAATCTTTAAATTCCTTGGAAGATTAACTTAAAAAAGTAAGTGATGAAAATTATAAGCTTTGCAATGAGGTAATAGAGTTAAAATGTTCCATATCCAAATTTCAAAAAGGAAAAGAGCGTCTAGATAATTCACTTGACTCTAAAAAATTTCATGGAAACACTTATGGAATTAGATATGCATATTATCATCACACATTAATTTCGTTAAAGCCTCACATGACTCTACTCCTTCTATATTTAAACTAAATGAGACTCAAGCTTTCAAAGCTAAAAGATTTCATGTGTTAAATAATAAGGGAAAGTCTCATAAAACTCATCCTTCATTGACATATAGAGGTAAGGCTCAAACTAAAGCACCTCAACCTAAGCATGCTTATATTTACACTAGACACAATCATATTTGGCATGCTACATAACACAATGCACATAAACATGTTGCACAAACCTATCAAAATACACATTATCATTATTAATGTATGTCTCACACTTTGACTCAAAATAATTTTAGAAGACACTTATCACCACAATACAAAAGGTATGTTTCACACACTAAAAAAACATATCATCCTAGGAGAAACAAATTTAAAAATGTTGTATGTTCATATTGCATAATCAAAGGACATACCAATAATGTGTGCTTTTATAGAAGACTACATATGAATTTACTTATTTTGGATTATCTTGAAACTAATCAAATTAGACCAAGAAAGGTTTAGGTTTAAAAGAACACTTAAATTATTTTGTGTAGGTATGCTTGAAATCCACAAGAATGAAAATCAAGTGATATCTTGATAGTGGATGTTCAAGACACATGACAGGAGACAAGGAGCAATTCAACAAGCTTAATGCTAAGGATGGAAGACATGTCATTTAGAGACAAAGCCAAAGGGAAAATTATAGGGTTTGAAAAAATCAATAATTCTCAATCCTTATTATTGACCTTAGTAAGTTATCAATCTTGATTTTGATATTAATAAACTTAATTTTGAGCAACTAATGTGTTTACTTCAAGTATGTATAAGTTAGAAACAATTTGGAAGTCAAAGTAATGATGAACTATCAAAGAAAATTGATTTTGGAAAGTCATCACAAGCACTACTTCGTTCGGACTCCTTGCAAGGACTAAATTGCACAAAAATTTGCAATTTTTGTCTTAATCCCAACCGGGACCAAAGAAGAGCAAATTCTTAAAAATGGCAGTACCCATCCCGATCCTATGTCCCGATCGGGACATTGCTCATTACAAGGTAGTCCCGATTGGGACCATAATATCCTGATTAGGATCATGGCATTCTTTTTACTACAACAGCTTATAACAGATATTTGGTGCTAGTCCCAATCGAGACGGAAGATATCCTGACCGGGGCCTAACAAAACGCAGCTTAAAAGTTCAAATTTCATTCGAATGGACTTTACTTTTTGTTGGGAATGAAATTATTGTTTTCAATAACTATAATTGGATTGCTAAGTATAAATATAACCTCTAAAGATTGTTTTGAGGTTAGGAAACTTATTTATCTGTAATATCTCGAGTTTTTAAATATTTTTATACTGCATCGGGATATGCAGTGTTAATAATTTTTGTATATATTTATGATATTTTATGAGTTTGTTGTTTGTTTAAAGCTAATTTTAATTATTTTATATTATTTTAAGTACTTTACGTAAAATTTTCCCGAAAATTATATTTTCGGGAAAATTGACACGTAAATAATTTAATACTATTTATTTTGACTAGTTTTATGAATTTGCATGAACTCATATATAATTTTAAAGTGCTAAAATAAATTGTATATATGTGTACTTATTTAACTTAATTAGAGCTTAATTAATTTCCTTAATTTTATTATTTAATTTTTGTATTAATTAATTAATTTTAAGTGTATAAATTATTAAATATAATAAAATATTTGTGTGGTGAATATCATTTGTGTGTGGGATTATATTATTATAATATACATAAAGTGGATATATATATATATATACATGTTTTTTTTAACAAAAAAAATCAAAGTTACCTTAATTACAGTTTTGCCCCTCCTTCATCTTCTTCCTCCCAACACGTTTTCAGCCATTTTCAGCCATTTCAAGCTGGTTTTCTTTGTTGTCACTATGCTTTCCGGTGTGCCACCTTTCCTTCCAGCCATTCCCGACGTCCCAAGCTCCCATTTCCGAAGTTGTTTGGCCGGATTTTCATCAAGAAGCCAAAAATCGACTTAGCTCCGACCAAGCACTTTCCCGCCACCAAATTTGATGCCGTCAGTCTCTATCTTCTCCTTGAGCTCTGGTGAGTGTGATTCCAAGCTTTGTTTCACTTGATTTGATCTAGAATTGCTTAGGTTTCAATTTCTTCAAATCAGCCATTTTGGATTTCGAATTTTTTTTAGCTTTAATTTGATTGATTCATGAAAAATTCCTTCACAAACTTTGTTCCTGGAAGCTTAATCTACATGATTTAATTTTTTTAGAATTTTTAGAATTTATTTTAATTTTTGTGAATTTTTTATTATTTTATTATTATTTTCTAATTTTCAAAAATTAATTAATTAAATTATGAAATTATGTTTTATGGTGATTATAGGAGTTGAAATGAATTATAGAAATTTATTTGTAATTTTTGTGAATTTTTATGTATTTATTTAGAATTTATTAAGTTTATGTAATTTTGAAAAATAGGGTTAATTATGTGTTTAATTGAAATAAATTGGTAAATTGAGTATATTTATTGATATTATTGAATTATATGTTGAGAAATTAATTTTTGAGTAATTATATAATTTTTGGTGAATTTTTGAACATTTATAGTGAATATATATATATATATAGGGGTATTTTGGTAATTTTACACTAAATTGGCTAAAAATATAATTAAATTGATTTTAATAATTATTTGAGCTATAAAAATTATTTCTGCAAATTTTTAGTATTTTTAACTAATTAAAACTATTTTTCGTAAATTATTTTCAAATTATATATAATATACTATTTTTCTAAATAAATGGGTTTTTATTGATTTTTAGTATGTTTTAGGGTTAATTACGTAACTTGGATTTATAAAATGTATTTTTATTATATAAGGGCATTTTCGGTATTTTATAATTATTTTGTGAATTGTGAACCTCGGTCGGT
Source organism: Mallotus nudiflorus (assembly GCA_947683625.1). Lineage (NCBI taxonomy): Eukaryota > Viridiplantae > Streptophyta > Magnoliopsida > Malpighiales > Euphorbiaceae > Mallotus > Mallotus nudiflorus. Next base: position 3,262,910 of record CANTUR010000061.1, read on the forward strand.
GAATTGTAGTTTGGAGTCCGACCGAGGGATTGTGGTTGTAATTCTGTGTTTATTCCAAAGTGTATTTCTTTGCAGGACCGGCTCTACTCTTTGAGTAGAGAAATATCCGTTTTACAAGGGAGGTTCTGCCGGATTTTCGGTAGAATTCTCGTAAAACGTGATGTCCGATCAAATTTCTATTCTAATTCTGTGTCTAAAATTCTAGGTCGAGTCTTTAGAATTTTCGTTAACTTTATTCTGATTTCATGTTGTCATTTGTTTGTCTAGTTGCGCCGAGACCGAGGCCTAACGGATCAGGCCCGTCGAGTTTGTCTCGTGGAGCGCTAACATGTGAGTTATTATACTGTATATATATGCACTGCATATATGGTGCATTATTTAGAATTTTTCATTTTCATTGTATGTTTTAAAAGGGATTTAAATTATAATATTTTTGGTATATCTAGGGTTGCATTTTTATATATATGCATATTAAATAATTGTGCATGTTAGTTTGATATATGCACATTAAACAATTAGGTTTAGGTTTAATACATTTGAGTAATATACACATGTTTTAAAATGTACACTTAGACATAATTATTTTATTAAATGATTAGTATACTTTAGGGAAACTTTGAGTAGATTTTAGGTTTATTCTTAAATAATTGCATGTTAAATTATAAACCTACACTTAAATTATTTTTAAGTTTATTTTTGGTATATTTTTTATTTATTTCCAAATAAATAAATATTTTATTATTAAATTAAACCTAGCACATTAGTGGTATATTTAGGGTTTATTTTTTATATATGCATGCTAGATAATTAGGTTTATTTTTAGTATATTTGTGAATATATGTTAAACACAAACACGTATTTAAATGAATATTTATACATAAATGTTTTATTAAATGATTTGTGTACTTAGGGTATATCTTTTGCATATTTAAGTATATTTTTAAGATAATGCATGTTATATTATTGTTACTCATTTAAATTGTTTTTAACTATATTAATGATTTATCTTTAGTTTATTTCGTATTTTATTTGACATATATATATATATATATACCTGAAATATACTGGGTATATTTTTGGTATATATATATATATATATATATATATATATATATATATATATGGTTGGTTTTACTATTATGAATATTGTTCTACATTAATTATTTTCCGAATGATTGATTTATTCTAAGTGAAGGATATCAATAGAACGTGCTTCCTAATGGGCAACACTAGGACCGTGTACATACCGGTACGATAGATAATGATTGAGTGAGATTTAAAATTGGGTGATTATAATTGATTTGACTAAGATTAATGGTATGTTAGATAGTGTGATTGCGGGGCCAATCACATTGACAGTCAGACTGCTGGAGCTTAGTTGACTTAGTGTCTCGGGGCCAATCTACTGTCCATAAGTGAATTGAATGATCTATTGGGTTGATTGAGATGTGAGGTGATAGATAGTGTGATTGCTGGAGCTCGGTTGACCAAGTGTCTCGGGGCCAATCACACTGACAGTCAGACTACTAGAGCTCGGTTGACTTAGTGTCTTGGGGCCAGTCTGCTGTCCAAATTGGAATAAGTGTTCTATTTGGAATCAAGTGAGCCTGCATGGCTAGAGTGATGATGGGGTTATTGAGGTTGTTATTATTAGGGTTCTATGGATCCTTCATGAATTTAATCAAACGTTTTCCTACATTTTGTATATTTATAAAAGCAGAGTTTGACATTCGTGTGAAATGTGTATATATATATATATATAAGAATGCCTGATTGTTATGGTTTAGTTTGCATGTATATATAGTATAATAATTCACTCGGTGAGGTCTGACCCCCCTCAATTATTTTTTTCAGGAGATTCCATATCGTCAGACCTTAGTTGTACAGTTCCTCACCGGTGTTCTTCAGTCCCGGCTATTTTATGCAAATATATATTCTGAACTTTGAATTGTATTCTAGAAACTGTAGTAGTAGTGTTATAATTTTTGGAAGTGTATTATTTTGTTTAGATATTAAATACTCTGAGAATTTGTATTTGAACATTATACGAATATGTATTCATTTATAAAAGGATTTGGAGTATTTATTTTATTTATTGATTCAGAAAAATTTTAATTCGGTTGTACTTTTATTTATTTATTGTATGATTTTATTTTCTTAGGCTTGCTACGGGTTCTGGATTCGAAAGAATTCCTGTTCCCTAGCGCCGGTCATGACTCCTAGTTTGGGTCGTGACATTATCATTCATTCCTTCTTAAGCATTCAATTAAGCTCTCAAATTTTCTCTTAAACAATTTTTGTATTTGTGGAACTCTTATGAAAGTTGGTTGTGTGTTAGAAATAGAATTTCTCTTCATTTTAAATCTTGGGATAGATTAGAAGGGAAGTGAGATTTATTTCTAAAGGAATTAGTTTAAGTGTTTTCTATTGAAACACTTAGTATTTGATTTTTAAGTGAGCCTTGAAAACTTAAGTTGTAAGGTTATAAGAGTGAGCCATAAAACTCTTGTGTAATTTTAATCTTAAGAATAAGATTGTGGGTGATTGAAAATCCTAACTTAGGGATAAATTAGGTGGAAACGTAGGATTGATGTTAAATTCAAACTCCTTAAATCATTGTATCCTTCATTCTTGTTTCTTAACATTCTTTCAATCCTTGCAAAGAATTCTTTTAATTTTCTATTTTTATTCATTAGCCTTATTCACCCCCCCCCCCTCTAAGGCTTTTTTAATTAGTGTCAAAACTTGAATTCTAGGAACTCTGTTGCTAGAATACAAGATCATAAGGAGTGCATCATAAAATATTTCTTCACTTAGACCATTCTTTGATGGTAGTGACTATCCTCATTGGAAGTTCAAAATAGAGCTATACCTTAATTGTGATTTTATTAAACTTTGGGATATTGTCCTAAAAGTTTAGGAACCACTTACAACTATCATTAATGGTGTGGTAACTACTTACAAGAAGCCAATGGAACATTAAATAAAAGGAAGAAAATTATAAAAATAAAAAGGCTATAATTACTCTAGTCTCTTTCATGACAAGAGAAGAATGAGGCAAGCTTCAATATTCTATGTTGGCTAAGGGAATGTAGGAGATCTTGGAAAATCATTATGAAGGAAACATACAAGTTAGAAGCAAGAAGGTTCAACTTCACAAGTATGAATATGAACTCTTTAAGATGAAGCCTCAAGCATCAATCACGGAGATGACAAATCGACTCAATACTCTTCTTATAACCCTCAAAAAATTTGGTAAATATTTTATCAAGGAAGAGGTAACTAATAAGATTCTAAAAATCCTACCTAAGAAGGATCGGGAATCTCAAGTTAAAAGCTCAAAACCTCTTTATTCTCTTAACTGATGTGTTTATTGGAAAGCTCTTAACACATGAGCTTATAATCAAATAAAGAGGTAAAGAGCAAAAAGAGAAGGAAAAGAAGAAAAAGAGCAGAGCATTAAAAGCTCTTCAAGAAGATAGTGAAGAAAAAAAGTATTAAAGAATCTAGTGATGAAGATGGTGATATTGCCATGCTCATTAGGAACTTTAAAAATTTTTTGAGAAAGAAAAATTTCTCAAGAACAAGGGATTTCAATAAGAAATATGAAGGAGAAGGCAAGAAGAAAACTAAAGAGGTTACTTATTATGAATACAAGAAACTGGGACACATTAGAAGTGAGTACCCCAAACTCAAATTCAAGAATAAGAGAGTAAAAGATAAGAAGAAGGCATTCAAAGTTACTTAGGATGATTCCTCTAAATTTGAAGAGGAACATGAATAATAAAAAGTGGCCAATATTTGCTTCATGGCTCTTGAAAAGGAAAATAAGGTACATCTACTTCTCATTCTTCCTTAGATGATTGTGATGATTATTGCGATAATGATAATAATGATGAGAGTTCTATTGTGTGCAAATTATTAGTTAAATGCAAAAGTTTACTTTCTAAGAAAAAGTTTTACAAGCATGAGCCATTTAGCTTAACTAAAAAATTTGATAGCTTAAAAATTGATTTTACTAAACTTGTTGAATCAAATGAAAAACTTGTTAGTAATGCTAAATCTTCTAATTCCTTCGAAGATCAACTCAAGAAAGTAAGTGATGAAAATCATAAGCTTTTTAATGAGGTCTTAGAATTAAAAAATTTCATTACTAAATTTAAGAGAGGAAAAGAAACTTTAGATAGTCTTCTTGATTCTCAAAAATTTCATAGATATATCCATGGAATTGGATATAGAAATAGAATGTCTTCATTATCATCAACACATATTAATTTCATAAAAGCCTTACATGATTCCACTCCCTCTACTTCAAAACCAATTGAGACTCAAGCTTTCAAAGCTAATAATTCTCATGTTTCAAATATTAAAGGGAAGTCTCAATCCTATATGACACAAATAGGTAAGGCTCAAATTAGAGCATCTTAACCTAAGCACGCTTATATGTACACTAAACACAATCATATTAGGCATGCTACGCAACACAATGCATATAAACATGTTGCATAAACCTATCAAAATACATATTGTCATTGTCAATGTATGTTTCACACTATAACTCAAAAGATTTATAGGAAGCACACACCAACACAACATGAAAGACATGCTTCGCACACTAGGAAAGCATATCATCCTAGGAGAAACAAATTTGAAAATGTTGTATGTTCATATTGCATGATCAAAGGACATACCAATAATGTATGCTTCTATAAAAGACTACACATGAATTTACTTCCTTTGCATTATCTTAAAACTAACCAACTTAGACCAAAAAAGTTTAGGTCCAAAAGAACACTTAAATTATTTTATATAAGTGTGCTTGAAATTCATAAGAACAAATAACAAATGGTATCTCGATAATGGATGTTCAAGGCACATAACAGGAGATAAGGAGCAATTCAATAAGCTTGATGCTAAAGATGGAGGACATGTTACATTCAGAGACAATACAAAATGAAAAATTATTGGTATTGGAGAAATAGGTAATCCTCAAACCTTATCTATACATCATGTGTTGTTTGTTGATGGTCTTAAACATAATTTCCTTAGTATAATTCAATTATATGACATGGGAAATAAAGTGACTTTCTATCCTAGAAATTACTTTGTTAGTAATATTGATTAAAACAAAGTTATTTTTAGTGGTGAAAGAGTAAATAATGTTTATGTTATTGATTTTAACAAAATTAATAACAAAGACATCAAATGCTTAATGTCTATTTCCCATGACATATGGACATGGTATAGAAGGTTAGGACATGCAAATTTTGAGCTTTTGATTGATCTTTGTAAACATGAACTTGTGATTAGTTTACCTAAGCTTGAATTCACTAAGGAAAAACCTTATGATGCTTGTCAAAAGGGAAAAAAAATCCAAGTCCTTATTTAAGCTAAAAAATGTAGTGTCTACTTCTAGACCACTTAAACTTATACATATGGATTTATTTAGACCAACTAGAGTTACTAGTCTTAGTGAAATGCACTATACATATGTATTAGTTGATGATTACTCTAGATTTACTCGGGTGTGTTTTTTTGCTCATAAGAATGATGCATTTAAAGCTTTTAAAAATTTTACTAACAGAGTTAAAAAAAGAATAAGGTTTTTGTATTTCTTCTATTAGAAGTGATCATGGAACTAAATTTGAAAATGAATTTTTTAAAAATTATTATAATGAAAATGGTATTTCACATACGTTTTCTTCTCCTAGAACTTCTCAACAAAATGGGGTAGTCAAAAGGAAAAATAGAACTCTTATGGAAATGGCTAGAATAATGCTTCATGTGTATAATTTGTCTCTATACTTTTAGGTGAAAGCCATTAACACATCTTGTTATATTTCAAATTGTGTTTTCAAATAACTAATTTTAAATAAAACTTCTTATTAGTTATAGAACAATAGAAAACCCAAAATCTTATATCTAAGTTTATTTGGATGCAAGTGCTTTATATTAAACAACAAGGGTAATCTTAGAAAATTTGACTCTAAAGCCAATGAAGAAATTTTCCTAGACTATTCTATTTCTAGTAAAGCATATAGAGTTTTTAATGAGAGAACTTTAGTAGTTAAAGAGTTAATGTATATTATATTCGATGAATCAAACTCACTTGATTCTAGAAAGGATGTTTGTATTGTTGATGATCTTGTAGGTGACACTGAGATTGTGGAAACCCAATAAGGAAATGCTAGTTAGCCTTTGCAACTTGAAGGTTTAAGCAAAGACGATAATGAGGAGACATCTCAACCTACCTTGAAGGATGAACTTCCAAAGGATTAGCAATTTAAGAAATCTCATCCTCAAGACCTTATTATAGGTGGCACTACAAAAGGGGTAACTACTAGATCTCAATTAAAGTCTATTATTAATTTAGCCTTCATTTCTTAAATCGAGCCCAAAAATGTTGATGATGCATTGAGTGATGAATTTTGGGTCCTTGTTATGCAAGAAGAGTTAAATCAATTTAAGAAAAATAAGGTTTAGACCTTAGTTCCTAGACTAAAATATCATCTTATTATAGGCACCAAATTGGTGTTTAAAAATAAAATGAATGAACAAAGTGTCATAACTAGGAATAAAGCTAGACTAGTATCTAAAGGTTATAATCAAGAGAAAGGCATTGATTATGATGAAACCTTTGCCCCCATTGCAAAGTTAAAAGCTATCAGATCATTCATGGATTTTATCAAATGGATGTTAAAAGTTCATTTCTAAATGGTTTCATTGGAAAAGGAGGTGTATGTTGAACAACCTCTAAGTTTTAAAAATTTTGACTCTCTAAATCATGTTTTTAAACTTTTAAAAGCATTGTATGGATTGAAATAAGCTCTAAGAACTTGGTATGAAAGATTGAGTAACTTTTTACTAGAGAAAGGTTTCTTTAAAGGAAAGGTTGATATAACTCTTTTCATAAACAAAAACATTATTTATTAATTGTGCAAATATATGTTGATGATATTATTTTCAGTGCTACTAACCATTACTTGTATGAGGAATTCTCCAAATTAATGCAAGGAGAATTTGAGATAAGTATGATGGGAGAATTCAAATTCTTTCTCAAATTTTAAATCAAGTAATACAAAGATGAGATTTTCATTAATCAAACAAAATATGCAAGAGATATTCTCAAGAAGATTGGAATGGATGGAACTAAGACAAGCAAAACTTCAATGAGCACCACAACTAAACTTAATAAAGATGAGAATAACAAACTAGTTGATGAAAAGTGATTTAGAGGTATGATCGGATCCCTTCTTTATTTAACTACTAGTAGACCCGATATTATATTTGCTACTCACTTATATGCTAGATTTCAATCAAGTCCTAGAGAGTCTCATTTAAATGCTATCAAAAGAATTTTCAAATATCTTTGTGGAAAAATATGTTTTGGACTTTGGTACCCTATGAGCTCTTCATTTGACTTAATTAGTTATTTAGATGCAAACTTTACTGGTAGTTTACTAGATACAAAGAGAACTTTTGGAACTTATTAATTTTTAGGAAAATGTTTAGTTTCTTAGTTTAGTAAGAAATAAGTTTTGGTTGTCTTGTCCACTACTAAAACTAAATACATTATAGTAAGTCTTTGTTATTCACAAGTCATATGGCAAAAACAACAGTTAATGGACTATGGTATAAAACTTAATTGCATTCCTATCAAATGTGATAATATAAGTACTATTAACCTTAGCAAGAATCCCATTCAACATTTTATAACTAAGCATATAGATATTTGACATCATTTTCTACGTGATCATGTTCAATTTGGTGATATTTTACTTGATTTTGTTGAAATAAATAATCAACTTGCTAGTATCTTTACCAAACCTCTCAATAAAGAGAGACTGAAGTTCATTAAACATGAACTTAACATGATTGATGGTTCTAGTTTGTCTTGATTTTGATAAATCTTTAAGTTTCTTTCATGTTTCTTTTTGGTATGTGATACATGTTCTTTTGACTTTTTAATTTATTCCTATTTTACAAAATTAATAATTAATTTATGAAATCCTCATTAAATTAATCATTTTAATATTTAGTAAAATATATCCTTTCCTAAATGAGTCTATTTCATTTACTCATTTATTTCTTTCAAAAATTCTTAATTAATTCCAATAAATGCAAATTATTTTCGTAAGGACTTAATTGTAAGACATTATGGACCTAATTGTAAACTTCTTAAAAAATTTTTGTAAAGGGACCTTGGTCCTGCCCAGGACATAATCTAATAATTATGTGTTTTTACATAGAACTGATCCCGAATGGATGTCTCGATCGAGACATCGCTCGGGACGTCATGTCCCGATCAGGTCAACAGATCCATTAAATTTGATGATGACAATCCTTATTGTTCAATGAGATTTAAATTGGTAGGGGGGGGGGAGAGATCGTTTCATGACCTATCAAGAGTTTGAAACTCTTTTTGGTTCTTCTTAAGAAATACACATTTAAGTTAATCCTCATTGGCTTGCCTTTTCCTATTGGGATGAAATCAAAGCTCCTAATCCTCCTTAATTTTTTGCCAGATATACTAGAGCTTCCTTTATCAAATCTAAAGCACTTTGATATGTTCATTGCTTAATTACTTATTCCATTAATAGTAAAGCTCTTTTTAATAAAGAACTTTCTCTTGATGATTTTTTTATTCTCTATTGCCTTCATTATAATAAGAATATTGCTTTAGGAAGATTTTTACAATGGAGAATTTGGCTAATAAGTGATAGTCACACTGGTGCAATTTGTATTGGTGGAATTGTCATAAAATTAACAAAATTCTACAATATTAATCTTGACTCTTTACCCTTTACCAAACCTTTATTTTTTTATGCTTCTTTCATTCGAAAATCTTAGCAATTCACCTCTATCAATGGAGTTTGTGTTTGAAAACATGACCTTGGAGCTAGTGAAAATATTAAAACTATATTTCAAGAATTAGAAGAATAAGAAGGTCAAGGGGAAGAAGAACAAGAACCTCAACCTCAAGTTGCCGCTCCAAGAAAGAGAATAAAAAGTGAAGGGACATCAAGTTAAGGTGCTTAAGCTCAAGAGGATGAACCTTTTTGGGTAGGCCAAATTTTTTAACGAATGTCCTTAATGGAATCCAACTTCAATTCCCATTTTGATGAAGTTGAATCCAATTTTAATGTGTGCTTTAATCAAATTGATGACAACATTGCTCATTTTTAACATGATGTTCATCATATTTATGAGCAACAAGACTACTTATGCACTTATCCTCCTCCTCCTCCTCCTCCTTTCCCTCCTCAAGAATAGATTACTTTTTAGTTTATGTTTGGTTTATTTTTTGTATATGAGCCTCTAGCTGTTAGTTTATTCTTAGTCTCATTCTATCCTTGTTTATGTTTAGTTTCTTTTTTGCTTATTTTCAATATTTTGTTTCTGTACTGAATCTTTTTATTAATGAAATTTTTCTTTTTCTTTGAAGTGTTTATTTAAGTTTATTGTTTTTTTCTTTCTTTCATTCTTTTTAATTTTTGACAAAAGGGGAGAAATAATTGAGTTTGATAAAGGGAGAAATTCTTTTTATATACATGCAAAATCAAATTATGTAAATGTTCCCTCTTAAGAATTGTTTTGATATTTATTTAGAAATAATTGAGTTTGCATGTACACTTAGTTAATTTTTTTTAAGATGTGTTTATGTAAATGAGACAACTATATGAAAGTGTGTCCTTAATATCATTTTTTTAGGGTGAGAAAATTGCTTGCTTAAATGACATATTATTTTATAAAGATTTTGTGTATCTTTACTTTTTATTGTTTTGGTTTGTGGTCTTTTGTTTCTTTTATCTTTTAATAAAGGGCGAAAAAACAATATAATATTTGTACTTAATGTTCATGATTGTAATATGTTAAGTGCTACATGATCAATTAGATAACTAAGCTCTATATGATCATGTATGTACTATTTTATGATGCATGACATATGTTTGAAATTATTTCCTTCATAATTGTCAAATATTCCTTTTATTCTTTTGGAAGACCATAATTTTTTTTATCATGATATATTATATGTCATTGAAAATTAATATTTTATATTTCTTATCATATCGATATTTATAAGGAGAGAAATAAAGAAATAAATTTTATCTTACTTCATATCTTCATTATTATCACAAATTATCATTAATCACACACTTTACATTATATCCTTTTATTAACTCAAAATAAGTTTGTGAAAATTAAAAAGGGGGAAATTGTTAACTATAGCAAGTTATCAATCTTAATTTTGATCTTAACAAATTTAATTTTAAGCAACTCATGTGTTTGCTTCAAGTATGTATAAGTTAAGAACAATTTGGAAGTCAAAGTAATGATGAACTCTCAAAGAAAAATGATTTTGGAAAGTCATCACAATCACTACTTTGATCGGACTCATTGCATAAAAAGTTACAATCTTTGTCTTAATCCTAACCAGGACCAAAGTAGTCCCGACTAGGACCAAAGAAGAGTAAATTCTTAAAAAGGGCAGTACCCATCCCGATTGGTACATTGCTTATGACAAGGTTGTCCTAATCGGGACCATGATATCCCGATCAGGATCAGGGCATTCTTGCAAATGCAATGGCTTGTAAAGGCTATTTGGTGCTAGTCCCGACCGGGACGAAAAATATCTCGACTAGGACTTGACAAAATGTAGCTCAAAAGTTCAAATTTTATTCAAATGGACTTTGTTTTTTGTTAGGAACTAAATTATAGCTTCCAACAGTTATAATTGGATTGCTTAAGTATAAATATGACCTTTAAATATTGTTTTGAGGTTAAAATTTTTTTTTATCATTCATTCTCTCTTAAGCATTCAATTGAGCTCTAAAATTCTCTCTTAAACAATTCTTTGTTTGTGTAACTCTTGTGAGAGTTGGTTATGTGTTAGAAATAGAATTTCTCTTTATCTTAAATCATGGGATAGATTAAAAGGGAAGTGAGATTTATTTCTAAAGAAATTGGTTTAAGTGTTGTCAATTGAAACACTTGGAATTTAATTTTTGAGTGAGCCTTAAAAACTCAAGTTGTAACGTTGTAAGAGTGAGCCATAAAACTCTTTTGTAATCTCAATCTTGAAAATAAGATTATGGGTGATTAAAAATCCTAACTTAGGGATAAGTTAGGTAGAAACGTAGAATTATTGTTGAATCTGAACTCCTTAAATCATTGTGTTCTTCATTCTTCCTTCTCAATATTCTTTCAATCCTTGGAAAGAATTCTTTTAATTTCTTATTTTTATTCATTAGCCTTATTGACCCCCTCTAAGGCTCTTTCAAAAATGTATTTTTCATGTCATTTGCACCTTCAACAACATTGATTTATTATCATCACTCTTATTATATGGAGCATTGATTTGTGTGTGGTTGGATATTGGAATTGGTGTTTTTTTTGTTTTTATTTTGAATGGTTAATTCAGGCTTTAGTTTCAATATAAGCAGTTTTTGTTTCTTTTGAATTTATTTCAAAAATGTGAAAATTTCAAATGTGCTACGATTGTTGTCATTTTTCTATGGAATTTAGTAGGTTGAGATAGCCACTATCTCCCAAATTAATGATTTTTTTTTTTGGGAAAAAGAAAGTTTAATCTATAGCTTTTTATTATTTTTCTACTTTGTAAAATATCAGAATTAAGCTTACAATAAAGTCACATGTAGGCTTGTAGTTCAGCAATTGCTACGTTAAATATGTTTTTCAAGGTATTATATAATCTTCCAGGGGAGTTTTATAGTTATATGAGTTTTTATTAGTGTTAGTGTGGCACATTAATTTGTTCCTTTTTTTAGTCTAGTGTAACCATTTAAATATTAACTTTCAATTGGCATTTTGAGTAGGACTCTTATTATTATTATTATTTTTATTGTTGTTATTGTTGTTGTTGTTGTTGTTATTGTTTTGTTGCAGGACAAAACCAAAAATCTTAAAAAAAATTAAAATAAAAAAAATGAATCGAAAACTAAAAATAAACTAAAAGGATACAAAAAATGAATCTTTGTGATTGTTATTTATTTAATTTAACTTAATCAATTCATGTGTGGATTTGACCACATCATCTCTTATATATTATGCATTGAATACATAATATTGCAGGACAAAACAAAAAATCTCATATATATTCTTCAAAATCAAAAACAAAAATAAAATCATAAAAAATGAATTGGAAACTAAAAATTAACCAAAAGGATACAAAAAAAAAAATGAATCATAAACCCAAAGGATAAAAAAACTGAATCGGAAGCCAAAAATAAAAAATAAAACCAACATAAATTAATATAATAAAAAAAATACACCAAACTAGAATCTTTTAACACTTCATCACCATCAACACCATCTTTAACAGAACTATCTTTAATATTAGAATTAAAACCAACATTCTCAAATAATTTCTTATCACCCTTAAAATAAAAACACAAAATAAAGTATCAGAAACCAAAATGATGCAAAAATAATAAAACAAAACATATCCCAATAAAATCCTTTAACTCATCACCGCCACCAACAGTTTTAACAAACTATGAATCATAAAACACCATTTTCACAACCAGTAATATCTCATAAATCAGAATTAGAAGCACCAAAAGCACATCCACTTTTTCCTGCACGTTTAAAACAAGATCAGAAACTAAAAGTAAACAAAAAAGAAACAAAATTAAATATATGCTACCTAATAAAAAAATGAAGATGTGGGTTATTGATTCTTACATCACTTTTTAGAAATAGTCATGTTGATTCAATTATAATTAATGTTACATTTTTTACACATTAAGAACTTCAATAATCAATTATGTGCATAAAATTTATTGCATGTGAGTTGCTTGTATTTTAACCATCACATTCTGTGTATTTTTATAACCCACTTGAGAAATTTATGAAATAAAATTCTAAAAAATATATTGGCTAATACTTCACTAATAAAAAAAGAAAAATAATTTTTTTTTTCAAAAAAGAGAAAATAAAAGAAAATGAAAAAAGAGAAAATGAAAAAAAGGGAAGTACAAAAATTAAAAATTAAAAAATAAAAATTTATAAAAAAGAGGAAAAGAAAAAAAGAAAGATAAAATAAAAAAAAAAGAATACAAGAAAAAAAGAAAGGAGAAAAATATAAAAAAAAAAGGATAAAACATTTATAAAAAGAGTAAAAAAAAACAGTCAAAAAATGTAGAAAAATGAAATAGAAATGAAAAAGAAAAATATGTATACATTTTTTAAAATATCAAAATGTCTTTTATAATTATAATAGGGTATATTTGTAAAAAATAAAAATTTAAAATATTTTTATTGGTACTATTTAAAAATGGAATCTCTAAATTTTACCGGCTCATGACGGTACCATTTTGGGCTTGCGCTTGAAGTGCCCACAAAAGCTGAGACGCAGACAGAGACTGAGAGCTAGGTTTGGTTACTACAATTTCAGGGTTTTTGAGTTCCTTCCCTGAAAACATAAAAATGCCACCTTTAACGTCTCTGCAACTCCGTCGTCTCCTCCACCGTTACTGCGCCTCTCCTCCACCGCAACTCACTCAATCAACTTTCTCTTCCTATTTCACCGGCACCCATTTCCCCAAATTTCCATTATTTCCACTTTCAGTCTCTAGACCCTTCTCCTCTGCCTCCTCTCAGAACTTGAACCCTAATAGCAATGAGCTTGATCTCAATCCAATTGCCCGATCAATATCAGCTGAGTTGATAAGAAACCCTGATTCAGATTCTCTCTCAGTTTCACAAAGACTCAATCTTCACTTCTCTCATGTCACCAATTCAATAAACCCTTCTTTTGTCCATCAGACACTCAATCTCTCCCCAGAAGCTGGCCGTACAGTTTTAGGGTTCTATCATTGGCTGGTTAAAGTTGCCAACTTTAAGCACACTGATGAAACGATATCGTTTTTCATTGATTATTTCGGTAGAAAGAAAGATTTTCAATCTACCCATGAGTTGCTTCGTGATGGTAAAGATGTTACTGGCTCTAAAAGTTTTGAGTCGATGGTTAATAGGCTTGTTCGGGCCGGTAGGGCTACTAAGGTTATTGGGTTTTTTGATAGAATGGAAAGGGATTATGGGTTTAAGAGAGATAGGGAAAATCTTAGGTTAGTAGTGAAAATATTTTGTGATAATGGGTATGCTAGTTATGCAGAGAAAATGGTGAAAAATTTAGCTAATGAGATTTTTCCTGATGAGATTATTTGTGATTTGTTGATTAAGGGTTGGTGTGTTGATGGGAAACTTGATGAGGCTAAAAGATTAGCTGGGGAGATGTATAGGGGTGGTTTTGAGATTGGTACAATGGCTTACAATGCTATTCTTGATTGTGTCTGTAAGCTTTGTAGGGAAAAGGATCCATTTAGGTTAGAATCTGAGGTAGAGAAGGTGTTGGTAGAAATGGATGCTCGTGGGGTTCCAAGAAATGTGGAGACATTCAATATATTAATTAGTAATTTATGCAAGTTGAGGAAAACTTCAGATGCGTTGAATTTGTTTAACAGGATGAGGGAATGGGGATGTGAACCTGATGACACTACGTTCCTTGTTTTGATTAGGAGCTTGTATCAGGCAGCTAGAGTTGGTGAGGGGGACGAGATGATTGATAGAATGAAGAGTGCAGGATATGGGGATAACCTTGACAAGAAGGCTTATTATGGGTTTTTGAAGATTTTGTGTGGTATTGAGAGGCTTGAGCATGCTATGAGTGTGTTTGAGATGATGAAGGCAGATGGATGTAAACCAGGGATAAAGACTTATGATCTATTGATAGGGAAGTGGTGCGCTTGTAATCGTCTCGATAAGGGGAATGCCCTCTTTAATGAAGCTTTGAGTAATGGGGTGCCAATCACGCCCAAAGAATATAAGGTGGAGGAAAAGTTTTTGAAGAAGCCAAAGGCTGTGAAGAAAGAGAAGAAGAGGGAGACATTGCCTGAGAAAATGTCAAGGAAAAGGAGGCGTCTAAAGCAGATAAGATTAAGTTTTGTGAAGAAGCCGAAAAAAATGATGCGTCGAGCCTACTAATCTTCATTTGTTTCTACCAAGTTGGGATTATCAAGGGGTATGTCAGTATTGGCTATTAAACTGCCGTAATTTGATGTTGTTTCTAAATTTTTTTTGTTATAGGTTCCGTCATTGGAAACATTAGGACTTAGAAATAAGATTTTGTCTCCGCCTTAAATTCACTTAAAACAACATGAGCATTGTATTGGAAAATTGAAACTGAATCGTTTAACAGCCGAGTGATTCAGATGATATTGCCATTAGCCAGTTATCGCATGTTTTATCAGTAGACTTATGATGGTACTTTTTTGTCTGTGTAAAGTTTTTTTTTTTTTTTTGGTTCAAATTAGTAATTAATGCAACTTGCCCCATCTTTCAGTGTGCATTTGTTTGTTATGAAAGAGATGAGAAGAAGGAAGGGAGCATTTTCAAGTAAAAAAACCTGTAATAATGTGGCTTGCTTTCAAGGCCAAGAAAAATGGCATGCTTCTTCTCTGGTTTTTAGATAGTTGCTTCAGTCTTAATATTACTTTATGCTAAGGATGACAGTCCCCCGCAGACAGTCTCTTACGAGTAGCTCAAGTGGCAAAAGTTTGGATATCCAATTGAGGAGACCAGGATCGAACCCCCTCACTCCTATCTCATTCCTTTGATCTATGACCTAAAAAAAGAAAAACCTAAACATATTAAGAGATGAAATTTTGAGATACAAGGAATTGATGAGGACTGCATAACCTTCTATTTTGAAGAGCATTTAAGGCAAGGCAGCCATTTGGAGTACAAGCACTTGACTTTGGCATGAGCAGCAAACCATTGCAGCAATTTGCCAAGTCTTTTGTTGAAATTGATGTTGGCAAAAAGGAAGAACAATTATATAGAAATCAGCTGTTGTCAACAGGGTAGGTGTGGTTTTCTCCTTTTTATGATGCTTGCTTGGAGTTGGACATCATGTGATTTTAAAATCCTTAATATGCTTGACGCATTGGATCAAAATGGTTCAAAATGGTTCAAGTGGAGACACCTATAACCTAAGGTCATGAATTCACGTCTTAGCAGGTGCAATATTAAGGCTCTTGGTTCTTAACCATCGTTAGGCAAGTTTAACACTACATATAACTATGATAATAGTAATATTATTAGATAATATAATAGATAGATATTATGATATATATAAAAATACAGAGTGTAATTTCCAGCTGTATCCTCTGTTGTTAAAAAAAAAAACTCCCTGTTGCACTTAATCATGTCAGGGCTTGCATCAATATTATCATGAACTTTGCTTCTTGTTGCTACGGTGTTGATGGAATCTAGTCTGGTAATTAAAAATGTGTCAAATTCATTGTCAAAATATACATGTCATGACTACGACAATGGTCGAAGAACAGGGCTTGAGTGCATACGCTGAACATATTAGTGGCAGTGATTAAACCTGTACCAAGTTCCTTCTCGTGTAGGAAACTAGCAATTAAAAGTTTCATCAGAAAAAGTAAAAAGTTTTGGTTGGTAATTGGAATCTGAAAACAGCCCCTAGTCCCTGACCCCATCTAGCAACAGTGTTCTGAAATAATTCTGATCTAGAACATGGTCTATTTGACCGTTTGAGACTAGTTTCATGTTCGTTTGTTTCATTCGCCATTGAAGCTGTATTCCTGTTCTTTTGCCTCTCATTTTAGTTCTTTCCGTATTTGATCAGGTGTACTTTCAGTAGTATGGCAGCATCTAGCATATTTCCATCCACAATTTGCCTTTCTGCCTCATTATTACATGTCACATGATTTTGGACTATTCTTGCTTTGTGCATTCATAGATTGAGCTCGTAGATTTATAGTTGTTAGCGGGAGGAAGTTCCCAAAGGAAATCCAACTAACTTTGCTTGGCAAAGTCGCATCATTACTCTAAGTCTGTAGTTATACTAAGAAATGTTTTTTGCTACGTGTACACGGTAAATTAAATAAATGTCTGCAGTGCAGTTTTGCCTACATCAGCCTCCACAGCTTTCAATAGCTCATGCAACTGGCTAAAATAACACCCTCTATTAGTTTTGATTGAAGGGCGTAAAATAAAACCGCATGACAATTAAAAAATTTTCATGGAAAATGACGAGCACATTATTGAAACCAAGGCAAGCAACAGGAAACTAGCTCAAAATTCAGTGATAAATAAATTCTTCAAGAAAAAAGGGCAAAAAAACAGGAACTAGCGGCTAGGTTCAATATTTGAAAAAACAAGCCTCAAATTTCACAATGTGTAATTAATTTTACAACAGATTTTATAGAAAGCAGGGATCTCATTCCATTGACCTAGAGAGTTTCCTTCCAGAACCGAACTGACCTGTCAGTCCCGCAGGATATAAAGGCTGCCTCTATTGGTGAGTGCTCAATCCAGCGGGGTGCACCATTATGATTGGATGGCCACCTTGCAACTTTCTCTGCTGTTAGAGCATCCCATATAACAATCTGCATTCACCAACCGTTGATTAATAATCCAATGAATTATGTGCCTCAACAGTACAAATAAAAAAGCAAATCAAACCTCATTGCTTGGTTCATCTATGGATAGCACAAATTCTTCAGTGTCATTGAAAACAGCCTGCAAAGAACAGATTGATGCATTGGATATTTTGGCAAGTACATACAATAAAGTTTTTCCTTACTTTCTCCAAAGAGAGTTTTAAAATGTGATCAATCAGATATTACATAAAAAAGTTAATGACAACTATGAAACAATTTGTATGGATTGTTCTCAGAGATAAAAACAAATGTGAGTTCTATATAATGGCTAATTAGATAAAAACAAGGAAAATCATTTTATGTGTCCAAGTTCTGGAAAAACATATCCCAGCATACCTGGCACCTTAATTGTGTATGCGTAGCTCCAATATATTGTTTGACTAATCTTCCACTGCCAACCTCCCAAAGCTTAACATTAGAGTCCTTCCCACAAGAGAGAACAAACCTAGAAAAGTCAAATTTTCAGCATGCTGGACAACCATGTAGAGGTGCCAACCATAGAGAAGCTGTGTTCTTAAGTTGAAAATTCTTAATTGAGCAGCAAGAAAGAGTAAGATAATTATTTATAAAAAAGAAAGAAAATTGAAATCTGTTATAAAACTTCATGCTTTCACATATAACACAACAAAACACAAATAATAGCCACAAGAGTGCTTGACTAATGTTGCAAAGAAGTATTATTCATTTTCTGAGAATTGCACCCCAAATTCCCAATCCAAATTTCCTTTTTTCTCCTTTTTCATCTACCCATATTCCCATTGTGATCTATAGTATTTTGTCATAAAATTTTTAGGAAAAGAAGAATAAAGCTTGCAAGCTCTTCAGAACGAAAAACAAAATTCCATGTCCACACGAATGTGCACGCATATGTATAGTAGTGGCAAATGTACCGTTGATCTTTTGTAAAAGTCGCACTGGTGGCCTCTGCTGCTCCATGTGCACCAACTATGGACCGCACACAATTGGCAGTTACCCCATCCCACAACCGAATAGCACCATCTTTTGATGCTGTTACATACATGCCACCAGTTGATGAATATCTCACCTGCATAACCAAGTAGATATAAGGGATCACCTTAGTGCCCCTGATTTCATCTGTTATGTAATATATAAGATCAAATAGAGTCAAAATGGTACAACATTGACCATGCCTGATTAATGGCACCATTAACTCCAATTTCGGGGACATTAACAGATAGATAACACTGAAATGTATTGACATCATACAAGTGTGAAATTTGATGATCCGTTCCTGCCAATTTTCAGTTGCAACCATGTCAGTAGGACAATTATCAACGGTGATGCATATAGCTATTCTAGTGATAGTACTTGACTCTTGAATAGAAGTCAAGAGTATTTATTCATTGGTAACGGTGGTGCATAATATTTCTTTCAGACCTTTACTAATGAATACCACAAAACAAAAATTTTTCACAAGTATCATTCTGCATTATTATATAGTAGCATAAAGGAACTTCAGAGCAATAAAATACGAGACAAATCTAAAACAGTTGAAGGAATTAAGGGCTTGAATTTTTTATGGAACAATTGGATTTGACAACTAAGAGTGACAGAAGTCAAGTGCATTATTTTAATATTCTAATGAAATCAATAAAGAAATTATCATATGTTGAGTGAAATATGCCTGAAAAGTGAAAGATAAAATATTTAAAGAATAACCTGCAAGAAGAAAATCCCCAGAAGGATGAAAACACACAGAACGAACATTGTGAGTGTCCTGTGCATTACAGATACGAATTCACAATACATCGTGAGTTTTTGAGACATGAATTCCAGCAGAAAACTTGAGAACTATTCTCAGGTTGATAACAAAAAGGAAAGAGAAAAGAACCTGGATAACTCTGAATGCTCTCTTTGCAGTGGCTTTAGAAAAGTCAAAGAATCTGAAAAGAATGAACAGGCATTATGTTAAATTATAAGTCCTCCTCATTGTCATTAAGTGCTCAAGCTAGCAGTAGCAAATGACTTGTTTAATGTACTCATGTAACAACTTTATATGCACATATTTATGTTAGTAAGATGATAGCAAATATAAGTAGATGGGTGCAAATGCATAAAAGAGAACTTCTGGTTTGAAAGAGTAAAGACATCATACTTTATTGTGTGATCCTTGGCTCCAGATATGAGAATGGTACTTTGAGGATGGAAGTCCAAATCATTTATTGGCTGCAGTAATATCAATAGAACATTAGACAGATAAATATGAGACAGAATCACTACTGCATCTCCATGACTACAGGAGAAGAAAAAATCAAATAAAAGACAAAGGAGACCTAATTAAAGTACAAAGATTTAAACTCCATGAGACCAAACACACTGTGATATTTGGAGCACAACCTTGAACTCGATAAAGGCAAAGACCAAAAACAATGCTGACTTAGTGACTTGTCAAACAATCTAGACAAATTATAACCCAACATGATGTCCTTTTTCATAAAATGTGTAAATAAAGAAGAAAAATAGTGGGTTAAACAGAGTCAAAGCCATAAAAGACATTTTGAATATTTCAAACAACAATTGGCAGTATGCATCAGAATGGTAATATTGTAAAAATACTTGTATATGGTCGTAAAATGTACGTATTACTGGTCGGATGGGACCATCCCTTGTATCTGATAGCATCATCTGCTTGATTTTTGAAATCTGCACAAAAGAAAAGGTTCATAGGCAGTGATTAAGATTATCTTTGGAGAAATAACAAAGCACATGATCAAAACAGGAGGCAGGTAACCAACACCTCAAATAGCTTAATTGATGTGTCTCCACTTCCAGTGGCAACAAACCTTCCATCAGGACTAAATCTTGCACATCTGGCAATATTCTAGAAAATATAACCCATAAGTTCATGAACCATATCACAAGTTATTCTCGGCCAGGCAGCATGCTAGTCTATTGATGAAGCATACATGGCTATTACTCCTCTCTCTCTGATCATACCTTGTGTTCCGAAAGATGGCGTGTCTCATGCTTTGGAAAATTTTTTGATGAGCCTTTTGTGTCTTGTGCAGCACTGATTTGACAGAAGGTATGTGTCATGATTTCTTTAAGCATGAGGATATATATAATCATTTACAATGCCATAAATTTTTGATCCATTAGGATATGAGCTCCTCAAGCTCAATTGTAGCTGGGCCAAAGGTATAAGCAACAAGGACATAATAGGAAAACGAAAATCAAATATTTAATCCCAAAGAAAGCAGTATATACACAAGGTAAAGTTTAGATGAAATATAAATTGCCTGAAATCAATGGAAGCAGCACGGGAAGCTGGGATTGAGCCATAAGCAGAAGGTATTGACGTGCCTAAATCATACATTGCAGTGGAAGTAACCCCTCTTAACATCTCATCTTTTTCTGCTGCAAGACCCTGTTGTCACCTTAGTACCAAAAAAATTGTTTTGGTTGTTTATCCAACAACAATTGTAAAACATATCAATCACAATACAAAGAATAAGAAAAAAAAGTAAAGAAATTACCTTAGCAATTAACTCAAGAAGTTTATTAGGAGGGGCTTCAACATTCAAAGGTGTCATTGTAGCTGATGCAACTGCACTAGCAGCCTACAAGAACACAAAACTTCATTAAATTCACTCTCAATTTCACAGTTTGATAAGACCCAGTGATTCTATGATTGCCTAAAAATTACAACCTATGCAAAAAGAATACGAATTTAAACCTTAACATTGTTTTGAACTGCAAAATTGCACTAAACCCTGATCATTAAGGTGGAAAAGGAAGCAACTTTGATTAGATTTAACAAAAATTATGACAAATTAAGGCAAACCAACTTCATAAAACCATCTTAAATTCTATACTGACAACCTAAATTGAAGGGAAACAAATTGAACTCATGTGGGTTGCTTTTTCAAGGACACTAAAAGAAGGAAAGAACATAAACATAAAAAAATCTGAAGCAAAAAAAAAAAAAAAACGAAAAGTTTACCTGGGTCAGATTACTGTCGCGTAGATGAGCAACGATAAGGGAATTGAGCTGTCGATGAAGTTTCCCATCTTGCAGCGTCTGTTCCAAGCTGCTGCTGCTTTCCATTTTTTTAAAAATCTTTTTCTGAAATATTTTCTTCTCTTCCTGTTTTCTTATATTCTCTAATTAACTTCCTGACGGTAAACCCCAAAAGCCGGCCAAATTGTCAATTTGCACCCTGTACTTGGACGCGGTGGCCAAAAAGCCTAAAAATTAATTTTCTTACTTATTTACTCAGCAACTTGTCAAATCTAGCTACATGACTTCAAAATTGGCTACTAAAATTACGCGTGACTTTCAATCATGAATTCAAGCAAGTTTGTGATTTTACATTATTTTATTTAGAAGTAAATTATAAAATTTATAGGTAAGGAACAAAAGCGAGAAAATCACACACACGTGTTGCACATAACACTCCAATATTTCTAACAAAATTACTAGCCTAATAAAATCCCCAATTTTTACTTTAAAAACCCTTAGAAACCTCAGAAAATGAATTGCTCAACAATGGA
Organism: Mallotus nudiflorus; assembly: GCA_947683625.1. NCBI lineage: Eukaryota > Viridiplantae > Streptophyta > Magnoliopsida > Malpighiales > Euphorbiaceae > Mallotus > Mallotus nudiflorus. Next base: position 3,284,920 of record CANTUR010000061.1, read on the forward strand.
GGTAGAATATTTTGTATTTTTAGTCGATTTAACCTAGAAACTTATTTGAATTTGTTATCCATTTTTCGAGTGAGTGTTTCCAGCAATTATTTGAGGTTTTTTTATGATGCTAATAGGATGATTGATTTGTTAAATACTATAAGAGATGGAGATAATGCAGACATGAATTGTGAACATGGAATTGATGAAGTGGTTGAATCAAATGTTATTCATTTGATTGATGTAACGGGTGAGGTCCATCAACTAATGGTAAAGGAACTTGTAGTGGAGGTACCTGCAATGCATGAATCTGAAGTAAATGATGATAATATTAAAGATTTCATAATTGATAAAGAGAATAACTTAGGTACAGAAGAAGATGATGATGAGCTAATGATTGCTAGAGAGAAGAAGAAAAATTATAAGAATGAAAAAAGAGCTGAAGCACAGAACAATACTGAGGAAGAAGTTGATGAAAATATACCAATTAATAAAGAAGTGTAAACTAGTGTAGCAATAAACAATAGTGGAATTCCTGAAGAGATTGGAACTGATGAAGAGTACCATGATATGTATACCTCTAATAGTTATGAAGAAGAAACAGATGGGGAAGGTAATCGTACAATTAGGAGGAAGAATCAAATAAAGTCATATATAATCCATCAGTTAAGGTACTAGCATTTTTTATTAGTCTTGTATTCAAGGATGTAGAGGAATTTAGGTTTGCGGAGACTAAATATTTTATAGCTAGAGGGGTTGACATATAATTTGTTAAGAAAGAAAAAGATAGAGTTAGAGAAAAATTTCATTTTGCTAATTGCCCATGGCTATGCTTTGCTAGCAAGGAAGGAAGTAATGGTGACTTTAAGGTGAAAAATACATCCCCAAGCAAAGCTGCATAAAGTCAATTATAAGTAGAAGGGTAACATGCAAATTTCTTAAATACTACTTCAAAGATGAAATTTATGAAAACCCTGTTATCAAGATTACTAATTTATTGAAAAAGGCCAAAGCTGACTTAAAGTTTGAGATTAGGTATTCTATATCTAAGAGAGCCAAACATAAAGTGTTAATAAAGATGGAAAGGAACTATATTGAGCAGTATTCTCAATTGTTTGATTATGCTGAGGAGTTAAGAACTTCAAATCCGGGCACCACTATTGTAATGCAACCTATGATGGGTACTCAACAATTTGGCAGATTATATATATGCTTTCACTCTCTTAAAAAGGGATGGAAAGAGGGGTGTAGGCCTATTATTGGCATGGATGATTGCTTTTTACAAACACATTGTGGTGGATAGCTTCTCACTGTAATTGGAAGAGATGGAAATAATCAACAGTTTCCTATTGCATGGACAGTTGTTCGAATTGAAAATAAGGACACTTGGACTTAGTTTTTGAAATTATTGAAATCAGATTTGGGCATAACTGATAGAGGTGGCTTAGTTATAGTGACAAATATGCAAAAGGTAACCATTTTTCTTATTGTTTATTTTTTATTTTAAGATTTGATATGTTTAAATAACTAATATTATGGTTTTTATAAGGTTGCTAGATGTAAAAGATGAATTGCCCTTTGCGGAGCATAGGTGGTGTGCTATGCATATTTATGCAAGGTGGCTGAGAGGATGGAATGGTGTAAACATTAGGAAAGCATTTTGGAAGGTTAAAAAAAGTAATTTTGATGAACTTTTTTTGGATAACTTAGAGGAATTAGAGAAAATGGCTATAGAAAATGTTTCAAATTTGCTTGTCTACCCTCCATATAGATAGTGCAGGGCATTTCAGAAATATGATACGTTGTGTGATGTTGATAACAACATGTGTAAAAGCTTCAATTCTATTATATTAGATGCTAGGAAGAAATATATTGTGCATATGCTTGAGTCAATTAGGAAAGTAATGATTACTAAAATATATTAGAGGCGAAATTAGGCAATAAAATGGAAGGCAAATATTAGTCCAAGCTGCATCAGCATGTTAGATAAAAACATGGAAAGAGTCTTCAATTGTAAGGTTCAATGGAAAGGAGAAGAAGGGATGAGCATGAGTAGAGTAAATCCGAGGATTTAAAATCTTCGGAACTGTACTATATTTCGAGGATTTTAAAAATTAAATCTCCAGTACCAATACCTGATTTAAAAATCTCCGTACCAGTACCATCCCATTTTTCGGAATGGTTCGGTACAAGGATTCAGTTCTATCGGAACAGATTGGTATGGTATGGTTCAAAATGGGGTTTTCAGGAATTTATGTAATAAATAAATTTATATTATGAATTTAAATTATATTTATTATTCATTTGTTTTGTTGAAACAATTATGTAATTTTTTAGTTGGCCCATCAATAATATTATTTATTAATAAGTTATCAAATATAATAATTAATAAGTTATCAAATATAACAATAACAACATATTTTAGTTAAAAATTATAATATTTGAAATCATACAATGTTAATTTTCTTATTTCTTATTTTTTATTTTAAATTGAAATATAATGTGCTATCCACATTTTACTTGTTGTTGATAATAATAACATTTTTCTTATTTCTTATAATTTAAGTTTAAAGTATCTTGTAATGGATATTTCACATTCTTATTTGTTTATTGAATTATTTGAAACTATGCAATGTGATTTTTTTATATATATTTTAAGTTCAAATTATAATAGGCATTTACTTGTTAATTGAATAATAATAATGATAATAGTAGTAGTAGCAGCAATGATAATAATAATAATAATAATAAAAAAAAAATTAATAAAAAAATTTGTTAACAATTTATTTATTATATTTTAAACATAACAAAACTATTAATTTTTATTATATATTATTATACATATGTGCATTACTTGATAATATAATTAAAAGTATATACTCAAGTTCACAACTATTTATAATATCTATGTATTATTTATTGAATTAATATTCGGTTTTTGGTTCAATACAGTTTCAGTATGGTTCAGTACAATTCTTGGTTCGATTTTTAATAAACATCCAATACCGTACCAAATTAGCCATAAAGTTTAGTATGGTTCAGGATTAAATTTATTCGATTCAGTACAGTTTTATTGTCTTTTGGTTAGAAATTTTGGTTCGATTCAACATTTTCTTCATCCTGTATTCAGCTCTATAAAGAAGTAGGTTTTGAGGTAAAAGAAGGGAAGTATACTCATACAGTTAACATAAATAAGAAAAGTTGCACATATCGAGCTTAGGACATAATTGGCATACCATGTCCTCATAGGATTATTACTATATCATAAAAAATTGAACCTGGAAGAGGTTTGCAATGAGTGGTACAAAAAGGACATATTTTTAAAGACATATGGCTATGTCCTATAACTAGTTAAGAGTCATACTTTGTGGAATGCCATTTCTCGAGCCACAAGACTTCAAGAAAAATAAGTGTAGGCCTTAAAAGTGCAAGAGAAAAAACCTTGATGAGAGTAAAAAAAAAAGTGGAAAATTATCGAGGAAATGGACTCATATAAAATGTAGTAAATATCTTTAATATAGTCACTATAAAGTTGGCTGTAAGAGCATAACTGTGAATAATAAGTCCTCTCATTCTGAAATACCATGACAAGCAAGTTCAGGTGCATATTCTGAAGGTGCCAATTCAAGTTTCATGCACTCACAATCTTAGGTATGTCTTTGATTTAGAGCACTGAGCCTCAGATGGGATAGACATCTAATGATAACAAGCAGTTATTTGCAAGCTAATACTTAAAAGAAAATAGGGCAATCGAAAATTAAAGGAAGCATGAGTGTTGGAACTACATCAAGTGTTACTCATGGGTCTCAAAGTAGTAGTGCAACAACTAACATGCAGCATTAACCTTGGAGGCCTTAGAGACTATAACTTTGGATTTGGTAGCTTTTTGGGTGGTATAAAAGTCTAAACATGCACAAGGGAATTGGTTGTTTTTTGGGTGGTATATATGCCTAAACATGCACAGAGGATTCTTTTTGTCAATATATACAAATCGGTTGATTTGTAATATGTTTTAATAAATGCTCATTTGAAATCTATGAAATGCATTTGATATCAATTTCTGTCTCCATTGTCCCCATTCTATTATATTATATATTAACTATTCTATTGTATTAAATTAACTATATATAATAGATTTTGAAATTTATATCATATTTCAAAAATTACAAGTAATGGAATATGAATTTTAATTTCAAAAGTCCATATTTCATAACACAACCAAGATACATCATCCTTAGCAAGATAATAAATATGTGCTGACATTGCTACAATGTCTAGCTTTCCATTACAAAAAGTTCACTAAAAGTTCTTGAGATTTTGCATATGCAGTGGCTTAATTTAACATGCCTCATTTCAAATAAGGATAGTGGTAGCCAATCTTCTTGCAAACAAGTTGTTCACCACCATTGCAAGTTAAAAAACCCATGACAAAAACAATAGCACCTTCAAAACAAACACAACTTTTAAATACTTATTATTATCATTCTTTATGTTATACATTTGCATCTTCAGTGTCTTGACTTCCATTTCCAACCCATTTACTTTATTCTTTAGTTCATCATCTATATTACAACTCCTTTTGAAATTGCCTTAGGGGGGATAAATAAGGCAAATAATGGTTTTGTGAAAATTAAAACTATTTTAAGAATCAAACAAGAATTGAAAGTGAGTAGAGTAGGAGAAACAGTAAACACAAGGATTTAAGGAGTTAAAATTCTCAATAATCTTATATCCCACCTAACTTATCCCTAAGTTAGGATTTTGAATACTCACAATTTTATTCATAAAATTGAGATTACACAAGAGTTTGACACTCACTCTTCAACCTTACATAATCAAGAGTTTCTAGGCTTACTCTTAAACTAATTTCCAAGTGTTTTAATGGCTAAACACTTAAAGAAATTCCAATAAAATAGAATCTCATTTCCCGTTTTCTCAATCCCATAAAATAGAAGAATAAGAATATCTATTCTAACACTCATAAACTCTCACAAGAGTTATATAATTATAAAATGAATTTGAAGAGAGTTTTGAGAGCCCAATTGAATGCTTAAGAGAGTATAATGAATAAACAAGTTTCTTGAACTTCAAATTGAACTCCATGAGTTGTTTATATAGATAAATAACTTAGATTATGGTTTTTGGATGTATTAGTTATGTCTCTAATGTCTATTGTTGATTTTTAAATCATCTTGAACTTATGTTTGTCAGAAAGCTACTCATGGTCGTGAGGAGAAAACCTTGGTTCGTGAGTGTTAGTTTGAGGACTGTTGCATTAAAAAATATCCATTAAATGTTGTCAGGACTACCTTCATGAGCTGAAGCTTGCTCCTCACAATCGAGAGGGTAACTTGTGAGGAGCACTGTGAGTTTTGGCAAAAAGAGCTCTTGAGGCACTATACACGGTCATCTCGTGAAGGGCTCATGAGCATACCATTGTATGTCTAAAATTGTATATTTTTTGTATATAATTACTTTTCAAAGATTGGGGACTTGTATAGATTGATATACTTTATCGAAATGTATATTAATACCCTTTTAAGGAGTATTTTGATATCTCCAAACATTAAGCACTCATTTTTTATAATTGATAAACTTCCTACACACTTGAATGAAATCATTAGAATCAAAATTGTTTGTCAAAGTCTAAAATTAGGAGTTTGATCATGCAAATGGTCAACAATTTCCCCCTTTTAGCTTTAACAACCAATTCGAAAAGATAATAAATAAAGTGTATGTGTGCCAAAAATAAATAACATGAATAATCATATATTATATAAAATAGCTCCCTCTTTCAAATTAAATAGATGCAATAAGTTTTCTCCCCTTTAATATGTGCATAAAATCAATAATATGTCTTAAATCATGAAAGAAAAGGAATTATCACAACATATATATAAGGAAGAAAACAAATTTTCTTTAAATATTAAATAATTATAAAGGAGATGTTTTAAAAGAATACCAAATGAAAGTAATAAAAAGAATCCTTTATATCAAAATACATTTCTTTACTTCTCCCTTTTTTAGATATAATAAAAAAAAATTTAATATTTTATTCCCCTTTTGTAAAAAATAAAAACAACATAAAATTTAACATGAGGAATAAAAAGAAACATGGTCTAATATAAAAAAATGTGTTAAAAACATGATTATTTAAATAAATGTTAGGCAACATGAAGGAAATAACTTCAAACATATATGCATGTAGTCTACTTAAATGCATTACAAACATAGTACATATAATACTTATTTTGAAACTTAACAAACTTAACTATCACATGACATGATCATGTAGAGCTTAGCTAATTAACATACATGATCATGTAGCACTTAGCATATCATAAATATAAGCACAAGCACAATTTCTCCCCTTTTGTTAAAGGTAAAAAGAAAAGAGAGAGATAGACTAGAAATAAACCTAAAGGAAATAAAAGTCTTAAAGTAAACAAAAGACCAAGACCTAAAACAATAAAAATAAAGATAGACTAAGTCTTAAAAAATTAGGGTCATGTCACAATTAAACAAAGTAAGAAAAACAAGGCCTTTTGTCACAAGAATAAATTCATGAAAATATGATTATTAAATAGGACAAAATTAGCCACACTTATAATGTTATAATGCATTCATAAACACAATAAAAAAAATTTTAATCCCAAATGTTTCTTCCCTTTGATCAAAATGCAAAAGGAAATTTTAATAAAATAAAAATTGCATTAATAAAAAGAATAGAGTTACAATGATATTAAAATACCAATTGTAAACTAAAGAGAAACATAAAACTAGACATAAACTAGTAGCTTAAGACAAAGAAACTAAAAATAAGAAGAAAATAAACCAAACATAAGCTGACAAAAATAAACAAAGACATAAAAAGAAACTAGTTTTGTGGAGGAGGTGGAGGAGAATGAGGTCAAGTGCGTTGGATGTTGTGATGAGCATACAAGTAATGAATGTTATACTCCATGTGCTCCATCCTATTATTAAAACGATAAAGTCTTGTGTCCATTTAATCAATCCTATTGTTAAAGTTAGATCCAACAATGGAGAGATGATAAAAAAATCCTCTAACCCAAATGGGCTCTTCATTTACACTTTGTGATGTGAATGGTCCTTTTGCTCTTTTTCTTTGAGATTGAGGAAGAGCATGCTCTTAAAGGATTTCTTCTTCAATTTGAACACCTTTAAAGCCATGAGTGCCTATGTGTTATTTGTCTTCTAAATCTTGTTCTAGCTCCGCACCAACATCTTAATCTCTTACTTCAACTTTCCAAACCCAAGAATTTCAAACAAGCTTAAATTGCCTAGAGTTTCTCAAGAGGTTATCATTAAGAAAAGAAGAAATAAAAGGAATTTTGTTTAAAATGATCCCAAAGTTATGAGCAATTCTAATGATAAATCCTCCCACACATAAAGCACCACTAACACTATCACTTACTAACTAAAACCTCCATTAAAGCCATTTACCTAGCTCAACATCCATACCCTCAACAAGACATCTTATAAAAAATAGGTCATCAAAAGAAATTGCTTCATGACTTAGCCCTTTAGCATGAATTGAATAAGTGATAAACTTATGCACATACCAAAGAGATTTTGAAGCAAAGAGAGAGATTTTGGTGTGACTTGCTTCAAAAGGTTTTGCATTAGATTTAGCATGTTGAGTCCAATCTAAACCTCATGCTATTGAGATGTTAAGAACCTATCTCTTCCTCCTAATCTAAACCTCATGCTATTGAGGGGATTATGCTCATCAAAATAGTGAGTCCTTAAACAAAAGGTAGAGAGAAATTCATGAACTAATGAGGGATAGGTAGGATAAGGAGTAAAAGCTAGATTGTACATACCTATATTCTCAAGCATAGTTTTAACTTCATTATAGCACCCTATTTTCTCTAGAATAGCTTAAGACATGAATTTAGAGGAGATGATTGTTCTTTCTCTAAATTAAGCAAGTCTTTGTTTAACAAGAGAGGAAGTGTAGGAAATTGGAGGAGTCTTCTTAGGTTTATCCTTGATAGCTCTCCTAGATGATGAAGGAGCTTCTTAAGTGTATTTTTTAGAGCCATGGAAAATGCACTTGGAGTTTAAAAGAGAAAAGATGAGAGAATTTGCTTAAGAGGAGAGTTTAAAAAAGTAAGAATGTGAGGAAGAAAAGAGAGGTTTAGGAGGTTTATATCAGGAAGAAATCAAGTAAAGTCCTAAAATTACTCAAAAAATAATTAATAAAGGAAGGAACCATTATAGAATAGGAAAATCAAAGAGAAAAATCCAAATTCTATTAAAAAGCGGATTTGTGTCTTGTTAGGCCTGCCCTCATGAGTGACTCACAATCATGAGCGACATTGGCCACTGATGAGATGGATGCTCACGAGTTGACTGTTATGCAACGGTTCATGAGGATAATTGCAAAAAGGTCCCTAAACATTCAAAAAAGTTACAATCACACCCTTAAAATGCTATAACTAGGTCCTTAAACTCTAAATCAACATCAAATCTCAACCAATTTAAATGCTTTCGAAATTATAATTATGAATCATAAGATTCAAGCATTTTAAATAAAAAAAATTGATTTTTGAAATAACTATATTATATTATATTATACTATTTTATATTATATTATATTATATTATATATATATATATATATATATATATATATATATATATATATATATTTTATGCAAATGGGAATAAAATTATGTATATGAAATAAATTTACTTATTTAAATAATCGATAAATTTAAATAAAATTCAATAATTAATTATTAAATAGCAAATACTTATAAAATAACATTTATACATGATAAAAAAATTTTAAAAAACATTATGGATAAACATACTAGAGTATTAGTCACTAAAAAATAAACCAAAAGTATAAATATCATGAGTAAATATGAATTTATTTAATGGTATCAAATAAAAATAAATAAATAGAAAACATATAAAGTAGTCAAGTGATTACTCACTAATCCAATAATCAGTTTTGCAATTTATCAAGTTGTTAAAACAAACTTGAACCATCAATTATACTAACTTCTTGCTTAATAAAGTTCATTATTTCCTCATAAAGAGGCTTGGTAAAGATGTCTACTAATTGATAATTGTTATCAATAAATTTAAGAAAAATATCACCATTTTGCACATGATCACGTACGAAATGATGTCTAATATCAATGTGTTTAGTTTGAGAATGCTAAATGAGATTCTTGCTAAGGTTTTTAGCACTTGTATTGTCACATTTAATAAGAATGTGATCAAGTTCAATGCTATAGCCATTAAGTTGTTATTTTTTCCATAATACTTGTAAGCAACAATAACTAGCCACCACATATTCTACTTTATTGATGGACAAGGCAACCAAAATTTATTTCTTACTAAATCAAGAAACTAAGCAATTTCCTAAAATTTGACAAGTTCTGTAAGTGTTTTTTCTATTTAGTAAACTATCGGCAAAGTCTGCATCTGAATAACTCATTAAGTCAAAGGATGAACTCTTAGGATACCAAAGTCCTAAATGCATTTTTCCACAAAGATATTTGAATTCTTTTTATTGCATTCAAATAAGACTCCTTAGGATTAGATTGAAACCTAGCACACAAGTATGTAGCAAATATAATATATGATTTATTAGCAGTTAAATAAAGGAAGAGATCTGATCATACCTTTAAAATGTTTTTCATCAACAGGCATCTTTGTTTAGTTTAGTGGTAGTGCTCATAGGAGTCTTGCTTGACTTAGTTCCATTTATACTAAATTTCTTAAGAATGTCCCTAACGTATTTAGTTTGATTGATGAATGTCCCATCTTTACATTGCTTAATTTGAAGTCCAAGGAAGAACTTGAGCTCACCCATCATACTCATCTTAAATTCTCCTTGCATTAACTTAGAAAATTCCTCACACAAGCAATGGTTAGTAGCATAAAAAATAATATCATCAATATATATTTGAACAATCAATAAATTATGCTTGGATGTCTTTATGAAAAGAGTTATGTCAACGTTTCCTTTAGAGAAACCTTTTTCTAAAAGAAAGTTACTCAATCTTTCATACCAAACTTTTAGAGCTTGTTTCAATCCATATAATGCTTTTGAAAGTTTAAATGCATGATTAGGAAAATCAAAACATTCAAAACCCAGAGGTTGCTCAATATATACCTACTCTTCAATGAAACCATTTAGAAATGCACTTTTAACATCCATTTGATAAATTTTAAAATTCATGAATGATGTAAATGCAAGTAACATTATAATAGCTTTTAACCTTACAATGGGGATAAAAGTTTCATCATAATCAATGTCTTCCTCTTGATTATAACCTTTAGCTACTAGTCTCGCTTTGTTTTTAGTTATGACACCTTGTTCATTCATCTTATTTCTAAACACTCATTTGGTGCCTATAATAGGATGATGTTTAGGTCTAGGAACCAAGGTCCAAACCTTATTTCTCTTAAATTGATTTAACTCCTCTTGTATAGTAAGGACCTAAGATTCATCACTCAATGCATCATCAACATTTTTGGGTTTAATTTGAGAGATGAAGACTAGATTAACAATAGATTTAAGTTTAGATCTAGTAGTTATCCCTTTTGTAGTGTCACTTATAATAAGATCTTGAGGATGAGCTTTCTTGAATTATCAATCCTTTGGAAGGTCATCCTTTAAGGTAGATTGAGGTATTTCTTCATTGTCCTCCTTGCTTAGATTTTCAAGTTCTAAAGGCTTACTAACATTTTCTTCTTGAGTATCCATATTCTCATTGTCACTTGCGAAATCATCAACACTATAAATATCTTTTCTAGGATCAAATGAGTTTGATTTATCAAATACAACATGCATTGACTCAACTATTAGAGTTCTTTAATTAAATACTTTATATGCCTTACTAGAAGTAGCATAGCCTACGAAAATGTAATGACTCGACATTTTAAATAATATAAAATTATTTTGGAATATGCAGTGTTAATAAAATTTTAAATTTTATTTATATATATAATTATTAATAGTGTATATTCTTTATTTATTTTATTTTAAAAGCTTTATTTACATAAAATATTTTATTTGGGAGTTCTATTATTTAATAATATTAAAGATATTATTATTATTATTATTATTATTATTATTATTATTATTATTATTATTATTATTATTATTATTATTATTATTATTATTATTATTATTATTTTATTGCTATTATTTTTAATAGTATTATTGTTATTATTGTTTTTAGTATTGTTATTATTATTGTTGTTGTTATTATTATTATTAGTATTATTATTATTTTATTATTATTATGCATGTGATAGTATTATTATTATTATTATATTATGTTAATAATATGTGCATGCATGTGTTTGGTCCATGTGTTGTGTGTATATATATATGTGTGTGTGTGTGTGTGTGTGACAAGTGTAAGTGAGCGTGTGTATATATATATATATATATATATATAGAAAATAGTCAAAAAGCATAGAATCGGGTCAAACCTTCCCCACAATTTTTTTTCTCTCTCTTTCTCTTTTTCTTTTCTTTTTCTTCTTCTTCTTCTTCTACCTCCCCTACCTTCCGCCATTGCAGCGCCCCCAAGCTTCATCAATGCCACCTGAGCCACCACCAGCACCACCTGAGCTTGCTATCTTCCACCTCTCACCTTCCCGATGTCGTCTGAAACCTCAGAGTCGCCGGAAATCATGTGGGACCGAGAAGAGTTACTCTAGCACCAAAATTTTTTTGATGGTTTTAGCTTAATTTTTTAGGCTTGTTAGACTCCTCTCGACTCGTATTTCTCGATTCTTAAGTCGGTTTAAGTTTACAACGTCCGGATTGTAAGTTTTTTTAAATTTAGTTTATGTCATTTAGAGTTTTTATTTTTTTAGGCTTGAGTTTGATTGATTCACAAATTTTCCTTTTTTAAATACTGATGTGTGAATCTTAGGCTACCTAAATATAATTTTTTTATATATTTTTTAAATTAATTTGAATTATAGGTAATTTTTATTATTTTAATATTAAAATATTGAATTTTTGATAATTATGTTAATTAATTATTTTGGAAGGAAATTTGGTTAAATTAGTGTTATTAATTTAAGATATTAATTTTAGAATTTATAAAATAATTTTTGGTGAATTTATATAATTTTTGAGAAATTATTAATATTATGTGATTTTTGGATGTATAGGTTAATTGTGTGTTTTTATTGAAAATATAGTTAAATAATATGTTTTAAATGATTTTAGAATTTTATATGGTATTAAAATAATTTTTACAAATTATTTACTATTTTTAACTAATTAATACTAATTTTTAAAAATTATATTCAAATAATAAATTAATTACTATTTTTGTGATTAAATGGGTTTTTAACAATTTTTATTATATAATTAAACTAATTGAGTAATTAAATGTGAATTTGACTATTTTATATTGAATATTTGTAAAAGTGGATTTTTATTAATATTATATAAATTATTTGAGATTTTTATTTAATTATTATGAAATAATTATATTTAGTGTTTTGATGTTTAAATATATTATATTGTGATTTATTATTGATTTTATGGATTTTTAATGATTTTAATATATTATTATTTAATATTTATTTTTATTATGAATTGTGAACCTCGGTTAGGAATTATTTAGTTTGGGGTCTCAACCTAAGGTGTTGTGCAATATGTGTCATAGAAGTGTGTTTTTCTTGCAGAATCAGCTCTACTGTCAATAGAGAGATGTCAGTTTTACATAGGAGATTCTGCCGATTATTTGGCAGAATTCTTGTAAAACGTGACGTCAGGTCGATCCTGAATTTCTGTGTTTATCCTAGTTTTGAATCCTTAGATCGAGTCTTTCTTTAGAATTCTTAGAAGTATATGTTAAAAATTTATTCTGATAATATTATAGTTATTTTCTAGTTGCGCCAAGACCAAGGCCTATCGGACTAGGTCCGTCGAGTCAGTCTCGAGGATCGCAAACTTGTGAGTTATTATTTTATATATACATTGCATGTAGATGCATGATTATGAGTTTTCATATTTTAATATGAGCTTAAACATGAATTATTTTATTAAATCAATAAGTATATTTTTGGTATTCTTTAAGTATATTTTTAGTATATGCAACATTTTACTTAGTTTGTTTTAGTAAATAATTTGTATATATGTGACATATCAATATTAGCATGTTTTAGTATATATATTCAGTATATTTGACATATATTTAGCATATGCATTTAGTATTTTTTGGGTATATTTACGGTATATGTTTAGTATATAAATGTTATATCCTTTTTAAATGATTGCCATTATATTTAAATTGTGCAATTTATTATTTTCTATTAAATACGATTTATTGAGGGATATCAATAGAACATACTACCTAGTGGGCTGCATTAGGACTGTTGCGCAACGGTTCATTAGAATTAGGTTGAAATTCTAATGTCTGATTATAAATGAGAATATGGATATTACTGGCTATCGAAAAGGATGATTGTGGATCTTCGGTTGACCTAGTGTACTCAGGACCAGTCATGCCTATAGTGAGATTACGAATCCTCGGTTGACCTAGTGTACTCAGGGCTAGTCTACTACTGTCACGACCCAAACTAGGAGTCATGACCGGCGCTAGGGAACGGGAATTCTTTCGAATCCGGAACCCGTAGCAAGCCTTAGAAAATAAAATCATACAATAATTATATAAAAGTACGACCAAATTAAAATTTTTCTGAATCAATATATAAAATAAATACTCCAAATCCTTTTATAAATGAATACATATTCGTATAATGTTCAAATACAAATTCTCAGAGTATTTAATATCCAAAAAAAATAATACACTTCCAATATAATGACACTACTACTGCAGTTTCTAGAATACAATTCAAAGTTCAGAATATACATTTGCATAAAATAGCCGGGACTGAAGAACACCGGCGAGGAACTCTACAACTAAGGTCTGACGATATGGAATCTCCTGAAAAAAATAATTGAGGGGGGTCAGACCTCACTGAGTGAATTATTATACTATATATACATGCAAACTAAACCATAACAATCAGGCATTCTTATATATATATATGTATATACACACATTTCACACGAATGCCAAACTTTGCTTTTATAAATATACTAAGTGTAGAAAATGTTTGTTTTAATTCATGAAGGATCCATAGAACCCTAAATAATAACAACCTCAAACAATCCCATCATCACTCTAGCCATACAGGCTCACTTGATTCCAAATAGAACACTTATTCCAATTTGGACAGCAGACTGGCCCCGAGACACTAAGTCAACCGAGCTCCAGCAGTCTGGCTGTCAGTGTGATTGGCCCCGAGACACTTGGTCAACCGAGCTCCAGCAATCACACTATCTATCACCTCACATCTCAATCAACCCAATAGATCATTCAATTCACTTATGGACAGTAGACTGGCCCCGAGACACTAAGTCAACCGAGCTCCAGCAGTCTGACTATCAGTGTGATTGGCCCCGAGACACTTAGTCAACCGAGCTCCAGCAATCACACTATCTAACATACCATTAATCTTAGTCAAATCAATTAAATCAATTTTAATCACCCAATTTTAACTCTCACTCAATCCTTATCTATCGTACCGGTACGTACATAGTCCTAGTGCTGCCCACTAGGAAGCACGTTCTATTGATATCCTTCACTTCGAATAAATCATTCATTCAAAAATAATTAATGTAGAACAATATTCATAATAGTAAAATCAACCATATATATATATATCAAAAATATAATATGAAATAAACTAAAGATAAATCATTAATATAGTTAAAAACAATTTAAATGAGTAACAATAATATAACATGCATTATCTTAAAAATATACTTAAATATGCAAAAGATATACCTTAAGTACTCAAATCATTTAATAAACCATTTATGTATAAATATTCATTTAAATACGTGTTTGTGTTTAACATATATTCACAAATATACTAAAAATAAATCTAATTATCTAGCATGTATATATCAAAAATATACCCTAAATATACCACTAATGTGTTAGGTTTAATTTAATAATAAAACATTTATTTATTCGGAGATAAATAAAAATATACCAAAAATAAACTTAAAAATAATTGAAGTGTAGGTTTGTAATTTAACATGCAATTATTTAAGAATAAACCTAAAATCTACTGAAACTATACCTAAAGTATACTAATCATTTAATAAAATAATTATGTCTAAATGTACATTTTAAAACATACAATGAAAATGAAAAATTCTAAATAATGCACTCTATATGCAGTGCATATATATACAGTATAATAACTCACATGTTAGCGCTCCACGAGACAAACTCGACGGGCCTGATCCGTTAGGCCTCGGTCTCGGCGCAACTAGACAAACAAATGACAACATGAAATCAGAATAAATTTAACGAAAATTCTAAAGACTCAATCTAGAGATTTTGACACAGAATTAGAATAGGAATTTGACCGGATATCACGTTTTACGAGAATTCTATCGAAAATCCGGCAGAACCTCCCCTGTAAAACGGACATCTCTCTACTCAAAGAGTAGAGCCGGTCCTGCAAAGAAAACACACTACGAATATAACATTCTCCCAATTTCTCGGTCGAGATCCCAAACTATAATAATTTTTTTTTTTTCCGACCGAGGTCCACAATTCACCACAAGATACAATAAAATATATAAATTCAACAATTACCAAAAATCCCCTTTAAATATCAAAATTTGGCAATTTTAGCATTAAAACATTAAAAATAATTATTTTACCCGTAATTACTTAAAAATCCATAGACATACTAAAAGTTACTAAAAACCCATTTATTCACAAAAATAATATATCATATATAATTTGAAAATAATTTTTTTTTTTAAAAAAATAGTATTAATTAGTTAAAAATAGTAATTAATTTATAAAATCATTTTTATACTTCAAATATTCATTAAAACCAATTAAATTTAATATTTAGCTAAAATCACTATCAAATTACCAAAATGCCCCTAATATACAAAATACTCATAAAGTAATAATAATATTCAAAAATTCAATAAAAATCATGTAATTTCTCAAAATTTATTTCTTCAACATATTATTCACTAAAATCGACAAATACACCTAATTAACCAATAATTCTATAAAAATACATGTTTAATCTATTAATCCCAAAATACACATAACCTATATAAAATTCTATAAAATTATTTAAATTCATAAAAATTATTTTATAATTAAATAACATTTTAGTATCAACTCAAACACAAAAATTAACCTTTAAATTCATCCAAAATACTCATTTAATTCAATACTTCAAAATTTACATAAACTATAAATATTTCTGAAAATTATATAATAATTCTAAAAAAATTTAATTTCTCAACATTATAATTACCAACAATACATAGCATCAATAATTTAACCAAATTTATAATTAAAATACTTAATTAACAAAAGTTTTAATAATTAATAATTAAATATAAAATAATCAAAACAATTTGGATCAACTTCAAAATTAACCAAATAATTAAACTAAATACTGAATAATTAAATACATAATATATAAATTCACTAAACTCAAAATCAACCTAAAACTACCAAAAACAACCACCTAACAACTACCCTTTCCAATCATCAACCCATACTTACCAAGCAAGAAGATCAACAACTGAAGAATGCTGGAGCTGCTGCCATGTCCGGTGACAGCAGGTGGAG
Source organism: Mallotus nudiflorus (assembly GCA_947683625.1). Taxonomy (NCBI): domain Eukaryota; kingdom Viridiplantae; phylum Streptophyta; class Magnoliopsida; order Malpighiales; family Euphorbiaceae; genus Mallotus; species Mallotus nudiflorus. Next base: position 3,301,601 of record CANTUR010000061.1, read on the forward strand.
GTGGTGGCGGAGCTGGCGTCGTGACAGAGGGCTGCTGTTGCAGGCGACCATCGTGCGAGGAGGAGCTGCTGCAGCTGATGCTGCTGTCCCTCGGCTTCAACAGCCTCTCTAGTAGTTGCCGGAGTCCAGAGGGAGGCGGGAAGGCTGATGATCGACCGGTGGTGGAAGTGTGGCGGTGCAGGGAGGTCACGCACAGTGACAGGCGGAGATGGGGTGGGAGGATGGGTTTGGTCTGTTTTATTCTTGTGTGAGGGAATATATATATATATATACATATATAATTTTATGAAATAATATAATATAAATTTAGTTTAAACAAATCTCTACCACTAAAATAAAAAGAATTTTCCCATTTATATATATATATACACACATACATAATCTCACACAATATTAATAATAATACACACAATAGTATATAATAGAAAATAACACTCAAAATAACATTAATAAAATATCCCTATCAAAATTAATAAATATTAACCAAAGTAAATTAATATAAAATAATAATAATGAGGTACTCACAATATTAAAATGCTCAAAATCATGTCAACTAAGAAAATAATATTAGTGTTTAAAAAGGATAATATTAAAATAACCATGCACTAAATTAACATTATTAAAATGATAGAATTCAAAAATAATAACCATACATAATAGAATTTTAAACGTCCAAAATAATAAATCCAAATTAATATATTTACGTAGAAAATTCAATTAAACTTAAAATAATGATAATAAATCATAAATTAGTGAAATAATTAAATATAATTTTTAAACTTTATTAACACAGCATATCTCAAAATTTAATAAAATAATTTAAAACCAGGGTTATTACAACTACTTTGAGCTGGACAAATGAATAATTGGAGTATTGATTAAGTATATTGGTTGTTGATTTTTATTATTGAGGTTGAGATTATATTAGGGTTCTATTTAATCCTTCACCTAAATAAATGTTTTCTACATTTATAAATATGAAAGTGGATTTTAGCATCTGTGTGAAATGCTTGTATATAATTATATATATATATTGATGTTTGATTGCATATGACATTAGGAGATGCGTGTATATATATTATAATAAATAATTCACTCAGTGAGGTCTGACCTCCTCTCAACCATTTTTCTTTTAGGAGAGTCTTCTTCGTTAAACCGTATTAGTAGTACTTTACGTCGGTCTTCTTCTGCCCCCATTATTTTATATAAATTTTATATTTGAACTTTTATTGTATTCTAGAAAACTGCAGTAGTGTGTTATTTTATTCTAGGATTTGTATCATAATATTGTATGAATATTTTTATTTATAATATGACATTTATGTGTTTATTTTTATATCTATTAAAGTTTTAATTCTGTCATATTGTTAGTTGTTTATTGCATGCATTTTTTTAAGGCTTGCTACGGGTTTTAGATTCGAAAAAATTCCCGATCCCTAGCGCTGGTCATAATTCCCCAGTTTGGGTTGTGACAAAGTTGGTATCAGAGTCTAGGTTATTAGTGTTATGGACCTAGGTTTTCAGGGTTGTGTTTTCTTTAAAACTACTATAGTAAATTAGGTTCAATCATGTCTTCAATAATTTTTTCTTGATTTAGTTTTTCGCATAATCGTTAGGCTGTCTATTTTGCTTTTATTCTTTTCCGTTTGTGGCGAGTGTGAGTCACTCCATCAGTCAATGAGACCGATGACGAAGAGTCTTTTAAGGATGAGGTTTTACCCCTTATGCAGTTAGCTTGGTGTAGGGGTAGAGGTGGATCTATTGGGTTAGGGGATCACCGTAAACAGTGGGAACAACAGAATGATGAATTTATGGCTTGAGATTTCAATGATGCTGTCCATGCACGAGGAGTTTTGCAGGGCGTAGTGCCAGTACTTTCGATTTTTAGCAGATGCAACCTCTATTTTAGTAGAGAACTTAAGATGTGTCAACTCTGCGTATATTCCATGTTTTGAATCTTGTTGATTTCCATGTCTTTTCAAGTGAGGTGAATGCGAACTGCTTCTACTATAGAGACAATATATATTGTTAAGCAGTCTTTTCAATTTGAAGTTGTGATTCCAGTTTCAGCCCCTACTATACCTAGCTAGTATAGGGATAGGTCAGAGGCAACTGTAACTCAAAGGCCAAGCAATTATTGTAAGAGATATAGGTAGTCTTTGAACTTGAACTTGTAATAATTATGGTTAGGATAACCAAGGTTAGTGAAGGCTTTATAGTACTTAACTAAGCATGACAATTGTTTTGAATATGCTTTAATAAAGGAATCAGAAGATGTTTAAGACACAACATTTTTGTACTCTTTGATGGTGAAGTTATCAGTTTTGACTACAGTGTAAGATTGGTGCATGCAGTTAAATTAATTTTATGTGACATGATTGGAGTTTAAAGAGTGATTTCCAAGATACTTCCATCCATCTTTAAGTAGGGATAATTACACGTGGCGCTATTACACAGAGCAAGAGAAGACCGATTAGTTGAGAAGAATACTGTGAACTCTTCAATCTGTCACGTCATGCTGTAGACGTGATACTATATAAGAGGAGTCTGGTAGAACTATATGTTGCAAGATTAAGTTCAGTATATTAGTATTCGAGCTGAGAGCTGATATTTAGAGAGTTATTTATGAATTCATTCCTTCTGGATGTAATTGACCTAACGTGATTTTGAGGATGGATTTTGTTATGATCCTTAGTATGGATTGGTTGTTTCAGCACTATGCCGTTAATTATTGTCAGAATAAAGAGGTGATTTTCATAATTCCAAATGTAAAAGATTTTAAGTTTATGGATGATAAGAGTTTTATACCTCAGAATCTCATCTCCGCTATTATGGCTAAGTAGATGCTGAGGAAGGGTTGTCAAGGATATTTGGCATTAGTCAGGGATACTTCAGTGGAGAAGTTGTCTCTCACAGATGTTCCTGTTGCTTGTGAGTTTCCTGATGTTTTTCTTGAGGAGTTACCAGGTTTACCACCTCACAAAGAGATTGAGTTTTGTATAGATGTAGTCCTACGTACAACTCCTATTTCAATGCCACCCTACAGAATGGCTCCTGCAAAGTTGAAAGAGTTGAAGGAGCAGTTGCAAAGATTACTGGATAAGGGTTTTATCAGACCCAATATTTCTCCTTAAGGTGCACCAGTCCTGTTTGTGAGGAAGAAGGATGGTACTCTGAGACTGTGCAGAAATTACAGAGAGTTGAATAAGGTGATGGTGAAGAATAAGTATCCTCTCCCAAGGATAGATGATCTATACAGGGTGCATAGTTCTTTTCTAAGATTAACTTGAGGTCGAGTTATCATCAGTTGTGGATCAGTGAGACTGATGTTCCTAAAATGACATTCCGCACTCGATATAGCCACTATGAGTTTCTGGTGGTGTCATTTGGGTTGACTAATGCACCAACTGCTTTTATAGATCTGATGAATAGGGTATTCAGACTATTTATGGATCAATTTATGGTGGTCTTTAATGATGATATACTGATGTATTTGAAGAGTATAGAGGAGCATATATATCACTTGAGGACTGTATTACAGACATTGAGAGAATATTAGCTTTATGCTAAATTCTCGAAGTGTGATTTCTAGTTGGAGACTGTTGCATTCTTTGGACACGTGGTGTCTAAAGATGGTATCTAAGTTGATGCATAGAAGATTGAGGCAGTGTCTAAATGGCCCAGACCGACGATAGTCATAGAGATTCATAGTTTTTTGGGTTTGGCTGGGTATAATAGGAGATTTGTGCAGGATTTTTCTAAAATTGCAACTCCTATGACTCGCTTAACTCATAAGAATGTGAAGTTTGAGTAGTCAAATGCTTGTGAGAATAGTTTCCAGTTGCTAAAGGAGAAGTTGACCACAGCTCTAATTTTGGCTTTGCCTAATGGAGTAGATAAATTCACTGTGTATTGTGATGCCTCTAGAGTCGGCTTAGGTTATGTGTTGATGCAGAATGGTAGGGTGATAGCTTATGCTTCGAGGCAGTTAAAGAAGCATGAATAGAGTTATCCTACTTATGACCTAAAGATGGCTACAGTGATCTTTGATCTCAAGATTTGGAGACATTATCTGTACAGGGTGACTTGTGAGATTTTCACTAATCACAAGAGCCATAAGTACATTTTTCAGTAGAGAGATCTGATTCTAAGGCAGAGGAGATGGTTTAAACTCTTGAAGGACTATGACTATAAGATCCTTTATCATCTAGGAAAGGTTAATGTGGTAGAAGATGCTTTGAGTAAGAAGTCCTCAATTAGTCTTGCTCACATTAGTGTGGAGAGGAGACTTTTGATCCAAGAGTTGCACTAATTAGTGGATCAAGGGCTAATGATGAAGATTAACATATTTAGTGGATTGTTAGCTCAGTTCAGAGTTTGATAAGTGCTAAGATAGGATTAAGGTAGGTCAGGGCCGAGATCCTATTCTAGCAAAGCTTGAAGAGAATGTTCGTACAGGGAAGCTCATTGATTTCAAACTCAATGATGAAGGTGTTTTAGGGGTTAGTGGTAGATTGTGTGTTCCTGATGTGGATAATCTACGAGAAAAGATCTTTGAGGAAGCACATTCTACAGCCTATAGCATACATCCAAGTGTCACTAAGATATACCATAGTATCAAAGACTTGTATTGGTGGGATGGACTGAAAAAGGATGTAGCTGATTTTGTTACTAAGTGCTTGACGTGTCAGCAAGTGAAAGCTAAACATCAAAAGCCTTCTGGGAAGCTTCAACCACTTCCTATTCCTAAGTGGAAATGAGAAAGAATTTCTATGAATTTTATGGTTAGGTTACCTCATTCTAAGGACGGATACGATTCCATCTGGGTGATTGTGGATAGGTTGACTAAGTCTGCTCATTTCTTGTTTGTGAAAGCCATCTATTATGTAGTTAAATTGGCAAAGCTATATGTTACACATATTGTGTGCCTTATGGAGTACCTATGTCCATTGTATCTAATAGAGGTTCAATGTTTACCTCTCCTTTTTTGTAGAAGTTGTAAGAAGCGATGGGCACCAGGCTTGATTTCAGTATTGCTTTTCACCCTCAAACAGATGGTCAGTCTGAGAGGACGATCCAGACACTGAAAGATATGTTGAGGATGTGTGTATTAGATCTGGGAGGTAGCTGGGATGATCATTTACCGCTTTTAGAGTTTGCATATAATAATAACTACCATAGCAATATTGAGATGGCACCGTATGAGGCATTGTATAGAAGAAAGTGTAGATCCCGTCTGAGTTAGGATGAGATTAAAGAGAGAGCGTTAATTGGACCTGAGATGGTTTAGGATGTCGTTGAGGAGATTATTGTGATTAAAAGGAGATTAGAGATCGTAGCTAGCAAATAGAATAGCTATGCCGATCTGAGATGCAGAGATATGGACTTTCAGGTTGGAGACTATATAATCCTAAAGGTATCTCCGATGAAGGATGTGATGAGATTTGGCAAGAAGGGGAAGCTAGCACCGAGATATATTGGACCGTTCGAGATTTTGGAGAGAGTGGGCATGGTTGCATATCTGTTGGCTTTGCCTCCGAATTTATCTCAAGTGCATCTAGTGTTCCATATCTCGATGCTGAGGAAGTATATTTCGAACCCTTTGCACGTGTTGCAGCCTGATAGTATGGAAGTGAAAGAAGACCTAACGTACGAGGAGGAATCAATCGTAATAGTAGACTATCAAGTTCGTCAGTTGCGTTCGAAGCAAATTCCGATGGTCAAGGTGCTGTGGTGAAGCAACAACATGGAGGAGCACACTTAGGAGACAGAAGTTAAGATGCAACTTTCTTACCCTTATCTCTTTCCTAGATTAATTCTTGTTTCTATTCTTTTCTTTGAATTCGAGGACAAATTCTTATAAGGAGGGAAGATTGTAACGACCCGATATTTTAAATAATATAAAATTATTTTGGAATATGCAGTGTTAATAAAATTTTAAATTTTATTTATATATATAACTATTAATTGTGTATATTCTTTATTTATTTTATTTTAAAAGCTTTATTTATGTAAAATAATTTATTTGGGAGTTCTATTATTTAAAAATATTAAAGATAATAATAATAATAATAATAATAATAATAATAATAATAATAATAATATTATTATTATTATTATTATTATTATTATTTTATTATTATTATGAATATGATAGTATTATTATTATTATTATTATTATTATTATTATTATTATATTGTGTTAATAATATATGCATGTGTGTGTTTGGTCCATGTGTTATGTGTATATATATATGTATATATATATGTGTAGATGTGTGTGACAAGTGTAAGTAAGTGTGGGTGTGTATATATATATATATAATAGTCAAAAAGCATACAATCGGGTCAAACCTTCCCCACAATTTTTTTTTCTCTCTTTCTTTTTCTTTTTCATTTCTTCTTCTTCTTCTTCTTCTTGTATCTCCCCTACCTTCCGCCATTGCAGCACTACCAAGCTTCATTAGCCACTATCTGGGCCACCACCAGCACCACCTGAGCTTGCCATCTTCCTCCTCTCACCTTCCCGATGTCATCTAAAGCCTCAGAGTTGTCAGATATCACGTGGGACTAAGAAGAGTTATTGTAGCACCGAAAATTTTTTGGTGGTTTTAGCTCAAGTTTTTGGGCTCGTTAGACTCTTCTCGATTCTTAAGTTGGTTTAAGTTTACGACGTCCGGATTGTAAGTTTTTTTCAAATTTAGTTTATGTCATTTAGAGTTTTTATTTTTTTAGGCTTGAATTGGATTGATTCATTAATTTTTCCTTTTTGAAATAATGATGTGTGAATCTTAGACTACCTAAATATATTTTTTGTATATTTTTTGAATTAATTTGAATTATGGGTAATTTTTTATTATTTTAATTAATTATTTGGATGGAAATTTGGTTAAATTAGTGTTATTAATTTAAGATATTAATTTTAGAATTTATAAAATAACTTTTGGTGAATTTATATAATTTTTGAGAAATTATTAATATTATGTGATTTTTAGATATATAGGTTAATTGTGTGTTTTTATTGAAAATATAGTTAAATAATATGTTTTAAATGATTTTAGAATTTTATATGGTATTAAAATAATTTTTACAAATTATTTACTATTTTTAACTAATTAACTAATTTTTGAAAACTATATTCAAATAATAAATTAATTACTATTTTTGTGATTAAATGGATTTTTAATTATTTTTATTATATAATTAAAATAATTGAGTAATTAAATGTGAATTTGACTATTTTATATTGAATATTTGTAAAAGTGGATTTTTATTAATATTATATAAATTATTTGAGATTTTTATTTAATTATTGTGAAATAATTATATTTAGTGTTTTGATGTTTAAATATATTATATTGTGATTTATTATTGATTTTATGGATGTTTAATGATTTTAATATATTATTATTTAATATTTATTTTATCATGAATTATGAATCTCGGTTGGGAATTGTGTAGTTTAGGGTCCCAACCCAAGGTGTTGTGCAATATGTGTTATAGAAGTGTGTTTTTCTTACAGGATCGGCTCTACTGTCAGTAGAAAGATGTCCGTTTTACAGAGGAGATTTTGCCAATTTTTTGGTAGAATTCTCACAAAACGTGATGTCGGGTCAATTCTGAATTTTTGTGTTTATCCTAGTTTTGAATCCTTAGATTGAGTCTTTCTTTAGAATTCTTAGAAATATAAGTTAGAAATTTATTCTAATAATACTATATTTATTTTCTAGTTGCACCGAGACTAAGGCCTATCAGACCAAGCTTGTCGAGTCAGTCTCGAGGAGTGCAAACTTGTGAGTTATTATTTTATATATACATTATATGTAGATGCATAATTATGAGTTTTCATATTTTAATATGAGCTTAAACATGAAGTATTTTATTAAATGAATAAGTATATTTTTGGTATACTTTAAGTATATTTTTGGTATATGTGACATTTTATTTAGTTTGTTTTAGTCTGTAATTTGTATATATGTGACATATCAATATTAGCATGTTTTAGTCTATGTATTCAGTATATTTGACATATATTCAGCATATGCATTTAGTATATTTTTGGTATATTTACGATATATGTTTAGTATATAAATGTTATATCCTTTTTAAATGATTGCCATTATATTTAAATTGTGCAATTTATTATTTTCCATTAAATACTATCTATTGAGGGATATTAATAGAAAGTACTACCTAGTGGGCTGCATTAGGATTGTTGTGCAATGGTTCGTCAGAATTAGGTTGAAATTTTGATGTCTGATTATGAATGAGAATATGGATATTACTGGTTATTGGAAAGGATGATTGTGGATCCTCGGTTGACCTAGTGTACTCGGGGCTAGTCATGCCTGTAGTGAGATTGCGAATCCTCGATTGACTTAATGTACTCAGGGCCAGTCTACTACTTTGAGTTGGACAAATGAATAATTGGAGTATTGATTAAGCCTGTTGGTTGTTGATTTTTATTATTGAGGTTGCGATTATATTAGGGTTCTATTTGATCCTTCACCTAAATAAATATTTTCTACATTTATAAATATAAAAGTGGATTTTAGCATCTGTGTGAAATGTTTGTATATAATTATATATATATATTGATGCTTGATTGCATATAAAATTAGGAGGTACATGTATACATATTATAATAATTCACTCAGTGAGATGTGACCCCCTCTCAACCATTTTTCTTTCAGGAGAGTCTTCTTTGTCATACCGTATCAGTAGTACTTTATGTCGGTCTTCTTCTGCCCCGATTATTTTATGTAAATTTCATATTTGAACTTTTGTTGTATTCTAGAAACCTGCAGTAGTGTGTTATTTTATTCTGGGATTTGTATCATAATATTGTATGAATATTTTTATTTATGATATGACATTTATGTGTTTATTTTTATATTGATTACAGTTTTAATTCTATCATATTTTTATTTATTTATTGCATGCATTTTTATTTTTAAGACTTGTTATGGGTTTCGGATTCGAAAGAATTCTCATTCCCCAGCGCCAGTCAAGACTCCCCGATTTGAGTCATGACAAAAAATTCCTTTATCAGCTTTAGAATTAAATTTTCTAAGATTATCCTTGGTGTTTAATATTAAGCATTTGCATCTAAATACTCTAAGATATGAGATTTTGGATTTTCTATTATTTCAAAGCTTATAAAAAATTTTGTTTAAAATTGGTCTTTTTAAAACTCTATTTGAAATATAACAAAATGTACTAATGGCTTCTACCTAAAAATATAGTAGTAAGTTATACTCACGAAGCATTGTTCTAGCCATTTCCACTAGTGTTCTATTTTTTCTTTTAACTACCCTATTTTATTGAGTTCTAGGAGAGGAAAATGTATTAAAAATACCATTTTCATTGCAAAAGGTTTTGAGAAATTCATTTTCAAATTCTGTTTTATGATCACTTCTAATGGAAGAAATACAAAAACCTTTTTCTTTTTAAACTCTTTTTGAAACATTTTCAAAAGCTTTAAATGCATCATTCTTATAAGCAAGGAAGCAGACCCAAGTGTGTTTAGAGTAATCATCAACCAATACATATGCATAGTGCATTCCACTGAGACTAACAACTCTAGTTGGTCCAAACAAATCCATATGTATAAGTTCAAGTGGTCTAGAAGTTGACACTATATTCTTAAGCTTAAAAAATGACTTGGATTGTTTTCCCTTTTGACAAGCATCACAAGGTTTATCCTTAGTGAATTCAAGTCTAGGTAAACTGATTACAAGATCATGTTTACAAATATCATTTAAAAGCTTAAAGTTTGCATGTCCTAACCTTTTATGTCATGTTCGTGTGTCATGGGAAATAGACATTAAGCATTTGATGTCTTTATTATTGATTTTATTCAAATTAATAACATAGACATTGTTTATTCTTTCAATGCTAAAAATTACTTTGGTTTCATCAAGACTACTAACAAATCAATTTTTAGAATAGAAAGTCACTTTATTTCCTATGTCACACAATTGACTTATTCTAAGTAAATTATGTTTAAGACCATTAACAAGCAACACATGATATAGATAAGGATTGAGAATTATCGATTTCTCCAATGCCTATAATTATACTTTTGGGATTGTTTCCGAATGTGACATGTCCTTCATCCTTAGCATCAAGTTTGTTAAATTGCTCCTTATCTCCCGCTATATGCCTTGACATCGACTATCGAGATACCACTTGCTTTTTATTCTTATGGATTTCAAAAACACCTACACAAAACAATTTAAATATTCTTTTGAACCCAAACCTTTTGTGGTCTAGGTTGGTTAGTTTTAAGATAATCCAAAGGAAGAAAATTCATGTGTAGGTTTCTATAGAAGCACACATTGTTGGTGTGTCCTTTGATCATACAATATAAACATATAATATTTTCAAATTTATTTCTCCTAGGATGATATGTTTTCCTAGTGTGTGAAACATGCCTTTTATGTTGTGTTAGTGAGTGTCTCCGAAAATTATTTTGAGTTATAGTGTGAGACATGTTAGCATAGGTGGTATGCCCTAGAGGCTAATCATATATTTGACATTGTAAATTATCCCAAGTGGTAATAAAATAATATTCTATTATTTAAAGTATTTATTTAATTGAATATTTATCCATTAGCATAATGTTAAATAAATTTATTATCAAGAGTTGATAATATAAGCTACAAATTTATTTAGTACATATGCTATAAAATTGTTCATAGTTGATTAATTAATATTTGGGTAATATTAATTAAACTGTCACCTCTGTCTATTTTCCTTAATTAGTATATGATACAAATAGTGGGAGGTAGTGAGTCTCATACTACTTGACATGAGATATCATAATAGACATATGAATACTCATATGATGGGTGGATCGAATATGAAATTATATTTTTGATTGCATAGATATTCACTTATAGTCAACAATCACAATCTAGGGCATAATGGTGCATATAGTCTTTTGACCTGAGGTAACATGGTCATTCACATTAAAGTGGTTAAGGTTTATTACTGCTTACATACTTGTGTTAATCATACATAAGTATATGGCGTGTGGTGGCTCTAGTCACTTAAGTGTAGGGATGAGTGTTCAGCTAAGATGGAATTCATTACCTAGAGTGAACCGAGATAAGATCCTATACTATTTAAGTTTTTTTTTATCAATAAGTTCCTGGCTAGGACAAATATGACACAAACTGAAAGAGTTTCAGTATTGGTTATATTTTATCAAGAATAGATCTTGAGATGAGGTTATATGATATAACCATTAGAGTTTGACTAAACCATGACTTTAGGCTATATTTGGATCTTCTAATGAAGGGATTTTAGTGCACAGTAATTATGACCAAAGGGTTCTTGTGAATTAATACATGCATTCATTTATAATTGGGTAGTTATGATATCGATGCTAGGGGTCACTCACAACTTATAAGAACTAAATGTGCATAATTAGGGTTTTCATATTTATACTTGAAAAGAGTTTCAAATAATGATATTATATTCTCATTACCAATTAGACATGAACCTAGTAAGTCACACCTAAAAGAGTTTCATTAAATTATCATCAATATTAATCTAATTATTGATTGAAGTGTTTAATCAAATAATTAAGATTAATGGAATTGGATTTATGCTTTAAGCAATGATTCTAGCATATCATGAAATCCAATTCAAGTAAAGGTTTTAATTATTAATTTATACTTAATTAATATGAGATATTAATTAAAGTATTAAATTAATAATATTTATGTTATTTTTATTTAGGCTTGGATTAATGGCCTAAGAGTTTGGGCTTAGGCACAAAGAGTTTTGGACCAAAAATTAATCCAAAATAATGAGAAAGCTCCTGAAGCTAATCTTGGCCCATTTGTATAATGGATTAGGCTTGGGCCAAATATTGGCCCAATTACCAAACCTAAGTCCATATAAAATGATGTAGTCAAAATTAGCATATTAAGCACATTATCTTTAATGTGTAAAATGTTGAATTTGGTAAAAGAAAAGGTTAGGTTACATGTACTTATCACATTAATAAATATGAGAGGATGAATGTAGACATTATACATAAGATGTATTTTCTACATTCTTCTTTGTACACTAGTGAGTTACTTATACAAATTGTACACTTACTGTGTCAAGTTGCATGCTTGTGATGTCATTGATGATATTAAGAGGTGTGCTTATGATGTCATGGATAATGTCAAGAGTTGTGCTTATGATGTCATATATGATGTCAAAAGCGGTGCTTATGATGTCATGGATGATGTCAAGAGGTGTGCTTATGATGTCATAGATAATGTTATAAGGTGGATGCTTTGTCTATATATATGGCCTAAGAAATTTTCAAAGAATCGATAGAGACACCAAAAAATAAAAACAATATTTGGTAAGCATAAACCCTAGTATTCTTGCAAAGAGATTAAATTAGTGAAAGATTTGTGAGGGTCATTTGAGAGGGCACTTGTAATTAACCAAATCAAGGCAAAAAGGTGATTGATGAAGTTTTAGTGTTTCAAGCTAGAGGCCTAACACTTGGGAGGCTAAGCATTTGATTCAAGAGTTGAACCAAAGAATCCAAAGCTTGTAGAATACTTGTGGTCTACATCAAACTTAGGAGATTGTAAGAATTCTTAAACTTAGACTTCCTAGATTGTTATTTTACATATTGATTTATAGTTTAGCTATGTGTAAAATGAAAAATGGATCTATGGGAATGGAAATCTTCATATGATGAAGAGTTATGCAAGTGAAATTTCTAAAATTTCACCCTATCTAAGGCATGTGCTCACCATACTTAATTGTTGCATAACCATTTCCTTTCAGGACATGCATTGACAATAACAATGTTTATTTTAATAGGTTTATGAAATATGTTTAGGTGCATTATGTTATGCAATATGCTTATAAGTGTTGTGTCTAGTGTACATTTAAGCATGTTTTAGTTGTAGTCTTTTAACATGTGTTTTACCTCTTTGTGTTAATGAGGGTTGTGTCATATGAGACTTCCTTTTATTATTTGACATATGAGACTTCTTAGCGTTGGGAGCTTAAGTCTCAATAAGTTTAGAGGTAAAAGGAATAGAATTGCATGATGCTTTAACAAATTTAATATGTGATGATGATGATGATGAAGAAATCATTTCATTCTCATATCCTAATCCACGAGTGTTTCCATGGAGTTTCTGAGAGTCAAGAAGATTATCTAAACTCTCCTTTCCTTTTTATAATTTAGAAATGGAATTCTTTAATTCTAGTATCTCATTAGAAAGCTTATAATTTTCATCACTTGCTTTTTTAAGTTGATCTTCTAAGGAATTTAAAGATTTTATATCACTAGCAAGTTTATCATTTGACTTTGTTGACCTTAGCAATAATTAATCTTACTTTTGATCTTAAAAAACTTAATTTTGAGCATTTAATTTTTTTGTTTAAGTGTGTATAAATTAGGACTCTATTGGAAGTTAAAATAAAGTATGAATATCTTGGGCTGATTCGACCTTTGAGATTCAAAGAGGCTTTTGACATCCTTAGAGCTTTATAATGAGAAAGTTATCTTCTTTACATTTGAAGTAGATATCTTGATCTTTTTGAATTAAGCTTACTTGTTAAAATCTGAGTTCATTTGGGTATGCAAATATTGAGTCAAAATCAACATATGCAACTACCATTTTAGATTGTATAGCTCTTAGTATTTTGGACATATCTTGAGCTACAGAAGTCCAATTAAGGTGACTCAAAATGAAATGGAAATCTAAGTCAAATATCTATAACTTTTATGAAGAAAGTGTAAGTAAATTTAAATTTCTCCAATATAAAATCACGGTTTCAACTCTTGCAAAGTTGTTTGACATTAGTTTGCATTTTAGATTGCATAGCTCATAGTATTTTGGACGTATCTTGAGCTACAGAATACAATTAAGGTGATTAAAAATGATATGAAAATCTAATTCAAATATCTACAACTTTTATGAAGAACATATGGGCAAATTCAAATGTCTCTAGTAGCCAATCATGGTTTTAATCTGTACATAGCAGTTTGACAACGTTACTTTCAATAATTCAAAATTATGAATGTTGGATTCAAAATATAGATATTGGACATATTATTTTCACCTCCAATAGCTATATTTTTAAGTGTTTATCTATATAAACACCTTTATAGCTAAATGAAAGTTAAGACATTTTTACTTATTATCATTATCTATCTTAACATTCATTAAAGCTCTCAAATTCTCAAATATTCACTCTTTATTTGTAACTCTTGTGTGTTAGAAATAAAATTTCTCTTCATCTTAAATCTTAGGATAGATTAGTAGGGAAGTGAGATTTATTTCTAAAGGAATTAGTTTAAGTGTTATCCATTGAAACACTTGGGATTTGGTCTTTTGAGTGAGCCTTGAAAACCCATGTTGTAAGGTTGTAAGAGTGAGTCATAAAACTCTTGTGTAATCTCAATCTTATGAATAAGATTATAGGTGATTGAAAATCCTAACTTTAGGATAAGTTAAGTGGAGACGTAGGATTGTTATTGAATCTGAACTAATTAAATCATTGTGTTCTTCATTCTTCCTTCTCAACATTCTTTTAATTCTTGCAAAGAATTACTTTTAATTCTAATTTTTATTTAATAGCCCTATTCACCCCCCCTTCTCTAGGGCTTTTTCAATTGGTATTAGAGCTAGTTATCCATTACCATTTATTGGGGCAGTACACCAATGAGAACTCTCACTTATGACTGTGTCACTAAAGTAGGGCTATCCGCTCATTAGAGTTGGTGCATTAGTGGAGATGATGGTTGGCTAGGATAAGTACCATTAAAAGGTGATATAGTTTAGGTATAACCTATGAATAGTTTCAATTGGTATTAGAGCTTGAATTCTAGGAACTTCATTGCTAGAACACAAGATTATAGGGAGTAAATCATAAAATATTTCTTTATTTAGACCATTCTTTGATAATAGTGACTATCTTCATTGGAAGTTCAAATTGGAGCTATACCTTGATTGTGATTCCATCAAACTTTAGGATATTATCCTAAAAGGTTGGGAACCACTTACAACTACCATTGATGGTATGGTAACTACTCTAGCAAGGAGTCAATGGGACAATGAGCAAAAAGAAGAAAATCATAAAAATAAAAAGGCGATGATCACTCTAGTCTCTTCTATGAAATGGGAAGAAGGAGGTAAGCTTCAATATTATATGTCGGCCAAGGAAATTTGGAAGACCTTAGAAAATCATTATGAAGGCAATGTGCAAGTTAGAAGCAAGAAGGTTCAACTTCAGATATATGAATATGAACTTTTCAAGATGAAGCCTCATGAGTCAATCACGGAGATGACAATTGACTTAACGCTCTTATCACAACCCTCAAGAAACTTGGAAAGCATTTCTCCAAGGAAGAAGTAAACAATAAGATTTTAAAAATCTTATCTAAGAAGGATTGAGAATCTCAGGTTAGTTCAATTGAGGAAGCTCAAGACCTCTCAACTCTCTCTACCAACATGCTTATCAGAAAGCTCTTAACACATGAGCTAATAATTAAGCAAAGAGGTGAAGAGCAAGAAGAAAAGGAAGAGAAAAAGAAGAGCATTGCCTTGAAAGCTTCATAAAATGATAATAAAGAAGAAAATGTTGAAGGTTCTAGTGATGAATATGATGAAATTGCCATGCTCATTAGAAACTTCAAGAAGTTCATGAAAAAGAAACATTCATCAAGAACAAGAGACTTCAACAAGAAGTATGAAGGAGAAGGTAAAAAGAAAACTAAAGATGTTACTTATTATGAATGTAAGAAACTAGGTCACATTCGAAGTGAGTATCCTAAACTCAAAAATAAAAGCAAAGGAATAAAAGAGAAAAGGAGGGCTTATAAGGCAACTTGGAATGACCCCTTTGAATCAGAAATAGAAGAGGAACAACAAGAAGTAGCCAACCATTGTTTCATGGCTCTTGAAAGTAAAAAATGTTTACTTGAAGTCTATAAGATAAAAAAGCAAATGGTATCTTGATAGTGGATGCTCAAGGCACATGACGAAAGACAAAGAGCAATTCAATAAGCTTAATGCTAAAGATGGAGGACACATTACTTTCAAGGACAATGCAAAAGGAAAGATTATTGGCATTAAAGAAATTGGTAATCCTCAATCCTTAACTATACACTATGTGTTACTTGTTGATGGTCTTAAAAATAACTTGCTTAGTATAAGTAAATTATATGATATGGGAAATAAGGTCACTTTCTATCCTAAGAATTGCTTTGTTAGTAGTCTTGATGAAGACAAAGTAATTTTTAGTGGCGATAAAGTTGATAATGTTTATGTTATTGATTTGAATAAGATTGATAACAAAGATATTAAATGCTTGATGTCAATTTCCGATGACACATGGATATGGCATAGAAGGTTAGGACATGCACATTTTAAGCTATTGAATGATCTTTGTAAACATGAACTTGTGATTGGTTTACCTAAGCTTGAATTCACTAAGAATAAACCTTTTGATGCTTGCCAAAAGGGAAAATAATCCAAGTCCTCATTTAAGCTAAAAAATGTAGCTTCTACTTCTAGGCCACTTGAACTTATACATAGAGATTTGTTTGGACTAACTAGAGTTGCTAGTCTCAGTGGTATGCATTATGCATATGTATTGGTTGATGATTACCCTAGATTTACTTGGGTATGTTTCCTTGCTCATAAGAATGATGCATTTAAAGTTTTTAAAAACTTTTCAAAAAGAGTTAAAAAAAAAGGTTTTTGTATTTCTTCTATTAGAAGTGATCATAGAACCGAGTTTGAAAATGAATTTTTCAAAACCTTTTATGATGAAAATGGTATCTCACATACATTCTCTTCTCCTATAACTCCTCAACAAATTGGGATAGTTGAAAGGAAAAATAGAACTCTTATGGAAATGGCTAGAATAATGCTTCGTGAGTATAATTTGCCTCTATACTTTTGGGTGGAAGTCGTTAACATGTCTTGCTACATTTCAAATAGAGTTTTCAAAAGACCAATTTTGAATAAAACTTCTTATGAGTTATGGAATAATAGAAAACTCAAAATCTCATATCTAAGAGTATTTGGATGTAAATGCTTTATATTAAACACTAAGGATAATCTTGGAAAATTTAATTACAAAGCCGATGAAGGAATTTTCCTAGGCTATTCTATTTCTAGTAAAGCATATAAGAGAACTCTAGTAGTTGAAAAGTTAATGGATGTTGTATTTGATGAATCAAACTCACTTGATCCTAGAAAGGATATTTATAGTGTTGATTATCTTGTAGATAACAATGAGATTATGGAAACTCAAGAAGAAAATGCTAGTAAGCCTTTGGAACTTGAAGGTCTAGCAAAGAGGATTATGAGGGAACGTCTTAACCTACCTTAAAGGATGAACTTCCAAAGGATTAGAAATTCAAGAGAGCTCATCCTCAAGACCTTATTATAGGTGACACTACAAAAAGGGTAACTACTAAATCTCAATTAAAGTCTATTTTAATTTAGCCTTCATTTCTTAAATTAAACCAAAAAAATATTGATGATGCTTTGTGTGATAAATTTTGAGTCATTTCTATGCAAGAAGAGTTAAATCAATTTGAGAAAAATAAGTTTGGACCTTGGTTCCTAGATTGAAACATCATCCTCTTATAGGTGCCAAATGGGTGTTTAGAAATAAGATGAATGAACAAGGTGTCATAATTAGGAATAAAGCTAGACTAGTAGCTAAAGGTTATAATTAAGAGGAAGACATTGATTATGGTGAAACCTATGCCCCCGTTACAAGGTTAGAAGCTATTAGAATGCTACTTGCATTTTCATTATTCATGGATTTCAAACTTTATCAAATGGATGTTAAAAGTGCATTTTTAAATTATTTTATTAAAGAAGAGGTGTATGTTAAACAACCTCCATGTTTTAAAAGCTTTGATTTTCCAAATCATGTATTCAAACTTTCCAAAGCATTATTTGGATTGAAATAAGCTCCTAGAGCATGGTATGAAAGATTAAGCAACTTCTTATTAGAGAAAGGTTTCTCTAAAGGAAAAGTTAATCCAACTCTTTTCATAAAGAAATCTAAACATGATTTATTAATTGTTTAAATATATGTTGATGACATTATATTCGGTGCTACTAACCATTGCTTGTGTGAGGAATTCTCTAATTTAATGCAAAGAGAATTTGAGATAAGTATGATGGGTGATCTTAAATTCTTTCTTGGACTACAAATCAAGAAATGCAAAAATGGGATTTTCATCAATCAAACCAAGTATGCAAGAGACGTTCTCAAGAAGTTTGGCATGAATGGAGCTAAGATAAGTAAAACTCCAATCAGTACCACAACCAAACTTAACAAAGATGAGAATGGCAAACTTATTGATGAAAAGTGATTTAGAGGTATGATCGGACCCCTTCTTTATTTAGCTGCTAGTAAACTCAATATTATGTTTGCTACTTGCTTATGTGCTAGATTTCAATGTAGTCCTTGAGAGTCTCAATTGAAT
This sequence comes from Mallotus nudiflorus, assembly GCA_947683625.1. NCBI lineage: Eukaryota > Viridiplantae > Streptophyta > Magnoliopsida > Malpighiales > Euphorbiaceae > Mallotus > Mallotus nudiflorus. Next base: position 3,320,091 of record CANTUR010000061.1, read on the forward strand.
GCTATCAAAATAATTTTCAAATATCTTTGTGCTATAATGTATTCAGGACTTTGGTATCCTAGGAGTTCATCCTTTAACTTGATTAGCTATTCTGATGCGTCTTTGCCGGTAGTTTACTACATAGAAAAAGTACTTCTATAACTTTTCAATTTTTAGGACAATGTTTAGTTTCTTGGTTTATCAAGAAACAAGTTTCAGTTGCCTTGTCCACTGCTAAAGTTGAATATATTGCAGCAAGTCTTTGTTGTTCACAAGTTTTGTGGTTGTTAGACTATGGTGTAAAACTTAATCACATTCGAATCAAATGTGACAATACAAGTGCTATCAACCTTAGCAAAAATCCCATTCAGTATTCTAGAACTAAGCATATAGACATTAGACATCATTTCTTACGTGATCATGTTCCAATTGGTGATATCTCACTTGAATTTGTTGATACAAATAATCAACTTACAGATATCTTCACCAAACCTCTTAATGAAGAGATATTAAATTTCATTAAGCATGAACTTGGCATGATTGATGGTTCTAGTTTATCTTGATTTTATGTTTAATTGATGGTTGAATTGTTTTCATGTGAAATTATGTTGTGCTTATTGATTACTTTGATTGATAAAAATTTTGATTTTGATTTTAAATTTTTTTTATAGTCGTCAGTTTATATTTGGTTTATCTTTTTAAATTTCCTTTACATTTTATTAAAGGAGGAGAAATAATAAGTTTTCATGTGTAGCTAGTTAATTTTTTTTAACATGTGTACTTATTTTTTTTAATTTTAAAACTCCTTTAAAAAATATGTTTATGTTAGTGACATATTATATTTTTGTTTGATAGAGGGGGAGAAAATTTATTTAAATTTTTTCATGCTTATTAACATTGTAAGTATAGCTAATTTTGTCATACATCATATATGACAAAAGGCCTTGTTTTTCTTACTTAATTTATGTATGACATAGATTTTATAAATATTTTGTGTATCTTTGTTTTCATTTCCCTTTATATCTCTCTCTTTTCTTTTTGTTTTTGACAAAGGGGTATAAATATATTTGAGTTTGTTATTTGTCACTATACATATGTATAATATTTTATTATTGTGTTTATACATGCATAATTCATATATAATTTTTTCTTAGGAATTGTTTTGATTTTTGATAAGGCATGAATATATTCTTAGGAATTGTTTTAATCTTTGATAAGACATTAATATTTTTACAAAGATTTGGTATATCTTTGCTTTATTCCTATAGAAATTTTAGTCCCTTTAGATTCATTTCTCGTTATATCTCTCTCTTTTCCTTTTGCCTTTGTACAAAGAGAGGAAAATATATTATAAATAATTTGTGTTTATTTTTTTATATGTTAAGTGCTATATGATTGATTAGCTAGATAAGCTCTATATGATCATGTGATAGTTAAGCTCGTCTAGCATCAACATTATTGTTATATGTACTATTTTTGTGATGCATTTTAGTGGCACTATATGTGTATATGTTTGAAATTGTTTCCTTACATTGCCTAATATTTATTTAAATGATCATGTTATAATATTTTATATTTTTAATACATTTGTCATAAGAATGTCATGTTTTCATCCCTCTTATTATATTTTATGTTGTTTTTATTTTTCTGTCAAGGGGAATAATACATAAATTTATATTTCTTATCATGTCCATATTCATAAGGGGAGAAATAAATAAATATATTTTATTTCATTTGATATCATTATTATCACAAATATTATCACACACTTTACTTCGAATTATTTTTTATCAAACTCAAAATGAGTTTGCCAAAATCAAAAAGGGGGAGATTGTTGACCGTAGCAATAATCAATATTAATTTTGATCTTAATAAACTTAATTTTGAGCATTTAATTTATTTGTTTAAGTGTGTATAAGTTAGGACTCTATTGGAAGTTAAAATGAAGTATGAATATCTTAGGCTGATTCGACCTTTGAGATTCAATGAGGCTTTTAACATCCTTAAAGCTTTATAATGAGAAATTTATCCTCTTAAAATTTGAATTAGAAATCTTGAGATTTTTTAATTGGTCTTACTTGTCAAAATCTGAGTTCATTTGTGTATGCAAATATTGAGTCGAAATCAACATATGCAGCTGCCATTTTAGATTGCATAACTCTTAGTATTTTGAACATATCTTGAGCTAAAAAAGTCCAATTAAGGTGATTCAAAATGATATGAAAAGATAAGTCAAATATCTACAACTTTTATAAAGAAATTATAGGAAAATTTAAATTTCTTCAATATAAAATCATAGTTTCAACTCGTGCATAACTGTCTGACAGTAGTCTGCATTTTAGATTGCATAACTTATAGTATTTTAGACATATCTTGAACTATAGAAGTGAAATTGAGGTGATTAAAAATGATATGAAAAAATAAGTCAAATATATACAACTTTTATGAAGAAAGTATGGGCAAATTCGAATGTCTCTAATAGCCAATCACAGTTTTAATCTGTGCATAGCAGTCTGACAGCTTTACTTTTAATAATTCAAAATTATAAATGTTGGATTCAAAATATAGATTTTGGACACATTTTTTGCACCTCCAACAACTATATTTTTTAAGTTTTTATCTATATAAATACCTCTAGAGCTGAATGGAAGTTAAAACATTTTTGCTTATTATCATTATTTATCTTAACATTCATTAAAGCTCTCAAATTCTCAAATATTCACTCTTTGTTTGTAAATCTTGTGAGAGTTGTTTGTGTTTTAGAAATAGAATTTATTTTCATCTTAAGTCTTGGGATAGATTAGTAGGGAAGTGAGATTTATTTCTAAAAGAATTGGTTTAAGTGTTGTCCATTGAAACACTTGAGATTTGATTTTTTAAGGGAGCTTTGAAAACTCATGTTGTAAGGTTGTAAGAGTGAGCCATAAAATTCTTGTGTAATCTCAATCTTATGAATAAGATTGTGGGTGATTGAAAATCCTAACTAGGGGATAAGTTAGGTGGAGACGTAGGATTGTTGTTGAATCCAAACTCCTTAAATCATTGTGTTCTTCATTCTTCCTTCTCAACATTCTTTCAATTCTTGCAAAGAATTATTTTTAATTCCAATTTTTATTTAATAGCCCTATTCACCCCCCCCCCCTCTAGGGCTTTTTCAAACTTAACTAGATTTAAAAATTCATTTCTTAAAATTTTGAATTCCTTAATTAAGCTAGACAACTCACGCTTATAATGTTTTTTTCTTAAATAATAAGCTTTTGCATTTAAGTAAGAGTTTTTTTACAATAGAGCTCTTAACATCATCATCATATTCATAGTAATCACAATAATCATCACAAGAAGAGTTAGAAGTGGATAGTATATTTTTTTCATTTTCAATACACATGAAGCAAAGATTAACCACTTCTTGTTGTTCCTCTTTCTTTTCGAATTCAAAGGAGTCACCCAAGTAGCTTTGAAGGCCTTCTTTTTATCCTTTACTCTCTTATTTTTGAATTTGAGTTTAGGGCACTCACTTCTAATGTGTCCCAATTTCTTGCATTTATAGCAAGTAACCTCTTTGGTTTTCTTTTTGCTTTCTCCTTCATGATTCTTGTCGAATTGAGAAATTTTTCTTTCTTAATAATTTCTTGAAGTTTCTTGTAAGCATGGCAACATCACCATTTTCATCACTAAAATCTTCAAGACCTTCATCTTCACTATCATCTTGTGAAGCTTTTAGTGCTATACTCTTATTCTTATCCTTTTCTTCTTGTTCTTCTTCTCTTTGTTTAATTATAAGCTCATGTGTTAGGAGCTTTCCAATAAACACATCAGTTGAGAGAGTTTAAAGGTCTTGCGCTTCTTCTATTGAAGTAACTTTAGACTCTCAATCCTTTTTAGGTAGGATTCTTAGAATCTTATTGTTTACTTCTTTCTTGAAGAAATGTTTTTCAAGTTTTTTAAGGGTAGCAAGAAGAGTATTGAGGCACTTTTTTATTTCATACTTATACATGTTGAGTTGAACTTTCTTACTTCTCACTTGAATGTTTCCTTCATAATAATTTTCAAGTATCTCCCACACTTCTTTTATGGATTAGTAATTTTAAATGTTGCCACCTTCTTCTCTAGACATAAAAGAGAGTAGTGTGATTATGGCTCTCTTGTTTTTATGATTCTCATCTTTTTTAGTTTGATTCTATTAACTTCTTTTGAGAACTACTTCTACACCATTGATTTTGGCTTTAGGAGGCTCCAATTGTCTAGTATGACATCCCACACTTTAACAGAATCACTATTAAGATAGAGTTCCATTTTGAATTTTCAATGTGGATAGTCACTTCTATCAAAGAATGGTCTTAGTGAAGAGATGTTTTGAATTTCACTTGCCATGGTCTTGTATTCCAATAATTAAGTTCGTAGAATTCAAGATCTAATACCAAATGAAAATGCCTTGGGGTGAATAAGGCAAATAATGGTTTTATGAAAATTAAAACTATTTGTTTCTCTAATTTTTGGGTTTTGAGTGCCTGCTAAAAGATTGTTAGTGATTATGAGTGTGCCAGAGGAGAAATTCCTTAAAATAAAACCTAACTTCTTTTCAAACTGATTGTGAATTTCTAAGCTCCTATAACACAATTTGCTTGGATTTCAAGTAGATGAAATTAAATTTAATGGAAAATTGAGTTTCTTGAATAATGAAATGAAATTGCATTAATTGAAACTTAGCATAAGCTAAAAGATAACTTTGTTTTGAAATTAATAATAAACTATTACTATAAACATGAATTTCTATGCTAAAAAAAATATGCTAATAATTGATTAATGATTGTTGATGATCTTTGTTGAATTTGATTTGTTGTTGATGATTGGCTGATGTCCTTGATTTGTGTTCTTCTTTTGCTTTTATAGGCATTCTTCCTTGCATGCCACTTCTCTCATTAATTTTCTAGTAGCTCAAAAGTCTTCCATTCTTGGGTGAATTAATTCACATAACTCTCAGATACCTTCATCCCTAAATTGATCTTTTCCTCCAAGGCATTCCTAAATTTCCAATGTCTTCTAAATAATTCCAAAATCTTCTTATCTTATGGGTTGGACTTGTAATTAATTTTGGGCTTCAAAAATCTAATCAAATCCAATTGATTAATATTTTAGCCCAAAATATGAAATTAAGCCACTAATTTAACGGCCTAATATTTGATCCAAAAATTTTAAATATGGCACAAAGTCTGTTAATTCCCAAAAGAGGTAAAACATGTAGGGGGCATTGTTTGTGCCATATTTAAAATTTTTGCCTCAAATATTAAGGCCATTAAATTAGTGGCTTAATTTGATATTTTTAGCTAAAATATTAATCGATTTGATTTGATTAAATTTTTAAATCCCAAAAGTAACTAAAAGTCCTGCCCATAAGATAAAAAGAACTTAGAATTATTTAGAATACTCTGGAGATTCTAGAATGCCTTGGGGAAAATATCAGTTTGGGGATAAAAGCATTTTAGAGTTATGTGAATTAATTCACCTAGGAATGAAAGACTCTTGAGTTATTGGAAAATTGATAAGAGAAGTGTCTTGTAAAGAAGAATACCTATAAAAGAAAGAAAAGAACACAGATCAAGGACATCAGCCAATCATCAACAACAAATCAAATTCAACAGAGATCATCAACAATCATAAGTCAATTATTAGCATATTTTTCTTTTGCATAGAAATTCTTATTTATAACAATAGTTTCTTGTTAATTTCAAAACAAAATTGTCTTTTAGCTTATGCTAAGTTTCAATTAGTGCAATTTTATTTCACTATTTAAGAAACTCAATTTTCCATTAAATTTAATTTCTCTACTTGAAATCTATGCAAATTATGGTAAAGAAAATTGAGAATTCACAATCAGTCTGAAAAGAAGTCAGGTTTTATTTTGAGGAATTTCTCCTCTGGCACGCTCATAACTGTCAACAATCTTTTGGCATGCATTTAAAACCCAAAAATTGGAGAAACACTATTTTAAGAATCAAATAAGAATTAAAGGTGAGTAGAGTATAAGAAATAATAAACACAAGGATTTAAGGAGTTCGAATTCTTAATAATCCTATCTCTACCTAACTTATCCCCATGTTAGGATTTTGAATACTCATGATCTTATTCATAAGATTGTGAGTACACAAGAGTTTGAGGCTCACTTTGCAACCTACACAATCAAGAGTTTCTAGGCTTACTCTTAAACCAATTTCCAAGTGTTTAATGGTTAAACACTTAAACCAATTCCACTAGAATAGAATCTCACTTCTTATTTTCTCAATCCTAGAAAATAGAAGAATAAGAATATCTATTCTAACATTTACTAACTCTCAAAAGAGTTATACAATTATAAAATGAATTTGAAAAGAGTTTTGAGAGCTTAATTAAATGTTTAAGAGAGAATAATGAATAAAAAAATTTCTTAAACTTTCAATTAAACTCCAGGAGTTGTTTATATAGATAAACAACTTAGATTATGGGTATTTGACGTATTGATTATGTCTCAAACGTGTATTATTGATTTTTGAATCATCTTGAATTTATTTATATCAGAACGTAGCTCACGGTTGTGAGAAGGAAACCCTGGTTTGTGAGTGTTAGTTTGAGAACCATTATATTCAAAAATATCCATTAAATATTGTTAGGACTGCCTTCACAAGTTAAAGCTTGCTCCTCACGATCGTAAGGAGCAGTATGAGTTTTGGCAAAAATGAGCTCATGAGGCACTATACAAGGTTGGCTCATGAGCATACCACTTTAAGTCTAAAATTGTATATTTTTGGTATATAATTGCTTCTCAAATATTTGGGACTTGTATAGATTGACATACTTCATTAAAATGTATATTAATACCCTTTTAAGAAGTATTTTGATATCTCCAAACATTGAGCACTCATTTTTTATAATTGATCAACTTCATACACACTTGAATGAAATTATTAGAATTAAAATTGTTTATCAAAGTCCAAAATTAGGAGTTTGATCATGCAAATGGTCAACACCTCTCTTCGTAGCTTCTCATTTCCCATGCATTTCTTCCTCCATTAAATTCTCTCAGCCTTTCAACCTCTGCCATAAAGTCATGAATGACTTGCTTTGCCTTATCTGTAAACTCTTCATCGTAATAAATAAAACTCCTGCACTTCTGAACTTGTAAAAATAATCAACCAAATAAGAGTTATACATCAACAAGAAATTACCGCTACCATAAACATTATAACTTACAAAGGCACCTTTTTCTTATCATATTTTGTGCAACCATAAAACCTTTTGCTTGGGTTATCTTGTGTCTAGGAGGTCCTCCTTGGAATGATTACATCGCACTTGCACTTTACCTCAAAATATGGATTGTCATCTTCAACAAATTAAAAGACTGAGTTCGACTTGAGAATGAAGAGTAAAAAGTTGATGAGCTTAAGGAAGACATATTGTTGCCAACAATGGTTATTCCAATTAGGATTTGATTTGGGAATTTCAAAAACAGTGAGAGAGAGAAGAAAGGCTCTCGTTGGGTGTTTTAATATTATCAATTAATTACTTTTTAAAACATTATTTTAATGTTTATTTTGTGATTAAAAGTCATGTGCAATTTTAGTGGCCAATTTTAGGGTCATTTAGCCAAATTTGACAAGTTATTGAGTAAATAAGTCAGAAATTTAATTTCTGAATTTTTTGGTCACCACATCCAAGTACATGGGGCAAATTGACACTTTGGCCCCCCAAAAGCCACTAGTCTAATAAATATTCATTTCATTGGTAATTCTTCTATAACAATAATAATAATAAGGGACAAGGTGCAAATTAGACCCTAAATTGGGCACCAAAGTTGATATTAGACTTTAATATATATATATATATATATATATTACATTTTGGACCTTAATCTTTGAAAATTCGTGCAAATTGGACTATTTTTTAAAGAATTGTTACAATTAAGTCCAAAAAATCAAAATAAAGTTTAACTTTAATGTTGATTAATAAAAATTAGTTCAAATAACAATGAAAATTGATGAAATTGGTTTTAAAATATATATTTATGAAGTTTTTAAAATTTTAAAAAATTTTATTATTAAAAAAATATTTTTAAATTTTTAAAAATTTTGAAAAAGTGAAAAAATATTTTTTATAGACCTAGACATTTTTAAAAAATTTAAAATCTTATAATTAAGTTATATATATATATATATATTTAAAAAAGAATTATAAAATTTCTATACAATTAATACATGTTTAAAATTTTTAAATTTTTTATAGATTTAAAAATTATGGAGTGTATGGAAATTTCTGATTCTTTTTTTTAAATATATGTCATTTGATTATAAATTTTTAAAATTTTTTTATTTATAGAAAAAACAATTTTAATTTTTCAAAATTTCTAAAAATTAGCAAAATATATTTGTATATATAAATAATTTTTAAAAATTTACAAACTTCATAAATTTATATTTTGAAACCAATTTCATCAATTTTCATTATTATTCGAACTAATTTTTATTAATAACATTAAAGTTAAACTTTATTTTGATTTTTTAAACTTAATTGTAACAATTCTTTAAAAAAAAGGTCCAATTTGCATGAATTTTTAAAGATTAAGGTACAAAATATAAATATATATATATATATATAGGTCCAATGTCAACTTTAATGCCCAATTCAGGATTCAATTTGCACCTTTTCCCTAATAATCTATAATATATATATAAATATGCGAGGGGTGACAAGCAAAATTACGAAGAAGTATTCACTTATTATTATATAAAAATTGAATAATTTAGTTATTTACTAATAAAAGTAAAATTAAATTAATTAAAATATAATTTTAATTTAATAGAAATTCTATTTCCTAATTTATTTAGGTTAATAAAAATTAAATTAATTAACATAAAATTTTAATTTAATTCAAAGTCTATTTCCTATTTTCATTTTGTCAACTTCGATTTTATCTTCAACAAAATTAAATTATCAAAATTTTAATATTAATTTATTAAAAATATTTGCTTTGTGGCCAATGTGACTATTATGTTGCAAAAAATTAGCTTCCTTAGATTAACCAACCCTAATAAGGATTTGTGTTCTCTAATTAGAATTTAAATTAATACGATTGGAATTTAAATTTTTTTATAATTCTAATTGTAATTATCATATGGAAAAAATTTTCTATATAAAAGCTTTGTTTCAATGTGAATTTGAAATTTGTAGTTTTTACTTTTTTGTTTTTTTACTCCATCAATAATTTGATCAATATGTCTACCAATAGTAATAGTGAAATCTCTACAATTGATTCTTTTGAAGATGGCATGAAGCAATATACCATTAAAGACACATGATATTGAAGAAAGTGCAATTGGAGGAAGCGAAGAAGAAAAAGAAGAAAAAAAAATTTATATGGTATGGTCATATTTTTTAATATTGTAATTGTAATATTTTATATTATAATATATATGAAAGGAATTATTTTTTTATCTTTTTCATATTCTTTTACAGATTTTTTAGGTATTGTGGTTCATATTAACCTAATTTTCAAAATAAAAAATGGTGGTTGGAGGAGAAGTGCTACAATCATTAATGATAGGTGATTATTTACTGTCTTTAATTTATATATATATATATATATATATATAGGTTACAAATATTGAAATTAGTTTTATGGGATGATCTAGCTCAAAATGAATGAGAAATTGTTGAAGAATTGATTAGAAATGGTAAGAAAAAGCTAATTGTTGCATTATCAAATGTTCAATGTATGCATGTTTACAATAATTACTTTTAAATTTTAATTCGAAGTATATGATTCCTTTTTCATTTTATTTATGTGATCTTTAATTGTCTACAAATCATATAACTATAGTTTAAATAATCCAAATATATTATAAGTGGATGAGCCACAAAATTCGTATGTAAATATTTTATACTATTTAATTGGTATTTTCTTATATATTTAATATTTTTTATTTTTTAATTGTATTACTTATTTTAGTCATTCTTTTTACTAGCCATGATTCAAATATGTTGGAGAAAAGTTATTCATATTTTCTATCAAATATAAAAAAAATGAAAGAAGCACCCCAAGGGAGTTTAAAACAAACAATAGAAATCTCATTAAATGTAAGTGATATTTTTAATTATGTTTTAACAAATTTGAATGATCTTTGGCTATATATGATAAATATGTATATATTTTTTTTTTCTAGAGACTTGAATATTGCTTCAAAGCAAAAATATCAAAGATTGAGAATAAATTTTCTTGTTGGTATGACTTTTGCTTGAAACTACTAAAATTTATTCAAGTGGTGAGGACAACAAATTCACTTGCTCTAAATATTATAACAAATATGCCAAATTTATTGAAAAATATTATTATGATTGTTATTTTTAGAATTATTTTTTATTGATATTGTCTATATTTTTTTATTAATTACTAATAAATTTCTTTATTTTGAATTTTGTAAATACAAATATTATAGATACATGTTAAAATTATACTTATTAAAAAGTAATAAACATATAAAAAAAAATTATGTCATAATAACAAATCAAATAAATTAAAATCACGTGCTGAAAACTAGTAATAATAATAATAATGCCTAATTTTTTTTTTTTTGGAAATCCTAAAATATTTATTCACTTGAACTCTGTTGCTTCTGAAAAATATTTTGTAATGTTAACAAAGAAGAAAAATTTATGTAAAATGTCCATTTTATTTTTTTCAGTTTTTTCTTTTTTTCTTATATTTTAATATGTTTTCTTTTCTCTTTGTTATTTGTTATTTTATCCTTTTTTTTGTCTCCTCTCATTATGTTTTTCCTTTTTTATAGGTGTTATTGGTTAAAGTAAAAATTTTATTGAAATTATAATAAATTATAAGTTTAAAGAAATTATTATATAAAAATTTCATAAATTTTTATTAAAAAATAATTAATAATTTCTCATTATTTTATAATTAATTATAACTATATTTTTATATATAAAATTATCTCTAAAGTTGAAAAAAATAGAAAATTTATCACGATTGCAGTGGATTACAGGTGTATAAAATTTATAATATCAAATTGTAATATAAATAAATAATATTGATTAATTTTAAAAATGATATCAATTATAATTTTAATATAGTTTATTTATTATTTAGAGTTTAAAAACATTTTTTATTTACGTGCGTTTACTTGTATTAATAAAAGTATAAATATTAAAAGGCGGATTTGTGTTCCTAGTTCGATGCACAAGAATAGTATCACCAAAACGCACCGTTTAAAGGCAAAGCAAGCAGCGCGGGTGTGTAGATTCCTAAATCCTACTTCTCTTTGCAGTGAAAACCCATTTCTCCCTTTGTTCCCAATTTCCACCTGATTTATAAGGTCTCATTTACAGATCTGCTTTGCTTTATTTGTCATTTGATCATCTCTTACACTCGCTTGTTGGTTGTGCTAATTTCGATCTGATTTTTTTTTTTTTGCAGAAAAAATGGATCCTGATTCAGTGAAATCAACTCTGTCTAACTTAGCTTTTGGCAATGTAATGGCAGCCGCTGCTCGAGATTATCAGAAGGTTAGCGAATTTTAATGTTCTATTTATGTTTTCATTTTTAATTTAGCTTTTGAATATCTGGGTAGATTTATTTTCACTTCAATTCTTGCAAAATCATGTTTTTTTTTATTTTCTTGCAAACATTTATGACACCAATGGTGAATAAGTACAAAGAAAGATGCTTTCTTGAGTTTGATACTCTGTATGTATGTATAATTGGGGTACGTATTTAATTGCATTGATGTTTCAGGAATTGCTTGCTCAAGAAAAGCCTCAGGCATCAACTTCTATCAACCAAGAGGTTGATCTTGATGAGTTGATGGATGTAAGTTTTGATGATGTGCTTGCTAGTATGTATAGTTTCTGCATTACCATGTTATCATTTTCATTTTTATTATTTCTTCGAATGTCAACCAAGTCTTTTGAATTTTATGTTTAGGATCCTGAATTGGAGAAACTGCATGCAGACAGGATTGCAGCTCTTAAGGTAATTAATTTAGTGCTTCACGGCGTTTAATGAATGAATGTAACTTCTGGGGGTAAGCCTTTTGAAGCTAGTAAAGTATTCACCGTAGGATTTGTTTGAATAGAAAGAAGTTGAGAAGCGAGAAGCATTGAAGCAGCAAGGACATGGAGAGTTTAGGGAGATAACTGAGGGGGATTTCTTGGGTGAAGTCACTGGCAGTGAAAAAGTCATTTGTCATTTCTACCATAGGGAGTTCTATAGATGCAAGTAAAGCCCTTACTTCTAGTTGTCTTTGTCACACGCACATGCTTGAACCTTACATTTAATGAAATTGTTGACTGCTTATTTTAGAATAATGGATAAGCATTTAAAGGCCCTTGCATCAAGGCATCTGGAGACCAAGTTCATCAAGCTAGACGCTGAGGTCTGTGTTTAGCTTTTCATTGCTGAACTGAAGTTTGGTATTATTTGTTACACATATATATGTTCAATGAGTTGTGTAGTTGCCTGTGTTAATGGAACCATATTTAATGAATTGCAGAATGCACCTTTCTTTGTAACCAAGCTTGGAGTCAAAACTTTGCCTTGTGTCGTACTGTTCAGGTCTGCCATCTTTATCACCTTTTCTGCTATAGCTAATCATGATCATGAATCTGTTTTTTCATTTTTTTTTCTATTTTTTTTTCTTTTTGTAAGAAGAGTGCCAACATAGTTCGGGTTGATATTCCTGAATTCAGAAGAGAAGTTGGATTTTAGTTTCATTCCTGCTTATTCTCATTATTCTTGAATTTGTATGTCTCTGATGAACTAAGTGCTGAGGATGTACAAGTGTATTTCTTAAAAATTCAGAAGTCGACTCATATTAGCCATAATAAATTATGAGCCAATTGCACCACTTTTAGTCTTAATGTTCTGGATAGGCGATGTGATGCATTTCACATTGAGGTTTGGCTTCAATTTTAAACTCAGTAGGTTTCAGTGTTTATCAACTATTATCCTGAAAGAATTTCAATTTCTGCCTCAGGAAAGGGATCACATTTGATAGATTTGTTGGGTTTCAAGATCTGGGAGGAAAAGATGATTTCACAACAAAGACTCTTGAGACTCTTCTGATAAAGAAAGGTAAATATCAAATTCGTTATGCAATATGTAGTTCATGGAGAAGTACAAATATATTAATTTAGACCTGAGAAGTTACAGTATTTATCAACTCTTTAACCATTATCCTATAGGTATAATCCGTGAGAAGAGGGATAATGAAGACGAGGAAGAGGATGATTATCATGAAAGTGAGCGCAGGACAGTAAGATCATCTGTTGATGCCGGCTCTGATTCTGACTAAAAAACTGCCAAAGATACTGCAGATGCAATTGCAAATGCATGCCTGGATTTTGTGTTCCCTTTAAAATGTGATTGTATTATTTTGCATGTTGTTAGTGTTTGCTCCAAGGAAATTAACAGGACTATTTACAATTTCTCAAGGCATTACATATTCTTTTTGGGTAGCGGATCAATTCAGATTTTTAACAGGATGCATTGGAGCTTTTTTTTTAATAGAAATTTAAGACAAATCTTTAATTTTAAATTAGGGAGAAGATGCAAATATCCCTTAAAATTTTACCTTAAGTGCAACTATGTCATTAATGTTTTTTAGGGTTTTAATACACAATTAACGTTTCAAAAATGAAGTAGAAAACCTCCCGCACAAAACCCGTTTGATTTGAATGTTAGTTGATTTGCTTATATGGATTAAGGGTCATACACCTTTAGCCCACCACAACAAAAGACGTCAAATTTCTATGAAAACCCCCTACATCAAAACAACCTAAAAAACGTAAAATCGCCCGATTGTCTTTGATCTTAATTCCATTAACCACACCAGATATTTCTTTAATAGAGTTTGTGGCAGGTTCAAATGCATGGATTGGAGACTTCTCTTTACCAAAATAGAATTTATTATAGCACTTTTACCCATCCCTATTTTCCCAAGAACCATTATGTTCAGGAGAATGGCCTCTTTACAGCTGCAAAGTTGTCCTCTTTGCAGTATCAAGGCTAAACAGCTGATTGTTTTGCCTGCCTGCAACAAGGGCCAAACGGTATAAAACATGTGCTGTAATTGATTCTTCAGGAGAATGGCCTAGCCTGTGAACCAGCCTAAAAAACTTCAGTCTTATCTGCTGCAGCTATATCAGTTTCTTTTTTTCTGCTTCACTCAAGCTGTTGTCTGAGTCTCCTCCAGGTGTGAGACTTTGGGCGACTTGGCCATGTGGCATGTTTAGGTCGGAAAGATGATCCCAAACCAGCAGGTCACCCAATAGAGAAGAACCTTGATCCATCTTAAGATGTCATAGTTACAATGCCACCCTCTGAGCCCGCACTGGTTGCTGCTTTCAAGAGAGCTGCCAAGGTAGCAGAATCAAACAACTCCTTCCCCTCACCTTCCTCACCAGTGTCTACTTCTTCATTTGAGTCTGTCCCAATTTCACCATCATCATTCAGAGTCAACACTTTTAGAGCCGGAAACTTCACAGGGTTAACAAAAGTTAAACTAAGAACAGCAGCACCTACAAATGCCTTCTCTGTCTTTGTCTCAATGAAGAAAGAGGAAGAAGAAGTAGATGGAGAGAAGCTGCAATTGTAAAGCAATTTGTGTCCTTCCTAAGCCTAACATGCCTAGAGCACCACTGGCTAGACCATTTAAAAGAGCAGAAGGAGTACAGGTGAAAAGAAAGTTGTCAGCATTCACAATCGTACATGATTTCGACCCAGATCGGACTGCTATCGCACCTTCTGTGAGCTCCCCTATTTTTACCAATTGAATGATGCCATTTTCTATAGAAAGATCACAACTTTTTTTTATGATCGCAGCTCTTTTACTGTAATCATCTAATATTTTTAAATTATTAAAATATATTTTAAAATATAGAATGTTTATAATATTTTAAATTTTTATTTATTATAATTATTTTATTTATATTTAAAAATTAATTTATTGTTAAGTATTATTTATTTGGTTAATAATATTATTATATTATAATTATTTTTTATTAATATTTATTTATTTTACATTAAATATTTTTATTACGTAAAATAAATCATTGGGAAGTGTTATATTTAACAATATATTAAAATTATTATTATTACTATTATTATTTTCATTACTATTAGAATGCATATGTATTGTGTATGTATATTAGTATTATTATTATTATTGTTCTTGCTAGTATTATTTTTTATTGTTATTATTATTATTATTATTGCCATTATTATTATTTTTATTTATTATTATTATAATTATTGTTATTATTTTATATGTATAGTATGCATGTGTATAAATGTGTTGTATATATATATTTGTGACAAGTGGTAAAATTAATATATATATATATATATATATATATATATATATATATATATATATATATATATATATATATATATTTATAAAGACAAAAGCAGGTCAAAAATCTTGTCAAACCTCACTTTTCCTATTTTTTCTCTAACTTCTTCTTCTTCCTCCTCCATTTCTGTGCACTGCCTGCACCAGCCTGAGCTCCCGATGCCACGTCAACCACCACCAAAGCCCACCATGTCCATCCTCTTCCTGCTGTCGACCGTGTAATATTCTAAATTTTTAAATATTTTTAAACTGCATCAGAATATACAGTATTAATAATTTTTATACATGTTTATGATATTTTTATGAGTTTGATATTTATCAAAGTTAATTTAAATTATTTTATATTATTTTGAGTACTTTACGTAAAATTTTTCCGGAAATTATATCTTCGGGAAAATTAAAACGTAAATAATTTAATATTAATTATTTTAACTAATTTTACGAATTTGCATGAACTCATATATGATTTTAAAATGCTAAATAATATGTGTATTTATTTAAATTAGGGTTTGATTGATTAAATTAATTTTTATTATTTAGTTTTAAAATTAATTAAATTAATTATATAAGTGTATAAATTATTAAAAAAAATTTAAATTATATGTGTAGAGTATATTTAATGTGTGTGAGATTATATATTAGTATAATATATAGTGTGAATATATATGTATACATATATACATAATATATTATCAAAATCAAAAAGTTTACGAAAATTACGATTATGCCACTCAGTCTTCTCCTTCATTCCCGATCGCCATTCCACCATTTTTGGCCATTTCAAGCTGATTTTCTTGCTGTTGGTGTGCCTCTCATCCTTCCTCCTCTATCTCCAGCCTTTCTCAACGTCTGAAGCTCCCAATTCCGACGTGTTTTGGCCGGAAAAGCTAAGAGAAAACTTGACCAAGCTCCGATCGATGTGATTCCAGCCACCAAACTCGATGTCACTGGTCTCTATCTTCTCCTTGAGCTCCGATGAGTGTGATTCCAAGCTTTGTTTCACTTAAAATGGTCTAGATTTCCCTAGGTTTCAATTTTGCAATTTCGGCCTATTAGGGTTCTTGATTTTTTTTGAGCTTCAATTTGATTGATTCAAGCAAACTCCCTTCACAAAATTTGATCCTTGTAGCTTAATCTTACTCTGTGAATTTTTTTGGAATTTTTGGAATTTATTTTGATTTTTGCGAATTTTGATTATTTTATTAATATTTTCTAATTTTCGAAAATTAATTAAATAAATTATGAAATTGTGTTTTATGGTAATTATAGGTGTTGAAATGCATTTTAAAAATTTATTGGTAATTTTTGTGAATTTTATATATTTATTTGGAATTTATTAAGTTTATGTAATTTTGGAAAATTAGGTTAATTATGTGTTTAATTGAAATTAATTCGTTAATTGAGTATATTTATTGATATTATTGAATTATATGTTGAGAAAATTAATTTTGAATAATTATATTATTTTTGGTGAATTTATATATATAGGGTATTTTGGTAATTTGACACTAAATTGGTTAAAAATGTAATTAAATTGGTTTTAATATTTATTTAAGGTATAAAAATGATTTCTACAAATTATTTAGTATTTTTAACTAATTAAAACTATTTTTCGTAAATGATTTTCAAATTATATATAATATACGATTTTTCTAAATAAATGAGTTTTTATCGGTTTTTAATGTGTTTTAGAGTTAATTATGTAATTTGGACTTATAAAATGTATTTTTATTATATAAGGGCATTTTCGGTATTTTATAATTATCTGTGAATTGTGGACCTCGTTCGGTGAATTGTAATTTGGAGTCCGACCGAGGGATTATGGTTGTAAATTTTATATCTATTTTCGAAGTGTGTTCCTTTGCAGGACTGACACTACTCTTTGAGTAGAGAGATGTCTGTTTTACAAAGGAGGTTCTGTCGGATTTTCGGTAGAATTATCGTAAAGCGTGATATCTGATCGAACTCTGATTCTAATTCTGTGTCTAGTATTATAGATCGAGTTTCTAGAAATTTCTGTTAGATTTATTCTGATTTTCTGTTGTCATCTGTTTGTTTAGTTGCATCAAGACCGAGACCTAGTAGACCAGGCCCGTCGGACCCATCTCGAGGAGCGCAATAACAGTGAATTATTATTTTATATATATATATGTTTTAGAGTATATGATTTAAAAATGTATGATTTATTTTAATAAAGTATGCATAAATGATTTAAGTGTTACTTAGGTTTATTTTTGGTATATTTTGAATTATATGCATGTTTTATTAATAATTTACACTTAAAATGTTTTTAAATATATTTCTAGTTTATTTTGCAAATATATTGGATTTATTTGACGTATATATACTCGAAATATATCTGGTTTACTTTTGGTATATTTCTAGTATATATATGGTTTATGTTGCTATTTTATTAAAATTCATGCATCATTTGTTTTATGAATGTATGTTTTATATATAAGTGAAGGATATTAATAGAACGTACTACCTAATGGGCAGCACTAGGACCGAATACGTACCGGCACATTGATAGCATTTAGGCTATATTACTAACCTATTTGTGGATAATTGATCGGATTGATTTGATTTAATGTGTGATATGATTTGGGAGTGTGATTGCTGGAGCTCGGTTGATCAAGTGTCTCGAGGCCAATCACACTGACAGTCAGACTGCTGGAGCTCGGTTGACTTAGTGTCTCGAGGCCAGTCTACTATCCAAATGGAACAAGTGAATTTATTTGGAATAAATGAGCCTATATGGCTAGAGTGTTGTCTAACACTGTTTGAGGTTGCGATTTTCTAGGGTTCTATTTGATCCTTCATAAAGGGTGATTTTCAATAAACATATAAAAATGATTTTGCTGCATCTATGTGTATTTGCTTGTATATATATTTATTATATATATTATTGACTGTGTGCATTGTCATTTAGTATGCATGTATATATATTATAACAATTCACTCAATAAGGTCTGACTCCCCTCCATTGACTATTTTTCAGGAGAATCATTGTCTTCAGACCTCAGTAATAGACTCATACGCTGGATTTCTTTCACCCCGGCTTTACTATGTAAATTGCTTATCTGAGCTTTATTTTATAATCTAGACACTGCAGTAGTTGTAAACAGTTGTGGAGTTTATGTATTATATTGTGTGAGTTATGTATTTTAAAGATTTGAACTGGAATTTGTATTAAAAGTTTATTTATATATGAGATGAGTTGTTCGATTTAATTTTATTTGGTGGATTATTATTTCAATATTTATGATTTTATTTCCGCTGTAGAATACTTTATTTATGTTATTATTATTATTATTATTGTATGTTTTATTTTATTTTTAGGCTTGTTACGGGTTCCGGATTCGAAAAAATTCTTGTTCCTTAGCGCCGGTCATGACCCTGTTTTGGGTTGTGACAGATCGCCACCTTCTCCTCCCCCTGTTGTCATCAGAAAACTGAGATACACAGCAAGAGCTACAGTAACGCAAGCCAAAAAACGGTGGATTTAGCTTGCGTTTTTTGGCTCGTTAGACTCCTCTCAACGCGTACTTCTTGATTCTCAAATCATTTTGACTTTAAGATGTTCAGATTGTGAGTTTTCTTCAATTTTAGTTTATGTTTTTATTTTTTTTAGCTTGTTCTTGTTTGATTCTTGATAATTCCCTTAAGTAATGTTGTTATATGCAACTTAAGCTCCCTAAATATATTTTTAGTTTATTTTTTTGAATTTATTTGAATTATGGGTAATTACTAAATTTTAATAATTAAAAATGAATTTTTATTAATTATGTGATTATTATATTTTGTATAGAAATTATGATAAATTGTATAATTAATTTAAATTATTAGCTTTGAGAATGAGAAAATAAATTTTCACTAATTTTTAGTAATTTTGATTAATTTTTGACTAATATTTAGGTATTATGTAATTTTTGGATTTATAGGTAAATTATGTGTTTTTATTTAAATTATAGTTAAATAACATGTTTTAAATAATTTTGGAATAATAAATGATATTATAATAATTTTTGCGAATTATTTACTATTTTTAACTAATTAATAATAATTTTTGAAAATATATTCAAATAATAATTTTATATACTATTTTTGTGATTAAATAAGTTTTTAACTATTTTTAATATATATTTGGACTATTTAAGTAATTAATTGTAAATTTTACTATTTTATGTTAAATAATTGAAATTTTGAATTTTTATTAATATTATATAATTTATTTGAGATTTTATTTAATTAATGTGAAAATAATTATATTAAATTTTTTTATGTTTAAATATATTATATTTTGGTATCTTATGGATATTTATGGAATTTAATTATTTTATTATATTTATTATTTAATATTAATTTATAGTGAATTGTGAACCTTAGTTGGAAATTTATGTAATTCGGGATCCCAACCCGAGGTGTTGAGCCTTGTGAATTTAGAAATATATTTTCTTGCAGGATCGACTCTACTTTTTAATAAAAAGATGTCCATTTTATATAAGAGACTTTGTTGAATTTTTGATAAAATTATCGTAAAACGTAACGTCGGGTCGATCCTGAGTTCTTGATTTTTTATTGAGTTTTAATTATTAGATCGAGTCTTTCTTAGAATTCATAGAAATATACATTAGGAATTTATTTTGATTTTATTATTATTTATATTTATAGCTGCGCCGAGATTGAGGCCTATCGAGTTAGTCTCGAGGAGCGTAAACTTGTAAGTTATTATTTTATATATACATGCATATAAGATGCATGAATATGAGCTTTCATATTTCCATAATGCATTTAAACCTAAATTATTTTATTAAATGATTTAGTATATTTTTTATATATATGTTATATATGTGATATATATGCTTAGTATGCTTTTAGTATATGTTTTGTATATATGTGACATATATAAGTTAGTATGTTTTGGTATATTTTGACATATATTCAGCACAAATATAATTGATACAGTTTTGGTATAATTATGGTTTATTTTGCTATATATGTGGCATATCTATTTAGAATATTTTTAGTATATGTTCGGTATATTTTTTATATACATTTCTTCATTGGATACCATTTTATTTTAATTATATATTTTATTATTTTCCATAAATATACGATTTTATTGAAGGATATTAATAAAACGTGCTACCTAATGGGTTGCAATAGGACTGTTGCGCAACAGTACGATAGAATTAGGATAAAAATCTTATATTTAATTATGAATGAGAATATAAAGGTTGTTAGCTATTGGAAAGGGCGATTGCATATCCTCGATTGACCTAGTGTACTCAGAGCTAGTCATGTTGATAGTGAGATTGCGGATCCTCGGTTGATCTAACGTACTCGGGGCTAGTCTACTACCTTAAGTTGGATAAGTAAATATTTGGAGTTTTGGGATAAGCCAGTTGGCTCCTAATATTTTGATTGAGGTTGCGAATATTTAGAATTCTATTTGATCCTTCATTTAAATAAATATTTTTTTCTGCATTTATTATATATAAAAGTGGATTTCAGCATCTGTATGAAATGTATATATATATATATATATATATATATATATATATATATTATACTAATGCTTGAATGAATATGAATTTAGGTTATATGTATATATATTATAATAATTCACTCAGTGAGATCTGACTCCCCCTCAATATTTTTTTCAAGAGATTCTTCTTCAGGCCTCACTAGTAGTGCGTTATGCCGATCTTTTCAGCTTTGGCTAAATTATGAAATTTATTTATCTAAACTTTATTTGTATTCTAGAATACTACAATAGCAGTGTATTGTATAAGCATATGTATTTTGGGTTAGAGATTTGTTTCTGAATATTATATAAATATTTTTAATCTTATTTTATGAAATGACATTTGAGTATTTATTTTATATCGATTTAAATTTTAATTCTGGCATATTTTTATTTGTTTATTGCTTGTGATTTTATTTTTAAATCTTACTATAGGTTTCAGATTTAAAAGAATTATCGTTCCCTAGTACCAGTTATAACTCCTGGTTTGAATTGTAACATTTACCCAAGTTTTACCATAGAATACTAGATTGAGCATCTGGGTATGAAAGGTATGAAACATGATTTAGAGAGGCACAATCAAGTCAAAGAAAAGGACCACCAACATCAACAACAAGGCTTGTGGGTATTTGTAAATTGCTGAGATTTGATATGGGTAATGCATTGAAGAGTGGAAAGATCTTTGGTTACATAAAGAAGAAGAGAATCAGGAAACAAGGAGATTTGATTCTCGATTGTTTAGATTTAGGGATTTCATGTTTTTTATTTGTGAATTTAACTTTTTTTATTGTAATGGGCTTAAGAAGTGAGATCCACAATCCATGTAAGGAAATTAACTTTTTTATTGTGGGTCTCAGCTATCACATAGACAAAAGAAAAATTTCAAAACAAATAGTTTTTGTGTGAGGTTATTTATTTCTTTTTTGAAATGTTAATGATGTATTAAAACTCTAAAAAATATTAATGACATATTTACACTTAGGATAAAACTTTAGGGAGATATTTGCACTTTTTCCCTTTAAATTATTATTCACAGTAGGTTCAAATTGAAATCCTTTTCCTCTCTCCTAATGCCAGCTATTGAAATCCATACACATTATAAGATAAATTATAGAATATTTGCAAGTATCATTTACCTACCCATATAAAGGTATTTTATTGCCCATGAGATTTTGGTATAATAGTCAAGTTTCCATTAAGCATTGTAATTGATTAGAGATGAGTTCTTAAATCCTTTTTCCAACTCTTTATGTATAACATTAAAAAATGAAACGATTTTATTTTTTAGAATCTTTTATGAGTTAATATTTTCAAGTATTAAATTATTATCGTTGTTGATATATAATTTTAATGTGAATAATTATTAATGTTTCTGTACTTTTTTTTATTTAAACAAAATTTGGAAAATGACTAGTATTAAAAGAAAAAAAAATACTAATCAAGTTTAGAACGAATTAAAATTGGATATTTTTCGATAAAATAATAAACCAACTAACATGAAGTTTCATAAGGAAAAGTGTGATTTGGCTGATCAATACCCAAAGAAAATTTTGTACATAAATTGAATTTATTTTGGCATTTTATTTAATCTTGCATTTGATGCCAATATTAGATAGCCTATAAAAAGCTACGACTATTTCAAAATTTAAATTGAGTGTATTTACAAAGAAAAAATTTTAATTATCTTAAAATTTGAACTAAGTAAACTCATAAATAAAATTTAAATTTAAAATTTTATTTAATTAACTTCAAACTCTCTATTTCGTGCACTGATAAAAATTGATATTTTGACATTTTATTTTAAAAGACCTGAATGCAATGATTGTCGGTCCAAATTTATTTCGTGAGAAATTAGTCATGAATGAAAGTTAATAATTGACTAAATAATAATGATAATAATAAGGTGGTTAGAGTTGGATGGAGACAATCAAAGAAAACCCCCCCAAAAAAAAAACATAAAGCTGTCCTTTTTAGTCATTTGCTTAGTATCCCCACCGACAGTGAGGGAATAAAGATAGTGTGCATGCTGGTCCACAACTATTGCTGTCGGTAACTTAATTTCATTTTATTTAATGCTATTTCTCTTTTGTTACCATTTTTGTCCCTAACCCTCTCTTAATACATTTTTTATTTTTATTTTTATTAACAAAGAAAATGAAAAACTACTAAATCTAATGATGAAATTACCTTTTTTTTTTTTCCTAAGTTACAATAATTTTTGTGATCTATTGTTTTTGTCTTAAAGAAGACACCAAACCTAAAAAGAAAAAAATAATATTGGAGTTTACATTATTTATTTTTTTTAAAAATATTGAATTTAAAAATATTTTTAAATGAGTTATATAATACAAATGTAGTTAGTTCATCTGAAGATAATTTGTTATGGATCTTATTTAATTATAAAAATTAAATAAATAATTAAAATTTTGATTGTAATTATGCAACATGAGTCAAAATTATCAACAAAATTTTGTTGTCAAAATAAATTAACAAAATTTTTTATATTTTTTTTATCCCACAAGGCAAAATAAAAGGTAAAAAAAAAATCCTACTCTTTTGGCATAATAGCCTATTAATTAACTCAAAGATGATAAATTATGTTGAAATGAAATAATTTAATTAAATTATTTATTTATATCAATTATTAAAAAAAAGACTTTTTGTATTTATTAGTTTTTTTTGTACTTATTAGTTTTGTCTCTAAATTTGGATAAATTAAATCCAAAAGGATACTATAGTAATTTAATTAGGATGGCATAAACTATTTAACTAAACATTCACATTAAGTGTATCACTGTTAAAACAGAGTAGATTTTTTTTTCACATGAAGACTTACTTTGCTACTTGAGCTTAAAAAAGCTTTCTTCCCATGTGAGAAGAAGCAAAGCAAGTCCACACCCATTTCCATTTCCAAAGCAAGCTCTCTTCACATATTCTCTCATATTGCAGATCTTGAGATAAAAATGGAGTACCATTTCTCATCACTCTCTGGATCCATTTCCAAGCTCACCACTTTCACCATTTTGCTTCTCTTCTTCTTTTCTTCTTTCACTTTCACTCCTTCAGGTCTGTGTTCTTTGCCTTTGTTGTTGTTAAATTTGTGATTTTTTTTTTACATGCTTTTGCTGTTTTCTCAATTGGGTTTTGCTTATTTTCTGGAGATTTGTCTCATTTTCATTGTACTTGAATTGTGAAGTATAGATGTGATTGGTGGAATTAAAGATTTTGTAGCAGTTTTGATTCTAAACTCAGTGAAATCTAATGCTGGGTATCTAGTAATGTTGTAAAGTTAAGATCTTGTAGTTCTTAACAGGCACAAAAAATATATATTGGTTACTGTTTGATACTTAGCGATTTTGTTATTCAATTACTGCTTGGTTTCAGGTGTATTCGATATCTATTTTTAGTGTCTAATTTTCTTTATAATTCAATGTTTGTTCTGGATTTCACTATAGGATTCGGTTGATGCCTGCCAGAATCTTGAAAATTACTAATGAAAATTTTTATCTTTGTTTGAAATATTTGCAGAAGCCTATGATGCTCTTGATCCAAATGGGAATATCACTATCAAATGGGATGTAATAAGCTGGACTCCAGATGGCTATGTTGTAAGTATTAGCAATTCAAATTTTAATTGGCACGTAATATAAGAAATATTACAGTGTGTTCTAGCTGGATCATCCTCCTGGTTGTATAAGTTAATTTTCTATGAGATTTTAAGTTGATCCAAATGTACGTCAAAATGATTCACTCATGGATTTACTTACTGCCTTCCTTAAGTTACGGTGAAGTTTAATTTGTTCAATAAAGTTGAGGAATTTTATTAAACCTCAGTAAGAAGCTAACATTTTTTTTATTCATTCCCCCCACTCTCCCTCTTCAGCTTGATTTAGTGATGTACATTTTACTTCAGCAGATTCTAAATCAACTTCTAAATATCCCATAATTTTGGAGAGCTCAATTTGGCATTTTAAACATCATCATTTTCAATCCCTAAAAGTTCTTACCTTGAATGCTGAATTTTCTAATATATTGTCGTTAATTGTGCTCGATAGGCAGTTGTTACGATGTATAACTTCCAGCAATATCGCCACATTCAAGCACCAGGTTGGACATTAGGGTGGACATGGGCAAAAAAGGAAGTAATCTGGAGCATGATGGGAGGGCAAACCACAGAGCAAGGAGATTGTTCAAAATACAAAGGAAATGTCCCACATTGTTGTAAAAAGAATCCAACCGTTGTGGATTTATTGCCAGGAACTCCTTACAACCAGCAGATTGCTAATTGCTGCAAAGGAGGAGTAATAAACTCCTGGGCACAGGACGATGCTAATGCAGTAAGCTCCTTCCAAGTTAGTGTAGGAGCTGCTGGAACATCTAACAAAACTGTTAGATTGCCAAAGAACTTCACCCTGAAAGCACCAGGGCCTGGATACACTTGTGGGCCAGCAAAGATTGTAAGACCAACCAAATACATTACTCCAGATAAGAGAAGAGTCACTCAAGCTCTGAGTGAGTATTATGCTAACTCTTTGCCAAACTTAAATGTTCATTCATAAAAATGTAGATTTCTGGACTGGATTGTGAAACCAATCCGGCACTCTAATATTAAAATTTTTGGCCTATGATGGTGATTATTAGTATCATTAGCATCGTCAAAATTTTTAATCTTGCATTTCTGCAGTTTATTGTTCTTTCTTTATGAAATATGAATATAGTAGTTCATCCAGAAATAACCTCAAGTAGTTATAGTGGAAGTAATACTTCTTATGCACCTAGGTTTGAAATAGGGTGTATTTAGTGTCAAATATTTACTTAGCTAATATGATCATTGTAGTTAAACAACTTTCTGAGATTGTCCAACATTACATCTTTGTGGCAGTGACCTGGAATGTTACTTGTACATATTCACAATTCTTGGCTCAAAAGACACCCACCTGTTGTGTTTCTCTGTCCTCTTTCTACAACAGCACAATAGTAGGCTGCCCAACATGTGCTTGTGGCTGTCAAAACAGCACAGCAGGACCTGGGACTTGTGTGGAGTAAGTGTTCTCAATTTCCTTTTGGTAGGGTACTTATTTTTGCTATGGTAATTGCTGATCTTGACCTAACTCCTTCTTCTCTTCTTTTGCCCTTGATGGAACATTTCAGTCCAGACACTCCACATTTAGCCTCTGTGGTTGCTCCAACTAAATCTGATAATGCACCTTTGGTCCAGTGTACAAGCCATATGTGTCCAATCCGAGTCCATTGGCACGTTAAAGTTAATTATAAGGAATATTGGCGTGTGAAGGTTTCAATCACAAATTTCAATTACAGAATGAACTATACGATGTGGAATTTAGTTTTGCAACATCCCAATTTTGATAACCTCACTCAGATTTTCAGCTTTAATTACAAGCCATTGACTCCCTATGAAGGACTGAGTGAGTTCATCTTGCCTTTCTCTTTTTCTTCTGTTATACTTCCTTGTAAATGTTGGCATGCTTCTCTTTCCATGTGTTATATGAACTTTGGGAAATGAATTTTGTTTGCAGATGATACAGCTATGTTGTGGGGAGTTAAGTTCTATAATGATTTGCTCTCACAAGCTGGGCCTCTTGGGAATGTACAGTCAGAGCTACTTTTCCGAAAGGATAAGTCGACTTTCACTTTCGAAAAGGGTTGGGCATTCCCTAGGAGGATTTACTTTAATGGTGATAATTGTGTTATGCCACCTCCAGATGCCTACCCATGGTTGCCAAATGACAGTTCTCGTCCCATTTTCTCACTGTTTCTTCCGCTCTTTTCACTTTTAGTGTATATTGTCTTCTTTTTCACTTATGTGTGATGAATCATGTCTGAGCAAAACACTACTAGAGTTCCATTCTTCTAACAATCTGTAAACCTGATGTACTATTACCTACACTGGAACGAAAGGAAACCTGGTCTATGGACTCAAATGTATCAAGTTACGCAAGTGAATGCAATACAAGGTGCTTCAGATGCAGTATAGCCTATTACACGGATGTAGTACTGGTTTAGTTTATGGAGTGAAAATATAGATTTTTCGTCTACAATTTTTATCTGAGTTAAGGGTGTTCTCCAGTATGTTTAATTATTTGATAAGTAGCTGTATTTTCTTTTTCTGTACGATTGTTTATGCTATACATGTTGATTATTTTGTCAATAGAGCATTCACATGTATGTTCTTGTCATTGTAATAATGAACTTCATGATGAACTTAATAGTTGATTCATGTATTTGTGTTCCTATTGTTGTGTGTTGGTCTGCAGATTTATTTTCATTACTATTTGCTGCATTCTGTACTAAAGAAAAGAAAAATCAGGAGCAGATAAACATGGTAGTGAGAAAAGCAAATATGAAGCGAAACAATCTGTTTCTGTAAAGATGCACTAGCTAAGGAATTTCAGAATCTTTAGAGATGTGATATATTTTATTCACAGTCACTCATGTAAAAAGATTTCTGCAACTGAATTACCCCAAACATGAACAAATATTTCTTCTATTGTGTGGATGATTGTTAATAATGACTTGTGTACCTGTTGTAAAAAAAATGTCTTGACTCTCAAAATTGCTCTGCATTATCTGTTACAAAAATATCTGAAGATGCATCATTTTCGCCCATAAAAGATTTATCATCAAGCTGACAGTAACATCAAGAGCAAAGAAGCTGCCGCTGTTAAGAATGTAACTGGATTTCTGGAAGCAGAATTTGGCAGATATGGGTATGCATCAGGTGGTGGCAGCTTGCATTCGTCCCCATTGAAGTATACCTTCCTGGGAAATGCCCACCCCTGCTTCAGGGTAAAAGTGTTCTTATCTTTCCGAAGAAGCACCTCAGATTGAACATTTCCGAAAGGGCCAGCCTCCATTAAGAGGTCGTTGTAGAATTTCATGCCGTAGAACATGCCAGTGTCATCTGCACAGATGAGTCAAATATTTGTTAGCGATAACTACATTCTAAAATTTCATTATCAGGAAACTTGACGTTCCTGTAGGTGGGGTCTCTGCAACTGGACATGGAAATACTCGAGGATTGTTAGGAACTCACTTATGGATTCATAGGGTACTAGGGGCTTGTAGTCAAAGCTGAAGACTTGGGTGACATTGTTGAGATTGGGATGCTGAATGACGAGTGTCCACTGCGTGTAGTTCATCCGGTAGTTGAAATTAGTAACGGCAACCTTCGCTCGCCAGTAATCTCTGTAATTGATTTTCACATGCCAATGCACACGAATCGGACACATATGATGAGTACATTGTAGCAATGGTGTATTGTCCTTCTTTGGTGTGTTTATACCTTTTCGATGTGCTTCTTTTGAGCCACTCCTGCAATTTTTATTAATGCAACAGGAGCATCAGCTACTCTAAAATCCAAGATTTGCTTATGTGATAAAGATCAACATTGAGAAAATAAAATTTATAGGCTTACACTTACATGATACAATTTTTTTTGTTATGGCAGCCACATGAACAAGAAGGGCAAGGAGTGATCGTTTCGTTATAGAAAGACGAGAAGGAAACACAACAGGTTGGATTTTTGGAGGCTAGAAATTGAGAGTAAGTACATGTTACATTCCATGTCACTGCACAAAGATAGATTCAATGTTACATTGTACACTCGCACAATCAAAATGACAAGATATCTTGGTAAACATGGCAGAAATTTACTTACTGAGTGCTTGAGTTTTTCGCCTACGATCAGGTGTAAGGAATACTGTGGAAGGCACAACCTTTGCAGGGCCACAGGTGTACCCTGGTCCTGGACCAAGCAAAGTGAAATTCTTGGGAAGTTTCACTGTTTTATTTGAGGTGCCGGCAAGTCCAACACTGACCTGAAAGGCAGAAACTGAAGCAGATGGATCCTGCCCCCAGGCTGCCATCACGCCACCCTTGCAACAATTGCTGAATTGCTGATTGTAAGGGACTCCAGGGAGCAAGTCAACTACTGTTGGAGTTTTCTTGCAGCAATGTGGTGTGTTTCCTTTGAACTTGGAACAATCTCCTTGCTCAGTTGCTTGAGCTCCATTCATTGACCATATCACTTCTTTTTTAGCCCATGACCATGATAGAGTCCACCCTGGGCTCATGATGTGCCGGTACATTTGAAAGTTGCTCATGGTTACAGTAGCCTGGAAAGAATTCAATGAAACATTAGAAAGATTATATATGCTTAAGAATTTGGTTTTTATAATACTTTTGTAACTCGATTCTTGATCTAAAGATAGAGCATTGTGCGTTTTTTTCAGTCTGACCATATAATTTTCAAGAATTTCACCTAGAATTAACAACTTAAAACAAGAAAAAAAAAGTTATGATGCTACTCACCACATAACCGTCTGGTGTCCAAGACATTACATCCCATTTGATGGTTATGTTTCCATTAGGATCTAATGGGTCATAAGCATCTATGCACATTGATCACAAAAACAAAAGCCAATATTAATACAAGCGTATCACAACATAAAAGTCATGAGCAAGAAATAAACAAAATAAATCAGCAAGAAAGTTCACCTGTAGTGGGCAACATCAAGAAAGCTAAAGTAACCAAGAGAACGAATTTCACTTCAGCAAACACATTCAAGTTCTGCAAATGGTGACATTTTCTTGCCTGGAAGGCAATTTTCTGAGATGGGTAGTCAGAGTTATTGACAACCATCATCGTCTCAACTCAAAAATCCACAGGCAAAAAAGACTTGGAGAGCATAAAAAGGAAGGCAATCACTAATGTTAAAAAGGAAATGAAATTTGCTACAAGATGTCTCACCTACTGGTTGTTAGATGAATTATGGGACATTTCTTTCAATGTAACGTTGTATTCTAATATACACAACAACAGCTTATTTCAATTTAAAAATTTATATTGATTCCTGGATCTTGAAGCAAAATTCTTGATGAGAAATGATGGTGGCTGCAGGGAAGTCTCTGAGAGGTTTGAACATAACAGCTCAACTGTATTTCTACTTCACTTGCGAAAAGAATTGGTGGTCAGTGGTCACATAATAAGCCACATGTATTAAGCCTGACAAAAAAAAAAAAAAAAAAAAAGCCTGCACTGGACTGCTTTAGACACAAGTCTCCTATTTCACTGACTTTCTACCATTTCGGCTTGAAGTGCTTGTACACTTGTGTTCTTTTTTCTCCATTCTTGGACCCAATAAGGTATGATATCAATATTCTCGAAACATTTTCAAGTTACCGTAACATAGTTGCTTTAACACCTACTACTACTACACCCAGTTCATTGTTGATTTCATAGTAGGTAACACATCAAATCCTATTAGGTGACTAAGGATAATAGTAAAAAAAATTGTTGCCCAAGTAAATATTTTTTTGTGCCTAGACTTATATTAGGGTACGAATCACCAGTTAATGGGATCGTGGTGAAATTGTCATCATCTCATCTTTTATAAAATTTGAACGAAAAATAAGAAAGTTATTTTTTTTACACAAATTTAAATTTCTCATTTTAACAATTTAAATTTTTAGATTTAAATATTTTTATGATTATTTTTCACTACCAGTTTAACCAAAAATGATAGATAATTTTTTTTAATTTTCATACAAATGGTTAGTTTATTAGTTATATTTGTACCGGAAAGGAAAAAGAGCAGGATATCAAACTCAGATTATTCAAATTTCTCACCAAAATACAATGCCATTTCACCAAATAAGGGATGACAAATTGAGGTAATTTAAATCAAATCATCTTAGTGGTGACAATATATGAAAATGCAGTCCACAAAAAGAAGTACAATAATAACTTTTTTTTTGCTATGAAATTTTTTAGTTTGACCAACGTAGTAAGTAATAGATTGATATACCAGGATTTGGTAGGTCATTAGAAAAAAAAATTAATAATGAACTACGAATAATATTTTCCATTATATGTTTTGAAAGTTTAACTCCATTGTCATCATTTTTTCCCAGAGTTGACAATGTCACATTGCCCTTTTCCCTTGATTGGCAACTATACATGAGCACTTGCGACAGAATTGAGTTCAATTATAATAGTTTTCTTCAGGGGCCTAATGATTAAAAAAAAAAAAATCAAATTTTGGCATATTTGTAATATTTTTTGAAAATTTTAATTTTTTATAATTTAATTGAATTTTGAATCTTAATTATAATTTAAATTTATATGATTTTTTTTTTTTTTTTTTTTTTTTTTTTTTTTGCAAATATGCAAAACACTAGACTTAAAAATGAAGAAAAACAGAGAATTGCTTCTATGGAAGTAAAAGCATACTTAAGTAATAAATGATGTTGACAGTTGCTTAATCATATAATTATTTTTGAAGAGAAAAATATTTTATTACTTTTCAACCATGGAATGATGGAACGAGATCCTCCAAGTCTCCAACTAACAAAGTAGATTTATATCGTTTTATCCCTAGATTTTTACATAATGATGATTTATCATAAAAAAATGTTTATAAATAGCCAATTTTTAATTAGCATTTATCTAAGAAGTATAGATACAAACATGAAAAAAAAAAAAATTATAATAGAATATGAAGAGAAACTCGTAGATGTGGGGTGTTGTAGGCGACAGGATTTAGCGCGCGTCTAAATATTTGGAGATCACGATATTGTGTGGGCTCGAGGCCCACTAGAAAATATGATATAGGTTTTGGGTCTATTCAGAGATGGAATCACCACTCGAATAAAAGCCGGGATACACTGTACAACAACTGGATCCTACGGAGGTTCCCAGAAATCTTCATCAGAGATCGGGTTCGGAAACTGGGTATGAGCGTTTGAATGTTCACCCAACCTTTTGGCCTCCGTTTGTGTTTTATATTTTATTACCATTTAATTATTTAATTATTTCCTCATTTACCGTACGTAATAAAATTGCCTTCGGATAATTGTCAAGTTTTATAATCAAGTCCGAGTTTACACATTAGTCCAGTTTCATGCTTTTAAGTCCCAACTTTCAACAAAAATAAAATAAATAATAATTACAACCATACATTCAGAAACGAATGGGGGAAGGGATTAAAGATTATAACGCTTTTTAGCTAAATAAACGAATAATATATAGAAAATAAACCAAACATATACCGAAAATAAACCAATAAAATAACATGAAAACGACAATGTACAAAGGATAACTAGCAAAAGTGACTACTCGATGACAAAAATATCAAGTAATTCCCGTAAATAACACATAGTTAGTCCTTCTTTTCACAAAAAAACCGAAATCACATATAACTGTACTTATAAAAAGGCTCTATAAAAAAGGGTTTTCACATTATGAACTAAAGAAAGTATCAAACAATCAAGATTAAACATCATCATGCAATGATATGGACATGTTTAGGGCCAAGAGAGGACATATCAAAGCAAACGTCATGACAAACATTAATAAAAAAAATAAAACAGGAAGCAGACTATTTCTGTCAATGTGGCGATAGCCTCATTGATGAGGCGATCGCTTTATTAAGATGAGGCGATCGCCTCATCGATGAGGCGACACCTCATTAACAGAGGCTCCTAATATTCCAGAGGAAAAAAAACGTAAAACACACATAAACAAAAGGGGAAAGAAACTTCATAGGGGCCTGTCAATGGGGCGATCACCTTATTGACAAGAGGCGACACCTCTTCACAAAGGCGCTGCCTGGTCAGAAGGTTGAAACTAACTCTCACACGCTTAAACTTCTACTCTAAGTAACAAACATGCATATACACACTCTATAATCATCAAACTACAACTACATACAAAAGCGTTCAAAGATCATATCAATGGAGTGGGATATTGAGGGATATTGAGCAAGATAAACTAGAAATACCTAAAATATACTAATGGCTTAATTACACATAATCAAGGACACACAAAATGAGATGTCAAGTTTAAGTGCAAGTTTTATACCAAAATGAGAGGCCCTCAGAGATGTTTTGATTAAGATCCTTGCTAGGATGTGATCTCTACCTTTGACACAAGCTTCTTCCTTCTTCTCTTGGAAAATAGTGGACCTCCTTACTTGAATCTTCCCCCTTTCTAAAGGACATTTTTTTCTTTTTTTTTCTCTGTGTTTTTCTTTCTTTTTCAGAGCTCCTCCTTCTTTTCCCACCAACCCTTTTTTTTCTCTTTTTTTTCCTTTTATTCCTTAGCTTTCCTATGCCCCTAAGCCCTCTAACCCATCATGAGCCTTCACAGCCTTTTTTCTTTCCCCAAAAATCTTTTTCTTACGCAAGAAGCAAGTCTAGAGAGTGGGGCCCGCACAACTTGGCCGTTATGATTGCAGCTACATTAAATGCAGCTTCAAGTGGCCGCCATAGATGCGACGCCTCATCGATGAGGCGACCGCCTCTGTGATGAGGCGATGCCCCTTTGGCCTGGGCCTGCGTTGGGCCAGGCGGGCTTGGGCCAAATTTGGATAGTTAGGCTCAGTTTTAGGTTTTTCAAGTCCACTTTCCACTAGAGATTCAGGCTTCATTCTCATGTCCAAGTTTCACATTCTCATCATTGGGCTTGACAACGAGCCGGTCAAACTGAGCAATCCTTAATTCGTCCCCTAACATGGGCCGACCAACTCAAGTATCTACAGTTTGCCCCCTGATTTTTTAAAAAATCAAATGCATGCAATGACAATTTGTTGAAAAATCACATGCACAACAATAAATAAATAATAAGATAAAAAGACATACCTGACCCTCGGGTTTCACCCGAGAGATGAATCCTTCAATTCTGAAGCGTGACCATGATCCTCGGGTTTTCCTGGCCCGATCAGCTACTCATTAATATTTGATAAAGAAATTTAAAGACTATTAACCTCGAGTTTTCCTGGCCCGATCCTTACAACACTGGAATTTGATCCTCGGGTTTTCCTGGTCCTATCCTCGTAACACTGAAACTTGATTCTCAGGTTTTTCTGGTCCGATCATCACTGAGGATGTGGTTTTTGAATTTTCCTGGTCCGATTATCACTCCTCCGAGGACATAGACTTTCGAGTTTTCCTGGCCCAGTTGTCCTTCACTCTTGACTTCGGGGATACTACTCGAACAGTCATCTCAATCTTTTGAGTTTCGGGGATTCAAACCCAAACAGCCCTGTCCTTGAGCTTCGGGGATTCAAACCTGAATAACCCTCTCTTTTTAAGCTTCAGGGTTTCAAACCCAAACAGCCCTCTCTTTTCGAGCTTTGGGGATTCAAACCCAAACAACCCTCTCTTTTCGAGCTTCAGGGATTCAAACCCGAACAGCTCTTTCCTTTTGAGCTTCAGGGATTCAAGCCCGAACATCCCTTTCTTTATGATATGGGTTTTCCTAGCCCATTTTTCTCAAAATTTTATTTCAAAAATCCGTACTCTGAATTCTGTTAGTGATATGCACTAGGTCAATCATTTGTGATTATGTATTGACTTTCTTATTTTATTAATAAAGAGGTATTATATTATCATTTGATTTTATGATAATTACATGAATGGTTAATTCTTACTAAGGCCATCAAGTATGTGACTTGATAGTAAAACCCTTAGATTAAAATAAGAGTTCTATTCTAATTATCCCTAGCCATTTATTCATTATATGAATATTAAAGTATTAAGGCTAGTATGATGTTGACTGATGGTTATGTTTTACTAATCATAAATATGAGATATTAAGTCAACTCATAGGTACATGATGAGAGATCATGTACTGGATTGACCCACTATGAGAATACTACATAGATTATTGTCATAAGTATTTCTTATCACAGTAATTTTATTTCGGTCCTTTGACCTTGAAATCATCATGGATTTCTACATAGCTATTTTATGTTTTGACACATTCTAACATTGTCTTTAACCGGATGATTAAAAGAATGTTGTTGGATATAAAATTAGTTATGTGAG
The DNA here is from genome assembly GCA_947683625.1 of Mallotus nudiflorus. Lineage (NCBI taxonomy): Eukaryota > Viridiplantae > Streptophyta > Magnoliopsida > Malpighiales > Euphorbiaceae > Mallotus > Mallotus nudiflorus. The sequence continues at coordinate 3,354,840 of CANTUR010000061.1, forward strand.
GAATGTGAGTGATTTAGAAGGAATTTATCCCTCATTAATATGAGAAAGATATCTAGAGGCCCCTTGATGAGATAGACTGAATGAAAATGCATGGCCATGCTGAAATGAATTGATAAAGAGTTATCATTTTCAGTCTACTTGGAATCAAGTCATAATATTGAACTATATAAGGATGACATTCTATGCCTTATGTTCAATTAAGATATCATGAGATAAAGGGACAATAAAATTCACTGTAATTAGGTTATGTCGGATTATTGACTTCACATGACTTGGGTAGTCATAATGTCTTGCTAGAGGCCACTTATGACTTGTAGGCCTAAATAGAGATTTAGGCCCACTGCCAATGTTATGTGAACCTACAGGGTCACACACTTAGAACAAGCCCAAAACGGATATGGGTTTAATAAGCCCAAAATAAACTCTGTGGAAATAAATAATTAAAGTGTTTTATTTATTTATTTATTTGTTTATTTATTTAAGATAAATGTTATTTTAAATAAATAAATAAGATATTATTTTTGATTTGTTTTTAAACAAAATCAGAATATAATAAATGGAAAATTACCAAAAGGTTATTGGTAAGTGAAACCCTAACTTGGAGTCTATAAATATGTTATATTCTCTAGGGTTTCACACACTTGTTTTTGCCTCCAAATTCGTTTTCTTTCCTCTTAGAAAACAAAGACAGAGTTTTTCTTTTTGTTCTTGATTTGTAAGACAGTCAAGAGGTTGCTAGCACACACACTCAAATTCGTTTTGTGAAGGGCTGTTCGTGTGGATACCTATAGAGGACGCATCCTTTTGGAGACGTCTTGATCCGAACAACCAAGCCAAAAAGCTCGAGGTAAGGTGTCACCGGTGTGAACCTCCTCTCACCCTTCCAGAGAATCTTGCCTCTTCTGCGTTTTGGTAAGATTATTAAAACCCTAGATTTAATCAATTAGTCGAATTACATGGATCCTGGCTTGGGAACGTGATAAAATTTTAATTTTTCCGCTGCGTTTGCATCATTGAACCCAACAAATTCCACCTCCTTAGTATACGGCACTAATTTCCATCCATCATTTTTCACACTTTTTTTTTTAGGGAATCCCCCATACCCTTGTTTTCTATAAAAATAACTTTTCCCTTGTCTTTTTCTCTTTTACTTTTTATCACTTCTCTTTTCCTCTTTCCTCCTCCTACACTTTTTATACTCCTTACATCTTTCCTCCCTTTTCAGTCAATGGAGAACGAGAGAACACCGCCTGTGCCTGAGTGGGATCATATTTCACCTCCTATTAGCACCTCTAAGAGTCTGGGATTGACCCGTGGGGACTCGATTCCTCTTCTGGCAGATCTAGGGTCTCACATTTGCTTTTCTACATCCAGAGAGGTTAGTACCCTGAAATTTCCTGTAAAATTATATTGGGTTAGTGATTAATCTTGCATAATTAACGTTTTAGGACCTTATTTAATTAAACAGAATGTGAAATTTGTGTTTATCGTTAAAAATTGAGAATTGTCCCCATCTGCGCTCCACAGAGGTGATCGCCTTATCGATGAGATGATGGGCTTCTGTGAAGAGGTGATTGTATGTCGCCCCTTCACAAAGTCGATCATCTCTTCAATGAGGTGATCGCCACTATGATAAGGCGATCACTTCATCAACAGAGCGAACTGTGTTATTTACATATGCATTCATTCTGAATTTCTCCCTGAAATCACAATATTCATAAATTTTACTTCCCTATCTCTTTATTTGCAGCATGATGCTCAGACATTCAAGGGTGCCAGGAATTTCCATAGAGCCTGGGTCTTCTATAGCGACTTGACTGATGAGCAGAGGGACCAAATTCAGGAGACAGGGTTTAAGGACTTTGTACTCTTGCTTCCATTTGAGCAAGGGTGCACGAACTACCAGCCATTGTATGCCCTGATGGAGAGGTGGTTTGATATGACCCACACTTTCCACCTCCTATTTGGTGAGCTTACTCTAGACCCAGTATCATTTGCTGCCATCATAGGGATTGCCTGCATCGGGAATCCTGTTCCCTTTGATGTGAGTCTACACTAGCTGTCTCTAAACAAGGCTACATACATCGAGCGACTTTTGGGGATGACTCCTGACATGAAGGGGACTCATACCCTTAAATTGGACTCGATCAAGAGTTTCTACACTCAGGATCGGGCTGCAGTGATGATCTCTCCCCGTGAGATTGACCAGGTGGTGAGGGCTTTTTTACTCTACTTGCTCGGTACCACCTTTTTTGCTAACATTGCCAGCTTTATCGACCTGGTGTTCTTACCGGCCCTTCGGGATCTTGACCAGATTCCCATATTCGATTGGGGTAGCTGTGCCCTAGCATACTTGTACCAAAGTATGGACGAGGTGGTTTGAGGGGCTAGGAGATTCTGTGGCTTTTGGCATGCTGTTCTAGTACGTCATTATCCCTTTTTTCCTTTATCTTGTTCTGTTCCCCATTACTTACACCAATTTTCTCAATTTCTCCTATTTTGTTTTTCCAGGTTTGGGCTCTGAAGCTAGAGCTGCTCGTGGGCATTAAACGAGTAGGAGATCACTTCCTGGCCCTCGGCAAGTGGGGCACCAGCCACATCGTGAAGAGGCACCTTGCACGAGTTCATATCCACAGGCATCACTTAAACTCTCTGACACAGGATACGGTACCTGCAAAGCACAAACCTACCTATTAGTAAATTATTCGTATTCAATTTACTTAAATATTGACATCTCCCTTTTTTGCAGATTCGGAACGACTTGTAGGGGCCCAAGGACACTTGGACCATTGAGATGACTCACTCCAAGCCCTCAACTCAGAAGAGGGTACTCCTCTATGGGCCTGGATATCGAGCTTAGTACTTGGGGGAGCGAGTTTTGAACTGGAAGGCAGGTGTTAGAGCTAGGCGGGTCCCTAAGTCTCCTCCTAACAGTATACTCTGGGCTCATGAGCTGGAGGGCGACGACCTCACTCAGGCTATTGTGGGCTCACCAGCTGTGGATCACACAATTCGTGGAAGAGCCGGTATGTGGAGTTCATCTACACCCACCTCCTGCTGACGGTCCCTTTCTAGGCCACTTCTACCTCTTAGGTATATCCCTGTTGGCTTCCCTTTCCTTGTAAATTGACAGCATTCTCAACATTTTTCTCCTATTTTTGTCTTCAGGTTGCACCTGTTAGGCTCGTGGCCCCGGTTAGGTCCCGAGTGCGAGAGAGAGAGCCCTTGAGGCGTCGACTAGATCCGAGTAGGGAGGAGACTTCTGCGGCTGGTGAGGAAGCCAGGCCGACTACTGCCCCCAGTTCTGAGTTTATCCTAGGCAGCTTCATTCATATCCCCGACCCTTTAGCTCAATATTGGGTTCCTCCTGGAGAGTTTTTGCATCAATTCTTGACTTTGGATGAGGACCTGACCCCTACATACACCCCTGGTGGTGCTACTCGTGTAAGTTCTTTTCGTAATCTACTTTCATTATGATTCTCAAACCAAACATTTGCTCCAACATTTATTTCAATAATGCAGATTCCGCTGGAGCAGGGCTTATATATGTATCGTATGATAGAGGCTTAGAGAGACTACATGCTGGAGGTCACCCAACAGTGAAGGGTAAGAACCTCTTTATTTTCTACATGTATGCATGCTTGCATGGTTTACTAACCTGTGATTTGTTTGAATAAGATCGGGATGAAGCTAGCAGGGCGAGGATCGCCACTCTTGAGCATCAGATTGATGTGTTCCAGATCGATGAGGATGATGACAGGAGTGGTACGGGAGGAGAGGCTGACCTCGAGGGTACTGGATTGGATGCTTAATGTACCGGGGTTAAAACTTGTGTAGTCTCTTAATAGTGAACATAAAATTTTAGTTTTTGATTTTATGGACAGAATATTGGCATAATTCATTATTTTCCTCGATTAAATCCATTTGTTTTGCTTTTCCTATTTCTTCACATGTGAGTTGATTTTAATGTTTACATATGTAACTATCCCATTATGTTCTGACGGCACCTGTTTAAACTGTGCGATTCGAAGAAGCACAAACAGCCCATACTGTTGATGAGGCGATCGCCTCATTGGTCTCTAGTGAAGAGGCGATCACCTCTTGCTGCTGAGGTGGTGCCTCATTGAAGAGGCGATCGGCTTAGTAGCAGGAGGTCCTGCCCCTATAAAAACCCACATTCTTGCGTTTAACCTAATTCTCGAGTTCCCTCTGTCCCTAACCTCCTATTTTTCTCTCTAGGCACCTCTGAAAAGCCACAAACATGATAGAACAAAGTATGAGGACCTTACAATCGATTTTGGGAGGTTTAAACAATAAATCTAGGGCCAAGTTAGAGCCATTTCACCTTCCAATCTTCAAATCACTCCACACCAGGAGAATCAATTTCCCTTTTCTCCATGCCACGGTTCAATTTTGGGATCCCTATAAACACATCTTCCGGTTCAACATAATAGAAATATGTCCCTTGCCAAAGGAATTCGAGGCAATTCTAGGCCATCATACGGATTCTACTCGTCATCTTGCGATTCCTATCCTTGAAAACCTGGATTCTCACTCCATTCAGCAATAAATGGTGCGTATGTTCAACCTTCCACCCTGGTCTTCTTTTCACTGTATCTCCGACTTGGAAATTAAACTAGAGTCCTTCCTCAAGGTCACCATAAATGTGGATAAAGAAGAAACTTATTGGCCCCGCATGTTAGCTCTCTGTCTGTATACTCAATTTCTACTGGTCTCTTCCTCAGGGCACTATGATACAAAGATCCTTTCCGTCCTCGATCAAGTGGAGTCAGGGTTTAATCCTTTCCCTCTCATCTTAGTAGAAACTATCATCAGATTGGATGACTTCACGAAGACATGACGATTCTCATGGAGTCCATTCCTGTTGGAAGTAAGTTTCCTATTGTCCCTTCCTTAACTTCCAACTGTCATACTATCTGTATCTAATCATTTGCAATCCTGTAGATGTGGTTTTATGAAAAGTTGGGCCTGATCGAACCTCCTCAAGACATCAGGCGTTACTAGGCCAAGCATTATCGAATAAGAAAATTACATCCCATCCCTGCAGACATTCATGGCTGGCTATCAATATTTCCTGATACACTGATCCATTGGATGTGCCCCTGGTGGGGATTGTAGCATGTAACCATTCGGTCTTATACATATTGCATCTTGGTCGTCGATCTCCATTTTGCCACTTTTTATAATCCAACTCGCCTCTGCCACCAATATGGTAATAAATAATTGATTGTGGAGCCTGTTCATGAATTCGAGCCAGGGCCACATTCTCAAAATTTCCTAGACCACCTGGTGGCAACATGGCCTCGAAGAGTCATCGAAAGAAATTTAAGCTACGATGGTGATCAGAATACCGATGATCATTATAAAGCGTGGGTTTATTTGCAATAGACAGAAAAAGACAAATTTATTAAATACAAAAAGACAAGAGAGTTACAAATGTTAAGTTCATAGGGTAGGCAGCAAAAGAAGAGAAAACAAAATTAGCTCATGAAATGAAGTCATCATTTCCCCTTTTGTCAGAAGTAATTTCCCTTTTGTACTAGTTAAACGACTTGTAATGGACATATTATGCAATGTTTAACGATAATTAAAGCAATCTATTTCATTTCATTTAAGCACAAAAATGCATATACACTTCACTTCTGGTACATCTCATGTTATTAGTTGGTTTGCCCTTGCAAGTTTTCTGACTAATCATCTTGTGCCTCTCTCTCTCCTTTTACATGTCCTTAACTTTTACCTAGAAAACCTCTTTTGAGGTTTTCAGTCCAGTAGGACTTTTTCTTTTCTTTTTTTTCTTTTTATTCTCTAACTTTTTCCTAGACAACCTCTTTTTAAGGTTTTCTCCCTAGCGAGACTTTTTTATAGAAAGTATTTATTGAGTTTGTCCATGTTAATGGGTTCTTTGAACTCGTTTCCCTCCATGTCAGATAAAATGGTAGCGCCTCTCAAAAATAACTTCTTTACCAAATCGGTTCCTCCTAGTTGGGCTTAAACATTCCTCGAGGGTCAATTATGATTGATCTTATAAGTTTCAACACCAAATCCCCTTCTTGGATTTTACTTGGCTTGATTTTCTTATTATAGGCACGGGCTATTCTTTTTTAATATAGTTGAGAATGATATATGGCCTTTATCCTCTTTTCATCCAGCAATGTCAGCTGAGCCAACCGACTTTTAATCCACTGATACTCAGGGAGTTTAGATTCGAGAAGGACTCTCAACGACCTTATCTCAACCTCTATCGGTAAAACAGCCTCACACCTATAAACTAAAGAGTACGAAGTGGCACTTGTTGAAGTTTTGGTAGTAGTTCAGTACCCCTACAATGCGAATTGTAATTAATCGGCCCAGTCTTGATAATTTTCTAGCGTCTTGGCCAAGATCTTTTTTACATTCTTATTTGCTGCTTCCACCGCCCTATTTGCCTGTGGCCTATATGGAGATGATCTATGGTGCTCAATTTTATAGTCTTTCAATAATGTGGTTGTTTCTACCTGAAATTGAATGTCATTGTCTGTAACTATATGGTGCGGCAATCCGTACCTATAGATTATGTTCTTTTCGATGAACTTTGACATTTGCTTTGACCCCATGGTAGCATAAGATTCGGCCTCAATCCATTTGGAGAAGTAATCGATAACCACAATGATATACCGAGGGCCATTAGTTGCTTTTGACGTTACCTCCCCTATGATGTCAATCCCCTATACAACAAACGGCCAAGGAGAAGTCATTCCTTGAAGTTCCATAGACGGTAGGTGGCTAACATCACCATATGTTTGGCAATTGTGACATTTCTTCATAAATCCAACACAATCTGCTTCCATGGTGATCCAAAAGTACCCTTGGTGGGTTATTTTCTTTACCAAGACAGTCCCATTCATGTGTGGCCCACACACCCCTTCATGAATTGCTTCCATAAGCTTCTGACCATCATCCTTATTAATGCACCTGAGGTGTACCCCGGTTGGCATCCTCTTGTATAACATCCCATTGTGGCTTATGAACTGTTGAGACAACATTTATAGGGATATCCTTTCTTTCTTATCAGCGTCATCTAGAAATTACCCAGTTTCTAGATACCTTTATAAATCATAGAACTAAGGTTTCTTAGTGGCGTCAAATGGCGTTACTCTTAACTCTTCGTAATAGGGGGCTCGAGACTTCGTGAGAATTAAAGGCCTAGCCTCTGGTTATTTCTTACTTTTCCACATAGAGACCAGTGTGGCTAGGGCGTCAGATACCTGGTTTCCTTCCCTTGGCAAATGGAAAAATTTATACTGAGTGAAGGAGCACAGGATGGTGGTTAAGTATTCCCACAGCCATAATTTGTCTTCTTTTATCTCCCATTCTTTGGTGGCTTGTTTTATAACTAGCATGGAATCCCCATAGACAGTAACGTTTTCTACCCCTGCGCTACACAATGCTTCTAAACCAAAGATGCAGGCTTTGTATTTTGCTTGGTTATTGGTTGCTTCAAATTCGAGTCTTTTTTCCATCAGGATCATTTCTCCTTCTGGCGTAATCAAAATTACCCCTATTCCGGCCCCTTTGTTATTGATAGCTCCATCAAAGTACATCTCCCAGCCTTGTATCTCTATCGCCCCAAGATGCTCATCGGGATACTCCAACTTTTTATCCATCGGGCTTTATGCCAAGAAGTCTGCTACTGCTCTTCCTTTCATTGTCTTTTTGGCCATATACTCTATGTCAAATTCTATGAGCAAAACAAGCCACCTAGCCAATTTTCCTGTAAGAGATAGGGTCTGTTGGAGGTATCTGAGGGGATCATGTTTAGAAACTACCTGCACTTTGTAAGACTGGAAGTAGTGTCGGAGCTTTTTTATTGCCCAAATCACTACTAAACAAGTTTTCTCCATTAAACTATAAGTAGCTTCATAGGGCAGAAGCTTTTTACTCAGGTAATATACAACATGTTCTGTCTTCCTTTCACCTTATTCTGCTAACATTGCCCCTATTGCATCCTTTTCAATTGCCAGATACAGGATCAAGGCTGTACCCGGTCTCGACAGTTGTAAGATAGGGAGATTCATAAGATAATCCTTGATAGTTTCAAAAGCTTATTGACATCTTTCATCCCACACAACAGGTTGGTCCTTCTTTAGAAGCTTAAAGATGGGATTGCAGATGGCCATTAACTTGGCTATAAATCTACTAATGTACTGTAAATGCCCCATAAACCCTCAGACCTCTTTTTTATTCTTTGGTGCCGGCATATCCCTGATTGCTCTTATCTTATCTGGATCAACCTCTATTCCTTTTTGGCTGACAATGTGTCCCAATAGTTTCCCAGATGTAACCCTAGAAACACATTTCTTCGAGTTCAGTCCGAGATTATATTTTTCTACTCTAGCCAGAAACTTGTCTAGTGCTTCAAAATGCCCTTCCTTAGTTGCAGATTTCACCATCATATCATCCATATACACTTTTACCTCTTTATGGATCATGTCGTGCAGCAAGGCAGTCGCCATCCTCTGATAAGTGGCCCCTGCATTCTTCAACCCGAAAGGCATCACTTGGTAATAGTACATGCCCCATTTGGTGATGAAAGACGTCTTCAATCTATTTATTACTGCCATCATAATCTGATTGTATCCCAAAAATCCATCCATAAAAGAGTACATTGCATTGGAAGCTGCACTATCAATTAATGTATCAATATGTGGTAGCGGGAAGTCATCCTTAGGGTAGGCTTTATTCAAATCTCGGTAGTCCACACACTCTAACCCTTCCATCCTTCTTAGGAACTGGAACTATATTTGCTAACCTCTGAGTGTCCTCTACCACTTCCAAGAACTTTGCCTTCAGCTGCTTTTCAGCTTCTTCCTTAACCAAGAGAGCCCATTCTGGCCTTGACCTCCTTTGCTTCTGCTTTATTGGCGCTATGTGAGGGTACGTGGGGATCCTATGTTTTGAGATTTCCCTGTCAATTCCAGGGATGTCTTCATAACCCCAAGCAAATACTTTCTGTCTCTTTTTTAAGATTTCCTCCATTTTTCCTCTCTCACCAATAGTTAAACCAGAAGCAAACAATATATTTTTAGGGTTATCGTTTATGCCCAAATTAAATGATTCAGTTTGTGTGGAATTAATATCAAACATATGCATGAAATTATCATCACAAACAAAATAACCATTAGGAAACACATCACATAAATAAGTAAATTCAGATTTCATTGCATTCACTTTTCAAAAGAAAAGATCGTCAGTCTCAAATAGAGAGGCAAGAGAAACATCAAAGTCATTATAAAAGGTATCTATGATAGAATTTAGGATGTAGGTTTCAAAGTTAAGGTTTTTGTTCTAATCATCAATGCCTTTCTGCTCTGAAGTAGCGTTTATCCTCTTTAAAATCCTCTTCAGCCAGTACTAGCTCCTCAGTAGGGGCCTTTTCGATAGTAACTTACTCGATTTTGTTCATAAATTTAGCAAAAATCTCAAACCCCGAGATAACTTCCCCAGCCACTAGGAGAGGTTCTGGAGCCCCGCTGTATGGGTGCCTAGTGCCTTCCTTTACAAAGATTTCCCATAGAGTCTTCTTTTTAGCCACGGTTTCCTTCTCCTTTTCTTCAGACCAATCCGACATACCCATCTCTTTCCCAGCTTCGTCAACCTCTTTGAACCCTAACTCATGCTTCAAAATAGGTACTTTGTTTCCTATAAACTCTAAAGGTCCGCTCTGATTCTTCCCCAGTCCCATGCCAGGCAAAAATTTCATATTGTGCATCATTCTCAAAACCTTTTTATCCATCTCATCCTCATAGATCACACATACTTCAAAACTAGGGCTAAGGGAAATCCCCTTAGGGGTCAACTTCAGTGCAGCTATAACGACTTCAGTTTCAGCTAAGATGGTGACAACCCTCCCTTCATGTGAAAACTTAATCTTTTGATGAATAGTGGATGGAATGCCACCCAGAGGCTGAAACCATGGCCTCCCTAATAAAATGGCAAATGTTATCGGGATATCAATCACATGCAGGTCAGCCCAGACTTCTATAGGTCCTGTTTTAACTAATGCCTTGAAAGTTCTTTCCATAGATCTCTTAGTGTCATCATAAGCCTTGATAACTACTTCAGAAGGCTTTAGGTCAGCTACCATTAACACTAGCTTTGGCATAATCTTCAATGGACACATATTGATGGCAGAACCGTTATCAACCATCACACAGCAGGTCATCTTCCCTTTTACCTCGGCTTTGATAAATAGAGCTTTGTGGTGATTCCTCCCTTCCAGAGGCAAATCATCATTGGAAAATGTTATCATTCCTTGAGGAGTTTCCATTAGTGATTGGACCATTTGTTATGAAGTGGAATTAGTGGAAATCTTTCTCTGATCTATTGCCAGGACTAGGGCTTCCCCCTGGAATGCATGAGTAATTCCCAAACACTGGCAATGGTCTTTTTGCTTCATTTTATCTCCTTTCCCTTTGCTGTACATTCTGCCTTTTCAAGTTCAGACCCGATAACCCCAAGCTCCCCTTTCTTTTCTTCGACTTTCCTCACAGGCTGACTTGGCTCACTCCCCTCATTGCCCCATAGGTCATCTCGTTCTCCACTTTCATCATCGGAACTCCATATGTCCAAAACTTGTACCTGTAAATTCATGGGTTATTTGCTTGGTTTTAGGTTTTCAGGTTTGGTTTGTTGGGAACTATGAGAGACATCAATGTAGGAGTTAAGGACTTGCTCTTTTGTTAGGCTAGAGTTGACCATTACAATGGGTGGGCTAAGAGGTGCTACATTTTGGTAATTGGGTAATGGGTTGGTTTGGGTGTTTGGTTTTCTATTTTTTGGGTCGGTAATTTTGCCTGAGTCTATTAAATCTTGGATTTCATGCTTTAATCGGGCACAACTGTCTGTGTCATGCTCGATGGTCTGATGAAATTTATAAAAAAGCTTTGGGTTGGCTCTAGGAAAAGGTTATTGTGAAGGTAAAGGTCATAGCAGGTTCTTCTCAATGAGCTTATCGAGGACTTTGGACATAGGACGTCCCAGATTTAAAAATCTTCGAGGCTGTCTAATTGCACTGACTTATACATTGATGCTCGGTGGTTGAATATCATGAATCTGAACATTACTGCTTGAGCTGGCCCTCTCTTTGCCCCCGGATCCTCTCCCAAAGAATTTCTTCTTTTGAGCTAAATCTGACTCTTTCTGGACCCTAAATCTGTATAATTCTTTAAAATTCTTGTTCCCCAAATCCTTCAATTTCCTAGACAATGCGGGAACACACCCTTCTATTACCAGGACCAATTGGTCGAACTTAGTAGGCCTATGCCTTATCAAGGATAACTTTCCCCTCCAATGAGTCAGGTAATCAGCAAAAGGCTTATTAAAGTTCTATCTGGTATTCTGTAGATCTCTCAAGGACACCTCTAGTTGAATGTTAAGACCATATTTCTTGATAAAAGCAGTGCATAATTCTTTTCAATCTGACTGAACATGCAGTTCCAAGGTGTAATACCAATAAATCGGCACTCCCTCCAATGAAATAGGGAACTGCTTGACAATTTGGCTCTCAGTTAGCTCAGTAGCCTTCATGTATGTTACATATTGCTTCAAATGCAAATGGGGATCCTCAGCACCAGTATACTTCTTCATGTCTGGGAATTTAAACTTATGAGGCAGCGGTTCATAACCCTTTTCCAGATTCAGATCATAATCTAGAGGAGCGACCGTACCCTTCTCCTTTGTTATCACTTGCATCTGATTCATCACTCTGGTCATATTCTTAGCCCACTCAGTCTGACCCACATCCTCGGCTGGGATGACATTTCTTTGATTCACCAGATTGGCCAACACCATTGCATCATCTTCTTCCCTTCCTCTAATCGGTATTTCCTCATTGAGATCAACTGAATCAATTGGCGGTGCATTGGGTGGCTATGTTGGTTGACTCTTTTTGATAAGCTTAGTAATCTCCCCCATCATTTCTCTCATCATAGCCCGAGTTTCTATCATTACTTCCTCTTTCCACCATGCCCTAAATGCTACTGGATTAAACCCTCCTGCCATTCCTTTTTTTGAATTTTTGACTAAACGACCTGAACTAGCTCGAACCTACCCCGCTGAGCTTGAAGGATCTATAGTACTGCAAAACAAAGGTTTGAATGATGCATGACGTGTATGCATGATATACAAGTCTGTTTTATTTAGAAATTTGAGAAATAAGAGGTCACACACAAAAGATATACAAGATCAAAGCATGGAACTTAAACATGCAAACTCCCTCCTTATTCCTCCTACACACGTATTCAATGGCAAGTATCTTGTCCTAGGATTTTTGGCCTGGGTTTTAATTATCAGCGGGGGATAATAAAACCCACGTATGCAAGAAAACTCTTAAAATGATTTAGACAAGTAATGGTTCCTTTAAATAAAGCCTGAGTCCACTTTCTATGAGCTAAGATCCTTAGCACCATAAACTTGCTTATCAAGGCCCACTTAAAAAGGGTTATGAGTAGGCATGAGAGGCTTTTGTTGACTAGCTTATTTATAATGGGCTTTGGTTGGATATGAGGGCCCATTTCACTTTGGACTGCTCATTGATGGGCTCAAGATTTATTTTAAGGGTCCATTATATGGCATAAAACACATGCAAATGGGAAAATTCCTAAGGATAGTTGCTAGGTCATTACATGGGCTTAAGTCTTGGGTAAAAAGGCTTCGGCTCCCACAACGATATACATCCATATACGTCTCCCCACTCAAGGGTTAAACAACGCGGATTAGTATATGTCGTGAGTGACAATGATCAAATATTCCACCACCAAGTTTGAGTGAAACGTAGGTAGCGAAGTACAGATTATTGTAGGGTTAATTCGAGATTGAAGTGCTCATTGTGTGCAAAATGTGTAGTGAATGCATAAATGCAGGAAGAAATAAGAAAATAATTAAAGATGATATAACGCAAAACACTGGAATCAGTTTCTCTATCCTTAGTGGTGTCGCCATTATAGGCGTTAAGGTTTAGCGCGCGCTCAAGTGTTTGGCAACCACGGCACTGTGTGGGCTTGAGGCCCACTAGGAAATACGATATAGGTCTTGGGCCTATTCGGAGATGGAGTCGCCACTCAGATAAAAGTCGGGACACACTATATAGTAACTGGATCCCACGGAGGTTCCCAGAAGCCGTCATCAGAGATCAGGTTCTGAAATTGGGTATGAGTGTTTGAATGCCCACCCAACCTTGCGGTTGGCCTCCATTTGTGTTTTGCATTTTATTACCATTTAATTATTTCCTCATTTACCACATGTAATAAAATTGCCTTCGGATAATTGCCAAGTTTTATAATCAAGTCTGAGTTTGCACATTAGTCCAGTTTCATGCTTTTAAGTCCCAACGTTCAACAAAAATAAAATAAATAATAATTACAACCATACATTCAGAAATGAATGGGGGGAAGGGATTAAGGATTACAACGCTTTTTAGCTAAATAAATGAATAATATATAGAAAATAAACCAAATATATACTGAAAATAAACCAATAAAATAGCATGAAAGCGGCAATGTACAAGGGATAACTAGCAAAAGTGACTACTCGATGATAGAAATCATCAAGTAATTCCTGTAAATAACATCCTTCTTTTCAAGAAAAAACCAAAATCACATATAACGATACTTATAAAAAGGCTCTATAAAAAAGGGTTTTCACATTATGAACTAAAGAAAGTATCAAAAAATTAAGATTAAACATCATCATGCAATGATACGAACATGTTTAAGGCTAAGAGAGGACATATCAAAGCAGACGTTATAACAAACATTAATAAAAAAAATAAAACAGGAAGCAGACTAATTATGTCAATGTGGCGATCACCTCATTGATGAGGTAATCGCTTTATTAAGATGAGGTGATGCCTCATCAACAGAGGCTCCTAATATTCTAGAGGCAAAAAAATGTAAAACACACATGAATAAAAGGGGAAAGAAACTTCATATGGGCCTGTCAATGGGGCGATCGCCTCATTGACCAAAGGCAACGCCTATGTGAAGAGGCACCGCGTGGTCAGAAGACTGAAATCGACTCTCACACGCTTAAACTTCTACTTTAAGTAACAAAACATGTATATACACACTCTATAATCATCAAAGTACGACTACATACAAAAGCGTTCAAAGATCACATCAATGGAGTGGGATATTGAGCAAGATAAACTAGAAATACCTAAAATATACTAATGGCTTAATTACATATAAGTAAGGACTCACAAAATAATGAACATTTCAAGTTTAAGTGCAAGTTTTATACCAAAATAAAAGGCCCTCAGAGATGTTTTGATTGATATCCTTGCTAGGATGTGATCTCTACCTTTGACACAAGCTTCTTCCTTTTTCTCTTGGAAAATAGTGGATCTCCTTGCTCCAATCTTCCCCTTTTCTCAAGGACTTTTTTTTCTTTTTTTTTTTTCTCTGTGTTTTTCTTTCTTCTTCAGAGCTCCTCCTTCTTTTCCCACTAACCCTTTTTTTTCTCTCTCTTTTTTTTCCTTTTATTCCTTAGCTTTCCCATGCCCCTAAGCCCTCTAGCCCATCATGAGCCTTCATAGCCTTTTTTCTTTCCCCAAAATTTTTTTTCTCACGTAAGAAGCAGGTCTGGAGAGTGGGATCAACACCACTTGCCCATCATGATTGCAGCTACAAGTGGGCTGTCATAGAGGCGGCGCCTTATCGATGAGGCGACTGCCTTTGTGATGAGTCGATTGCCTCATTGGCAGCTGCCAAAGAGGCGATCGCCTCATTACACTGAGGCGATGCCCCTTTGGCCTAGGCCAACGTTGGGCCAGGCAGGCTTGGGCCAAATTTGGATAGTTGGGTTCGGTTTTGAGTTTTTCAAGTCTACTTTCCACTAGAGATTCAAGCTTCATTCTCATGTCCAAGTTTCACATTCTCATCATTGGGCTTGACAACGGGCCGGTCAAACTGAGCAACCTCTAATTTGTCCCCTAATATGAGCCGACCGAATCAGGTGTCTATAGGTGTATGTGCATGCTTGTATGTATATATATTTATATATATATAAAGTTTTAAATTAATTTTAATTCAAATAAGTGTCATGTATTTTTATTATTGATAATGCAAATAGATCAATTTGGTCAAAAATTAAAGTTAATTATGTAAAAAGTGAAATATGTGGTTAATTTTTAAATAATATACAAATTTAAGAGGTGAATTGATATTTTTAAAATGAGAAATAATTTTCATAATGATCCGCTGTATAGGTGGTAAAATTTCTAAAAAATTATAATTAAAAATCATACTACCCCAACTCATGAGAATAGAATGGTCTTTAAGAAATTTTTTGTCCTTTAACTGCCTGCTATGTATATATCATTATCGTTTTAAAATATTATATGTGATCTGTTGTGTTTTAAAAGTGTTCATGGTCATGCTATGTTTCGTAAGTGTAGGGATGGATGCTTGTGTAACAATGTATTGAACAATTATCCATATCATATACCAACAAAAATGAGGTGTGTGTATTTTTGTATCTATCTTCATAATCCAATGATCACCACAAGCAACAATGCAGGCATGAGACTTGACAGGACAAGCCAATTTGCAGGAGCAGAATTTGGAAGAAAAGGGTACTCATCAGGATGAGGCATCAGACATTCATCTCCATTGAAGTAAACTCTTCTAGGAAATGCCCAGCCCTGATTAAATGTGAAGGTGTTCATGTCCTTCTTCAGAATCACCTCTGTCTGCACATTTCCATCTGCTCCGGCTTCCATCAGGACATCATTGTAGAATTTGACCCCGTAAAACATTCCTGAGTCATCTGCAGAATATGCATTTCGATTCAGATTATGCTTCAATTATAACGGTTTCTCTTCTGGTACTGCAAAATTCAAGTAATGGGGAAGCTGTTCAGGAATTATCAACTTACTTATGGATGTGTATGGGACTAGTGGTTTATAGTCAAAGCTGAAAACTTGAGTGATATTGTTGAGATTTGGATGCTGGACAACAAGTGTCCACTGAGTATAGTTTACTCCAAAGTTAAAATTGGTAATCGCTATCTTCACTCGCCAGTAGTCCCTGTAGTTCAGTTTTACATGCCAATGCACCCTCACAGGGCACATGTGTTGTGTGCACAACAGCAATGGTGTTCGTGTGCTTGGTCCTGCAACACTCAAAATGTTCGAGTTGCTCCTGCAAGATCATGATCCATTCAAGTGAGATCCTG
The DNA here is from genome assembly GCA_947683625.1 of Mallotus nudiflorus. Lineage (NCBI taxonomy): Eukaryota > Viridiplantae > Streptophyta > Magnoliopsida > Malpighiales > Euphorbiaceae > Mallotus > Mallotus nudiflorus. The sequence continues at coordinate 3,371,076 of CANTUR010000061.1, forward strand.
ACTCACTAGTATCAAAAGAAATGCTTATTCACCAACGGCTGTGGATCCAATTGGCAATGAGATCGGATTCTCTCAAGTAAGATCTTAAGTTCGAGTCTTATGCGCAGGAAAAACAGGCGTTGGGACAGCTTTACTCACTACTGGGTTCACCCAGTTTGGTTTGGATTAGTCGGGAACTTGTGGCTCCTAGATACCAAAAGTTCATTATACCAAAAATAAATGCTTCTCTGGTCAGGAAAATGAAATCGAGTCTTTGGGAACTTACGCGACACAGTTGTTCCCGTTCTGGCAGCCACAAGCACATGATTGACAAGGAGTGATTACAGAGTTATAAAAAGAAGACATAGATACGCAGCAGGTTGGATTCGGAGAGGCCAGCATTTGTGAGTAAGTGCAGGTAACGTTCCATGTCACTGCAAATTAACAAGCAAATGATAAAAAAGAAGAAAAATACTGAATGTAATTCCAAATTGCTGCAATGTTTGCAGCTATTTCATCAAGAAAATGTAGAAAAGCTTACTCATTGCTTGCGTTTTTCGGCGACCATCAGGAGACACAAAAACCGAGGGCTGAACAATTGTTGCCTGGCTGCAGGTGTAGCCTCGGCCTGTACCGAGCAAGGTGAAGTTCTTAGGCAGTCTTACTGTTCTGTTGCTAGTACCAGAAAGTCCAACACTTAGCTGAAAAGAAGAAACTGCAGTAGAAGGGTCTTGTCCCCAAGATGATACAACACCACCTTTGCAGCAATTAGCAATCTGTTGGTTATAAGGTACTCCAGGAAGCAAGTCAACAATGGTAGGATTCCTCTTACAACAATGTGGAATGTTTATTCTGAACTTGGAACAATCTCCTTGTTCAGTGGCTTGAGCTCCTACCATAGACCATATCACCTCTTTCCTAGCCCATGTCCATCCTAGTTTCCAGCCAGGGCTCATTATGTGCCGATACATTTGGAAGTTGTTCAGTGTCACCACAGCCTGGATAATAATTTCAAGAATCATTTCTACATCAATGTGAAGCAGAAGCAATGTAAAAGAAAATAGAGCTTACCGTATAACCATCTGGAGTCCATGAAATAACGTCCCATTTGATTGTTATATTCCCAGTTGGATCCAATGGGTCAAATGCCTCTAAAAATTGCAGATTACAGTTGAAAAGAAGCAGAAATAGTGGCATATTAGCATAAAATGACCAAATTTCTTCAAAAAAATTCAAATATATGAAGCAAAGGCTAACCTGCATGATAGAAAATGGCGACAAAGATTAATGGGTATATAAATTTATACAAATTCATGCCTCAAGTTCTCTGCTATATGGGGTCTTTCTGCAGAAGAAGAAAAAAGAAGCAGAAATTAGCACTAGTCTATAAAGAAAATGAATGCCCAGAACAATTCAAATTTTTTTACTTGTCCTGTTTCACGTGTTAGCTTGTGATTAGTTTGTATTGAATGGCAGCTTGCTATTAAAACCAATGCAGTGCAGGATTTTAATGGAGGACAAACATTATATAGCTAAAATTACATGGAACCAATAGGTGAGGCAGGATGCACATTATCGTCACTGAAAGGGCAAGAAGAATCTTTGAAAGCTTCAATCAAATAATATAAAAGGTAACTCAAAGAGGTTGTCTGAATTGAGTTTTCGTGTGAGAATGGTACTTCAAGAAAACATGCCAACTAATTCATTCTTTATGATTTAATCTAATTTAGTTCGACTTGCAAGAGGGTTATTTGTTGAAGCCTGCAACTAGACCAGTAGAAACTGGAAATGTTAGTCAACTCCTTCTTTGATAGTGATTTCTTAGCTGCATTTGCCGTGCAGCCTGCCTCCCTGTATCATTACATCATCTTTGTATTGAAAAAAATATATATCTGATATATTTCTTCTGAATGAAAGTATAATAATAATAATAAATCAAATGCTCATTCACATATTGATTTGATAATGCGATACAAAATTGGCAACCATATGGGGTAGTACCAAAAATATCATAAATTTCTATTAAAAAATTTAAATTTTATTTTGTCACTTAAAACTTTTTAAGTGTTTGTCTAGGTTTCATAAAAATATTTCATCACACAAAATATATCTGTAGATAAAATATGTATTTTGACCTTATAAAATACAGATAAAATAAATGTATTTTGTTATTTAGTTAATAAGTTCTGCAGATAATTTTATAGATTCAATTAGAATGCATTTTATTAGACCCAAATAAACATTTGAAAGATTTTAAATAACAAAATAAAATTTATAACTTTTATTGAAAATTTATAATAATTTTAGATACTATCGATATAATTAATCTCAGACTAGGGAGGTACCAATAAAACAAAAACATTAATTAAAAAAAAGTTGGCGTCTGAATGCATGTATGATAGAATTAAGTATAGATTGACTTTTATGAGACAATCAGGGTTGGTTCATGCTGGGAAAATTTTATTTTCATTATATTTTCCTTTTTGTTTTTTTTTTTTAAAAAGAATCGATATAATGCTAATAATTCTTTTATTTAGATTAGTCTTAATTAATAGGTTAACATTTCACTATATTTTCTTTTTTATGGTCTATGCTATAAGCTATTCTAACCGCCTTTTTTTCTCTCTTTTTCTCTTAGTTTTTTCTTAAAAAATTTTATGTTATCACCATCAATGATTATATTTTTATTTTATTTTATTTTTTATTGAATAAATATAAATATCTTATTTATTTAATTTTTTAATAAAAATTTTAAATCTTTCTTCATGGAATTCTTATTTTTAATGAAATTTTTATATTTATTCTTAATAGAGTTTGCATATTTTCTTACCATAAAAATTTTTATTAATATTTTTACAATCAAATTCATTCAAAAATCAAAGTGTTAATTTATAACTAAATAAATTCATTAAGTAGCATGTACGGATAGATAAGTAACAAATCAAAAGAGATTTATCAGTACAAGTAATAAAAAAATTTTATAATTTAAGTAAAAATTTATTTTGATACTTATTGATTATAATAGTATTAGTAAATAAAAGATTCATCTATTAATAATCAAGCCACCTTGACATTATAACATCCTAAATACATAGAGATAAACTTTCATAAATATTAGTGAGTGGCGGTTGTGTAAAACTCGAACTATATAGTTTTACTATTTTCATAAATGACCTCAAACTAAATACATTTTTTATTATAGTTAACCAAAATACAAGGTTGCATAACAAGATGACAGGTAGCTTGGATTGGGAGAAGCCAACATTTACGAGTAAGTGCACTTCACCTCCCATGTCACTGCAAGAAACAGATAAAGGAGGAGAGGGTGAATTTTCATCCCTTAGCAATAATAAAGCCATTAAGGTAGCCTCACTCAACATTTTCAAGTTTTTGGTTAAGTGATACTTGACATGGTACCATCAGAGCTATTATAATTGAAATCATGAAAGAGTTTCATTACTTACTCATTGCTTGAGTTACTCGGCGACGATCAGGTGTCACAAACTTTGAGGGACGGACAATTCTTGCGGGGCTGCAAGTGTAGCCTAGTCTAGGACCAAGCAAAGTAAAATTCTTGGGCAAGTTTACTGTTCTGTTGGTGGTTCCAGCTTCACCAACACTTAGCTGAAATGCAGAAACAGAATCTGAATGGTTTTTTTGTCCCCAAGATGACAATATACCACCTTTGCAGCAATTAGAAACCTGTTGGTTGAGAGGTGTTCCAGGAAGCAAGTCAACAACTCGAGGGTTCTTCTGACAACAGTGTGGAATGTTTCCTTTGAACCTTGAACAATCTCCTTGTTCAGTGGTTTGAGCTCCAAATATTGCCCATATCACTTCTTTCTTTGCCCATGTCCATCCCATTGTCCACCCAGGGCTCCCTATTTTTCTGTACTTCTGGTAGTTGGTCATTGTCACCACTGCCTGTACATCATTACATTTTACATCCAATTATTTGGGAAGGTAAAATTGAAGTTCATTTTTTTTAAAAAAAAAGCCTTAAAATATGATGAACATTCATCCCTTTTTCAATTGTAACATGAACTATTAAATTGTAATTGTGTCACATCAATCACCATGGAATGTCTAGTCAAGAATTCTCCCAATATATGCACGTTCTTCATTTTTTTGAACAGTATGCTTGTTCTTTACTTGACCATTATATATTCTTCCTTTAGATATCATGTACTTACAGATAGATTTTTCCCTGCACTTAGAATATTGCATCCAACGACTAAATGTTGTTGAACAAGTCCAAATCGAATAGTTGACAATGTAGCTCATTTTTTTTTATAATGATGCTATAATTGCTAAAAAATAATCCGTTGGTTCTTGTAGTTATAATAAGGAAAGAATAACATAGTTCCAGCAGCTACAAATGCCTTAAAAAGAGAAATGAAAATTACCACATAACCATCTGGAGTCCATGACTTGATGTCCCATTTGATTGTAATGTTCCCAGTTGGATCCAAAGAGTTAGATGCTCCTAATTATGCAGATTACAGTTCAAAATAAGCAGAAACTAATGGCACATTAGCATAAATAGATCCAAGATTTGAAAATTGAAAATGCTAATAACGTAAAGACTAACCTGCGTGAGAAAATATCATAACAAAGACAAATGAGTAAATAAATCTACATAAATCCATGCCTCAAGTTCCCTGGAAGGGTATACGGGGCCTTTCTGCTGAAAACAGAAAGATTCACAGATTAGGCATCAACCCATTAAGCAAAATCAAGGCTAGGACCAATTCTCACCACTTACCAGAGTCAACTGACCTATTAGCTGCTGAGCTTGTGATCAGTTTGTGTTCTGCTAGATGTTTTCCTTGAGACTTGAGAGCAATCAATTTCCACCAAATAAGCTAAGTAACATCAATGTGATCCTTATATTGAGTAGCTGAAATTACATGGAAACCACTTTAAGTCAGAGCAGCCAAGTGAGACTGCGAGAGTAGAGGCAATGAGGGATATTATTGTCATGGCAAGATCAGGAAGACCACAGCAGGAGCTGGAAAGGGTAGTCTACTCCTCCCAATAGAATGACTTCCTAGTTGGAGCACTACTGCTACAGCCTGTCTACAGCTTGTCTCTCGGAACAGCACGCCATATAAGTCAAAGGTTTGACTTTTCGCCTTTATGTTTTGTAAAATTAAATAGATTTGTAAAATTAACTTTTATACTGAAATCATTTTAGCTTCCTATTAATTGAAAAAATATCACGCAAATGCATACAAAAGGGATTAGTATGTAAGGATCTTTATAAACTTCATGCATATACGTGTGCATTTTGGTTATAGAAATTAATAATATACTTCCTATACACTTCCTGATTTACATTATCTATTTCTTTGTCTTTTTATTTTCAATCTCTACTGAAATGAACACTAAAGGGCTAGCAAAATAAAGAGGAGAAAAGCCAGCAGCGCAGGCGATGCAGCAGCCAGATTGAATTGAGCACAGCTGGGAAGAAATGGGTATGAATCAGGTGGTGGCATCATGCATTCATCACCATTGAAGAAGATTTTAGAAGGAAATGCCCAGCCTTGCTGGAATGTGAATCTATTCATTTCCTTTCCAAGCAGCAACTCTGATTGAACATTTCCACCTGACCCAGCATCCAAAAGTAGATCATTATAGTACTTTATGCCATAAAACATCCCAGAGTCATCTGCACATTCAAAGCAAGAAAACCACTCTTTAAAACTAAATATATGTTGAAGAACTTCAATTTTAGACCCACCGAGGCTTGTATTGACTTACTCAAGGAACTATATAGCATTAGTGGCTTGTAAACAAACTTATAAACTTTGGTAATATTGTTAAGATTCGGATGTTGAGCAACAAGTGTCCATTGTGTGTACTTCTTTGCATAATTGAGATTGGTAGCAGTAATCTTTACAAGCCAATACTCCTTAAAATTAGCCTTGACATGCAAATGCACCCGGACCGGGCACATGTGCTCTATACAATGCAGTAATGGTGCGTTGGGTTCTGCTACACTGGATATTTTTGGATCATTCCTGCTTAAACCATAATTGAGATCATAGTCATACTTATGATCTTATAACAAATGTGTGATTTTGGGCGTTGAATTAGCTACGGTACTTACAGAACACAGTTATGTTCATTCGGGCAGCCGCAGGCGCAGGATGGACATGGAATTATCTTGGAGTTGTAGAAGGATGACAAGAAGACACAGCAAGTTGGGTTCTTAGATACAAGCATTTGTGAGTAAGTGCAGGTCACAGTCCATGTCACTGCAAATCATACATCTTCTTTAATATATTTGTCAAGAAACATACTCATACTCATTGCTAATAGCTTGGTGTCAAGAGGAAAACATACTCATTGCTTGAATTGATTTTCAGAGTGGTGACACTATTGTTGCAGAAATACAGGTATAGCCTGGTTGTTGATTTTCAGAGAAGAAAAACAAAAGCAGAGCTGAAGCTTGAATTGCTTAAGTTTTTCATTAAATGAACTTCAACTTAAATACACAGTAAGCTAATGATGACAAGAGAAATTAATTAAAACAAGTAATCTAAAAAGCCGAAAAGTAGCACACAATATGAATGTGTGAGTTACAAGTAAACTAAGCATGCAACTGAATTAAGCATGCTGTAAATCATAATTAATAAAGCTTCTAAATCAGAACAAGAAAACAACATGCAGCAAACAGAGACAAAAATATTCAGAGCATGCTTGCTTGCTAACAATCTCCTCCTTTGGCTTTCAATATGCTGCAAATACTTCAAGACTCATCATGCCTATGAAGGATCTCATCTTTTCAAACCTGTTTCCAGACAAAGGTTTGGTTAATATGTCTGCAAGTTGGACCTCAGAACTGAATTGGACAAGCAGAACTTCAAGTTTACTTTGAGCTTTCCTTACTACATGAAACTTGATCTTGAAATGCTTTGTTCTTCCATGAAACATGAGATTTTTAGCAATCAATACTGCAGACTTGTTGTCACAATGGATTGGTGTAGGCTTCTTTTGAACAAATGCAAAATTAGACATGAGTTTCCTAAGCCAAATAGCATGATTTACTGCAACTGTAGCTGCTACATACTCTGCTTCCGCTGTTAATTGTGCAACCAGCTCCTACTTCTTTGAACTCCATGTAAATGCACCTGAACCAAAGGAAAAAAAGTACCCAGATGTACTCTTCATATACTCATTTGAACCAGCCCAATCACTATCGCAGTACCCTATCAAAATTGCCTCTTCATTTTATTCTTTAGCAGATAAAAATGTCACACCATAGCTTGATTTCCCCTTCACATATCTTAACACTCTTTTTGCTGCTTTAAAATGCAATTCAGATGGTGAGTGCATAAATCTTGATAATAAACTAACAGGAAACATGATATCAGGCCTTGTAGTTGATAAATAGAGCAAACAACCAATTAGACTTCTATATTTGTTTTGATCAATCAAAGCAATCGTATCATTCTTAGTTAGCTTGGCGTTTTGAACTAAAAGAGTGTTAATTGGCTTGCAATTCTACATATCAAACTTCTTTAAAATCTTTGTGCATATTTTTGTTGATAAACAAATATTGCTTGTTGCATTTGACTGATCTCCATGCCAAGAAAGTATGTCATTTCACTAAGGTCAGACATTTGGAACTCCTGCATCATTTGAAGCTTGGATTGCACAATTTGATTCTTGCAACTACTTATGACCAACAAATCATCCACATACAAAGAGATAATTAAAAGCTCATTATTAGTTGATTTAACATATAAGGTTGGTTCATTCAAGCTTCTTTTGAATCCCAAACTCAGAAAATAATCATTAACTCTGTTGTACCAAGCTTTAACAGCCTATTTTAACCCATAAAAAGCCTTTTTTAACATGCAGACCTTAAATTCATTCTCAGGCTTCATAAATCGTTCTGGCTAATCAACAAACACTTCCTCTTCAAGCATTCCATTCCGAAAAGCTGATTTAACATCAAGTTGATGGATTTTCTACCCTTTATGAGCTGTAAATGCAAGGAGCATCTTGATGGTGTCCAATCTTGCTTTCGGAGCAAAAGTTTCAGAGAAATCAACTCCAAATTGCTGAGCATAGCCCTTCACCACCAATCTTGCTTTTAGTTTGTTCATAGAACCATCACCATTTAGCTTTTTCTTGTATACCCATCTCACACCAATCACTTTCTTGTCAAATGGCCTATCCATAAGAACCCAAGTTTGGCTCCTATGAATCATTTCCAACTCCTCCTACATTGCTTGCCTCCAACCAACATCTTTTATTGCTTCCTCATAGCTTGAAGGTTCAAAAATAACAACATTACATTACTCATAAATATCAACTAGCATTTTTGTCTTCTGCCCACCTTCAATCTCAACTAAGTCATGGTGCTCAACCAAATTTTCAGGCTCATCAACAGTTGCATTTTGTTCCTAGGGGTCTTTCGACTTAAGATTTTATTATTTTGGTACAACAACTCCATCTTCCCAGCTCCAACTAGCTTGTTCATCCACTTTCACATCTCTGTGGACAATCACCTTATTGGTGTGTGGTTTATAAATTCTGTACCCTTTAGCATTGGAGCTATAGCCAACTAGGGTACCAATTTTAAACTTTTCATCAAGTTTCCCTCTCTTCACATCTAGAATATGAACATGGCAAATACTACCAAAAATTCTAAAGTGAGCAATAGAAGGTTTAAAGGCATACCATGCCTCAAATGAAGTTTTCTCCTCTAAGGAATTAGTTGGCAACCTATTGAGCAAATAAACAATAGTATTTACTACTTCTACCCAAAACTTCTTTAGTAGTCCCTTCTCAAACCAGAAACACCTTGTCATTTCCATGATGGTTTTGTTCTTTCTTTCACTCATACCATTTTGTTGAGGTGTGTAAGTGATTGTAAATTGTTGCTCAATGCCTGTCTCTTCATAAAATTTCTGAAATTTGTCTGATTTGTACTCTGTGCCATTGTCTGATCTCAATATCTTCAATTTCTTCCCAACTTGATTCTCAATCCAAGCTTTAAACTTCCAAAACACAGCTACAATATTTGCCTTGCTTATAAGAAAATAGACCCAACACATTATGGAATAATTATCTATGAACGTAATAAAATATTGACTACCATTCAAAGATGGTGTTCCCATTGGTCCACAAACATCTATATGCAATAGTTGAAGCTTTTCAGAAGCTCTCCATGATTGACCAGAAAAAGGGAGCCTTTTTTATTTTCCTTTCTCACAAACTTCACACATAGCACCATCATCATTATTACAAGCATATTGTGCACAAGATTAAACTTACACATCTTTAAAAAAGAGGAAAAACTGAAATGCCTAAGTCTTTTGTGCCAAAGTTTTGAGACATTAATAAAACTAGGAAGTGCAACCTCACTAGACTTTAAATTATGTGAGTCTAATAGGAAACTTCTCTGATGCATCCTAACAGACAACACCTCTACACCATTAGGATCATATATTACACAAGATTTATTTTTGAACACGAGGGAGAAGTCTTTCTCTAGCAGCTGACCCACACTAAGTAAGTTTTAATCAATTTCAGGCACATAAAGAACATCAAAGATTGATTTTGTACTTGAAGGTATCTTCATAGTTACAACACTTTTACCTCTTGCTTGTATTTTGGACCCATTACCAATTCTCACTTTAGTCTGGCATGTTTTATCCAAGCTACTAAAGAGACTTTCATCCGTTGTCATGTGATAAGTGCAACCACTATCTATGAGCCAAATCTTGTCATTGCTCATTTTTGGACAACGCATAGCCATGAATAGCCTCTCCTCCACTTTTTGTGGTTATCCAATAAAGGCCTGCTGATTTTGCTTTCTATTTCTGCAAATCCTTGCAATATGTCCCTTTTGCTTGCAAATCTTGCAATGAGCATCTGGCCTTCTCCAGCATTATTTTTCTCTATGGTTAGACTTACCACAGTGAGAGCACACAAGGATTTTCCTTTTCTTTTCCATTACACTGCTGCTTTTCACATGATTCTTCTGTCTACCATTACCATTTGCTAACACCATGCTGCCACTAGACTATACATGCTTCTGTTTTGCCACAAAAGCTCACTCAATTACACCATTCTGCTTAAAAGCTCTCCTTGTCTCAAGAGCTTTAAGTGAATTTTTCAAATCCGACAGCTTTATAGCAGCAATATCCTTCAATTCCTCAAGTGAAGAGATTTTAGACTCAAATTTCTCAAGCAAACTAACAAGGATTTACTTAACAATCCTTGATCAGTAATAGGTTCACCAAGCAATCTGATTTTATTTGCAAGAGTTGTAACTCTGTCAGTGAAATTCTTCACATTTTCATTCTCTTTCATTCTATCAAGCATGAACTTCCTTTTGAGATTCATAATCTACATCTGCTTTGTCTTGTCATTGCCATGGAACTCCTCCTTCAAGTGATCTCATATTTCTTTAGCAGTTTGAAAGCAAAGAATCTTCTCAAAGATGGATTCAGAGACTGCTATATAAAGGCAGCTCTTGGCTTTGAATTTCTTAGCCTTCTCTTCATTGAAGTGTCGAATTTGAGCCACTGTTGGGTTGTTTGGTAGAGGGTGAGGATATTTATCAGTTTCAACTATCTCCCACAAGTCAAAAGCTTAAAGATAACATTGCATCTTGACAGCCCACGAAGAATAGTTGTCGCCATTAAGAATGGGAGGTGCAATGAATGAAAAAGCACTTGGTGTTGCAGCATTTGTCATTTTTTTAATCTAAGAAAGACAGCAAAGAAAGGAGAAGAAGGAATAGTGTTTAGGTTTAGACAGGTTGCTCACTTGTTTTCTCTCAAAAAAATTAAAAAATAGACTTCAGCTCATAAGTCCTTAAGAACATTAGTTCTCTAATACCAATTGTTGATTTTTAGAGAAGAAAAACATAAGAAAAGCTAAAGCTTGAATTGCTTAAGTTTTTCATTAAATGAACTTTAACTTAAATACACAGTAACCTAATGATAACAAGAGAAATTAATTAAAACAAATAATCTAAAAAACTGAAAAGTAGCACACAATATTAGTGTGTGTGTTACAAGTAAACTAAGCATGCAACTGAATTAAGCATGCTGTAAATCATAATTAACAAAGCTCTTAAATCAGAACAAGAAAACAACATGCAGCAAACAGAAACAAAAATATTCAGAGTGTGCTTGCTTGCTAACATTGGTCCAGGACCGAGAAAGTAGAAATCTTTGAGAACTTTTACTGTTGCATTGGATGCGCCAGAAGCACCAACACTAACCTGAAACGAAGAGACAGCAGCTGCAGGGTCTTGTCCCCAAGCTGCCATAACACCACCCTTACAGCAACCTGTAAACTGTTGAATTTTAGGGACTCCAGGTAGTAATTCAACAATTTCAGGACTTCTCTTACCGGAGTGCGGAATGTTTCCTTTGAAATTGGAACAGTCTCCTTGGTCTGTAGCTTGAGCTCCTACAACGGACCAGATTACTTCTTTTTTAGCCCATGTCCATCCTAAGGTCCAACCTGGGCTCATTATGTGCCGATACATTTGCAAGTTGTTCATAGTCACTGCTGCCTGCATCAGATAAATTATCAGACATGCATGATGGTCAAATTCAACAAGTAATTTAATGAACCGAGAAGAAACTCACCGCATAGCCATCAGGAGTCCAAGACATGATATCCCATTTGATATTTATACTCCCATATGGATCCGAAGCGTCATAAGCAGCTGTTATTGATCATTAGACAAGACATAGAAAAACATATCATGTTGAGGGTTAATTTGTTAGAAAGAAGGGTTGTCCCTTTTGTAAATTACTTCATTAAAAAACTATTTTCCAAAGTTTTTTAATGCAGGAATTTACAAAAGGGACAAACCTTCTTTTTAACAAATTAACCCTCAACATGAATTATGAACCAGACATGCTTACCTGCATGTAGAATTATCATAACATGAAAAATAGCTGCAACAGTTAACATTTGAAGCCCACAAAGCTCCATGTTCCTGTATATAATTCACTAGTTTTTTTACTACAACCTTCCATGGAAATGCAAGCATGTCGATCCTAGTGTGTGTATACATGCGTATATATATCATTTTAGATCAGTCAAACAATTCCTGTTCTCATTATAAGCTGACTTTATGATTTTTGTTTGTTACTTCATCTGAGATTCTCGTGTCATATTCAAGAACTTTTTGGTTGAACGGACTAAAGTAGTTAATTACTAAAGCATGTCTTTATATGGCAATGTCATGGGGATGCTATCCCCGAAAACAATCCATTAACAAATGGATAATTTTTTTTTTCGAGGTCTGTCTACTTGGACACTAAAGAAACAATATTTCTCCAATTGTTTCTTATAAAAATCAAACTTTAATTATGTTTTTGGCTTAGTGGTATGCTATATAAGCTGGCATTTTATTTTTCAGAACCGTCAAATTGTATTTTTTTTTTCTAATATGGGTTGTTATAGTAATTTTTTAAGGTTATGATTGTGAATTATTCATGTTAGTTTGTAACCGAAGTAGTTTTCATTTAAATGAAATTTTAAATTCGAATTTTAATATATGCTATCGTGTTGAATTAGTTATTGAGAAATTTTTATCATTTTTATACTTTTATTTAAAAAGGTAATAATTTAAATATTATTTTGGTGATATTGAGAGATTCTAAGAGCCTCAATTTAAATTTTTTTTATTGATATTGTTAAAATAATTTCTTTATATTAAAATTTAAAAATTAAAGAAAAAGAGTCCAAAGACATCATAAAATATAATTAACCTTGTGATAAGTTTAATTATATATATATATATATATATATATATATATATGTATATATATAAGTGACTATTTCACCATCACAATATAACAAATAAAAAACAAATTAATTAATTAAACTTATCACAAGGTTAATTAATTAATTAATTAATTAAAAAACAAATTAATTAATTATATATATATATATATTTACACTAATTGCATTAAACTATCAAATAAAGTATAAAGTGTTCAGCAAACCATCAAGTGAATAAACAAGTCAGCTGGGATTATACTACATTACATTAATGTTTCTAACACCCAATCAGCTTCCTAGAGACTATTAAACTTAGCTCATGACACTGAAGCCAAAAAAGTTGTTGCATCTCCATCAAGCACTGAAGTAGCCCTTCTAAGGAATCAAAAACCATGACACAGTCTTCTAGAATGATCCCTAACTAGTACCACCATAATAGCATCATCCGAAATTGATTAAATTCTGCAACCAAGTTTAGTTTCCAAATATTTTGGAAGAAAAAACACTCCATAGAGTTTGCTGGATTCTGTCAGCTAAAGGAGAAATCCTTTATTGAACTGCATCATGAAAGCTCTTATGAGAACACTGAGCATCAACTACAATCACCGCCTCAATGGAGATGGACTTTTCTGACAGCTCAAGAGGATATTGTTGCTTGCCTTAATCATCAAAGATATTGATCCAAAATTTCAAGCAATAGAAACCAAAGTTTCCTCTTGAATCTAGAAAACCTCCATTAAAGGAGATCAAAACCATCACAAAAAGGAGTTAAGATAAAATTTAAACCTAAGAGAAATAACTAACAAAAAAAAAAACTAAAAGAGAAAAATCAATTTCTGACCAAAAAATTATCTTTCCAACTCACAAAATGAGAAAGATGAACAGTAAAACCATAAAACTCTGGAAACCACCGTCCTTCCTCTTCACTTATATTCCTTCTTCATTCTTTTGTTTCTGTTATGGATTCTTATTTTCCTATTTATGTTTGTCTCTTTTTAGCACCCTCCTCTGAAATCATCCATTTGGCAATTTTCAGGTCTTCCACTTGCCAAGGTGAGTCATGAGTGATGCTAGCGCCATTTCTGGCAACCCTTACTAGTTTTCAAGTTCTTTTCACCAAATCATGTAAAATTTGAACTAGAATTCATTTCACTTGCATTTAATAATGCTTTCATATATTAAAAGCAAAAATTTATAGTAGTGGGATGATTTCTTTCTTTTCTCAGCAGCAATAAATTGCAAAATGGGCCATCCAATAAAATTGATTGAGGCCTGATGCAGGAAAAATCAAGCAGGCAGCTCTTTCCTCTAGCCGGACACTTAACCAAGTAATGCATTTTTCTCTTTGGCAGGCTTTAAAACTCAAGTCAGTAATAGACTGTTAAGGGAATTTCTCCAAACAAATTCTCTACGAACCATTTTAATTATTTGATAAATATAAATTATTAATTTATAGTGAAAAAATAATTATAATAATCAGTAAATTTTTTTATCTAATCAAGAAAAAAATTCTATTCTACTTATTTTATAGAAAAAGATAAAAAACAAAAAATCCTGAAACTTTTATGATAAAAACATTTAACACCATAAATTAAAAAAATATATTAAATTCCATAAATTTTTCAAAATTCTTCAGATAGATCTCCTTTTAAATTTACAATATTGTAGGTGGCGGAATTTAACACGCATCCAAATATTTGACAACCACAATACTGTGCAGGTTCAAATCTGATTAAGAAATACAAAATAGATCTTAAAACCTACTCGGAAATAGAGTCGTCACCCAGATACAAGTTGGAACATACTTATACGGGATTCCATGAAAGTTCTCAGAAGCTGTTATCAGAGAACGAGTTCGGAAACTGGGTATGAATTTTTGAATGCTCGTCCAACCTTGTGGTTGATCTCTGTTTGTGTTTTGTAATTTATTACCTTTAATTATCCAATTGTTTCTTTATTAACATGCAAATTACAATTGTCTTCAAACCATTTGTCAAATTTTATATTAAAGTCCGAATTTACTCATCAATCCCATTTTTATGCTTATAGATCGACATTCAATATAAATAAAATAAATAATAATAATTTACAACCATACATTCCAAATGAATAGGGAAAAGATTAGGGATTATAATACTCTGTTCAAATAAAGTATAATAACCGAAAATAAACCAAAGTAAACAAGCATTAAACTGCGCATAAATGTAAATAAAAGGCCAAAAGGGTCATGAGCTAAAAGTGAATGATCAAGATCACTCCAATTCCTTATGATAAACAAAATATTAGCTCTCAAAACATATAAAACCCTACAAAAGGAACCACCAAGTTAATTTATGGATCAAGTCAATACAAATAGAGATTACAAACATTTGAATATTGACCCCAAGCAAGATAGTAAAAATGATCATGTACAGAAAACTAAGAGTACAAAAATAAAGGAATTCATAAAATTCGAATCATGCAAGATTTACAAGAAATATTAAAATAAGGTCGTGTGAGACCCTATCAGAGTGGCGATCGCCTTATGGCAGTTGAAGAGGTGTCACCTGATCAACAGGCATAGATGACTCTCAAAAGCAACAAACTTCTATTTCAAGTAAGGATCAGCTAATGTAAATGAACTAGAATCACAATTACACGTAAAACCTTAATGGATCATGTTGAGGACATGACATCACATAGGCAATAAACACAAAAAAGTGAGTAAGCAAGAAAATAAATAAATGGTTATGTAAATCTATAACTTTAACATTAAAAAGAAACAGAGATCATTACTGAAATATGAGCTCTTCCAATAAGTTGAATACAAAGTTAGATGTGGGTATTAAACTTCACTTGAATGCAAATTTTTTCCCTTTCTTCCTTCAAGAAAATGATCTTTTTAAACTTGATTCCCCTTATTCCCTTACTCAAGAACCCCCCCCCCTTTCTTTCCTCCTTCTAGAGCTCCCTCCTTTTTTTGAAGCTTTTTTTTTATAATGGTTACTAACCTTTCTCTCTTTTTCCTTCTCCTTTTTACCCCCATGCCTAGCCCATCCCCTTACTTCTGACCCTTAGCTCTCCTCTTCTTCCAAAAATCCTTTCCTCATGCAAAAGACTGAGTTTGAGTAAAAGTTGGGCCCATCAAGTTGGCCATCATTATTGCCTCTGTATTTAATATAGAGGCAAGTGGCTGCCATAGAGGTAACGCCTCTACGATGAGGCAATCACCTCATCGGCCTGCTACTATAGAGGTAATCACCTCTTCAAAGAGGCATCACCTCTCTGGCTCGGCCTTACATTAGGCTTAATGGGCCGAGGCGAATTAGGCTCGTTTTATGGGTTTGGGCTTGGATTTTCAGGTTTTAAGCTCTTAAGTCTGCTTTCAAGAAGGTTTTGAGCTTTCTTTTACATTCAAGCTTCATAGTTTATCATCATTAGGCTTTGTTGTAGGCTAATCAAACTAAGCATCCACAGTTCGCCCCTATTACGAGCTGATCAAACTAAGTGTCTACAGTTTGCCCCATAATTTTTTAAAAAACCAAATGTATACAATGATAATTTTTTACAAAATAACATGCATAATACTAGAAAAACAATTAACAACATAATTGACTCTCAAGTTTCACTTAAGAGATGAATTCTTCGACTTGGAATGTGACCATGTTCCTCGAGTTTTCCTGGCTCGATCAGTTACTCATTAATATTTGATGAATCATCTAGAAATGTGACTGTGATCCTTGAGTTTGTCTAACCCTATTAGCCACTCATTTGAAATGTGATTCTCAAATTTTTCCTAGCCCAATACATCACTCATCTAAAATATGATTCACGAGTTTTCCTAGCCTAATACACCACTCATCTGAAATGTGATTCTAGAGTTTTTCCTAGCCCGATACACCACTCATTTGAAATATGATTCTTAAGTTTTCCTAGCTCGATACACTACTCATTTAAAACGTAATTCTTGGGTTTTTCTAGCCCGATTAGTCTCTTCTTAAAATAAGAACTTTAGGGATACAACCCAACTAGTCACTTCTTGAACCATTAACTTTAGGGATACAACCTGACCAGTCACTTCTTGAATCATGAACTTCAGGGATACAACCCTACCAATCACTTCTTGAATCGCGAACTTTGAGGAAACAACCTGACCAGTCACTTCTTGAAATGTGAACTTCGGGGATACATCCTGATTAGTCACTTCTCAAAATATGAACTTCAAGGATATAACCTGACCAGTCACTTCTTGAATTGTAAACTTTAAGGATATAACCTAATTAGTCACTTCTTAAAATATGAACTTCGAAGATACAACCCAACCAATCACTTTGATTAGTTACCTATTCGAAATATAATTCTCGGGTTCACCTGGCCTAATTCATTGATCAATTTGAAACGTGAACTAGAAAACCTTCATTCTATGACATTAATCCTCAAGACGCACCTGGGGAAATCTTCCCTCTTTATTCATCATTGTTTCCACTTCTATCATTTACAACACCTTTCCCTTTTTCTTAAAAATTAACTTTTTTTAACTATAAAAACTCTTCCCCTTTTCTTTCTCTTAATCTTTTTTTTTCTTTTTTTTTCTTCCTTTTCTTTCTTCTTCTTTCTTACGCTTACATTCTTTTAAAAATGGATGATGAGAAGATGCCGCCTATGCTTGAGTAGGATTGTTTTTCACCTTCCATAAATGCCCCACACAGCCTCAGATTATCAAAGGGAGGCACAATTCCTCTCTTGGCAGATTTAAGGAGTCACATTTGCTCATTAGCATCCAGAGAGATTAGTACTCGAATCCTTCTTGTCTTTTCGACAAATTACACTAGGTTATGATATATTTATGTCTATTTACCATTCATGATTAGAAATAGGACTGACTGAATGTGAATCTTATGAATTTAGGAGAAAAAATTAGAAATTGCCCTTTGTTCTCTAACATGCAGAGGCAATCATCTTTGCATTGAGGTGATCGCCCATCAATGGGGTAATCACCCTTTATTGAGAGATGATCATCTCTGTGTTAAAATGAAAGGGCATCGCCTCTTTCTCATAGGTGATCGTCACCACAATAGGGCAATCACCTCATCTATGAGACACTACGCCTCTATAACAGGGCGCATTATCCATTTTTTCTTTCTTCTTTGTTTTTTGCTTTCAAAAAGTAACAAAATTCCACTATATTAATTCAATTTCCCTAATTTCTTTTATAGCATGATGCACAAACATTCAATGGTACCGAAAACTTCTATAGGCCCGAGTCTTCTACAACGATTTGATAAAGGATCAAAAAGACTGTCTTCAAGACACCATACACTAATTGAGAGATGGTTTGACACAACTCACACCATCCACCTCCCCTTTGGGGAACTCACCCTAGATCCTATCTCATTCGCCGCTATTATCAAGATTGTATGCACCAAAGATCCTGTTCCCCTTGATGTGAGCTTATATCAGTTAACTCTAAATAAGGTTATCTATATTGAGCATCTCCTTAATATGATCTTGAACATGAAAAGGACGTATAACATTAAGCTTGATTCAATCCAGTGTTTCTATACTTGAGATAGAGCTGCAACGATGGTCATCCCTTATGAGATTAACCAAATGGTGCAAGCATTCCTAGTTTATCTTCTCGACACCACCTTCTTTATTGATACTGCTAGAAAAGTATATTTAATATTCCTATTGCCCCCTATGGGACTTGGATCAGGTATCTATGTATAATTGGGGCAGTTATGCTCTAGTCTATCTGCATAGGAGTATGGATGAGGTGGTGCATGGAGCTAAGAGGTTCTGCAATTTTTGGCACACTATTCTAGTAAGCTATATTCTTCCTTTTCCTTTTAATTTGTTTCGATAATCACTTACTAACATCTATTATAATGTTTCTTTGGTAAGTCTGAGCACTAAAGCTAGAGTTGCTTATCAAAGTAATGCATGTAGGAAAAAATTTTTTAGCCATAAGAAGGTGGGGTGCCAGTCATGTCTTGAAGAGGCATCTAGCTCGAGTGCACATCCATCAGCAACACTTGAAATTTTTGACACAAGATGTGGTACCTATAACATTTATAATTATGTTAACAATTTTATGAATTTGACTTACTTACCTATTAGTGTTCTCTTTGCAGATTCAGAATGACTTATAGGGGCTTGAGAATGGATGGAATGTTGAGATGACCCGCTTCAGACCACTAGCTCAGAAGAGAGTTCTTCTTCATAGGCTAGGCTATTGAGTTTAATATCTTGCTGAACGGGTCCTTAGTTGGAATTAATGAGCTAGGGCGAGGCATGTCCCTAAGTCCCCTTCTAGAAGCATGCTCTAAATGCACGAGTTGGAGGGTGCTAAGCTTGATCAGACTATTACTGGAGAGCCAGTTGTGGACCATACATACAAATTAAGAGCTAGTACTTGGACTTTATCCGGACTCACCTCCTATTGACAGTTCCTCTATTTGCTGCTTCTACCTCTCAGGTAAGCATTTGATGCTCAACTTGCATTTAAGATTATCACATATTGACATGATTTCTTATTTTTAGACTACAGCTACCCAACCTGTACCTTAGGCCAAGCCTTAAATACAAGAGAGAGATCCTCAGAGTCCCCGTATTGATCTGAGTACAGAGGGCACTTCAGCTAGGCTAAGCAAATAAGGCCCTTTGCTACCCTTAGCTCACAGTTGGTTGTCGACAGCTTCACTTATACTCTTAACCCTTTGGTTCATTATTGGGTTCCTCTAAGAGAGCTATCTCATTAATTCTTAACCTTGGATGGGGATCTCACACCCGTATGTATCCTTGGGGGCACTACTCATATGAGTTTATCTTTGACATATTTCTTGAATCATTCTTTACATGTTTGTTACTTCTAACATTTTATCAATAATACAGATTCCCTTGGAGTAAGGTTTATACATGTACAGGATGATTAAGGCTTAAAGAGATTATATGCTAGATGTCACCCAACAATGAAGGGTAATTATTCTTCCTATGTCCACATGTATGTGTGCTTGTTTGATTTACTAACCTTTGGTCTGCTCAAACAAGATTGTGATAAAGCTAGTCAGGTGAGGATTGCTACCCTCAAGCATTAGATTAAAGTGCTTCAAATTGATTAGGATGAGGACAATGATGATGAGGAAGGCGATGATGATGATGCCGAAAAAGGGGATAATCCTTAGGGGACTGAGTCAGATGCCTGATAGATTAGGGCCCATTGGCTATTTCTTTGATACTGATATCTTTACTTATTTAATTATGATATTACAATATTTTCATACCTTGTTCTGATTGAATACTTGTAAAATTTAACTTTAATTTCATTCATCCTTAATCTTCATATACAATTTAGGATCAATGCTCACATAAATCCCTTCTAAGCTGTTAGGTTCTGATTTTAAGGCTAAAATCACATAATTCCATAAGAAAGTATTACATTTTTTTACTATTGGAGAGACGATCGCCTTATCTTTAAGGTATCTCCTCTTCACTTTCTGTTGAAGAGGTGATTGCCTCTTCATGTTGAGGCGTCGCCTCTTTGATGAGGGGATCATCTCAGTGTCAGGTCAGTTTCCTCTTTTTAAATCCCTAAATCCTTACTTTCAGCTTCATCTTTGAACATCTTCCCCTCAAATCTCTATTTTCTTCCTTTAGACACCATTAAAAGCTTAAATCATGATCGAAAGAAACCTCAAACTACTACAACCAATCTTAAAAAGCTTAGACGATGGATTATAGGCGAAATTGGAGCCATTTCACTTATCAGTCTTCAAATCACTATCTACTAGAAGAATAAACTTTCCTTTCCTCCATGTTATAACTTAATTCTAGGATCCTTAAAAATATGTCTTTTGGTTTAACACAGTAGAACTATGCCCTTTACTAGAAGAATTTAAAGCTATTATAGGTTGTCAGTTGAATTCCACTTACCAACTTACAATCCTTAACCTTGGGATTCCAAACTCATACTATATCCAATATTAGATGGCTCAGATGTTCAAACTTCACCTAAGTCTTCATCTCACTATATCCTTGGCTCGGAGATCACATAATAACCCTTTCTGAAAGCTATCACAGGCATAAACATGAGAGAAGTCTATTGGCCCCGGATGATGGCCCTCTGCTTATATGTTCAATTCTGACTCTTTTGCCATTATGGAAATTATGACTTAAAAACCATTCATATCTTAGATCAAGCAAAAGCAAGACTTAACCCTTTCCCTCTTATTTTAGTAGAAACCACCATCGAACTAGATAAGTTTGTGAAAACTAGGTAGTTCTCTAAAAGTCCACTCTTGTTAGAGGTAGGCTTTTTCTTCTCTCACTTTTGTTTTTTGATTTCTTGATATTTTTACTTACTTATCACTCTTACAAATGTGGTTCCACGAGAAACTGAGATTAATTGAACCTCCCCGAGATATAGCACGTTATAGAGCCAAGCATTGCCAAACTAAAAATTTATATCTGGTACTAAAAGATGTTTAGAGCTGGCTGTCAACATTTCTTGATACTCTAATTTAGTGGATGTGCTCATGGTGGAGGTTGCAGTATATGACTATTTGATCTTACACTTACTATATTCCAGTTGTTAGCCTTCATTTTACCACATTCTATGACCTTGCTCGTCTTTTCTATCAATATAGATAGAAGCAACTAATTGTGGGTTAGTGCATGAATTCAAACCAGGACCCCTCTCTTAAAACTTCCTGGATAATTTAGTGGCTAGCTGGCTGTGCAAAATCATTGAGAGGAACATAGACTGCAACTAAGATCCTACTACTGATGATCAGTATAAGGCTTGGATTTAATTGCAACAAATAAAAAAAAGATGCATTTATTAGAAATAAAAGGACAAAGGAGTTGCAAATGTCAAGTGCTCATGATGTTCAATAAAAGAAAAGGAAACAAAATTAATTTATGAATTAAGTCATTATTTCCCTCTTTGTTAGACAACATTTCCTTTATTAGTTAAATAATTTGTAATAAATACTTAATGCAATGTTTAATAGTAATTAAAGTAATCTATTTCATTTAACTTAAGCATAATATACATATACATTTTTTATTCTAATGTATCTCATGTCGTTAATTGGCTTATCCTTACAAGTTTTTCAACTAACCATTTATATCTCTCCTTCTCCTTTTACATATCCTTAACTTTTACTTGGACCACCTCTTTCAAGGTTTTCAATCTAGCAGGACTTTTTAATTTCTCATTATTTTTGTCTCTAATTTTTGCTTGGATAGCCTCTTTTCGAGCTTTTACCCCTAGCAAGACTTTTACAAAAAGTATTTCTTAAGTTTGCTCAGGTTGATAGGCTCTTTGAATTCATTCCCTTCTAGATCATATAGGATAGTAGCATCCTTGGAAAATAACTTTTTCACCACATAATGACCTTCCTAATTCTTCAGCTTGAATTTTCCTCGCTGGTTAGTCATAATTGGCTTCGCAAGCTTAACATTAAATCACCCTTTTTTATCTTCCCTGGCTTGATTTTCTTATTGTAAGTCGAGGTTATCCTCTTCTAATATTGCTAAGAGTGATACATAGCCTTTATTCTCTTTTTATCTAGTAATTTCAACTATGCCAATCGACTCTCCACCCATTGGTAGTCAGGGATTTTGGATTCTAAGAGAACCCTTAGTGATCAAATCTTGACCTTTACTAGTAACACAACTTTATACCCATATACAAAGGAATACAAAGTGACCCCTGTTGATGTTCTAGTAGTAGTTCTATATCCCTATAATACAAACTACAGATACTCTACCCAATCTCAATAATTCTCCATCATCTTGGCCAAGATCCTTTTCAGATTTTTATTTGCAACTTCCACTGCTCCATTCACTTATGGCCTAGACAAAGATGACCTGTGGTGCTCAATCTTATAATCTCTTAACAATGTAGTCATCCTTACCTAAAATTGAACACCATTATTAGTGATAATATGGTGAGGTAACCCATATCTGCAGATTATATTTTTCTCAATAAATCTTGCCATTTGTTTAGAGCTGATAGTGGTATAAAACTTAGCCTCAATCCACTTAGAGAAATAATCAATCACCACTATGATGTATCGATGATCGTTTGACATTTTTGATCTTATCTCTATTATAATATTAAATCCCTAAATAGTAAAGGGCCAAGGGGAAGTCATTCCCTGAAGATCCATTGAAGGTAAGTGACTCATATCCCTATAAGCTTGATAGTTATGACGTTTCTTTATAAATTCAACACAATTTATTTCCACAGTTAGCTAGAAGTAACCCTAATGAGCTATCTTATTTACTGATACTGTCCCATTCATGTGTGGCCCATATACCCCTTTATGAATTGCTTTTATAAGTTTCTAGGCTTCATTTTTATCAACACATATCAAGTGAACCCTAGTCAACGTTCTCCTATATAGCATCCCATTATAATTGATAAATTGTTGAGATAGAATTTACAGAGACATCCTTTCTTTCTTGTCAGGAAACTACCCCATTTCCAAATACCACTGCAAATCATAAAACTAAGGCCTCTTAGTAGCATCAACCAAAATTATCCTCATTTCTTCATAACAAAGGTTTTGAGACTTTACTAAAATTAGAGGCTTAGCTTCTGTTCGTTTCTCACTTTCCCACATAGAAGCCAAAGTAATTAGGGCATCAACTTTCTACTTATTTTATCTTGGTAGATGGATAAATTGGCATTAGGTAAAGGACAACATGATAATAACCAAATAATCCTAATATCGACATAGCCTATCTTCTTTTACCTCCCATTCTTTAGAAGATTATTTCACAACCAGCATGGAATCCCCATACACAGTGACATCCTCTACCCCCATACTACATAATGCTTTTAAACCAAAGATTCATGCCTTATATTTAGCTTGATTATTTGTTACCTCAATTTTGAGTCTTTTTGCCATCGAGATCGTTTCTCCTTTTGGCATGATCAGGATTACACCAATACTAATTCCTTTATTATTAATAGATCCATCAAAGTACATTTTTATTTTTTGGACTTCTATTGCCCCTATATGCTCATCTGAAAATTTTAGTTCTTATTCATGTTCACCAACTATTGGATTCTACGCCAAAAAGTCTACTATTGTCATCCCTTTCACTACCTTTTTTGCTACGTATTCTATGTCAAATTCAGTGAGTAGAATAGTCACGACCCAAACTGAAAGTCATGATCGGCGCTAGGGAACTGGAATTCTTTCGATTCATGAACCCGTAACAAGCCTTAAAAGAATAAAAGCATGCAATAAATAAATAAAATACACCATAATTAAAAATTAAATTGATATAAAATAAATTCTAAATGTCATATCATAAAATAAAATATTTCATACAATATTCAGAGAAAGATCTCTAATATTAAAACCATTCTACGAACACCAAGTACAACTACTACTGCAATTTTCTATTTTTCAACAAAATCAGATAAGTAATTTATATAAACTAGTCGGGGCTGAATAAGTCCAGCGTATAGACCTACTATTGAGGTTTAAAGATGAAGAATCTCCTGTAAAAAAAATAATTGAGGGGAGTCAAACCTCACTGAGTGAATTATTATATTATATATACATGCATCTTTTAATGTCATATGTAATCAAACATCAGTATATATAATAAATATATGCAAGCATTTCACACAAATGTTGAAATCACTTTTATGTATAATAAATGCTGAAAAACATTTATTTTTAATAAAGGATTAAATAGAACCCTAATTAATCGCAACCTCAAGCAAAAACATCTCACTAACCATACAGGCTCACTTAATTCCAAATTAATTCTCTTATTCCTTTTTGGATAGTAGACTGGCCCTAAGATACTAAGTCAACCAAGCTCTAGTAGTCTCATTATCAGTGTGATTGGCCCCGAGACACTAGGTCAACCAAGCTCCTGCAATCATACTACTCAATCACATCAATCTTAAAATCAATCAAATAAAAGTCACCTCAAGTGATTAAATAACTCGACCCTAAAATCTATCGCACTGGTACATACACAGTCCTAGTGCTGCCCACTAAGTAGCACGTTCTATTGATATCCTTTAAATAAAATTCAATATATATATATATGGGAAATAAATAATGCATATATAAGCATAATAACATTCATAACAATGAAATAAACCATATATATACCAAAAATATACTAAGTATATTTCAAGTATATATATGCTATATAAATCCAAAATCAACCATAAATATATCGAATATAAACTATGAATATACCAAAAATATTCTAATATATATTGAAAATATAACATGCATATATTGAAATATACCAAAAATATACTGAAAATATACTTAACATATACTAAAACATTTAATAAAACAATTCGTGTATAAACACATATTAAAACATGAATACTCAATATCATGCATCCTATATGTGATGTATATATAAAATAATAACTCACAATTCTACGCTCTTTGAGACTGGCTTGACGGGCCTGGTCCAATAGGCCTCGATCTCGACGCAACTAAAAAATAAAATAATAATAACAAATCATAATAGATCTAACTTATACTTCTAAAGAGACTCAATCTAGGAATACAATAACTCAGACAAATACAAAATTTTGGAATCGACCTGATGTCATGTTTTACGAGAATTCTACAAAAAATTTGACAAAACCTCCTCTGTAAAATGGACATCTTTCTACTAAAAAGTAGAGTCGATCCTGTAAGAAAACACACTTCTAACACCACAAACACAACACCTCGAATTGGGACCCCAAACTGCACAATTCCCAACCAAGGTTCACAAATTCACCAAAAATACATTTAAAATAATAGATATATTAAAAATCAATAATTTCCATAAATATCCTCAAAACACCAAAATAT
The DNA here is from genome assembly GCA_947683625.1 of Mallotus nudiflorus. NCBI lineage: Eukaryota > Viridiplantae > Streptophyta > Magnoliopsida > Malpighiales > Euphorbiaceae > Mallotus > Mallotus nudiflorus. The sequence goes on from CANTUR010000061.1 coordinate 3,396,662, forward strand.
AATATATTTAAACAATAAAACACCAAATAAAATTATTTTCACAATTATTAAATAAAAATCTCAAATAATAATATAATATTAATAAAAATCCAATTTTTCAATAAATTCAACATAAAATAGTAAAAATTCACTTTTATATATTCAAATATCTTAATTAGCATAAATATATATTAAAAGTTATTAAAAATCCATTTAATCACCAATTTAGTAAATAATATATTACTAGAATATAATTTTCAAAAATTAGTATTAATTAGTTAAAAATAGTAAATAATTTATAAAAATCATTTTAATACTCTAAATAATTCTAAACCATCTAAAACATAATATTTAACTAGAATATATTTGAGAAGCTTGAGCTATCACAATTAACATTTGTGAAGCAAATTTTCATGAATCAACCTAAATCAAGTTCAAAAAATAAAAAACCCTAAAACACATAAACTAAAAATTGGAGATATATAAAAATCTAAAGGTTTTGAGCTCAAATACAGCTCAGAAATGGACTCACCGGATGAAAAGCTTTTGAAAGAGTCCAGTCCGATGAGCTGGGGTGGCCAGAAACTCACCGGTAAAAGAAAGCTTCAAGTTTGGCTTCTCTACGTTTTCTGGCGATCTAGGCAGCTTTCTGGGGTGTTGAAGGTGGCAGACAGTAGCTGGAAGGAAAGGGAAGTGACGACGGTCATTGGTTACAGGCGGGGTGACTCCGGCGTGGTCTGAATGGCGGTGACCGAGAGTGAGAGAGAAGAAGAAGAAGAAAAGGAAGTTGACCCGAAAAAAATTTGACTTTTATATTTTTTTATTAGATTATAAAATTACCAAAATTCCCTTCACTCAAATTAATAATAAAATAATAATAATAATGAAAATGATAATAGTAACAATAATGTTAACAATAGTAGTAGTAGTAGTGGTAGTAATAATAATAATAATAATAATAATAATATTATTATTATTATTATTATTATTATTATTATTATTATTATTATTATTATTATTATTATTATTAACTTTAATATTGTCAATTAATCTCATGTAAAATAAATTATTTTTACGTAAATAATTCCTCAGAATAAAATACATAAATATTATCAGCAATTAACAATAATAATATATGAATAAAATTTAAAATTATTAATACTTCATATCCAAAAATAATATTATTTTATTTAAAATATTGGTAGGTCTTTACAATCTCCTCTCTTTATAAGAATTCGTCTTCGAATTCAAAGAAAAAGAATAAAAACAAGAGTCACCCAGGAAAGAGATAAGGATAAGAAGCTCGCATCTCTGCTTCAGTCTCCCAAGTATGCTCTTCTACGTTGTTGCTTCGCCACAACACCTTGACCATCAAAATCTGCTTCGAACGTAACTGACGAACTTGATAATCTCCAATCACAATAGGTTCTTCCTTGAACGTCAAGTCTTCATTCACTTTCACACTATCAGGCTGCAACACGTGTGAAGGGTCTAAAATATACTTCCTTAACATCAAGATATGGAACACTAGATGCACTTGAGACAAACTCAGAGGCAAAGCCAACTGATATGCAACCATGCCCACTCTCTCTAGAATCTTAAACGGTCCAATATATCTCGGTGCTAGCTTACTCTTTTTACCAAATCTCATCACACCCTTCATAGAAGATACCTTTAGAAATACATAATCTCCAACCTGAAACTCGACATCTCTACATCTCGGATCTGCATAGCTCTTTTGTCTGTTAACTGCGGTCTCTAATCTCTTTTTAATTATAGCAACCTTCTTAGCAGCATCCTGAAACATCTCAGGTCCAGTCAATGTTCTCTCCCCAATCTCATCCTAACTCAAAGGGGATCTACACTTCCTTCTGTATAAAGCCTCATACGGTGCCATCCTAATACTGCTATGGTATCTGTTATCATACGCAAACTCTATAAGTGGCAAATGATCATCCCAGCTACCTCCCATATCCAATACACACATCCTCAACATATCTTATAGTGTTTGGATCATCCTCTCAGACTAACCATCTGTCTGAGGATGAAAAGTAGTACTAAAATCAAGCTAGTGCCCATCGTTTCTTGCAACTTCTACAAAAAATGAGAGGTAAACACTAAACCTCTATCAGATACAATGGACACAGGTACTCCATGAAGGCACACAATGTGCTTAACATATAGCTTCACCAATCTAGCTACATAATAAGTTGCTTTCACAGGTAAGAAATGAGCAGACTTGGTCAACCTGTCCACAATCACCCAGATGGAATTGTATCCATCCTTAGAATAAGGTAAACCAACCATAAAATCTATAGCAATTCTCTCCCATTTCCACTCAAGAATAGGAAGTGGCTAAAGCTTCCCAGAAGGCTTTTGATGTTCAGCTTTCACTTGCTAACACGTCAAGTACTTAGCAATAAAATCAGCTACATCCTTCTTCAGTCCATCCCACTAGTACAAGTCTCTAATACTGTGGTACATCTTAATAACACCTAGATGTACGTTGTAGGCTGTAGAATGTGTTTCCTCAAGGATCTCTTCTCTCAAATTATCCATATCAGGAACACACAACCTATCATTGATCCATAAAATACCTTCCTCATTGAGTGTGAAATCAGTGAACTTCCCTGCACGAATATTCTTTGAAAGCTCTACTAGAATAGGATATCGACCCTGAGCTGCCTTAATCTTATCTCTCAACACAAATCAAACTCTGAATTGAGCTAACAGTCCACTAAATCTACTCATCTTCATCATCAGACCTTGATCCACTAACTGGTGCAATTCTTGGATCAATGGTCTCCTCTCCACACTGATGTGAGCAAGACTACCTAAGGACTTCCTACTCAAGGCATCTGCTACCACATTAGCCTTGCCTGAATGATAGAGAATCTCACAATCGTAGTCCTTTAGGAGTTCTAATCATCTCCTCTACCTTAGATTCATATCTCTCTGCTAAAAAATGTACTTAAGACTCTTGTGATCAGTAAAAATCTCACAAGTTACCCCGTACAGATAATATCTCCAAATCTTGAGAGCAAAGATCATTGTAGCCATCTCTAGTTCATGGGTAGAATAATTCTATTCATGCTTCTTCAATTACCTCGATGCATAAGCTATCACCCTACCATTATGCATCAACATATAACCTAGGCCAACTCTAGAGGCATCATAATACACCGTGAACTTATCTACTCCATTAGGCAAAGCCAAAACTAGATATGTGGTAAAATTCTCCTTCAGCAGCTGGAAACTGTTCTCACAAGCATCTGACCACTCAAACTTCATATTCTTTTGAGTTAAACGAATCATAGGAGTTGTAATTCTGGAAAAATCATGTATAAATCTCCTATAATACCTAGAAAACTATAAATCTCCATAACTGTAGTCAGTCTAGGCCACTCAGACATTGCCTCAATCTTCTATGAATCAACCTGAATATCATCTTTAGACACCACGTGTCCAAAGAATGCAACACTCTCCAACCAAAAATCACACTTCGAGAATTTAGCATAAAGTTGATGTTCTCTTAGTGTTTACAGTATAGTCCTCAAGTGATATACGCACTCCTCCACACTCTTCGAATATACTAGTATATCATCAATGAAGACTACTATAAACTAATCCATAAATGGTTTAAATATCCTATTTATTAGATCCATAAAAGCAACTAGTGCATTAGTCAACCCAAATGACATCACTAGAAACTCATAGTAGCCATATCGAGTGCGGAATGCTGTTTTAGGAACATCGGCTTCACTGATCCGTAATTGATTATAACCCGACCTCAAGTCAGTCTTAGAAAAGAACTGTGCACTATGAAGCTAATCAAACAAATCATCTATCCTCGGGAGAGGATACTTGTTCTTCACCATCACCTTGTTCAGCTTTTTGTAATCTATGCACAGTCTCAAGGTACCATCCTTCTTCCTCACAAATAGGACTGGTGCACCCTAAGGAGAAACAGTAGTTCTGATAAAATCCTTATCCAGCAATTTCTATAACTGCTCCTTTAACTCTTTCAACTCTGTAGGAGCCATTATGTAGAGCAGCATCAAAATAGGAGTAGTGCCTAGAACCACATCTATACAAAACTCAATCTCTCTGTGAGGTGGTAAACCTGACAATTCCTCAGGAAAAACATTAAGAAACTCACAGGCAATAGGAACATCTGTGAGTGACAACTTCTCTACTAAAATATCCCTGACTAATGCCAAATATCCCTAGTAACCCTTCCTCAACATCTTCCTAGCCGTAATAGCAGAGATGAGATTCTGAGGTGTAGAACTCTTATCACCCATAAACTTAAATTCTTCTTCATCTAGAATTTTGAAAATCACCTTTTTACTCTGATAATCCACAACGGTATTGTGCTAAGACAACTAATCCTGTAATATCCTGAGTTTTTTTTTAATATTTTTATATTGCATCGGGATATGCGGTGTTAATAATTTTTGTATATATTTATGATATTTTAAGAGTTGTTATTTGTTTAAAGCTAATTTTAATTATTTTACATTATTTTAAGTACTTTACGTAAAATTTTCCCGGGAATTGTATTTTCGGAGAAATTGACACGTAAATAATTTAATACTACTTATTTTGATTAGTTTTATGAATTTACATGAACTCATACATAATTTTAAAGTGCTAAAATAAATTGTATATATGTGTATTTATTTAAATTAATTAGAGCTTAATTAATTTCCTTAATTTTATTATTTAATTTTTTTGTATTAATTAATTAATTTTAAGTGTATAAATTATTAAATATAATAAAATATTTGTGTGGGAATATATGTATTACTATAATATAAGGTGGACATATATATATATACATATATACATTATTTTATAACAAAAAAAAAACAAAGTTTGCAGAAATTACCAAAATGTCATTGTCTCCTTTATTTTTCTTCCCAAACGGATTCCACCATTTTCAGCCACTTTCAAGTTGGTTTTCTTGCTGTTACTATGCCCCTCAGCCTTCCTCCTCCACCTCCAGCCATTTCTACCACCTAAAACTCCATTTTCCGGTGTGTTTTGGCCGGAAAATCAAGTAGAGGCCGAATTTAATCTCAACTCCGATCAAGGACTTTTCGGCCACCAAATTTGATTCCGTTGGTCTCTATCTTCTCTGAAAGCTCTGGTGAGTGTAATTTCAAGCTTTGTTTCACTTGATTTGGTCTAGAATTGCTTAGGTTTCAATTTCTTCAAATCAGCCATTTTGGGTTTTGAATTTTTTTTAGCTTCAATTTGATTGATTCATGAAAACTTCCTTCACAAACTTTTTTTATAGAAGCTTAATCTACAGGATGCAATTTTTTTAGAATTTTTAGAATTTATTTTGATTTTTGTGAATTTTTTATTATTTTATTAATATTTTCTAATTTTCGAAAATTAATTAATTAAATTATGAAATTGTGTTTTATGGTGATTATAGGAGTTCAAATGAATTATAGAAATTTATTTTTAATTTTTGTGAATTTTTATATATTTATTTGGAATTTATTAAATTTATGTAATTTTGAAAAATAGGGTTAATTATGTGTTTAATTGAAATAAATTGGTAAATTGAGTATATTTATTGATATTATTGAATTAAATGTTGAGAAAATTAATTTTGAGTAATTATATTATTTTTGGTGAATTTTTAGATTTATTTTAGTAAATTTATATATAGGGGTACTTTGGTAATTGTACACTAAATTGGCTAAAAATATAATTAAATTGGTTTTAATAATTATTTGAGCTATAAAAATAATTTCTGCAAATTTTTAGTATTTTTAACTAATTAAAACTATTTTTCGTAAATTATTTTCAAATTATATATAATATACTATTTTTCTAAATAAATGAGTTTTTATTGATTTTTAGTATGTTTTAGGGTTAATTATGTAATTTGAATTTATAAAATGTATTTTAGTTGATTTTATGAATTTATTGAGAATTTGTTGAATTTTAATAATATTTTATTGAAATTTGGATTTTTATTATAATTATCAATGAAATAATTATTTTCAGTATTTTAAATATTTGATTTACTATATTTTGATTATTCAAGGGTATCTTTGGTATTTATGACATTTAAATGTGTTTTGTGTATATTCTATGAATTGTGAACCTCGATCGGTAAATTGTAGTTTGGAGTCCGACCGAGGGATTGTGGTTGTGAATTTGGTGTTATTCCGAAGTATGCTTTCCTTGTAGGATCGGCTCTACTCTTTGAGTAGAGAGATGTCCATTTTACAGGAGAGCTTCTGTCGGATTTTCGGTAGAATTCTCGTAAATGATGTCCGGTCAAATTCCTATTCTAATTCTGTGTCTAAAATTCTAGATCGAGTCTTTAGAATTTTCGTTAAATTTATTCTAATTTCATGTTGTCATTTGTTTGTCTAGCTGCGCCGAGACCGAGGCCTAACGGATTAGGCCCGTCGAGTTTGTCTCGTGGAGTACTAACATGTGAGTTATTATACTATATATATATGCACTGCATATAGGGTGCATTATTTAGAATTTTTCATTTTCATTGTATGTTTTAAAAGTTATTTAAATTATAATATTTTTGGTATATCTAGGGTTGCATTTTTATATATATGCATATTAAATAATTATGCATGTTAGTTTGATATATGCACATTAAACAATTAGGTTTAGGTTTAATACATTTGAGTAATATACACATGTTTTAATATGTACACTTAGACATAATTATTTTATTAAATGATTAGTATAATTTAGGTTTATTCTTAAATAATTGTATGTTAAATTATAAACCTACACTTAAATTATTTTTAAGTTTATTTTTGGTATATTTTGATTTATTTCCAAATAAATACATGTTTTATTATTAAATTAAACCTAACACATTAGTGGTATATTTAGGATTTATTTTTGATATATGCATGCTAGATAATTAGGTTATTTTTAGTATATTTGTGAATATATGTTAAACCTAAACACATATTTAAATGAACATTTATACATAAATGTTTTATTAAATGATTTGTGTACTTAGGGCATATCTTTTGTATATTTAAGTATATTTTTAAGAAAATGCATGTTATATTATTGTTATACATTTAAGTTGTTTTTAACAATATTAATGATTTATCTTTAGTTTATTTCATATTTTATTTGACACACACACACACACACATATATATATATATACCTGAAGTATACTAGGTATATTTTGGGTATATTTTTGGTATATATATATATATATGGTTGGTTTTACTATTATGAATATTGTTCTACATTAATTATTTTCCAAATGAATGATTTATTCTAAGTGAAGGATATCAATAGAATGTGCTTCCTAGTGGGCAGCACTAGGACCGTGTACGTACCGGTACGATAGATAAGGATTGAGTGAGAGTTAATTTTGGGTGATTACAATTGATTAGATTGATTTGACTGAGATTAATGGTATGATAGATAGTGTGATTGGGGGGCCAATCACACTGATAGTCAGACTGCTAGAGCTCGATCGACTTAGTGTCTCGAGGCCAGTCTATTGTCCATAGTGGAATGAATCTATTGGGTTGATTGAGATGTGAGGTGATAGATAGTGTGATTGCTAGAGCTCGATTGACCAAGTATCTCGGGGCCAATCACACTGACAGTTAGACTGCTGGAGCTCGGTCGACTTAGTGTCTCGGGGCCAGTCTGCTGTCCAGATTGGAATAAGTATTCTATTTGGAATCAAGTGAGCCTGCATGGCTAGAGTGATGATGGTATTGTTGAGGTTGTTATTATTAGGGTTCTATGGATCCTTCATGAATTTAATTAAACGTTTTCCTACATTCTGTATATTTATAAAAGTAGAGTTTGGCATTCATATGAAATGTGTGTATATACATATATATATAAGAATGCCTGATTGTTATGGTTTAGTTTGCATGTATATATAGTATAATAATTCACTTAGTGAGGTCTTACCCCCCTCAATTATTTTTTTCAGGAGATCCCATATCGTCAGACCTTAGTTGTAGAGTTCCTCGCCGGTGTTCTTCAGTCCCGGCTATTTTATGAAAATGTATATTCTGAACTCTTATTTGTATTCTAGAAACTGCAGTATTAGTGTTATTGTATCAGAAGAGTATTATATTATTTTGATATTGTATACTCTGAAAAATTTGTATTTGATTATTACGATATGTATACATTTATGAAAGGATTTGGAGTATTTATTTTATATATTGATTCAAAAATTTTTTATTCGATCGTACTTTTATTTAATTATTACATGATTTTATTTTCTTAGGCTTGCTACGGGTTCTGGATTCGAAAGAATTCTCGTTCCCTAGCGCCGGTCATGACTCCTAGTTTGGGTTGTGACAAATCCATACCCAGAATCAAATCAAATTTCATCACATCCCATAGCACTAATTCTATTAGCAATTCTCTACCTTCGATGAACACTGGATAACCAAAAAAACAATGTTGGTGTCCAACGAATTGCTTAGAGGAGTGGTGACAGACAAAGGAAAAGCCATCCTCGAAGCTTGCCAATATGACTTCGAAGCAAAAATAGGAGATACGAAGGAATGTATGACACTCGGATCAAATAAAACCCAAGTATCCAAGTAACAAACAGGAATAACACCTGCCACAATGGCATTAGATGCCTGAGCATCTTGCTGAGTGAGGTGGAAAACCCTAGCCTAACTTCGACCTCCTTGCTGACTGGTAGAAGCCTGACCAAAACCTCTAACACCTCCTCTGGTACCTCTACCACATCCTTGCTGAATAACAATTTGAGTTAAACTCAAGTGCTGAGTTTGAGGTAACTGAAAAGGAACTGGTGCTGTACTAGCAATCGATTGCTGTGAAAACTGCAGAATCTGCTATGGCTAAAAACCAGAATAGGGACATGATCTGGCAAAGTGTCCCGTCTATCCACATCAAAAACAAGTCAGTGGCGCCATATAACACGATCCCTGATGGACTCTACCATATGTCTGATAGACGTTGGCTGCTGATCCTAAACTCCGACTACTAGTACTACTAGAAGCACCTAACCCAAATCTGATCGGTCTGAGCTATTCCCCATGACCATATCTACTACTCCTATGCACTCTCTACTGTTGCCTCTAGCTCTACTGTATTGTGGCTCTCTGTTGATTACTCGAACCAATTTGAAAGGTCGAATATGGAGTAGTCTGAAATCCTCCTGAACCCAACTGATAATAATCAGTCATAGCTCCTTGACTGACCAATCTTAACTCAATCTCCTTAGCCAACTCTATCATCGACTCTAGAGTAAGGCACGCAGTAGGCATCCCAGTAAAATAAAAACCCATACCAGTGATGTACGTAATGATAGCAAAATACTGATCTCCTATAAGATCCTCTACATATCTGCTAAGTCAGAGAAACTCTCTAATGTAGTCCTCGATAGATATGTCACCTCTGGTGATGCTCGTCAGATGAAGTCTGTAGCTCATACGAAGTGGCTCTAGGTAGAATCTCCTTATGAATCTCTCTCTGAACTAAGCCCAGGTCATCATCGTCATGTATGACTAAATCACCTAAATGAACCAATCCAGGGCTAGTCCCTTAATAGATAACTCAACAATCATGATCCATTGATACTCGGTGTGAGCAGTCCGAGTCCTCATCTCAATCACGTGCATAAAGTCAAATAGATTTGATGTCTTATCAAAAGCTATCTGACCAACTCTGACATAGAACAATGCTGCCTCAGGGTCAAACATACCCTGTTGATAGGCAGGCTGAATCGGTGATATAACTGGAGGTATCACATCATCCTCATACTCTGGCTCTATAGGTTCCTCATCCTGTAGCTCTCATTGTCTACAGTGACCTGCCGCTCCTCGAGGTCTACCTCGACTCGCTAGCAGCTCAAGAGGTAAAACCTCATCCTGAAAGGACTTATCATCCTCGCCCTCCACGATTGGTGGAGCGACACACGCTAACCTCCTTATTCTGAAAAGACAAATCAAAAAGATTCAGACAAAGCAGACAATCTAGCGGTTATGCATAATACTAAATCAAGGAAAACTTATCAAAGACATACTCGAACCTAAATAACTACAGTAGTTTTAAAAAAAACAAGACCCTAAAAACCTAGGTCCATAACTCTAATAACCTAAGGCTCTGATACCAACTTCGCTTTGTACCAACTTTGTCACGATCCAAACCGGGAGTCATGACCCGTGCTAGGGAACGGGAATTCTTTTAAATCCAAAACCCATAGCAAGCCCTAAAAGAATAAAAGCATGCAATAAATAAATAAACCATAATTAAAACTTAAATCGATATAAAATAAATTCTCAATGTCATATCATAAAATAAAATATTTTATATAATATTCAAAGAAAGGTCTCTGATATTAAAACCATTTTACAAACACCAGGTACAACTACTATTGCAGTTTTTTAGATTACAATAAAATTAGATAAGTAATTTATATAAACTAGCCGGCTAAAGAAGTTCGGCGTATGGGCCTACTACTAAGGTTTGAAGACAAAGAATCTCCTGTAAAATAAATAACTAAGGGGAGTCAGACCTCATTGAGTAAATTATTATATTATATATACATGCATCTTTTAATGTCATATGCAATCAAACATCAATATATGTAATAAACATATACAAGCATTTCACATAGATGTTGAAATCACTTTTATGTATAATAAATGCTGAAAAACATTTATTTTTAATGAATGATCAAATAGAACCCTAATTAATCACAACCTTAAGCAAAAATATCTCACTAGCCATATAGGGTCACTTAATTCCAAATTAATTTTTTTATTCCTTTTTGGATAGTAGATTAGCCTTGAGACACTAAGTTAACTGAGCTCCAATAATCTTATTGTCAATGTAATTGGCCTCGAGACACTAGGTCAACTGAGCTCCTACAATTACACTACTCAATCACATCAATCTCGAAATCAATCAAATAAAAGTCACCTCAAGTGATTAAATAACTCAACCCTAAAATCTATCGCACCAATTCGTACATGGTCCTAGTGTTGCCCACCTTCAAATAAAATTCAATATATATATGGGAAATAAATAATGCATATTTAAGCATAATAACATTTATAACAATGAAATAAACCATATATATACAAAAAATATACCGAAAATATACTAAGTATAGTTCAAATATATATATGCTATAAAAATCCAAAATCAACCATAAATATACCGAATATAAACCATGAATATACCAAAAATATTCTAAATATATATTGAAAATATAACATGTATATATATTGAAATATACCAAAAATATACTGAAAATATACCTAACATATACTAAAACATTTAATAAAACAATTCATGTATAAACAGATATTAAAATATGAATACTCAGTATCATGCATTCTATGTGCGATGTATATATAAAATAATAACTCACAATTCTGCGTTCCTCAAGACTGGTTCGATAGGCCCAGTCCAATAGGCCTTGGTTTCGGTATAACTAAAAAATAAAATAATAATAACAAATCAAAATAAATCTAACTTATACTTCTAAAAGACTCGATCTAGGAATACAATAACTCAGACAAATACAGAATTTCAAAATTGATCCGATGTCACGTTTTACGAGAATTCTACAAAAAATTCGACAGAACCTTCTCTATAAAACAGACATCTCTCTACTAAAAAGTAGAGCCGATCCTGAAGAACATACACTTATAGCACCACAAACTCAACATCACGGGTTGGGACCCAAAACTATACAATTCCTAACTGAGGTTCACAAATTCATTAAAAATACATTTAAAATAATAGATATATTAAAAATCAATAATTTCCATAAATATCCTCAAAATAACAAAATATAATATATTTAAATAATAAAACACCAAATACAATTATTTTCACAGTTATTAAATAAAAATCCCAAATAATAATATAATATTAATAAAAATCTAATTTTTCAATAAATTCAACATAAAATAGTAAAATAACTTTTATATATTCAAATAGCTTAAATAGCATAAATATATATTAAAAGTTATTAAAAATCCATTTAATTACCAATTTAGTAAATAATATATTATTAGAATATAATTTTCAAAAATTAGTATTAATTAGTAAATAATTTATCAAAATCATTTTAATACTCTAAATAATTCTAAAACCATCTAAAACATAATATTTAACTATAATTATCACAAAATTACCCAATTAACTCAATAATACCAAATATACATAATATAATTAATATACTAAAAAATTATATAAATTCACCAAAAATTATTTACTCACATTAAAAACACAAATTCAACTAAATTTTCAATAAAAATAATTAATTAACATAATTATAAAAAAAATTCAATATTTAATATTAAAATAATAAAAAATTAACAAAAATTTAAATTAATTCAAAAAAATTCACAAAAAAAATATTTGAGAAGCTTGAGCTACCACAATCAACATTTGTGAAGCAAGTTTTCATAAATCAACCTAAATCAAGTTCAGAAAATTCAAAAACCTAAAACACATAGACTAAAAATTAGAGATATCTAAAAATCTAGAGGTTTTGAGCTCAAACGGAGCTCAGAAATGGACTCGCCGGATGAAATTATTTTGAAAGAGTCTGGTCCGATGAGCTAGGGTGATCGGAAACTTGCCAAAAAAAGAAAGCTTCAAGTTCGACTTCTTTGTGTTTTCCAACAATCCAGGTAGCTTTCCGGTGTGCTCAAGGTAGCAGATGGTAGCTAGAAGGAAGGGGAAGCGATGGCGGTCATTGGTTGTAAGTGGGGTGGCTCCGGCATGGTCTAGATGGTGGTGACAGCGAGTAAGGGAGAAGGTATTATGTTTACTAACCACTGGGTGTCATCCACTACTTTCAAAAATTTTGCCTTCAACTGCCTTTCTACTTCTTTTTTTATTAAGAGAGCCTATTTTGACCTTAATCTTTTTTTCTTATGCTTTATTGGCAATATATAAGGATAAGTAAGGATCTTATGCTCTATGATTTCCATGTCAATACTTGGCATGTCCTCATAGCCCCAAGAAAATACTTTCTGTCTTTTTTAATGTTTCTTTTATTTTTTCTCTCTCATCATGAGTTAAATAAAAAATAAGTAATATATTTTTAGGGTTATCATTTATGCCTAAATTAAATTATTAAGTTTGCATGGAATTAATGTCAAACATATGTATGAAATGATAATCACAAATAGAATAACTATTAAGAAACACATTGCACAAAAACAAAAAAGACTTTGTTACATTCACTTTTGAAAAGGACAAGTCATCAATTTTAAATAAAGTAGTAAGGGAAACATCAAAGTCATCATTAAAAACATCCATAATGGAATTAAAGACACAGGTTTTGAGATCCAGCTCCTCATTCTGACCATCAGTGTCTTTCATCCCCAGAGCAGCAATGTTTTCCTCAAACTCTTCCTCAATTGGTACCAGCTCTTCCATAGGAGTCACTTCAACAGCAGCTTTCTTCACTTTGTCCATAAACTTAGTAAAGATCTTAAATCATGGAATTACCTTTTTAGTTATCAGTAGAGGTTTAGGAGTTCTTATGTATGGATAATCGGTGCCCTCTTTAGTGAACATATCCTATAGCCTTTGTTTCTCAATGTCAGTAGCAACCTCTTCCTCATCTTCAGAATCCTCAGGCCTAGAATATCTTATCCCATACTTTAAAATGGGAATTTTTGGCTCCACAAACTCAGAAGGTCCTTACTGGTTCTTCCTAAGTCCCATACTAGGAAGAAAGTCCATATTGCGCATCATGTTCAGAACCCTCTCATCCATCTCATCTTTATAAATCATATAGACTTTAAAGCTTAGGCTTATAGGAATCTTTTTAGGAGCTAGCTTTAAATCAGCCACAACATCCTCATTTTCTACAAAGATGGTGACAATCTTGCCTTCATGCAGAAACTTAATTTTCTTATGGACAGTAAAGGGTACACTACCTAGAGGATGAAACCATGGCCTTCCTAACTGGACAATAATAGGGATATCAATTATAAGCAAGTTAATCTAAGTCTTGATAGGTCTCGTCTTGACCAAAGCCCTGAATGTCCCTTCAACGGGTCTCTTCGTGTCATTATAAGCCTTGATAATCACTTTAGAAGGTTTCAAATCCATTACATTCAACCCTAAATTTGACAAAAATTTTAATGGACACACATTAATGGTAGAACCATCATCTACTATCACACAAGAGGTCATCTTTCCTTTTACTTCAGTCTTGATGAACAAAGCTTTGTGATGGTCCCTTCCCTCTAATGGAAAATCATCATTAGTGATGGTCCCTTCCCTCTAATGCAAATCATCATCAGAAAATACAATGGCTCCTTAAGGGGTTTCCATCAACGAATGAACCATCTGTTCAGGGGTACAGTTGGTAGAGACCTTTTTCTGGTCTAAGGCAAGAACCAATGCTTCCCGGTGGTCCTTGGAATGCATAAGCAGCTCCCAAACACTAGCAATGGTCTCTTTATCTCTTTTCACCTCTTCTTTTGGGTTCTCTGCCTTTTCTAGTTTAGATTTGGTTTGCTTGATTTCTTTCCCTTTTTTTTACTTTTCCAACCAAATGATTCCTTTCAGTTTCATCATTTCCCCATAAATTAATATGTTCCCCATCTTCATCATTGGAGCTCTAAATATCCAAGACATGCACAGTAAGCTCTATGGGTTGTTTATTTTGGTTAAGGTCTTTTAGTAACTTAAGAATGGCATTAATAAAGGAATTAAAGACTTCTTCCTCTATTAATCCGATATTTATCATAAGAATGGGTGCGTTTGATGGTGGTACATTTCAATAAATGGGTAAAAGGTTATTTTGAGTGTTTGGCTTTCGAGTCTTAGGGTTAGTGATCTTACTTACATGAATCAAGTCTTGGATTTTGTGCTTTAGTTGGGCGTAATTATCGATGTCATGCCTAATGGTCTGGTGAAATTTGTAAAAGAGTTTTAGGTTGGTGTTTGGCATAGGTTGTTGTGAAGGTAAGGGTCATAATAACTTCTTCTCACTCAGCTTTTTAAGAACTTTAGAAAGAGGTCGCCCTAAATTAGAAAATCTTTGGGGTTTCCTGACAACATTAATCTGCACACTATTGCTTGGTTGTCTGATAGTATTGATTTGCACATTACTGCTTAAGCTGATTCCATCCTTGCCCTTAGATCTTCCCCAAAAGAATATATTTTCTTGGGCCAAATCTGACTCTTTCTGGACCTCAAATCTATACAGCTCTTTAAAGTTTTGGGTCCCAAGGTCCTTTAATTTTTCAGGCCATATCGAAACATACCCTTCCATTGCCAGCATCAATTGATCTAACTCAGTAGGCCTATGTCTCATTTAAGCTAACTTCCCCCTTTAATGAATTGAGTAATCAGTAAAGACTTATTGAACTTCTATTTGGTATTCTACAAATCCCTTAGAGATAATTCCAATTAAACATTGAGACTATACTGCTTCATAAATGCAGCGCATAATTTTTTTAGTTGGACTAGACATGTAGTTCCAAAGCATAATACCAACAGATCAGTGCACCCTCTAACGATATGGGGAATTTTTTGACTATTTAGGCCTTAGTAAATTTAATGGATTTCATATAAGTCATATATTGCTTTAAATACAAATGTGGGTCCTCAATTCCAGAGTACTTCTTCATGTCAGGGAATTTGAATTTTTAAGGTAATGGATCATCCTCTTCATCTAGATTCAAGTCAATATAGTCCATCATAGCATCCATGCCTTTTTCTTTCATCATCATTTGCATATGGGCCATGGCTTTAGTCATATTCTTGGCCTAGTCGGATTATTTCACATTCTCAGTTTGGCTTACATTCTTCTCACCTACTGGGTCAGCTATCATTATCATGTTATCCTCTTCCCTTTCTTTTACTAGAATCTCAACATCAAGGTTAATCGGGTTAGCCGATTATACAGGTTGGTTTTCCTTGATTATTTTAGTTATTTCCCCATTATTTATCTCATCATAAACTAAGTTTCAACAAATACTTCTTCTTTCAACTGTGCTTTAAAAGCCTGGGGATCAAAACTTCCTCCCATTTCTATCTCTGAATTTCTAACTAAGTTCCTAGAACTAGACTGGACCTACCCAGATGAGCTTGAAGGATCTATATTGCTGTAAAACCATATGTCAGAATTATGCATGAAGTGTATGTATGATATGTAGGTCTGTTTTATCATTTTAAGGAAATGAAGAAAGAAACTAAATAAACACACTTAATATACACAAAAAATAGAAACAAAATATAAAGCTTCAAAAATGATAACTTCCACCCTTATCCCTCCCGCACATATATTCAATGGAGAGTTTTTTGTCCTAGAATTTTTTAATCTAGGCTTTAATTATCAACAGTGGATAACATGACCGACATATGTAAGAAACTCTTAAAATGATGCAAATAGGTAATGGATTTCTTAAATAAATCCAAAGTCCATCCTCAATGGTCCAAGAATGACATTAAGGCCTTACCTTATCAAAACCCGTCTCAATAGGCCACAATAAGTATGAAAGGCCCACTTTGGCGATATCCACTTGAAATGGGCTAAAAGTTGGCATAAAAACCCCATCTCGACAAGGTCCTATTTATAATGGGCTTGGGTTTTATTTTAAAAATCCTTTAAAAGGCATAAAACGCATGCATTTGGGAGAATTCCTAAGGAAAATTATTAAGTCACTACATGAGCTTGAGTCTCAGGTAATAAGCTTCAGCTCCCACAATGATATACATCCATATGCGTCTCCCCACTTAAGGGTCCATATGACATGGATAAGTATATGTTATGAGTAACAATAATCAAATATTCCACTACTGAGTTTGAGTGAAACGTAAGTAGTAAAATAATGATTATTATTGGGTTAATTGGGATTGGAGTGCTCATTATGTACAAAAAGTGTAGTGAATGCAATAAAAATGCAAAAAAAATAAAGGAATAATTAAAGATAATAAATTACAAAACACTTGGAATTAGTTTCTCTATCCCTAGTGGAGTTGCCATTGTAGATGGTGGGGTTTGGGGGCATGCGTAAGTATTTAGCAACCATGGCATTGTGCGAGCTCAAAGCCCACTAGGAAATATAAAATAGATCTTAAAGCTTACTCAGAGATAGAGTTGCCACTTGGATAAAAGTCAGGACACACTTATAGGATAACTAGATTCTACAAAGGTTCCCAGTAGCCGTCATTAAAGAACAGGTTTGGAAACTAGGTATAGGCTTTTGAATACCCATCCAACCTTACGGTTGGCCTCTATTTGTGTTTTGTAATTTATTACCTTTAATTATCCGATTGCTTCTTTATTAACATGCAAATTACAATTGTCTTCAAACCATTTATTAAATTTTATATTAAAGTCTGAATTTGCACATTAGTCCCATTTTTAGACTTATAGCCTGACATTCAATATAAATAAAACAAATAATAATAACAATTATACATTCCAAATGAATGGAGAAAAGATTAGGGATTATAATACTTTGTTAAAATAAAGTATAAAAAATAAAAAATAAATCAAAGTAAATAAGCATTAAACTGATCATAAATGTAAATAAAAGGCCAAAAGGGTCATGAGCTAAAAGTGAATGATCAAGATCACTCCAGTTCTGTGTGATAAATAAAATATTAGCTTCCAAAACATATAAAAGCCTACAAAAGGAACCACTAAGTCAATTTATGGATTAAGTAAATATAAATAAAGATTACAAACATTTGAATATTGACCCAAAGCAAGATAGTGAAAATGATCATGTACAGAAAACTAAGAGTACAAAAATAAAGGAATTCATAAAATTTAAACCATGCAAGATTTACAAGAAATATAAAAATAAGGTCGTGCAAGACCCTATCAGAGTGGCAATCGCCTTACGGTAGTTGAAGAGGCATCACCTGATAAACAGGCACAAGTGACTCTCAAAACTAATAAAGTTTTATTTCAAGCAGGGATCAACTAATGTAGATGAATTAGATTCACAACCTCACTTAAAACCTTAATGGATCATGTTAAGGACATGACATCATATAGGCAATGAACACAAGAAAGTGAGTAGGCAAGCAAATAAATAAGAGGTTATGCAAATCTATAACTTTAACATTGAAGAGAAATAGAGATCATTACTGAAATATGAGCTTTTCTAATAAGTTGACCCTTAGAGTTAGATGTGGGTGTTAAACTTCACCTGAATACAAGATTTTTCCCTTTCTTCCTTTAAGAAAATGATCTTTTTAGACTTGATTCCACTTCTTCCCTTACTTAAGAACCCTTTTTTTTCTCCTTTCAGAGCTCCCTTTTTTTCTAAAGCTTTTTTTTTTATAATGGTTACCAACCTTTCTCTCTCTTTCCTTCTTCTTTTACCCTTATGCCTAGCCCATCCCCCAACTTCCTACCTTTATCATTGCACTTTTTAGCTCTCCCTTTCACCCAAAAATTCTCTCCTTACACAAAAGATTGAGTTTCAATCGAATGTAGGCCCATCAAGTTGGCCACCATTATTGCTTTTATATGTAATGCAGAGGCAAGTGGTTGCCACAAAGGCAGTGCCTTTGCGATGAGGCGATCGCCTCATCGGTAGCATGCCATAGAGGCGATCGCCTCTTCAAAAAGGCATTGTTTCTTTCGCCCGGCCCTGCATTGGGCCTAATGGGCCAAAGCATATTGAGCTCGCTTTATAGGTTTGGGCTTGGATTTTGGGGTTTTAAACTCTTAAGTCCACTTTCAAAAAGGTTATGAGCTTTCTCTTGCATTCAAGCTTCAAATTTTCTAATCATCGGGTTTTGTTGTAGGCCAATCAAATCAAGCATCCACAATTCGTCCCCTATTATAGGTCGATCGAACTAGGTGTCTACAAATATTTATTAATTAACATTTTATTTTAAAAATTTATTTTAGAGTGTAAAATTATTTTTGAAAATTAATTTATTCTTAAAAAATATTTATTTTGAAGCATATGTCACTTATTTTCTTAAAATAAAATTGACATTAAAATTTACAAAATTTATTGAAAAGTGTAAAAAATACTATTAAAAATTATTAAATTATATATGTTTATTATTAAAAAATATAATAATCAATAAATGTTTTTTTATCTAATCAAGAAAAAAAAAACTCTATTCTACGTATTTTATAGCAAAAGGTATAGAAAAACCTTTGAACTTTTATGACAAGAGCATTTAACACCGTAAATTAAAAAAGTATATTAAAATCCATAATTTTTTAAAAATGGTTCAAATAGACCCTTTTTTAAATTTACAATATTTATTATTTAACATTTTATTTTAAAATTTTATTTTAGAGTGTAAAATTATTTTTAAAAATTAATTTATTCTTAAAAATTATTTATTTTGAAGCATATGTCACTTATTTTCTTAAAAATAAATTTACATTAAAATTGACAAATTTTATTGAAAATTTTAAGAAATATCATTAAAAATTAGTAAATTAAATATGTTTATTCTTAAAAAATAATTATTATTTAAGACTATTTTTATTTTTAAGAATAAAAATATTTTTATTCATGAATTCATGAATAAAAATATTTTTCATAAAGTATTATTTCACAATAATTTTCATAAATAAAAATATTTTTATTCTTCAAAAATAAAAATATTCTTAAAAATTATTATTTTTTAAGAATAAAAGTATATAGTTTAGATTAAGTTAAATCAATAATTTTTTAATGATATTTTATACACTTAATCAATAATTAAATATTAATTATTAAAATATTATTAGAATTATTGATTTAAATTATTTTTTCAATTTTAATTATTCTTAAAAATAAAGTATTCTTAAATAATAATTATTTTTTAAGAAGAAACATATATAGTTTAATAACTTTTAATGATATTTCTTACACTTTTCAATAAATTTTGTCAATTTTAATGTAAATTTATTTTTTAAAAAATAAGTGACATATGCTTCAAAATAAATAATTTTTAAGAATAAATTAATTTTTAAAAATAATTTTATAATCTAAAATAAATTTTTAAAATAAAATCTTAATTAATAAATAGTTTAAATTTAAAAAATGATCTATTTGAACTATTTTTAAAAGTTTATGGGCCTTGATGTACTTTTTTTTAGTTTATAGTGCTAAATGCCTGTCACAAAAGTTCAAGGGTTTGTTTGTACTTTTACCTATTTTATATATATATATATATATAATCGAATTTCAATATTGAGCTAAAAAATCATAGGTTTTTTTTTTTTTTTTTGTATGTTTAAAATTTGTAAAATTGAACAAGTTGGGTGTAATTCAATGTAATGCTTTATCAAAAAAATTATCACATTATAATTGCATGAGCTGCAAAAATAATAATAATTATAATAGAGTTATACAACTTAATTTTGTAGGGATAAACTATTTTCATTTAAAAAAAAAGAAATATTTGTTTTAATACCAAACTGAACTATATCAAAATTATTCTTTTTAGAGAAATTTTCAAGTTATTATTCAGCAAATTCTTCCTAGTGGTGAAAGTAGATAATTGTATTTACTCAAAGAAAAATCTCTATAATTGTAATAACAGATATTGAAATAAGTTGACAAAAATTAATCTCATTTACATAATATTTTGAGTTCCAACTATGATTTACACAATCATATTAGATAGTTATTTAAAGACCTTTATTATTATTGTAAATCGAAGTGAATTTATTAAAATTTTTATAAATATTTTGTACCCAAAAAAATTATCTCTGCTGCTGTGTTCAAATTTCAATTTTTGGGGAGGAAGACTTAATTTTTGTCTCTAAGAGGATTTAAAAATTTTTGGGAAACCAAAACGCGGGCAAAAACATGCGTTTTCATATTTTCAAGCACGCGCCCATTTTTAAGCTCAGTAATTTTCTATCAAATTCCCCCCACCAATCACATCCAACAACATCCCATCCAACGGCTATTAATCTATCTTCAACCCTTCGCACGGATCGCCATATAATCCAACGGCCACCTACAACACCTCTCCCATCTATAAAAAACCAACCCAAGTCCGTAACCTCACAGAAACGCACAATCGATTGCAAAGGGAGCGAAAAAAAAACAGAGAAAAGAAATGTCAGGAAGAGGAAAGGGAGGAAAGGGGCTAGGAAAGGGAGGAGCAAAACGGCACCGTAAGGTGCTGAGAGATAACATTCAAGGCATCACCAAGCCTGCGATTCGGCGTCTGGCCAGGCGTGGCGGAGTGAAGCGTATCAGCGGTTTAATCTACGAGGAGACTAGAGGCGTTTTGAAGATCTTTCTGGAGAATGTGATTCGTGATGCTGTTACTTACACCGAGCACGCTCGCCGGAAGACTGTTACTGCTATGGATGTTGTTTATGCTTTGAAGAGGCAGGGTAGGACCCTTTACGGTTTCGGTGGTTAATAAGATCGATTTCCATTTTTTTTTTAAAAAAGTTATTAGTGTTAGGGTTTGTGTTTGTGTTTTTAGCAGTGGAATTGTTGTTGAAAAGCTGTTATGTTCTAAATCATTTGATGTTAATGAAAAAGCTTTTAATTTTCTGTTACTCTGTTTGAATGGTGAGAAAATGGTGTGTGAATTTTGTAAAGGGCAAGCGAATTCATTTCAGACTCTAATTCAATTGATACCGTGTTTATGAACATTTCTGAGGAAACGTAAATTGTGTAAGGTATTATAATGCCATTGAAGTCAATTTCTAGTGTTTGCTTGGTTGAATTTCACTAGGAATTTGTATCATTGTCAAATTAAATTGTTTTAAAAAAATAATTGGTTTTTGAATATTAATTTTTGTATGATAATTTTAGGAATTCATACGTACTTGATCATAATAATAGAAGATGGCATATTTGATTGTTTTTGAGAGCCATGCTTCTACAGGTGTAACAGGATTTTTGCTCTGTTTTTGGCCCATGAAGTTGTTGCTGCTGCTGCTGCTGTTGCTGTTATATAGGGTGCAGAACTACATGCTTTTTTCTTACCTGTGAACAGTATAATATTATATATTTAAAATTAAATTATTAAATATTAAAATTAAACTTCTATTAAAGTATGTTCGCAAGATTTACGAGTCGAGTTTTGTATATTTTAAATATAATTTAAATTTATTTTATTTATTAAATGAACCTCAATATACAAGTTTTTATCGAATTGAACACCAAATTATTTACAAATAGTTTGACTCGTTTACAGTTTTACTGTAGAATGCACCTTTGTTATGTTTAGTAAATTAAAATTAGTTAATAAAGGGAAAAATGGAAATGTCTAAAAAGAAAAGAAAATTTTAAATTATAATATGTTTTGAACTTTAAATATTTTACACTCTAATTTGGGGTAATTAATTTGAGGTGAAAAATTTCCCTTCAATTCTCTTCCACTTCTATAAACTTTTAATAACCAAACAATACAAAATTTAATTTTCCTTCTATTCTCTTCTCTTCCTTTTTTATTCCCCTCAATCCATGCATGTTAAGAAATGAATTTTAAACTCAAAAAAATCAAATCAAATTAATTATAAATTTGGTTAAACATTATCATATATGTCTTAAAATTTATGAATAAAATATATAAATTAATAAAATATGTATTAAATGTTTAAATAAAAACATTATCATAATACAATTTTTTGGAAAAATTATAATATTATTTTTATAAATAAATACTTTAAAAATATTTTATAACACATAATTATAATATTAATTTTTAATATGTAAAAATAATTATAATCTTAATTTTTTTATATAAAAAATTATAAAATATGTTTTACACAAAAGAAAATTTTAATTGCTAAATGATATCAATTCTCATTTCTCTTCAATCAAAAATTTTATTAAAATTTACATTTTTTCCCTCTCTCGTTTTTAATGCAAGCTTAAAACCTATATCTAGGACTCCAAAAAAATAGAGCCCACAAATGAATATATTGCAATTATATCATGAATTCTTATTTATATTGCAATATATGTGAAACATTTTTTTTTTTTATGATTTCCCCTTTACTCTTTTTTTTTAACTCATCCTCGTCTATGGTGACCTCGCTTCTCCTTCTTGCACTTCTTGCACCACATCGATCGATTTCCCTCCCACAGGAACAAACAACTCTATCTGAGCCAACAGTTGTGTTTACTCGGACTCTCTCCGAAATCCTTAAGCAACTCAACAAGAAGGTCCCAAATTCTCTAATCAGGCAACGCCTTGAGGATGGCTTCTCTGTTAAATACATGCCCTGGTTGGTACTCTTTTTACTACAAACTCTTTGCTTAGCCTTACTTTTATTTTCAAATTGCACCGAACAAGATTATTCAACCATAAAAATCTCTGCTTTCTTGATCTTTCTTTGTTTCCTCAAACACATTGAAAAATGGAGAATGAATCTTCAATGGTGATAGATGAAAGAGGAATCAAAACTTACAATGAAAGATATGTACAATATAATATACCAGGCAACATTTTTGTGGTCACTTCGAAGTATGCTCCTCCTATACAGCCTGTGGGTCGTGGTGCATATGGCATCATTTGGTAATAGTTTTTTTTTTAAGAATTTTTTTTTTGTTATTAATCATTTACATGAAATGGGTTTCTTGCATTTTGTTTGTTTTCTTCTTGAATCTAAAGTTGTACTTGTTTTTGTTCTTGCTTTTGATTGCAGAAATGATAAGTGTCATAGTTGATTAAAAATAATGTTTGATTTGTTAGTCAAAATATGAGGTGTCTAATTTAAAAGAAAAGTCGAAAAGGTGACTTCCCAAATTGTTAAGTATGGAGGTACCTAACATTATTTGAATGAAAAATGAAAAAATTAGATAATCTAATTTTGATGAATAACAAAATATTTGACATATAAAATTGGAATTTAAAGGCTATAAATATGACATCATTTCTCACTGGCTAAATTGACATTCTTTTTAACAAATTTGATTATAAGTAAGTATTTTTTGAAAAAAAGAAGATTCAAACCCTTAATCTTCTAGGTGTTTATATTTACTACCGCTGGACTAGTGGGAACATGAGATTGGTGATTGATTCCGTGTAAAATTGCATATGTAAGCTTGAGTATTCTATCAATGTTGGTAAAACATCTTTTATATTCATTTATGAAAGATGAATATTCCATCAATATGCCACTCTTGGTTTAACTATTAACAAATTTAGATGTTATATGTAAAAAAAAAAAGATGCTATTGAAAGAATTTTATTATACTTATAAATTTATCTGTCTAAAACTTTAAAATAATTAAAGTTTTTATGATTAACCGATGTTACCGGCATAGGATAAAAAAGAAAGTTGGAATCCAAAGGTGTCGGCAGAGTAGCAAAGTTTCTAAATCGTCCAGAAAAACATGTAATTGTAAATGGGAAGTTAGACCAATGTTGTTCCGAACCAACATTTGTGCCACCACAAACTTATAAATGATTCTTTCATTGTGCAATATATATACATGGGGTAATCATTTATATCCTGGGTAGTATTGTTGCTATCCGTAAAATTACTCAAAATTTTCTCTCTTCAAGATAAATGATCTTTCTATATTAGAGGTAAAATAAAAATAATTTTTTTTTACCTTGTTACGAGCAATAACAATACTATAACTGTCACTGTCCACGAAAATTATTTTCATCCAAATATACATATATATACCTTTGTAACATTTCTTATTGTCCTTCCGTTGGGAAGGTTAACGTGTGAAAAAGAAGAGATTGGTGTACTGATTAGATTTTTCTATGGCCTTTTTAAAAAATTTTCTTTTACAATAAGATAGTAAAAAATAAATGGTTTATCCTGAAACTTAAAGTTTCATGATGAAAATTCATTAGGAGGTTCGGATGGAATCTAGTAGTATGATAATAAAGTACCAATAAAATTTATAATTACTTGTATGATGTAGATGAGATTCACTAGTATAATGGACTATTTAAAAAAAATTCTTCATCAAATTTGGAATTATTAATATTGATAGATGGTCTCTTCCATTACAAGTCATTTTCTAGCCAAACAATAATAATAATTTAAATTTTTTATGTGAATTTTCAGGTAAAAAGCCTGACGGACATAGAATTTTGAAATATTATAAATACTTGTTAAATATACAATACAATGTAATTGTATAAAAGTGTAATTGATTCGAACTGAGTTGAATTTTTAAAAATTTAGGTTCAGCTTATTGAAAACTAAATTAAAGTTTTCAAAAGTCTAACTTAAATTTAACTCGAGTTTGTGTTTGATGGATTCAACTTCATGTTTGACAAGCTCGAACTGAACTCACAAAATAGGCGAGTTCAACAACGTTTTTTTATAATTAGATATTACATTACATTATTTTATAACCTTAAATTACGTATTTTTGTAACATTGAAATTCTTTATAACATTAAAATTATGCAGTTTTGATTTAAAATATAAATATTACTTAATATTATATTTATATTAAAAAATTATTATTGTATTATATTATTTTATTTAAAGTTAATTGTAAAACTATGTAGTTTAGAATTAGATTAAGAGAGTTATTTATATTTACATCAAAATTAAAAAATACATAGTTTTAACTTAAAACTATGCAGTTTTACAATAATATAATACAAATTAAATTATAATTTATAATTCAAATTATATTTAACTATTACTTTAAATTTGTATTATTTAATATTAATACTTATATATTATTTTAAAATACAAATATTTTTTTATTTTTTTATTTATTGAACAAAGTTATTATTTGCTAAATATTTCATTAGTATTGTATAATATTTACTTATTATAATATTAATGTTAATTTACATGCAAAAAATTGTAATATTATCATGAGTACATAATATTCATATGTAATATTTTATGTTAATTACTACTAATTTAATTAGTATTGTGTTTGCTTAATATAAAATTAATATTATATAATATTAACTTACTAAATTAAGTGATATTTATTAAATATTAATATTTAAATTAATTTATATCTATTTAATATTATCACATAATATAACAAATCTATTCATGAGTCTATAAAATAATGTAAAAGAGCCAATGAGCCAGTAAACGAGCTTGTTCATGAGCTAGCTCGTGAGCTAATGAACGAGCATGTTTGTGAGTTTTAATGAGTCAAACTTAAAGAAGTTAGGATTTGACTCTTTTAACTTACGAGTCTCGAAATGGAATTTAGACTCAACTCATTTAGTTAAAAAAACGAAATCGAATGAATTTTTTTCGAACTGATATTCAAATGAATGATGAACCGTTCAGCTCAATTACATCTCTCGATATATTTTTATTCTTCTTCACTACTATAAATAAAACAATTTCTTTCTTTGTTTTTGGAAGTATTTAGATATTTTTGTCTAAAAATTAATGTGGCTTTGATTATTCTAAAGGAATTTACCAGTAAATACACGTCGAAAGCCTATTATTTTTTGTACTACTTTTCTAATACTTAATCCGAATTGTAAAAGATTCTGTTATGAAAATAAAAGATTTAACAGAGAGAATGATTCAATCTTCTAATTGTGAACCTTCTCATAATGAGATTTACCAATTAGACTAGTTGTTAAATAAATAAAAACAAAAACAACAGCATTCAATCCTAATCAAATGGGGGGCGGGGTCCTTGTGGACCGAGTACAAGGCTCATAAAAGTCCACAAGTAAAACACAAGCCTACCAATTCCTACTAGCCATGACACTCGTACAAACTACATTCACTTTGAAGCCATTGAAAATTGGAAACACACGCGAAGGCGTATTGAATGAGGAACGGTGAATTCATGAAGTCAAATAACAAAGCATCTACGATAAAGAATTGTAGAGTTATTCGTAGAAATTGAAGAGAAATGCTCATTAAGTCCTATTCCAACAAATAGAAACTCGTTCGTTTTTCACATCAGTATCCATTAAATGTAAATTTAATATTTGAACAAAAATTTCAAATGTTTATTTTTTAGGTTGCTGGATTAGTTGGTAAAAAAACTAATTTTAATTAAATGATACTTTAAATTTAATCACATTAAATTAAATATTAATATTCCAATCAACTTAAATTAATTAAAATTCATTGAATTTGAATATTGAGTTCTCCTTTTACTATACAATTAGCTTTTCCTATCATCTTATCTCATGATAACCATTTCTTTTGCTATATATATATATATGTTTAGTTAAAAGTAGGATTCAAACTATACCTCCTTATACAACCATTAGGCCATGATAAAAAAGAGTAAATTATATTTTTCTCCTTGAAATTTGACATAATTTATACTTACGTCCTCCTAATTTCAAAATCAAACTTTTATCTCTTTTAATTTTTGTTAACATTTAAAAACATCAGTTCGAGTTAATTTATTTTTTTAGTTATATGTTATGTAAAATAATTAAAATGTCCTTTCAAATAGTAAAAATTAATTTTTTATATTTAATATATTAAAAACATACATTTCTAACTTACTAATAATATGGTTCATAAAAAAACATAACCATATCATTAGTGTTTTATAATTAACTATAGTTTTTACTGTTTGAAAAAATATTTTAAATTTTTTTATATAGCACTTAATGGAAAAAAATAGTTTAATTCTAATAGAAATTTTTAAATATTAATAAAATAAAAGTTGAAGGAAAATTATTTTTTAATAAGAGGAGGAGTAAAATATAATTTGCTAAAATTGAAAAAAAAAAAACAAATATGTATTTTTTTTTTTTTTGGAAATCAACAAATATTTGAAGTCATGGAAGAGGAAGGAGTCTACAAAGGCACAGCTAGTTAGTTACGGGTGGCCAACTTTTTTGTTGACCAATGGAATGGGTTGACCACGATCACTTTCCTGCCACGTTTTACGATCACATTGTAGATGCATGATCGAACAGTAGATCCTCCCTTAGGGAAGAAACTCCTTTGAATTGAAACCATCGGGCGAGTCGACTACTTTGAAAGAGTCGCCCCCCAATTAGACGCTTTCATCTCTGGACGCCTGGCTGGCTCGTGCCGACCATGCGAGTCTCGCACGTGCTTTTCATCCAATCCTATTCCTTTACGTGGCATATCCTTTTCTTTACTTTTAAACGGGTAAAATTTTAATTGATTTCATCATATTCCACGGCGTAATTTATTATTACTTTTTATAAAATAAATTTTATTTTGTTAATAATATATAGAAAAAAAATAAAAAATAAAATTACCTTACGATTTTTCTATAGTTCATATTCAAATTATGAAATTTTGTAACGACAATCAATTTTTATGTAATAATTAAAAATATATTTTAAGTATGTTAATTAATTGTCATGTAAAAAGTAAAGGACACCCACACCCTATAGTCTGGAGACATAAAAGAAGCACTACTTTTAATAGTTTTTAAGACAAAATTATTTTCAATAGTTGCATGCAATAATGAATCGGAGAGTAAAAATCAAACTTTTTAATTTTTACTTAGCCTTTTGTGAATAGCAATTACAGTTATTCTTTTAAATTCATGTTTTTTAAGAAATTGGTCACACATTCTAAAAAAAATATTTCCTGGAATTTTATGATGAATAAGTGTAAAAGATACACGAAAAATAATATTTTTAGGAAGTATATATTGGATTTTCTTAAAAATAATATATTGGAATTAACAAATTAAGGAAAACGTTACCTATACTGAATTTTATTATATATTTACGTTTTGTTTTTTGTTGTCAATTTATTAATGTACATTTGAAATAAAATAATTTTATGAAATTCTTTCAAAAATTAATTTAACCTATACTATAATTATTCTTATGGCAACTGGTCTTTATTTTTTATTAATTGCACCTCATAAAGTAACCTAAATTGTAGTAGAATAAAAAGAATCGAATTCCCACTTCTTCTTTTTATTTATCTAAGTCCAATGTTCAAAAAAAGAAAACTGTTAAATATAAGGAATAATTAATTAGGCGATTGTAACTTAAGATGTCTTATATTTTTGCAAATTAACCTCTTATCATGCAATCCCCCTAACAATTTTTTTTTTCGAAACAAAAAGGGTTCAAAAACCATAGTTGAGAAGCTATTATTATTCGTACTTTCATGTTTCCTATATATGCACACAAAAAAGGGGAAATAATGGAAAATTTTCCAAAATAAACTTATTTTGCGAACTCTGTAAAATAAACTAATAAAATTTCATACATAAATATAATTTGCAATTTTTTATCATGGTTAAAAAAATATTTATCATATTTGACAAACAATAAATTTTTTTAATTCGAACATATTACATTCACTGTTAATAAATCAGTTCGTATTATTAAATTTGAATAAAAATTATATATATATATTAATTAATTTAATGGTCAAAAATTAGACTCAAAATCTTTCAATAACATAAAAAAAAATTATTATTTGATAATTCAATTTTTCTAAATTTTATTATTTGATAATTCAATTTTTCTCAAAAATTATTTTTTATAGAGAAAAAAAATAATATAACCCAAATAAGTAATTTTTTTATTTCCAAAATAGCATAATTTTTTTTTAAATTTTAATTTATTTTATATGCTACGTAAAATAATTATTTGAAAAAAAAAAAAAATTTAGGACAACAACAGCATGATTCTTCTTCCTTTCCTAAATCTACGCGGCTCGCCTTTTCAAAGGTCTTAACAAGACCCACACTCTCTCTCTTCTTCCTCTACAAATACAAACTCAGAACCTTAGAAAACAACCACTCTCAGCCTCTTCCCTTTCTCTGAACCCAAACTCCGACTCAAACCCACACCAGACAATGGCAGATTCTGCAGTCTCCCCAACTCCTCTTCTCAAGGATGAGCTTGACATAGTGATTCCCACTATCAGAAACTTAGATTTCTTAGAGATGTGGAGGCCATTCTTCCAACCTTACCATCTTATCATTGTTCAAGATGGTGACCCTTCCAAGACAATTAAAGTTCCTGAAGGTTTTGATTATGAGCTCTATAATAGGAATGATATCAACAAGATTCTGGGTCCTAAGGCTTCTTGTATTTCCTTCAAGGATTCAGCTTGTAGATGCTTTGGTTATATGGTTTCCAAGAAGAAATATGTTTATACCATTGACGATGACTGCTTTGTAAGTGTCTCTTTTTGTTTTTCAAAATTTTTTTGATGTGGGTTTTATGTTTTTCGTCTGATTCAGTTGTTTTTTGCAAGATTTTTTGAGGAAAGTTTGAATCTTTCATGCATAATTCGGTTTGTTTGTACTGCGAGTATTGAAGATCTGTTTGGTATTTGAGTTTCTAGGTGTTTGTTTTGGTGGGAATTTTGAATTCTGTTTGGGGACTTAAAGTGGTATTCTGAAGAAAAAGATAGATTTTGATTTGGTAGCACTTCCCTTTCTTCATGTTATTACTTGGATCCGGTTTTGTTATAGCAGTCAATTTTTGCTTTCTTTTTTTTCGTGGATACCCATTCATTTCATCCGTTGCTCCTTCGATCTGCTTCTGCATGATCATTTTCACCATGTTCAAACAGTTTGATCTGTTTTGTTGTCATAGGACTAAGGAAAAAGTATTCATGTATCACTCGTATAATCTCAACAAGCCTCAGGGGTTGTTTTAAGCCTTACCGTTAAACTACATTGGAACAATCAAACAAATTTTGATTTATGCACTTGATCTCTTTGCTTTGATGACAAATTATTTATCAGAGGTTTTTTTTTTTTTTTTTTCTACACTTTGTTAGCGAATGTTGGAAGCAAGTTGATTCTTGATGTATATTTTAGACATAGATCTGTTAAGTAATTCAGTTTCTTGCTTTGGTTTTGTATCGCATCGAAGTGAATCCACATTTTTCACCTCGGTAGTGTGGCTTTAATTCTGTAAATTAGTCATACAAGTTTGTTTGTGCATTTCAATTTATGTGTTATGTGGTTGCATGTTTAAGTATATTAATCTTTCACGGAGGAAATGCATTACATGTACACATCGGAATGTGATCTAAAGCAGGGCATTTCTTTGGTGATTACAGGTTGCTAAAGATCCTACTGGCAAAGATATTAATGCACTTGAGCAGCACATAAAGAACCTTCTGTGTCCATCTACTCCATTTTTCTTCAACACCCTGTATGACCCTTATCGCACTGGTGCAGATTTTGTCCGAGGGTATCCATTTAGTCTTCGCGAGGGTGTCCCTACAGCTGTATCTCATGGACTCTGGCTCAACATCCCAGATTATGATGCCCCCACCCAACTTGTCAAGCCTCTTGAGAGGAACACCAGGTAGGAAGATTTTTAATGCACTACCAGCACCAGCTCATACTTGTGTGCATATATGCATGCATGTTGAATAAATATTGAAATTTAAAAATCTGTACCAGGTATGTGGATGCTGTAATGACAATACCAAAAGGAACTTTGTTCCCCATGTGTGGTATGAATCTGGCATTCAATCGTGAGCTGATTGGTCCTGCAATGTACTTCGGTCTCATGGGAGATGGTCAGCCAATTGGACGCTATGATGACATGTGGGCTGGCTGGTGCACCAAGGTTAGTACATATTACAGTAACTTCCCCAGTTATAATTCTGTATGGTTGTTAGGTTTTTGTCTGCCTATCAAAATTTCATGCAAGTTGCAAATAATTTCATCAACTCTGTAGGTTATATGCGATCACTTGGGTTATGGAGTCAAGACTGGATTGCCTTACATCTATCACAGCAAAGCAAGCAATCCATTTGTGAATCTCAAGAAGGAATACAAGGGAATCTACTGGCAAGAAGAGCTGATCCCATTTTTCCAATCTGCAGTTCTTCCAAAGGAATGCACCACTGTTCAGAAGTGCTACATTGAACTCTCCAAGCAAGTTAAGGCAAAGCTAGGCAAGGTAGATGAATACTTCATCAAGCTAGCAGATGCCATGGTCACATGGATTGAAGCATGGGACGAGCTGAACCCATCTGGTGAATTGGCCAATGGTGCTGAAAAATAGATTTCCTGACATCAGAAACATCATTTGTATTTGTCAGGTCATAGATGTTATCACATCTCAGGAACGGTCCTAGGCAGGCTGTATCCTGATGAGCCCCATTTATCATCCCATTTAACCATAAACCAAGCTTTTTGCTTTGAAGCTTGGATTAATTATTTTGCAGGTTGAGGAAAAATATTTTATTTGTCTTTACTATTATTGAGCATTAGAACAATAACAAGTGATGATGATGGATTCTATATTCAAGTAGTTGTTATGATTTTTAGTGATTTGAGTTCTTGAAAGTGCTTGTGCATTTGGTTGGTTCAATTGTTAGGTAAGGTTGCTCTGTTTTGCCTTTTTGATGTTGATTCACAATGTTTTGGTCATTGATTTAAGAAATGATTGGGACCCAAATCTAACAAAATTTGACCAACCAGCCATTGCATTGCCCCTTCAAAGAAAGAGAATTTGACCTTTTTCCAATAGTACAAGCAAGTGCCGGTATACCTGCATGACAAATCTAGCTCATAAAAGTCAAGATTAACATGATTCAGCCGGCTCTCCGTTGTCTTCAAAAACAATATTATTCTGTAATACTTGAATTTATGCGTTAATTTAAAAGATTCGTAACGATTTTATGTCTTCCACATCTATTTCTCTAAACTATTTTATAATAATCGTGGTTACAGAAATTAAATTAATCAGAAAACACTAAAAGTTTAATTTTAGAATTAATTAAAAAAATACACAAAGTTATAAGTAGTTTGAATTTTATAATTCTAGATACAAAGTGCTCATGCTGCAAGATTTCAATTTCATAGTTAAACTCGTTGACTCCTGTTAGCAAGGAGTGGTTTAGTAGGCAGGATTTGGAAAAAAAAAACTATCTCTATTATACATGTAATCTCATGGTTAATAAAACCTATTAATTCAAGAAAAATGAATCACGGGTTCTTCTTATTGAGAAATTAGAAGGTGTTGTGTTGAATTTTTAATCACCGTGTTCTCTTGGTGTCCAAATAATGGAATAAAAACAAACAGAATCTTTTCAAGGACTCAAAAACAGTACGAAAATACAGAGCCGGTTTCTTGTTCACATTTTTAGATCTAAAAATCAATTGTCTAGCTGTTGTTGCTGTGTTTCCATGTGGGTGTCCTATGCGCTCCTCCTCTCTCTCTCACTATGGATGGAATTCTGATTCTTGTATTCCACCCATGACCACAGCCAATTCCAGCAAAGCATGCTTCCTCGTAACACCACTTTCTTCCCTTTGTTTTATTCTAATAATCCATGTGGTCCACTCACCACATTTTTTGGTACCCAATTATTATGCACCTTAAAACTGTCTATTTGCACACAAAATTTGAATTTCATGGCATAGTAAATCGTCAGAATAAATTGAGAATGATATGCATCTTTCACTTTATATATATATATTATGAAGAGGAACTCTCACCCAGCACACCAAGCGAAATAAATTCCAAGAAGATTAGCCCAACAATTCACCGCTAGGACCCACGTATAAAAGAAAATAATATGCAAAAGAAAAATTTTCAATAAGTACAAAAAAAATTATTTGCACATCTCAACCTCTATATAATAGCCATAAACATTGGAGAGATGAAATAAACCAACAATATATCATAGTATGAATCGATCAAAGATACATACTTTAAAGAGATAATATGCATAAAACTCAAGTTTCCAATCTCTTCCTTCTACAATTTAAGAAGTTAAACAATTAAGAAAAATTCTTCATGTAAAATTATACAATTAGATTTGAGTATTTATAATGGTACTAAATTAATTACCTACTAAATTTAAGATTAAATGATGAGGAAGTGAAAAAAGAAAAGTTACAAATAATAAAATTAAAATTAATATAAATAAAGCATATAAAAACTAAATAACGTTTTTGAGAAAATAGAAAAACTTCAAAAAGAGAACTAAACAAAATGAAAAACTCATGTAAGGCGGCTTAAAAATATATTCTTAAAATCTCCATGTTAGACAGCTTAAAAGATCGAAGGGAAAAGGTACGATTTTGCCCTTAATATTTATACTGAGGAGAGGATTGGCCCTAAAACATTTTTTGAGCTCAATTATACATAAAAATTGAAAATAATGTGATTCTGAACCCCTTACATAACAAAGAGCAATTTCCAAAGTTACTGCCATTATGTTTCACTATAATGTGGCTTTAGGTAGGACCCATAAAAAATATGTTGGCCAAAGGAGTGATACTTGAAAATGAAGAAATTTTAGTTTTTTAAAAAATTCATTCATGTATTGAAGAAAAATTCACGATCTGTGACATAAATGTTCTTCGAGCAGAGTTGGTGAGCCACAGAGAAGATTTTAATGGTGATGGTGGATTTGCATATGGAGGATATATGAGCAAAAGGATGCATGTTGTAGCCCTTATAATAGGGAACAAATAAACAAAGGGTGTCAAACAAGACGTATGCATGTGGTTCTCCCCTACTATATAAATCCTCTCTTTTGCTCCTCATGATTAGAGCTCTCAAAGAATCAAAATCACTCCTTTGCTTCTTTATTTATTTCCATGAGAAATAACACATTTTTCTCTATTTAGAAAAGAAACAAAAACAACTTTTTTTTTTTGCCACTCATCTTACTTAAGTAAGGAGGGGTGATTTTTGGCCATTCTTGACCTGAAATCACCCCTCTACACCTCTTTTACCAATTTATTTCTTAAATAAGTGGTTATTCCACATAGATCTGTATTTTATTTTATTTTTAGTGAATTCTTCGTCTTGTTACGACATTTTATTTTTCTTTGTCTTGTTGCAGCTTTTTATTAGTGTGTGAGCAATTCAGATGGGCAAAGCATATTTGATAAGATAAAGACAACAAATCAAATTTTGGTTATCAGTATGTTGTAGAACTAGAGTCATAAGTATTTTAGTCACTATAGTATTATCAAATTTGTAGGCTTTGAGTCGATTTATTATATTATTAATCTGAGTGTTGTTTCATCCTTTATGATTTTTACCAAATTTGTATATGTATTTCTATCGATGTATTGCTAGTTTGAATCAATAAAATTAATTTTGTTTTCAAAAAAAAAAAAAAGGGAAAGCGGCGGTCTCCATTCCGCCATTTATTTTTTTCTTGAAATTTTTTTTTGTCAAGGAGATAAGAATAAAGGATTTCATTGCGAGAGTGATACAGTAAAAAGAGGGAGGAAGAAAAAGAGAGAAAGAGAGAGAGAGAGGGAGAGAGGTGCAAGAAGGTAATTGTTGTATGTCAATAGATTACAACATTAAAAGAGAAGCTTTTACCCATAGAAGGCTTTATCAGAGAGGATGGAGTGAGTGAGGGAAAGGACGATGGATGGATTGAATGGAGGAAACAGAGAGGTCAGTGACTTCTTAGCAAGTGGAGGCAAGAGAAAGGTCGAAGAGGGTTAAGGTTATAGAGAAAGGTTTAAGGTTATTTTCAAATGGAGGTTCAGTGGCGGATTCAAGATGGGCATGGCGACTTTTCTTGGATTTGGTTATGTACAACATTTTTAGGATTTGGAAAAGAGGTGGGAAATAGGAGATGAGATATTATTAGGGTAGATGGTCATTAAGGCTATAAAAATTTTCTCTTTTGGCCATTATATATTTTTTTGGTCTCACCCAATGCTACATCATAAAGATACATGATAGTAGTAACTTTAATCGATAAGGGGCTCAAAATCTCGTTATTTTAAATTTTTGTACATAATTGAGCCCAAAAAATGTTTCAGGGCCAATTCACTCCTCGACGTAAACATTAAGAGAAAAAATGTGCCTTTTCCCAAAATGAAAATAGAACACCATATGTAAAATCAATAGAATATCACTGTAAATGAAATTTAAGAACTGGTGCATAAATTTTAAAACATTTAAGAATGTATTAATTTAATTTAGCGGAACTAATCATGCTTTTCTATGAAGTTTGACATAAAAATTTTTATCTTTAACTTATCACTTCAATGAAAAAATAATAGAATATTAATATTAAGAAAAATAGAAGATTAAAACTAAACAGAAAATGTAGGCAACTATCAATAGGAAAAGGTAGAAAATCAAATTTTTAGGAATTGAGAGGGACCTTAGCTTATTTATATAGAAAATTCACTAGGTTTCTTTCATTACTAATTCTAGCAGGATTACGCTATACTTACCACCTTACTATATCAGCTTATTAAAATGCATATAAATCTATAACACAGATGATTGCTTTAAACACAAATTCAACTTTCCCACACATTCTCTTAAATTATACTAGTATATATCATGTGTTTTACACATAACTTTTTATTATCATTAGACTCATTTTTATAAAATAAATCTTAATTTAAAATTAAATATTTTTACATAATTACTAATAATTAGTACAATTTTTTAGAAATTTTATAATAATTAATTATAAAAATATATAATTTTAATTATTTATTTGCTAGAATAAGTTGTTATTTAGTTGTAAAATTCATAATCAAATATAGAGAAAAAATAAATAAATTTTAAATATATAAATTAAATATTTATAGTTATGATTGAAACATATTTAATTTTTCTCATCAATTTTTAATAAAATTTTTATTACTATAACAATTCAATATTATAACATTAATATAGTTATAATTTATTATAATTTTAATAAATTTTCTTCTTTAACAATTATGCATTCACTTTTGTTTAATATTTTTTAATGTTAATATGCTTTTAAAAGAAATTAACAAATTTTTTGTTTAAAATATTATTTTTAATAAATTTTCATATTTTAAAAAATAGCATATAAAAATTGTTAAAACTATTTTGTTAAAAAAATTAATTTCTTTAGTCTATAGTGTCTATTTTTATTAATTTATTTCATTAAATCACTTTTATTTGAGCAACTACACTTCATATTTTTTAAATGTTAAAATTATTTTTTTACACTAACAAAATTCTATTGAAGGTTTTTAAAAAAAAAATATTTTTTAGTTAATAATTAGATAATAAATATTAGATAAGTTAATTTTAATTTTAATAGCATATTTGAAAATAAAAAATTTCTATTTTTTTCATATGAAAAAAAAAATTAAGAACTAACTTTTAGAAAAATTGTTGGCTATAATTAATTATTAGATAAATAAAATTTAGTTAATTAAAAGTTAGTTATTTTCTTATTAAATTTTAATAAAACTTCAAAAAATAATATAATTTTTTTTCAATTATATAATGTTGACCATTTGCATGATCAAACTCCTAATTTTGGACTTTGACAAATAATTTAGATTATAATAATTTCATTTAAGTATGTAGGGAGTTGATCTATCATTAAGATTAATTGTTTAATTATTAGAGACAATGAAATGCTCCTTAAAATAGTATTAATATGAATTTCAATGAAATATCTCAATCTATGCAAGTCTACAATCTGTGAGGAGCAATTATATACAAAACATATACCAAATTGGACTTATAGTGATCCCTTCATGAGCACCTCACTAGTGCCTCATGAGCCAAGCCTTTATAGTTCATGTTCGAGCAATTTTTGGCAAAAAGAGGTAGTGCTCCTCATGAGTTGCCCTCATGATCGTGAGGAGCAGGCTTCAGCTCATGAGGGCAGTAAAGACAGCTTATAACGGTTATTTTCAAATGCAATGACTAGCAAACTTACTCCTCACAAGCCGGAGTTTGCTACTTATGATTGTGAGTGATGTTCTAACAAAAATAAGTTCAAGATGATTAAAAAATTAATAAGAGATGTTGGAGTAATGTTTGATACATCCAATAACTATATTTTTTTAGTGTTTATCTATATAAACATTCTATAGAGTTCAATTGAAGGTTTAAGAAACTTGTTTATTCAATATACTCTTTTAAGCATTCAATTAAGCTCTCAAGCCTCTCTTTGAATAATTTTATGTTTGTATAACTCTAGTGAGAATGGGTGAGTGTTAGAATAAAAATTTATATTCTTCTATTTTCTGGGTTTAGAAAATGAGAACTGCGATTCTATTATAAAGGAATTAGTTTAAATGTTTAACCATTGAAACACTTGAGAATTTGGTTTTGAGTATGATTCTTGAAAACACTTATAAATTAGCTTTTGAGTGAGCCTTGAAAACTCAAGTTGTGAGGTTGAAAGAGTGAGCCTCAAACTCTTGTGTAATCTCAATCTTGTGAATAAGATTGTGAGAATTAAAAATTCTAACTTTGGGATAAGTTAGGTAGAGATGTAAGATTGTTGAGAATCCAAACTCCTTAATTGATTGTGTTTGTTATTCTTCCCTTCTATTCTCATTTAATTCTTATTCATTAATTAATTTTTTTTTAATTTTCTATAAATCCTCATTTGCTTTATTCATCCCCCCTCTAAGGCACTTTCAATTAGTATCAGAGGTTCAATTATAGGTACTTAATTGCTAGAATATAAGATCATAGGGAGTGAATCTCAAAATATTTCTTCACTTAGACCATTCTTTAATGGTAGTGACTATCCTTATTGGAAGTTCAAAATGGAACTATATCTAGATTGTGATTCCATTAGACTTTAGGAAGTTGTTCTCAAAGGTTGGCAACCACCAAAAACAACCATTGATGGTGTTTAAACTACTATTTCAAGGAGTGATTGGAGCAATGATCACAAGGAAGAAAATTACAAAAATAAAAAGGCTATTATCACTTTACTCTCTTATATGTCAAAAGAAGGAGACAAACTTCAACATTACATTTCGACCAAGGACATATGGGAGACTTTAGAAAATAATTATAAAGGCAACGTGCAAGTTGAAAGTAAAAAGCTTGAACTCCATATGTATGAATATGAACTCTTCAAAATGAAGCCTCAAGAATCAATCACGTGTAACACCCTAATTGTTTGCTATTAAAATAGTCTTCTAAGTGTTTAATTAACATATTAATCCAACCATATGATGCTTAACAAAGTCCATATATTATTTAAACACACAAAAGATTACCAAATTTTTATGATTATAAAATTTTTATTCTTACAATACACAAGAGTTATAACTAAAAAAAATACAAAACATGTTCTTTTTGTCTAAGTGAATGCTTATAATACAAGGAGAGAGAGAGTGAGAGTTCGGCCGGTGACCTTTACTCCATACTTTATTTATAATGCAATATGCTTCAAACAGTCACACTTCAAACTTCACTATCTGGAAAAATAATTGCGATTTGGTGAGTCGCGACTGAATGAATATAAATATCAATTAAATTCTAAAGGCACAACA
This sequence comes from Mallotus nudiflorus, assembly GCA_947683625.1. Lineage (NCBI taxonomy): Eukaryota > Viridiplantae > Streptophyta > Magnoliopsida > Malpighiales > Euphorbiaceae > Mallotus > Mallotus nudiflorus. Next base: position 3,435,723 of record CANTUR010000061.1, read on the forward strand.
AGCAAACAAATGATATTAAATCACATTAGTAGTACAATTCATTCAAATGCAAGTGCTTATGAAATATTCATTGATTTTTTTGTTGCGGCCTGACAAGACAAATTTTGCTCCTGGGATTCATATGAAACAATTGCCATTTGATTTTGCTGGCTAGTATTTAACATGTAAATCATATGATTTTCTTTTATCATTTGCATTTGCCATGTGATTTGCAAATATTTGTCAAGCTGGTCACAACATCCTTTCATATCCATATGCAAATGCTCATGTGTGAATTTGTATTTAACTTATAAACACTTATATATAGATATAATCAATAAAAAAGCAAGCCATATACATTTAAATAATCAAAAATAAATTCATCTTAATCACACAATTTTACCCAAGAATTCAATTAATATTTATACTCACTCTTTAAGATGTTAAACACTCTATGAATTATTTGAATCGCCTTCTCGAGCTTCACTAATACTTTGAGATCCTAAAATATAACATATATTTGATTAAAAAAATTATTTCTATGCTGAGTGTTTATGTTTGGTATACAATTGAGATATGTTCTGTATATGTGTCAACTTAACATTTATGCATATTTTCTCCTTGTTATGCAGCTTGACCATACTAGACTTAGAAGTAAATAACTTTCACAAAATAACTCCAAATTACTTGATTTAATTTTTTTAAAAAAACTAGACACTCAGGGCTAAAACATATCCAAAAATCAACTCAATATATGTCCTGCACAATAAATGGCGAATTTTTGAATTCAGATATGTGCTCTGCATAGAAATAGTTTGAGCAGGTCTCAATCAATTTAGAATTTCTCATGTTATACAAGTATAATTTCAAAAAAAAATTTCATGAACTTCATTGACACATAAATAAACAACTTTCATGTTTTATACTTTGTCTAATTCAGCCTCTAAGGTTCTCATATTAACCAAGGAAAACCGGTCTGCCTGCAGATGTTGCAAGCAGAACCAATCCCACTCCAAGGATGATTTCTCATTATACACCTATTAATTCACAAAACTGCATCACATGGTTTTAGATAACATATAAATAAACAAAACTCATGTTTATCACTTTATCTAAATCAGTCTATAACATCCTCAAATAATTAATCAACATCAGGTACCCTGTTAGAACAGTTACCCTAACCAGTCCCAAATAAACTTCTATGGAGCTTCACATACTTAACATTTCATTTACAGACATCCAGATAAGACATAAAAACAAGTTTAATGTTTTACACTTCCCCTAATTTTGCTTTTATGACCTCGGAAATTAGAGTGCAATCTACAGCTATAAACCAGAATTTTCAGCATGAAGAGCATTATATTCATTATCAAATCAATTAACTTATTTTCCTTTTTAATTCTTCAATTAACTTGTTTCCTTTGCTAATTCCTTCTAATTATCATGATCAACATATCTAGATAGAAGAATTATACTAAAAAATAAGATGAATTTACTTACCTTTTCAAAATTAGAAAAACCTAGAGTTTTCCTCTTTCTTCTTCTTCTTCCTTCTCTTCCTCTTTTTCTTATCCTTTCTTTCATTTCTCTTTTTTTTTTCTTCCTTACACATTTCCAGTCCCCTTTCCCTTACATTTATCTACTTATATATATATATATATATATATATATATATATATATGTCAAGAGATATATAGAAAGTGGACAAGTAGAGTTTTCTATTTTATTTTCTACCTCTCATACATATCCACTACTTAATATATTATTATTATTATTATTATTATTATTATTATTACTACTACTACAACTACTACTACTATTATTGTCATTATTATATTGTATTTTAATAAAATATCAAGTAAAAGTTCAAATCAATCCTCCTTCTATGCAAAAGCTTAATTTTTTCCCTAAAGTTACTTATGTAAATAAATCAACTAAATTCAATTCTTTACATATTTATTTATTGACTAACTTTCAATTTTATAATACTCTAAATACATCATATATTTTGCATATTCAAGTATATCATTGCAATACACTTAAACAAATGAAAGGATGTGGAATCATATAGTCAAATTGAATGATTTTAGATGCATATGTTCAAGTGAATTATATGTAATGCATGCAAATTTAAATGAAATATTTATGTTTAGGGTCAAGGATGTTACATCACGGACATAACAAATCATCTTAATGCTCTCCTTACAACTCTCAAGAAACTTGAAAAATATTTCTTTAAGGAAGAGGTGAGTAACAAGATTTTAAGAATCCTACCTAAGAAGGATTGGAAATCTCAGGTCACTTCAATTGAGGAAGCTTAATACCTCTCTACCTTTTCCATCGATGTGCTTATTAGAAAGCTCTTAACATATAAGCTTACAATTAAGAAAAGAGGTAAAGAGTAAAAAGAGAAGGAATAGAAGAAAAAGAGTAAGCACCAAAAGCATTTCGAGAAGATAGTGAAGAGGAAAACATTAAAGATTCTAGTGATAAAGATGGTGATATTACTATGCTTACTAGAAATTTTAAAAAGTTCTTGAAAAAGAAAAATTCTTCAAAAATAAGGGACTTCAATAAGAAGTTTGAAGGAGAAGGTAAGAAGAAAACCAAAGAGGTAACTTGCTATGAATGCAATAAATCAAGTCACATATGAAGTGAGTACCCCAAGCTAAAATTCAAGAACAAAGGAGAAAAGGATAGAAAGAAGGTTTTCAAAGCTATTTGGGATGATTTCTCTAAATTCAAAAAGGAAGAGAAATAACAAGAAGTTGCCAATCTTTACTTCATATCTCTTGAAAATGAAAATGAGGTACTTTCTACTTCTAATTTTTCTTGTGATAATTATTGTGAATATAACGATGATGATGATAAGAGCTCTATTGTGAGCAAACTCTTGCTTAAATGCAAAAGTGTACTTTCTAAAAAGAAGTATTATAAGCATGATTTATCTACATTAACTAAGGAATTTGAAAATTTAAAAATAAATTTTCTAATCTTGTTAAATCAAATGATAAACTTGCTAGTGATTTAAAAACTTTTAATTCCTTGGAAGAGCAACTCAAGAAAGCAAGTAATAAAAATCATAAGTTTTCTAATGAGATAATAGAATTAAAAAATTCAATTTCTAAATTCAAACGAGGAAATGAGAGTTTAGATAATTTATTTGACTCTCAAAAACTCCATGGAAAGACTCACAGAATTTGATATGTAAATGGAATGGCCTCTTCCTCCTCATCATCACATATTAACTTTGTTAAAGGTTTATGCAATTCCATTCTCTCTACCTTTAAACTGAATGAGACTCAAACTTATACAACTAATAAGTCTTATGTATCAAATAATAAGGGAAAGTTTAATAAGACTCAACCTCTATTGATACAAAGAGATAGAACTCAAACTAAAAAAGTACAACCTAAACATGCTCACATGTACACTAAACACAATACTTATAAGCATGTTGCAAAACACAATGCACCTAAATATATTACACAAATCTATCAAAATACACATTATTATTGTCAATGCATGTCTCATATTATGACTCAAAATAATTTTAGGAGACACTCACCACCACAAAACAAAAAGCATGATTCATACATTAGGAAACCATATCATCTTAGGAAAAATAAATTTAAAAATATTGTATATTCATATTGCATGATCAAGGACATACCAATAATGTATGCTTTTATAAAAGACTACACATGAATTTACTTCCTTCAAATTATCTTGAAACTAACTAACCTAGACCAAGAAAGGCTTAGGTTCAAAAGAATACTTAAATTATTTTGTGTAGATATGCTTAAAATCCACAAGAACAAAAAGCAAGTAGTGTTTTGATAGTGGATATTCAAGGTACATGATGGGAGATAAAGAGTAATTCAATAAGCTTGATGCAATGGATTAAGGACATGTCACATTCAGAGACAATGCCAAAGGAAAGATAGTAGGCATTGGAGAAATTGGTGATCTTCAATCCTTATCCATATATCATGTGTTACTTGTTGATGGTTTTAAATATAATTTTCTTAGTATAAGTCAATTATGTGACATGGAAAATAAAGTGACTTTTTATCCTAAAAATTACTTTATTAGTAGTCTTGATGAGGACAAAGTAATTTTTTGTGGTGAAAGGATAAACAATGTCTATGTTATTGACTTAAAAAAAGTTGATAACAAGTATATAAAATGCTTAATGTCTATTTCCCATGACACATGGACATGACATAGAAGGTTAGGACATGAAAATTTTAAGCTTTTAAATGATCTTTGTAAATATGAACTTATAATTAGGTTAGCCAAACTTGAAATCACTAAGGATAAATCTTGTGATGCTTGTCAAAAAGGAAAACAATCCAAGTCCTCATTTAAGCTAAAAAATATACTATCCACTTATAGACCACTTGAACTTATACATATGGATCTGTTTAGACCAACTAGAGTTGATAGTCTTGGTGGAATGAACTATGTTTATGTATTAGTTGATGACTACTCTAGATACTCTTGGGTGTGTTTTCTTGCTTATAAGAATGATGCATTTAAAGCTTTTGAAATTTTTTCAAAAAGAGTTAAAAAAGAAAAAGGTTTTTGTATTTCTTCTATTAAAAATGATCATGGAACCAAATTTAAAAATGAATTTTTTAAAATCTTTACAATAAAATAGTATTTCATTTACATTTACATTTTCATCTCTTTTAAAATCCTCAACAAAATGAGGTAGTTAAAAGAAAAAATAGAAATCTAGTTAAAATGACTAGAATAATGCTTTATAAGTATAATTTGTTATAATTTACCTCTACACTTTTGAGCAGAAGCCGTTAATACGTCTTGTTATATTTCAAATAAAGTTTTCAAAAGACTAATTTTAAATAAAACTTCTTATGAGCTATGGAACAATAAAAAACCCAAAAACTCATATCTAATAGTATTTGGATACAAGTATTTTATATTAAACACCAAGGATAATCTTGAAAAATTTGACTCTAAAGCTGATAAAGGAAATTTCCTAGGCTATGCCACTCTAGTAAGCATATAGAGTTTTCAATAAAAAGAACTCTAGTAGTTGAAGAGTCAATGCATGTTGTATTTGATGAATCAAACTTACTTTATCCTAGAAAAAATATTTGTAGTGTTGATGATTTTATAGATGAGCATGTAGATGTAAACAAATACTAACAAACCTTTGGAGCTAGAAGATCCTACAAAGAAGGATGATGAGGAGATACCTCAATCTACTTTAGAGAATGATCTTCTAAAGGATTAGCAATTCAAGAAAGCTCATCCTCAAGATCTCATCATAAGTAACACTACAAAAGGGGTAACTACTAAATCTAGACTCAAGTCTATCATAAATTTAGCCTTCATTTCTTAAATTGAGCCCAAAAATATTGATGATGCATTAAGTAATAAATTTTGGGTCCTTGCAATGCAAGAAGAGTTAAATCATTTTAAGAGAAACAAGGTTTGGACCTTGGTTCCTATACCTAAACATCATCCTATTATAGTCACCAAATTAGTAATTAGAAATAAGATGAATGAACAAGGTATCATAATTAGGAATAAAGCTAGACTAGTAGCTAAAGGTTATAATTAAGAGGAAGGCATTGATTATGAAACATTTACCCTCGTTGTAAGGTTAGAAACTATTAGAATGCTACTTGCATTTGCATCATTCATGGATTTTAAAATTTATCAAATGGATGTTAAAAGTGCATTTTTAAATGGTTTTATTAAAGAGGAGGTGTATGTTGAACAACCTCCGAGTTTTAATAGTTTTAATTTTCCTAATCATGCGTTTAAACTTTTAAAAGCATTATATGGATTGAAATAAGCTCTAAGAGCTTGGTATGAAAGATTGATTAACTTTCTTTTATAAAAAGATTTTTCTAAAGGAAAAGTTAACACAACTCTTTTTATAAAGAAATTCAAGCATGATTTATTAATTGTTCAAATATATGTTGATGATATTATTTTCTATACTACTAACCATTGCTTATGTGGGGAATTCTCCAAGTTAATTCAAGGAGAATTTAAGATGAGTATGATAGGAGAACTCAAGTTCTTTCTTAAACTTTAAATCAAGCAATGTAAAGAAGGATTTTCATCGATCAAATCAAATATACAAAAGAAATTCTCAAGAAATTTGATATGGATAGAACTAAGACAAGCAAAACTCTAATTAGCACCATAACCAAACCCAATAAGGATGAGAATGGCAAACCTGTTGATGAAAAATGATTTAGAGGTATGATTAGATCCTTTTTTTATTTAACTACTAGTAGATTCGATATTATATTTGCTACTTTCTTTAAACTTTTAAAAATATTATATGGATTGAAACAAACTCTAAGAGCTTGGTATGAAAGATTGAGTAACTTTTATAAAAAGATTTTTCTAAAGGAAAAGTTAACACAACTCTTTTTATAAAGAAATTCAAGCATGATTTATTAATTGTTCAAATATATGTTGATAATAGTATTTTCTATACTACTAACCATTGCTTATGTGAGGAATTCTCCAAGTTAATGCAAGGAGAATTTAAGATGAGTATGATAGGAGAACTCAAGTTCTTTCTTAAACTTTAAATCAAGTAATGTAAAGAAGGATTTTCATCAATCAAATCAAATAAACAAAAGAAATTTGACATGGATAGAACTAAGATAAGCATAACTCCAATTAGCACCATAACCAAATTCAACAAGGATGAGAATGGCAAACTTGTTGATGAAAAGCGATTTAGAGGTATGATTGGATCCTTTCTTTATTTAACTGCTAGTAGATTTGATATTATATTTGCTACTTACTTGTGTGCTAGGTTTCAATCTAGTCCTAGGGAGTCTCATTTGAATACAATCAAAATAATTTTTAAATATCTTTATGAAATAATGCATTTAAGACTTTAGTATCCTAGGATTCATTATTTGACTTAATTAGTTATTCAGATGTAGACTTTACTAGTAGTTTACTAGATAGAAAAAGCACTTTCAGAACTTGTCAAATCTTAGGAAATTGCTTAGTTTCTTAATTTAGCAAGAAATAAGTTTTAGTTGCTTTGTCCATCGCTGAAGCAAAATATGTAGCGGCTAGTTATTGTTGTTCACAACTTTTATGGCAAAAACAACAACTTAAGGACCATGACATTGAACTTGATCACATTCTAATGTGGATGAGGCAGCATTGAAGTTTATGGATGGATTTGATAAAGTGGACGTGCGCACTTGGGCTTCAAATGGAAATTCGTAGCGACACCAATTGACCCACAGGGTCCATAATATATCAAATCGAAGCTGACTCAAAAGGCTATAATAAGTACTACACACTTTATTTGTAACAATCCATCTTCGGGTCCAAATTCCTTTGTTTAGGCCCTTAAATTTGAGATTAAAGTTTATGTTCCTTTTTTTGGAATTTTTTGTCTTTTCCTTTTTTGGTTTTAGCTTTTTTTCCCTAAGCACTATTTATTTGCCTCTTTGAGTTATTTTGAGATAGTTTTTTATTAATTAAAAATAAATTACAGACGTAATTCTTCTAATTCCTCTAGTATTTTTTGAATCAATAGAGTTTTGATTTATTATTTTTGGGTATTCTTAGAATCAACAAATTTAATTCTCTCGTAAGGCTTCTGCTACATCACATTCCTATTAAATGTGATAATACAAGTACCATAAACCTTAGCAAGAATCTCATTCAGTATTCTAGAATTAAGCATATTGATATTAGACATCATTTCTTGCGTGATCATATGCAAATTGGTGATATCTCACTTGAATTTATTGATGCAAATAATCAACTTGTAGATATCTTCACCAAACCTCTCACTAAAGAGAGATTGAATTTCATTAAGCATGAACTTGACATGATTAATGTTTCTAGTTTATCTTGATTTTATGCTTAATTGATGGTTGGACTATTTTTCATGTGAAATCATATTGTGCTTATTGATTACTTTGATTGTTAAATGTTTTGATTTTGATCTTAACATTTTTTTTAAAAAAAATTATTGCCATTTAATAACTACTTATTGAAATTATTTCAATTAATTAATTATCCAAATCTAGCATTTTTTTTAATTTTCATGCATTTATATATGTTTAAATATGCATTATGATTTTTTTTTAAATTCCTCCTACTCCTCATCAAGACTAGTTTCTTTTTATATATTTTTGTTAATTTTGTCATCAGTTTATGTTTAGTTTATTTTCAGTATATTTTTTGTATTTAAGCATTGAGCTGTTTGTTTATGTTTATAGCTATTTTGTGATAGTTTAGGTTCAATTTATTATTGAATATAAGTCATGAGTTGTTAGTTTTATGTTTTGTTATATTTCTCTTTAGTTACAATTGGGATTTTAATATCATTGTCTATCCTTTTCATTAATGCTTTTTTATTTTCTTTTATAATTTCCTTTTGCATTTTGACAAAGGAAGAGAAATAATTGAGTTTGCATGAGTATTTAGTTAATTTCTTTTAAGAGAAAGAATTTTTTTTTTAATTTTTTAAAGATGTGTTTATGTTAGTGATATAACTATGTGATAGTGTGTCCATAATATCAATTGTTTAAATTTATTCTACATAATTTTGTTTATGCATACATAGTAACATTATAAATGTGGTTAATTTTGTCATAATTTAATAATCATGCTTTCATGATTTTATACTTTTGATAAAAGATCATGCTTTACTTACTTTATTTATGTATGATATAGATTTTATAAAGATTTGATGTATTTTTGTTTTCATTATTTTGCTTATTGGTCTTTTAATTCCTCTAGGATTTTTGATTCATTTAGGTTCATTTCCCTTTACATCTCTCTCTTTTCTTTTTTTCATTAACAAAGGGGGAGAAGAAACTATGTTTGTTATATGATAAGTGCTACATGACCATGTATATTAGCTAGCTAAGCTCTATATGATCATCTGATAATTAAACTTGTCAACCGCTACATGTACTATTTTGTGATGCATTTTAGTAGCACTATATGCATATATATTTGAAATTATTTCCTTCGTATTGCCTAACTTTTTTTTTCCAAAATGATCATGTTATCATATTTTTAACATATTTATTATGTTAGGCCATGTTTCTTTTTATTTTTCATGTTAAATTTTGTGTTGTTTTTATTTTTTAACAAAAAGGGAACAAAATATTAAATTTATATTTCTTATCATGTCTAAAAAAAGGGAGTAACAAAGAATAATTATTATATAAAGAAATTTTTTTTATCCCTTATATATGCTATGTTAGTTCAATTTTTTTAATGATATAATACATGATGCATATACTAAGGGAGAGGTAAATATTCTTTTCACACAGTGTACCTTTTTAATTTGTAAGGGGAGGAGCTATTTTATATAATACGCACTTATTCACGTCATTTATTTTTGACACACACTCGCTTTATTTATTATCTTATCAAATTGGTTGTCAAAGCCAAAAAAAGGGAGATTGTTGACCATTTACATGATCAAACTCCTAATTTTGGATTTTGACAAACAATTTAGATTCTAATAATTTCATTTAAGTGTGTAGGGAGTTGATCTATCATCAAGATTAATTGTTTAATGATTAGAGACAATGAAATACTCCTTAAAAGAGTATTAATATGAATTTTAATGAAGTATCTACCTATGCAAGTCCCTAATCTTTAAGGAGCAATTATATACCAAAAATATACCAAACTGGACTTATAGTGATCCCCTCATAAGTGCCTCACGAGCTAAGCCTCTATAGTGCTTGTCCGAGCAATTTTTGCTAAAAGAGGCAATGCTCCTCACAAGCTGCCCAGATAGGACATAAAGACTATTTTCAAATGCAACAGCTAGTAGACTTGCTCCTCATGAGCTAGGGTTTACTCCTCATGACCATGAGTGGCGTTCTGATAGAAATAAGTCCAGGATGATTCAAAAATCAATAAGAGACATTAGAGACATATTTGATACATCCAATAGTCATATTTTTTAGTGTTTATCTATATAAACACTCCATAGGGTTCAATTGAAGGTTTAAGAAACTTGTTTGTTCAATATACTCTCTTAAGTATTCAATTAAGCTCTTAAACCTCTCTTCAAATTATTTTATGTTTGTATAACTCTTGTGAAAGTTAAGTGAGTGTTAGAATAAAAATTCTTGTTCTTCTATTTTCTGGGTTTAGAAAACGGGAAGTGAGATTCTGTTATGAGGGAATTGGTTTAAGTGTCTAACCACTGAAACACTTGGGAATTCAATTTTAGTGTGATCCTAGAAAACACTTGCAAATTAGTTTTTGAGTGAGCCTTGAAAACTGAAGTTGTAAGGTTGAAAGAGTGAGCCTTAAACTCTTGTGTGATCTCAATCTTGTGAATAAGATTATAGGAATTAAAAATCCTAACTTAGGCATAAATTAGGTAGAGACATAGGATTGTTGAGAATCCGAACTCCTTAATTACTTGTGTTTGTTGTTTGTCCTTTCGATTCTCATTCAATTCTTGTTCATCCATTAAATTTGTTTTAATTTTCAATAAATCCTCATTTACCTTATTCACCCCCACCCCAAAAAAAGGCACTTCCATATAACTATCCAATATTAAACTTGTAATTCATTATAATACTCATAGATTTTGATTTAAACAACTACACGTTACACGTTATTTTTTATTATTTTAACCTTAATATTTTTTTAAAAAAAAAAATAGCTCTATAGAATAATACAACATTCTTTAACATTTTTATCTATACAATAATCTAATTTTACAAATTTCATAGAGTTAAAATATAATAATTTATTACATTCTTAATAAATTTTCTATATTCTTTCAACATTTTTATGCTAATATTTTTTCGTAATAAATTATTTTATAAATATGTTCAATTTTAAACACATTTATTCACTTATTAAATTAAATTTAATAAGACTTATATATTCATATTATCAAATTTCATTTATATTAGATAAAATAGAAGCAAATATAATTAAAAAAAAGATATTTCAATAAAATTACAACTAAATTTTAATTTATTTAATTTTTATTCTCATAAATAGAAGTTAATTGACCTAATTAAATAGGATATATACTTTCAATTAAATTAGAACGAGAATTTAAATTTTTTATTAGAGATGAAATAGAATCTAACCTAGTTAGAATAAGAAACAGATTTTGAATTAATATATTTTAACTAATTCAATTTAATTTTTTATTAAAAAATGACTAAAGTATCTAATTTTTAAATAATAATAAGAGAAGACTAATTAGTAATTTTTTCTGTTCCCACTTCATACATTTATATGTTAGTCACTTGACAAAATTTTGTAAACTCAATTTTATTATATTTATGTAGATCACATACTGTACTTAGCATATATTTTCATGCATTTGATTAATTTTTGCTTGTAAAAAATTTAACTATTATTCTCTTACTTAAAATATTTAAATAGGAGATTGGAGATGTATTTTGATATATATATGTCAATACATCTGAAAATATATTAGGAATTTCTTGCCAAAATCAATTGCTTTACAATCTGAGCATTTGACGAGGATTTAAGTGCAATAACTTCCTAAGTTGCTGCTGTTGATCTCCATTATAAAGCTTGCAAGAAAAGTTTGCTTAGTGTAACTGAGAAGCATATTGTGGACGCTGGAAGTTCCCAACTACAAAAACATGGAGAATGTGTCATTCAAGTTAGCCTTTTTGGTCATACTCCTTGTCACTGCATCAGGTTTGTTAATTTATTCCTCTCTTAATATAGACATTGACTCCCAATTCCTTCAAAATTTTTGTTTGAAAAAGTTATGTTTTGATTTTTATATGAGTTCAATTTTTTAGTAAGTAGCCATCAGCTATCAAATTATTTCACGCTTATTATTTTTATTAATTCATAATCATTGGCCGTGTCACGGCTCAACCAACATGCTCCAATATTATATGGGCTCAAGAGAAGTGTTATGATTGCAGCTTCTTTGGCAATGCTACACATGGACCCATCTGGCCATGCATATTGTCACACTTATGCACACACATGATTTTGCGGGACATTAATTTCAAATTGCTTTTGGTAGGTTTGCCACTCTCAAGGGCAGTAGGAATTGGTGAGAAGAAGAGAGGATTTTTGCCAATTCGATGTTCAACCGATGATGATTGCAAGAACAAGTGTCTGTGGGAGAAAAGCAGCTGTGTAGATGGTTTGTGTACTTGCCCATTACAACAATAATAAGACACATGGAAATTTACATTATTATGGTGACAATGTACCTTGAAAAGCATTGTATCTTTCAATAGATTACAAGCTATCAATAATGACCACAAATGGTGCTTCCGAGTTTTTATGATTCAAGCATGCCTATTGCTTCTAACCAAGTAGGATTGGATTTGAGTAGATTCCACCAAACGTGTGTGTGTGTGAGTGTATAATAGGAGGTATCATGGTTCATGATTAGCTGATGAGCCATTTAATCCCCAGTTGATCAAATGCAATAGCTATTTGAAGAATACTGATTGAGTTGAATATGAAAATGACATAAATATATACAATGGGATATTGAAGAAACCAAACAATTGATTATCCTAATTGAGTTGATAAGCATAGAAGAGCAGTGTAATGTATGCAACTTGGCGCAAAACAGAATTTGATTATCCATTTTCAGAAAAGCAATGATCTTCTGATAGTGTCAACATGTGAAAGGACAAATTACACAGACTTTCTCATGCTTAATTTGCATTATAGCTTTTCAGTTCATGCTGATCTTCTGATAGTATCAGCTCCTGCATCTTCTGCCAATTGCTTCCTGTCTCCCTGTGCCAATCCTATTGTGATACTTAAGTCTGCAAAGACGAAATGATTGAAAATGAAGCTCATTTTACTTGACATGTGTTCCATTTTAATGTTTTTTCAATATACAGGGCAACAATTTGGTTCTTTGAGTTATTCCTTTTAGGCAGATCATACTGAGTTCAGTATGATAAGCCAGCAGGATTCAACTCCAGGCACTTGAAAAATAATGAGAAGCATACATGTTTTTCATCTCTTTAAAGAAAATTACTAGAATAACTCAAAGATAGAAATTGAAATTCTTCAAAGGATTTGTACAATACCTTTTTCACAGAGCACTTCAAGTGATATGGGGCCAACAGAAAGCATCATCTTCCTGCTTCACTCGCATGGTTTGCTTCTGTCGCTCCACTCGTTCAAGCTGTGATGACAGTTGAAGCAAGTCAATGGTAGTGCCATCCTCACAGGAAATGCGATCTTTGGCATTCATAAAGTTTGAGCCTTGATATAGTCCACCAGCGATATCGAAATTGATGGCATCACTACCATCAGATAACAGTATATAACCCAAGCGACTTCCTTCTGCAGAACTTGTTCCTGATGAAGAGAATTTGTATGGTACACCACCACTTGTGGAAGCCTGTGAACCAACTCCTATGAATTTTTCAGAGACTTGACTCACACTATAATGAGTACTGCTGCTGCCAGGCACTACCAATGGGCAAGCGGTAGAAATTCCTGATGAATGGCTTGGAAAATTATGTGATTGAGATGACAGAAGAGAGAGAGCACAACCAGAGTTTGTGATCCCTGACAGTCCTTGAATATCTGATGCTGCATCAAAAGCAGCAAAGTCTTCATTTCTCAATGAACATGAATTTGAGCCTCCTAGATTATGTGGATAATATCGGGCAGTGCTGTTGCTGAAAATGCTTCCTGTTGTAGTAGTAGCTACATTTCCATGAAACGTGAGGAATGCTTTATCCAAGTTATTGGAAGGGAAACCACTTGAAATAGGAATGGATGATAGTGGAGAAAAATCAGATCCATCTTCAACCTTTATATGCCGGGACCAATCATTTGTTCCATATTTCCCAGGATGCAATGGGCCGCAGGGCAGTATATCTTGGCAGATAAATGATGTTAATGCAGCCCCATGAAATCTGTTGGTGGCAATGCCTGCACAGTTGACAAAAACAATATGAGATTTCTGAAATATCATATGCTACAAATAAAGGAAATATTATGAAAGGTACATGCCAACATCGCATAATAAAAGTACCATGAACAAACAATATCTGTTTGTCAAGAACTCGTACACAATAGTGAAACAGTACATGTGACTGTCACTCAACTTTGTGGTGATGATATAAGTAAGGTAGAGATTAATTGTTTGAGCTAATCCCACTCTTCATTGGCTAGATTCACAGCTTATTTGTCACTTAAATCAGCCAAGGGAGCTGCCCACATGAAACTTACAAGCTACCTCAGCAGGCAGAGTTATGGAAGGACTGTTCTGGATGTGATTCTAACCTAAACTTACAAGCTCCACCAATATATCTCCAAATTGATGTGAAAAGAAAACTGAAGACAAACTAATGTTTTCCCACCAACTTCAAGTAGCATTTCAAAAGTGATATGCAGAAAGGATATCTTGAGTAAAACAAAGCTGCTGAAAGTTAGCTCTTAACAAACCAGCATACAGAGAAATTACACTAATGAATAGAATTATAAATTCAACAGAATGCATGCTTTACCATTATATGCTTCAAGTGGCTTTCCAGTTCTTCCAGAGTGAATACCAACTTGAGGTTTTCTCCGACGTTCGTTGTGGCCTGCAAGGCGTTTACGACAGCTGCGCTTGCCGTCATCAAATTCAGCCAGCAGATGAAACCTGATCAATCAAAAACTAGTAGGAATAAAACTCATGTTCTAGTACAAAGTCATTATGAAGCCAAAATTTAGCAAAAGTACAATTTTTTTTCACATTTCTAGTTTCCTGAATCTGAACTGGAAGACCCCAGCAAGCAAAAGCTAAACAGACATCAAGAAAGGTTTGAAACGTTAATCAAGAAACTTCAGATGCTTATGATCAAAGCTAGAAAGAGTTCACTACCTTCAACCTAGCTCTTAGTCTCCATATTTGATAAAACAGGTGAAAAATAACTCAATTACTGACATATAAGCAATTTCAAAATTTAAGATTCCCCGTCAAAATATGTTGATTTCCACCCATCCACTCATCAGAAATTGCAAGAAAAATTATGAAAAAGGAAATAGCATACCTACTGCATTGCTGACAAAACCTCTGGTCAAGTCCATTGACTATAACTTTGGAAGTCTTGGAGTGAACTTCACAGACTTTATGCCTCTTGTGATATTCTTTTGAGGAGCTGAGATCCTTGTTACAACCATAAACTTGGCAATGTGCAGTGTGAGAATTTGCTCCGATTTTTGTTCTCTTTGGAGGAGTGGATGACTCAGATGAAGACATAACTGATGCTCCTTTTGAAATTCTTGAATTCTGAACTTCTGTTGGATCACAAAACCTTCCAAGTTTCAAATCAATGAACGGAGAGTCTCTACTATTTGATTCCACAACAGAGCTAGAAAGTCTTGATGTGGATTCATCCTCTATGGAAAAAGCATTCATGTTAGCCATAAAAGGATTCATGACTTTTCCACCGTCAACTTCACCACTTAAAGCATCCCTTATATAATTATGAGGCAATTGTTTCCTCACCAATTCTTGATCATTCAGCTCCCCTAAAAAGTGATTCTCAATAGCTCGTTGACCTGAGACGACCACATTATTGTTGCCAAAACTACAAGCAGTTTTCAAATCCCAACCCATCAAGACATTTTTGCTTTTGGTTATAGAACCAGAAGACGAAATTGTTTCATTGGATTCAAACCCCTTTCCTCCAGGACCATAGTTCCAAGATTGCATTGCAAACTTGCACTTTTGTAAAATCACTGTTCAAGAAATTTGATGCAAACCCACTTGTAAACACAAGCAAGAAAATTTGATCTTTGTTACGCTGTTTTTTACCCAATAAGGCAAGAACCAAGTTCAAGATTCTCCTTTAACCACTTGTAAGCATAAACACTGAAGAATCTTGATAGCCACTGTACACATTACCCACAAAAAATCCCCACCTCAATAATAAAGAAAAAAAATCCCAACACCACCCCCTCACTTCAAGGGAAACTCAATTCTTGAAACACCAAATGCATCAAACAAGAAAACCCATCAAAGAAACTTCAAAACCCAGAAAGAGTTATGCAGCAAAAAAGAAATCATACAACTGAAAGAGAAAGCAAGACCACAACAACAAAACAATCAAGAAAGCTCATTGCAAGAAAGATTCAAGGAAGCAAACGGAAGAAAAAGGAGAGGGTAAAAGAAACAGTGCATGCAGTAATGAAAAAGGCTAATTCTATGACAGTAATTCCAAGATGATCTTGATATATAAAACAGCAGTGGTTCTCTTTTTCTTCTTCTTTTTCAAGAACTAGCATATAACAAGTAGAGAGCTAGCTGGAATGAAGTGAATAATGAGAATTTCCGAGGCAGACCTAACTCACTGAAAATGAGTTATGTGTCCCAAACTTCATGGAAGAGAACCTAGTGGCTGGCTCACTAAGAAAGAAAGTGAACAGATACTGACTCAATTAAGTAGAGAGACATTGATTCTTTAACCTTTATTTATTTATTTTTTTGCTTGCTTTATTTAGTAGTTTCTAACTGGATTAGTTGCCGTCTTACCGAACAAAAAGCAAAAAAGAATAATAATATTTTTTTAATAAAAAACAGAATAGAATTATTTGTGTCATTACTTTATAATTATGTGCTTAATCTCTAGTTTTGAAATGAAACTCAGTATGTTCTTGCATGTAATTAGCAATTTTTTTCCATGTAATTAGTCCGTTAATGTCTTACCTAATTTTGTTGGGTCTCAATTAACTGTTGGTGAGTACTTACTTACATCATGGCACTCATGAGTCATGCTAAAACATCATTGAATGCTTCCTCCAATTATTTGGTTTTTTTTTTTGGTTGACAGGTTCATAACTATTGTCACTTTAATGCCAATGCAAACTATTGCTTTTCGTTTTTGCCCCTCTTAATTGCAATGTATATTTTATTTCAAGAAAAATTAGGATGAAAATGAAAGAAAAATAAGTTCCTTGTATTAAATAAGTAGTTCAACATTATAGTCTTTTCAATGGCTTGAAACGTTGTATAGGATATGTTTGTACGAGATTACAGAGGTTAAATGTTACTTCTATAATATATTAATTCTTTTATATTCGTTTAGTAAACTTTAAATGTTAAGGGTTAAGGGTTAATATTTAACTTTTTAGTGATTAAACTCATTTATATGTATTTTTATTAACATAATTAAGATTAGGTTAAACACTTATAATAAAAAATATATATTTTTAAAATAGCACTTTTTATTATTTTTTATTTTTCTAACTTAATTATATTACTTTAACTTTTTTTCTTGTATCAATAAGCTACTAATTAAATATATAAAAAATGTACGAATCAATTTCAATATTTATTATAATATTTATATTATTTTTTTAAAATGTATATGAATATATTATTTAAATAATTATATAAATATATAAATTTTAAATAATTATTTATTTTTTTATTATTTTTAAATATTTAATAATAAATTTAATTTACTATATAAATTTTTTTCCTTAAAGAATTTCACATTACAATTTTTAGTTATCCTTAGTTTGCCAAACAAGGTTAACAGTTTAATCATTATACCTGTAATTATTACTTTATTAACAGTTACATCTGTAATTATTACACTCTATTTCTTTAATTCCAATTCAAACGCACCCTAATTGTTAAGATTTTATTTTTTTATAATTCCATCCAAATCAATTCAAATTGATCAAAATTTTGTGAGTATTGAATATTGAAAGTTTAGATAAAAAAAAATTAATGTATGGTATAATTTTCATGAATTTATAAATTTAATATTTGTTTTTATTTTTTTTCAAAAAAAAAATATAAATTAATTGGGGACTATTAGCCTAAGAATCAAGTTTATTTTTTATAATACTTGAAATTATTAAAAACTTAAATCCAAACAGAAATTTATATAAAAAATATACGAAAGAAAGGTCTATCGTTACGACATTGAATTTGTTAAAAAATTTTAATAAAATACACTGTAAGTCAAAAATATTATATGAAAATTTGAAATGAATTTCTGATACTATTTGTACTTTTCATAAATTTTCTAAATATAAAATACACATTTAACACATATAAATCAAATAAAAAAATAACACTTTTAGTGATGATGTGGTGTTTGAAAATTATTTTTCAAAAAAAATAATAACTGAAAAAGCAATTATTAATATGTTATATGTTAAGAAGTAAAAGAAAAATTTATATCAATTTTAAAAATATATTTATTATATTAATTTAATATATCTTAAAATTAAAATTCATAATATTCCTCATTTAAATTGAATGTTGGATGATTTCTTTAAAAAAATGATTGAGCATGGAAAAATCGGACAAAAGGTCAAATGACACCTTCAACTTGTATCTTTGGATCAAATAGATTAAATTTAAAATTTTTCTACAAATAACTCCAAAACTTTCATTTTTCAGCTCAATTAACTCCAAATTTTGAATTAAAACAATGCGTGTTATGCATATGCATTCAAAGAGCGTAAGTTACCTAATTTAATAATAATAAAAAAGAATATTTTTACCTATTTATTTTATTTCTCCTCTTCCTTCTCTCCTCTTTCTTTTTAAAGTAATTTTTTTTATTAATTTTAAATAATTATTTAATCACCTCCTTCCTGTTCTTCTTCTAAACCTGCAAATCATTTTTTTTCACTTTCATGTTTTCATTCTTTTATTGTATATGCCCTATTTCTTTTATTCTTTCTCATCCTTTTCTTTCTTGTCTTCAATTCTCACCGCACATTAACTCTCCATCACTGCCGCCATTATTTTCATAGCTCACCAACAAAAAATCACCATTGATTATCTATGCAGATCTATTCAATAATTTTTTGAGTTTATCCATCTTTAATCAAGCCAAGCCAAGCTCTTTGAGCTTAAAACTGAGCAAATGAAGTCTTCTCAAGATACAACACTAGTCAGTGTTTTTGCGGTGTTAAAATTCATTGGATGAATAATTTTGGTAAAAAATTGTTGCATGTTTAGTTTTGATTTTGATTTTGTTTAATTTGTTTCCAGATAAGATTGGGTATGTTTTGGATTTTTATGGATAAGATTTTTTTATTAGAATTCTATTTTCTTTGATTAATTTTCATTTCCTTTGCCTTATCAAAACTAAACTTTTAAAAATCACAAAAACTACATAAGACTTCTGATGAAAAATGATAAAAAAAAGGGTTGTAGTTAGGTTTTGATTCTTGAGGAATTGATGATTTTGAGTTTTTGCATTTTCTCTTCTTCATAATTTTGAAAATATGGGATTTATGAGAAATTTTTCTTGATTAATCCTTTTATTTACTGTTAGTGATAAATGGTGGTGAGATTGATAAACATGATGATGTTCAAGATGCATTGTTGGCTTGATTATTGAGTTGAGTAATAATAACAAGAGCAAAAGAACGAAAAAAAATTCCAACAATAAAAACAATAGAAATATAGTATATTTAAAAGTCAAACTCTGCTCTTTTTTATCACAACCTTCTCTGCTCCAGTTCTTTTATTTTCCTTTTCTATTTTCTCAGAAATCAGTAGAATCCAAAACTCTAAAACAATAGAATTTCATTTGATTTGAATGATTACACAGCAAAAGGAAAAAGGGGTTAGATCCAGTACTTCGATGATACTTTTGAGTACATGCATGTAGTGCTTTCTCCTGAAGTAGCAAAGCTTCTCCTTAAAAATCACCCTATCTTTGAAAATGAATGGCGAGCAATTGGTATTCAGCAAAGCCGTGGATCAGTGCATTGTGCAATTCATCACCCCGAGCCATATATCATGTTGTTCATGAGGCCTTCAAACTATCAGCAGTAGCAGGAGCATCAAGTTCAACAAGCTATGCTTGCTAAGTGATCAATTTTTCACCTTATGTTATTTTGTAGTTTTCTACTGTTATGTCAAATACATGGTTACAAGTTTCGTGTTTATGCTTTGCGTAAACTGTTATCTAATGTTTTGTGCTCTCTGTTTAGTTGTTTTTGTTGTTGTAATTATCTTCTTTAAAGAATTTCTTGTTTAGGGAAAATTGCTTCTTCCTTTAACATTGTCCATGGTTGTTTTAATTACTTGGTGATTTGCAATTTATTGGTTTTGATGTATATAATGATGGTTCTAGTTTCTGTAAAAAAAAAAAAAAGCCAAACTCTTTCTGTAATATTTATTTAACATTTAAATTTATTTAATTAATTGAAAATAGGAGATTGGTGTGCATGCATATATTTTAGCTCCAAATGAGAGTTATTTGGCCTTTAAATAGAAATTTTGGATTTATTTGTTAAAAAAGTTTATATTTGATCTATTTGATCCAAAGATACAAGTTGAAGGGGTCATTTGACCTTTTGTCCTGGAAAAATCATTCGATATGGAGGAAAAAACAAAAAAGAAAAGAAAGAAAAAGGAGAAGAGAGTGGAATATTAATAATGTTGGGGATCTAGAAGACAGGTCCCACATAAGAAATTTTGCAACAACCAATCGCTATCAACGTCACTCTCGCGCGTGGTAATTACTCTCATTTTCTTCGAAGATTGGAACATTTTTAGTCACACACGTCGGTCATTTTTAGCCCACCAACTTTGAAGGCTCCTTCAATATTTTTCTGTTTTTTTCCTTCATTTTTTTTTTATTTTTCTTTATTAGCCACGATCTTCAATTCCGATAAAACTATATATATATTAAACTCAAACATCATTTAAATGTAAATAGTTTTTTTATCAGCTCATCCCTTGTTGTTTTTTTTTTTTTTTAACTATATGTGAGATATATATTTTTAAAAAAATTTAAGGAAATAGAAAAAAATTTCAAAAAAGATAAAAACAAAAAAATATAAATGAGAATAATAAAAATTAGCACACTTTAAACCAAATGCCAACAAGTGATATATAAGATAATGAAATATAAACCGTATGTTAAAAAATATGGAAAAATATTATTAAATATTGAGTTAAATTTGAGGGAAATAATTAATAATTTTAAAACAAATAAATAAAAAATTTCTTTTACTCCTTATAGAAAAATCCATTTTTTTTTTAATCATAGATGTTATTAAATATTTTAGAAACATAGGATAATATGCATAATAATAGTTATTTTAGGGGAAAAGCTATTCCCACTGCATGGTCTATAAATCTCGGCCTCCAATAAATTACAAAAACTTTAAATTGTTAAATGTGGCACTTAACATTAACTACTATTATGTATCTAAAAATCAGACAAAATCATTAAGTTTAAAGCATTAATAATAATAAATTTCATATAACAAAAGTGACAAAATTGACTACTCTACAAGGGATTTAGATTCTCTGCTATTGAGAACATGACCTACCATGTTTCCAATTTCAATAATTAATTTTGAATTCAACTATTGATATTTGCCGAAAAAAATTAATGTTAAATAAAAAAAAAAGTGGTTACTACTAGATAATTTAATCTCAACCATTGATTTTAAATTTACTGGCTAAAATTAACTAAATATAATAAATCATGTTCATGTTTAACACGAAAGATGTAAATCACTCAGTTGCAGGCCATAGTTATGGATTTTGGATTTGCATGCATACAACAACAACAACGTATTAACTAAACTTTAAATGACTTGGATTGATTAATGGAGATGACATTTTCTTAAAGCATTTATACCTCTTGTAAGAAAAGTTCAAATCACTTTTTTTTTTATTGATTATTTTATTATTGTTATGATTATTATTTTGGAATTGGTATTGTTTGCATTGACAATTTTGAATTTTCATACTCAAGCTAAATTATGATTCTTTGAATAATCCACAGCAGAAAAGAGTAAAAATTATTATAACTAGCCATTATTTTTGAGTAAAAACTCAAAAATAGAATTTATCAAAATTTTAACTGTTTTGAATAAAAATAATTATTAAATATTAATTTTAAAATTTTATCAAATTGTAAAAAACTTTTATCAGCTAACTCAATTAGTTAAATCAAGTGACCCTTTATTAATATATAAATTTATTTATTTATTATTATTATTTTGTATAAATTAACAATTGATTGAACATATGAAAAAATTTCAAAGCTATTATTAATCATTGAACAAATTTTATAATTCATAATTGTATTTTTTGTGAAACAAAAGTGTGGCATCATAATTAAATGCAAACGTTGAAGAAAAAATCATAATTATACACATCTCATCAGTAGCTTTCAGTGAATCTTATCAATTTCTAAAACCATGGGATTCATTGAAAACCATGTATTAATGAAGTTGATTAATTCATAAGAAAATGACACATAATGATCATGAATTGCTGCAAAAATTGACCTTCATTTTAGCCCCAAAAAACAAACAAAACAAAACAAGGCAGAAAGAAAGAAAGAAAAAAAAAAGAGTTGGAAAACGAGGTGTGGGGGCATGACAACTCTGCAACACCAAGGCTATGAAAGAACCATTGCAACAACTGCACTGTATTTGATCTCTATTCTGATTTCTGTGCTACCCAACCAGCTCAAAGGCTCTCTCTCTAGTCTCCCTTGTAGAAACTCAAAATTATGTTCATTACACCATTTTCTCTAGCGATTACTAAAATTTTTCACACTCTTCGTTTGATTTTCTTTTTGCAAATTATTGCTTGTGATCCTTAGTTAAAGGTATAACATTTAATGTTGAAATAATATGATTATTTAATGGTTAGATTATTTATTATGTCATGTGCCATTTAGCTAATTATATTAAACTTACAATCAATAAAATTAAAATGTAGTTTTAAATTTATTACGAATAAATAATCATTTTTAAATAAATTTATATTATTTTTAAAAATATCTAAAAATAAATTAATGAATGGTAATTCTATATAAAATTTTGTTATTAAAAATTAATATTTTATCATAAAACAATGAAAATATTAGTTGATTGGAAACAAAAAAAAAAATCAAAGATAATGTGTTTGTGGTTTTGGTTTGCTTGAAAGCTAACATCAATTATTTGCGGCACCAAAACAATAAGAGAAGGATATTATATTTTATGGATCACGTTTCTAATTCTATATATAGAGAGCTGCAAATTACATTTTCGTTCCATAACATTTAAGAATTTTCATTAAAATTAGACTATTTTTTCATTAAATGCTATATAAAAATATTAAAATGCTCTTTCAAATAGTTAACAAATTATAATTAATTGCAATAAATTAATAATATTTTAGTTTTTTATATTTAGTAATATTAAATATATATATTCATTACTTACTAATGGTATGGTTCATAAAAAAAATGAACCATATTATTAGTATTTGTAATTACTTATAATTTTTTACTATTTGAAAGGATATTTTTAATCTTTTTATAGCACTTAATTGAAAAAAAAAAATTAACTCTAATAAAAGTCTTTAACTATTATTGGAACAAAAGTTGAGGGAGTTAAAAATTTAACTTTTAAATAAGAGAAAGATATATGTAAGGTTGCCGAGCCACTCGCGAGCGACTTATTATTCAGTTCGATAAAAACTTATTTGAGGTCATGTATTGAATTTTATTTAATAAACGAATCGAATTAAAACTATACAAAACTCGGTTTGTGAAGCTCGCGAACATGATCAAATAGAAGCTTATAAGTCAGCTCATAATTAAATTAATGTTTAATAATTTGATTTTAAATATATAATATATAAATTTTTATTGTAAAATATTTTTAAAAATATATTATTAAAATAAAATTATAATTTTTATTAAATATATTATAATTTATGTAGTAAATAATTTATTTTTAATATTTTAATTTATAGTTTGTATTTTTAAAAATTTCTTTAGACTCTTTTAAACTTGTGAATGCCAAATAGCATAGTGAGTTTGGCTCAATTATAAATGAACCAAACCCAAACTAGTTTGGTTCAGCTCGGCTTTATTACACTCCTAGATACATGTTAAATAGGTCAAACATCAAGGATAAAAATGTAATTTGCTTATATATATTATTGTGATAATGACTATTTTGATATCCTAACTTTTAAAAATTTTACAATTGAGTGTTTTAACTTTTATTTATTATAATTAAATGTGTGAACTTATTAATAAATAACAATCCAATGTTTTTGCAAGTAACAAATGATGTGGCAATTTGTAAGTCCCACTCAATTATTGACGTGGATGAACATCATAGCAACACCTCAACAAGGTGAAACTGAAGACTAATTGATTACCTAAAAAAAAATTAAATTATTATTTATTAATAGGTTTACACATTTAATTGTAACAAATAAAAGTTAAGATATTCAATTGTAAAATTTTGAAAAGTTAAGACGCCAAAATAGTTATTATCTCTATATTCTTCAAGGTAATTGAAAGATGACTCCTATATGATGCTAGCAACTTAGCACAAATCTACGTCACACTTTTGAGTTATTTTCTTAAGGAAAAAAAAAGAAATATATAAATTAATCAAATACAAAAAAATTAATTATAAAAGTGAAAACTTAAAAAACTATCATAATAGTTTTATTTGACTATTTTTATTAATAATAATAATAAAAGAAAAATAAAAAATAATTTGAAGTCATAATTTGTTTCCTTTTTGCATTAAGTAGAAAAAAAAAAGATATTTTTAGTTAAATAGGGGAAAGATGTTTTAGGTGGAAAAAAAAATAAATTTTGGTGGTTCTAGATGTAATAAAATTAGAATATTTTATATAAAATATGTGAATTTTAAAATAAACATTTATATAATTTTTTAATAAAAAATAAAAATTCAATAGTTTTACATGTAAAGTTTTTATAGTAAATATTAAAATATAAGAATGAATATTTGTCAAAATTGAAATTTATTGATTTTAGAGTTTATATATATATATGACTAGTGTTTTAAGAATAATAAATTCCAGTTACCCATCTATTCATAAAATATTGTAATTGACCCGATTTAATTTGGTGTGGCGATAAAAGTTTTTAATGTGTCATTTGAAATGTGAAATTTGATTTTTTTTTTAACAATAAAGTATTACTCCATATTACACTATATATATATATATATATATATATATATATATATATATATATATATTATCCATCAGCTATCCATCTAATATCTATCTATCATATTAACTATTATACTATTTATCTATAACTATGGTGCATTAAGAATCAAGTTTTGATTTTGGACATCCTACAATTTGAACCATAATCTTATGGTCATGGATGCCTCTCCCATTTACCTTATCCGTTTCCTTTAACTACAAACAAACTAACAATATGAATCACAAATTTAACTATCATTGGAGTAAATCCCATCTTACTGTTTCAACTACAAAGAAGATCTAAGAAGACAGAAAATAAAGGCATCCACCTAGTCCAATTTAAGCCACAAACAATTCAATTGCTATTTTATCTTTATATGGTTACCCCTTGCAGGCAAGCAAACATGCCCCAAGGACTCAGAAATTCAGACCTAATGAAGGAAAAGAAGATGACACAATAGGAAAATTCAATTAATAATACTAATTGCTTGATCAGCCTTTAATCTCACATGATATACATAGACAAGGACAGATCACTAATTTTATAGTACTAGTAGCTATGGCATATTTAGTTTGTTAGTTCAAAACTTGAGGGCTATGAGTTGTCATATGATGAATTTTATAATTTCATGTCTCAAAATAATTACCATTTTACTATTGAGTTGGAGGTTTTTTTTTTTTTTTTTCATTTCAACAACATACGATTTTCATTAATTAACCAACATTACATTTGTTAAGACTATTACATTTAAGATAGGTCCGATATATAAAACTAGCCCAACTCATATTTTCCTCAATTAGAGAAACCCTAATTTGTTGAAAGAAACTCAAATTTTATCTTGTCGAGACATTGACGGTAGTAGCAGTAGCAAGTTGAAAATCTACAATAATTCATAGTTGCTTGTGCTGAAGGTTTATGACCAGTCTAGATTGAGAAATACTAGCTTCAAATATCAGAAACAACATTAGATTTTGATTAACTGATATTCCAAACAACACTGAATGTTAACCTTCCTTTGATGAGAAAGCATCAACTTTTTATTAGTGATAGAATTAGAACCATCCTTTATCACTAGAAACTTGAAAGCCACAATCCAAACAAGGTATAAAAGACAATACAAAAAACTTCTAAAAGCACACTTATACATTAACAAAACAAAATATTTATCACTATTATTATAAGATCTAGACTATTAAATAGAATAAGAAAGAGAGAAAGGGATAATTGCGGGTTAAAACCCAACAATTTCTCCCTATAAAGCTATATTACTGTAAATATACAAAATAAGGTACTATTCACCGAAGAGAGAGGAAGAGGTTCAGAATGTTGAGTCTCTTCCACTTAACTAGCTGGTGATTGTCTTTAATGATCAACAATAATCATTTATTTTTTTTTATTGTATTTTTTCTTATGAAAAATAATGGTGGTGGTTTTATAAATAACAATTAAATATATACTATTTACAAAGACTGTTAAAAATGAAAAAAATAAAATAAAATAAAAAAGGTGTAAACCCTGCATGATTTTTTTTTTTAAAGCAAACATATGTGCATCCCCACTAACAGATTGCGTGCCAACTTATTATAACACAATAGATTATTGTCAACCATAACTGTTAACCTCTCTTTTCTCACCTACCCCTTCTTCAGAATCTCGCCTCCCTTGGTTTTCTTCTTCTTTTTTTCACTGTTTCTTTTAGTTTTAGGTGGTTTTTTTCCCCCATATACGTCACTTTTTTTGCATTATGACATAGTAAATTAGTTATATTTGAGTTTAATTTTAAGAAAGTGAGGATTCCATCTCTTTTAAATAATATTTTGTTGAAGTTTGGATTTTATTTTATTGATAAATATTCTGATTTCTCTAATGGAACCATAAGTTAGAGGATTATAATGTTGATAATTCAAACTTGATGAATACTTGAAGAAAATAGTCAAATTTTATTTTGATCGACTTATTTATTACATCATTATCATGATTTTTTTAATCCCAAAAGATATTTCAATTTATGTCCTTGATTTTTTATTATTTATTTTTTTGGAGAAATATCTTTTATTACAGTTAGAATTTTTGTAGTATTTTACTATATTAAAATGTGTAACTTTTTGTTTAGTTGAATGAAATCTCACCAAATTTGAGAAAAAAAAATCTTGTAAACTTGATACAATAGTTGTGGGAGGTACTGTGCCTGCTATAAAACTCTTTTTTGAAAAAAAAATTACAAAAATATGGTTTTTTAATTAATATAACAATATTCTTTCTCTAAATTAATGCTAATAACAATAATAAAAAAAAGACAATAGGGCTCCAGAAACATTGGACATATGTATGAAGAAGTGAAGGCAGCATAGGTTTTTCTATTCTTGAGGTCCCCTCATTAGCTTCCTAAGTGGTCCAAAATGTAGGAGAGCATTTATATGTGTCATGATTTAAGTTGATCTATAGCCAAGTGTTTTAGCATACACCACAACACAAAAAATATTTATCTACAATACATGAAATAAATGAATATATTTTTAAAATCTCAAGCCGAGAAGCCGCCAATAACAAGCATTTTAAATTATAAAATTTGAATTTTTATTATTAATTTGTAAAATTAATTTTTATTTAATTTAAAAAATAAGAATCTCTTAAAGCGTGTCTATTTGTAATTCGATTGTTTGACTTTAATATAAATAAACGAAATCTTACGCATGAAAAAAACGGGTGAAGAATAATTTTAATCAATTGTAGCTACAATCCTATATAAATATATATATATATAGAGGTGGTTCATGATTGTCCATGGTGGTAGGTATTTGCAATTTCATTTGCATCTCAGTCCTAACATTTTTAACCTTAGTAATGACTCTTTCTGAATTCCCATCATTCATTGGCAGCTAGCCTGTTGGGTTAGATGTTTTTTTTTTTTTTTTTTCACTTCACATATCTAAACCTGCGGCCATTTATGAGGGGTTCATCAATGCCTGTATTAAACTCCATGAAATAGTTATACCAACATTTCATAACAAATTTAAACTTTTTTAAATAAAATGTAAGTTCTATGTTTAGATATAGAAATATTAAGAGAATTTTAATGTTTTTTTTTATGAATCTATCCGTTTCAATTTCAGAAAAATTAAAGTATTAAGCATGAAGGAATAAATATTAGGAGAAATTTATCCATAAGGGAATTTATAGACTTGACTTTAAAATACTTAATATCGAGTTAACTCAATGTCATAGTGTTTGTTACTTACACAACGTAAGTGTTTCATATTTATCTTGTATTGGTATAGTTATTTCGTGTAGTTATTCCTTCTGTTGTACTCTGTATATAAGAATTCTATTTGATTAATGAGAACCAACACAATTGAACTATTTCACATAACTTGACTCGGTATCAAAGTAGAACATTAATCATGACAATGTCTAGCTCCTCTTCAACATCTCTTTCTTTTTCCTCCTCTCCTTTTGCCATAACTACTTTTGCTACAGTACCTTCTACCTCTCTGTTTTCACCTTCTTTCTCAACACATGCCTATCACTCTTTCTTCTTTAAGCTAACATCCAATAACTATATTCCATGGAAACTATAGTTTACACCCTTGCTGAATTACTACAATTTACATGGAATTATTAATGGGATAGAATTACCACCATTGAAGGAGATCATTGATCCCACCACTAATCAGGTTACCATCAATCCAGAGTACATCGTTTGGTTTGATAAGGATTAGCTTCTATTTTATTGACTTCTTTCATCTATCTCCGAAGAAGTGTATCCGTAACTCATTGGGTTAAACTCTACAGCCAAAGTCTGGAGAGCTTTGGCCACTGCTTATGGCGTCATTAGCCATGCACAGAAAACTCAAATCCATATTGAGCTGCACAACCTATCAAAAGAAGAAAAATTTATGTCTCGATATCTTTATCAGGCAAAAGCATTTGCTAATTCCTTAACATTTGCTGGACAACCCATACTGCCTTCAGAATTTAATGCGATAGTCTTTTGCAAACTAAGTGTTAAATACAAGGGGATTATTGGAGCCTTGCAACAACGAACAGATGAGCTCTCATTTAATGACCTTCTTAGCCAATTGGTGGCTTATGAATTGTTGTTAAAATCTCTGCAGCCCCAATTGGCCATTACCAACCTTGTTCAGCGAACAACTCAGTTATAATTCAGTAATAATTCTTGGTTTACACAAACCTAAGGAAGACAAGCATCACATGGTGGACAATGAGGCTACGACACCAACTCATATGGATCTTGTCAAATTTACGGATTCAATAACCATTCAGGTTTCACATGCCAAAGATGATTTGATTCTCAATTTAATCCAAGATAAAGGTTTAATTATTCAACTAATACAAGATACTACAATGATTCAGGTAATGGTTTCCAATCCAATCTGACTGAATTTAATTCTAATTCAGGTACTCTTCCACCACAATCTATTGCTTCCTCATCCCTGTGGTATCTAGACATAGGCGTTACACATCATGTAATTCTTGAGTTACAATCTTTGTGTTCCTCCAGTGACTATAAAGGTAAGGAAAAACTACTTGTTAGTAATGGTTATGGGATTTCTATTTCCCATATTGGTAACGATTTACTATCCTTCCCTTCCAAACCCTTATTGTTAAAAAATGTTTTACAAGTCCTTTCCATTAAAAAGCCATTATTCTCTGTTCATAAACTATATCAAAACAACAAATATTTTTTTGAATTTTATAATGATCGTTGTTTTGTCAAAGATCAAGTAACCAAGCAGACACTACTTAGGGGGACAAATGAACTTGTTTTATACAAATTGCAAGGCAAGCACAATGATGACAATCGTTTGGATCCCATTGTTTATCTTGCAAATCTGGAGGATTGGCATGCCTAATTAGGCCATCCTAATTTTTCTACTGTTAAAAAATTAGTTAATAGTTTTTAATTGCCATGTTCATAAAAAAAAAACATAATTTCAATAAATGTGAAACATGCTGCTTAGGAAAGCTTCATCATTTGTCTCTTAATTTAACTTATCACCATAGTACTTATCCTTTACAATTGGTTCATTAAAATGTTTGGGACCTTGCGCTATGAATTCTTTTTTAGGTTATAAATAGTTTGTTATTTTTTCTTAATAACTATTCTTTATTTACTTGGATTTTTCATTTTAAATGTAAAAGTGAAGTGGCTACCATTTTTAAACAATTTTAAAAGTTGGTAGAAAAGCAATTTGATTCAAAATAAAATCATTTAATTTTAATTAGGGTGGTGACTATCGTCCTTTACATATCTTTTTTAAAGAACAAGGAATTTTTCATCGCATCACTTGTCCACACATAAATGAACAAAATGGCACAACTGAAAGAAAAATTCATAGTATTATTGATATTAAACTTGCTCTTTTAGGTCATTATGTTGCACCCTTTCGATTCTAGGAATTTGCTTTTGAAACTATAGTTTTTTTATTAAATCATTTGCCCACAAGTTCTCTTACTTTTAAAATTCCTTATCGAAAATTACAAAAAACTGCACCTGATTATTATTTTCGTAGAATTTTTTGCTATGCTATTTACCCATTTTTAAGGTCTTACAATAAAAATAAACTTGCTTTTTGGTCTAAATAGTGTGTATTTTTAGGGTACTCACCAAATAATTTGGACTATCAATGTTATGATAAAGATACTCATAAAATTTATATAGCTTTCCATGTTGTATTTTATGAACATTTTTTCCCATTTAACAAAATTGTTAATAGTATGCAAAATATGGATGGATCGACAGTCCCCATGCCTCCTCAACTGTTGTTGAAAGTAATCAAACTATTCTAAGTTCCTTAGACTCTCCAAGTAATGTTATACATTCCCCTTTAACCTCTTCTTCTTTATCTCCTTCCCCAAGCCGAACACTTACATCCCCACTTCATCCTGATTCCTCACCCTTATCCACTTCTTCCACTAACAATCTAGAAGGCATCAATCTATTTATGGATTTATGCCAACCACCAGCCGTAACAAATTCTTAACCTCCCTCACTAAAATGTACTCACCCCATGACTCGACGTCTAACTACCCTAACCTGAAAACACTTTACTTTCAACAGAATCACTACTTCTTCTCTCTCCAAAACCAAGTCCTTCACCTAAGCCAATAAATCATCTGACTGGAGGCACACTATGTCACAAACCAAACCGGGAGTCATGACTGACGCTAGGGAATGAGAATTCCTTTGAATCCGGAACATGTAGCAAGCTTAAAAAAAACATATGCAATAATAATATAAAACTACGCTAGAATTAAAACTTTAATCAATATGAAAATAAATCTTTATATCATACATAATAAAAATATTTTATACAAGATTTAAATACAAAATCTTAACCCAAATACAACACACTTTTATCACAACAATACTATTACTACAGTTTCTAGAATACAACAAGAGTTCAGATATAAAATTTACATAATCTAGCCGGGGCTGAAGAAAACTGACATAAAATACTACTGGGAGGTTTGAAGAGGAAGAAGATCAGTACAAAAATATTGAGGGGAGTCATACCCTACTGAGTGAATTATTATAATATATATACATGCAACCTAAAGTCATATACAGTCAAGCAACAATATAAATACATAAACATATATACAAACATTTCACATAGATGCTAAAATCTGCTTTTATATAATAAGTGCAGAAAAATTTATTTAATTGAAGGATCAAATAGAACCCTAAAAATATATGCAACCTCAATCAAAATATATCACTAGCCAAGCTTAGTTAATTCCAAAATAATTCTCTTTTTCATTTTTGGACAGTAGACAGGCTCTGAAACACTAATTCAACTGAGCTCCCGCAGTCTCACTGTTAGTGTTATTGGCTTTGAGACACTAGGTCAACCGAGCTCTGCAATCACAATATTCTTTCTTACCATAATTCTCAATAATCAAATAATTAAATTTCATATCAAATGATTTCATAATCTCAATGCTAAAATCTAATGCACTGGTATGTACACAGTCCTAGTGCAGCCCACTAAATAGCACGTTCTACTACTATCCTTCAAATAAATCGTATATTTATTGGAAATAATAAAATGTATAACTTAAAACATAATGGCATCCATTTAATACCACTTATATACCAAACATATACTGAAAATATATTAATTGTATACCAGAAATATACCAAATATATACTAAAAATATTCCAAATATATATGCCACATATATACCAAAATATACCATAAGTATACTAAAGATATACCAAATATATATTAAGAATATACCAAATATATGTGTCATATATATACCAAATTTATACATAATCATTTAATCAAATAATTCATGTTTAAATACATTATGAAAATATGGATGCTTATACTTATGAATTCTACATGCAATGCATATATAAAATAATAACTCACAATTGTGCGCTCTTTTAGATAGACTCGACGGGTCTGGTATGATAGGCCTCGGTCTCGGCATAACTATAGAAAATAAATAATAATAACAATATCATAATCGAACTCCTAATTTCATACTTCTAGGAATTCTAAAGGACGAGTTGACCAAAATATCAAAAACTCAGGATCGACTCGACGTCATGTTTTACAAGAATTATGCTGGTAATTCGGCTAAGTCTCTTTTGTAAAATGGATATCTCTCTACTGAAAGTAGAGCTGATATTGTAAGCAAACACACTTCAAATACACAAAAGCACAAGCAAACACACTTTAAATAATTAGCTTCAAATACACAATTTCCCAACCGAGGAACACAATTCTCAAAATCAATATTTAATAATGATAATATAATAAAAATCATTAAAATCCATAAACATCAATAATAAACCACAATACAATTTATTTAAATGACAAAAAAATTAAAGCTAATTATTTCCAAATTAGTTAATGAAAATCTCAAATAAATTATATAATATTAATAAAAATTCAAAATTTCAATTATTCAAAATTAACTAGTAAAATTCACAATTAATTATTTAAATAGTTTAAATATATAATAAAAATAGTTAAAAATTCATTTAATCACAAAAATAGCAAATAAATTTATTATTTGAATATATTTATGAAAATTATTATTAATTAGTTAAAAATAGTAAATAATTTGTAAAAATTATTTTAATACTATTTATTATCCCAAAATTATTCAAAACATACTAATTAACCAGAATTTCAATTAAAACACCAAATTCACCAATTTATATTAATTTTTTCCAAAAATTAATTTTTCACATAAACATTGAAAAATTCACAATAAATAATTAAGACAAAATTTAAACATACTTCCTTCACAAACTATACTCCAAATATTATAAAAAATTTATTAAAAATACAAAGATTTTCCGATGATAGTCACTGGAACAGTGACTCATCGGAAAACTCAAAACCCATAAATCCAAATAATTCAAAAAAATCGACAAAAAAATATATTTGGAAAGCTTAAGCTACACACAACAACTTTTGTAAAGATACTAAGCATAAATCACAGAAAATCAAGCTCAAAAAAATGAAAAACACAAAGTTGACGTAAACTAAAATTGAAGAAAACTTACAATAAGGACGATCTAAGCTTGAACCGAGCTTAGAACTAGTTTGTTCGGACCGAAAGGGTTTGAAAGAGCTCGGGATCACAAGCTTTTGCCACAAGAATCGCCATCGACGATGAGCTAAAGGGCTGCTGCTGCTATTCTTTGAGTTTCCAGCGACAGGAGGCATACTGTAATATCCCGAGTTTTTAAATGATTTTTATACTGTATCGGGATATGCAGTGTTAATAATTTTTGTATATATTTATGATATTTTAAGAGTTGTTATTTGTTTAAAGCTAATTTTAATTATTTTGTATTATTTTAAGTACTTTACGTAAAATTTTCCCAGAAATTGTATTTTCGGGGAAATTGACACGTAAATAATTTAATATTTATTTTGAGACTCAGTATTTTAGAGAATTTATTTATGTTATTCATATTTATTACTTTGAATGATATTATTTTAATAGTATTTAACTTAGTGTATTTTATTTTAATATTGTTCATTTTATTAAACTACATTATCTGCATGATTAATATATGTGCTACATATATACACACACATATATTAGGGTTGTATTATTTTATTTGTGTGTGTGAATATATGTATGTGTGTGTATATATATATTAATATATGTGTGTGTGGAGATTAGTATATATATATATATTGTATTATTATAATATAAAGTATTATATGTATATATATGTACATTAAACATAAAACGCACACACACAAACTCATCTCCCCCGAAACCCACCCAAACCACCATCCACCATTGCCTGTCACTGTCGATCCCCTACCGTCGGTGTGCCGTCCGGCCTTCCAGCAGCTCCAGTCGCCTTCCACCGTCTTCTACCTTCTTCTCCGGCGTCGGCAAGCGGTTGTGGCAGCAAGGAACCGAAACTCGAGCTCACCGTGGTTGCAAGCGATTCCGGCCACCATTCTTCACGATTGCAGTGTCCTTGAGCTCCTCAAGCTCCGGTGAACTCAATCCAAGCTTCGGTTTGAGCTCTAACCCCTCCATTTTTGCTGTTTTTTGATTTCTTTATTTCGGCCATTTTTGGATTTTTATTTTTTTTCGGGAATTTTTGGTGGATTCATGGAAAATGCCTTAACAAAAGTTGATCCCCCAAGCTTAATCTACATCTCATAATTTTTGTGTGATTTTTTGGAGTTTATTTTAATTTTTGTGAAATTTTTGTTATTTTATTATTATTTTCTAATTTTCGAAAATTAATTAATTAAATTATGAAATTATGTTTTATGGTGATTATAGGAGTTGAAATGAATTATAGAAATTTATTTGTAATTTTTGTGAATTTTTATGTATTTATTTGGAATTTATTAAGTTTATGTAATTTTGAAAAATAGGATTAATTGTGTGTTTAATTGAAATAAATTGGTAAATTGAGTATATTTATTGATATTATTGAATTATATGTTGAGAAATTAATTTTTGAGTAATTATATAATTTTTGGTGAATTTTTGAAAATTTATAGTGAATATATATATATATAGGGGTATTTTGGTAAATTTACACTAAATTGGTTAAAAATATAATTAAATTGGTTTTAATAATTATTTGAGCTAGAAAAATGATTTCTGCAAATTTTTAGTATTTTTAACTAATTAAAAATATTTTGCATAAATTATTTTCAAATTGTATATAATATACTATACTATTTTTCTAAATAAATAAGTTTTTATCGGTTTTTAATATGTTTTAGGGTTAATGGTGTAATTTGGAGCTTAAAAATGTATGTTGGTCAATATTTATGAATTTATTGAGAATTGTTAATTTTTAATAATATTTTTTTATCACAATTAGGGTTTTATTGAAATTATTGGTTAAATAATTATTTTCAGCGTTTTAAATATTCAATTGCTATATTTTGGTTATTCAAAGGTATTTTTGGTATTTTTGGAATTTTCATGTATTATGTGTTTATTTCGTGAATTGTGAGCCTCGGTCGGAAGAATTGTAGTTTGGAAGTCCGACCGAGGGGCTGTGGTTGTATATTTTCGAAGTGTGTTTTCTGTGCAGGATCGGCTCTACTTTTGTAGGGAGATGTCCATTTTATAGAGGAGACTCTGCCGAAATTTTGGTAGATTTCTCGTAGAACGTGACAACTGGTCCGATTCTAATTCTAAATTCTTGATTAAATCTGTCTATAGTAATCCTAGAAGTATAGAGTTAGAAGTTTATTCTGACGGTTATTTTTACTTTATATTTCTAGCTGCGTCGGAGCCGAGGCCTAACGAACCAGGCCCGTTGAGTATGTCTCAAGAAGCGCACACCAGTGAGTTATTATACTGTATATGTATGCACTGCATATAGGGTGCATTATTTAGAATCTTTCATTTTCATTGTATGTTTTAAAAGGGATTTAAATTATAATATTTCTGGTATATCTAGGGTTGCATTTTTATATATATGCATAATAAATAATTAGGCATGTTAGTTTGATATATGCACATTAAAAAATTAGGTTTAGGTTTAATACATTTTAGTAATATACACATGTTTTAAAATGTACACTTTGACATAATTATTTTATTAAATGATTAGTATACCTTAGGTATAGTTTTAGTAGATTTTAGGTTTATTCTTAAATAATTGCATGTTAAATTATAAACCTACACTTAAATTATTTTTAAGTTTATTTTTGGTATATTTTTTATTTATTTCCGAATAAATAAATGTTTTATTATTAAATTAAACCTAACACATTAGTGGTATATTTAGGGTTTATTTTTGATATATGCATGCTAGATAATTAGGTTTATTTTTAGTATATTTGTGAATATATGTTAAACACAAACACGTATTTAAATGAATATTTATGCATAAATGGTTTATTAAATGATTTGAGTACTTAGGGTATATCTTTTGCATATTTAAGTATATTTTTAAGATAATGCATGTTATACTATTGTTACTCATTTAAATTGTTTTTAACTATATTAATGATTTATCTTTAGTTTATTTCATATTTTATTTGATTATATATATATATATATATATATATATATATATATATATATATATATATATATATATATATATATACCTGAAATATACTGGGTATATTTTAGGTATATATATATATATGGTTGGTTTTACTATTATGAATATTGTTCTACATTAATTATTTTTTTGAATGAATGATTTATTCGAAGTGAAGGATATCAATTGAACGTGCTTCCTAGTGGGCAGCACTAGGACCGTGTATGTACCGGTACGATAGATAAGGATTGAGTGAGAGTTAAAATTGGGTGATTATAATTGATTTAATTGATTTGACTAAGATTAATGGTATGTTAGATAGTGTGATTGCTGGAACTCGGTTGACTAAGTGTCTCGGGGCCAATCACACTGACAGTCAAACTGCTGGAGCTCGGTTGACTTAGTGTCTCGGGGCCAGTCTACTGTCCATAAGTGAATTGAATGATCTATTGGGTTGATTGAGATGTGAGGTGATGGATAGTGTGATTGTTGGAGCTCGGTTGACCAAGTGTCTCGGGGCCAATCACATTGACAGCCAGACTGCTGGAGCTCGGT
Organism: Mallotus nudiflorus; assembly: GCA_947683625.1. Classification (NCBI taxonomy): domain Eukaryota; kingdom Viridiplantae; phylum Streptophyta; class Magnoliopsida; order Malpighiales; family Euphorbiaceae; genus Mallotus; species Mallotus nudiflorus. The sequence continues at coordinate 3,472,749 of CANTUR010000061.1, forward strand.
CGACTTAGTGTCTCGGGGCCAGTCTGCTGTCCAAATTGTAATAAGTGTTCTATTTGGAATCAAGTGAGCCTGTATGGCTAGAGTGATGATGGGATTGTTTGAGGTTGTTATTATTTAGGGTTCTATGGATCCTTCATGAATTAAAACAAACGTTTTCTACATTTAGTATATTTATAAAAGCAAAGTTTGGCATTCGTGTGAAATGTGTGTATATACATATATATATAAGAATGCCTGATTGTTATGGTTTAGTTTGCATGTATATATAGTATAATAATTCACTCAGTGAGGTCTGACCCCCCTCAATTATTTTTTTTTCAGGAGATTCCATATTGTCAGACCTTAGTTGTAGAGTTCCTCACCGGTGTTCTTCAGTCCCGGCTATTTTATGCAAATGTATATTTTGAACTTTCAATTGTATTCTAGAAACTACAGTAGTAGTGTTATTATACTGAAAGTTTATTATTTTGTTTGGTTATTAAATACTCTGAGAATTTGTATTTGAACATTGTACGAATATGTATTCATTTATAAAAGGATTTGGAGTATTTATTTTATATATTGATTCAGAAAAATTTTAATTTGGTCGTACTTTTATATAATTATTGTATGATTTTATTTTCTAAGGCTTGCTACGGGTTCTGGATTCGAAAGAATTCCCGTTCCCTAGCGCCGGTCATGACTCCTAGTTTGGGTCGTGACAAAGTTAGTATCAGAGCTGAGTTCTGTGTCAGGGCTTAGTTGTTTGAGTTGTGGCCCTGGTTTTCAAAGTTGTGTTTTGTTTTGTTAAACTACTGCAGTGAATTAGGTTTGGTCATGTCTTTGAAAAGTCTTCCTTGCATTAGGAATTCCACGTAACCGTTAAGGTGTCTGTTGATGTTTGTGATTGTTTGAACTATTTATTTATTTTTGTTCCTTGTTGATTGCCTTGAGCGTGAGTCGCTCCATCGATCGATGATAGTTGATCTTCTGAGCATAAGGTTCTACCCCCTTATGCAGCCTGTTAGACGTAGGGGTAAAGATGGATTTAGAAGGCCTAATGATCATTGTTGACAGTGGGAATAACTGAATGAGGAGCTGATGACTTAACATTGCAATGATGTTGCTTCTGCAACAGGAGTTTCGCATGATGCGATGTTGATTCCTTCGATCATTCAGCAGATGTAATTTCTTTTCAACCGAGAACTTGAGACATGTCAATTCTACGTATATTCTATATTCTGAATTCTATTGATTTCCATATCTTTTCAGCGCTGTGAATGTGAATTGTTTCTTTTGTAGAGATAATATTAATAATCAGTCTTTTCAAGTTAAGGTTATGGTTACAGTTTCTGCTCTACTACACCTATTTAGTATAGGGGTAGGTTAGATGCAACTGTAACTCAAGGGTTAAGGTAGTCATTGTAAGCAGTACAAGCATTCCTTTTGGACTTGAGCGTGCAGTAATTGTGACTACGATAGTCGAGATTAATAAGGGCTTGATAGCATTTAATCAAGTTTTGCAGTTGTTTGATATGCTTTGATGGGGATTTTTAAGATACTTCCATCCACCTTTAAGGAAGGATAATTACCTGTATCAACTATTGCACAGAGTAAAGGAAGAGCAATCAGTTGAGAAGATTACTTGTAAACTCTTCAATCTGATACGTCATGCTGAAGACGTAATACAGTATAAGAAAAGGCTGGTAGAATTATGTGTTACAGGATTAAGCGTAATATATTAGCATTTGAACCGAGAATTGAGATTCAGAGAGTTATTGTGAATTCAGTCTTTTGGGTGTAATTAATCTTGATGAGATGTGAAAGGGTTGTCAAGAATATCTGGCTCTAGTTGAGTATACTTCAGTGGAGAAGTTGTCTCTCCCAGATGTTTTAATTGCCTGTGAGTTACCAAGTTTACCACTTTACAAAGATTGAATTCTGTATCGATGTGGTTCCTAATATAACTCCTATTTCAACGTAGCCCTACAAAATGACTTTTGTAGAGCTGTAGGAGCAATTACGAGAGCTGTATGACCAAGGTTTTGTCAGACCTTATATTTCTCTTTGGGGTGCACTAGTCCTGTTGTAAGGAAGAAGGATGGTACCTTGAGACTGTGCGTTGACTGCAGAGAGATGAACAGGGTAACAGTGAAGGAAAAGTATCCTCTCTTGAGGATAGATGACCTATCTGATCAGCTACAGAGTGCACAGTTCTTTTTAAAAATTGATTTGAAGTCGGGTTATCATTAGTTATGGATCAGTTTGTAGTAGTCTTCATTAATGATATACTAGTGTATTCGAAGTGAATGAAAGGGCACGTATATCACTTGAGGACTATACTACAGACACTAAGAGAATGTCAGCTTTATACTGAATTCAAAAAGTGTGATCATTGGATGGAGAGTGTTGTTTTTCTTAGAATTGTGGCGTTTAAAGATAGAATTCGAGTTGATCCACAAAATATCAAAATAGCATCTGAGAGGCCCAGACTGACTGAATCCATTGAGATCTATAATTTTCTAGGTTTAATTGGGTATCATAGGAAATCTGAATAGAATTCGCTAGAATTACAGCTCCTATGACCCTCATAACTCAGAAGAATGGGAAGATTGTGTGAACAGATGTTTGTTAGAACAGCTTCTAAGTACTGATTGATCTGAGGGTTACGTGAACTTTAGAGGATAAGACCTGATATCATTACAACATTTCATCATATCATTATAGCATCTCATTACAGCATTTCATCACGACATTTCATTCTAGCATTTCATCATAACATTTCATTAGATCATCTCATCATGACATTCATCATAGCATGTCATCATGGCATATCACCATAGAATGATCTGCTGATAGGAGATGCCCAAGTTAATGATACAGGGTTGATGTTGTAATCTGAGAAAGGGATTCTATATAAGCTGTGGAAGTGAACTTGCAGTGTACATCCAAATGGTTACTAAGAATTATCACAGTATTCAGGATCAGTACTAGTGGGTTGGATTATAGAAGGATGTGACTGATTGTATTTCTAAGTGTTAAAATTGCCAGTCGATGAAAGCTGAATATCAGAAGTCTTCTGGGAAGTTTTGATCTCTTTTGAATTTGGGTGGAAATAAGAGAGAATTGTGATAATTTTTGTGGTTGGTTACCTCGTTCAAAGGGTGAATATAATTCAGAAGGAATGAATGTAGACAAATTGACCAAGTCAGCTAATTTTTAGCCAGTGGAAGCCGCTTATTCAGTAGCTAAGAGCGCTAAGTTGCATATGAAGCATATTGTGTGCCTGCATGGACTACCTGTGTCTATTGTATATGGTAAAGGTATAGTGTTTACCTTTCGATTTTGGCAGAGATTGTGGAAAGTAATAGACACCTGGTTGGATGTCAATACTGCTTTTCATCCTCAGACAGATGACAGTCTAAGAGGATGATCCAGACACTAAACAGTATGTTGAAGATGTGTGTTTTGGATCTAGAAGGTAGCTAGGTTGATTATATGCTACTTATAGAATTCGCTTATAATAACAGCTACCATAGCAGTATTGGAATGACACCACCTGAAGCTTTTATGGAAAGAAGTCTTAATTAGATATGAGATGGTTCAGAATACAACGAAGAAGTTGTTGTGATCAGAAGAGAGATATGGATCCTAAATGCAGAGATATGGAGTTTCAGATCGAAGACTGTAATTCTGAAGATGTCTCCGAAAAGTGGTGTGATGAGACGCGTTGAACAATATAGAACTGAATGAAGACCTGAAGTTTGAGAAGGAATTAGTTGTAATTGTAAATTATCAAGCTCGATAGTTATGTTCGAATTAGATTCAGATGATCAAGGTTCCGTGATATGGCAACAAAGTGAAAGAGCTTACGTAAAAGACTGAAGTTGAGATACGAGCTTCTTACCCGTATCTCTTCCTTTCTTGATCTTGTAAATTTCTTTTTGGAATTCGGGGACGAATTCTTATAAGGGTGGAAGACTGTAATATCCCGAGTTTTTAAATAATTTTTATACTGCATCGGGATATGCAGTGTTAATAATTTTTGTATATATTTATGATATTTTAAGAGTTGTTATTTGTTTAAAGCTAATTTTAATTATTTTGTATTATTTTAAGTACTTTACGTAAAATTTTCCCGGGAATTGTATTTTCGGGGAAATTAACACGTAAATAATTTAATATTTATTTTGAGACTCAGTATTTTAGAGAATTTATTTACGTTATTCATATTTATTACTTTGAATGATATTATTTTAATAGTATTTAACTTAGTGTATTTTATTTTAATATTGTTCATTTTATTAAACTACATTATCTGCGTGATTAATATATGTGCTACATAAATATACACATATATATTAGGGTTGTATTATTTTATTTGTGTGTGTGAATATATGTATGTGTGTGTGGAGATTAGTATATATATATATATATATTGTATTATTATAATATAAAGTATTATATGTATATATATGTACATTAAACATAAAACACACACACACAAACTCATCTCCCTCGAAACCCACCCCAACCACCATCCACCATCGCCTGTCACCATCGATCCCCTATCGTCGGTGTGCCGTCTGGCCTTCCAGCAGCTCCAGTCACCTTCCACCATCTTCTACCTTCTTCTCCGGCGTCGGCAAGCGGCTGTGGCAGTAAGGAACCGAAACTCGAGCTCACCATGGTTCCAAGAGATTCCGGCCACCATTCTTCACGATTCCGGTGTCCTTGAGCTCCTCAAGCTCCGGTGAACTCAATCCAAGCTTCGGTTTGAGCTCTAACCCCTCCATTTTTGCTGTTTTTTGATTTCTTTATTTCGGCCATTTTTGGATTTTTATTTTTTTTCGGGAATTTTTGGTGGATTCATGGAAAATGCCTTAACAAAAGTTGATCCCCCAAGCTTAATCTACATCTCATAATTTTTGTATGATTTTTTGGAATTTATTTTAATTTTTGTGAAATTTTTATTATTTTATTATTATTTTCTAATTTTCGAAAATTAATTAATTAAATTATGAAATTATGTTTTATGGTGATTATAGGAGTTGAAATGAATTATAGAAATTTATTTGTAATTTTTGTGAATTTTTATGTATTTATTTGGAATTTATTAAGTTTATGTAATTTTGAAAAATAGGATTAATTGTGTGTTTAATTGAAATAAATTGATAAATTTAGTATATTTATTGATATTATTGAATTATATGTTGAGAAATTAATTTTTGAGTAATTATATAATTTTTGGTGAATTTTTGAAAATTTATAGTGAATATATATATATAGGGGTATTTTGGTAATTTTACACTAAATTGGTTAAAAATATAATTAAATTGGTTTTAATAATTATTTGAGCTAGAAAAATGATTTATGCTAATTTTTAGTATTTTTAACTAATTAAAACTATTTTGCATAAATTATTTTCAAATTATATATAATATACTATACTATTTTTCTAAATAAATGAGTTTTTATCGGTTTTTAATATGTTTTAGGGTTAATGGTGTAATTTGGAGCGTTAAAATGTATTTTGATCAATATTCATGAATTTATTGAGAATTGTTAATTTTTAATAATATTTTTTTATCACAATTAGGGTTTTATTGAAATTATTGGTTAAATAATTATTTTCAGCATTTTAAATATTCAATTGCTATATTTTGGTTATTCAAAGGTATTTTTGGTATTTCTGGAATTTCCATGTATTATGTGTTTATTTCGTGAATTGTGAGCCTCGGTCGGAAGAATTGTAGTTTGGAAGTCCGACCGAGGGACTATGGTTGTATATTTTCGAAGTGTGTTTTCTGTGCAGGATCGGCCCTACTTTTGTAGGGAGATGTCCGTTTTACAGAGGAGACTCTGTCGAAATTTCGGTAGATTTCTCGTAGAATGTGACAACTGGTCCGATTCTAATTCTAAATTCTTGATTAAATCTGTCTATAGTAATCCTAGAAGTACAGAGTTAGAAGTTTATTCTGACGGTTATTTTTACTTTATCTTTCTAGCTGCGCCGGAGCCGAGGCCTAACGAACCAGGTCCGTTGAGTACATCTCGAGAAGCGCACACCAGTGAGTTATTATACTGTATATATATGCACTGCATATAGGGTGCATTATTTAGAATCTTTCATTTTCATTGTATGTTTTAAAAGGGATTTAAATTATAATATTTCTGGTATATCTAGGGTTGCATTTTTATATATATGCATAATAAATAATTAGGCATGTTAGTTTGATATATGCACATTAAACAATTAGGTTTAGGTTTAATACATTTTAGTAATATACACATGTTTTAAAATGTACACTTTGACATAATTATTTTATTAAATGATTAGTATACCTTAGGTATAGTTTTAGTAGATTTTAGGTTTATTCTTAAATAATTGCATGTTAAATTATAAACCTACACTTAAATTATTTTTAAGTTTATTTTTGGTATATTTTTTATTTATTTCCAAATAAATAAATGTTTTATTATTAAATTAAACCTAACACATTAGTGGTATATTTAGGGTTTATTTTTGATATATGCATGCTAGATAATTAGGTTTATTTTTAGTATATTTGTGAATATATGTTAAACACAAACACGTATTTAAATGAATATTTATGCATAAATGGTTTATTAAATGATTTGAGTACTTAGGGTATATCTTTTGCATATTTAAGTATATTTTTAAGATAATGCATGTTATACTATTGTTACTCATTTAAATTGTTTTTAACTATATTAATGATTTATCTTTAGTTTATTTCATATTTTATTTGACTATATATATATATATATACCTGAAATATACTGGGTATATTTTTGGTATATATATATATATGGTTGGTTTTACTATTATGAATATTGTTCTACATTAATTATTTTTTTGAATGAATGATTTATTCGAAGTGAAGGATATCAATAGAACGTGCTTCCTAGTGGGCAGCACTAGGACCGTGTACGTATCGGTACGATAAATAAGGATTGAGTGAGAGTTAAAATTGGGTGATTATAATTGATTTAATTGATTTGACTAAGATTAATGGTATGTTAGATAGTGTGATTGCTGGAGCTCGGTTGACTAAGTGTCTCGGGACCAATCACACTGACAGTCAGACTACTGGAGCTCGGTTGACTTAGTGTTTCGGGGCCAATCTACTGTCCATAAGTGAATTGAATGATCTATTGGGTTGATTGAGATGTGAGGTGATGGATAGTGTGATTGCTGGAGCTCGGTTGACCAAGTGTCTCGGGGCCAATCACACTGACAGCCAGACTGTTGGAGCTCGGTCGACTTAGTGTCTCGGGGCCAGTCTGCTGTCCAAATTGGAATAAGTGTTCTATTTGGAATCAAGTGAGCCTGTATGGCTAGAGTGATGATGGGATTGTTTGAGGTTGTTATTATTTAGGGTTCTATGGATCCTTCATGAATTAAAACAAACGTTTTCTACATTTAGTATATTTATAAAAGCAAAGTTTGGCATTCGTGTGAAATGTGTGTATATACATATATATATAAGAATGCCTGATTGTTATGGTTTAGTTTGCATGTATATATAGTATAATAATTCACTCAGTGAGGTCTGACCCCCTCAATTATTTTTTTTTCAGGAGATTCCATATCGTCAGACCTTAGTTGTAGAGTTCCTCGCCGATGTTCTTCAGTCCCGGCTATTTTATGCAAATGTATATTTTGAACTTTCAATTGTATTCTAGAAACTGTAGTAGTAGTGTTATTATACTGGAAGTTTATTATTTTGTTTGGTTATTAAATACTCTGAGAATTTGTATTTGAACATTGTACGAATATGTATTCATTTATAAAAGGATTTGGAGTATTTATTTTATATATTGATTCAGAAAAATTTTAATTTGATCGTACTTTTATATAATTATTGTATGATTTTATTTTCTAAGGCTTGCTACGGGTTCCGGATTCGAAAGAATTCCCGTTCCCTAGCGCCGGTCATGACTCCTAGTTTGGGTCGTGATACACACTGACAGCGGCAGAGGGAGGAAAGGAAGGTAGGGAGGTGATGGATGGTGGTGGCAGGTGGAGGCTAGTGGTGGAGCTGGGGTGGTCTACTAGAAATGGTAAATGCAGGGAAGAAGAAAAAGAAAATCGGAAAGAAAGGAAAGAAAAAAAAAGAGAGAAGAAAAGGGAAACCCAAAAAAAAATTATATCCTGACTTATATATATATATATATATATATATATATATATATATATAACACCACACTAACACAAATATAGAATAATAATACTAATAATAATAATGACAATAATAATAATAATGATAATAACAATAACAACAACAACAATAATAATAGTAATAGTAATAATAATAATAACATTAATATTTTTAAATAATAATTACTTCCAAATAAATAACGATAATAATATTAATAAATGAATAAATAATTATATACATACTAAAATTAAATTACACACAAATAATTATAATATATAAAAATTTAAAATTTTATTAAGACTGCATTTCCCAAAATAATTTTTAATAATTTAAAATATCGGGTCATCACATGCTTTGTCTTTAGAAATGTAAGCTTTACTTAAAAACTCAAACAATTTATACTGTTTTGTCTTTTACAGTGTCTTGGGATGGTCTCTTCGCAGCTAGATGTTAGCAATACTTTCCTTAATAGTGATTTGAAGGAAATAGTCTACATGGTCCAACCTCACTATGTCTGTAAGTTAAATAAATCCCTCTATGGACTCAAGCAAGCACCCCATGCATGGTATCACAAGCTAAATACTTTTTTGATTTCCATTGAATTTAAAAATTCCGATGTTAATCCTTTTTTATTTTTTTATCATATGGGTTCTCAACAATGCTTTCTATTGGTGTACATTAATGATGTGGTGTTAACAGGCAATGATTTGGCTTTTGTGCAAACCTTTATTGATAAGTTATCACAGGCATTCTCTCTATGTGATTTGGGTTGTTTACATTATTTTTAGGAATTCAGGTGCATGCTCATGCTAATGGCATTTTGTTATCTCAAAAATCTTATGCTCATGACATACTCCAAAGTTTTGGAATGCAGAATTGCAAGCCTTTCTCGACTTCAATCCAAATTTAGGGGCCTATGGATGAGACTGCAATGATATTTATGGATGGATTTGACAAAGTGGACGTGTGAACTTAGGCTTCAAATGGATGGTTGTGACAACCTTATTTGAACCACAGAACTTATAATATATCAAATCAAAGCTAACTTAAAGACCTACAATGTGTGCTTCACACATGGCCTGTAGAAATCTAAATTTAGAGTCTTATAAATGAGACTGCATTGACATTTATTGATGGATTTAATAAAGTGAGCGTGTGCACTTTGGCTTTAAATGGACAATCATGACAGCCCTGAATGAACCACATGGCCCATTATATATCAAATCAAATCAAACTCAAAGCCCTATAATGGGTGCTACACACGTCGTCTGTAGCAATCCAAATTTAGGGGCCTATGGATGAGATTGCATTGACATTTATGGATGGGTTTGACAAAGTAGACATGCACGCTTGGGCTTCAAATGGACGGTCGTGACAACCTCGATTGAATCACGGGACCTATTATATATCAAATTGAGGCTGACTCAAAGCTCTATAATGGGTACTAAACACTTCTTCCATAGCAATCCAAATTTTAGGACCTATGAGACTGCATTAACATTTATGGATGGATTTGACAAAATAGACTCATATGATTATATATTTTCACAACACCGAGTAACAAATTTTATCAAAGAAATTTTATTTTCTTTTGTATATTATCTTGACAAAGAAGAATATGATACATTCTACATGCTTTACAGGAAAATGCAGACAAAAGGAGAGATGTTCCGGGGGTAGCCATACCCTAGCTAAAATCTTGCATGATATTGTTTCAAAGGTATATGTATGTATAGTTAAATATATTTGTGTGTATTTGATCCTGTACGTACAATCAGGTTCTACCTTAAATTGCTAGCCAAAAGTTTCCAACTGATGAATTATTGTGTTGGTACCCACTCTTTAATTATAATTGAATATTCCCACTGTTTATTCTGTTGTTATTATTTATTGAAGACTGAACCTGTGACCTATACATAGTGGGAGTAGGTCTTCTTTTACAAAATATTTATTATAAAATTGACAAATTTCATCAAATATTAGTTGTCGGAGAAACTCAAATTGGAAATTTTTTTACTTCTCACATTAAACACATTAACTCAAGATTTCTTTTGCTCCTCACGTCAAACACAATGCGATAACATATATATATATATATTAAATGTCATTTTTTTTACTATGATAAATATTCTTTTTTGAATAATAACTATGTCGATATTTGGAATTGTCACCGGGTTCAAATTGTTAAAGAAAGAATTTATATACATAATTAATTTTATCTATTTGGAGCTGTGAGTGTTGTAGTTCCGGCCCTGTATTCAAAATATCTACCCTCCAATTAAACTTATATATATATTTTTGATTATGTTATGCTTTGATATTTCAGTCTTTTAAAGTTGTCAATTAAAATAAACTTACTTCTAAAGTTGTAGATTATTCTGATTCTTTCTGACCAAAAAAAAAAAAAAAAAAAGATTATTCTGATTTTTTGACATCCAGTGATTAGCCTGTTGGCCAAACTTTCTTACCGAGACTCTGCACCATCTTTGTTATTTTCCCTCTCTGTTAAATGTAAGGCAAAAAAAGAAAAGATTATTTTGATTTTTTGATTTTCAATTTTATTATTATAAGAAAAATGATGAATGGGTAAAACGCTAAAAGAAATTACAACTATAATAGCATATCATAAAATTTAGAGGAAACAGAGGCATTATTATGAATTCCATTTATAAATTGTTCACCATTTCTTTTCCTTTCATTTAATAGTTTTTTTCTTAGTCACAAGTTTTTTTAAAATTTATTGAAGTCTAACTGATTCGGTTAGATTCAATATAATTATAAGAACAATAAATGTCTTATAAAGATTAATTTAACGCGACTTCATATGTTATAATTTGAATTTAAAATATTATTTAAATAAAAATAATCTTCTATAAATTAATTTTTATGGTTGTTGGTCCATAATTTTGTTTTAAAAATAATTAAATATAAAAGGTTACTTTAGTAGTATAAATTTTCATCAAATTTTTATATGAGAATATTTTATAGTAAAAGTTCTCATATTTAAATTTTCATCAAATCAGATTTGCTTAATGTAGCCCAACCATATAGAATGACTGAAACAATTAATTTTAACCCAGTATGCTACAAGAATATCTCACAATTTTATCCCAAAAAAAAATTCAAATTATGTCTCATTTTTCTGTCATATAAATGAAAAAAGTAATTTCAAGAAAGGAGTTGAACAAACATACATCAGCCTGTGTCATTTAAGAAGAAACCTTTGCTTTTTTCTTGGTTATTTCAATTTTGAACAAATTAGTTAGGAAAGCTTGAGAAAAAGGGTGTTGGTGGGTGAAGAGGGAGCAACGAAGGGTGGATGCCACCAACTAAGAAGCTTGGTTAGCTTAGCTTAGCCTTGCCCTCTGTTATTGTTGGAGATAGGAAACACTTTACGACTATAACACTAACAAAAGGGCAAATTGACAACACTCACTCATCTCCACTATCAATTTTTATTTTTCTTTCAAAAATAAATTTTTTTGGGTGATGAAAGTGATGCCATGTGACCCCTCAGTCCATGCATTTGTCCCTTTCAAGAATGTAACTATTCCTTGGTGTAAAAGAAAATTCAAGGATAAGTGGTGTGTGGTTAGGGATCCTTTGCCCATTTTATATGATGGGTCCTTTTTTTAAAAATTTTTTTGTTATTTATGAATGTTATTTATATATGAATCTTCTTCTTCTCTTGCACTTTGGCCTTGTCCTTTACCTCTCCATTGTTTCATTCACATGCTTTTGCTCAGAGCACACACATAAATTGGAGATTGTAGAATGACAATTTTAATTTGTCATCTTCTAATCAACTTTAGATGGAATTCTAAATGTGAAAAGAAATGACCAATCAAGACTTGTTTCTTTTATGTAAATTATCTAAAGAAAATTCTCACGCTCTACTCTATTTGCTTTTACAATATTATTTTTATATATAAATTTCATACGTGTGAGATGTCAATTTTTTTTTTCAAAAATTGAATAGACAAATGATATAATTCTCTTCAAATTATTAATAGATTATAAAATTGATCTATCTCTACCTTCTTAAATTTAAAAAAAAAACACTTATTTTTTAGATTTGCTTCTTTATAAAATTCATCTCATCGTTATTGTTCTCATTTTATTTTATATAATATATTTGAGGTGTACGGTTCTTTTTTCAAATTAGATATAAATTAATTTTATAATTCATTACAATGAAATTCAAATTTTATATTATATGAAACCACCAAACACTTGTCATAGGCAACTCATCGCATTATGTAATTGAGATTTGTTAATGCTTTTTGTTCTATGTAATTGTGCATGAATGTAAGGTCTTAAAAAATAAAGGCCTAAAATACAAAATCGATAGATTTGAGATAGTTTTCTCCACAACCCAATTTAAGCCAACCCAATTACTACAAGCCCATGGGAAGCTATGGTTTTTCGCAATGTGAGAAGAATAATAACATGAGCTTTGTGGACTTCGGTCTGTGCTAAGCTAGCCATTGCATTTCTATGCATAGAAAAACATGGCAAACCTTATTTTAGGTCCCTCAACTGTGTGACTTTTTTTCATTGAGTCCTCATCTTTTAATTTCGCTTTATGTCATCCCTCAACTTTTATTTTCTACAACATTGAGGACACATTAAACATTTCAATGAAATAAAAAAACGGAAGTTGTTAACTCTTGGACACCTAAGCTATTTTTAATAATTGTAAAGCCACATCATCGCCATATGGAAAAGGTTTTTTGGGAAGCTTGTTAAAAACAACAACGTTTTTTTGCATCAGTTGGGAGTTGTTCCCATATATTAACCTTAGCAACAGGTATTTGTCATTATCTCATTTAGTTGGTAGAAGCCAAAAACCCTAGCAGTCAATCTTCTTATTTTCTCTTATTCATATTTCAATTTTTGGGGGTTTGCTTCGAATCTTAGCGAAATGGAGAATGCAATGGTTGCATATGAGGAGCTTTATAAAGATGAAGCTGTTGTGTAACATGACTACAAGTGTCGTTGTGGAGTGCCTACTCGAATGATGGTATCATGGACAGAGAGGAATCCTGGAAGAAGATTTTTTCTATGTGGAAATTCTTATAGGGTAATATTTTAATGTGAGGACGATAATTATTTTGTGCACATGAATATTATGAATTTAATATTTAAAAATTGTTAATCTGTTTGTGGTGATAAATAGAAAGAAATGCTTTTAATGTTCATAGAAAGTGTCACGACCCAAAACAGGGGCCATGACCGGCGTTAGGGAACGAAAATTCTTTCGAATCCAGAACCCGTAACAAGCCTTAAAAATAAAATAAAACATGCAATAGTAATAATAACAACACAATTAAGTAAAATATTATGCAGCGGAATAAAATCATAAATATAAAAATAATATTTCCACCAAATGAAATTAAATCAATATCCTCATCTCATATATAAATAAACTTTTAATTCAAATACAGTTCAAATATAATATAACACCCTTTAACAATTTTACAACTACTGCAGTGTCTAGATCAATAAAATAAAACTCAAGTGAACAGTTTACATAATGAAGCCGGGGCGGAAGAAATTCGGCGTACAGGCCTGCTACTGAGGTCTGAAGACGATGACTCTCCTGAAAAAAATCAACGGAGGGGAGTCAGACCTCACTAAATGAATTACTATAGTATATATACATGCATACTAAATGTCAATGCACACAGTCAAAGTATATATAATATGTATGTATATAAGCAAATACACACAGATGCAATAAAATCATTTTATATATTTTTATTGAAAATCACTATTTATGAAGGATCAAATAGAATCTTAGAAAATCACAACCTCAAAACAATGTTAGACAACACTCTAGCCATATGGGCTCACTTATTCCAAATAAATTCACTTGTTTCATTTGGACAGTAGACTGGCCCTAAGACACTAAGTCAATCGAGCTCCAGCAGTCTGACTGTCAGTGTGATTGGCCCCGAGACACTTGGTCAACCGAGCTACAGCAATCACACTCCCAAATCATATCTCACACACCAAATAATCATATCAAATCAATATCCACAAATGGTTAGTAATATAGCCTAAATGCTATAAGCGTATCGGTACGTACTCGGTCCTAGTGCTGCCCACTAGGTAGCACGTTTTATTGATATCCTTCATTGAAATATAAAACATACATTCATAAAAATAAATGATGCATGAATTTAAATAAAATAGCAACACAAACCATATATATACTAGAAATATACCAAAAGTAAACCAGGTATATTTCGAGTATGTATACGTCAAATAAATCCAACTAAATTACAAAATAAACTAGAAATGTATTTGAAAACATTTTAAACATAATTCGTTAATAAAACATGCATATAGTTTAAAATATACCAAAAATAAACTAAAAGTGAACTAAAATAAACTCAAGTACTAATTAATACCATTATGCATTTTTAGTCAAAATAAAACATAGAACATAGATTTCTAAAATCATGCACCCTAGAGCATATATATAGAATAGTAACTCACAATTATTGCGCTCCTCGAGATGGGTCCGATGGGCCTGGTCCACTAGGCCTCGATCTCGGCGCAACTAAACAAATAAAAATGACAGAAATCAGAACAAATCTAACAGAAGTTCTAAAGACTCAATCTAGAATGCTAGACATAGAATTAGAATTAGAGTTCGACCGGACATTATGTTTTATGAGAATTCTACTGAAAATTCGGCAGAACCTCCCCTGTAAAACGAACATTTCTCTACTCAAAGAGTAGAGCCGGCCCTGCAAAGAAATACACTTCAAAAAATAGACACAAAATTACAACCACAATCCCTCAGTCGGACTCCAAACTATAAATTACCGACCGAGGTCCATAATCACAAAATATTTATAAAATACCGAAAATACCCTTATATAATAAAAATACATTTTATAAGTAAAAATTATGTAATTAACCCTAAAACATAGTAAAAACCTATAAAAGCTCATTTTATTAGAAAAATCGTATATTATACATATAATTGAAAATAATTTACGAAAAATAGTTTTAATTAGTTAAAAATACTAAATAATTTGTAGAAATCATTTTTATGCCATAAATAACTATTAAAACCAATTTAATTACATTTTTAGCCAATTTAGGGTAAAATTACCAAAATACCCCTATATATAAATATACTAAAATTAATCCAAAAATTCACCAAAAATAATATAATTGCACAAAATTAATTTTCTCAACATATATTTCAATAATATCACTAAATATACTTAATTAACCAATAAATTTTAATTAAACACATAATTAACCCTATTTTATCAAAATTACATAAACTAATTAAATTCAAAATAAATACATAAAAATTCACAAAAATTCCAAATAAATTTATATAATTCATTTCAACACCTATATTTATAATAAAACACAATTTCATAATTTAATTAATTAATTTTTGAAAATTAGAAAATAATAATAAAATAATCAAAAATACCCAAAAATCAAAATAAATTCCAAAAATTCTAAAAAAATTCAAACATGAAGATAAAGCTAAGGGGAGCAACATTTGTTAAGGAATTTTTCATGAATCACAAATAAAAGCTCAAAAAAAAATTCAAAAATCCAATATGGCCGAAATTGAAAAATCGAGAAACAGAAAAATTGAGGGAGTTAGAGCTCAAACCGATGCTAGAATCAAGATCATAGAAGCATGAGCTGCTCAAGGACACTGGAAACGTGAAGAATGATGGCCGGAGGAGGAAGAACGACGTGAAGCTTGAGTTTCGGCCAAAAATGGCGGAAATGGACTTGGCCGGTGCTGGGGAAGATAACAGGGACGACGGAGCTTGCTGGCGAATAGGTGGTCGACGGCGGAAGGCTGGAGGCACTCTGGTCGTTGGAGAAATGGATGGCGAGGGTGAGGGGAAGGGTAGAGGGTCGGGAAGAAGAAGAGAGGGTGAGGGCAATTCATGTAACTCTTTTACAATATGTATATATATATATATATATATATATATATATATATATATATATATATGCATGTATATGTATATATATTAATAAGGTAATTAAAATCATGCATGGACTCATGCAAATACGTAATTCTATTTAAAATAATTAATATTAAATTATTTACATGTCAATTTCCCTGAAAATACAATTCCCGAGAAAATTTTACGTAAAACACTTAAAATAATATAAAATAATTAAAAATTAGTTTTAATTAAATAACAACTCATAAAATCTCATAAATATATACAAAAATTATTAATACTACATATTCCGATGCAGTTTTTAAAATATTTTATAGGTAAATATGTTTACCTATAAAAAATGTATCATAGTCAGAGGTATAATGTAACTGCTCAAGATCTGAATAAGATTTATAGCCTCATAACCATCATCATCATTCCATATCATCTACCAAGAATATGAATTAAGCTTATTCTTTTTAAGATTTTCCATTACCCTTGGAGAAATTTTTGAATTCCAATTCTTACCAAAGCTCCTTTTAATAAGAATTCTTTTAATGCATTTCATTCTAATATCCTCTAGCATCATAATAATTGGCTCACAACGAGCTTCAAGTATCCAACCATTAAAGGTTTCTGGCATATTATTGTCAACTGAATCACACATTAAAGCTATGTTGAGGTAGGCTCTTGTCCATATTTGAATAGGATACTCTAACACATCTTCAACAATTTTGTCACCTAGCATTGCAAGTTCCTCCAATTTTTTTTTGAGCTTTTCCTTGTAAGTTCTTTTGGCATAACTCCAAAAAGTAACTTTTCCACTCCAAAAAGTTCTTTCAGCTCATCTCCACTTCTTAGCCCATGCATGGTAAATATGCTCGCACATATTTAATATTCCACATTGGGCAAATGCTCTAACATAGCACTTATCAACCCCTACAAAATACATATTTATATTAGGCATAAAAACAGAAATGACATAACAATACTTGTATTAATATATAAACCTAACTATACCTTTTGCATATCAGAAATGGTAGTGTATTTGTAATATCCCGTATTTTTTAAAATATTGTTACACTGTACCGGGATATGCAGTGTTAATAATTTTTATATATATTATGATATTTTCATGAGTTGATATGTATTTAAAACCTATTTTTATTATTGTGTATTATTTACAGTACTTTACGTAAAATTTTCCCGGGACTTGCATTTTCGGGGAAATTTTCACGTAAATAATTTATTATTAATTATTTTAAATATATTTTCGGACTTGCATGAACTCATACGTATTTTTAAATTACTAAATAAAGCCTATGTGTGTATATATTTATTTAATTAGGGTTTAATATATTACCCTAATATTTTATTATTTGTTTATTAATTTTATTGTTATTTAATTATTTTATTTATTATTAAATTGTAAATTATTATATGTGTGGGTGTGATTTTTTTAAATATTTTATTAAAATTATTTTTATTAAAATTATTTTTCTTTTTTTTTTCTTTTCTTTTTCTTTTCTTTCCTTTTCTTTTTCTTCTTCTTCTTCTCCCGAGCGCCCGACCACCCCTCACCACCGTCTGTCATGCCGATCACCTACCGTCGGTGTGCCTCCCAGCTTGCCACCATCGTTCCCAGCCGTTCCCCGCCGCCAGCAGCCTCCTTCCCCGGTGCCGACAGCCCTTTTCTTCCATTTTGGCCGAAACTTCCTCTCCTCGCCGTCGATAATGATTCCGGCCACCATTTTCGACACCGCCGGTCTCTTTCTTCTCCTTGAGCTCTGGTGAGTGTGATTCTAGCTTTGGTTTGAGCTTAAATGGTCTAGAATTGCTTAGGTTTTGAATTTTCAATTTCGGTCACATTAGGGTTTTTGATTTTTTTGAGCTTTGAATTGATTGATTCATGAAAACTCCCTTCACAAATGTTGTTCCTAGTAACTTAATATATATGTATGAATTTTTTTGGAATTTTTGGAGATTTTTTGGATTTTTGGGTATTTTTGAATATTTTAATATTATTTTCTAATTTTCGGAAATTAATTAAATAAATTATGAAATTGGGTTTTATGGTTAAATTAGGTGTTTAAATGAATTATAGGAATTTATTTGGAATTTTTTTGAATTTATAAGTATTTATTTTGAATTATTGAAGTTTATGTAATTTTGGGAAAATTAGGTTAAATGTGTTTTTAATTGAATTTAATTGGTTAATTGAGTTTAATTATTAATATTATTGATAAATATGTTGATAAAATTAATTTTGGATAATTGTATAATTTTTGGTGAATTTTTGAAGTAATTATAGTATATTTATATATATTAGGGCATTTTGGTAATTTTACACAAAATTGGTTAAAAATGTAATTTAATTGGTTTTAATAGTTATTTAAGGTATAAAAATGATTTCTACAATTATTTAGTATTTTTAACTAATTAAAACTATTTTTCGTGAATTATTTTCAATTATATATATAATATACGGTTTTTCAAATAAAATGAGTTTTTATCGGTTTTTGTTGTGTTTAAAGGTTAATTATGAAATTTCTACGTATAAAATGTATTTCTATGTTATAAGGATATTTTTGGTATTTCTGAATTGTTCTGTGTTTGTGGACCCCGGTCGGTGGACTGTAGTTTGGAGTCCGACCGTGGGATTTTGATTGTGCCTTGTGTAGTTTTTCGAAGTGTATTTCTTTGCAGGGTCGGCTCTACTCTTTTGAGTAGAGAGATGTCTGTTTTACAGGGGAGGTTCTACCGGATTTTTGGTAGAATTCTCGTAAAACGTGATATCCGGTCGAACCCTGATATCGATTCTGTGTTTAATATTCTAGATCGAATTCTAGGATTTCTATTAGGCTTATTCTAATGTCGGTTATTTATTGCTTGTTAGTTGCATCGAGACCGAGGGCTAGTGGACCAGGCCCGTCGGACCCATCTCGTGGAGCGCACTAGGGTGAGTTACTATACTATATATATATGCTTAGGATGCATGATTTAGAAATGCATGTTTTATGTTGATTAAATATGCATAAATAATTTGATTATTTCTTAAGTCATATTTAGTTTATTTTGATTTATTTTTGGTATATAATAAATTGTATACATGTTTTGTTAATAAATTATATTTAAAATGTTTTTAAATATATTCCTAGTTTAATTTATGATTTGATTGGAATTATTTGACGTATATATACTCGAAATATACCTGATTTATTTTTGGTATATTTCTAGTATATATATGATTTATGTTGATATTTTATTGAACTTCATGCATCATTTATTTTTGTGAATGAATGTTTTATATTTAATGATGAAGGATATCGATAGAACGTGCTACCTAGTGGGCAGCACTAGGACCGAGTACGTATCGGTACGCCTAGAGTATTTAGGCTATAATACTAACTTATTTGTGGATACTGATTGAATGTGATTATTGATATGTGTGAGATATGGTTTGGGTGTGATTGCTGGAGCTCGGTTGACCAAGTGTCTCGGGGCCAATCACACTGGCAGTCAGACTGCTGGAGCTCGGTTGACTTAGTGTCTCGGGGCCAGTCTACTGTCTAAATGGATTAAGTGGATATATTTGGATTCAGTGAGCCTGTATGGCTAGAGTGTTGTCTAACACTATTTTCGAGGTTGCGATATTCTAAGGTTCTATGTGATCCTTCATAAAAGATGATTTTCAATAAAAATATATAAAAAAATGATTTTTCTGCATCTGTGTGTAATTGCCTGTATACATATATTAGATATATACTGTTGACTGTATGCATTATCATTTAGTGTGTATGTATATATATTATAGTAATTCACTCAGTGAGGTCTGACTCCCCTCCATTGATAATTTTTCAGGAGAGTCAACATCTTTATACCTCAGTAGTAGGCCTGTACGCCGGATTTCTTCCGCCCCAGCTTTTTTGTGTAAACTGCTTACTTGAGTCTTATTTTTATAATCTAGACACTGCAGTAGTTGTAAATTAATTATCGGATTTTATGTATTTTATTTATGTGAGATATTGTATTATATTTGAAACTGGATTTGTACTAAAGGATTTTATATATATATATGTGATGAGATGAGATTTGACTTAAATCCAGTTGATGAAAAATGATATTATGATATTTATGATTTTCATTTCCGCTGCATTTGATATTATTATTATTATTATTGCATGTTTATTTTATTTTTTTAGGCTTACTACGGGTTCCGGATTCGAAAGAATTCCCGTTCCCTAGCGCCGGTCATGGCCCCTGTTTTGGGTCGTGACAGTACTTGTCTCCATCCCCTAAAGGTAAGTCATGCTTTAAACAC